>OU612021.1:12500-2426250 GCA_914767945.1 Eilema depressum
ACCTAACCTAACCTAACCTAACCTAACCTAACCTAACCTAACCTAACCTAACCTAACCTAACCTAACCTAACCTAACCTAACCTAACCTAACCTAACCTAACCTAACCTAACCTAACCTAACCTAACCTAACCTAACCTAACCTAACCTAACCTAACCTAACCTAACCTAACCTAACCTAACCTAACCTAACCTAACCTAACCTAACCTAACCTAACCTAACCTAACCTAACCTAACCTAACCTAACCTAACCTAACCTAACCTAACCTAACCTAACCTAACCTAACCTAACCTAACCTAACCTAACCTAACCTAACCTAACCTAACCTAACCTAACCTAACCTAACCTAACCTAACCTAACCTAACCTAACCTAACCTAACCTAACCTAACCTAACCTAACCTAACCTAACCTAACCTAACCTAACCTAACCTAACCTAACCTAACCTAACCTAACCTAACCTAACCTAACCTAACCTAACCTAACCTAACCTAACCTAACCTAACCTAACCTAACCTAACCTAACCTAACCTAACCTAACCTAACCTAACCTAACCTAACCTAACCTAACCTAACCTAACCTAACCTAACCTAACCTAACCTAACCTAACCTAACCTAACCTAACCTAACCTAACCTAACCTAACCTAACCTAACCTAACCTAACCTAACCTAACCTAACCTAACCTAACCTAACCTAACCTAACCTAACCTAACCTAACCTAACCTAACCTAACCTAACCTAACCTAACCTAACCTAACCTAACCTAACCTAACCTAACCTAACCTAACCTAACCTAACCTAACCTAACCTAACCTAACCTAACCTAACCTAACCTAACCTAACCTAACCTAACCTAACCTAACCTAACCTAACCTAACCTAACCTAACCTAACCTAACCTAACCTAACCTAACCTAACCTAACCTAACCTAACCTAACCTAACCTAACCTAACCTAACCTAACCTAACCTAACCTAACCTAACCTAACCTAACCTAACCTAACCTAACCTAACCTAACCTAACCTAACCTAACCTAACCTAACCTAACCTAACCTAACCTAACCTAACCTAACCTAACCTAACCTAACCTAACCTAACCTAACCTAACCTAACCTAACCTAACCTAACCTAACCTAACCTAACCTAACCTAACCTAACCTAACCTAACCTAACCTAACCTAACCTAACCTAACCTAACCTAACCTAACCTAACCTAACCTAACCTAACCTAACCTAACCTAACCTAACCTAACCTAACCTAACCTAACCTAACCTAACCTAACCTAACCTAACCTAACCTAACCTAACCTAACCTAACCTAACCTAACCTAACCTAACCTAACCTAACCTAACCTAACCTAACCTAACCTAACCTAACCTAACCTAACCTAACCTAACCTAACCTAACCTAACCTAACCTAACCTAACCTAACCTAACCTAACCTAACCTAACCTAACCTAACCTAACCTAACCTAACCTAACCTAACCTAACCTAACCTAACCTAACCTAACCTAACCTAACCTAACCTAACCTAACCTAACCTAACCTAACCTAACCTAACCTAACCTAACCTAACCTAACCTAACCTAACCTAACCTAACCTAACCTAACCTAACCTAACCTAACCTAACCTAACCTAACCTAACCTAACCTAACCTAACCTAACCTAACCTAACCTAACCTAACCTAACCTAACCTAACCTAACCTAACCTAACCTAACCTAACCTAACCTAACCTAACCTAACCTAACCTAACCTAACCTAACCTAACCTAACCTAACCTAACCTAACCTAACCTAACCTAACCTAACCTAACCTAACCTAACCTAACCTAACCTAACCTAACCTAACCTAACCTAACCTAACCTAACCTAACCTAACCTAACCTAACCTAACCTAACCTAACCTAACCTAACCTAACCTAACCTAACCTAACCTAACCTAACCTAACCTAACCTAACCTAACCTAACCTAACCTAACCTAACCTAACCTAACCTAACCTAACCTAACCTAACCTAACCTAACCTAACCTAACCTAACCTAACCTAACCTAACCTAACCTAACCTAACCTAACCTAACCTAACCTAACCTAACCTAACCTAACCTAACCTAACCTAACCTAACCTAACCTAACCTAACCTAACCTAACCTAACCTAACCTAACCTAACCTAACCTAACCTAACCTAACCTAACCTAACCTAACCTAACCTAACCTAACCTAACCTAACCTAACCTAGCCTAACCTAACCTAACCTAACCTAACCTAACCTAACCTAACCTAACCTAACCTAACCTAACCTAACCTAACCTAACCTAACCTAACCTAACCTAACCTAACCTAACCTAACCTAACCTAACCTAACCTAACCTAACCTAACCTAACCTAACCTAACCTAACCTAACCTAACCTAACCTAACCTAACCTAACCTAACCTAACCTAACCTAACCTAACCTAACCTAACCTAACCTAACCTAACCTAACCTAACCTAACCTAACCTAACCTAACCTAACCTAACCTAACCTAACCTAACCTAACCTAACCTAACCTAACCTAACCTAACCTAACCTAACCTAACCTAACCTAACCTAACCTAACCTAACCTAACCTAACCTAACCTAACCTAACCTAACCTAACCTAACCTAACCCACAGTCGTCCACCACCTCCCGTGACGATCGGATCGTTTTTCACTTTGCTCCGCTTTTGAAAAATCTTTTTAGTGGGTTTTTCTCACCGTATCGCAACGTGCAATATATCAAAAGTTGCGTCTCGACGGCGCCCATCCGCCTGCACATCGTGGTTTAGCCGCACGATAGCGCCCGAGCCGCTATTAGTGATTTTCAGTGTTTTAATAGGTTAAGTGACACGTGCTCGACCACTTCTAGGCTGATAAAACAGTGTAAAGTGAACGGAGTGAAACGTGCGAAGTGTCCTCGGCTGCGGGCAGTGGAGCCCCACCCCCCGCGCTGGGCAAATTCACCCGGACGGCGCTGGTTTTTCCGGGAAAACCGGAAAAACAAATACCACGTGGGCACGTGGTACCAGATCCGGCGGTCCGAGGAGGCTGAAAATTCGCAGGCAAGAGGACCTATCTACGTGCTGCTGTTTTCTCGAAAAAACGGAATTTTTCATCAGGTAGAAAATTTTTAATAACAGTTAGAAAGTTCAAACTTTGGCACCGAATAGCAGCGGAACCAGGTGGAAAATCAAAATTCTGCAACTGCTATCTTTTGCGCGCTCGTGAGAAGACGAAGACCAGAGCTTTTTGGATTTTTTGGACGGGTATTTTGGACGGGGTAATTAAAAATTCAAAATTTTTAAATTTTCATTTATAATTTTCCGGATTTTCAATATTTTTATTTTTCTATGTATGCACCTGATGGACCTCTATTTTAAGCTATTTATGCCGTTTTCTGTATATTTTTAGGCCCATCCAGTGCGGAAATACAGATTTTTTAGTGATTTTTCTAAATTAATTAAAAACGGGTAGAAAATCGTTGTTTTTAACAGTGGGGACGGGTTTAGACAAACATTCTACACTTGTCTAAGCCCAAACTCGCCCCCTCTAACGTTGGAAATAACGATTTTCGTAATTTCCAACTTTTTGGTCCCATTAGGTCGAAATTTTGAAACGCGAATATTTCCGGACTGGATCGACCTACGACCTTGCGATTTTCGATCTCGTATGGTATTTAGTGTATTTTACAACCTCCATACGTTTTCAAGTCGATCGGAGAGTTTTTATTATTTTCGCTTCTAACCCCCCCCAGGAGATAGAGCACATCAAGAACCCCCCAGATATCGATTTTGGGAGCTCTAGGACAAACCGTTCCGGAGATACGGTCGGTCAAAGTTTGACCTCGGCTGCGCGGCGGCCATCTTGGAATTCTTTGCACGGCCGTAGCTCCGCCGCGGAAGGTCGTAGAAGCTCCGGACTTCGACTGGGGGCTTCAGGGGGAAACCGGCTTTCCCACCTTCCACCTTTTTGGGGGAAAGGGGGCAAAATTTTGCCAAAAATTTTTTGGCCAATTTTATAGCCGGAAGTGGTGGGGAGGGCGAAGCCATCCAGCAGGGAATTTTTCGCGGCTCGCTGGGACACCTGGGACCCGAGATACATCGGTTCAAAGTTCAGTAAAGCCGCCATCTTGGAAAATTACAAACCGGTGTATCTTGGCAACGGGTTGTCGTAGCGGATTGCGGTTTCCGCTGGGGGGCTTGGCATTCCGCTCCGCTTCGGACTAGTGGGGTGGGGATTTGACCCCACCAAATTGGGGGGTCAAATTTTGGGGGTCACCCAACTGGACTGACAGGTACGTCAGGGGGTAGGTCTCGTCGAGACCTTTCAGGAGAACCCGATCTCGACGAGTTCGGACTTCTGGTTCGCGAGCGAACCCGGTTCCAAGTTTTGGTCCCAGGTTGGGACCAAAATTTTGGAAGCCGATTGTCTCCGAACCCGTGGGCCTAGGACCCTCGAGTTTGGGTTCGTTTTGGAGGGCTCGGGGAGCTCTATCAGCTCGTCCTGGTAGAGTGACTCTACATAGAGCCGGGAAAGAGTTCGCCTGTAGAACCGTATTAAACGGTGCCCTAGGGCTTAAATTTCTGCAGGCACTACGTCTCCTGGGTCGGGACCCTGTGGAAGGGCGACTTAGGTTAGGTTACTTCTGGATTTTAGACAATAGCATAATTTGTGTACTAACTATCATCGCCTTAGCGATTTGTATATATTAGCCTAAGTAGTTTGTAAGTAGTATAAGTTTAAACTTAACTAGTGCCCTATTGGCCTAAAAGACGAGTAGCAGGGCTACTGAGGACAGGTAGAAGGTCTCTACCCAAAACTTTTGACACTCGACTAGGGCCCCTATTGGCCAAGACAAGACAGGGTAGCTGAGCTACCACGAACGTGTAGAGCAGACCTACAAAAAATTGTATTGACCCCTACTATATTTTATTACTGTATTCCTTTTATTTTTTTTTAATTGTCTAAATTCATTGCTATTTTGTTTCTGTTTTTCGCCTAATTACTGACACGCAGAACGGTTAGAGCTGCGTACATACACACAAAACTACACACGCACAAACACTACATTCACTCATCTAACACACACGAACACGCACAACACACAGCACTTGCACATAACACACCACAGGAGACTATACAGGACACACACACAACTAACAAAACACCTGGGGTACCCTTTACATACCACCAGACATTTTATTGTATAAGCCATAACACGCGAATATGGCCACACCTAGGACTCCGGTGACGAAGGATGTGGAAGTTGTCGGTGGAGGAGAGGGGGACCTAGCCAGAACTGTTACAAAGCAGTCTGCCTTCAGGCGAAGCCTGGAGACCTTTCAGGGAGTAGAGGAAGTCGCGAAACCCACATCGCGGAAGGCAACGGCGCCCGGGACGGGCGGGACAGCGCCTGGACCGGGGTCGGGGGGACCTGCCGGGAGCAGGATCGGTCGAAAAACGCCTGAATCGAAGTCCTGCGGGGTCGGAGCGGGGGTCAGCAGAACCTCACCCGAGTCTAGGCTCGGTGGGGCTGCGACCGTCTCGGGACCCGGGGGGGCCAGGTCTGGAGACAGATCTGGCAGGAGTGCGCCGGGATCGAGGACCGCGGTAGCCGCGGGTAGGTCGACCGAGAAGGCAGTGGTGTCGCCTGTTTCCGGGCGGAGTGGGTCAGCTGGAGTCGTCAGCAAACTCAACCTTGGCCCTGAGGACCCAAGCACAAAGGTATACACCAGTAAGCTTGAAGAAGCCAAAGCGTATATGCAGAGTGGTATGCGTTTTTTGGGGGAGTCACGAAACCTTAAAGGGGAAATAAAATCAGGTGTCATGCAGGCATTGAAAAAATTATTCGCGCTGGTGAAACAGCTGGAGGCGGGACCTGAGTCCGCTAGGGAAAAGCCGCCAGCCGAACAGCCAAAAGCCCGTGACCAAAACGAGTATGCCACTCTCGCGGCCAAAATCGAAGAGCACACAAAGCTCTTAAACCAAAACGCAGAGGCGATGAAAGCGGTGCAGACGGCACTTCAAGAAAATACTGCAGCACTGACAAACCCCACCTATGCGTCCATGGCTGCAAAACCTCCACCTATGCGAAGCCCTGATAGACCTGCTCTCCACTCAATCATAGTCTCGTCGGAGAGGGAGGATGAGTCGGGAGATGAGGTCATGGAGAGGGTCCGTAAGGCGGTGGACGCAAAGGAGGGATGGGTAAAGGTGGAAAGGGTCCGACGGGCCAAGGATCGCAAGATTATACTCGGGTGTCCGACGTCAGCGGACAGAGACAAGGCGCGGGAAAGGCTTGAGTCCGGTCGGCTCATTGTCGAGGACATCAAAAATAAGGATCCCTTGGTGATGCTGAAGGATGTGCTGAGTGTCAACTCGGATGAGGAGGTACTCAGCGCACTCCGGAAACAAAACCGGGATGTTTTTGGGGGCCTCGGGAAGGAGGATGACCGGATTCAAGTTAAGTACAAGAAGAAGACCAGGAACCCCCACACTAATCACCTAGTCCTGGCCGTATCTCCGACCATCTGGAGAAGAGTGACAGGACTGGGTGCGCTGCATGTGGACTTGCAAAGGGTCCGAGTTGTGGACCAGTCACCTCTTGTGCAGTGCTCCCGATGCTTGGCATATGGCCACACCAGGAGGTACTGCACGGAGGAGAGTGACACATGCAGCCACTGTGGGGGATCCCATTTAAAGGCAAGGTGCGAGCTATGGACGCTGGGCGTCACACCGACGTGCAAAAATTGCACCAAGGCGAAAATAGCTCGCACTGACCACAACGCCTTCAGCGAGGACTGCCCTGTCCGCAGACGATGGGACACAATAGCAAGGTCCACAGTAGCATATTGCTAAGGTGGAGACGGGGACCTCGGTATACCATGTGTTCCAGGCTAACCTCATGAAAAAGAAGCTAGCAACGGAGGAACTAATCATGGAGGCGTCAAAACGCAAGATTGCGGCCGCCCTAATCCAGGAACCTTACGTCGGTGCGGCTCGAAGTATGAGGAACTACGCTGGCGTCCGGATCTTCCAAAACAATGCCACGGGGGAGGGTACCGTCAAAGCGGCAATAGCCGTATTTGACGGTAGCCTAGACGTCACACAATACCCCCAGTTCACCACTGACCACATTGTGGTGGTGGGTCTTTCAACCAGGGCATGGAGGATCACGCTAGTATCCTACTACTTCGAGCCGGACCGCCCCATAGGCCCTTACATTCGCGAATTAAAACGCGTAGCCGAGATACCTGGATTGGGGATGAAGATAATTGGGGGGGACGCGAATGCCTGGAACACATGGTGGGGCAGCGTAGAAGGGGACGATCGGGGCGAAGAAATGATGGCAATGATGGACGAGTTGGGTCTCCTCATATTAAATGAAGGTGACACCCCTACATTCGATACCGTCAGGGGTGGCCGACGCTTTCAAAGCCACGTAGATATCACCGCCTGCTCCGCCAGTGCACTAGACCTGGTGGTTAACTGGAGAGTTGAGGTGAATCTTACGAGCTCGGACCACAACGGAATCACTTTTGGAATCAGACTGAGAAGGTCATACGGCACGGACATCAAGCGTACGACAAGGCTGTTTAATACCAGAAAAGCCAACTGGGATCGGTTCCACAGCGAACTATCGAAGCTGAGAACCGAAAACAGTCTAACCGTGACCGAAGTAGGGAACATCAGTGATAGGGGACAAATCGAGGACATCGTAACAAGGTACACGGCACTGGTTCTGAAAGCCTGCACCGCCTCAATACCCATAAAAAGAGCTGACCAAAAGGTAAAGATTCCGTGGTGGTCCGAGGAACTCGCCAGACTGAAAAGAGAAGTGACCACCAAAAGGCGGAGGATTAAAGGCGCCGCACCGGCCCGTCGCGATAGAGTGCTGAGCGACTACTTGCAGAGCAAGGAAAAGTACGAAGTGGAGGCCAAAAAAGCCCAAATCGCCAGCTGGAAGGAGTTCTGCTGTAAACAAGAAAGAGAAGGGATGTGGGAAGGGATATACAGAGTGATTGGCAGAACCACCAAGAGAGCGGAGGACGTACTCCTGGAACTGAATGGTGTGGCCACGAACGCGGAACAGTCCGTGAGGCTTCTAGCCGATGTGTTTTACCCAGAAGACTTAGAGGAGGAGGATACGGTAGAACAGGCGCGCTTGAGGGAAAGAGCGAGGGAGGTGAGCGTGGGATCCTGCGCAGAACAGCGGGACCCCCCGTTCACCCTCCTCGAACTTGAAATGGCGGCCAAATCCTTCAACCCCAAGAAGGCACCAGGGGCCGACGGTCTCACGGCCGATATCTGCAGCCACGCCATCAGAAACGAACCCCAGCTGTTCCTTGCCATGGCAAACAAATGCCTAACTCTTCACCACTTTCCGAAGATCTGGAAAGAGGCTACTGTCATCGCGCTTCGCAAACCAGATCGTGAAAGCTATAGTCTTCCTAAATCATATAGGCCCATTGGACTACTTCCAGTTATGGGCAAGATACTCGAGAAGATGATTATGGCAAGATTGCGGCACCATCTCCACCCGAGTATCAGCGCCCATCAATACGGGTTCATGCCACAAAGGAGCTGTGAGGACGCCCTGTATACCCTGGTCCAGCACATAAGATCAAAGCTTGATGACAAGCAGATCGTGGTGCTGGTCTCCCTGGATATAGAGGGCGCCTTCGACAGCGCCTGGTGGCCAATGATTAAAGTCAGACTCGTGGAGGAGAAATGTCCGGAGGGCCTTAGAAGACTAATAAATAGCTATCTGGAAGATAGACAGGTCAAGGTGAGGTATGCCGGCAAGGAATACAGCAAAAGCACGAGAAAGGGCTGCGTCCAAGGCTCAATTGGTGGGCCAATCCTCTGGAATCTCCTGTTGGATCCACTACTGCGGGGGCTCGACGATAGGGGATACTATAGTCAGGCGTTCGCTGATGACGTCACTCTGGTCTTTCATGGTGACACAGCCATCGAAATAGAGAGGCATGCAAATGCCGCTCTCGCCTACGTTCAGGGGTGGGGAGATGCAAATAAATTGAAATTTGCACCTCACAAGACCAAGGCAATGGTCCTAACGCGGAAATTAAAATATGACACACCACGCCTGAGCATGGGCGGGATAGGCATAGGCATTTCTAGGGAAATAAAGATTCTTGGCCTCACTATTGACGACAAGTTAACTTTTAACCAGCATGTTGACAACACCTGCAGAAAAGTCACCAATATCTACAAGCAACTGACCAGAGCGGCAGGGACTAGTTGGGGTTTACACCCGGAGATAATACACACAATTTACACTGCTACAGTCGAACCGATAGTGTTGTATGCGGCCAGTGTTTGGGCGCCGGCGGTTGGGAAGTTGGGAGTCCAGAAGAGGCTTAAGTTTATTCAGCGAGGATTCGCACAGAAGATATGCAAAGCATATCGCACGGTCTCCCTCCACTCGGCAGTGCTCCTGGCGGGGATACTCCCTCTTGACCTTCGCGTCTGCGAAGCAGCCTTACTGTACAAGGTCAAGAGGGGCGATCCCATCCCGGACCTGGGGGGGAGGGGGGTCGAGCGAATGGCATCGGCAATGGAGAACCCACACCCTGCCGAACATATGCGCCTGGAGTTCGTTAGCCTGGAGACCAACGAGCAAGTGGAAGGTACTCTTGGCACCACTATGCAGATCTATACGGACGGCAGCAAGATTGAGGGCAGGGTGGGAGCCGCACTGTCCATTTGGAGAGGCGGGACAGAAACCCGGGCCCTCAAGCTTGCCTTGCCGTCCTACTGTACTGTCTACCAGGCGGAACTCTTGGCGATATGCGAAGCAACGAGGGTGATCCTAAAACATGAGCCGGCCTCGTTTGGAGTCTACAGCGACTCAACCGCGGCACTCCAGACGGTCGCGAATCCCGGTTGTCTCCATCCTTTGGCAGTCCAGGCAAGGAAAAATATAAGAACATGTTTCCACCAGAACAAACCTGTGAGTTTGTTCTGGATAAAGGCACACGCGGGGATGGAGGGGAACGAGAGGGCCGACCAACTGGCAAAAGAGGCAGCCTTGGGGCTGAGGCGAGCACCCGACTACGACCTTTGTCCGGTCTCATTCGTCAAGCGGAAAATCCGTAAGGATACGCTTGGCGAGTGGAACCGGAGGTACGAGTCGGGTGAGACCGCCTCAGTCACAAGACTCTTCTTCCCAAGCGCATTGGACGCATATATCACTATCAGGAAATTCGAACCCACAAAACACACAACGCAGCTCTTGACGGGGCACGGTGGGTTCTCCGAGTACTTGACGAGGTTCAAGTGCAAGGAGGACCCATCGTGTGCCTGCGATCCGGATAAAACCGAAGACGTTCCCCATTTGATAACAGAATGCCCCATATATGCAGTGCAGAGATTGAATCTGGAACAGAAAATACAAACAGAAATTAAATTAGAAAACTTGAGCCAAATTATAAACTGCAAAAAACGTAGACAACAGCTCCTAGATTTCTGTGTCAATATTGTTAAGGCGGCAAATAACAGAAATAAGTAGAATAAGATTATTAATATAATGATAACCTAAGGTTATCACATGTATTTAATAAGAAAACTTGTATAAATAATAGATGTAAAGCACATAGAAATAGCACTATGGAAAATATTATTTAAGAGAATAATTAGACTGTAATTAGATAAGCAAAAATTTTTGTAATAAATGTCTGTATTATATAATAAGTTAAAATATGTAAGAAACGAAATAAATAAAGTTTAAGACCCCCATCCCAATACCCAAAAGAAGGAAGGAAATAAAGAGAGAAACGTGTACACAATTTATTTACCCGTGTTATTAGAGTAAGAAAACAAATAAAAAAGTAAAAATAAATAAAGTAGATAGTAGCATAGAAGCAAACAATTGCTTGGGTACGAAAGGATGAATGAAAGAAAGAACAAGTATGCGGAATGAAAGTACGAGAAGTAGCAAAAGCGAGAACTGGAATGAAAGGAATAGTCTAGGAAGAACTCCGAATTATAGATATCGGAGAACTAGGTGTAAAAAAAAAAAAAAAAAAAAAAAAAAAAAAAAAAAAAAAAAAAAAAAAAAAAAAAAAAAAAAAAAAAAAAAAAAAAAACCTAACCTAACCTAACCTAACCTAACCTAACCTAACCTAACCTAACCTAACCTAACCTAACCTAACCTAACCTGGGGTGCGCCACCCCGGCGGTGGTGGCCGGGGATTTCAACGCTCACTCTCGGGCGTGGGGATCCCCGGCGACCGATGCCCGGGGGGAGATGATGATGGGTTGGGCGGTGTCCCAAGGCTTGGTGCTGCTGAACCAGGGAGCGGTCCACACACTCGTGCGACCCCAGGGCAGGTCGATTGTCGACCTTTCGTTTGCCAGTTCTGCCCTGGCTAGCCGTGCTGTGAACTGGCGGGTCGTCGTGGGGGTGGAGACGGCGTCGGATCACCGGTACATCCGGTTCGACGTCGTCCCTGCCGCCGCGGCGGCTCGCGTTGAGTACGACCGCCCCCTGAGGGGAGAAGGTCCGCGGTGGCGACTGGGTACCCTAGATCGGGAGCTGGCCAAAGAGGCGGCTATCGTCGAGCGATGGGCTGCTGCGGATAGCGGCCCGGACGTGGACGTGAGGTGCGAGCGGCTCGCTGGAGCGCTGACTCGCGTCTGCGACGCGGCGATGCAGAGGGCGGGGCCTATCCCGCCTCGGAAGCGGATGTACTGGTGGCGTCCCCACCTAGCCGGGCTGCGTACCGCGAGTTACGCGGCCCAGAGGCAGTACACCCGCAGCCGGAGGCGGGCGGTTAGAGACCTCGCCCACGAGGAGCAATTGCACGCCGCGTACAGGGCCGCTCGTGAGGCCCTGAGCTCGGCGATTAAAGCCGCCAAGGACGAGGCCTGGAAGGAGTGGCTCGAGAGCCTGGACCGAGATCCGTGGGGGCGTCCGTACAAGACCATGAGTGGGAAACTCCGGCCTTGGGCGCCTCCCCTCACCAGAACTCTCGAGCCGAATCTCCTGGGCCGAGTGGTCAGCTCCCTCTTCCCTGCGGGGGAAGAGTGGGTCCCACCGCGGATGGCAGCACCAAGCAGTGTGCCGGCAGACGAAGGGGCAATACCTCCCGTGTCCGAGGCCGAGTTAGGGGTCGCAATCCTGGCACTCAAGTCCAGGAATCGCGCCCCGGGCCCGGACGGCGTCCCTGGGAAGGTTATTGTCACCGTCATGCCGGCACTTGAGGAAGAGACGCTGTCCCTCATGTCGGAGTGTTTGGCGTCGGGGAGAGTCCCGCGACAATGGAAGGTCGGCAAGCTCGTGCTTCTCAAGAAGCACGGGCGTCCAGCCGAGTCGCCGTCGGCCTACCGCCCCATCGTTCTGCTCGACGAGATGTGCAAGCTCTTTGAGCGTGTGCTCGCTGCGCGTCTCGTCGGTCACCTGGAGGGGGCGGGGCCTAACTTAAGTGACGGCCAGTTCGGCTTCCGTCGCGGGAGGTCGACGCTCGACGCCATATCCCGGCTACGGGACAGCGTCGCTGAGGCGGTCACCGGGGGTGAGGTGTTGTTGGCTGTATCGCTGGACATAGCCAACGCCTTCAACACCCTCCCCTGGGAGACCATTGCGGAGGCGCTGAGGTACCACAATGTCCCGTGGTACCTCAGGCGCGTCCTGGCGGACTACTTCGTGGACCGGGTTATCATGTACCCGGCCCGAGACGGGGTGGTCCGCCGAAATATGGGGCGTGGCGTTCCACAGGGGTCGGTCCTTGGGCCGCTCCTGTGGAACATCGGTTATGATTGGGTCCTGCGCGGTGCTAATCTTCGGGGGGTCGGCGTACTTTGTTACGCCGACGATACCCTAGTCACCGCGCAGGGCCCCACGTTCCACGACGCCGCCGTCCTCGCCACGGCAGGCGTCGCCCAAGTCGTGCGCCGCATCGGGGCGCTCGGATTGAAGGTGGCCCTCGAGAAGTCCGAGGCCCTGTTCTTCCATGGGCCTCGGCGGGCGCCGCCTCGAGGCCAGTCGATTGTGGTGGGCGGCACCTCCATCGCTGTCGGGACGAGCCTGAAGTACCTCGGGCTCATTCTCGACAGTCGGTGGCGGTTCGCGGAGCATTTCCGGCAGCTGGAACCCAAGCTGGTGTCATATGCCGAAATGCTCTCGCGGTTGCTGCCCAACACCGGGGGACCGGGGTCTGCCTGCCGCCGTCTCTACGACGGGGTGGTGCGCTCCAAGGCGCTCTACGGAGCGCCCATATGGGCGGAGGCCCTCTGCGCAGAGAATGTAAGAAAGCTGCGGCGCGCGCAGCGCACCATAGCGCGGAGGGCCGCACGGGCGTACCACACCGTCTCTTACGAGGCGGCGTGTCTTATCGCGGGCAGTGTCCCCTGGGATCTCGAGGCTGGCGTCCTTAAGAGGGTCTACGAGGAGGGCGCCCTGATGCGGCGCAATACCGGAGGTCGGCCGCCTCCGGAGGAGATCGATCGCTGGAGACAGGCGGCTCGCGACGATCTCTTCCGGAGGTGGCACGAAAGGTTGGGCGTAACGAGGAGCTCAATGCTGCTCGTGGGGGCCGTTCGGCCCGTCCTACGCGAGTTTGTGGAGAGGGGTCACGGGGCTCCAACGTTCCACCTCAGCCAGCTTCTCACGGGTCATGGCCCTTTTGCCAGGTACCTGTGGAAGGTGGTGGGGGTGGAGGCGGAGCCCCGGTGCCGCAGCTGCACCAGCGGCGACCCCGACACGGCCCATCACACCCTGGCCGTGTGTGAGGCGTGGGACGGTCCTAGGGCGGCCCTCACCAGCACCATTGGTGCGAACCTCTCGCTGCCGGCCGTAATACAAGCTATGGCCGGCAGCGAACAATGTTGGGCCGCCGTCGCCTCGTTCGCTAGCGAGGTGATGGCGGCCAAGAGAGAGGCTCTGCGGGTGCGGGAGCAAGCTGGGCTTACTCTCCCGCCCCGCAGGCCCCCGGCGAGGGGACGCCGGCGAGCGCTGTTCGCCCGCGTCCCCGAATGAGAGAGGCCACGGGCGGCGGGTCGGGGGACCCGCCGCCCCATGCTAATGTGGCGGAATGCGCCCCTGTGTGTTCCGGGGGTGCATTCTTAGAGGAGGACGGGCCCCACCATATTGATGGTGGGGCCTCAACGAGTCGAGCCCGTTAAATAGGGCGTCCCCAGCCGAGTCGCGGTGAGCAGACTATCCCGCGGCTCGGAGTGGGCGACGGAGGAACACCGTGGTGGTTTAGTGGGTAGTCTGGCCTCCCTTCGAGGTCAGGAGTCCCACACGAAGCGAACCCCCTGCCCCCGCGGGGGGGGAGCGAAGTGCGTAAATGCATTCCCCACGTTAAAAAAAAAAAAAAAAAAAAAAAAACCTGGGGTGCGACGAAGGGTAACCTCCACGTTGGCTGCTCCGTGTCTTTCCTGCGGAGTGGCTGGTGCATCCTGGACGGCGGCTAACGCCCTCTGTTAGCCGTTGACTAATAGCCCGACAAGCCCTTTTCAGGGCTAGCTGACCCCATTGCACGAGGGGGTCGTGGTATGGCGGGCCTGCTAGGCCCGCGTGGAGGAGCCGCGAGGCGTCCTCCAGGCCCTTTTCAGGGCCACCAAAACAGCCCTTTTCAGGGCTAGCTGGAGGGAGCCGCGAGGTATCCTCCAGGCCCTTTTCAGGGCCACCAAAACAGCCCTTTTCAGGGCTAGCTGACCCATGTGGGGGTCGTGGTATGGCGGACCTGCAAGGTCCGCGTGGACGGAGCCGCGAGGCGTCCTCCAGGCCCTTTTCAGGGCCACCACAACAGCCCTTTTCAGGGCTAGTTGACCCATGAGGGGGTCGGTGTATGGCGGACCTTCAAGGTCCGCGTGGCGGGATCCGAGAGGATCAAGTGACGGGTCGGCCCACTGCTCGCGCGGGGGTTGACGGGCACTCGTGCCACCGTCGGTGTTGGGGGGGTTGGCTGCCCTCCCGCGTCGCGTAGCCTCCGGGGGATCGACAACGACCTGAGTGTTAGCCACACTCGGGAATGCCGTGAACCTGGAGAACGTGGGGCTTGCCTTAATTGGCCGGCCCGCGACAAGGAAAAGTCTTTAAAACCCGACAGTGAAGTCGTTTAAAACCTGTGGATACCTGGGGACCTCCACAGTAAGTACCCCGCTCACCGGAATGAGCGTCACCCGGTGAGTGTATTCTAATCGTCTCTACTCGTGGGATTTGATATGGAACTTTCATTACAAAACCAAGACGTTGAGAAGGAGAAAGAGGAGATGGAGATCGAGACGGGGGCCGAAAGGTCTCGTGGCTCTCTCGAGGCGGTGGTGGTGCTGGAGCGTCTCGACGCTCCGAGCACGAGTCCGGGAGGCTCGCGTTCGTCTTCCCCAGGAATGGGGAAGCTCTGGCGCAAGCGCGTCCCGGAGGAGGAGGTAGCGGAGGCTTCGAAGAAGCCCCGTGGTCGCCCGCCCAGCACGGGCGAATACGTCGGCCTGGCGAAAGCCAAGGCCGAGTTGAACGCGGCCAAGGAGCGGGAGCTGGAGCTCCGCGCGGAGGCAGAGCTCGCTGAAGAGCTGCGAAAAAAGAGGACTCTCTTTTTAAGAGAGACCCCTAGCCCGCAGCCCCAGTCTAGCCTGCCAGGAGTGGCAAGTGCAAGCACAGCATCGGCCAGCACCGAAGAACTGACGGGTGCGATCGAGGCGGCGGTGGCGACAGTTCACATGGTCGCCACCAAGAGCCAAAATCTTAAGGGCCAGTACATCAAGGCCCTTAAGGAAGCGTGTGCGGCGATACTTAACAACGTGCAGGTGCTCCGCTCCCATTCGGAGAGCGAGGAAGTCGCCCACCTGCAAAAGGAGCTGGCTGCTGTCCGCGCTGAAATGCGGGCCTGGAAGCAGCAGGCCGAATCCGCTCCCCCCCAGATGAGCCGCGACGAGATCGGCTTTATGATCGATGCGCGGCTCGCGGGGATCACGGACCGGCTGTTGCCAGAGGCCCGCATCCGTCCACCTCTCCAGGCGGACGTACGAAACGCGGCTCGCGCTGCCAGCCAACAACCGCCTAGCAGCCGAGAGCTGCAACCGGAGGAGCTCACGTTGGAGCTCCCGGCTCTTCCGCCCTCGCCCACCCGAATGCCAGACGGGCAACCGGGGACGGCGAGCAAGCCTAAAAAGAAGAAGCCTAATAAGAAGACTGCCGCAGCCAAAGAGGCGGAAGCTGCCCGGCAATCCCGAGCAGCTCCATCAGCTGCCCCGGTGGCCACTACCACGGCCCCTACCACGTGGAGTACAGTGGCGGCACGGCCGAAGGTACCGAAGCCGGCTCCAGCCCGGGCAGCGGCCTCCTCGGCTTCAGCCACGCCAGCACAACCGGCCGCCAAGAAGGCGAGAAAACGTGGTGCCCGCAAGGCCCGCAAATTGCGCGTTCCGCAAACTGCGGCTATCACGCTGACGCTGCAGCCGGGCGCGCAGGAGCAGGGCGTCTCTTATTATGACCTAATCTCCAAGGCTGAAGGGGCCATCGACCTGAAGGCCTTGGGGATCAACGGCCTCAGAAGCATCCGCCCTGCGGCTACCGGGGGTCGCATACTAGAGGTGTCCGGGGAGGACAGAAACAAGAAGGCGGATCTCCTCGCTGCCAAACTTAGGGAAGTCTTTCCGGAGGTCCGGGTTGCCAGGCCAGAGAGGTGCGTGGAGTTACGCATCTCTGGCCTGAGTGACTCGGCCACGAAAGAAAAGGTGGCTGCAGCGCTGGCTTCGGAGGGGGGCTGTTCTCCCGAGGTCATAAAGGTGGGCGACATACAACGCCCACCTGGCCGGCAGGGCACTGCCTGGCTGAAGTGCCCTGTTGAGGCGGCCAAATTATTGACAGATGGCAGGCGCATCGTTGTCGGGTGGTCAGTGGTTAGGCTGACCACCCTGGAGCCAAGGCCGGCGCGTTGCTTCCGATGCCTGGAGCCGGGGCACGTTGGGGCTAAGTGCACTGCGGGAGTCGACCGCAGTGCGCTGTGCTTCAGATGCGGGCAGGCGGGCCACAAGTCGGCCACCTGCTCCGCGGAGCCCAGATGTCCCGTGTGTGCGGCGGCGGGAGCAGCGTCCGGCCACAAGCTCGGCGCGGGCGACTGCAAGGCGGCCTCCAGAAAGAGGCCCGCCACACGTAAAGGCGGTGCGGTGGGTGGGGCAGGACCCAAGCCAACCCCAACCCAGCCGCAATCAGAGGAGGCGATGGACACCGCCCAACAATAATGGCCCATACCATCTCCGTACTGCAGGCCAACGTGAACCACTGCGTCACGGCACAGGACCTTCTGGCCCAAACCATGGCGCAGTGGCAAGCGACACTGGCAGTAGTCGCCGAGCCGTATTGCGTTCGCAACGCCCCGAACTGGGCCAGCAGCGCTGACGGCTTGGTGGCTATCGTCGCCCAGCGAGCCGCCCCACCCTTCGACGTCGTACGAAGGGGTCAGGGGTTTGTGCTCGTCACGCTGGGCGGCGCTGCAGTGATTGGGGTGTACTGCCCCCCCAGCAGAAGCCTCGCGGAGTTCGAGCGACTGCTCAGCGAGGTCGAGGCTCTGCTGGCTGAAGTGCACCCCACCCCGGTGGTCGTGGCCGGGGATTTCAACGCTCACTCTCGGGCGTGGGGATCTCCGGCGACCGATGCCCGGGGGGAGATGGTTATGGGTTGGGCGGTGTCGCAAGACTTGGTGCTGCTCAATCAGGGGGCGGTCCACACACTCGTGCGGCCCCAGGGCAGGTCGATCGTAGACTTATCGTTCGCCAGTTCTGCCCTGGCTCGCCGCATTGTCAACTGGCGGGTCGTCGTGGGGGTGGAGACGGCGTCGGATCACCGGTACATCCGGTTCGACGTCGTTCCCGCCGCCCCGGCGGCCCGCGTGGAGTACGACCGCCCCTTGAGGGATGAGGGTCCGCGGTGGCGACTGAGTACCCTGGATCGGGAGCTGGCCAAAGAGGCGGCTATCGTCGAGCGATGGGCCGCTGTGGATAGCGGCCCGGACGTGGACGCGAGGTGCGAGCGGCTCGCTGGAGCGCTGACTCGCGTCTGCGACGCGGCGATGCAGAGGGCGAGGCCTATCCCGCCCCGGAAGCGGGTGTACTGGTGGCGTCCCCACCTTGCCGGGCTGCGTACAGCGAGTTACGCGGCCCAGAGGCAGTACGCCCGCAGCCGGAGGCGGGCCGTCAGAGACCTTGCCCGCGAAGAAGAACTGCACGCTGCGTACAGGGCCGCCCGTGAGGCCCTGAGCTCGGCGATCAAAGCCGCCAAGGACGAGGCCTGGAAGGAGTGGCTCGAGAGCCTGGACCGAGACCCGTGGGGGCGCCCGTACAAGACCGTGAGTGGAAAACTGCGGCCTTGGGCGCCTCCCCTCACCAGAACTCTCGAGCCGAGTCTACTGGGCCGAGTGGTCAGCTCCCTCTTCCCTGCGAGGGAAGAGTGGGTCCCACCGCGGATGACAGCGGCAGCACCAAGTCGCGTGCCGGCTGACGGAGAGGTGATACCTCCCGTGTCCGAGGCCGAGTTAGGGGTCGCTATCCTGGCACTCAAATCCAGGAATCGCGCCCCGGGCCCGGACGGCATCCCTGGGAAGGTGATTGCCACCGTCATGCCGGCACTGGAGGAGGAGACGCTGTCCCTCATGTCGGAGTGCTTGGCGTCGGGGAGAGTCCCGCGACAGTGGAAGACTGGGAAGCTCGTGCTGCTCAGGAAGCACGGGCGCCCAGCCGAGGAGCCGTCGGCCTACCGCCCCATCGTCCTGCTCGACGAGACGTGCAAGCTCTTTGAGCGGGTGCTCGCTGCGCGTCTCGTCGGTCACCTGGAGGGGGCGGGGCCCAATCTAAGTGACGGCCAGTTCGGCTTCCGTCGCGGGAGGTCGACCATCGACGCCATTTCCCGGCTGAGGGACAGCGTCGACGAGGCGGTCTCCGGGGGTGAGGTGTTGTTGGCTGTATCGCTGGATATAGCCAACGCCTTCAACACCCTCCCCTGGGAGACTATTGCGGAGGCGCTGAGGTACCACAACGTGCCGTGGTACCTCAGGCGCGTCCTGGCGGACTACTTCGTGGACCGGGTCATCATTTACCCGGCCCGAGACGAGGTAGTCCGCCGAAGTATGGCGTGTGGCGTTCCACAGGGGTCGGTCCTTGGGCCGCTCCTGTGGAACATTGGTTTCGATTGGGTCCTGCGCGGTGCTAATCTTCGGGGGGTCGGCGTACTTTGTTACGCCGACGATACCCTAGTCACCGCGCGGGGCCCCACGTTTCGCGACGCCGCCGTCCTCGCTACGGCGGGCGTCGCCCATGTCGTGCGCCGCATCGGGGCGCTAGGTTTGAAGGTGGCCCTCGAAAAGTCCGGGGCCCTGTTCTTTCATGGGCCTCGGCAGACGCCGCCTCGAGATCGGACGATTGTGGTGGGCGGCACCTCCATCGCTGTCGGGACGAGCCTGAAATACCTCGGGCTCATTCTCGACAGTCGGTGGCGGTTCGCGGAGCATTTCCGGCAGCTTGAACCCAAGCTGGAGGCGTATTCCGGAATGCTCTCGCGGTTGCTGCCCAACACCGGGGGACCGGGGTCTGTCTGCCGCCGTCTCTACGACGGGGTGGTGCGCTCCAAGGCGCTCTATGGAGCGCCCATATGGGCGGAGGCCCTCTGCGCAGAAAATCTAAAGGTGCTGCGGCGTACGCAGCGTACCATCGCGCGGAGGGCTGCACGGGCGTACCACACCGTCTCTCGTGAGGCGGCGTGTTTGATTGCAGGCAGTGTCCCCTGGGATCTTGAGGCTGGCGTCCTGAAGAGGGTGTATACCGAGGGCGCCCTGATGCGGCGCAATAGTGGAGGTCGTCCGCCTCCGGAGGAGATCGATCGCTGGAGACAGGCGGCTCGCGACGATCTCTTCCGGAGGTGGTCTGAAAGGTTAAGTTTAACCAGGAGCTCAACGCTGCTCGTGGGGGCCGTTCGGCCCGTCCTGCGCGAATTTGTGGAGAGGGGTCATGGGGCTCCAACGTTCCACCTTACTCAACTCCTCACGGGTCATGGCCCTTTCGCCAAGTACCTGTGGGAGTTGGTGGGGGTGGAATCGGAGCCCCGATGCCGCAGCTGCACCAGCGGCGACCCCGACACGGCCCAACACACATTGGCCGTGTGTGAGGCGTGGGACGGGCCCAGGACGGCCCTCACCAGCACCATTGGTGCAGACCTCTCGCTGCCGGCCGTAATTCGAGCTATGGTCGGCAGCAAACAGTGTTGGGCCGCCGTCGCCTCGTTCGCTAGCGAGGTGATGGCGGCCAAGAGAGAGGCTCTGCGGGTGCGGGAGCAAGCTGGGCTTACTCTCCCGCCCCGCAGGCCCCCGGCGAGGGGACGCCGGCGAGCGCTATTCGCCCGCGTCCCCGATTGAGAGAGGCCACGGGCGGTGGGTCGGGGGACCCGCCGCCCCATGCTAATGTGGCGGAATGCGCCCCTGTGTGTTCCGGGGGTGCATTCATAGAGGAGGACGGGCCCCACCATATTGATGGTGGGGCCCCGACGAGTCGGGCCCGCTAAATAGGGCGTCCCCAGCCGAGTCGCGGTGAGCAAACTATCCCGCGGCTCGGAGTGGGCGACGGAGGAACACCGTGGTGGTTTAGTGGGTAGTCTGGCCTCCCTTCGAGGTCAGGAGTCCCACACGAAGCGAACCCCCTGCCCCCGCGGGGGGGGAGCGAAGTGCGTAAATGCATTCCCCACGTTAAAAAAAAAAAAAAAAAAAAAAAAAAAAAAAAAAAAAAAAAAAAAAACCTAACCTAACCTAACCTAACCTAACCTAACCTAACCTAACCTAACCTAACCTAACCTAACCTAACCTAACCTAACCTAACCTAACCTAACCTGCGACAAGGAAAAGTCTTTAAAACCCGACAGTGAAGTCGTTTAAAACCTGTGGATACCAGGGGACCTCCACAGTAAGTACCCCGCTCACCGGAATGAGCGTCACCCGGTGAGTGTATTTTAGTTCGTCTCTACTCGTGGGATAAGCTTATGGATTGTAATAACTTAAACCAAAAGACGGAGGAGAAGGAGAAGGAGATGGAGGTAGAGACGGAGGCCGCAAGGTCTCTTGGCTCCCTCGGAGAAGCAGTTGTGGTGCTGGAGCGTCTCGACGCTCCGAGCACGAGTCCGGGAGGCTCGCGTTCGTCTTCCCCAGGAATGGGGAAGCTCTGGCGCAAGCGCGTCCCGGAGGAGGAGGTAGCGGAGGCTTCGAAGAAGCCCCGTGGTCGCCCGCCCAGCACGGGCGAATACGTCGGCCTGGCGAAAGCCAAGGCCGAGTTGAACGCGGCCAAGGAGCGGGAGCTGGAGCTCCGCGCGGAGGCAGAGCTCACTGAAGAGCTGCGAAAAAAGAGGACTCTCTTTTTAAGAGAGACCCCTAGCCCGCAGCCCCAGCCTGGCCTGCCAGGATCATCTGCAGCATCTCAGCCCGTCAGCGCAGACCAGCTGACGGGCGCGATCGAGGCGGCGGTGGCGACGGTGACCATGGTCGCCACAAAAAGCCAAAACCTTAAGGGCCAGTATGTCAAGGCCCTTAAGGAAGCATGCACGGCGATCATGCAGAACGTGCAAGTGCTCCGATCGCACACGGAAAGCGAGGAAGTCGCCAACCTGCAGAGAGAGCTGGCTGCTGTCCGTGCGGAAATGCGGGCCTGGAAGCAGCAGGCCGAATCCGCTCCCCCCCAGATGAGCCGCGACGAGATCGGCTTTATGATCGACGCGCGGCTCGCGGGGATCACGGACCGGCTGCTGCCAGAGGCCCGCATCCGTCCACCTCTCCAGGCGGACGCTCGGAACGCGGCTCGGGCAGCCAGGAATTCCGTACAGCAGTCGGAGGAGCTCTCGTCGGACCTCCCGCAGCCACAAGAGCCCACTGGTGAGCTCCCGGCTCTTCCGCCCTCGCCCACCCAAATGCCAGACGGGCAACCGGGGACGGCGAGTAAGCCTAAGAAGAAGAAGCCTACTAAGAAGACTGCCGCAGCCAAAGAGGCGGAAGCTGCCCGGCAATCCCGAGCAGCTCCATCGGCTGCCCCGGCGGCCCCCACAACAGCCCCACTGTGGAGTACGGTGGCCGCACGGCCGAAGGCACCGAAGCCGACTCCTGCCCAGACAGCCGCACGCCCGGCCACAGCCGCCACGCCGGCGCAACCGGCCAAGAAGAAGCCGAGAAAACGTGGTGCCCGCCAGGCCCGCAAATTGCGCGCCCCGCAAACGGCAGCTATCACACTGACGCTGCAGCCGGGCGCGCAGGAGCAGGGTCTAACCTACCAGAATGTTTTGTCCAGGGCGGAAGAGGCCATTGACCTTAAGGCCCTGGGCATAAACGGCCTCCGGCACCGCACCGCTATCACCGGTGCTCGCATTTTGGAGGTGGCTGGGGCCGACAGAGCCCAAAAGGCGGACCAGCTGGCCGCCAAATTAAAGGAGGTGTTGGCGGAGGTCCGGGTCGCCAGGCCGGAGAGGTGCGTGGAGTTGCGCATTTCCGGCCTGAGTGACTCGGCCACGAAAGAAAAGGTGGCGGCAGCGCTGGCTTTGGAGGGGGGCTGTTCTTCCGAGGTCATAAAGGTGGGCGACATACAGCGCCCACCTGGCCGGCAGGGCACCGCCTGGCTAAAGTGCCCGATTGAGGCCGCCAAGCAGCTAACAGATGGCCGACGCATCGTTGTCGGGTGGTCAGAGGTTAGGCTGACCACCCTGGAGCCGAGGCCGGCACGCTGCTTCAGGTGCTTGGAGCCAGGGCACGTGGGGGCGAAATGCACGGCGGGGGTAGACCGCAGTGCGCTGTGCTTCCGCTGTGGGCAGGCGGGCCACAAATCGGCCACCTGCTCCGCGGAGCCGAGGTGCCCCGTGTGCGCGGCGGCGGGAGCAGCGTCCGGCCACAAGCTCGGCGCGGGCGACTGCAAGGCGGCCTCCAGAAAGAGGCCCGCCACACGTAAAGGCGGTGCGGCGGGTGGGGCAGGACCCAAGCCAACCCCAGCCCAGCCGCAACCAGAGGAGGCGATGGACACCGCCCAACAATAATGGCCCAAACCATCTCCGTACTGCAGGCCAACGTGAACCACTGCGTCACGGCACAGGACCTTCTGGCCCAAACCATGGCGCAGTGGCAAGCGACATTGGCAGTAGTCGCCGAGCCGTATTACGTTCGCAACGCCCCGAACTGGGCCAGCAGCGTTGACGGCTTGGTGGCTATCGTCGCCCAGCGAGCCGCCCCACCCTTCGGCGTCGTGCGAAGGGGTCAGGGGTTTGTGCTCGTCACGCTGGGCGGCGCTGCAGTGATTGGGGTGTACTGCCCCCCCAGCAGAAGCCTCGCCGAGTTCGAGCGACTGCTCAGCGAGGTCGAGGCTCTGCTGGCTGAAGTGCACCCCACCCCGGTGGTCGTGGCCGGGGATTTCAACGCTCACTCTCGGGCGTGGGGATCTCCGGCGACCGATGCCCGGGGGGAGATGGTTATGAGTTGGGCGGTGTCGCAAGACTTGGTGCTGCTCAATCAGGGGGCGGTCCACACACTCGTGCGGCCCCAGGGCAGGTCGATCGTAGACTTATCGTTCGCCAGTTCTGCCCTGGCTCGTCGTATCGAGAACTGGCGGGTCGTCGTGGGGGTGGAGACGGCGTCGGATCACCGGTACATCCGGTTCGACGTCGTTCCCGCCACCCCGGCGGCCCGCGTGGAGTACGACCGCCCCTTGAGGGATGAGGGTCCGCGGTGGCGACTGAGTACCCTGGATCGGGAGCTGGCCAAAGAGGCGGCTATCGTCGAGCGATGGGCCGCTGTGGATAGCGGCCCGGACGTGGACGCGAGGTGCGAGCGGCTCGCTGGAGCGCTGACTCGCGTCTGCGACGCGGCGATGCAGAGGGCGAGGCCTATCCCGCCCCGGAAGCAGGTGTACTGGTGGCGTCCCCACCTTGCCGGGCTGCGTACAGCGAGTTACGCGGCCCAGAGGCAGTACACCCGCAGCCGGAGGCGGGCCGTCAGAGACCTTGCCCGCGAGGAGGAACTGCACGCCGCGTACAGGGCCGCCCGTGAGGCCCTGAGCTCGGCGATCAAAGCCGCCAAAGACGAGGCCTGGAAGGAATGGCTCGAGAGCCTGGACCGAGACCCGTGGGGGCGCCCGTACAAGACTGTGAGTGGGAAACTCCGGCCTTGGGCGCCTCCCCTCACCAGAACTCTCGAGCCGAGTCTTCTGGGCCGAGTGGTCAGCTCCCTCTTCCCTGCGAGGGGAGAGTGGGTCCCACCGCGGATGACGGCAGCACCGAGCCGTGTGCCGGCTGACGGAGAGGCAATACCTCCCGTGTCCGAGGCCGAGTTAGGGGTCGCTATCCTGGCACTCAAGTCCAGGAATCGCGCCCCGGGCCCGGACGGCATCCCTGGGAAGGTGATTGCCACCGTCATGCCGGCACTGGAGGAGGAGACGCTGTCCCTCATGTCGGAGTGCTTGGCGTCGGGGAGAGTCCCGCGACAGTGGAAGACTGGGAAGCTCGTGCTGCTCAGGAAGCACGGGCGCCCAGCCGAGGAGCCGTCGGCCTACCGCCCCATCGTCCTGCTCGACGAGACGTGCAAGCTCTTTGAGCGGGTGCTCGCTGCACGTCTCGTCGGTCACCTAGAGGGGGCGGGGCCCAATTTGAGTGACGGCCAGTTTGGCTTCCGTCGCGGGAGGTCGACCATCGACGCCATTTCCCGGCTGCGGGACAGCGTCGACGAGGCGGTCTCCGGGGGTGAGGTGTTGTTGGCTGTATCGCTGGATATAGCCAACGCCTTCAACACCCTCCCCTGGGAGACTATCGCTGAGGCGCTGAGGTACCACAACGTGCCGTGGTACCTCAGGCGCGTCCTGGCGGACTACTTCGTGGACCGGGTCATCATTTACCCGGCCCGAGACGAGGTGGTCCGCCGCAATATGGCATGTGGCGTTCCACAGGGGTCGGTCCTAGGGCCGCTCCTGTGGAACATTGGCTTCGATTGGGTCCTGCGCGGTGCTAATCTTCGGGGGGTCGGCGTACTTTGTTACGCCGACGATACCCTAGTCACCGCGCGGGGCCCCACGTTCCGCGACGCCGCCGTTCTTGCTACGGCAGGCGTTGCTCATGTCGTGCGCCGCATCGGGGCGCTAGGGCTGAAGGTGGCCCTCGAAAAGTCCGGGGCCCTGTTCTTCCATGGGCCTCGGCAGACGCCGCCTCGAGATCGGACGATTGTGGTGGGCGGCACCTCCATCGCTGTCGGGACGAGCCTGAAGTACCTCGGGCTCATTCTCGACAGTCGGTGGCGGTTCGCGGAGCATTTCCGGCAGCTTGAACCCAAGCTGGAGGCGTATTCCGGAATGCTCTCGCGGTTGCTGCCCAACACCGGGGGACCGGGGTCTGTCTGCCGCCGTCTCTACGACGGGGTGGTGCGCTCCAAGGCGCTCTACGGAGCGCCCATATGGGCGGAGGCCCTCTGCGCGGAAAATCTAAAGGTACTGCGGCGTACGCAGCGTACCATCGCGCGGAGGGCTGCACGGGCGTACCACACCGTCTCTCGTGAGGCGGCGTGCCTGATTGCGGGCAGTGTCCCCTGGGATCTCGAGGCTGGCGTCCTGAAGAGGGTCTATACCGAGGGTGCCCTGATGCGACGCAATAGTGGAGGTCGTCCGCCTCCGGAGGAGATCGATCGACAGGCGGCTCGCGACGATCTCTTCCGGAGGTGGTCAGAAAGTTTGAGTGTCAGTAGGAGCTCAACGCTGCTCGTGGGGGCTGTTCGGCCCGTCCTGCGCGAGTTTGTGGAGAGGGGTCATGGGGCTCCAACGTTCCACCTCACCCAACTTCTCACGGGTCATGGCCCGTTCGCCAAGTACCTGTGGGAGGTGGTGGGGGTGGAACAGGAGCCCCGGTGCCGCAGCTGCACCAGCGGCGACCCCGACACGGCCCAACACACTTTGGCCGTGTGTGAGGCGTGGGACGGACCAAGGACGGCCCTCACCAGCATCATTGGTGCAGACCTCTCGCTGCCGGCCGTAATTCGAGCTATGGCCGGCAGCGAACAGTGTTGGGCCGCCGTCGCCTCGTTCGCTAGCGAGGTGATGGCGGCCAAGAGAGAGGCCCTGCGGGTGCGGGAGCAAGCTGGGCTTACTCTCCCGCCCCGCAGGCCCCCGGCGAGGGGACGCCGGCGAGCACTATTCGCCCGCGTCCCCGAATGAGAGAGGCCACGGGCGGTGGGTCGGGGGACCCGCCGCCCCATGCTAATGTGGCGGAATGCGCCCCTGTGTGTTCCGGGGGTGCATTCTTGGAGGAGGACGGGCCCCACCATATTGATGGTGGGGCCCCGACGAGTCGGGCCCTTTTAGATAAGGGCGTCCCCAGCCGAGTCGCGGTGAGCAAACTATCCCGCGGCTCGGAGTGGGCGACGGAGGAACACCGTGGTGGTTTAGTGGGTAGTCTGGCCTCCCTTCGAGGTCAGGAGTCCCACACGAAGCGAACCCCCTGCCCCCGCGGGGGGGGAGCGAAGTGCGTAAATGCATTCCCCACGTTAAAAAAAAAAAAAAAAAAAAAAAAAAAAAAAAAAAAAAAAAAAAAAAACCTAACCTAACCTAACCTAACCTAACCTAACCTAACCTAACCTAACCTAACCTAACCTAACCTAACCTAACCTAACCTAACCTAACCTTTTTTTTTTTTTTTTTTTTTTTTTTTTTTTTTTTTACGTGGTGGAATGCATTTACGCACTTCGCTCCCCCCCCGCAGGGGCAGGGGGCGAGCTTCGTGTGGGACTCCTGGCATCTAAAGGCCAGACTACCCACTAAACCACCACGGTGTCCGTCGTCACCACATATCGACGATGGCGGGAACAGCATCTTCCGCCATCGCCGTGTGGGTCGCCCGCCGCTGAACAGCGGCAGGCCCGTCTCTGTTGCGGCAGAAGAGGAGTCCTTCTGCCGCCCGCCTAGGCAAGGCACACGCGACACGACGTGTGCCTTCATCCTCGAGGCCTTGTAAGGGCAGCAGACGCCCCCGCGTCTACTGCCCGGCCCGGTTAGGGGGGGAGGAGTTGGTGGTACCTTCTCCTCCGGGCCCCGGTTCGCTTGCGGCGCTGCGGGAGGGAACGTGGGTCGCATTCCCTCTCCCTCTCCGCCGCCTCCTTCTGCGACATCACCGTCTCGCAGAAGGCCTGAACCGCCGCCCACGCCTCATCGCCACCGACCATAGACAGAACTACGGTCGGCAGCGAGAGGTCCGTCCCCACTTCGGCGATAAGAGCACGGCGCTCCCCAGCCCACGCGGGGCACTCCTCTAGGGTGTGCTGCGCCGTGTCATTATCGCCACCACAGTGGTGGCACCCATTGGTCGGCTCTCGTCCCACCTGGCACAGGCGTCTCCCGAAGCATCCATGCCCCGAGAGGACCTGCGCCATCCGGAACGTCACCGACCCCCGCGATCTGTCCATCCAGTCCCTGAGGACCGGACGGATCGCCTCGACGGTCCTGATGCCAGCCGTGGGATTGGCCAGCCGCCGCTCCCACTCCAGGAGCATGGACCGCCTCGCCTGAAGCCTCCGCTCGCCCACCTCCGAGGGTGCCGGGAACTCGCCCCGGCTCCGGGCCTCCTCGCGCCAATGATACACTGACGCGAGGACCCCGACCTCCAGCTCCCACGGAGGGGAGCCCGCCATAACGCACGCCGCCTCGAATGAGATGGAGCGGTACCCTCTCACCGCCCCGATGGCCATCGCCCTCTGCGGACGTTGCAAGAGGGCGACGTGGTGTGCCCTCAGGGCGTCGGCCCATACGGGGGCCCCGTATAGGGCCATCGACCGCACCACTCCCAAATAAAGGAGGCGGCTGCTCGACTGGGGTCCCCCTAGGTTCGGCATCAACCGCCGGAGGGCGGTGGTCATGCCAAACAGACGGGGGACCAGGCGGGCGAAATGAGCGCGGAAGCTCCATCGTGGATCGAGGACAAGTCCAAGGTACCTCATTTCAGACTTGACCTCGATCCGGGTGCCACTCACTACGATGTGGGAGCCCGCCGGTGGCGCTCGCCGAGGGCCATGGAAACAAATGGCCCCCGACTTGCTGAGCGCCACCCCGAGTCCCAACATCGTTATTCGCCGCACGACCATGGCCACCGACGCAGTGGCGAGGCGCGCGGCGTGTTCATAGGTCGCCCCCCGGGCGGTAACCAACGTGTCGTCTGCGTAGCAGGTCACGTTGACACCCGGGAGGCGAGCTCCTCGGAGTACCCAGTCGTACCCGATGTTCCACAAGAGGGGCCCCAACACTGACCCCTGTGGAACACCGCGGCACATGGCCCACCTGTGAAGGCTGCCATCCTCTCCTGGGTACTCCACGTACCGCTCCGATAGATAGGCGCCGACGATTCTGCGGAGGTAGGGAGGCACGTCATGGTATTTGAGCGCCTCCCGTATGCACTCCCAGGGCAGGGTATTGAACGCATTGGCGATGTCCAGCGACACCGCCAACAGAACCCCGCCCTTGCGGACCTCCTCTTGCGCCAGCGCCTTCACCCGAAGGACGGCGTCGACGGTCGAGCGACGTGTCCGAAAACCATATTGGTAGTCGGACAGGCCGCGATCTCCATCCTCGAGGTGCCGGACGATGCGAGCGAACAACACTCTCTCAAAGAGCTTGCCCGCCTCGTCCAGCAGCACTATCGGTCGGTACGCCACCGAGGGCGATTCCGCGGGCCGTCCCCCCTTCTCGATGAGGACGAGCCTGCCCGTTCTCCATCGGACCGGGTATTGCCCGGTTTGCAGGCACGCACTCATCAGCCCGCAGAATCGCTCCTCGAGCTCCCGGAGCGCGACCACCAAAACGCGTCCAGGAACTCCGTCGGGTCCAGGAGCCTTCACACCTTTCTCCTGAACCCGCCTGACGGCCACAGCCAGCTCCGCCGTTGTGACCTGCGGCACCTCCGTCACGACCTCCTCTCTGCGCGCCGGAGCCATCACCGGGGGAACAAACCCCTCCTCCCTCTCTGGAAATAGGGAGGAGATAACCTCCCCCAGCACTCTCGACTCCAGGCACTCCGTGACTGGAGGCGCCCATGGGCGGAGCTTAGCCCTGACCATCTTGTAGGGCCGTCCCCAGGGGTCCCTGTCAAGGGTGGCTAACAGAGACGCCCTCGAAGCTTCCTTCGCGTCTCCTATTGCCACCCCGAGAGACTGAGCGCACGACCGATATTCGGCGTACAGCTGCGCCTCCTCCTCCGGCACCCGCCGCGCCCTGCGGCGGTACCGGGTGTACCGGCGACGTTTCGCGACGCACAGAGATCGCAGTTCAGCGATCTCCGGCGTCCACCAGTACACCTTCCGGTTGGGGAGTCGAGGCTTGGCCCGAGGCATGCACGCGTCGCAGATCTGCGACGCGGCGCTCCCGAACCATTCCGCCTCCGCCTCGACTCCTACTTCCGCCGGAGGAGTCGCCCAAGACTGGACGATCGACGCCAGCTCCAACGCCTCACGGTCTATGCGCCCCAGGACCCACCTGTTGGCGGACGGCCCCTCGCGTCTGGGACTCGCCACGTTCTGGCCCGTGGAGACATCGTAACGGATGTACCGATGATCCGTCAGATTCTCCACGTCGTCCAGGACTCGCCAGTCCCGGACGGCCTGTGCGACAGCAGGGGTCGTGAACGTGATGTCCACGATGGACCTTCCCTGCTGCGACACGAACGTGTCGACCGACCCACGATTACTTATCATCAGGCCGGTCGTCGTGGCCCACTCCTCCAGCAACCGGCCGCGCTCGTCGGCCACCGGGGAACCCCAAGCCGTGGATTTGGCATTAAAGTCCCCGGCGACCACCGCCAGACGGGGTGAGATTTGCCCCAGCAGGGCACCCACCGCATCCAGCGCCGTCTCGAACTTGGCCAGTCTCATGCTGGGAGGGAAGTACACCGCAATGATGATGTACCTCCCCCACCCGCAGGCCACGAAGCCCCTCCCCCTGGAAATGAGGGAGGGGGGTGCCACTCGCTGTGTCCCAGACGCGATAACACACACCGACCCGTCAGTGTCCCCCAACCACAGACCGTGAGGAGGGACAAAGTACGGGTCGGAAACTACCGCCACATCAATGGACCACTCCGCCATGGACTGCAGGAGGAGGTCCTGCGCCCGGGCGGAGTGGTTGAGATTCGCCTGGAGGAAGCGATGGGGGATACCGTCCATTACGGTTCCATCGCTTCCTCTCGCCCTTGCGGGGGCGTCGCTGCCACGGGAACTGGGGCAGCCGGGGTCCGTCCGGCCGCCTTTTTGCCCTTCCTGGGCTTTGTCCCGCGGCATGCTTTGCCGCCTACAATGTGGTTGCTCGGTCCGCCTCCCATTGCTGCGCAGATGACGCAGTGGGGGTCGACCGAGCATGCCGCAGCTTTGTGGCCAGGACGACCGCAGCGGTAGCAGATTTCACCGCGGTCTTCCTGTGAGGTGCACTGTGCCCTGACGTGTCCTGACATCAGGCACCGGAAACACCTCATGGGTCTTCGCCCGAGCAAAGTTACTCGAGCAGAGACCCAGCCAACTGTAAGGCGTCCAGCGGCCACTTTGCTGGCCGCTTCCACGGGGCAGCTAACCATCACCGTGCCGCTCCCCCTCAACGTCCGGCGAATCTCACCAACCTTGACGTTCAGGGGAGGGCAGCTGCCGTGGCGCGCGACTGCGTCAGCCACCTCCTCCCTCGTTACTGATTCGTCCAGACCGGTAATGCGCATGTCTGCGCACTTGACCGGCCTGGACACACTCGCCGTCCCGGAGCCGAGCACCTCCCGGAGACGCGCCGCCAGCCTGTCGGCCTTCTCCCCGCTGGAGTCACCGGCCACCTCCAAGATGGTGGCACCGGTCTGCGCCTTCTTGTAGTTCGTACGGGGGATATCAAAGTCTTGCAGGTTAACCTGCGACTTTAACCCCCGTATGACCTCCGCGTACGTAGCGCCCCTTTCTGAGGCCTCCGGCAGCAGCGTTATCACTACTGCCGAAGAGCGGGGCGCACGCGGTCCCTTCCTCTTGCGTGTACGCCTCTTCTTCTTAGAAGAAGAGGGTGCAGAGGAAGCTGCAGTCCGGGCCGACGTGCTGGCCTCTTGGGCAGCAGCCGGCGCTCCAGGCTTCTTCTTTTTGGGCCTCTTGGCTACCGTCGTCCACGCCTCGTCCATTGACGACGGTGCAGGCGGTAGCGGCCTCGGCTCTCTCTCCTTGGGGGGAGGGGTGGGGGTGCTCTTCTTCCCCTTCCCCTTTCCCTTCGATGACCCCGCTTGCGGGGGAAGGGGTGGCGGCGACGGCTTAGAGGGAGCCGGTGGTGATGGCTCCGACTGAGTCGATGGACCGGGCCTTGGGTCGGCCTTGCGCCTGGCGTCAGACGCTAGGGGCGGGCGGAGGCGTGGCTCCGGCAGGAGTCTGGACTCCAAGCCCGCCCACCTCGCGTCCACCGCGGACAGCACGCGGTCCATGATGGCCCGCGACATCTCCTCCAGGGGAGCGACAGCGGCTGGTTCCGCTGCCTTCTCCTTCTCCTCCCGGAGGAAGCGGACCTCCATCCGGAGCCTCTCCACCTCCGCTCGAAGGGTGGCCACCTCGTCATTGACGTTCCGGCCCTCAAGCACGTCTACGGCATCGATGACGTCGAATGCCGCGTCCTTGAGGGCCTTTATGAAGCCACCCTTCAAGTTTTTTGATTTGTTGGCGACGTCCAACACAAGGCCCATGTTGTCTCGGACCTTAGCCGCCAACAAATCGGTGGGCAGTTTTTCCCATGAAGGGTCTGCCCTTCTCCTGGAGGATCGCGACGCCACTGAAGACGACCGCGACCCTGCCACCGAGCCGGAAAATTCTATTTGCGCCATCGGACAGGCCATCTGTTCGATGGCCTGTCTCTTCGCGCGGGATGACCGCGGGGACTGCGGAACCGCGCCTTGGAGGACCGGGGACTCGGTCTCCTCCTCGCAGTGCTGCCTCTTGTGAGCAGCGCTGCTTTCACGCGACGACGTCGCGGATCCCGCCATGGACTGCGTAGGTCCTGGTGTCGAAGGCCTCGACAGCCTCGACAGCCTTACCGAGCATCGGCGAGTCTGTCCTTCGGGAACTTGGTCCCGGCTAGACCCCGCCGTCTGCTCCTCGCGCTCACGCGCCTGTCGCTCGGGAGCTTGGTCCCGGCACGACTCATTCTCTCTTCCAGCGTTGGGCATCGTCCTGAAAAGGACAGTGCCGAACCTGTCAGAGGACACTCAAGAAACACAGAAAAAACTGCTTGCCGCAAGAGTCGCTAACCAGATTTGGTCACCCAACGTGCCACTCCGTTACGGTGGTCACGTTGGGGTCCAGGGCACACGACGGGGACGTACTGGATAGCTCTTGGGGCGTGCCCCAACCTAACCTAACCTAACCTAACCTAACCTAACCTAACCTAACCTAACCTAACCTAACCTAACCTAACCTAACCTAACCTAACCTAACCTAACCTAACCTAACCTAACCTAACCTAACCTAACCTAACCTAACCTAACCTAACCTAACCTAACCTAACCTAACCTAACCTAACCTAACCTAACCTAACCTTTTTTTTTTTTTTTTTTTTTTTTTTTTTTTTTTTTTTTTTTTTTTTTTTTATTTTTTTTTTTTTTTACGTGGTGGAATGCATTTACGCACTTCGCTCCCCCCCCGCGGGGGCAGGGGGCGAGCTTCGTGTGGGACTCCTGGCATCTAAAGGCCAGACTACCCACTAAACCACCACGGTGTCCGTCGTCACCACATATCGACGATGGCGGGAACAGCATCTTCCGCCATCGCCGTGTGGGTCGCCCGCCGCTGAACAGCGGCAGGCCCGTCTCTGTTGCGGCAGAAGAGGAGTCCTTCTGCCGCCCGCCTAGGCAAGGCACACGCGACACGACGTGTGCCTTCATCCTCGAGGCCTTGTAAGGGCAGCAGACGCCCCCGCGTCTACTGCCCGGCCCGGTTAGGGGGGGAGGAGTTGGTGGTACCTTCTCCTCCGGGCCCCGGTTCGCTTGCGGCGCTGCGGGAGGGAACGTGGGTCGCATTCCCTCTCCCTCTCCGCCGCCTCCTTCTGCGACATCACCGTCTCGCAGAAGGCCTGAACCGCCGCCCACGCCTCATCGCCACCGACCATAGACAGAACTACGGTCGGCAGCGAGAGGTCCGTCCCCACTTCGGCGATAAGAGCACGGCGCTCCCCAGCCCACGCGGGGCACTCCTCTAGGGTGTGCTGCGCCGTGTCATTATCGCCACCACAGTGGTGGCACCCATTGGTCGGCTCTCGTCCCACCTGGCACAGGCGTCTCCCGAAGCATCCATGCCCCGAGAGGACCTGCGCCATCCGGAACGTCACCGACCCCCGCGATCTGTCCATCCAGTCCCTGAGGACCGGACGGATCGCCTCGACGGTCCTGATGCCAGCCGTGGGATTGGCCAGCCGCCGCTCCCACTCTAGGAGCATGGACCGCCTCGCCTGAAGCCTCCGCTCGCCCACCTCCGAGGGTGCCGGGAACTCGCCCCGGCTCCGGGCCTCCTCGCGCCAATGATACACTGACGCGAGGACCCCGACCTCCAGCTCCCACGGAGGGGAGCCCGCCATAACGCACGCCGCCTCGAATGAGATGGAGCGGTACCCTCTCACCGCCCCGATGGCCATCGCCCTCTGCGGACGTTGCAAGAGGGCGACGTGGTGTGCCCTCAGGGCGTCGGCCCATACGGGGGCCCCGTATAGGGCCATCGACCGCACCACTCCCAAATAAAGGAGGCGGCTGCTCGACTGGGGTCCCCCTAGGTTCGGCATCAACCGCCGGAGGGCGGTGGTCGTGCCAAACAGACGGGGGACCAGGCGGGCGAAATGAGCGCGGAAGCTCCATCGTGGATCGAGGACAAGTCCAAGGTACCTCATTTCAGACTTGACCTCGATCCGGGTGCCACTCACTACGATGTGGGAGCCCGCCGGTGGCACTCGCCGAGGGCCATGGAAACAAATGGCCCCCGACTTGCTGAGCGCCACCCCGAGTCCCAACATCGTTATTCGCCGCACGACCATGGCCACCGACGCAGTGGCGAGGCGCGCGGCGTGTTCATAGGTCGCCCCCCGGGCGGTAACCAACGTGTCGTCTGCATAGCAGGTCACGTTGACACCCGGGAGGCGAGCTCCTCGGAGTACCCAGTCGTACCCGATGTTCCACAAGAGGGGCCCCAACACTGACCCCTGTGGAACACCGCGGCACATGGCCCACCTGTGAAGGCTGCCATCCTCTCCTGGGCACTCCACGTACCGCTCCGATAGATAGGCGCCGACGATTCTGCGGAGGTAGGGAGGCACGTCATGGTATTTGAGCGCCTCCCGTATGCACTCCCAGGGCAGGGTATTGAACGCATTGGCGATGTCCAGCGACACCGCCAACAGAACCCCGCCCTTGCGGACCTCCTCTTGCGCCAGCGCCTTCACCCGAAGGACGGCGTCGACGGTCGAGCGACGTGTCCGAAAACCATATTGGTAGTCGGACAGGCCGCGATCTCCATCCTCGAGGTGCCGGACGATGCGAGCGAACAACACTCTCTCAAAGAGCTTGCCCGCCTCGTCCAGCAGCACTATCGGTCGGTACGCCACCGAGGGCGATTCCGCGGGCCGTCCCCCCTTCTCGATGAGGACGAGCCTGCCCGTTCTCCATCGGACCGGGTATTGCCCGGTTTGCAGGCACGCACTCATCAGCCCGCAGAATCGCTCCTCGAGCTCCCGGAGCGCGACCACCAAAACGCGTCCAGGAACTCCGTCGGGTCCAGGAGCCTTCACCCCTTTCTCCTGAACCCGCCTGACGGCCACAGCCAGCTCCGCCGTTGTGACCTGCGGCACCTCCGTCACGACCTCCTCTCTGCGCGCCGGAGCCATCACCGGGGGAACAAACCCCTCCTCCCTCTCTGGAAATAGGGAGGAGATAACCTCCCCCAGCACTCTCGACTCCAGGCACTCCGTGACTGGAGGCGCCCATGGGCGGAGCTTAGCCCTGACCATCTTGTAGGGCCGTCCCCAGGGGTCCCTGTCAAGGGTGGCTAACAGAGACGCCCTCGAAGCTTCCTTCGCGTCTCCTATTGCCACCCCGAGAGACTGAGCGCACGACCGATATTCGGCGTACAGCTGCGCCTCCTCCTCCGGCACCCGCCGCGCCCTGCGGCGGTACCGGGTGTACCGGCGACGTTTCGCGACGCACAGAGATCGCAGTTCAGCGATCTCCGGCGTCCACCAGTACACCTTCCGGTTGGGGAGTCGAGGCTTGGCCCGAGGCATGCACGCGTCGCAGATCTGCGACGCGGCGCTCCCGAACCATTCCGCCTCCGCCTCGACTCCTACTTCCGCCGGAGGAGTCGCCCAAGACTGGACGATCGACGCCAGCTCCAACGCCTCACGGTCTATGCGCCCCAGGACCCACCTGTTGGCGGACGGCCCCTCGCGTCTGGGACTCGCCACGTTCTGGCCCGTGGAGACATCGTAACGGATGTACCGATGATCCGTCAGATTCTCCACGTCGTCCAGGACTCGCCAGTCCCGGACGGCCTGTGCGACAGCAGGGGTCGTGAACGTGATGTCCACGATGGACCTTCCCTGCTGCGACACGAACGTGTCGACCGACCCACGATTACTTATCATCAGGCCGGTCGTCGTGGCCCACTCCTCCAGCAACCGGCCGCGCTCGTCGGCCACCGGGGAACCCCAAGCCGTGGATTTGGCATTAAAGTCCCCGGCGACCACCGCCAGACGGGGTGAGATTTGCCCCAGCAGGGCACCCACCGCATCCAGCGCCGTCTCGAACTCGGCCAGTCTCATGCTGGGAGGGAAGTACACCGCAATGATGATGTACCTCCCCCACCCGCAGGCCACGAAGCCCCTCCCCCTGGAAATGAGGGAGGGGGGTGCCACTCGCTGTGTCCCAGACGCGATAACACACACCGACCCGTCAGTGTCCCCCAACCACAGACCGTGAGGAGGGACAAAGTACGGGTCGGAAACTACCGCCACATCAATGGACCACTCCGCCATGGACTGCAGGAGGAGGTCCTGCGCCCGGGCGGAGTGGTTGAGATTCGCCTGGAGGAAGCGATGGGGGATACCGTCCATTACGGTTCCATCGCTTCCTCTCGCCCTTGCGGGGGCGTCGCTGCCACGGGAACTGGGGCAGCCGGGGTCCGTCCGGCCGCCTTTTTGCCCTTCCTGGGCTTTGTCCCGCGGCATGCTTTGCCGCCTACTATGTGGTTGCTCGGTCCGCCTCCCATTGCTGCGCAGATGACGCAGTGGGGGTCGACCGAGCATGCCGCAGCTTTGTGGCCAGGACGACCGCAGCGGTAGCAGATTTCACCGCGGTCTTCCTGTGAGGTGCACTGTGCCCTGACGTGTCCTGACATCAGGCACCGGAAACACCTCATGGGTCTTCGCCCAAGCAAAGTTACTCGAGCAGAGACCCAGCCAACTGTAAGGCGTCCAGCGGCCACTTTACTGGCCGCTTCCACGGGGCAGCTGACTACCACCGTGCCGCTCCCCCTCAACGCCCGGCGAATCTCACCAACCCTGACGTTCAGGGGAGGGCAGCTGCCGTGGCGCGCGACTGCGTCAGCCACCTCCTCCCTCGTCACTGATTCGTCCAGACCGGTAATGCGCATGTCTGCGCACTTGACCGGCCTGGACACATTTGCCGTCCCGGAGCCGAGCACCTCCCGGAGACGCGCCGCCAGCCTGTCGGCCTTCTCCCCGCTGGAGTCACCGGCCACCTCCAAGATGGTGGCACCGGTCTGCGCCTTCTTGTAGTTCGTACGGGGGATATCAAAGTCTTGCAGGTTAACCTGCGACTTTAACCCCCGTATGACCTCCGCGTACGTAGCGCCCCTTTCTGAGGCCTCCGGCAGCAGCGTTATCACTACTGCCGAAGAGCGGGGCGCACGCGGTCCCTTCCTCTTGCGTGTACGCCTCTTCTTCTTAGAAGAAGAGGTTGCAGAGGAAGCTGCAGTCCGGGCCGACGTGCTGGCCTCTTGGGCAGCAGCCGGCGCTCCAGGCTTCTTCTTTTTGGGCCTCTTGGCTACCGTCGTCCACGCCTCGTCCATTGACGACGGTGCAGGCGGCAGCGGCCTCGGCTCTCTCTCCTTGGGGGGAGGGGTGGGGGTGCTCTTCTTCCCCTTCCCCTTTCCCTTCGATGACCCCGCTTGCGGGGGAAGGGGTGGCGGCGACGGCTTAGAGGGAGCCGGTGGTGATGGCTCCGACTGAGTCGATGGACCGGGCCTTGGGTCGGCCTTGCGCCTGGCGTCAGACGCTAGGGGCGGGCGGAGGCGTGGCTCCGGCAGGAGTCTGGACTCCAAGCCCGCCCACCTCGCGTCCACCGCGGACAGCACGCGGTCCATGATGGCCCGCGACATCTCCTCCAGGGGAGCGACAGCGGCTGGTTCCGCTGCCTTCTCCTTCTCCTCCCGGAGAAAGCGGACCTCCATCCGGAGCCTCTCCACCTCCGCTCGAAGGGTGGCCACCTCGTCATTGACGTTCCGGCCCTCAAGCACGTCTACGGCATCGATGACGTCGAATGCCGCGCCCTTGAGGGCCTTTATGAAGCCACCCTTCAGGTTTTTTGATTTGTTGGCGACGTCCAACACAAGGCCCATATTTTCTCGGACCTTTGCCGCCAACAAATCGGTGGGCAGTTTTTCCCATGACGGGTCTGCCCTTCTCCTGGAGGATCGCGACGCCACTGAAGACGACCGCGATCCTGCCACCGTGCCATCCGGTTGGGCCATTTGCTCGATGGCCTGTCTCTTCACCGCGCCTTGGAGGACCGGGGACTCGGTCTCCTCCTCGCTGTGCTGCCTCTTGTGAGCAGCACTGCTATCGCGCGACGACGTCGCGCTGCGATCCATGTCGGATCCCGCCATGGACTGCGTAGGTCCTGGTGTCGAAGGCCTCGACAGCCTCGACAGCCTTACCGAGCATCGGCGAGTCTGTCCTTCGGGAACTTGGTCCCGGCTAGACCCCGCCGTCTGCTCCTCGCGCTCACGCGCCTGTCGCTCGGGAGCTTGGTCCCGGCACGACTCACTCTCTCTTCCAGTGTTGGGCATCGTCCTGAAAAGGACAGTGCCGAACCTGTCAGAGGACACTCAAAAGAAACACAGTAAAACTGCTTGCCGCAAGAGTCGCTATACCAGATTTGGTCACCCAACGTGCCACTCCGTTACGGTGGTCACGTTGGGGTCCAGGGCACACGACGGGGACGTACTGGATAGCTCTTGGGGCGTGCCCCAACCTAACCTAACCTAACCTAACCTAACCTAACCTAACCTAACCTAACCTAACCTAACCTAACCTAACCTAACCTAACCTAACCTAACCTAACCTAACCTAATCAGTCTTGTTCGAGCCGCCGCGCAGTGCAGACGTGTCCACTGAGCGCTCCCGAAATTTTTCTTGTCGTGACCTAGTCGGGACCTTGTCGGGACCTTGTCGGGCCCTTGTCGCGACCTACTTGTGAACTAACTATTTTTGTGAAATATCCTACATCATCTGGAAATCATCTCAAGTAACGAGCGCGACTGCGGGATTCGTCGGCCAGCACACCAGAGCAACTCTTGAAGACTTGAAGCTGAAGACTTGAAGCCGAAACAACATTTTGAGGTTGGTCCAGTCTATTATACACCTGTGATAGGCCACTGAACTCTACCTGGCACAGGACCACCGCTGTGTGTGCACGTACAAATTATATCGAAGTACCGACATCTTATTTTGTATGAAAATTTTATAACACTATTGACACATTGACACGTACACCGCCCAGCCCAGGCGATACGTCGAACAAGGCAATATTACACTGAATTGCTGCGTGATCGAGTGGGAAAATAAGGAGCACCTACCTTAAGTCTTTGAACACCTACCAGCGCTCTCCAGTGCGTGCCGCTGCGTGCCGGGTGCCTGCCTTCGCCACATTACACCTTCGGCAGACTTCGGACACACCAACCCGCCGAGTGGCGAATACGCAGTGAGCTCGCCGCCGAGGGGCGTCTGGGGACGCCGACTTTTCTTCGTAACATCCACTCAGGCCGTGCAGCGTATTCATTCTTTGTGTACTGTAAAATATTATGTACATGATACATAACCTATTATAATTTTGACATTGACCGTTTAACTTTTTATACAGCCTGACTACAAATATTCACTAAGAGACATACAATTATATTATTGTAATTTTAAACTTTAGATTTTAACTTTGACTCATAGTAATTTTAATTTTATTATTTTTATATACCGACTTTTAATTTTGACCTACTTTTAGCTGATAAGCTTGAAATCCAAGCGTAATTGTACTTTATTTCAATTTACTAATATTTTTTTTTTACACTATTTGTCTGTGCTGTTGTTTACAATTTACATTTTTATATACTTTTTACATTTTACCTTACATTTTAAACTAAATTTAACTGCGCGGCCTTGCCCAATATTTTCTGTGTGTCTACCTGCTCTGCAATGAATTTCGCTGGCCACTCACCGCTCCCAGATAAGGAGCGAACCTTCGTGGTGGATAGTGGCCAGGAAAGGGAAAAACAAAAAAAGCAACAAGACGACCTATTCTTGAAGGCCTTGAAAAATACAAAGAAGAAGGCCAGGAGGTCTCTGGATCAGGTTCACAGCCAGCCTGTGTCTGGGGAACCAGCAGCGCCGCCCCCGTGCCCCTCACCGTCTACAGAGGCAGCAGCGGCACCTGATGGTCCCGCAGCGCCTGTGGAGGGTAGGGTACGGGAGGCAAGGTTGTGTAACAACCGCGCCAAGATGGCTCTGAACAGTGCCAGAAACCTCAAGACCGAGATTCGACTAACCGTTCTCAAGGAAATAGAGCGCCTATTTCAACTGGTAAAAGAGGCAGAGACAGGGGTTATATCAAGTGTACACGAGACCACCGAAGAGAGAGCTGAGAAACCGCGTGGCGGAGACTGGGAGGAGATGCAAAACCGAATACTGGACAGCATCGCCACAGCCACCCACCAGATTTTATCGGATAGCGAAGAAAGATGGTCGAAGCAATACGCATACGTGGAGAAGTGTGAAGAATCATACACAAAGGCGACAATAAACACCGAAGAAATGAAGAGGGTAGCCATCAAAACGCTCGATCTTATCGAAAATGGCAAACCGGAGGTGAAAACCCTCTACTCCTTGGCCGTCTCCTCGAAGGATGAAACGGAGACCGCCGATGCCGTGATAGGAGGCATCAGGGATAGGCTCGACGCTATCTCGGAGGGGTGGGTGAAAGTGGAGAGACTGAGGAAGGCAAAGAACAGAAGGATTATAATGGGATGCAGGACGGAGGCGGAAAGGGAGAGGATCAAGGAAATGTTGGAGGGGGACGGGGTTCTCGTCGCTGAAGATATTAAAAACAAGGACCCGCTTCTGGTTCTGAAGGGCGTGGTGAAAGAACATAGTGACGAGGAGATTCGTCGCGCCCTTTGGAACCAGAACGCGGGGATATTTGGTGCTCCCGGCGACGAGGATAGCCGCATTACCGTACGCTATAAGAAGAAAGCGCGTGACCCAAATTGCCACCACGTTATCATCAGCGTCGCGCCGGCGGCGTGGGCAAAGGCGACTGAGGCGGGACGCCTATATATAGACCTTCAGCGCGTCGTGGTAGAGGATCAGTCGCCCCTTGTCCAATGCACCCGGTGCCTGGGCTATGGGCACAGCAAGCGTTTCTGTACCAATGAAGAAACTGAGGATCTCTGCTCTAACTGCGGACCGGACCCCCACCCCAGGGGCGAGGAATGCCCACGGGATGGATTCCGCCCCACCTGCATCAATTGCCATCGGGAGACGGGTGAGAAAGCGTATCACCATGCGTTCTTTGAAGACTGCCCAGTCAGAAAAAAGTGGGACGCAGTGGCCAGGGCATCGGTGGCATACTGTTAGCGGTGCCCTGGAGACTGTGCCGGAAACATGTGCTTTTACCCTTTGTTTACATGGGGTAAAGGCACATGTTTTCATCCACATTACGTATGTTGCTACGGATAACTATGCACTTATTAATATGTAATGTATTACTGGGGCATACAGGATAGAATCCGAACTAGCAACGAAGGGGCGAGCGTACTGGCATGTGTGTGTGTACAGAAACTCCGCCGAAACAAAAACAACCGTCACCAAAATTCAAGCTACCTATATTAAAACACAAGCATACACTATACACTAACCACTATACAATGAAATCAGGACATACACCTCACGATCAACACATACATCACACCAAAATTAATCTTCTACACGCCGGGCATTCTACATTTTATATCAGATAAGATTGTATAATAAACCGGCAACATAATCACACGTACTACACAAACCTACACAAAAATAACCAACTAGAACCAACTAACAGAAACCCAATTAAGAACAAAACACCCGACTAATAACATTTAAACATTCCTTTTAAAATAAACATAAAAAGTAAAATTAATCGTAAATACCCCCAATAAAATCACTTTCATATAATTTTCTAATTTGTCAATCCCCATACATAATTATACAATAATTACTACTATACAATTTATCCTATATTATATTACTTTATTTACATACTAACTTCCAATCTATTTACTCCCTTACATATCTATACAAAAATTATTATTATACAATTTATTCTATCTTATATTATCACATCTTACATATACTAATTACAACACTTAGAAATAATTTTCATTGGAAAATTACACAAAGTGTACTCATAACAAAAAACTTCTTACCTACCCATTCAACTTTATTTTATTTAAAATTTTCTTATCTAATTATGTTTTATTTAATTTTATTTTACTTTATAAATCACTCAATATATTCACTATACAAAACTATTTATATATACAACGATACTTATGCAAGTTTCCATTGTACAAATTGAATTTGTAATAATTGAGACTGCAATTCTGTCATATACATATGTACTATTAACTTATAATATTATATTATTTACCTATTTTTATTTAACACCTTATAATTTGATTATTACATTGTAACAAGGTCCCCACAACATTTATGAAGTGGGGGTACTCCTGAAGGGTTTCTTTGGAGTGCATCACTCTTGGGTGATGCACTCTGGTGGGACCTTTAACAAAAAAAAAAAAAAAAAAAAAAAAAAAAAACCTAACCTAACCTAACCTAACCTAACCTAACCTAACCTAACCTAACCTAACCTAACCTAACCTAACCTAACCTAACCTAACCTAACCTAACCTAACCTAACCTAACCTAACCTAACCTAACCTAACCTAACCTAACCTAACCTAACCTAACCTAACCTAACCTAACCTAACCTAACCTAACCTAACCTAACCTAACCTAACCTAACCTAACCTAACCTAACCTAACCTAACCTAACCTAACCTAACCTAACCTAACCTAACCTAACCTAACCTAACCTAACCTAACCTAACCTAACCTAACCTAACCTAACCTAACCTAACCTAACCTAACCTAACCTAACCTAACCTAACCTAACCTAACCTAACCTAACCTAACCTAACCTAACCTAACCTAACCTAACCTAACCTAACCTAACCTAACCTAACCTAACCTAACCTAACCTAACCTAACCTAACCTAACCTAACCTAACCTAACCTAACCTAACCTAACCTAACCTAACCTAACCTAACCTAACCACAGTCGTCCACCACCTACCGTGACGATCGGATCGTTTTCGATTGAGCTCCGCATTCTAAAATACGTTTTGGTGGGTTTTTCTTAACGGATTTCAACGTGCGATACCTTAAAAGTTGCGTCTCAGCGGCGCCCACCTGCCGACACATCGTGAGGCACCCGCACGACATCCCAGCACCTGCAAGAAGCGAAAAAGTGTGGTTTTTGTAAAAAGTGAAACTTCAAAGTGCTATAAACTAGTGGAAAGTGCTTGGATTTTCGTAATTCGAAAAACGTCTGGGGGTATTGGGTGCCCCCACCTGCCGGCACCTCCAAAAGCAGCCGGACGCAACGCGTCTGGCTACACGAAGCAAAAAAACAAGGTGCCACGCCCATCCAGGTACCAGATCCCGTGGTCGGAGGAAGCTCAGAATTTGCAGGCAGGAAGACCCCTCTACGTGCTACATTTTTCCGGAAAAATTTAAATTTTTCATCAGGTAGAAAATTTTTTATAAGCTATAGAAAATTCGAACTTTGACCCCAAATAGCAGCGGAACCAGAAGTGTTATCAAAATTATTCAACTGCTATCTTTTGCGCGCTCATTAGTTGACCAGGACTGGAAGTTTTTAGATTTTTTGGATAAATATTCGGACTGCTGTAATTAAAATTCAAAATTTTTAAATTTTTGCTTGCAATTTTTGGAATTTTTCATATTTTTATAAACTTGTGTATGTACCAGATAGGCCTTTATTTTAGCCTATTTATGCCGTTTTTTGTTTATTTTTAGGTCCATCCAGCGCGGAAATATAGATTTTTTAGTGTTTTTTCTAAATTAATTAAAAACGGGTAGAAAATCGTTGTTTTTAACAGTGGGGACGGGTTTAGACAAACATTCTACACTTGTCTAAGCCCAAACTCGCCCCCTCTAACGTTGGAAATAACGATTTTTGTAATTTCCAAATTTTTCGTCCTAATAGTACCAAATTTTGAAACCGGAATATTTCCGGACTGGATTGACCTACGAACTTGCGGTTTTCAACTGAGTATATTATTTTGTGTTTCTTACAAGCTCCATACGATTTTGAGCCGATTGGAGAGTTTTCCTTGTTTTTGCCTGAAACCCCCCCCAGGAGATAGAGCACATCAAGAACCCCCCAGATATCGATTTTGGGAGCTCTAGGACAAACCGTTCCGGAGATACGGTCGGTCAAAGTTTGACCTCGGCTGCGCGGCGGCCATCTTGGAATTCTCTGCACGGCCGTAGCTCCGCCGCGGAAGGTCGTAGAAGCTCCGGATTTCGACTGGGGGCTTCAGGGGGCAACCGGCTTTCCCACCTTCCACCTTTTTGGGGGAAAGGGGGCAAAATTTTGCCAAAAATTTTTTGCCCAATTTTATAGCCGGAAGTGGTGGGGAGGGCGAAGCCATCCAGCAGGGAATTTTTCGCGGCTCGCTGGGACACCTGGGACCCGAAATACACCGGTTCAAAGTTCAGTAAAGCCGCCATCTTGGAAAATTACAAACCGGTGTATCTTGGCAACGGGTGGTCGTAGCGGATTGCGATTTCCGCTGGGGGGCTTGGCATTCCGCTCCGCTTCGGACTAGTGGGGTGGGGATTTGACCCCACCAAATTGGGGGGTCAAATTTTGGGGGTCACCCAACTGGACTGACAGGTACGTCAGGGGGTAGGTCTCGTCGAGACCTTTCAGGGGAAACCGATCTCGACGAATTCGGACTTCTGGTTCGCGAGCAAACCCGGTTCCAAGTTTTGGTCCTAGGTTAGGACCAAAATTTTGGAAGCCGATTGTCTCCGAACCCGTGGGCCTAGGACCCTCGAGTTTGGGTTCGTTTTGGAGGGCTCGGGGAGCTCTATCAGCTCGTCCTGGTAGAGTGACTCTACATAGAGCCGGGAAAGAGTTCGCCTGTAGAGCCGTAAAAAACGGCGCCAAAAGGCTTAAATTTCTGCAGGCACTGCGTCTCCTGGGCCGGGACCCTGTGGTAGGGCGACATAGGTTAGTTTTTTGTTAAATTTAGACAATAAGACACTTATTAGTTAGAGCTGTATAATAGCAATCGCCTTAGCGAATTGTATATATTTAGTTTAATTAGTCTGTAAGTAGTATAAGTTAATCTAACTTGTGCCCTATTGGCCATTAATAGACGAGTAGCAGGGCTACTGAGGACAGGTAGAAAGACTCTACCTAAAAATTTTCTTGACACTTGACTAGGGCCCCTATTGGCCACAAGCAAGACAGGGTAGCCGGGCTATCGCAAAACGTGTAGAGCAGTCCTACAGAAATCACTTATATTTACTTGTTTTATTTCATTGTTTATTGTTCGTTTCTATTGTGTATCTGTCCTTTTATCATATCTATTTTATCTTGACACGCAGAACGGTCAGAGCTGCGTATACACTACACGAAACTACACACGCACACACACAACAATCACTCACCTCACACACACGAATACACACAACACTACACCACTTGCACATAACACATCACATAAAAAAAAACTTTACAGGACACACAACTACATACAAACGACACACCTGGGGTACCTTTACATACCACCAGACTTTTTATTAAATAAGCCATAACGCGTGACAATATGGCCACACCTAGGACTCCGGTCGCGAAGACGGTGGAAAATGAAGGGATAGGAGAGGAGAATTTATCCAAGACGGTGGTAAAGCAGTCCGCATTTAGGCGAAGCCTGGAGACATTCCAGGAAGGCGAGGCAGCTAAGAAGCCCGCACCTCGGAAGGCGACGGTGACTGGGGCCGTTAGGACGGCTTCTGGCTCGTTGCTGGGGGGGCCCACTGCGGCAAGGACCGGCCGAACAACGCCCGGGTCAGGGTCTTCGCCCGGATCCGAGCCCAGAGGGACTGCGCCTGGGCCCGGGGGGGTTGGGCCTGGGGCTGGAGCTAGCGCGGCTTCACCGGGGTCGAGGACCGGTGGAGCGTTGCCCGCGGGGAAGTCAGCCGAAAAAGCGCCGAGGTCGCCTGTTTCGGGACGGAGCGGGTCTGCTGGGGTTGTTGCCGGACTGAACCTTAGCTCTGAGGATGTAAGTACTAAGGTGTACACGAGTAAGCTCGAAGAGGCAAAGGCATACATGCAAAGTGGCATGAAGTTTTTGGGTGAATCGCGCAACCTGAGGGGCGACATTAAAACCGGGGTCATGCAAGCACTTAAAAGACTGTTCGCGCTGGTGAAACAACTTGAGGCGAAATCCGACACCATCAGGGAGAAGCCCACAGACGAACAGCCCAAACTTCAAAACAACGAGTATGCCACACTCGCATCAAAAATTGAGGAGCATACAAAGCTACTCAATCAAAATGCAGAGGCTTTGAAGGCAGTGCAGATAGCACTGCAGGAAAATACCACAGCGCTCGCAAACCCCACCTATGCGTCCATGGCCGCAAAACCTCCACCATCACGAAGTCCCGATAGACCCGCTCTGCACTCCATCATAGTCTCGTCGGACAAGGAGGACGAGTCAGGAGATGAGGTCTTGGAGAGGGTACGAAAGGCGGTGGACGCAAAGGAGGGATGGGTAAAGGTGGAGAGGGTCCGACGGGCTAAGGACCGAAAGGTTATCCTCGGGTGTCCGACGTCTGCGGATAGGGATAGGGCACGTGAAAGACTTGAGTCCGGTCGCCTCATTGTCGAGGACATCAAGAATAAGGACCCTATGGTGATGCTGAAAGATGTGCTGAGTGTCAACTCGGACGAGGAGGTACTCGGCGCACTCCGCAAGCAGAACCGGGACGTTTTTGGTGGCCTCGGGAAGGAGGATGGCCGGATTCAGGTCAAATACAAGAAAAAGACCAGAAACCCCCACACTCACCACCTAGTCCTGGCCGTATCTCCGACCATCTGGAGAAGGGTAACGGGACTGGGTGCGCTACATGTGGACCTGCAACGGGTCCGGGTGGTGGACCAGTCGCCTCTGGTGCAGTGTTCGCGATGCCTGGCGTATGGCCACACCAGGAGGTACTGCACGGATGAGAGCGATACTTGCAGCCACTGTGGGGGGAACCACCTAAAGGCAAAGTGCGAGCTATGGACGCTGGGCGTTACGCCGACGTGCAAAAATTGCACCAAAGCAAAAATGGCTCGCACCGATCACAACGCATTTAGCGATGACTGCCCTGTCCGCAGGCGATGGGACTCATTGGCAAGATCCACTGTAGCATATTGCTAAGGTGGAGACGGGGACCTTGGCATACCGTGTGTTCCAGGCAAACCTCATGAAAAAGAAGCTCGCAACGGAGGAGCTCATCATGGAGGCTTCTAAGCGCAAGATAGCGGCCGCCCTAATCCAGGAACCTTACGTCGGTGCGGCTCGAAGTATGAGGAACTACGCTGGCGTCCGGATCTTCCAGAATAATGCCACGGGGGAGGGTACCGTCAAAGCGGCAATTGCTGTATTTGACGGTAGCCTAGACGTAACACAATACCCCCAGCTCACCACCGACCACATCGTGGTGGTGGGATTATCTACCACGGCATGGAGGATCACGCTGGTATCCTTTTACTTCGAGCCGGACCGCCCTATAGGCCCTTACATTGAGGAACTAAAACATGTAGCTCAGACACCTGGATTAGGGATGAAAATCATGGGGGGGGACGCAAATGCCTGGAACACATGGTGGGGTAGTGCGGAGGTGGACGAGCGGGGGGAGGAACTGATGGAGATGTTTGATGAGTTGGGTCTCCACATCCTAAACGAAGGTGACACCCCGACTTTTGATACCGTTAGGGGTGGCCAACGTTTTAAAAGCCACGTGGATGTAACCGTCTGCTCCACTAACGCACTGAACTTGGTGGTAAATTGGAAGGTGGAAGTTAACCTCACAAGCTCGGACCACAACGGAATCACTTTTGGAATCAGGCTGCAAAGGTCAGAAGGCACTGACATCAAGCGCACAACGAGGCTTTTCAACACCAAGAAAGCCAACTGGGATCGTTTTCACAGCGAATTAACTAAATTGAAAACTGAGAACAGCCAAACCGTGACAGAGGTGGTGAACATCAGGGATAAGGGTCAATTAGAGGACACTGTAATTAAATATACGTCACTGGTCACAAAAGCCTGCACCACTTCGATACCCAAAAAACATGCTGACCAAAAGATAAGGATTCCGTGGTGGTCCGAGGAACTTGCTATTTTAAAAAAGGAGGTCACCACCAAGAGGCGAAGGATTAAGGGAGCTGCTCCGGCCCGTCGCGATAGAGTGCTGAGCGATTACTTGCAGAGCAAGGAAAAATACGAGACGGAGGCCAAAAAAGCCCAAATCGCCAGCTGGAAACAGTTCTGCTGCAAACAGGAAAGGGAAGGGATGTGGGAGGGGATTTACAGGGTGATTGGTAGAACTGCCAAGAGGGCGGAGGACGTACTCCTGGAACTGAATGGCGTGGCCATGACCGCGGAACAGTCCGTGAGGCTTCTGGCGGACGTGTTTTATCCGGAAGACTTGGAGGAGGAGGATACTGCAGAACAGGCCCGCTTGAGGGAAAGGGCGGGGGGGGTGAGCGGGGAGCCCTGCGCAGAGCAGCGGGACCCGCCGTTCACTCTTCTGGAACTTGAAATGGCGGCCAAATCCTTCAACTCCAAGAAGGCACCAGGGGCCGACGGCCTCACGGCTGACATCTGCAGCCACGCCATCAGAAACGAACCACAGCTGTTCCTTGCCATGGCAAATAAATGCCTAACACTTCACCACTTTCCGATCATCTGGAAAGAAGCAACTGTCGTCGCGCTTCGTAAACCAGGTCGTGAAAGCTACAGTCTTCCCAAATCATATAGGCCCATCGGACTACTTCCAGTCATGGGCAAGATACTCGAGAAGATGATAATGGCAAGACTGCGGCACCATCTCCACCCGAGTATCAGCGCCCACCAATACGGGTTCATGCCACAAAGGAGCTGTGAGGACGCCCTGTATACCCTGGTCCAGCACATAAGATCAAAGCTTGATGACAAGCAGATCGTGGTGCTGGTCTCCCTGGATATAGAGGGCGCCTTCGACAGCGCCTGGTGGCCGGCGATTAAAGTCCGACTCGTGGAGGAGAATTGTCCGGAGGGCCTTAGAAGGCTCATAAATAGCTACCTGGAAGACAGACAGGTCAGGGTGAGGTACGCCGGCAAGGAATACAGCAAAAGCACAAGAAAGGGTTGCGTCCAAGGCTCAATTGGTGGGCCAATCCTCTGGAATCTCCTACTGGATCCACTGCTGCGAGGGCTTAAGGATGGGGGTTATTACGTCCAGGCGTTCGCGGATGACGTCACCCTGGTCTTTCATGGTGACACAGCAACTGAAATAGAAAGGCGCGCCAATGCCGCTCTCGCCTATGTTCAGGGGTGGGGAGATGCAAATAAATTAAAATTTGCACCTCATAAAACCAACGCAATGGTCATAACACGTAAGCTAAAATATGACACACCACGTCTGAGCATGGGCGGGATAGGCATAAACATGTCAAGGGAGGTTAAAATTCTCGGGTTAACTATCGATGACAAGCTAACCTTCAACAAGCACGTCGACAACACCTGCAAAAAAGTCACCGGCATTTACAAGCAGCTGATCAGGGCGGCTAGGGCTAGCTGGGGTTTACACCCGGAGGTGATCCACACAATCTACACTGCCACAGTCGAACCTATAGTGTTGTATGCGGCCAGCGCGTGGGCTCCGGCGGTTGGGAAATTGGGGGTCCAGAAGAGGCTAAACTTCATTCAGCGAGGATTTGCACAGAAAATCTGTAAAGCATATCGCACGGTCTCCCTCCACTCGGCAATGCTCCTGGCGGGGATACTCCCTCTTGACCTTCGCGTCCGCGAAGCAGCCTTACTGTACAGAGTCAAGAGGGGGGATCCCATCCCGGATCTGGGGGGGAGGGAGATCGAGCGAATGGCATCGGCCATGGAGAACCCACATCCTGCGGAACATATGCGCCTGGAGTTCCTAAGCCTGGAGACCAACGAGCAAGTGGAAGGTACTCTTGGCACCACTATGCAAATTTATACGGACGGCAGCAAGATTGAGGGCAGGGTGGGAGCCGCGCTGTCCATGTGGAGAGGCGGAACAGAAACCCGGGCCCTCAAGCTTGCCTTGCCGTCCTATTGTACCGTCTACCAGGCGGAACTCTTGGCGATATGCGAAGCAACAAGGGTGATCCTGAAACATGAGCCGGCCTCTTTTGGCATCTACAGTGACTCAACCGCAGCTCTCCAGACGGTCGCAAATCCCGGTTGTCTCCATCCCCTGGCAGTGCAAGCGCGGAAAAACATAAGAGCATCCTTTCACCAGAACAAAATGGTTAATTTGTTCTGGATTAAAGCCCATGCGGGGATGGAGGGAAACGAGAGGGCCGACCAACTGGCAAAAGAGGCAGCGTTGGGGCTGAGGCGAGCGCCCGATTACGACCTTTGTCCGGTCTCATTCGTGAAGCGGAAAATCCGAAAGGATACGCTTGGCGAGTGGAACCGGAGGTACGTGTCGGGCGAAACCGCCTCAGTCACAAGGCTCTTCTTCCCAAGTGCGTTGGACGCATATATCACTATTAGGAAATTCGAACCCACCAAATTCACAACGCAGCTTCTGACGGGGCACGGTGGGTTCTCTGCGTACTTGGCGAGGTTCAAGTGCAAGGAGGATCCATCGTGTGCCTGCGACCCGGATCGATCTGAGAGTGTTCCTCATTTGATCACTGAATGCCCAATATACGCAGTACAGAGACTAAACCTGGAGCAAAGATTGGAAACAGAAATTCAGCACAAAAATTTGAGTCAAATTATAAGCTGCAGAAAAAGTAGAGCAGAGTTTTTAGATTTCTGCACTAAAATTGTTAAATCTGTAAACAATAGAAACAAAGTAGAATAAGATATTAATATATGGATAACATAATGTTATCCTATATATGTAATAAAAACCATAGTATTAACAATAGTTGTAAGAGTAGGCAGAAATAAATGTCATAATATTTAAGGAAGCAAAAGACGAAATACTGTATAAGAATAGATTAAAAAATTTTGTAATTAGAATAAGAAAGAACATTCATGTAAGAAAGAAATAAATAAACCAGTAAACCCTATCCCCATACCCTAATAGAAGGACGAAATAAAGAGAAAGAAAAAATGTGTACAAAATTTATTACCCGTGTCTTTAGTATAAGAAAACAAGTAAAAGTAAAAATAAGCTTAGACAATAGAATAGAAGCAAACAAATTGCTGGGTGTGAAAGGATGAATGAAAGAAAGAACAAGTATGCGGAATGAAAGTACGAGAAGTAGCAAAAGCGAGAACTGGAATGAAAGGAATAGTCTAGGAAGAACTCCGAATTATAGATATCGGAGAACTAGGTGTAGAAAAAAAAAAAAAAAAAAAAAAAAAAAAAAAAAAAAAAAAAAAAAAACCTAACCTAACCTAACCTAACCTAACCTAACCTAACCTAACCTAACCTAACCTAACCTAACCTAACCTAACCTAACCTAACCTAACCTAACCTGTCTGTCTGTCTGTCTGTCTGTCTGTCTGTCTGTCTGTCTGTCTGTCTGTCTGTCTGTCTGTCTGTCTGTCTGTCTGTCTGTCTGTCTGTCTGTCTGTCTGTCTGTCTGTCTGTCTGTCTGTCTGTCTGTCTGTCTGTCTGTCTGTCTGTCTGTCTGTCTGTCTGTCTGTCTGTCTGTCTGTCTGTCTGTCTGTCTGTCTGTCTGTCTGTCTGTCTGTCTGTCTGTCTGTCTGTCTGTCTGTCTGTCTGTCTGTCTGTCTGTCTGTCTGTCTGTCTGTCTGTCTGTCTGTCTGTCTGTCTGTCTGTCTGTCTGTCTGTCTGTCTGTCTGTCTGTCTGTCTGTCTGTCTGTCTGTCTGTCTGTCTGTCTGTCTGTCTGTCTGTCTGTCTGTCTGTCTGTCTGTCTGTCTGTCTGTCTGTCTGTCTGTCTGTCTGTCTGTCTGTCTGTCTGTCTGTCTGTCTGTCTGTCTGTCTGTCTGTCTGTCTGTCTGTCTGTCTGTCTGTCTGTCTGTCTGTCTGTCTGTCTGTCTGTCTGTCTGTCTGTCTGTCTGTCTGTCTGTCTGTCTGTCTGTCTGTCTGTCTGTCTGTCTGTCTGTCTGTCTGTCTGTCTGTCTGTCTGTCTGTCTGTCTGTCTGTCTGTCTGTCTGTCTGTCTGTCTGTCTGTCTGTCTGTCTGTCTGTCTGTCTGTCTGTCTGTCTGTCTGTCTGTCTGTCTGTCTGTCTGTCTGTCTGTCTGTCTGTCTGTCTGTCTGTCTGTCTGTCTGTCTGTCTGTCTGTCTGTCTGTCTGTCTGTCTGTCTGTCTGTCTGTCTGTCTGTCTGTCTGTCTGTCTGTCTGTCTGTCTGTCTGTCTGTCTGTCTGTCTGTCTGTCTGTCTGTCTGTCTGTCTGTCTGTCTGTCTGTCTGTCTGTCTGTCTGTCTGTCTGTCTGTCTGTCTGTCTGTCTGTCTGTCTGTCTGTCTGTCTGTCTGTCTGTCTGTCTGTCTGTCTGTCTGTCTGTCTGTCTGTCTGTCTGTCTGTCTGTCTGTCTGTCTGTCTGTCTGTCTGTCTGTCTGTCTGTCTGTCTGTCTGTCTGTCTGTCTGTCTGTCTGTCTGTCTGTCTGTCTGTCTGTCTGTCTGTCTGTCTGTCTGTCTGTCTGTCTGTCTGTCTGTCTGTCTGTCTGTCTGTCTGTCTGTCTGTCTGTCTGTCTGTCTGTCTGTCTGTCTGTCTGTCTGTCTGTCTGTCTGTCTGTCTGTCTGTCTGTCTGTCTGTCTGTCTGTCTGTCTGTCTGTCTGTCTGTCTGTCTGTCTGTCTGTCTGTCTGTCTGTCTGTCTGTCTGTCTGTCTGTCTGTCTGTCTGTCTGTCTGTCTGTCTGTCTGTCTGTCTGTCTGTCTGTCTGTCTGTCTGTCTGTCTGTCTGTCTGTCTGTCTGTCTGTCTGTCTGTCTGTCTGTCTGTCTGTCTGTCTGTCTGTCTGTCTGTCTGTCTGTCTGTCTGTCTGTCTGTCTGTCTGTCTGTCTGTCTGTCTGTCTGTCTGTCTGTCTGTCTGTCTGTCTGTCTGTCTGTCTGTCTGTCTGTCTGTCTGTCTGTCTGTCTGTCTGTCTGTCTGTCTGTCTGTCTGTCTGTCTGTCTGTCTGTCTGTCTGTCTGTCTGTCTGTCTGTCTGTCTGTCTGTCTGTCTGTCTGTCTGTCTGTCTGTCTGTCTGTCTGTCTGTCTGTCTGTCTGTCTGTCTGTCTGTCTGTCTGTCTGTCTGTCTGTCTGTCTGTCTGTCTGTCTGTCTGTCTGTCTGTCTGTCTGTCTGTCTGTCTGTCTGTCTGTCTGTCTGTCTGTCTGTCTGTCTGTCTGTCTGTCTGTCTGTCTGTCTGTCTGTCTGTCTGTCTGTCTGTCTGTCTGTCTGTCTGTCTGTCTGTCTGTCTGTCTGTCTGTCAGTCTGTCTGTCTGTCTGTCTGTCTGTCTGTCTGTCTGTCTGTCTGTCTGTCTGTCTGTCTGTCTGTCTGTCTGTCTGTCTGTCTGTCTGTCTGTCTGTCTGTCTGTCTGTCTGTCTGTCTGTCTGTCTGTCTGTCTGTCTGTCTGTCTGTCTGTCTGTCTGTCTGTCTGTCTGTCTGTCTGTCTGTCTGTCTGTCTGTCTGTCTGTCTGTCTGTCTGTCTGTCTGTCTGTCTGTCTGTCTGTCTGTCTGTCTGTCTGTCTGTCTGTCTGTCTGTCTGTCTGTCTGTCTGTCTGTCTGTCTGTCTGTCTGTCTGTCTGTCTGTCTGTCTGTCTGTCTGTCTGTCTGTCTGTCTGTCTGTCTGTCTGTCTGTCTGTCTGTCTGTCTGTCTGTCTGTCTGTCTGTCTGTCTGTCTGTCTGTCTGTCTGTCTGTCTGTCTGTCTGTCTGTCTGTCTGTCTGTCTGTCTGTCTGTCTGTCTGTCTGTCTGTCTGTCTGTCTGTCTGTCTGTCTGTCTGTCTGTCTGTCTGTCTGTCTGTCTGTCTGTCTGTCTGTCTGTCTGTCTGTCTGTCTGTCTGTCTGTCTGTCTGTCTGTCTGTCTGTCTGTCTGTCTGTCTGTCTGTCTGTCTGTCTGTCTGTCTGTCTGTCTGTCTGTCTGTCTGTCTGTCTGTCTGTCTGTCTGTCTGTCTGTCTGTCTGTCTGTCTGTCTGTCTGTCTGTCTGTCTGTCTGTCTGTCTGTCTGTCTGTCTGTCTGTCTGTCTGTCTGTCTGTCTGTCTGTCTGTCTGTCTGTCTGTCTGTCTGTCTGTCTGTCTGTCTGTCTGTCTGTCTGTCTGTCTGTCTGTCTGTCTGTCTGTCTGTCTGTCTGTCTGTCTGTCTGTCTGTCTGTCTGTCTGTCTGTCTGTCTGTCTGTCTGTCTGTCTGTCTGTCTGTCTGTCTGTCTGTCTGTCTGTCTGTCTGTCTGTCTGTCTGTCTGTCTGTCTGTCTGTCTGTCTGACTGTCTGACTGTCTGACTGTCTGACTGTCTGACTGTCTGACTGTCTGACTGTCTGACTGTCTGACTGTCTGACTGTCTGACTGTCTGACTGTCTGACTGTCTGACTGTCTGACTGTCTGACTGTCTGACTGTCTGACTGTCTGACTGTCTGACTGTCTGCCTGTCTGACTGTCTGACTGTCTGACTGTCTGACTGTCTGACTGTCTGACTGTCTGACTGTCTGACTGTCTGACTGTCTGACTGTCTGACTGTCTGACTGTCTGCCTGTCTGACTGTCTGACTGTCTGACTGTCTGACTGTCTGACTGTCTGACTGTCTGACTGTCTGACTGTCTGACTGTCTGACTGTCTGACTGTCTGACTGTCTGACTGTCTGACTGTCTGACTGTCTGACTGTCTGACTGTCTGACTGTCTGACTGTCTGTCTGTCTGTCTGACTGTCTGACTGTCTGACTGTCTGTCTGTCTGACTGTCTGACTGTCTGACTGTCTGACTGTCTGACTGTCTGACTGTCTGACTGTCTGACTGTCTGACTGTCTGACTGTCTGACTGACTGACTGACTGACTGACTCACTGACTGACTCACTGACTGACTCACTGACTGACTCACTGACTGACTCACTGACTGACTCACTGACTCACTGACTCACTGACTCACTGACTCACTGACTCACTGACTCACTGACTCACTGACTCACTGACTCACTGACTCACTGACTCACTGACTCACTGACTCACTGACTCACTGACTCACTGACTCACTGACTCACTGACTCACTGACTCACTGACTCACTGACTCACTGACTCACTGACTCACTGACTCACTGACTCACTCACTCACTCACTCACTCACTCACTCACTCACTCACTCACTCACTCACTCACTCACTCACTCACTCACTCACTCACTCACTCACTCACTCACTCACTGACTCACTTACTCACTGACTCACTGACTCACTTACTCACTGACTCACTGACTCACTGACTCACTGACTTACTGACTTACTGACTGCTTGACTTATTTATTTTATTTATTTATTTATTTATGCATTTAACCAACTTATACTTACAGCTAACTAGTCATATAAGTTATAGGTCACATACATAATTTCTCATCCGAATCATTTACATAGTGATCACAGTCATCATTATAGCAACAATAATATTCCATTTAAATATAAATCGCAAAAATCATAAAAATTTACCATCTTACATTAGGTGATAATTAGGATGTCAGATTAACATAATATTGTGTACAGTCTAGGCTTATTGTGCAGTATTGGCTATCTGCACTAGATTTCTTCTAACCTCCAGGCTACGATATGAGACCATTCCCAACACAAATGGTGTGGGGTACATGAAGGGATAGTACCCGTACATTTTAAGATAAAGGTAGCGCATGAATGATTTCTGCACTCTTTCCACCAGCAGTGTATAAAGTTTCTCATGTGAATTCCAGATTGCACTGTTTGTTTCCAATATACTACGAACATTTGAGTTATAGAGTATGGTTATGGCTTGCGGGTTGTTAAAAATTTTCGCTTGCCTCTTAACACACCCCAAGTTCTTCTGAGATCTGGCACAGGTTTGGATTATATTTTCATTAAACGTAAGATGTGGATCGAAGTGTGTTCCCAGGTCTCGTATTGCAGAGACACGTTTTAGGGCCACTGAGTTTAATGTGTAGGTATTGTGTATCAGTCTTGCTGCTCTGGAATAAGTCATGACCGCACACTTATTGACATTTAGGTCTAGGGCATTTTTAGTACTCCAGGTATGAATGTTGTTAATGTCCTCCTGGAGTTTATAAATGTCATTTGGTATCTGAATTGGGGTGGCGATCTTAACATCATCAGCATACATTAGGACAGTGGAGTGTTTTATGTATGTTGGAAGGTCGTTTATAAATATTAGGAACAGCAGAGGCCCCAGGCTGCTACCTTGACCTATGCCTGAAGTGACACGATAGGGATCTGAACGCGCACCTCCGTACACAACATATTACTCGCGGTCCGTTAAATAGTTGGCGAAGTATTGTAACAGGATCTCGAAAAACCAGCCGTCCCCATTTTACAGAGAAGTACAGCATTGTCCACCCTATCGAGGCCTTTTGGAAATCGAAATAGGCTATATCAACCTGGTTTTTATTAGCTAAGTTTTGTGCAATAAAGGTTGATATATTAAGAAGATTCGATGTCGTGGAACGGTTAGGTAAGAAACCATGTTGCTCCTCTGCAAACCACCCAGGCAAATCATTATATTTTTTTTAATATAAAACAGACTCTAATATTTTACCAAAATATGGATAGGATGGCTATAGGTCTTTAATTTGTAATGTCTGATTTAGGGCCATTTTTATGAACTGGGAGTACCCTGGACACCTTCCAAACTGTTGGGTATACTTTTGTCTGTATAGACAGATTAAAGATATATTGAAGAGGCCTCGCAAATATTCTGCAGCCGTCCCTAACTATGAATTGTGGAATACCATCTGGACCTTGAGTAGTTTTTGACTGACTGCTTGACTGACTGCTTGACTGACTGCTTGACTGACTGCTTGACTGACTGCTTGCCTGTCTGCTTGACTGACTGCTTGATTGACTGCTTGACTGACTGACTGACTGACTGATCTTCGACCCACTTTTGACTTTTAACATTGTCTAGCGATATTATACTGTGGAGGTAATGTTCCTCCAACCAAAGGGAGGCTCCTCCGACCAGGCAAGGTGATCACGCCTGGCGGGCCGCGGCCCAACGATTGTCGTTGGGATGTTGTATATAGCTTGTACCAGCGCTGGAACTTCACTTTTGCGATGCAGGATTCGTCGTAACGTAGTCGTTCGGCTTGCTGTCGTTAGATGGCGCTGGGTACATGTGGTATCGCCACAATACCGATTAGATGTCATTAGGTAATTGTTGATTTACTTCCATCCTCTGGTAAAACTCGTGATAGGTAAGTATATCCTGAGTGGCAACGCCTCTCTTCTCTTGTGTGAAGGCCAAGGGCGCGTACCTTTTGGTTCTTGTCCTGCGGATATTCCCACTGATACTTAGTTGCTTCCGGCTTAAGTTTATTCGGGCTTTTTCAATAAGTGGCTTTTAGTCTATTTGTGATTGATTATCAAGTAATAATACCAGCGTCGTCGTCGGCAAAGGTTGCGGATAGCTAAGGTACCTACCTATGTATGTACTATACTGCTATATTTCGGTGAATGAGATAAAAAAAAATATTACTTTTTTCATATTTTAAGTATCACTGGTACATAGCTATTACCTATCTATACCTAAGTCTATTCAACATTCAACCAAGCTTTTCCCTCTTTTCCTATTGGAGTAGTAAAATATAAAGGAAGAGTGACAATCGGAGCGGAGTTATTGCCCGAGTAATGAATGCAAGGGTTATGTTATGGGCCACGGAATTACAAAAATTAGATTATCAAGTTTTATAGCGATAACAAGTCGCCGCGCCTGCGCCCCCCGCCCGCGCGCCTCCGCCCCCCTCGACCTAATGCTTTCATCTGATAGCTGAAATATTCCAAAGTTATGATGACAGTCACAACTTAAAATGTGCCGTTTAATTTGTACCAACTAGAGTAAATTTTGTCAACAGGTTGAAATTGAATTGAAAATTGAATAAAAGTCTGTACCTGTACCTATATTCTTCAGTTCTCTACCTACCGATCTGTATCTATATACCTAACCACAACGGGATCCTGCCGTTTGGCAAAATATGTTTCGTCAAATTTCACTTCCCAAAAAACTTATCGCAAATTTTCATTTCCCCAAAGAATCTTTAGCAAATTCACATTTCGCATTTTAATCACTTGGTCAAATATTCGTTTGGCAAATATTTACTTGCTCAATTTTCATTAAGTCACATCTACATTTAGCAAATGCTTTATTTTGTAAAGGCATAGTAAAGGCGTAGTTTGTAACGTAGGCTAGATTGAAACCGCCGCGGCATGCAGCGGCCGGCGAAGCGCCGCCGGAAATGAATTGTATGATAACAATATAATTATTATCGAAGTTCTTACCTGTAAATTATTTGTCCAAGGTGAAAAAAACATCGATGCAGCATCGTATTTGAAAAATTGGATCTTAAAATTAAAATTTTTAATGCAGTGAATTTAGACTCTAAGAACTATTTATTAATCTGTGCTCTAAGTAAATCATATGCCTAACCATATTTGACTACGTAATACTTGGTAAAATGAAAGTATGCCATATAGGTAATTATTTGGTAAACAATAATTTGCCAAAAATAGTATTGCTAACTGTAAAATTGCGAAAAGTTGTTTTGCCAAATGTTTTTTTGCCAAATGAAAATTTGGGAAACATACTTTGGCATGTGACACTTTGGAAAACGTTTTTTGCCAAACATTAGTAAACCAAACCACCTACAACAGCTTCTTCATCCTAGCGTTAGAAGCTACTTTTTTCACAAGCACAACGGCCCTGTCAAAAAGAGCCTCTAATTAAGTTAGATTACCAAAATCCACGCCACATGACATGAGCCACATCTGATTTGCATGTAAATGATCTCGCGACGAGTGAGTAAGTACGTAATCCACTTAGAGCTGTGCATGGGGTGTATTCCATTTTGTTGTGGCCGGCGATGCTACACCCGCAACCCGCAAGGCCGCAATGGTACCGACCGCTCTCGGCTCGGGTCAAGGCTTCGCAGGAATACGTTTTCGGGTGGTCGTCAGTTTTCTGGTCACAACATACTCGTAGCTACTATAGAGCCATACCGTCACTCCCGTGACCCTTCTCCTCTGTCTCAGTCAAAGATCTTTACACCATCTGACGGGTCGCTCGCTATTACTCGTCATCATGGTTTAGGTTGGACCATACACGCCCATTTGAAAAGTTCACTGTTTGCCAGCGTGTGCCTGCAGTATGAAGTGTGAAAACTAAGATACTTATTAATTTTAGGAAAATCAGAGCCGCTAATTATATGTAGTAATGTACAGTGATATTTGGGGCTGCCAGTGTCGCCATCAGGCAAAGCAGCGTATTTACAAAGATCAGACCCGAAAAGGCGCTCGTTTAGTTTCCCACAGGCGCTGTTAATGTTTGGCCCGAGCCTGAATCGGCTTGTCAGCAAAGGAGAAAGTGCCAATATAATATACTAATATTAATCTATATTCTACTAATAATAAAGCTGAAGAGTTTTTTTGTTTGAACGCGCTAATATCAGGAACTACCGATTGGAATTGAAAAATTATTTTTCTGTCGAATAGTACATTTTTTATTGATGAAGGTTATAGGCTATATAACATCACGCTACCACAAAAGGGAGCGGAGCAGTGATTATAAATGTCAACAAATCCGGCAGATTTCCATACATCTAATACTAACATAATTATTGAAGAGGAAATCTTTGTATTTTTGTATTCGACTAAACGCAAAAACTACAAGACCGATTTCAAAAAATCTTTTACCATTAGGAAGCTGCATTATAACTGACTTACATAGGCTACATTATATTTTCAAAGTAATCCAAGGTGTAAAAAAATTACCTAAAACATTTCTTACATCGCGTGCGCTGCGTAAACTATTGATGATAGAACAAAATAATGTACTGTGGAAATATATTATTATTATTATAACCGGTTTTATTATATTAAACATACAAATACGAATAGCACATTGATACGTCATGTCACCGGGCACCGGGAGAGAGAGAGCCTACGTAAAATTATAGACAATATAAAGATACCATAAACGCATCAGGCGTTCACACACCAATACCCTCTTCTGAACGCAAACCCATTCCAACAATGAGTTTCTCTTTGTTTTAAAAACCCATTTACAAGGGATAACCTTTTTGCCAACAGGTGGATCTATGACACTCCAAGTGTTATTTTCCATTAAAGATTTATATTCCGATCCATGGCTTGCTTCCACAATACAGAATTTTCACTGTTTAGTGCTTCAGTGTGATCTTGTGGTTCATCATCCAATAAACTCATTGCAGATTCTGAATTAATGCATAAAAAAGACTTAGGATCTGGATCTGGATCAGAACTGTTATTTTCTTCTTTTTCTTTTTGTCTCTGTGTGTCTCGACGAGGTCGGAGATTTACATGACATATTTCAGGAGAACTGATATTGGAAAAATCTGTAGGTATGTAAGTGTCATCATTCGGATCCTCATAACAACTAGAACTCTTAGAGTCTGATTCATATAACTAACTTCTTCATTATTCTCTTCTTCATTTTGATTTTCATTAGTCTCAAAATGTACTATGCAGTCATTCTCTTCACTGCAATTATCAGGCAATGCATTTAATCTATTCTCATCTATTGTATTCTTCTCTTCCACCAATTTCTTGCTATTTCTATCTGTGGTTTCAATACAACTGGTATTCTTGACTATTTTATTTTGGTTGACAGTTTCTTCTAAAAACGCAACATCTCTACTCATTGTTACTTGCTTGGTTTTCTTATCTATGAAGCGATATCCTTTAGTGCATTCGCTATAACCAATAAATGTAAACTTACGAGACTTAGCATCTAATTTCTGACGCTTTTCTTTTGGTATACGTACCATGGCTTCGCAACCAAAGACTTTCATGTGACTTAGGTCAGGCTTGGATCCAGTCCATCGTTCCTCAGGGGTAATATCAGATAGTGATCGAGTTGGAGAGCGATTGATAATGTAGGCAGCAGTTACTATTACTTCTCCCCAATACTCCTTCTGTAATGAGGCATTAAGTAACATACATTTAGCTCGTTCTATAAGGCCGTTCAAGAGCAGCGCTCCGTGAGGTGGATACCCGTCACACGCGACGCGGGCGGCGGGGCCCGCCACGCGGGCAGCGGGGCACGCGCCGTGTGTCCGCGCGACGGAGCACGCGTGCGGGTCTGTTTCAACAAAATCATATCATCATATCGCCGCTACGTTATCCGTGTCACACGCGCCGTGCTTGTACAGTCGTTGCAATAAACTTAGAATAATCCTTAGCTGCTTAAAACTACGCAACGGATTTTGAAGTGAGTTTTTTAATAGATAGAGTGATTCAAGAGGAAGGTTTAAATGTATAATACATGCATAATATTTTAGAGAAACACTGATTTTAGAGGTTTCTAATGTGATGTCGTAAATAAGCACATTTTTTTGCGCTTACATTGCAAACGCTGGCTGAACCCCACGAGATAAATCAAAATAATTTTCTACAGTATTGTACACCTTAAAAAGGTCAACAATAAAGTCCGCGATGGTATATTGTCTATCACTTAAGAATAACCCGCAATAACCATTTTTTATCCTTTACATTTTACGAAAAAAAAAATTGACTTATTTACGAAGTGATTTTAAGCATTTCAGCATTAATCCTTATCCAATAAAGTACCCTTAATAAATTGTCCATTTAATATAGATCAATATGGCCCTTTACAGCATCTAATTTAAATGAATATTTCCGAAGATATTACAGATTTAAAATGCAGGGATATAGCGGTGCGGTGGAACCGGCCCGGCCCGCGGGCGCGGCGTAAATAAAAATGAAACCCCCAAATGTTCCCAATGACTGCACCAAATTGGATAATTATTTTTGTAAAAATTTTTGCCCATTTTCTCTTAATAACGAAAACTTGGTTACAAATTCTCCACACAATGACAACAATCTAGACGTGACATATGGGCTAATTGGCTGACGCCTTTGTTCACGTTGTTGTGGCGGGTGCTTATCGATCCGATAGTTTGTCCGAGCGAAACTTATGGAATATGAGGGTACTTGCGATAACATGGTATGCGGGTATTTCGAGAAAGAGAGATTGGCAGTGCCGCGCGCGCCACCTCTCGACCGCACCAGTCTCGCTTCGACATTCGTATTAATTGGAGGTCTCAGCAGCTCACCGCATCACGAGCATATTACAGTGCAAGTGTTACAAGCATCCCGACACCTGGACCAGTTGGTGGCCACCAACAAATCACCAAAGGAGCAGCGCGCGGTAAGTGACTTCTCTTTACCCGTGTACCTAAGTGTTGTAGTGTGCCCATATTGTTCCTTGGGGATTGCTACGGATAGACGAGTTGGATCGATACGCACTCCACGTATTCATCGTAATTGTTCTGCATTCCGCGAAAAAGGGGGCAATTATCCTACACATTGCCACCCCATTTAATGGTCCCTTCGAGGCTAGGATAGGTTATCAGCCACATACCTACTTAGTGCATAAAATTTCCCAACCGCGTTTATTAAATTCCGCATTTAATAAAAAATTTCATATTGATTAATATAGAAATTTTCTACCCGCATTATAAATTTCGCATTTAAGCAAAAATTTCATATTATTTTATTTAATATCAAATTGAATTATTTAGTACCTAATCCAATTCTAATTTTAAAATGCCTACTGCTAAACTTCAAAGCAAGCTATTACAGCTAACGGCTAAAAAAGAAGCGATTTTCGAACGAATTAATCGGATATATATATTATGCAAAAATATTTCCAATTATGATTCCCGTTCTAATGAACTATTCCTTTCGCAATCTGAATCCGTTACTGAGCAATACAGCAGATTTGAAGCAATAGTTGATGAAATTAATGAGGTAAAATTTACAATTGATGGTACCCCGCCAGACTATTCCAGCTTGAGCTCTATTGAGGACTTATATTCCACGATCAAATATAAGCGGAATCTCATTAGGTCAAATAATACAACCGCATCTACAGCCGATAATAAAAAATCTAAGATACACTTGCCGCCAATTCCCATACGTACCTTTGACGGAAAGACAGAGAACTGGCCAATATTTTTTGAGATATTTCGTAGTAATGTGCACCTTAATGCCGATCTCACGGATGCACAGCGCGTACAATACCTAATAAGCAATTTAACGCACGATGCGTTAAAAATAACGGCAGGTATTGTTCCATCGGGGGATACCTATAGGATACTTTGGGATAGTCTTGTAAAAAAGTATCAGGACAATCGCAGTTTAGGTGAGCATTACCTTAATAACATTTTTAATATTAAAGGTTGCACCAGTAATGCTATCAGTTTGAATAACTATATAGAAAAATATTCGGCGTCTGTCGCGGCATTGAAACAATTAGACATACCTGACTTATTAGATTTTATTCTATTATATTGTGGGTTGCGAAAGCTTGATTCGCAAACAATACAGCAATTTGAAAATAGCGTAAGCAAGAAGGAATTCCCTTCCTACCTAGAATTAATCTCATTTATACAGGATTATGTCAAAGTACTTGAAAGGTCGAATAAAAATAATTCACAAGTCGAGCCGCGCGCAAGAGCTAGTGTTAGTAATTCTAAAGCTTTCATCGCGAGTAACGAACCGGTTTCCGAGACGGCTTCAATGTGTCCTTTGTGCAATATAGATAGGCATCCGCTGTTTAATTGTTTACATTTTAAAAACTTAGAATCACCGCAAGCCCGGTTTGACTTTATTAAATCGAAACGTGGTTGTGTGAACTGTCTGAGCCTATCTCATTCCATAACCAAATGTAAATCGCGTAATGTTTGCAAGTATTGTAAAAAGCAACATCATTCGTTATTGCATTTTTCAAATGATAATAATACGGATTCCTCGAGCAAGAAGCGGTCCGCGCCCGCGGCGCAGCCGGTTCGAATCCAGGCCGCTGAAAAAGATAACACATTAGACAAGACGCAATCGATTGCCTTGACGTCCGGTAGCCATCCTCATAATTACACTATACTGCTAGCTACCGCTCAAGTATACGCGCATTGTAATAATCGAGATAAAAATCGAATGACGCTTAGATGTTTGATTGATAACGGATCTCAAAATAATTTGATTACCATGGATTGTTGTAAGCGTTTGAACATTCCGGTTATTAAGTTGTATAATTCGTCGTTGCAAGGTGTTGGTATGACCACGCGACCCGTACATGGATTTATTCATTTTACAATTGAGTCTCGAATTAATCCTAACAATAGATATTATATTCATGCGCTGGTAGTTGATTGCATTACGGACAAACTACCCTCTAATTACATTAAAATAAATGATGATTTGTCCTACTTGAATAATTTACCGCTTGCCGATTTAACCTGGAATTTACCGGGAGAAATTGATTTAGTTCTTGGTGTTCAACTATTTCCGTATATTTACTTGGGAGATAGGGTCGATTCGGGTAATCGCGCACCGCCCGCCATATTGACTAGTTTCGGTTACGTACTCATGGGGGACATTCCATGTCTAAATGATACGAAACCTACCTCTTCGTCATTTACCTCGCTTACTGATATTGATTCGAGTTTGCAAAGATTTTTCGAATTAGAGGAAATCCCAACACAACGAATCATCAGTCCAGAAGACTTGGAATGCGAAAATAGTTTTAATTCTTCAGTTTTATTTAGGGACGGTAGATATTTTATCGATTTACCTTTCTCACGAGACCCTTCTGAGCTAGGCAATTCTCGCGGAGTGGCTCATCGCCGTCTGCTTGCGCTCGAGCGAAAATTTGCTCAAGTACCTACCCTACGCGAAAATTATAATAAGACCATCGCCGATTATATAGCTCAGGGTTACTTGGCTGAGGTACCTGATAATGAATTAACTGAGGAAGGCTACTACATGCCGCATCACGCCGTTATTAGGCCGGATAAGGACACCATTCGGGTGGTCTTAGACGCTAGTGCGAAAACTCACTCAGGGTTGTCACTCAATGATATTTTGCATGTCGGACCTAATTTACAGGCCGATTTATTTTTATTATTACTTGATTTTCGCACGTTCCCGGTAGCTATGACCGCAGACATTAAACAGATGTTTTTGAGGGTAGGTGTAAATGAGCACCATAGGAAATACTTACGAATTTTATTTCGTTTCAATAAAACCGAACAGGTACGCACCTTTAGTTTCAAGCATTTACCTTTCGGATTAAAGCCCAGTCCGTATTTAGCTATGCGCACTTTACGTCATTTAGCGGGTGAGCATAGTGACCGCTTCCCTGAGGCTTCTAAATTAATAGAAACTCAGTTTTACATGGATGATTATGTTTATTCAGTTCCCGATATACCTTTGGCAAAGGAATTATCTCGCGAACTAATTGACTTACTTAAAATAGGTTCATTTGATCTGATCAAATGGGCAAGTAATAAGCCCGCTGTATTAGAGACGTTGCCTGAATCTCATCGCTCGCCGGTATGTTTCTCGCCGGTAGACAACAATTCGAATAATTTCAAGATCCTTGGCTTATCCTGGGAACCCGCTGACGATCAGTTTTTTCTGACTATCGTCATAATGGAAAATAAATGTACGAAACGTACCATTTTATCGCTGGTAGCCCGCTTGTTTGACGTGCTGGGTCTTGTGGCTCCGGTCGTTTTGTACGCTAAAATCCTCATCAAGGAACTTTGGTTGGCTAAAATAGATTGGGATGAGGAACCTCCGGCACATATCGTCAGTCGCTTCACCGCATTTACCCGGGATTTTACGGCACTCTCTTCTTTAAAAATACCGCGACATATTGGAGTTTTTAAGGACTCTGTGGTAAATATTGTAGCCTTTTGCGACGCCAGCTTCAGTGGTTATGGTTGTTGTATCTATCTACACATAACTGACCCTGATGGTAATATCACTGTCCGACTCCTATGTGCTAAGTCTAAAGTTTCCCCCGCCAAGATTACGACGCTGGCGCGATTGGAACTTGTCGCAGCTTTGCTTCTATCCAAGCTTGTTCGTGTGGTTAAAGAGAAGCTTTCCGTTCGCGTACCTATTCAGGGTGTTTACGCTTTTTCGGATTCCACCATAGCTCTCTCGTGGATTCACTCATCTCCCCATAGATGGTCTGTTTTCGTAAGCAACCGTATCGCTAGAATTCATGAAAATTTACCTGCGGCTTGTTTTACCCACGTATCGGGGAAAACGAACCCTAGCGATTGTCTTTCACGCGGAATGCTGCCATCAGATTTGATTGCACATTCGCTCTGGTGGGACGGCCCTACTTGGCTTCATCAGCCGATAAATGAATGGCCATTAAAATTCATCCCAACTGAGTGGGATACATTACCAGAGTTGAAATCCAAGGCATTTGTGGCCGAAACTTCAAAGACTGAACCGCATGCTCTAGCCGCCATAGCTGATCGCATCAGCTCATGGAATAAGCTATTGCGTACATTCATTTGTATTCTTAAATTTACGAATAGATTAGGTAGTCAGGACTCTATTCAAAATATTCAAACCGCTGAAAAATTTGTTATTCGAATTGTTCAAAGTATCCATTTCTCTAATGAAGTGAACCTGATTAAGGCCGGCGAACTCCCCTCTAAAAAATTACGCAGTCTGTCTGTTTTTCTGGACGATTACGGAATCCTACGAATCGGGGGTAGACTTTCAAAGTCTGACCTACCCTACGAAGCTAAACATCCCGCACTACTACCTAAACATGACCGTGTAGTTGATTTAATAATTGATCACTACCATAATACGTACTGTCATACGGGCCCTGGACTATTGATGTCCATTATTAGGCAACGGTTTTGGATATTGGATGGTAGGACCGTTATTCGTTCGCGCTGCCGCAAATGCAACACTTGCTTTCATTTAAATCCTGTGCACCCGACGCCCAAAATGGCTGATCTGCCTGGATACCGGGTCCGCGATGCCAAGGCCTTTGTGCATACTGGGGTGGATTTAGCTGGTCCTATTGCGTATGTACCTACTCGCCGCAGAGGACAACGCTCGCAGAAGGTCTATATATGTTTATTTATATGCTTGGTCACTAAGGCCATACATATAGAACTCGTTTCGGATCTCACCTCAGAAGCTTTTCTTTCCGCTTTCAAAAGATTTATTGCGCGCCGGGGTCCAGTGTCCGTCATGTACTCGGACAATGGTACAAATTTTATAGGTGCGAAGGCACAGCTGAATGAAATATACTCATTTTTATTAAATTCAGCTGTTCAGTCGGACATTAAGCGGGAACTACTCAAAACTCAAATTAAGTGGACTATGATCCCACCGCGAGCTCCACACTTTGGAGGTCTGTGGGAGTCCAATATTAAAAGCGTTAAGACTCATTTGTTCCGAGTCATTGGTAAGCAGCTTCTCACGTATGAGGAACTTTTGACCGTATTGGTGCAGATAGAATGCCTTTTGAATTCGCGACCGCTTAGTGTTTTGTCATCGGACCCACACCCCGAGGTGCTCACACCGGCACATTTTTTAATGTCCAGTCCGCTTACATACTTGCCTTCTTCTGAACTGACAGAGGAAGGTATTAATCTAAAAAACCGCAAGAGGCTTCTGGATCAGTTGGTATTGGGTTATTGGAAAAAATGGCGCGTGGAATACTTAAATACGTTACAAACTCGACAGAAGTGGTGTACGCCTGATCGTCCGATAGAGATCGGCATTATTGTCCTCTTGGGTCAAGATAACGTACCACCTTTATCGTGGCCACTCGGCATTATAACCGAAGTTTTCCCGGGTACAGATGGCATAGTTCGAGTCGCGTCTGTCAAAACCGCGTCCGGAATTTATAAACGTCCTGTAACTAAGCTGTATCCGTTGCCAACCCAATAAAATTTATTTAAATTTCCTTAATACTTATTTTTCAACCGCATTTTAATTTAATATTTATTTCAATAATTTCGTGATTAAGCCTCAATCGGTCTCCCTATGGGTATCTGCTTGGGTTATAATAATAATATACATTTTACGCTATTTACTGTTTCATCTGCTGTAACGGTTCATTAATATTATCAGAGTGCCTTACATTTATGAAACTTAACCGCTTAGATCGGAATTACCTCATTACCTAGCTCCCCCTACTTAGCTATGGACCTTGTCAAGGCGGGGAGCGTGTTGTGGCGGGTGCTTATCGATCCGATAGTTTGTCCGAGCGAAACTTATGGAATATGAGGGTACTTGCGATAACATGGTATGCGGGTATTTCGAGAAAGAGAGATTGGCAGTGCCGCGCGCGCCACCTCTCGACCGCACCAGTCTCGCTTCGACATTCGTATTAATTGGAGGTCTCAGCAGCTCACCGCATCACGAGCATATTACAGTGCAAGTGTTACAAGCATCCCGACACCTGGACCAGTTGGTGGCCACCAACAAATCACCAAAGGAGCAGCGCGCGGTAAGTGACTTCTCTTTACCCGTGTACCTAAGTGTTGTAGTGTGCCCATATTGTTCCTTGGGGATTGCTACGGATAGACGAGTTGGATCGATACGCACTCCACGTATTCATCGTAATTGTTCTGCATTCCGCGAAAAAGGGGGCAATTATCCTACACATTGCCACCCCACACGTCGTCGTCGTCTTTTGGCTAAGTAATATATCAATAAATGATCCATAGTTATCGACTGTACACCGACGCTATTGAAATTATACTGGTGACAGACGCCCGTCGCGGACGTCCGTGACGGAGCAGCGGACGCCCGCGACGGACTAGGCGGGCGCACGGCGCGGACGCCCGCGCCGGACGTCCGCGACCCGCACCCGTCTATGCCAGCGCATGGCCTAAGAGTACGATTCATTCGTTCGCTTACACCATTTTGCTGAGGAGTGTATGGAATAGTTGTTTGATGTTTATGCCAAATTTCTTCAGGCATTTATCAAACTGACTGTTTATATATTATACTCTCTTCCAATATCACTGCGAATTGCTTTTATTTTACAGTCCAACTCATTTTCTACTTTATCTTTAAACTCCAGAAATTTTTCTAATACTTCTGATTTACATTCAAGAAAGTAAACAAATACCTTTCTAGAGAAGTCGTCTATAAATGTTAGAAAATACCTAGCACCTCCAAGTGATTGGTTCTCCATAGGCCCACATATATCTGAATGAATAAGCTCTAGCAAGTTTGTTGCCCGGGAGCCTTCATTTTTGAATGGTAGCCTGGTTTGTTTCGCCTCCAGACAAGATGTACATACGTATTCCTCATCTTGTTGAGACAACTTCACACCGAGAGTACATTCTGAAATCTTATTAATGTCATTAAAATTAAGGTGACCCAGTCTTTGGTGCCATAAATATTTATTATCAGCTGTAGCTGCCATTGCCTGCCCACTTTGGTAGGTCTGTAATCTGTATGTATTGTTTATTAACTTTGCATTGGCCACTATCTGATTATTTCTGTTTCGTATCGAGCAACCTGAGCTGTCAAATTCAACTTTGTTGCCATTCATTATGATCTTGCTCACAGAAAGTAAATTTGTTGACAGAGTTGGAATAAATAATACATTATTTACCTGAATACAGTCAGGTTCTCCTGTAATTTCATTTGGTACCTGGATATTTACAGTGCCACAGCTTTGCACGGTGAGGACTTTGTTGTCTGCGATCCTGACACTTTGTACAGGCGGTGCAATTTCATTTTCGAGCCAGTCATGATTCATTGTCATGTGAGCTGAAGCTCCGCAGTCCACATACCAACTACTGGTATCATTAACAGATGTAGCTGAAAAAGCTGCGACAAAACCATTTTTAGTACCCTTGTCTTCCTTGTTTTTGTTTTTAAACCAACATTGTTTGCCCATATGCCCATATTTATTACAATTGAAGCAACGGGGGCCTTTAGGTTTTCCTGAGTGACTGTCTTGATGTTGAGTATTGTTATAGGATTTCTTAGACTTTGTATTATGTTGATGTACTTTTTACTTCTTGTAATAACTTTGTTTTTATCATATCAGCACTAATAGTTATGCCTGAGCTTTCTATATCTACCCATAATCATAGGCATATATTCATCCGACAATCCGGCCAACATAAGAGTCCCGAGCCACTCATCATCCACATTGAAACCTATTCCTCTCAATTTATGTGCTGTTGACATCAATTTGTTTATATATTCTTCTATGCTTGAACTATAAGTTCGTTGTAAGTAAATCTCTAAGAAGTCCTACCTTACGGAGCAGACCAGTGTCTTCAAATGCTTTTAATAAGTTGTCCCATACCTACTTTGCAGTTTTAGCATCTTGAAGATGTACGTATAACTGTGGGTCTATCAATAAAATTATTTTTGTTCTAGCTTTAATACCTTTCTTTGAATCACAAGTATCAGAATGTATACATTCCCAAAGTTCTTCATGTTGCAAATATGCTTCCATCGCAAATTTCCAAGTCGTGAAATTGTCTCTTCCAGTGAGTTTCGGTATTGAAAATGTGTTTAAAGCCATTTTGTGGCGATACGGACACAAAACAAAAGAAGATTTTTTTCACGTAATTTGGGGTTATGTTCCACTTTTCACTGAACTTATATTTTTATTACAGCTTCATATTCAAAACTTTTATCAGGCAGGGATGGCCCATAACCTGTTGTATAGAAATAAAGCACTTGATTATTATTATAACTGGTTTCATTATATTAAACATACAAATACGAATAGCACGTTGATACATGTCACCGCGCACCGGGAGAAAGAGAGCCTACGTAAAATTATAGACAATATAAAGATACCATAAACACATCAGGCGTTCACAAACCAACATAATATAAGCAATTTTTAACAATACAGTATTATTCCTTATCCAATTAAATACGTTTGATATATTGAACATTTAATGTAGATCAAAATTGCCATTCAAACTATATGATTACATGAAGAACTTCAGATCTGGGGGCACGGCAGTGCCCCCGCCAAGTCGAATAAAAAAGAGCGGCACGGCCGTAACACTATTTTCTCGAAGCACTTCAGGCCATTTTCGACCCCCTAGAACTTCGTTGTGGATAAACTTAGAAGCCTGAATCTTCGGTTACCAAGTGGGCTCTGTATTACCACTATGTATTTCAAATTTTATTCAATTTGAACCAGTAGTTTAGGCATTATAACTAGTCAAAGTTTGCAAAGGGGATTGGGTAATCTTGTATGGACCGTGGCGTTATTAATTTTTTCAGCGGCCATCAATAATTTTGATACCACTTCATTGTACTGTGTTAAACACACGTACAAATGTCATTATTTTCATTGTAAGTAATATCGGAGCTGCGATATACAGAGTAGAACATTTCGACTTTACCTTGAAGGAAAGTAACCTAATACTAAAGATAGCGAATTTTACTTAAAGGAAACATTACCTTATTTTTAAAAAGAAACAAAACTGCATTCAAAGTTTTCTGAAAATGCCACACCCGGTAGTCGAACCGACTAAAATCTTCCTAAACCTTCTATTTCATGGATTTCCTTTTATTTGATTTGCCAAGTTTGTTAGAGAGATTTGATCCTTATGATCGACCCTATCGATTGATGCAATAAAAATACAGGGTGTTATTTTTTCGAATTATAGTCGGTTTGATTATAGGGCGTGGCAAGCGATTTTTCAGCATTCCTTAAATACAGAACTGTTTCTTTTTAAAAAACGTACTAAACTGTATTTAAAGTTTTCTGTAAATGCCACACCCGATAGTCGAACCAACTAAAATCTTCCTAAACCTTATATTTCATGGATTTCCTTTTATTTATTTTACCAAGTTTATTAAAGAGATTTGATCCTTATGATTGACCCTATCGATTGATGCAATGAAAATACAGGGTGATGGGAATGCCGAAAAATCACTTGCCACACCCTGTAATCGAACCGAATAAAATTCGAAAAAATAACACCCTGTATTTTTATTGCATCAATCGATAGGGTCGATCATAAGGATCAAATCTCTCTAAAAACATGGTAAATTAAATAAAAGGAAATCCATGAAAGAGAAGGTTTTATTTTATTTTATTATTAGGCACATCAACAGATCATGTATATTACATTTCAAACTTAAATAACATGTGGACTTATATCTAGTACATGACCCAATTACAGATATGCACAGCGTTTGTAAGCCTAAGTACATGGCACATGGTTTTGTAAGATATTAGTCGGTTCGACTACCGGGTGTGGCATTTTCAAGTCTTTAAATGCAGTTTTGTTTCTTTTTAAAAATAAGGTAATGTTTCCTTTAAGTAAAATTCGCTATCTTTAGTATGAGGGTACTTTCCTTCAAGGTAAAGTCGAAATGTTGCACCCTGTATATCGCAGCTCCGATATTACTTACAATGAAAATAATGACATTTGTACGTGTGTTTAACACAGTACAATGAAGTGGTATCAAAATTATTGATGGCCGCTGAAAAAATTAAGGACGCCACTGTCCATACTAGATTACCCAATCTCCTTTGTCACTCACTGACTGACCGATCATCAAAACTCTAAGGCACTTCTAGCAGACGTAGAAGCCTCAAATTTAGTTTAAGTAGTGTTTAGTGTAAAACTCAAGGGAAAATTAAAATATTCTTAAATTTCACCAACTGCATAAATAACTTTGTAATCTCATATAAATATATAGGATTACAAAGTTACATTTGCAGTCCATCCCTAACATACTAATAACAGTCTAACTAAGTATTATAATAAATGCGAAAGTAACTATCTGAGCGTCTGTTATACCTGCAACAAGTGTGATTTCGTCAGTTATTGTTGCCGGTTTGTGTAGCCCGTTTATGAATCTGCATCAAGAGCCATACTATTGCAGACATATTTGCAACACATTGCCCAGCCATTGATTGTTCGGCCATCAGTTGCAATGAAATATTTTTAAGATTGCCGGGGCTGCCCTGCGGCGTGTGTGAAGAGTGCACACGGCGCGCACGCGGCACGAACGCGCGCGCTTTCTACACACAGGTTACACGGCGCGGCGGCGGCAATACGCGACGATTATGCAGCGCGCTCACGTCGCTCACACGCCCGAGGAACGCGCGCGCCTAAAGCTGCGTTTACATACTCGCGGCAGAGCGAGGGAAGTGGCGAGAGAAGTGGGCAGAGACGTGGTGTGAATGGTATATTCGTCATGCCGCGAGTACTGCCGCGTATGTTGCTGCGAATATCGGCTTAGCGGCGCGAGTCAAAGGAGCGGCAATACTAGCGCGATGAACTATTACGAGACCGCTAGATGGCGTTAATCAGTAAACACGGCTTTCGTTATTGCTCCTCGAATATTTACTTTTAAAAATATTTATATCGATCTACGGAAAGTGTATAGTAGTTGAAAGTGATAGTTTTTATTAATAATCTATTAATTAATTAATTCGCTATGCTATAAAAGCATAATGCGTACACTGCTACAGCGTTGTCCTCCATACGTTTACGTCCGTCTCCATTGCAGGGTGAATACTGTAATGCGGACCAACACGATGATGCGCGTGTGTGAACGCTAGGGCATTAATCGCGCGAATACTTCCGGCAACACGATGAGCAATGCGAGCGGCAGTATGTAAACGCGGGGTAATGTGGGGGAGGCCTAAGTATATTTTATATATTGTTTATTTTATTTTATTATGATTAGGTAAATATGTAGTAAATACTCGTAGTTCATCTTCTGCCTACCTCAATGTATCTGTGCATCACCCTAAGGTTGACTGGTGGATAACGGTACCGGGTGGATAATGCCTTTGGCATTAAGTCCGACTTTGTACAATTTTTATGTGCGTAAAGTTTAAATAAATAAATAAAATAAATAGTTAGTTGCTATTCTCGGGGCGCACGAAAAAAAAACAGGAAATTGAACTTTTGATTTAATCTACTTAAACTACTCATTTAGGTGGGACTACGCTAGACGAGCCTAGCACCCCGACGAAGACGGAACAACCCGAGCAGAGCACGAGCCCATGCTAGCATTGTATCGGAATTGCAATTTTAGACAAAGAAATGTGATGATGAGGCAGTAGATAGCTGCCTCAGATACCTCGCTGCCTCAGCTGCCTCGTTCGAGGTACGTACGTCGGTCCACACTACACGAATTTTGACTCGGCTCGTGCTCCGCTCGGGCTCGGCTCGTCTAGCGTAGACCCACCTTTACAAAATACACGTTGCCATACAACTTACAGCAAATGCATGCCTTTATGAAAACATACGTGCAAGATGCAAGCAAGCATGCAGGCAAGCATGCATGAAGGCAAGCATGCATGCAGGCATGCATTAGTTTTACTCTTCACCGTAGCTACGGGAAGTGCAGTCCTTCCGCCCTTGCGTAACGAAATTCAGGTACCCATGCCTCCGGTTTTTAGAGTTCCGTACCCAAATGGCAAGAAACGGAACCCTTATAGATTCGTCATGTCTGTCCGTCCGTCTGTCTGTCTGTCTGTCCGTCCGTATGTCACAGCCACTTTTCTCTGAAACTATAAGGCCTTTGCTATTGAAACTTGGTAAGAAGATGTATTCTGTGAACCGCATTAAGAATTTCACACAAAAATAAAAAAAAAGCATTTAATTTTGGGGGTCCCCATACTTAGAACTGAAACTGAATTTTTTTTTTCATCAAACCCATACGTGTGGGGTATCTATAGATAGGTCTTTAAAAATGCTATTGAGGTTTCTAACATATTTTTTTTTCTAAACTGAATATTTTGCGCGAGAGACACTTCCAAAGTGGAAAAATGTGTCCCCCCCCCCCCCCCCTCCTCTAACTTCTAAAATAAGAGAATGATAAATCTAAAAAAAATATATGATGTAAATTGCCATGCAAACTTCCACTAAAAATTGGTTCGAACGAGATCCAGTTAGTAATTTTTTTTAATACGTCATAAACCGCAATTTTCACCTTTGCTACTACGGAACCCTTCATGGGGGAGTCCGACTCGCACTTGGCCGATTTTATTTAAATAACACTCTAGTGTGTAGGGCAGACAATTTCCAAGGCAGTAGGACTATGGCAAGTCGGGTTTAGCTTTATTTTTATACGTAATAATTGGTGAGAATAAATTATTATATTCTTTAAAAACAAAAAAAAATCCCTACTTCTAAAACTCTTCATGCGCGTCGTTCGTAGCTAATCAATTTTAACTTTTACCTATTTTTGATACAATTTTTTAATTCAAGCAATGAATTTTCGGTAATTTGAAATTCGGTATAACGTTTTTCGGGTTAATAACACTACGGATTTTTGATTATTTAAATATTTCGGAATTGTTGAGTGTTTCCTAGACAGACAGACAGACGTAAGGCGCGGTGGCTGGAGTGAAAGGGTTTGCGGTGGATATTATGTTCTTTGGGAGATAGTAAATTAATGAAAACACTATATTATAAACAATCTTTTTATTTCGTCTCTATCAAAAGAAATTCGACTTATTTTCGAACGTGTCGTTTCGTCATATAAACTATAATATGTATGTATATTATTTACAACATCGTAAAATTACGTTTTGCGGCGATCCACGACGCCGGGAAAATACAGCGGACATTTACGGTGTCGCTGGATCACCGTAACAAATAAATTATAAAAAAGTGCATAGGACGCGGCTCAGCCGACCGTTCGACGCGAATCGGCGGCTATCGGCGGCTATCGGCGGCTATCGACGGCTATCGGCGGCTATCGACGGCTATCGGCGGCTATCGGCGGCTATCGGCGGCCACTAGCGCGGCGGGGGCGGCCGCGGCTTGGCCGTCGCGTACGCGATCTCGGACAGGCGCACGTCGATGGGCGCGCGCTCGTCGTACAGCGTGGGCGCCTGCAGGATGATGCCCGCCGAGCCCACCACCACGGCCAGCGTGAAGATCCACAGGAACAGCCGGTCGAGCACCATCGCCACATACTTCCAGTCCTCCTTCACCTGACCACATACAAAACTGATTAGATTCCTCAATTGATTTTTCCTGCGAAGCGCATCGCATATAGCGTAGAATAAAAAGGAACTGCGGATAAAAAGGAGGATGCTCGACTCACCCTGGTGGATTCCTCCTCCTTGCGCGTCTGCTCGGCGATGTAGTTGATGCCGTCGATGGCTTTGTTGATCTCGGGGCAGCGGTGCCAGCGCCGCAGTGCGTCGCACAACGCCGGTGCGTCATGCAGGCGGCAGGCGCGGCACGAGCGGCACGCGGAGCACGCGCGGCACGCGTCGGCCTCGGCCCCGCCGCATGCGCCCGCCGCGTTGCACGCGCCGGCGCCCAGCGGCGAGCCCCCGTCCCACGGCGCGCTCTCGCCCAGCCCGGTCACCAGCCCCGCGCTGCCGTCGTTACGCATTCAACATTATTTATATATTATATTACATCAGTCGGAAAGTACCTATTACTCTTTCAAATAGAGGGCAGAGAGCACGTCATTACTTCACTAGAAATATACATTAGAGACAATAAGTGTATGAAAATTCTTTATTAACCTATTTTTCTGCTACTGCTCATAAAATATGTTTCTGTTTTTATTTGGATCATATTCTTTCGCGTATCGCGTAAGTACTGTTAAAGTTTCCTTTACTTCGTTCGCATAGGGTATCTAGTGCAGCTAGTGGTACGCGACTCACAAGCGACTGCGGTGCGGGTCGACGCGGTGGTGCGGGCGGCGCATGACGAGCAGGCGCGGCAGCACGTGGATGAACACGCGGCGCACCCACGGCGCCATGCTGTGCGTCTGCGGCGAGCGGAAGTGCACGTTCAGCACCACCACCGTCACGCAGATGCTGCACAACACACGGCGAGCGTACAGTACAGGGCACGATCACCCGCCGTCGGGCGAACAGAGTCAGGCGCACTTATTAGTATTAGACGACACGATGTGTCCGATTTACTTAAACGATGAAAAAGAATTAGCGAGTACTGGCACGGGGCACCCCAAAGAACTAACATCTAGTGGAGTGCCGATGCCGTAAGATTAATTCCTTGAACTCCAGACACCATCAATGAATCATCATAGGGACTTTTGAAATGTGTTTTTAACAATATATAAAACAAATAACGGTTGCCTTGTCCTAGTCGCATTCGGGTCCGTTCAAATATAATCTGGCTCGGTTTTTAACCAACTTCAAAAAGGAAGGGGAGAAATCTTTTATTATATTTTATCGGATTCGCTGGAACAATTGCTGCAAAGTCTGAATAGAGTTTCTGCGCGTCGGCGTCGGTGTAAACTTGGACAAAACCAAGATTATGTTCAACGAACACGTCGCACAGAGACCGATCGCCATCAAAGGGGCGACACTCGAAATTGTTCAAAAATACATAAGGTACCTACGGAAGGTCATCCAGGTTGGTAGAAATAACTTCGAGAAAGAATCAGCCAGAAAAATCCAAGTTGGTTGAGCAGTATTGGCAAACTACGTCGGGTCTTTTCTAATCCTTACCGCAAACCTGAAAACAAAGATCTTCGACCAGGGCGTCCTACCGGTTACGATTTTTGGTGCGGAAACGTGTAAATTGACAGTGGGGTTAGTCCATGACCTAAAACTCGCGCAGCGGCCTGTGGCTCGAGCTATGCTTGGAGTTTCTTTGAAGGATTAGACCACTACCACAGATTACCTAATAGTTACTAATACCACTACTGTTAGACCACTGACCAACACAACTTAACGAATCCCTTTTATAGAATGAATGTTTTGTTTACGTTATTGAGAGCATTATGTCAATCTTATGAGGCAAAACTATGATTGTAGGCGTGCATTGTGTGCGTGCTGGAATGGATTACACTTGGACTACAAGTGGGATTCACTTTAGATAACTCACTAAAAAGGAAAAAATAAATAATTTTAATAAAGAGAAGTGACTGGCTTACGAATAAGTACTTAAAAGTGAAAAATTACTTAGAGAATTTAGATGTTTCTGATCTGTTAGTAGTCGCTGCCACACTCCTGCACCGAGCCCTTGCATGTGAAGACTGAGGTAATGATCGTTAGGAAAGATCCCCGTAATACGGTTCTCACCGTTGAGTATAATAATATAAGGGTAAGTAATATAGGAGTTCGCGACGCATTTAAGATTGATTTCTTTTAGATGTAGTTCCATAAAAAGAAGCACTCGTCGCCAGTCCGATAAACTATCACTGAGTTAAACTAACTAAGCTCAATTGCCATTTGGATGGGTGATCGCTACGGACGGATGATGATTAAAAAATTTAGATCTAGTAAAACTCTGTTTTAAGAGATATTGGTGTATAGATATTGGTGTATAAAATAATTTGATTTGATTTGATATTGGTAACAGCACATTTCAAAAGTTTCTATGAAGACTCATTGATGGTTCCTGGAATTCAAGACTACAATTTGTACGTCTTCCGGCACTCAACTTACCGGCAAACAACAAGTAACAGATGTCGTATGATGTCTATTTTTGCAGTTGTCATATCATGTTATTGTTAGCAATGATATATTATATTATAATACGTCATTGATTGTTAGAGACTTTGCTATGCCTCGGAGAGCATGTTGAGCCGTCAGTTGCCATAGGAATATCTATGGCAGTCATTAGGGTAGTTGGAGCTCTAAAAAGTACGACAACTGGTCCAACTACAGAACTTCCATATTACCAATCGATTGTGAAGGTCAAAAGTGAAGCGTATCGTAGTTTGACTGAAAAGCCGACCCTAATTGAGTCGTATAAAAGCTCAGAGGATGGTGATGGCTTTAATGTTCATTGAACACTGTCATATCAAAAAAATCAAAAGATTCAAATAAAGATAATAGAAAATACGGTTACCTGAACGTGTCAAGTATCATGGTGAAAAGCACAAATTTGCCCAACAACGGTACGACGAGAGAAGTGGGCGGAATAATTTCTGCCAGCAGCAAGAAGAACACGGTGAGTGACAGCAGAATGGAGATGGACAGCGACACCTTCTCACCGCTGTCCGAGGGCAGGTAGAACACCAGCACGGTCAGGAACGAGATGCCCATGCACGGGATGATGAGGTTCACGGTGTAGAAGAGCGTCTTGCGCCGCATCGTGATGTTGAACGTTATGTCCAGGTACGGCTCGTCGCAGCACGTGTAGAACTTCTCATTCCTGTGAAGTGCAGACGACGGGCGCTCCAGGTTAGCACTGACGTGATACGTTGGTACATACCCAAATTAACATAGAGCCTACCTGACAGCGGGAACTTCGAGGATGTCCCATTCCACAGAGGTGTAAAACTCGGAGAGGTCGACGCCGAGTTCCACAATGTTGGTGCCGCGCGCCTCGTCGATGTGCCGCAGGTCTACCTGTTGACAGAATATTATAAAGGATAGAACCCGTTTTACCATTTTAGTCTCGAAGTCTTTTATTTTTAACTCGTTGATATTGGCTAATCGCCTTACTTGGAAACCATCGTAGGTCCAGGAACCGAACTTCATGACACAGGTCTGCTGATCGAACGGGAAGTACTCCACGTCGATTTCGCAGGAAGACTTGTAAATGGCCGGCGGCCGCCACTCCACGCGACCCGTGTAGTTCAGCGTCGCCTTCGTAGCCAGCGTCACCTCGAAATTGCCGTCGGCACTGAACAAAACAAACGGGTTATAGAACGGGCGCCATCAACGCCACATTCCAACGCGCGCGGGGACCTCACTTGTTGTATAGTACGATGTCCGGCCGCCAGATGTGCTCCGAGGGCACGTGCAGCATCTCCACTCCGCCATACTCACGGGGCTCCCAGGACAGCTTGTAATCGTACCAGCTCTACGAACAACACGGTATAATGAGTCACGATCTATCGGAGCAGCGCGGCGGAGTCGACACAGTAATCGGCACTAAAGCGGTGTGCTCACCTGTTCCACCCATAGGTTCGTTGTCATGATTTGGTTTTTCAAGTTCTGAAATACAAAGGAACCACGTGAAAAACGAATCGGTGCAAGTGGAGCGGGAGTGGACTGGTGGTAGGCGGCTGGCGCACTCACCACGTCGATGAGCTGGCTCAGCTTGAGCTTGATGCGCACGGTGAGCGCGTCGCTGACGTTGAGCACGGGCCGCACCAGCTTGTTGTAGTTGGACAGCAGGTCGTCGTACAGGCGCTTGGCGTCGGGGTTGCCGCCCACCGCGGCCACCGCCAGCACGAGCAGCAGGGCCGCGTGCTGCGGCGCGGCGCGGCGCGGCATGTCCCGCGCATGGCGTCAGCGCATCGCGCCGCGACAGTGCTCCGCGACCGCGCCCGCCCCGCCTGCCCTCGCCTGCCCTCGCCTCCCCTCGCCTGCCCTCGCCTTCGTTCTGCGCGCACACGTTTTAGGTTGATGACCGTTAATTGAATGAAATTTTGAAGCATTTGTTATGCTTACTATTATTCAAATCGATTAAGATTTAGAAAAGAGAATCGACCTCGGGCGGGACTCGAACCCGTGATCTTTCCCTTACAGGGGGAATGCACTGACCACTAAGCCACCGAGGCCCGCCCGAAGTTGGCCTAGTATCAGTAGTCCGATGATGCTTATGATTATAAATCATTGGACTACTGAGTCTTTTAGTTTCTGAAAAAAATAAATAGGTATCCAAAACAAATGTTAATACTACTGCATTCATTTCTTATTTCGGAGTGTTGAATCGGGCTAAAAGACTCAGTAGTTCGATGATTTATAATCATCTGCATCATCAGACTTCTGAGCCAAAAAAGTCTCAGTAGTTCGATCATCGGACTATTTAATCGGTCTACTGACACTAGGGCCCGAAGTCGATCCAAATACTTATATACGTCCCGCCCGAGGTCGATTCTCTTTTCTAAATCTTAATCGATGATGACCGCTACGAAGTGACCGAAAGATTCAGTAGGTATATCGCTAAAGTAATCTGTACTGCAGATTATTAAAGAATTAATTAGTCAAAATTATTTCTATCTATTGTTTTTTTTTTATACTTTCTGAACTTTACTCGAATATTTATGAAATAAAACCCCTTTTAACGAATTCTATCGCGATTTAGTTATTATTATTTGCTTTTAGCTTATTAGTAATTTCAACTGAAAAAACAGTGTGACATACACTATTTTTAAACGTATTATGGGTTACATTGTTTAATTTATTTCATTTTGAGACTATATCTAATGGCACTTTTATTATATTACAAATTAAATATGTACAAAATTAACAATAAAACTAAAAATACATATAGAAACGAATAAATTGAAAACTAAAACCGAACACGTCGTGGAATTCCTCCGCATCGCATGCCTCTCGTGGTAACGTTCCCAGAAGACTGGCAAAATAAGGCCTAAAATGAGGCCGGCGGCCTTCTGGTTATGAGAAGCGTCGACCATATGCTTCGCAATCTCCCTGAAGAGATTGCACGCGCTCGGACTCCATGGCCCCAACGTTTCGACTCCAAACGGCACAAATTCATAATCTCCAATGGGATTGGAGTATTTGAGCCTCTGCAGAAGCAGCAGCAGCACGCTACGGCGGATTACGTCGTTTAGACTGGCGTGCCGTGGAATTCGCCTGAAGAGCTTGTAGCCAAAGACCCGATTCCCACTCAAAAACCGCCAATAAACGGGCACGCTCAGCTGCATTAGAGCATGCATTGAGTAAATTTTGTCTTACTAAGCTGCAGAGCGGCCCGTCCCACCGACGCGACGCTGTGAGAAAAGGTTCCTTGGGACATGGTGTTTGGTCATGCAATTTTCCAAGCGTTCACTGCGTCAGTCTTACACAATACTTCAGAGTTAACTAGTGTAGGTGCAAGATTTTTCCTAGTTAATTCTTCCGCTTGTAGTGAAGCTCGGTCATTCAAAGCCACATTTATAATTTTGGTGAGTGTAATTTCTATATTTTGTCCATTTTTTACAAAATTGTTAAATGTAAATGCTGAGAGCATGGGTGAATTTTGGAACAAAAAGGCAATACCGAAGAATAGTAAAAGCCAAATGGATATTTAAAAATTATTTAACTTAAATGATATTTGTTACCTGACTGCTGAAGAAAGGAAGGTAATGTTTTTCAAGACTATTTGTCAGTCATGTAAGTGTGTATGTAATATGTATGTCCATTTTTTCGGCACGCCCTACAGCCTGAACGGCTTGACGGATTTTGACATGCGAGGTGTCATTTGATTCGTGATGATAATATACTTGGTGTCACTCACACAGAGTGACACCAGGGTATATTACAATTTCTAGAAATAGAAATGACGGATTTGGACGCCAAAAGGAAAACCATGAGTTTTGTTGTATGCTCCACAGTCCGAACGACTTGAACGATTTTGACATGCAAGGTGTCATTTGATTCGTCGTGATTGTGTGAGTGACATCACGACGTATCATATTAAAATTTATAGAAAATCAAAATGCCGGCTTTTTGGCGCCAAAATTATTTGAGCGCGATAGATGCAAAAACTACTGAACGGATTTCGATGCGGTTTTATTTGGTTAGAAGGTCTTGGTCAGACTTAAAGTCTTACGTTTGTTTGATTCCAATCGGTTGAGTAGAACGGGAGATCTCAAATCTCCGGTTCTACTATAACTTATTAACAAAAATATAACTTTTCAGTTGTATTTTCACTTTGCAGTCGGGTTTTTTGTTTTCTTAATAATGACTGGCATAGCTTGTTTTAGGTTTCGTTCCAATCGTGTTAGGTTACTTTCTACGATTTAGGGCGTCTGATAAACCGCACCTATTGAACTATTTCTTGGCTTTCGACTGAGCAGCTGATGCGGTGTATTCCCAACGAGTAGCTGTTACTATGCCTGCGGCTCTGACCAGATCTTCCTGAAATCGTGACTTTTGGTCATATCTCCGGTTCTATTCAACCAATGGGATCGAACATACGGCAGATTTCAAATCTACCCAAGACCTTTCCACTAAAGATCATTCAGTAGTTTTTGTGTCATGTCATTGTCATACTACCAATATTATAAATGCGAAAGTAACTTTGTCTATTTGTATTCTATGCTTTCAAGCCTAAACCACTGAACCGATAATAAATAAATATTCCACAACATATTGATGAAGTTTAGTACAAGGGTGGATTAGACCTTGGTCGCGATAACAGACATCTACGCAGGTGGAGCCGCGGGCAACAGCTAGTTTCCTATAAACTTGAACTTGTACTTCCACGCGTTCCTGAGGAAAAGATCGTCACAGATAGACACGCCTACTACAAAGGCATTCCGGTTTTCCTTTTGAGTTTCAAACCGAAAATAAACGAAAAGTGTCCGAGCCTGTGCAGCCGAGCTGAGGTTGGCGCACGCGACCAAAAGGTAAATCGGTTATGTCAATGTCAACTCAATACAGTCACTTCCATCCTGTTTGTGTTCACTTGCCGAAGCGATGTCTTGATGGTGATGAATGGCAGTGCCGCGCTCGCACCCTCTCACTCAATACTACTTTAAAGGATCAGAAGCTACCTTGTGCCTGAAAATAGTCGCTAGATCAATCATCGCGGTATGAAATCCTTCCTACTTCCTACTGTTTACTGCCTACGGTCTAGTAAATGTGAAGATGTAACGATGTTTGTTACTCAATTACGCTCAAACGGCAGAATGGATAGATAGATAATTCTCTAACTGAAATAATACATTGGCCTACTTTGAAAAAGGATCCCATGGGTTGAGAGAGCGTGATAGGAACCTGTATAAAAACGGTAGAAAATAAACTGATAAATAGCTATAATGGCTTTGACAGTAGGCACATTACACTGCTCGTTCCATAATGCGTGCTTCAATCAATGTGTCGCGTGGGCACGGTCCGCACGCCGCGCTGGCGCGTCAGCACACGGGGCGACAGCCGGTGTCGGTGTTGTGTTGAGGTGCAACATTGTGCAGAGAGACGGAAGTGCCTCGCGTTCTGCACGCCAGTGCCGAAACGAACAACGAAAGCGACGATCGAAAGCGAAGTATCTCCACGACTTATTTGAGGGCAGTGGTTTGCAATAAAACGTGCCAACGTAGCACACAGTTGTAACTAGGTAACGCTACGATACAACATACAGCTATTTGACACTTTCAAACTCAGTTAAAATAATAAACGAATGATCTCGTGGCCGATGTGCCGAGTCCTGGGCGCATTTGACCCGTAGGTAAGTACACTCACCTTTCTTCATAAAAAATGTATTATTCTGTGGATATTATTAGCTTTTTGGAATGCTCAGTAAAGGCACAGGTTTTTTCAGCAATTTATACGTTACTGGAGAGAAATGTGTAAATTCAATACGATAGTTTTCATGAAAGTATGAAGTGTTCTTTTTTTTTTAGCTTTTATTACTATTTTAGTTTAGTCAAAGAATCAATTTCGTTTATTCAGTTTAGACACATAAAGAGCACATTGAACTAAAGTAAACTATTCGAATGTTAAATAAATTCGCTTTCGCTGGTTCGGTAAGTTGGTTCTACTGAGAAGATACCGGCAACAAACTAACAGAACTGCATATCCTTTCTTATCAATATATAATGTGCGAGCAAGCTAGAGATTAGCACATGACCATGCATTTTTATCATTAAGACATTCGTCTACTTTATACTAACTTTTTAATTAAACACTTTTTGACTTCTAAGTATTTTAAACTTATTAAGTGGCATGTCAACCAAGACCTAAGGAATTTTATTGAATATTTTTATATAGTTGCCTATAAACGAATTACTAACCTTATGAAGCTTGAGTTTTAGCTCTGCAAGTTAATTTATATTGATACATATTAACCCGTAACTCTGTGTAGTTATTCAGTTAATTAAGCCTAAATAAAGCGCATGGCGCCAAATCTAAGCAAAAACCTACAACAAACGATCGCATCAAACACAATCTACTTGTACAGTTACATTCAGAAGCTCGGCTGATGAATGCCCATTCCCACTAGCCACTAGCCACTAGCCACTAGCCACTAGCCACTAGCCGGTGTAAACTAGACTAGCACCGTCGGAGAGACCGTACGAAGCAGTCTCGTGTTCTGTCTCTGATAGTGATAACACTGAAGATAACTGATAAATGTGTAAACAGTACTGTAGGTATCGTGTTCCCAAGTGTGGACCGTACAATGAGTCAGCTGACAATGAGCAGATGAGTTGTACGATGATTTGCGGATGGAGATAATCCTCGATCCTCATCTATAGATATAATATATGTAATAATATTATAAATAGGAAAGATTTGTATTTTTATGTAACGAATAAACTCAGGAACTACTGGATCAATTTTCAAAATTCTTACGCCATTAGAAAGCTATATTGTCAGGTATCAACATAGGATATATATCATCACGACAAACGGGATCAGCGATCGGCGGAGCCGCGGGCAACAGCCAGTGTACCATGAAGAGAGCAATGGCTCAGTCAATGCAGCCCTGAGGGCCAGGCGCTCCTCGACTCTTGCTTGGTTCACACAGTCCGGCGGGCGGCGCGTGGCGGGGCGAGCTGCACGGCCAGCTGATCGGAGCGACTTTCTAGCCTAGTCTTCTATACCTCTGTGCATTTATGCTTCAAAGAGAATAAAATAAAATATTTTTAGGATGTAGGTAGTTTTGTGTTTTCTGAATGTTGGTTTTGTTCCGTCATATGTAATCCCGTCGGTCCACACAGGACACAATCGGATACAATCGGACACACATAGGACACAATCGTAGGGAGTTTGTTGTCTATGGACACTTATTCAGACTTTCAATGTTGATCTTATGTCGTCTTGCGTCGAAACAACTGGTTCGGTAGGTGGGGCAAACAACAGATTATATTCACACTGTGAAGGAAGACATGCTCGCAGTGAACCCAGGAAGGCTGCATCAGAGCGACACTACTGGACTGCAGGACGCACTTGGACCGTACATTGGCAAAGCTAAAGCGCATCAAAACAGTATTTTTTGTAAGTTACTCAATTTTGCAGTTTCAGAGCGTTTTAAAGGGTGATCCTTTTATGTTCATTGTATTCATTAGAGCTCGATTGCAAGTTTAGCTAGAGCCAGTTCAAAGCACAACGTCAGTGCGACATCACAATCACTGAAGTCGCCGGCACGGCGCGGGGTCGCGCAGAGGCAGAGGCCGGGTGATCGTCAGCGCGTGGACACCACGAGGCTGCATGTGCAGACGGTTCGCGTGCCCCAGTGTCAGCAAATCGAAAGGCGGCATCCGTGCGTTTTCAACACATTATCCGACAATTGTGGAGCAGACAATAATATTTACCAGTTCGGAACGAAGCGGGCGAATCCTTATGCAACGTATCTCGATACTAGTCCAACGTTAATTCATGTTTCAACACAGCGGCGCGCACAGTGGGGGTCGGTTGCTCTCGCGTCACGCGGCGGAGCCGGCGGGCATGGCGCGACGCGGACACGGCGCACGGGCGACTCGGGCGGGGGCGCGCCGCGGACTGCCGCCGCGCCGCTCGCACCCGCGCGCGCCACTCGCCGCACTCGCCACACTCGCCGCACTCGCCACTCGCTCCGTCTGACGCCGGGGTAGAGCTCGCGCGCGAGTGCTTGCAAACTTTATTTTAAATTACCTATGAAACTTTTTTAATTACTATTGAAAGTTGTTTTGCGATCTGAGGCTAGGGAAGTTTCACCTTCGCCCGAACGACGCGTCGTCGACGAATACTTTCGAATTATATACTTATGAAAAGGTTTTCCTCGCATAATTTTGAAGTATTGCTTTTGGAGCGATGCGTAACAACGAAATAGTTAATTTTGAGCTCATTAACAGCTCAGCTCGTGGTGCTACGTAATCTATTTATTCGTATATTTTTTAAAGTCCACAGACATGTCGCACCTATGCTCGCGATATTAGTCTCTGATGAGTTACAGTCCTAAAGATGGCATAGCCACGATAAAAGCTACATAGTTAACAGCGAGTGTGTGCAGGCGCGTCGACGTCGCCGCCGGCGCAGTAATGTTGGGCGACCGTTGTCAAGCGCTAGTAATGCACCAGACGTCTGGTCGCCGTCGTCGGTGCCATTATGTTATTAAGATCAATAATGGACAGGCCATTATTGATATTAATCGTGGTCGCGTGCCTGAAGTGTTCAGCTATCTCAACGCCACTTTGTTTAAGTTAGTGTTATTGTTTACGCGGAATGAGTTCGAAAACCTCTTCAAGTTTCGCTGTGCGTAGCCTCAGCGAGAGGCTCGGAACACATAAACATTACTTGTTTGATAGATTACAAACAAAACGAAAAGGACGGAACACTAGTATGTTCACTGTCCTGGACACCGGCGCACAGCGCGGCGCTGCGGTCAAGTAGAGAGCCTCGGCAACTAACTCGGCAAGCTATTTATGCGGTTTATTATAAAAAAAGTTCATTAAAACCCGTCCAACTGTTTCAGTGGAGGATGAAACGTCGCTCATTTACTGTATCACCACCTTACTCTTAAATAACGAGATCAATTAGGCGTGTTGAGCAGTTTTTGTAGAGGGTGAACAAAAATCATAGAACTAACGTCATCGTCACGTCCCGCACGTCCCGTCCGATACACGTCAGAATGGGCCGAGCAATATTCTTATCGATAAATCAATCGAACGTCCGACAAACGTTAAGTAGTTACTGAACGGCTGTTTAAGTTTGAATTTCTTATATAATTACTAGGTGTTGCCCGCGACTCCGCCCCAGTACTCGACTCTGTACTAGACTCTCTAAGACTCTACTCGCCTCTTTACTCGACTGTCTACTCAATTTTACTCGCCTCTCTAATCATCGTTGGGTTTCACTCTCTCTTTTCCCCTTCCACCACCCCTTTCTCTCTCCCTATCCTGAAGGATATCCTGAAGTTTCTATTATCGCGTGATAGCGGTGGAGAGCAGCTGTAAGACGATGCCTACGCCGATGTAGCGTTCGTAGAGGCGCGTAGCACAATGCTACGACATTAGTTATTTTCGCATTTCTCGATGACTAATTTCTGAATAATTCTATCTTTATACCAAAACACAAGTGCACAATATGTTTCCAAGAGAGCCTGTTTAACTCAACACACTGAATAAATACCACAGATCTGAGTAGTAAGCATCGAGTTAGTGCTACATCTTTTAGAAGGTCTATTAGCGATGGCGGCGGCGTTCCTTTGTACGACACGTACGAGGTCGGCGAGAGACCTCACATATTTTGACCGATTGTTAGTTGATAATACGACGTATTTTATTGGTACTGATTGTTAGAGAATGCGCGATGTGCCGCCGCGCGCCGTACGGTCAGCGTGCTTGTTCAGCATTGCAAGAATTAAAATAAAGTACGTTTCTCAGTCTACCCATAGTACACCCAAGTTACGTTATGTTTATTTTGGGTCAAGATAGCGCTATGTAGAATATCTTAGAATGTAGTTGAAAATTTACACAAATTGTTCATTGAAATAAAACTAATTTAATGGATATTATTATACATTTTTGTGATATTTTATTACTCATGCGGTATAAGTTTTAGTAAAACAAAACAAGCAAGCCTCGTAGACTCTAAGCGCGTCTGCTGTGTCCGTCCTAGCGTTAGCAAAGATATACCGAGATAACCTCACTCCTAGACGACACCATAGGGGCCCGTATTCACCTATTGTAGGACGACGCTCAGTCCTTCCTCATTTATCTGAGGACAGATTGTGGAGACAGATTGACAGATTAGACAGATAGTCTATACATTCTGTCGGGAACAGTGCACGTAAGAAATAAATGATAATAGAATCTGTAAAACAGTGTTAAAGGTAAATGCTTGCCAGCGTGCAGTAAGGCGTCAGACGCGTGTCGAGCGCAGGCGGGGCTCGCGCCTAGTGTTGCGCCGTGTGGTGGCGGTGGTTCATTTTCGTCGACTTCCGGGATGTCGCGACAAGATCGCGGAAGCTGCGGGCGGTGGCGCTCGTCCTTGCCCCCTCGCCTCCCCCCTCGCCCGCTCCCCCAGGCCCCGAGACGTGAGGGGCGCGGGGGGCGCGACCCGCCCCTGACCCACATGCGGCGCGGGACGCTCGCCGCGTGGCGCGCCTTGCACTTGACGCTTGCGACACCCGCTCGCTATACTTTCATGCGCCTCACTAAGCTACATACAAGTAGCAGGCGTCGCCAGGGGCACTGCACTAGTTTGTGCAGCACGAGGGGCTCAGAGGGCAGTACCAGTCTTGTGTCACCTATCAATTATAGTTAAATAAACCTAATTCCATCAGTGCTAATGGTATTTAACAACTAGCAGCAGCCCGCGGCTCCGCTCGCATGTATTTCTGACCCCGTTCCTGCAACTCATGGAACCCTAATTCGAAGATAAAAAGTAACTTTATGTTATTTCAGACTATAACTCGAATCCTGTGCCAATTTCCACCCAAATTCGTTTAGCCGTTAGAGTATCAAGTTTCCAATTATTCTTTTAAACTACTTTCAAACTAATCTTTCAAACTTTCAAAATAAAATATTCGTTTTTTTTGCCAAGCAAGAAGAGAGATGATAATATCAGTGCGCATTATATAAATATTTATCTAAACGTATTGTCTAAATCATATTAGTTGCATACTTACTTGTGAAAACTTTTAAGTGGCCTTCTCATATTATTGACATCTGTGTATGTTACTATTACTAGCTGTAAGTTTTCCATAAAATAAAATAAAAATAAATTAATTTAGCACTAGACGATGGTCTGATTCCCGGCTCGGGTTCAATTGTTTGTCAGTAGACTCTCAGTCGCAGCTCCGAGAGTGGCCCAAGCGGCGCGGCGCGGCGCGGCAGTGCGCTCGCCCCTCGTGACATGCGACTAAACGTTTAGTGGACACGGGCGTACCGGCGCGAGCGAACTGTTATTGGTTTGACAAAGTGTGATATAGTGTGATCACTACTCCCGTTACAGTGAGACTGAGCGCCGCCTGGTGTCAAGGTCGACTCGACTTCGAAACTTGATACGTAGCACTGCTTAGGTGTTCACTCGTAGCACTCGGCAGGACATCGGAGGCGCGCGTTGCACCCCCGCGCCATTGTACGGACAACTATCTGTGGGTGAATCGAATTGCGATAGACCTTGCGCGATTAGAGGAAATAAGAATGGTGTGCTGCACACTGGGCAACAAACAAAGGAACTGAAAAGTGTAATGATGGGTTTTAAAAAGTCACTTGACCAGTCGGTACAGTTTGCAGATGATCCTAAATTTAAATGTCATTCTCCTCTTGTAACAGTGCTGACCACTTAGGGCCGGCGCCCACTGCCGGCACGGCATGGCATGGTATGCTGCGGCATGCCGTGGCCGTGCCGTGCCGTGGCAACTTGCTAAAAGCCCAGCTACTCGAATCGATTCGAGTGACACGTCATAAATGACGTGTCACTAAATCTAATGTGGCGCCTCTAGAGGTCATAAAATAGATACTGTGCTAAAAAAATAATTTAAGATAAATATAATATGCCGTGGTTGGTATCAAATTAAAGAGCCCAATTAGCACATTTCAGATATGTATGAATAATAATTTAAGTTGTCAGATGTGTGTGGTCAGATGACAATCGCTTCACGGGAAATATCGAGGTCTAGCCAAATTCGTAGTTAAGACTGATAAAGCGGACCCCAGACTCCGAGCTGAAAAAGCTTCGGATGCGACTGGGAATTAACGCTAAGAGGAAGAAAAATAATTTAAGTTGTCACTTAAACTAAAACCCGACTACTGAAAACACCGAAAAATCACGCTCTAAAAACAAGAAAAGAAATTTGCCCTTGACACTACCAGTAGTGCAATTGGGTAGTGCCACGGGGCAGTCACCGTAAATATCATGTATTGACAGTGGTCACATGGCAGTATGGCACTTTTTCTTAAAATGTATTTTTTTGTAAGACTTACGAGCACGGTTATCCTACTAATATTATAAACGCGAAAGTTTGTAAGTATGTGAAGATAATAAATATGTGAAGATGTATATGAGGATATGTGTTACTCTTTCACGTAAAAACTGAATGGATTTTAATGAAACTTTACAATTATATAGCTTATACATCAGAATAACACATAGGCTATATTTGCGTTGATATTATCGCTATATCTAGATAGCGTTGTGTAAAAAATGTCCTACAATATTTATTATTATTATCTCTTTATTCATTTTTTAAAACCTATAAATTACATTTTTAAATACATTATTATCTAAAATAAAAAGCATATATTTAAAAATATAAAAAATAGAGCCCACCGGCATCGGGTACAGGGACCAAGCTGCCGGTGGTTAGGGCTCCAGGGAGAGGAACCTCCTCACAATACGTGCCGTGTCGAGGAGTACCGCCTTCTGCATCAGGCCCTTGATCCAACTATCTAACGCGAGCCTCTTAGGATGTTGGTCGAGGCTCTTGGCAATCAGCCCGTGAGCCGATACGACTATCGGAACAACAATCGCCGAATCCACAGCCCACATGTCGACAACCTCGCGAGCCAAATCCAAATATTTTATTTGTTTATCTTTTTCGGCTTTCACGAGATTCTCGTCATGCGGGATGGTGATATCGACAATTATTGCGCGGCGCTCTATTATTATTATTATTATTATTTATATTAGCGATGGACGGGATCAGAAGCACTAAAATGTATAACTAGGAGATACCTTTAATCTATCAAAGAGTTGACATGCGAATGGCTGCCGGCGACGTGACACAACTCCCCCCCCCCTTCCCGTCCATTAGCGGCGCCGAGGGACGGGGGGGGGGGAGGAGGTTTGTAGTCAAATATTCGTTCTGCTCCTTCACTTTACGCTCATCGACAGCTTCACCTTTGACGAGAATTAATTTGAGCACATTGTGCGCCGACCGCCATCCCTCATCGACGGGGGCGGCTGACTCCTACCGCCGTGCGCGGCTCTTAGTGCCGTCACAGGGACAACAAGCTCAGCGCAGGCCAGCCAAGCCGGCCGCGGCTCGGCGCAACCAGGCAGGTCAATTATAACTGACCCCTGGAACAGCGGGCCAGTCCAAGCCTGCTGCACATTCGCTCTGAAGGTTACTACGCGTTAAATGCTCTAGTTGCTCTAGTTTTTATTGTAAGACTAAAGGAGAAATGTTATTATGCAGTAATTACCTTTTTTTTAAATATATATTCTACAACATTCTACACATTATTCGCTATCTAGACCCATGGTAAGCTTAATTAGCTTGTGATAAGGAATCTATAATGCGGATATACATACTTAAATACTTTGTTTTTTTTTTTGTATTAATATTATGTCTTTTTACCCGACTGCGCCAGTATGTAGGTATTAGCCTATCGCAGTCCACTGGGTTGGGAGGGTGATTTCTAAGCTGACCATACGAGTTGGTACAGTGTTTTCGAGGCACAGGCACATTTTGAGTTCTCCCTCATTTAGACGGGGAGAGTTTCTTGCACGTTTCGTTTCGAGAAATCGTACGCGACTTACACTCGTAGTAATAATCGCCATACCACTATCCTATCAAAGCGTATACATACAAGCAAACACTCAATCGCCTATGATTATATAATACGGGATCCGCAAGTGACAAAAAATCCGCATCGTCCGACCAGTCGAACGAAGCGGTCGGACCACGTGGCCACAGCCATATCAAAATCCGATTATTGCTCGATTTATTGGAACTTGCTACACGATATTGAATTAAATCACTTTTAATTAATAATAAATAAATATTTCATGAAATTTTACACAGCGCTACCTCGACCCAAACTAAGCAGTTAAGCAAGCTAGTTAAGCACTAGCTTGTTTTATGGGATCTAGAATGCGGATAAACATGCTTAGATACATTTGTTTTTCTAAATATGCACTTATAATATAGAAACACCCAGATCAATGTAAATATAGATACATGCATTCAAATATTAGCACTGAGCGGGAAATCACCGCCTAGCTGTCGAACGCTCAACCGCCACGCGGCCACACCACAGAGGCCGTAGACATTTACTGTTTCACAATGTCCTTTTTTTAATCTGTGAATTACACCGCTACCACCTCGTGGCACTTTCAAGGGTTTTTATGATTGAACCCTATCCTGTGATCGCATTAGTCTATGCGTTAATTCTGCGTGGAGACGCGACGTCCGTGAGAGTCACGCCGGAGGCAGCTTCATAGCACTTGTTTGTACTAATGTAACGCATTCAGATGGGAAGTTGCGCGTCGTCTTGTTGACTTGAGTCAACTTCCACCCTTGATTCGCGGACGAGTCACGTACATAACGAGGTCGCCCCAGTTGCTCGATTAAAAATTAGAAATCACTTGTTTCTATGTTACCTTACACCAAGCCTGTCTATCTGTTCACAAACATCGAATAATATTTTCGATGACGTCTTATGTTTCGCTAACTAAAGCTATGAACAGTAACATAAAAACCGCACTGATATTCGCTGGTACAAGAAATGATCAGTCGCTTGATGCCGCGATGGCCGAGCGCCGAGCGCCGAGCGCCGAGCGCCGAGCGCCGAGCGCCGCTGCCACTGCGCCGAAAGGGCGACGCGGCGCGGAGTGGTGCTCGAGAGCACATTGTGTGGATTGACTCTTGGCGTCCAAGCACCTTCGAGTGTCATCTCCAGAGCGCCGCGGCGATATGTCACCCTCCCCACCTCCCCTGGACGGCTCCCACCCGAGGGCTAATTCTCCCAATAAAATGGGTTAAAAATTCAGTCTCGATCTAATCTCAATCTCCCAACTGTCAAAAATGGTATTCTCGTAATAAAAGTGTGTTTTTAAGAAATATTGAGAATCAGCCCTCAGATGTAACCTATCGTTCGCGTGGGTCATGTTCGTTGCCATAGTGTTGAACCCGTACGGCGCGTCGGCGAGCATGGCGCGCATAGCGCAAGGCAGACAAAGCAAAGAAATAAACTCTTTAATTTATTATTCAAAATCTGTTTATGTTATTTTTGTTAAGATGTAGATCCTGGCTACGGTGTAGCTTGCCGCTAGGACGAAGAGAGCTCATGGCTACAACGTAACTACGGGCTATGGGCGCGACGTTACTTTGAGCTACGGCGTAGCTTTAAGCTACGACGTAGCTTTGAGCTACGACATAGCTTTGAGCTACGACGTAGCTCAAGGGCACGATGTAACTTTTGAATTAAATTTTGAAGCATTTATTATGCTAACTATTTAGTACAGGTAAATTAGCTTGGAGAAATTTTTGCGTTTGTAGTAGTGTATGGTCAGCAAATAAAAAAAAACAACACGTCTACGCATACGCACTACGTACTAATACGGACGTGAAAATGTGTATCCACTGCATTGTAATCTATGGAACTGTATGAGGCAGACAAGCCAGTTCCAAACATTACAAGCAGTGAATGCCGGTTTTCACTTCAGTGAAGACGTGTATGAATTAGGTGTTCTCCGGCCATAAATGTTTTATACTAATAATTCATCAACCCCAGACATATCACAATCATCCCCATCCTCGCTTTCATCAGATGAATTATTTAAATTAATTATGATTCGTTCTGATATTGTGTCTAAAGCTGCGTCTCTACGCTGATATTTGTTTTCCTCCTCAATAGCATGCAAACTTTTCTCCATTCCTCTACAGTTATAGCGTTCATTTTTTCTTCAGCTAATGACATTATAACCTTCATATTCATTGCGACATTCTTTTTTGCGACATATGTTTTCACTATCCCCCATATATTTTCTATAGGATTAAACTCCGGATGGTATGGTGGTAAACGCAGCATAGTATGACCGTGCTGTCGTAATATTTCGTCTATCTTGTACTCTATAAATCTCGCCTTGTTTTGCAGAATCAGTTCATATAATTGAGGCTTGAGCAACGTGGATGAATGCTCAATGTTTCGAAATGTCAGCCAGTCAATCATTTGCTGTTTTCTAGAATTACTATTCGGTGCAGGATTTTGTATTGAGTTATGATATGGTGCGTTGTCAACAACAACAACACTATTTGGTTGTAAGTTGGGTATTAATTGAGTTTGAATCCACCTTGAATAGTTGTCATAGTTCATATTGTCGTGGTAATCTCCACTTTTTTGGTTGACTTTAAACATAAGCAATGCATTTGGTATAAAGCCATCCATACCACCGGCATGAACAATGATTAAGCGGTTGCCTTTCGACATATGTTGCTTCAAACCTGAAGTGCTTCCATCTGACCAAGATTTCGAGAGGGTATGTGATGTATGTATATAATTATGTTTCGTCGGTGTAAACAATTGGTCGGCGTTGTTCACGATATTCAGCAATTTTCATCAAATAATTAATTCGCAAGTATCTAATTTCGTGTTTTTCCATAAGAAGTTTCCGGTTATCTTCTGTTTGCTTCCAATTAAAACCTAATGACATGACGTGTTTTCGTAACGTGCTGACACAACCTTTATAATCGATATCTTCTTTCAATTTTGCGTGCAAAGTTTCCAAAGTGGGAACTTCTTTATTGGTGATGTGGAAGTCATGAATTGTTCTTCTGATAACTTGCTGATCAAAGTCATCGATTACTATTGTAAGTTTACGATTCGGTTTCTTTTTAGGAGATTTAAATGTTACTTCCTGATCTGAAGGACGATATTTGCTTTCTGATACTACCTTTCTGACGGATGCTATTGAAATTCCTGTTGATTTAGCAACTAATTGAGTGGGGGTCATAATACTGCTCGGGTTGTTATTACACTCATTTTCGAAATATTTGTACAAACAGTACAAAACTTCTTTAGTTTGAGAAGTCAAAGGCTTGCCTCGACCATGTTTTAACACTGGAGCCATTTTGAATTAACAATATAAAGTTACAACACTTACACACACACTTTAACAAATATTATAACAGTAATAACAAAAAATAACAACAATCAACAAATACAAAATTTAACAATTAAACTACGTAATAATTATAATTTTTGAATGAAATGTGTGCTTTATGTTCTAACGGTACCAAGCTGCGGACAGCGTAAACTGGTTTATTCTGGTTTTGTGCGTGTTTCCACTTCCACTATCAAGTGACGATTTATTTATTTGTTTTGTTTCGTAATTATTATGGTCAAAACTTTTTACCTATAGCTAAACTACTATCATCTAAAGAACGACACGATATTTTATTGTTTCACGGTAGTCGCCTTGTCGTTTGCTCAAGGACGTGAAATTGAATGAATTTTTTTATTTTTATAAAGTCAAAACCTTTTTCTTTCGACTTGGTAAATTATGAGCTACTCTGGCATAAGCTTGCCCATGATACTACTATCCCGGCTAATATTATATCACTGTTGCGATATTGGTACAGTGGTCAAAAGAATAGGGTGAGATGGGCAGGCACATATTCTGAAGTGTATGGGCTGGATTGTGGGGTAAGACAGGGCGGGTTGAGTTCCCCTCGTTTGTTCAACCTGTATGTAAATAAATTGATAGAGGAGCTTAGCAGCACCAGAACAGGATGTCACGTAGATGGTGTTTGTGTAAACAATATTAGCTACGCTGACGATATGGTGTTGCTGAGCCCTTCTGTTGGTGAGATGAGGAAACTCCTCAAAATCTGTGAGGGTTATGCGGTGGCACATGGGCTCAGGTACAATACCAATAAGAGTGAATGGCTAGTTTTTAAATCTGGTGCCAATACATTAGAACATCTTCCAGAACTCTCACTCACCGGATTTCCTATGGGTCGGGTTCAGAGGTTTAAATACTTGGGCCATTGGGTCACCGATGACCTAAAAGATAATGTATTGTGGATATTGAGAGGGAGCGCAGGTCGTTGGCTGTCCGTTGCAATATGCTGGCTCGCAGGTTTGCGCGCTGTAATGATTCTGTCAAGATTACGCTGTTTAAAGCTTTTTGCCAGTCTTTTTACACGTGCAGCCTGTGGACTAGTTTTACGCAGAGGGCATACAGCGACTTGCGTGTCCAATATAATAATGCATTCAGGGTGCTTTTGGGGTTGCCGTGGCGTTGTAGCGCGTCGGGCATGTTCGCGGACGCGCAGGTTGACGGGTTCGCTGCTATAATTAGAAAACGTTGCGCTTCCATGCTGACGCGTTTGCGCTCCTCCTCCAACAGCATCCTGAATGTATTTTCTGAGAGATGGGACTCCCCCCTGATCTACAGGTGGATTTCCATCCATACCAAAATTTAATTTGAATCGGATTATATTTTCATTGTTGATTTTAATTTTAATTTTTAGTTTGATTTTGATAATTTAATTTTTGATTTTATTTATAAATTTTATTTTGATTTAGATTTCAATTTTAATTTTAATTATATTTGATCTCAATTTTGATTTTAATTTTTTGTTGACATCGATTTTAATTTTATTTTGGAGCTTGATTTTAATTTGAATTTTTGATTTTAATTTTAATTTTTATTTATTACCTACTAACACTAGTATAAGACATTGTTACTAACATAATATTATCTATGGATCCAAAATAGTATCCGAAATAAATTATTATTATTATTATTATATTTAAAATAAAAACTTGTTTTTATTGAAAACAAAAATCAGAGTGTTGCTAGGGATAAGTATAAAATTAAATAGTAATGTTAGGATATCGAAACATTTTTGTATAGGCCAGAACGATATAGTGGAAACGCGCTCTAAGATCTGAGTAATATACACACCACTACATATGCAAAAATTTCTCGAGACTAATTTCACTGTAATCGTATTGAATAATTAATACGATGTAACTTTTCGTCAATATATGTGTTTGAGCCGAGAAACGAAACGTACGAACGACCGGAAGAGGCAGACGCGCGGAAGGAACGAACGGACGACCGGAAGAGAACAGACGCGCGGAATGAACGAACCAGTGCGTTAAGAGAGACGATACTGTGCACATCACGTTTGTTGTATTATTTCAAATTACAAATAAATTAAGTATATCACCACAAAAGACATCGTCATTCTTCATTTCAAACCCTGCGCATTCATTTTGGTGACCCCGACGTGATCAACTTCGACTCGGAACGGAACATCGCCGGAGTTGTCACGAGATACCTACTACAGAATTTTACGCCGACTTCAAGAAGTATCGAGACAAACTTATTCTTCAGGAACCGCCAGCATCCAGCTGCAGCCACTATTTCCGAGGGAAGTGCGTCTATCCTTTCTATGTATCCCTTTTGCTTCAAGTTGCGTAAGTAAAGTTGAATTCACTTCACCGAACGTCCGCCATTGTCAAATATTCGAGCGTTCCAACTATTATAGACACAGTGTACCTACGTTTGTGTCGATATTTCGACAGCTGATCGGACAGCGAACCTTTGAATAACTATATTTTATTACTTCGATCGCCGTCGAACAAAATTTGTATTCACAGTTTTTGTGTTTATTGCATTTTCATTAGTTAAGTACCTAATACTAAAGTACCTTTAATTCCTATTATTACATTCGATTCGTCACGTGAAACGTTGTTCGCACCGACAAAATGAGTGAATTAAAGGAGCTTATCAAACAAAGGGGACATATAAAAGCTCGATTAACTCTGTTTGAGAAATATTTAAAGCCCCTGTTAGACGCTAAGGAAATTAGTTCGGTCCAGGTCAATGAACTGCGCTTGCGACTTAACAAGATACGCGATTTATCATGCAACTTTGATGACATTCAATCGCAGATTGAAATGTTGGATGAAGATACGTCGAAACAAATGCAAGATCGCGAATGTACTGAAAATATATTTTTTCGGTTATCAGCCGAGGCTCAATCCTTAATTGAATCTTTCGAAAATAAAGGTAAATCGGAATCTTCATCTAACAAAGGTTGCAGGGTCAGTCATTTGAAATTACCTCCAATCAAAATTAACCCTTTCAATGGCGAGGCAAATAAGTGGTTGTCATTCAGAGATACATATGTGTCGTTAATACATGACAATGAAACTATTGACGACATAAATAAGTTCCACTACCTCAAGACATATTTGGAAGGGCCGGCTAGCGCTGTTGTAAACTCTGTTACCGTGTCGTCGGACAACTACATGCTCGCGTGGCAATCATTGTGCGAAAGATACGATAACAAGCGTCTTCTTATAAACGAACACCTAAAGTGCTTATTTTCTATCGAACCGTTGACCAAGGAATCCCACAGTTGTATACGTAACCTTATCGATATGTTATCAAAAAACCTAAATGCCTTACATATTTTGGGAGAACCTACGGATAAATGGGATACATTAATCATATATTTAGCTTCTGCCAAATTAGACAGTGTTACTTCTCGTCATTGGGAGGAACATAGAGGCAATAAAGACGCGCCCACACTAGCGGATTTTTATGATTTTCTCCGAAAGCGTTCTATCGTGTTAGAAACAATGAACGTCAGTAAGCCTAGTAAGGGCGATAAACGCCACAGTTTGCCCAACACAAAATCGTTCCTTAGTTCATCTATTGAATCATCATCATCCGCTCAGTGCCTCGTCTGTAACCAAAATCACAAATTATACGAGTGCACCAAATTTAAGTCGCTACCTGTTGATAATCGAATTAACAAACTTAAATTACTAGATGTATGCTCCAATTGTCTTCGTAAGGGACATCAGGCGCACCAGTGCAGGATGGGCGGCTGCAGAATTTGCCATAAAAAACATAACACGTTAATACACAAGCCTAATTCAATGCAGCAATTATCTAAAACCGATAGTAGTAATGGCAAAACCTTACCTCCTGCCGCCTCAGCCGCCACTGATGCCGAAGCGCCGAGCAGCTCTGCTTCGGTTTCCATGACTGCAACTTCCACAAATCAATCACTACTTTCTACCGCTTTAGTCAAAGTAACAATTAACAGTAAAACATGCATATTAAGAGCTTTGTTAGATTGTGGCAGTCAGTCTTCTTTTATTACTGATAAGGCTCTGAGGGAAACAGGTTCGCCGCATTATAATTCGGATTATCACTGCGTATCAGGTATAGGAAGTAGTGTGTTTAATGTCACAAAACATTGCTATTTGGATATTGGTTCGTTAACCAATTCATCGGTTATGCGCGTTAAATGTTTTGTTCTACCTCACATTACCGATAGGTTGCCCCATGCTACGGTGCATATACGAGATTTAGACATTCCGTGTCATGTCCAACTTGCTGATCCAAAGTTTTTCGAACCTTCTGACATTGATCTTTTGTTGGGTGCTGATGTATTTTGGGACCTTTTGGAATCAAGCAGGATCAATTTGGGTCGTCAAAGGCCGATCTTGCAAGAAACGAAGCTAGGATGGATTGTAGCCGGTCCAACTGCTATTCATAACGAAATTGGAAAGGGTAAATCATTTTGTCATTTCTCATTAGACATAAACCAGCAACTTCGTAAGTTTTGGGAACTCGAAGAAGTGCCTCCTAATGCCGAGCCTCGTACTGATGATCATTGCGAAAAGTTATTTATTAAAACTACTTACCGAGATGATAACGGTAGATTTTGTGTTCAAATTCCCCTTAAAGAATCTACTCAGTGCTTGGGTGATTCTTACCATGTAGCCGAAAAACGATTGTTACAACTGGAAAGAAAATTTAAAAACAAACCAGCTCTGAAACAAAAATATCATGAATTCATCCACGAATATGAACTGTTAGGTCATATGACGGAAATTCCTAAACCAACGTCTGGGTGTTACTTACCCCATCACGCTGTCATACGAGAGTCTAGTGAGACTACTAAACTTCGTGTCGTCTTCGACGCATCTTCAAAGACTTCTACAGGTGTCTCATTCAATGACATACAACATATCGGACCTGTCGTACAGGACGATTTATTTTCAATTCTTTTGCGATACAGGCAGCATCGATATGTCGTGTCAGCAGACGTCGAAAAGATGTATCGTCAAATCTTGGTTGATCCAAGGCAACGACATTTACAATTAATTCTATGGCGTGATGATCCTGCACACAGAATTAAGGTATTTCAATTAAATACGATTACTTACGGTACGGCCTCGGCTCCTTACCTTAGCACCAGATGCTTACTTCAATTGTCACAGGAATGTCCTGATGGTGCTTTGGCTCAGAGCATCAAGGAAGACTTTTATGTGGATGACTATCTTTCAGGATCTGAAACTGAGGACGACATGCGATGTTTAGTAGGTTCAGTCACTTCGGTCCTTAATGCCGCATGCCTCCCATTGCGTAAGTGGCGTACTAACTTACCATCACTCTTAAAAAATGAGTCGAGCACCTCTCAACTCAAGACGTTGGACAATATGTCCCATTCGACTATTTTGGGCCTGAATTGGGACCCATCGAAGGACGTATTGCAATTTTCTACTAATTTAGAACTAGGTCAAATTGCCACAAAACGCACTATCTTATCCAACTCAGCAAAGCTATTTGACCCCCTGGGCTTGCTCAGCCCATGCACTATCATCCCTAAAATGATTCTACAAAAGCTATGGCTTTCGAAAATGGACTGGGACGACCCAGTGGATAAACCTATACTCAAACAGTGGATGGGCTTTGCGTCAAACTTAAATTCAATATCCAATTTTCAAATACCTAGGTGCGCTTTAATACCACATTCAGTCAGAATCGAGCTTCACGCATTTTCCGATGCCTCTCAGCTAGCGTACGCGTCTGCTGTCTATCTCCGATCGGTAAATACTGCAGGAGAGATCTTCATTAGGCTCCTATGTGCAAAAACTAAAGTCGCTCCAGTTAAGGCTACTACTATACCCCGATTAGAGCTTTGCGGGGCGCTGCTGTCGGCTCGACTAAGCGCGAAGGTCTTAAAGGCACTTCGTTGTAAGATTGACAAAACTTACTTTTGGACCGACTCGACAATCGTTTTGGGTTGGCTATCCCATCAGCCACGTGATTTGAAACCCTTTGTCGCTAACCGAATCGGTGAGATTCACGAACTAACATCTCAGGGTATTTGGAGACATGTTTCAGGGGATAAAAATCCTGCAGATCTGGCTTCTAGAGGGATCTGTCCCAAATCCATTCAGTCGGCCACTATATGGTGGAATGGTCCTTCTTTTCTAACTGAGGATATTTGTTCATGGCCCCAGAATGTAGGACATAGTAGTGAACAATTGCCTGAAATAAAATGCTCTAAAAATGTCAGTAGTTCTACAACATTGCACGCTACTAATTGTAACCTTTCGATAAATATAGTTGAGTTTGACAGATTTTCGCGATTCACTCGGTTGCAGAGGACTGTTGCGTACGCTCTGCGATTTATCCATAATATACGAAATAGAGATTCTAAAATATCAGGTATTTTAAGTGTTGACGAATTGAATAAGTCTTTAAAACTCTTAACAAAACAACATCAAATGGAATGCTTCGCTAAAGAGATAAAAACCCTAAAAAATAATCAAAATTTGCCCTCTAAATCTCATATTTTGTCACTAAGTCCCTTCCTTGACGAGGACGGCATTCTCTGTGTTGGAGGTAGAATACAAAACTCCAAAGAACCTCATGAAAAGAAGCATCCAGCTTTACTGGACAATAATCATATTTTTACCAAATTACTCTTTATACACTTCCATTTAAAACTTTTGCATTGTGGTCCTCAATTTTTAATGAGTGACTTACGAAATAGTTTTTGGCCCCTACGAGGCAGAATATTGGCAAGATCTACAGTCAATAATTGTAAAATATGTAAAATCATGAAGGCTAAATGTCAAAATCCCATTATGGGAAACTTACCTGCGAATAGAGTCACTCCAAATCAGCCTTTTCATATTAGTGGTGTCGACTTCGGCGGCCCATTTCATACTCGTATAACTGATCGCAAGGGTCGCGGGTGTCGGATTACTAAGTGCTATATCTGTTTGTTTATCTGTTTTAGTACGAAAGCCGTGCATCTTGAGGTAGCCAGCGATCTGACGACAGATTGTTTCATTTCGTGTCTGCGGCGCTTCATAGCTCGCCGAGGTAAACCATTAGAAATATGGTGCGATAATGGTACCAATTTTGTCGGTGCAAACAACGTAATAACTAAAATTTTGCAGAACTGTGAAAACATTAGAGGTTTTGCCGCTGACGAAGGGATAAAATTTAACTTTTCTCCTCCTTTTTCCCCTCACTTTGGGGGACTATGGGAAGCAGGTATTAAGGCCGCGAAACACCATTTAACTCGTATATTAGGCGATAAGCATTTCACTTTCGAGGAATTATCGACTTTATTTACGCAAGTTGAAGCAATCCTGAATTCCAGACCCTTAACTCCTCTTTCCTCAGATCCAAATGACCTCAATCCCTTGACTCCCGCGCACTTCCTGATCGGTAAACCGCTAACAGCGTTGCCTTCAGAAGACTTGATAAACGCGAACTCATATCGACTCAACCGGTACCAACATCTGGAAAAGATGCGACAACATTTTTGGGATCGGTGGCAACGCGAATATCTATGCGAGTTGCAGCAGAAGTCTAAGTGGAGAATCCAGCAAATAGGATTCCAAGAAGGTGATCTGGTCGTCATAAGGGAAGCCAATCTGCCACCTCTCAAATGGCGAATGGCACGTATTCAACGTCTTTACCCGGGATCCGATGGAGCTGCCAGAGTCGCGGATGTCTTCACGTCCAAAGGTGTCATCCGCAGAGCAGTACATCATCTGTGCCCTTTAGGAGAATCTAACGGCATCGGCACTCGGAAGTCCAAGGATTCCGAGAGGGGGGAGGATGTTTGAGCCGAGAAACGAAACGTACGAACGACCGGAAGAGGCAGACGCGCGGAAGGAACGAACGGACGACCGGAAGAGAACAGACGCGCGGAATGAACGAACCAGTGCGTTAAGAGAGACGATACTGTGCACATCACGTTTGTTGTATTATTTCAAATTACAAATAAATTAAGTATATCACCACAAAAGACATCGTCATTCTTCATTTCAAACCCTGCGCATTCATATGAGTAATGCCTCACAATTATGACGAAGATGAGTGTAATAGAAGAGTGATAGAACTTCGTATAATATTTCATTTCGGTAAACATTGTATTTTCGATAACGTTGTGATGTTGCATATGATAGCCCTCGCGCATCTGTAGGGGGCCACGCTCTAGTGCTCGCCTCAAACGTATATGTTGTAAATGCCATTCTGCTCGGATATATGAAATTAAGGCGCAGATATTCGATATTTATGCCAAGTCCATATCAATCCGGCGCTATCGGCAAGTGATACCCCCCGCCCCGCGCCGCACTCCCCCCGCTCCCTTCCGATCTTGTAATATCCGCAGCGGATCAGACGCGGCGCTGCCAATGGGTGCTTGGTTCGAATTGAGTTATCTCACGGTGTAGACTTGCACAAACGGTAATAAGCGTAAACGATCTCGAAGTAAAGATAGAGTCAACTTGCACGATCTAATGTGATCAAGTCGGCGCCGGTGTGTGTGTGTGTGTGTGTGTGTGTGTGTGTGTGTGTGTGTGTATGTTTGTGTGTGTGTGCGCGTGTGTGTGTGTGTGAGTGCGTGCGCGTGTGTGCGTGCGTAGAGTGCCGTGCAGGAGTGACAAGCAAGCAGCTTCTTTATCAGTATGTAACTGTGGATTGTCTCAGTATCGTACAAATATCGTCTAGAGCTCAACGTAATGCCACCACAACTCATTGCACCGTGGTTTAGATAGATATGCCTTGCACAGTACGTAGAGAATATACATCGTGGCCCATGAATCCCAACTTTACAAATGAACTGCTCGCCAGGGGAACTCGCAAGAAACTCACCTTCTTGCTGCAAGTTACTATCTTCTATTATAAGCTATATGGGATTTACATTTAACGTAAATGACAGTCGTCAACGTATGTCGTAAGCTTCAAATCCCATACATTGTATTGAGATGTGAGTGTGATTGAGTGACATGCAACTTCACCAGCCGGCTCTATTTGCAACGTGTCTAAACATGTCTATTTGCATGTCTTTACAAAAGAATATGTTCATGCGCATTTTTAAACCCAAAACACAGCTAGTCAAGCGAATGCTGAGTTTGGGTCTAGATAGCGTTGTATATAATATTCTAGAACATTTGTCAAGTGCTAGTGCTCGTTCTCCCGTGAGCCCGCTGACTCCGGCGGTAGTTTCCCTTGGTCCCAGTACTCCCCGTGTTTCCTGTCGTGATCCGATATCAATTTTAACAAACGCGTTTCGACTTCAGTTTTGCTCCTAAACATCTGCGAGACAGAACGGTAGTGTGAAGTGTATTTTTACCCGACTACGGCAAAGTCAAAGGAGTGTTATGATTTTGACAGGCTATTTATTATTATTATGTATCTTTATTAACGGATAATTACAGAAATCTTACATATAAACAAGGCCCCACAAAACCGTTTCCACGGTTTGACTGTGGGAACAGAACAATATTATTTGCTATATTTGCATGCGGACATTATATTTATATATTTTACGCATATTTTAGAATCTAAATTACAGTGCAAAATTACAATTGGTTTATTAGGTGATCTCGTAGTAATTTGGCAAATTTGGCCTTTCTAATTTCATTTCTGATATCTGCGGGCAAACTGTTGAGTAAGTACGATACTCGTTTGTCTAGCGTTCTGTCTCCAAAGTAGTTGCATACTCTGGGTACTTCATATTTACCCGCAGATACCTTCCTAGTTACACAATTATGGGCAACCAGTGGGTAACGCTCCCAACTGCCATGGCTATTAACAAGAAGTAGGTATTTATGCTTTAAACTAACGGGAAGAATTTTATAAATTTTAAAGAGTTTATAATAATCGCCTTTACAGTTATTTTTGGTTTTCCTACTAACTAATAGTTTTAAAAATCTAATTTGTTGCGATTCTAGTTTATCTATATAGCTTTTGAATGTAAGTCCATAGCAGTCAAGAGCGTAGGCCAGTATGGGTTCGACTAATTGTAAGTAAAGGCATTTCAGCGTACTAGTAGGTACTTTAAAGCTTAGGTGGTAGAATTTACCTAGTAGTATTCTAAGTTTATTACATATGTGCTCAATATGGTACGACCAAGAGAAGTTTTCGTCCACTTTCATTCCAAGGTAGGTAACACATTTTTCTTGTTCAATAGGCTTACAAGTACAGTTACAAGTAATGGTTATGGATACAATTATAGCTATGTGTATAAATAGGAGGGGGCTTTTTGAGCGGAGGTGAGTAAGGTGAATGAATTAAGACTATTTTGGTTTTGTCTGCGTTAAGGTTTATACCGTTGTCGTGGGACCATTTCACCACTCTGTCCACATCAAGTTGTACGAGTCGACACGCCTCGACTATATCGGTACCAGCGCGGTATGTATGTATGAATGTAGGTACTGGTGTGACCACGAGCCAATTAAACAATACATTCTACGAGTATTCTAGAAAAAATTGGCATACCACCACGGCTATCCTAGATATTTTCTTGTTTAATACTTTTTAGAGCGTGATTTTTGAGTAGTCGGGATTTCGTTTTAAACTTATTAATGTTATCGAACATGATGTGCTCGCCCTCTATCCAGCAGTGTCGAGGGGGCCCTATAACCCAATTCCTGTTGGCTTGCTCTGTAAAGGGAAACCGTGGTAGAGATGATACAAAATGGATATGGTTGTTCTTTTTTTTTGGCGCGCCTCCAAGCAACAAGTTAGTTGTTAGTACCAAGTACCAGGTGGCATGCTACGAGTGCGCGTTTTTAATTCGCGTTCATGAGCAGCGCGCCGGTGTGCGCTGTACCGTGCGCGTGTAAATGAGAAATTTCACGCTTTAACAAAGCGCTGCGCGCGGGGCTCGTCCGCCGTTTCCATGTTTTCCTACAAGACAGAGTGCACCGCACAGTGCACAGTGCACAGTGCGCGCTGGCCGCTCTCCTGTTTTATGTAAGCTGCTTAAGAGCAAGAGGCGCGCTTTCACTTACCGCCTCCTGTTTTATTTATTCACCGCAGACTCGCGGCGCGCCTTACATATTAATGCCCCGCCGCGCCGCCGCGCCGTCGAGATATTATCATCATCGGCTCTCGGTGAGGCCCGGCATATTACTATATTATAAAAGGGAAACGGTAGGATGGATGTCAATGATTGGACATTTTAAGGCCAATAGCATCAGAAATAGTGGTCCTAGGTACAGTCCCTACCTCAGCTTTTTACCATTTAGCGTGGTGCAGCCAATTGACGGAACAAATAAAATAAAACTAGGCGCATGTGACATGCATTTGCATTCGCATGATGAGCTATTTCCTGTATTTAATCGTAACTAATTCATAATCGTGTTAATAATCGTAAACCTGTGGAATTACCTCCCTACCGTGGTTTTTCCAAGCTTACAATATGGGGTTCTCCAAGAAGGGCATTAGAAGATTTCTACGGGGTCGGCACGCGGCAGTGCGAGTGTGACGCCTCTGTATTGCACACGTCCATAGGCCACGATAAAAATTTCCATCAGGTGGGCCGTGTGCTTGTCTGAAAGAGCAGCGGCTGGCAGGTGCTTTTGAAGCAAAATATTACACACCATTTTGAATTTTATGTACGGGAGAAAAAGTTCTTAGTGATTTAAAGACAAAGGAGGAGGTCTCGCTGCGCCGCAAAGGAGGGGCCTCCTTTGCGGCGCAGCGAGACCGCACACTTTCAGTAGGAACTGACCCTTAGTGGCATATGAAAAAAATCTTGGCTTGAAACGCAGTAATAAAAATGAAAATGTCAGTAAAAGAGTGCAAGTTCATAAGGCGGGCTTGCGCTTGTTTGCTCGCTCCTAATCGCGGCAGATCTCAAAAATGTCCGATATTAGTCGGCCGCTCGCCGTCGCAGCTCCAATGGCCCAATATCGCTGCACGTCGCTGTGTGCGCGGCACGCAATGCTCTGAAGCCTGTCGCGCCGACCCCTTTACCCCGAGTTCAATCACGCTTCACTATCGGGCCCGCACGCGCTCGCCCACTCACTGAGCGTTAGCGTGCTCTGCGCTAACGGTGTATCAGCACGCACACTGTCCCTACATGTATGGACTGTGCAATCAACGAGGTATTAAATACCTAGGAGTGAAGTGTCCGTCGCCGCACGCTCTCGTATGGGAACAATCTATACATTGTTTTCCTGGGTAATAGTAGATTACCCAACAAGTGAAAAAAAGGTGAATTCTTTTCGAGGCACCAAGTTGTATCCCGAGAGGAGTGAAGGTTTCTCCGGTAGAATCCCGAGCGTAGCGAGGGGTTCTAGAGAGAAACCTGAGTGGATCGAGGGATACAAGAGCCGAGATGAATTCTTTTTTCACGTGTTAGGTACTCAACTTTTCACCATTGACTACGAGAAAACGATTACTCTGTGATTATGAATTACATTTTGTTATGGATAGTACACAAAAGAAGCAGCAAATTATCAGTAATAGCTACCGGTTTAGCGTTCGAGAATATGAGTTTAATTTTCATCACTAGATGAAGTCATTTTATGATTATGAGACAAACATAAACTTTTACAAGGAAAATTACACAGAAAATGGCGGCATTTTTTTTTTCTTAATTTAAACTGAGCCACATTCCATCCAGCCAGTGATTACATTTAGGTGGCTTTTAGTACGTTTTTATAGTGAGAGTGTGCAACCTCTTTGTATGTTTCACTAGAATCCGTACATTCGCGCATGTTCCAAATTCAAATTTTTTTATTCACTCGGTGAAACAAAGAGCGTTTTATTCACTGTTTTTGATGAATCAGGGGCCCTTTTTCGAGTGTCAATGGTGAAAAAGCTTTTACAACACACCTGCTCATAAAAGTGATATTATTTTACCGCAATTAAGCACGGAATGACACCTATTATAAAACTGTGACTTTTTCATTGCTATTATTCACAAAAGTGAGTTATAGATTCTTTTTTTTTTATAGGAAGTGTCTATAATTGTCTATGTTCTTAAAAAAGTTTTGGTACAAAAAATAACGTGTTTAATAGTACGAATAAATTAATACGCCTATTGTATGGTCATTTGATGCATTTTCGTATTTAAATAAATAATTTCAACTTGTAATACTTGTGTAATAAACAAAATTTTCACTCAAATTTAACTTTTTTTTTCTCTAAGTACAGAAAAAAAAACAGAGTAAAAAAAAGTTAAGTTCAAACCTCATTTTTTTTTAAATATGGTCGACCGCCATTGTTAAATGCGCGCGCATAGGGAAACGAATTAATTTGTAGTATTGTTTATTTAGTATTTGTAGTATTATTTTATTCGCAAAACGTGTTGTAAAACGTCGTATGGCACGTGTGAGCATGATGATTACCGTCCTCGGCTGTCTTAAGACCCTCGCCTGGCGGCTCGGGTCTCAATGGCGCCTCGGCGGTAATCACCAATATTGCTCACTTGTACCATAATGTACTATTATTATATTGTAACAATTTTTTGTATCATATGATTTTTTTTTATTTGCATTTTTGCAAGAATATTCTTGCAAATAAAAAAAAGCGGTTGCATAACAATATGTACAAATAAATATATATATTTGCAAACGTTGTGTTTACTGGAAAGCGATATTCCATTAGTTTGTTTAATATCAACACAGGATGACATAATATATTTGTTTTGTGTATTGTTTAGGATAAAATTATACTCTCACAAAACAATACATTCTAGGAATAAAATAATTATTAAAAAATAAAAAACCTTTTTTATTTTTTAATAAAAGGCTTTTTTTTAATAATTAGGTAATTTTATTTTAAACTTTTTGATACTGAGGAACCCTAGTTCGAACGGAGGGTCCGTTCAGACTAGGGCACTAGGCTTCCTCAGCATCGTATTTGGGTGTACATTTGGCTTCTACTTGCTATTTGTCGATTAGACGGAGGATCATTTCCTTTTCCATGGTCGATTAGAATTCCGCAGAAAATTACTATCAATGACATTAAAAATTTTTTTTATAAGACACGTCAATTTGACTTCGCCTCGCCTGATGATAAGCGGGTCACCATTATAGAGACGTACCATGTTACAATGGCACTTAGCTTGATGGTCTCATCAGTTGCTTTTTCACGCCTCGCTTAAATGACCCGGGACTGTAGGAAGAGGGAAACACGTGAACCGGTAAGAAATTCCAGGTCTTAATGGTGCGGTAGAAGAAGGGGTCGCCGAACCGCTTGGTTCTTGATGGAATATTCTGCACCGTATGCAGATCTTAAATGATATTTAAGTCCTGCACGTGTTGTCTTATATCTATATATAAGACAACACGTGCACCCTCACCTTTCCTATGAAAGGTGAGGGTGGAATTAATTGGAAGAGCTCATCAGAACATTCACCATGGTAGAGACAGTAAAATACCGCCAAGGACGCCACATCTCTACGCATCTGCAAAGGCTCGAGGGTGTTGGTGACCTCAGGATTCCCAATAATGTGGACCGCACGTCGCTGCAACGTGTCGAGAGCATCTAGTACGTACTTTGCGGAGTCATCCCAGAGATGCGAGCAGTATTCCACGCAGGAGCGGATTTGTGTCTTGTATAGAACACACCGCTGCTCCGGTTTATGCATGTAATATTATAGCTTGTACGTTTTATAGTGCCCTATATTACATACTATACATACTAATATTAAGTATCGAACAAATAGAACGAGGTGCGGGGCGCGCGGCGCGCCAGTCCGTGTGGACCGTGTGTGCGCGTACGTGTGCGGCTATCACTCGCATTTATCTCGCTCGGCACTCGCTCGCGCCCACCGCAGCCGCAGGCGCGATAACACACAAAGTGGCGATAATATACAAATTACGGCGGTTTTACGACGGAGTGGGCGAGCGCTACTGCGCGGGTGTGCACATTACCGCACCTGACGATTACACATTCATAATGTTTGCGAGGAACGAAGGCGGCCGACGAGTCCTGAAAGGGAGACTTGGATTAATGAATACAACGGCGAGTGAAATAAACCACACGCCTACAGTCCAATGTGGTGAGTTCGCACCGCTCACTAATCCACTTGGGTCCCGCCTCTCACTAATCTGCTGCCCGAGGCCGGGTGTGCATTCAGCACTCAAGTCAGGTGAAGTCTTCTGCGGTAGCGCTAAGTAGCACACAGTTCCGTCTGCATTTTTGCTAACTTGCCAACATTGATTTACATTCTCAATTTCTCAATAGGCTTGCGTAACGTTGTCATGTTTTGTTTACATAGTTTCGCTGATTAATAAAACTATAAGTGAGTAATTCGTTTAGGGGATTTATCCACTGATGGCTACTTGTCGAAGATGTGCGTCGATGCTAGGTTAGGCTATTCCAGTATTTGTGGACTGGAAGCAGCTCTCGTAGTCACGGCCTATGATCGAGTTGACTTTCATTATATGTACTTGCCATGGCAGAGGACGTGATTTCCTAGTTAAAAACATTATTATTTGTACATACAATTTCCTTGTAGAAATTGCGTTCCTGCCTGTCATTGGTATCTGCACATTTGGAATTCTGACATTCATAGTTATAAACATAAGGAATTTTGAAACTCGTCATTGAAACTTTCGGGATAAAGTTTATCGTATTTATACGTAAATCCGAAAAACTTTATTCTGAAAATCACAATCACGACATGACGTGTACCTGCTAACGTTCATTGTGTCAACACCACCAGAACAGAGCGAGCACAACTGCAGTTTTACTTGGCACCTAAGCATCACAAATTCACACACTGTCAAAGTGAGAAGTGAAGAGAGCGGTTTGTATTACTGCTCGGGTTAAGGCGACGCTAACTGTCAGATAAATTATGCAAACTGCCGCTGAGTGAACGTACGCTGCGTATGTCACAGTGAATAATTGAGCGGGCCCCACGGAGGAAAGAATATGATGCGGGCCCGCACCGCGCGCGCCCGGCCGCCTGGCGCGTCGGGCAGTCGGGCATCATTCTGCGCGTGCGCTCGGTAGTCGGCAGGGCAGCGGGGCGCAGCCGCTTACACACTTATACCATAATGTACTGTTTCAACACACTTGCTCATAAAGTAGCTCTAATTTAACCAAATTAGTCACATTATGACACCTATTATCAAACTGTGACTTTTTCATTACTATTATCCACAAGTGTGTTAGAGACTTTTTTAATTTTCATTGGTTTAGTTGCTTTAAAAATGTTTCGATACAAAAAAGATCGTGTTTAATAGTACAAATAAATTAATATACCCATTGCTTACTCATTTCATGCAACTTTTATCATTATCAGATGTGCGCATAGGAAAACTATTTTTTATAACACGGAGCACCGCTCAACACACACACACACACACATACACACACACGACTCGTGGGGTATCGACTGGTTGTTCCGCGAGCTCGTCGTGAGGTCCCGGAGCTAGCGAGCCTCACCCAAGAGTCACTGCACATCACGCCGTGCTCCCAGCCCACTCCGATGGTGCGGTAAAGTTCTTTCCTGTAGCGCGCTCCAGCCTCTCATGATACTTTCAAGCCTTTTTATTTTAACTCTTTTGTTAGTTTATAGTGCGACCTTACCAGGACTATGAATTAAAAATATCAAATAAACATAAATAGACCCCTCGCCCGTCAGTCGTCGCGCCGCTCACAGGAGTCACAGGTAGCATGATATTTAATCTGCTCGCCCGACTAAAATATTTAAGTTAGTCAACGTTCCTCGCGGGCTGGAAATAGTCTGACGTTTTAAAACAATATATTATTTCAATTTTAAATAGGTTCGTATCACATATTTATGAGCAGTCATGATTTTTGACGATTACACTTAAACCAACTTTGCCAGTTGATTTTTAGTGCCACGGGGCAGTATAGGACACGTCAATGTAACTTCACCTCGCCTGATGGCAAAGTCTCTGGAAAGAGGGCATCATTACAGATACCAACAATATTACAATGGTGGTCCTTAACTCGAGGGCCTCATCAGATACTTTGACACGCCCCCCCTCCCGTCCCTTAAAGGACCCGGGACTCTCTGTTCCTGTGCTCGTGTTTGCGTCCATGAGTCCCGCTGGCTCGTCCCCTGGGGCACTGCGCCGCGGCACCTGGCGTAGTTTACAAAATATCGCATCTGTCGACATCGGGAACCTGTTTCCAAATAAACGATTTTCTTTATGTCTTTCCTGAGGCGGGACGAGCGACTGTTGGCTGTTGCGCGCCACCACCGCCGAGCCGATGGCATCACATTGTTTCTAACGTGTTGCAGTTTAATATTACATATTGTAAGTCGAATCGTGCTCCAGGTACCTACATGGATAGCGCTCCGATGAATGTCGTACGAGTGTACGACTGTACGCCGCCATACGGTGTGCGGTGTGCGGCACGTGGCGTGGCGTGGGTGCGCTGGGTGGGTCGTTTGTACGTGTGGCGCTAGATAAGTGCGAGTAGTAAACTGTGTAATGGGCTAAGTGAAACTTTTAATTAAACTACGTGACGTGAGCGTGACTCTCGTCCCTAAATTAAATACACTCTGGTGAGCGTCAGCGCACAACTCATTACCATTAAAGAATAGTTGGGTAGGTCCGAGCTGCGTACAGTGCGTACTCTCAGTGCCCTCTTGCCGAAGCATTGTGAAATCATAAATGGTACTGTGTCGTGTCTGTGCAACAAAATTTCGATATTCTACGAAATATAGGAAGCGGTGGTAATGATATAAGAACGAAGCGTGAAATTCAATATTAATTTGTAGATAATGTGTACAATCTGTTTATATTCCGATTGCAACAATTTGCAAAATGTTTTCATGAATTTATTCCCGAAAGGGCGCTAGTAAGTATATTAGAGTAACTTTTGAAATTTTGGTATATATGCTTTCATCAAAAATATCTTGAGAATTCGAGAATTCTCGGCAATTCTCGCACTTCGAGAAAATAAATAAATAAAAATATATTCTGCATAATAATATTTAGACCCAAAGTGAGTATAGCTTAGGTAAATAAGGCGAGAAATCAGCTTACTTACCCTCCGCTAGCGTCCACAGGCCACAGTGCTCTAAAGTTGCACTAAGGTGGACCTGCTAGCTCTATAAATATTAGGTACAATAAAATAAAAGTCTCTGTTGAGCCTGTACTGGTGATTGACAATGCACAGATAGATAATAAATTGTGTAGCCATTTTTGTAGTTTAGTCTTAATAACATAGATGTAAGAAAATTGTTACTAACAAAACTGAGTCTGTGTTACTTGAATAAACAATTATTATTATTATATTATTAACAAAATAAAGTTATAGAAGAATAGCACTCTGTATAAGGTCATATTGTATTTGCATTTCGATGTTTTTGTACTGTTTAGAGCAGACCTGACGGACCTTATTGAGGAAAATATTCCGCATTACCTAAGAAAATAGACTGCACGGGCGGGCATGTACTAAATATTTATGACAAAAATGCTCATTACAATTTGGTGAACGTATTGCACGGTGGTCAGACGAGGTGACGCGAGGGCGGCGCCGCGCGGCGAGGCGCTAGCCGGCAGTTTACTGCTACCCACGAATATTAAATTGAACATTGAAATAATCAAGTGTGCGCTACCGGCGACCGGCGACCGGCGACCGGCGACCGGCGACCAGTACTTAGGGATGCTTGTGTAATTAAACGGGTCCCATCTAGGCCCTTCGTACACAAGGCTACGCAAATTGTAAACTTATGTCGCGAATATTTGGTAGCGCACGGACCGTACACACGAGATATCTCTAGACGCGATTTTGTCTCCTAACCAAGCTTTCTCCGTAATATCCTTTTTAGAATATACTTTTAACTTGTAATTATATTAACAAGGTTACTTTTCAACCTCTGAAACAAATTGAATATTCAACAATTGCTTTGCCATCTTGGAAATCGCAGCGACGACGTTAGTAGCGACGATCTTGACCAGCAGGTAGCGCGCGACTGGCGCGATGGCGTCGGCGACGAATGAACTAAATGTTGGCGACGTGTGTTTGTGTACGAACCTCTTTGAATTTGTATCGCGGTAGTCGCTTAGAGACCAAAATCGTTGGGTATCGAAGATTTACGTAGCCTTGTGTACGAAGGGTCTTATGGACTATGGTAGGTAACTCGTTCACTTGAGGTCACTTTTTCATCTTTTTAATTTTTGTGTGTTATTGTGGCCTATACGCGATTGTAGTAACACAGGCATTGAGCTACCTTCAGTAATTAAAGAACACGGGTGCAGGTGCACGTACCTGCCTACTACGTGATGATGAGAAAGGGAGCATAGCCCTATTCGTGCCGGGAGAAGTGCGGCATCTCCGTGAAACTTAATTTCACGGAGGATAAATGTATGTACGTCACAAGTGGCGACCGCACACTTCATCACTTCCGAGCATCAAGCTCCGTGAGGCACTGAGCTCGTGACGTCACGGGTCCCGCGACGCCGTGCCCCCCGAGGGAATGCATTAACATACCGTGAGTTGCGAGGGGACGGGCGCAATTACGACGGGTAATCCCCGGCCGGCCGCGCGCGTTACTTTGTTCCACGAATATTACACCGCGCTCAAACAATAGGATTCCCTGTAAATATACTCGTAGAGTTCCAGGTAAAAGAGCAACTGAATATAATTTGAAAAAAAAAACTGGCTTTTCTCAGCTCCCTCCAATGTTTCGAAATGAAAAATAGGTAAAAATAAATCACTAGTTTTCCAGGTATACCTACAGTACAGAGAGTGCTTCTCGGTAAACGATTGAAACATATCCTTGACAGCTTACACGACATCAATTTATTTTGGCCTTTCTTTTCAGGGTTCCGTACGGCAAAAGGAATCGAAGGACTTCGTCGTCTGTTCGTCTACGTATGTGTCTGTTTGTTTGTAATGCCTAAACCACACGCTCCGAGTGCAGTGGCGAGACAGACACACGTGTGAGGCACTCGGTGTGGTGCTAGTTGATTTGGTGAGGGGCGTCCCACCATTCATTTACCATTTCGCGATCTCGACTCGACTCGTTCACGGCCTACTATATACATATACTACGGATAATAGATGGGTCGGCAGATGGGGCCAGCCTATTGTCATTTTGGTTTTCATGCATCCACAGATTGATGAGCAGGCCAGCCTCTGGAAGGACTTTAGTTTGGTGATCCCGGTGGACAACTCCGTTCGAGTCCACCACACCAATGCCCCATAGGCTAGCATGGGCCTAATCACCGCTGTGTATAGCCACAGAGTTATTTTTGGTGAGAGTCCCCATTTACCCATCATTCTTTTGCATTGGTAAAAGGCAATTGTGCACTTGTTCATTTTATGCTCGAGGTGTTTATTCCAGAGTAGTTTACTATCTAGAATAACTCCTAGGTACTTTACCTCCTCTCTGAGTGTTAGTTTGGTTGCAAAGAGCTTCGGGAGCCTATATGGGCCAGGTGCTCTTCGGTTGGTGAAGATTACTAATTCGGTTTTCTGGGGATTTACCGATAGATCGTGTTTGTTATATTGTTTATCCATTGTTTATCTATAAGTAGGTACCTATTTGTTGCACAGTTTTCCAATATCAACGTTTCCTTAATTCAGTTTTATACAGAACCCTTGGTGCGCATGTGTGAATCTCAACTTGACTGTGGCTTTTCTCAAGTCCTGGAATAACAGGTTCGTCAGAAGAGTGACTATCTGTCACTCTTGGTGTAAATTGGCTGCCATAGAGTTATATTCGCTTGTCGTGCTTGTATTACTGTTTATATACCTAGGTATGCTTTGATCGACTGTATTACATTTATTTACAACATATCGCATAAAAATGTGAACAAAAAATAAGCTATTGTTACTATAATTTAGCTACTATATACATTTGGTAAAACGAGATAACTGTAGAAGACACACATACGTACTAGTACGAAGTCCGTATGGTATTCTGAAATACCGCTCACCGAATAGGACGGTTGTCCGATAACACTCTACTCCGACGGTTAGTTGAACAAAAAATACTTGGCCGATGGAACATTTCGTCGAAAATACACCTGACACGCCCTCCTTATAGCAGACCGATCTAATACATTTCATATCATGGTAATAATTACCCGTGACATGTATTGCGCTCTGTTCTATTGCCGGCAGCTTTTCCCTTGTTATAAGATAGTTTGTCCACACCGGAGATATCTGATGTCAGTACAATGAGCGCTCCGAACGGCCGCGGCCGGGCGATATTGTTGTACTGCTTGCTGGTCGGTAGTTGGTAGCGGTGGGCGAGCTGATACAATTTTATTGTTCAGCGCCTTCCACTCGCGAGAAATAAATGAACCGATTTCAGATTAGTCTTACTTTGTTACGAGATTACTTAATTTGTTACGAGTGTACTAACTTACTTCCTTCGTACACGCTCCAGGTACCTTCGTTTAACGGATTCTTCAATTATATGTGGCATGTTCACGCACGGGTCGGGAATGGTGCAGCGGGAACGAGATCAGTATCTAACATGGAAATTTTAATAGAAGGTACAGCGGGAACGGGATCTGAATACCACGCGAGCGGAAAATATGGCGGTCAGCTAGTACATAGATATCCCTACTAATATTATAAATGCGAAAGTAACTCTGTCTGTCTGTCTGTCTGTCTGTCTGTCTGTCTGTCTGTCTGTCTGTCTGTCTCGCTTTTACGACTAAACCGCTGAACCGATTTTGATGAAATTTGGTATAGGGGTAGATTAGACCTTGAGAAAGGACATAGGCTATGTTTGGTCGCGATAGCCGACATCCACGCGGGCGGAGCCGCGGGCAAAAGCTATAGTGAAATAAAATGTCCCCGTCCCACTAGTAGGAGAAGTAGTTTATAACGAGTAACAAAATTAACTCTCGGAACTTTGAGCGGGTGGTCAGTATCGGTAACAAAAAACATAAATACTTAAATGTTATATTAATTTTTCACTTATAATTTAGTATTTGTGGGTGGACGTCTACGCTGCGCTTGTCGATACGTGGCCTCCACTCGACAACTTTTCGACCCCATCGGTCAGCAGTCCTCCGTGCTATGTGCCCTGCCCACTGCCATTTCAACGATGTGAGCCGCTTCCAACCGGTCTTATTGGAGATCTATAGGGGAGGCCTATGTCCAGCAGTGGACTTCCTATGGCTGAAATGATGATGATGATGATGATGATGATGATGATGATGATGATGATGATGATGATGATGATGATGATGATGATGATGATGATGATGATGATGATGATGATGATGATGATGAATTTAGTATTCCACATTTCGCCAACGATGATTTTCGGTTGTACATAATAAGGGGCGAGCCAATTGCTGCCAAGCGTACCCTTCGTCATGGGCTGTATGTTTACTTTCGGGTGGAAGGGACCTATCCCTTAATCGCCTTCTACGACACCCACGCGGCCACGGCCCACGGGAAGAGATGGGGTGGCCCTATTCTACTCCACCAGGACCAACACGGCTAATAGACAATTTTTAAATCCTACGAATATTATAAATATGGAAGTTTGTGAAGATATTTGCATATTATCTTGTTACATTTTGGTATAGAGATAGATTGCTTATAGTCTGGAATAACATAAAACCTTTGGACGGCAATGGCCAGCCTTTGCACCAGGTATGACCCGGCGCGGGAGTCTCTCACTTCTCCCTCAACCTGCGCCATGTCCTCCACAACGCGCTCCAGCAGCCCAACGTCTCCGCCGCGAAGAGGACGAACAGGTACCGGGCCTGCCCGCCTCGTATTTTAACCGTTTCACGGCGGCTTCATCCTCCGCAGCAGCGGCCGGAATCCTGATAGTACGCCTCAGGTGGCTTGGAGCGACCGTGCTGACGCACGTGGCGTCCCACAGCAAGCACCTTCCACTCTTCCACGGCAACTTTGAGAAACATCTTTGAGATGTAGGTACAACCTAACATTTACACAATTCAAAGTCAGAATCAAACCTGGAATAACCACGATGACCACACTAACACTAGGTACTCGTGCACCTACAGGGTATTCGTTTACTTAACAGTTTGTTCTAATGAAAATGAAAAAGAGTATGACAACATACAAAACGTGTGTCGTACACAAGTGTAGCGTGTATTTGAGCGACCACACAACAGAAACAATGACAAATAGTCCCGCGAGACGAATCCATCGTTTAGAACCTATTTTTTCATGAGTGGCGCGGGCCTTGGCACGAACACCTGTGTCGATGTCGACTATCGCAAAGAGCCGCACCGCGTCGAATGCGCCCTTTATTGTTTCTAAATAAGTATTTTGGAAAAATGTAGGTGCCGTGCCGCCCGCCACCACTTTTTGGCAATGTTTATTTAAACAGAGCACTTGCTTCGCAGGGTTATTTATTCAAATTCAAATTCATTTATTTGCGTGTAATGTGGTACAATAAAAGATGGTAATATAATATCAAGTCCGGGCACATTCCGCCATACAATTGGCATGCAAACACAATAATACACAGCAATATCTACTTAATAAATATTACAGTCACAATAAGAGCGCAGTGTCTGCTATAATGCATTTCTGCAGGTGGTACGAACGACATGCATACTTCTTTAAGAAATCTTCCACTGTATAAAAGGTCTCGTCCACCAACCACTTATGTAATGCAGCACAAATTTTTTTATAAGGCAGGTCTATAATCGACGCTGGCAATGAGTTGTAAATTAGTGGAGCCATATAAACACAACTACGTCTAAATATTTCTAACCTAGGTGCCGGCATCTCAAGCTGCATGTGTGTAACCTTCCTTTTATTAAAATTGTCCTTTTTATTAAATAGTGATATATTATTTTTCACAAATATTGCACTTTCATATATATAAATACATGCTACAGTTAAAAGTTTATTGGCTTTGAACACATGTAAATAAGAATCCGTCCAAGCCATACCAAATATAGCTCTAATGCACCTTTTTTGCGCTATAAAGACCCGTGAAATTTCTGAAGAGTTACCCCAAACAACAATACCGTACCTGATAATGGAACAGACATAGGCATGATATACCATTATGGCTGTAGATTTGGATATCATGTCTTTAACTTTTCTTAGAGCAAACACAAATCTATGGATTTTCAAGCTTAGGGCATCAATATGTTCTTTCCACGTTAAATGCTCATCTATAATTATGCCGAGAAACTTAGTATTATGTATTTGTTCAACCTGTTGATCCCTATATACTATGTTAAGTTGTAAAGGCTTACTCTGGTGAGTTTTAAAATTAATAATTTTAGTTTTGTCAATGTTAATTTTTAAAGAATTTTGATTCAACCAGGTAGCTATGTCGTCCAAGGTGTTATTTATATTTGTTTCATACGTCTCCGTATTCTCACAACCCATTACTATCGTAGTGTCATCGGCAAACAGCACACAATCATATTTAACCACCTGGGGAAGGTCATTAATGTATAAAAGAAACAATATTGGTCCCAGTATACTTCCCTGTGGGACACCAAAATGATTGCATTTAGGCTCTGAATCAAAAGTAGCTATACTATTTGTGTTTTTATCAAATTGAACAACTCTAGTGATTTGCATTCTATCTGACAGGAAAGATTTGATCCATTCAATGGCTGGACCTCTGATACCATATCTATCCAGTTTAACTAGTAAGGTGGGGTGATGAACAAAATCAAATGCCTTGCTTAGGTCTAGAAACAACGCTGTAGTTGGTATTTTAGCATTAAATTAATTAAATTAATTAAATTAAATTAAAGCACTCCGGGCCCCGCCCCGCGCCGCCGCCCGTCTCACCGCAAGCTTTGTATCCAGTATCCAGTTCATTACTATGTCATAGATTAACACTATAGTCGAGAAGGCTCACAGCTTTGATCTTGACGCTGGACGCTGCCGTTTGAGTGACATACCAAAGCTGATCTATGACTGACTATGTCTTCGTATAGTGCAGTCGTGGTGGCATTTTCGGAGGTAGGACACGCCGCGCCGGTATATCCGTCTCAATCGGCGGGCGTGCGCCACTGAGCCATTCACCCTGTAACCACGGCCGGTGTAACCTGGCCGAAACGTCAGGCAAATCAAAGGCATGTAATATGTTAAATAAAAAAAAAATTAAAAAAAAAAAATGTTATAGGTACCTGTACCATGGATCGTATTAATTCCCGTTAACATTATTGTATTATACAGTATTATGGAACGCGGGAGATTATCAAATCAAAATCAAAATGTTTTATTTTCCAACTCATACATTGTTATAACATCCATAATATATTGAGACGAACCCCAGTAAGTTAAAAAATACTTGTGACGGGGTTGTCTCGCTGCTTCCCCTAGGTTTGAGAATACAATGCTGAGAAAATTAGAATAATAGTTATTTGTTATACAAGAGTGCAAAGTTGCTTTTTAACCGCGTGCTCAGTTTTGATGACCGAGCAAGCGAAAGATTCTAAATTTGAATCACGAGCGTAGCGAGTGATTCACAAATTAGAATCTTGAGCGTTAGCGAGGGAATCAAAAGAGCACAAGGTGAAAAATCTTTGCACTCGAGTGCAACACGTAACTTTTCATCCCACCTCAGCGAGGAAATAATTAAATGCTTCTTCTTCCTAGCGTTAATTCCCAGTCGTATCCGAAGCTTTCACCTCGGAGTCCGGGGTCCGCTTTACCAGTCTTAACTGCGGATTTGGCTGGACCTCAATATTTTCCGTGAAGCGACTACCATCTGACCTCTACAACCCAATGATGACATTAGGCGATATCGAAGCATTGCAGCTAGACCGTTGTTGTTGAACTTTTTAGGGCTCCAACTACCCGTAACGACTGCCATAGATGTTCGTATGGCATCCGTGATCCGACGGCTTAACGTGTTCTCCAAGGCACGACCAGACCAATGCAAATACCCATTTTCATGCATACAAAATATTTGCACTGAGCGGGGATCGAACCCGTGCCTCCTGCGTAGCGGCCGCGTTCACTACCACTACGCCACGGAGGCTGTATAATATGTGTATTAATACTACATAATAATAAAATACAAAAAAATAAAAATTCAACAACAATGTTCAACGCGCGCAAAGCAAATTTAAAAAAAAAAGTACACCAAGGAGGTTCCCAGTCTGAGTTTTTCAAGAATTAAAAAAAAGTTGTATGATAAATTCGGCACCATAGAGGTAGAAGTAAATAGGTTTAATGATGTTTTGAGTTCACAAACCTAGTACACACGATGTTCTAAATTCAAATTTACTTTATCCTCTAGAGGATAAAAACGAGCAAAAATACTCTTTCCGAGATGGTGGGATGAAAAGATAGTTTTGTTTATAAGCCCAAACTCATTTGTTTCTTTTATCTCATACTAGCTGACCCGGCGAACTTCGTACCGCCATATTTGCCGCCCGCGTGGTATTCCGATCCCGCTGTACCTTCTATTCACCATGTTAGATTCTAATTCCGTTCCCGCTGCACCATTCCCGACCCGTGTTATGAACAAACATGCCACATATAATTGACCATGGGAAAAATATGGCTTTTCTAGATTCAGACCCGTTCCCGCTGTACCTTCTATTCAAACTTCCATGTTAGATTCTGATCCCGTTCCCGCTGTACCGTCCCCGACCCGTGAACAATGTGAACATGCCACATATAATTGACCATGGGAAAAACATGGCTTTTCTAGATTCAGACCCGTTCCCGTTGTACCTTCTATTATAACTTCCATGTTAGAAGATTCTGATCCCGTTCCCGCTGCACCGTCCCCGACCCATGAACATGCCACATATAAGGTAACTGTACCAATGCTCGAAACTGTACCAATGCTAGACACTTTCGAACAAAACCCAGTATTTTGAGAAAATTATCCATTTGTTTTATAAGACTATTGACTTAAAAGATGCCTAATGGTATCTATAAGATATATTATGTTCAAATATTCGCAACACCATCCGAAGTAAATTTAGAAAGACTGTTGACAGCAAATAATGTGACTCCGTGAACACGGTCGTGTTATTTCTTAAGATTTTTGCCAAGGGTACTGATTTTTATAGGTGTGATTTTTTTGTTTATAAGTTATGATTATTACTAATTTTAGTATAAACGTTATAAATATTGAAGTTATTGACATACTTGGACCATTGGGACAATGATGTCTAGCATTGGTGTTTTCGACCAAGTGCATAATAATTTAATTTAAAGTAAAAGTATGATAGATTTTAAAGATTTTATGGGCAAAAGTTAATGTCTAATTGTTGCTGTAACAGTTAAAAAAGAATGTAACGACCATGCTGTAATTAATTTGTTAAATTTTTTAGATTGAAATTTTATTTTTCCTTAAAGTGTCGAGCATTGGTACAGTTACCTTAATTGACCATGGAAAAAACATGTATTTTCTAGATTCAGTGTGGTCTTTTAAGGATTGTCCTTTGTGATTTGTTTATGGTCATGGCCAATGCAAGACGGATCGAAAATTGAAGTCTTTTAAATTCAAGCGGCAAGTCGGTTAGGATCATCGGGATCCTTGGAATGAGAACTTCCTCACCTTCTAATTTTCCTTTGAGTGAAAAAAAAAAATTAGAAAAAGAATAAAAAAAATAATTAAAAAGTATATTATGTCCTTCCTGGTTCTAAGCTACCTCCCCACCAATTTTCAGCCAAATCAGTTCAGCCGTTCTTGACTTATAAGTGTTGTAACAAACACGACTTTCTTTTATATATATAGATGTAGCAACACGCCATATAAACCTTTATGAGACCTTAATAACAAAGTTTAATAATCAGCTGCTTTATGTTTGCTAGATATCTATAATACCTATGCGACCATGCTGAATGCTTCATTATGTAATTATTTTTTTCTCTGTGAGTATTTGCAGAGAAAAAAAAATCATGATTCAAATAAGTAAGTAGATGACAAGGCAGCATGGTGATAGCACCTTAGCACAGATTAATAAATAGTTACTACACTACACCTTAGCCTGTTCCGAAAGGAACAAATAAAAAAAATGTTAGATTAGATGCGCGCGCATATATGACAACAAATAGATTTTTACTATTATGTTTTGATTGTGTTATGTAGTATTTTTAGTATTATTTTATTCGCAAGTGTGTTGAAAATAGTCGTATGCCACTCGCGTGTATGGTGATTACCGTCCTCGGCTCTCTTAAGACCCTCGCCTTACGGCTCGGGTCTCAATGTCACCTCAGCGGTAATCACCAACTTTACACGCTTGTACCATAATGTACTATTATTGCAAAGAGTCACTTGGCTATTTGAACGGAAACCTGTTTTAAAAGATGTAGTCTATTTTATATCTGTTATAATTCTTCTTCTTCCCGTAAAACCATATTAACCAGAAGAAGCATACTTTTACTTTGTTGGCATAAAAAGTGCCCGAAAAGCATTCAAGTCAGAGGGGGCTCATGTTGTAGCCAAGGCTTAGTTTCGGTGGCGTGGGGGGTGCTACGAGTATTGACGGGGAAAGAATACGATACACTGAAAATACACTGCTGGTGTACGGGCATCCCCAAGCCTGCGCTCATGAAAGGTAAAGGTCATTGTGTAACACCTTTGAGTCACTGCCGCGTCTCACGGGCTCTGCGGTTCAGAAATCGGAAGAGACTTGAGTAGTCTGGGCCCGCTCCACCATCTCCTTCTCGAACATTACTTGTTCGCAGGAAGAGGCGGCGGCAGGCTCACGGACTCGTGCGAGAGGATTCCTACACCAAGGGCCACTATGAGGGCCCGCCTCAGGGCCTTCCACGGCACGTCACTCTACCAGCGCGTGCAGCTCTATCCTTGCTCCCATCACAGTAATGGCACTCAGACGTTGACTTCTTCCTGATCTGAAACAGGTGGTCCCCGAAACACACTCTCCCGAAGATCACCTGCGTCAGACGAGAGCCTCCCGAGTCTCCTCTGTAGCCAGTCCTCCATGATGGGTCTTACCGCCACTACCACGGCGTGCCCTGCGCTCGGTCGACTAAGTCATTCATTCTACTCTACTATGATGTCCTGGCGAAGCTGAAACATCACGGTTACGAATGTTTAAGGCTCGGGGTTCCGTCTCTGCTCCCGTATACCTTTCGCGAGAGCACTTACACTGCTATATCGGAAAGGGCTCTCCTCTCCAGGTCTTATGGTGGGGTTCCAGCAAAGAGACTTGCCGCATCGACATCGGGATATCGTGCGGTACCCCTTGAAGACCCTGTTGGCCATAGGCTGCATCTGCGCATTATTGGCTTACAGGGTCTCCGCACAGATTAGGCAATTCCATCTATTTCTCCCCGAAGTTCCATCTATTCCGTCGATAAAAAGTCTCAATTTTATTTTGTAAAAATAATAAACGCGTTTGTATACTTAGGTATTATTTACTTAATAATACCTATAAGCTATCATGTCCAATACATTTCATATTTTAATCGTTGATAGTCTGTCTATAAAATAAATAGCTTTAGCGACGTCCACTCGATAGATATTCTTCAAATAGGAGCTACTTGAGCAGTTATTGAGCCCTACATTTGTAGGGAGACTTGGCATACCTAGTTGTATCAACTGCCGGATATTGTGTTCGTATGTTTATCCCGATAAACTCAGCGTTGCCGCTCGGCCGGCGGCGGCCGGCGCCTACGTAGCTACGAGTATACTGCACACGATGTAGTTCACAAGGAGCTCACTCGGTATGACATCGTATGCCGTGTGCGACACATTAATTGCACATGACGGAATCCTTATTGCCTCCACAACGTCGTGTAGTTTGATCATTCATGGAGATGTTCGGGGCGCGTCGCGCGGAACGAACGGAATATCAAACAGAGGTAAAGGTCCTGACGATCTGTTACATTATGCATCAGGGGCACGAACACGACGGAATAAATCGTGACACACATGTTACGAGCTCGTACCTATGGCCGAGCGGCTCGGACCAACTTTTGCAAGTCAAATATGTGTCAGGAGCAAATCGCGCCGCGACACGGGCCACTGTATTAGTGTGATGGATGACTCGACACAGCCCCTACCCCTGCACCCCCGTGGCGTCCATTTCTTTACTCGGAGCTCTCTATAATCGCTGACAAAAAAAAGAAACGATTAGCGTGATCGCCCCCTCTCCCCTCCGGCGCCCCGCGCGTGCCCTCGAAGCCGTCCATAAAACAAATTATTATAATAGGGCCGAGGGCTGCGCGCTAAGTCTCGGCGGTACGCAATAACACAGATTCCTTTTATTTTTCATTCCTCACAGTCGTGATTAATTTCAACGAGAAGTCAGCATTATATCCTCAAAGATATAATTAAATTCGAAAAGTAAAGAAGCTTCGCTGTTTGTTTGTTAAGCGATGAAGTTTGATCGGCGGGCGAGCGCGCGCGCTCACGGCGCTAAATATTTAATTGCGTTGAGTAAGTATTCAATTTAGAACAGCCGGCGAAAGTATGTGTCTGTTAGTATGTTTGTAACTGTTGACAGGCGGGGTGGGGGCGGGAGGTTAGTTTCACGTCAGCGCCTTTAATTATGCGCGTCGTTAACAGTTGTTTGTACCTTCGTTGGCGCCATGAGACAGTTGGCCCGAAGATCGTGAAGACAATAAATACATTTTATATTGAGTGCGTGGAAATGAACATTTGGTTTTATTTATAGTTGGTTGCCGTAGCACTTATCCGCATTTAACCAGAGCGTCTTGCTAACTGAGCCATTTGTTTTTTCCACCGCCTAGATATAAGTAGGTCCTATTGGAAATTTATAGGCACAGTAGGCAATCCCGCTCAGCGGCACGACGTGCCACGCGCGACATGGCGGAGTGGCCCAATTGTCTTACGTCAACATGGATCTCTCGTTATGTTCATCCTCACACATTGCGACCGGAAACGGTGCGCACTGTGCGGTATGAAAGGAACTTCATCCCTCGCACACTCAAGCTGTGGAATGAACTCCCCGCGATGGTTTTCCCAAGCGACTACAATATGGGATTCTTCAAGAAGGGCATTAGAAGGTTTCTTCAGGTGATTGATTGCTTGAGCTGAAAGGCGAAATCCAATAAAAAAAATTGTGTACAATCATTTTTAATTTGCGTTGACATACGACCTTATATTATATTAATGGCAATAATGGAATATCTATGAAATTAGATATATAATGGTAACACGATAGGTACTTGGCGTCTGTGTCTTGAGATATGGTGGAGAAAGTAGAGCCTGGGCCTTAGACAAGTGACGCAATTAGTAAAGAGGCACTCGCTGATTGCCAAAGCACATTGAGCGTCCGCTGAGCCGCCAGGGGCCTCGGCGGAAGGGCGGCGGCTAATGACGCCGCGGTGGACTGTGCAGTGTGCACACTCGCGGCGCGCTAACGAGTCACACTCGTGTGACGTCACGGGGCCGGCTCGCAACTAACTAGCGCACGTATTGACTGCCGCTAATTGCTGGCTCGAGTGTGCGACTTGCTGTGTGGCACTAGCTCCCACACGACGGCGACGGGGCTACTGCAGTCGGCGCCCCATATTGGGAGAAACCTGCGTGAAGTGACCGGGTGAAGTGTGTCATCCTTTCAGAGATATTTAGACTGGATTTTGAAGCTTAAACTAAAGTAATAACAATAGTTCTGCTATTTAGAAGACTTTAGTGTTCGTAATCCGTAAGCGGCGGCGCCCAACGTGGGCCCGCTCCTAGTAGCACGAAGGATCAGATAATGGACACATCACAGAGTCAATTGCTTTTGTTCAAGTAGTTGTGAAGCGAACATTGAGTATCATTGACACGTTCTGCGGGCGAGGACAGCAGACAGCAGGGTTGTCCTCGAGTCGCTAACGCTCTTAGTTAGGCAAGTTGTAAATGAGGGCGCACAATAGATCCTCAGGGTCGTGAGCACGGCGCCGGTCGCCGGTCACCGGCGCGGGCGGCCGCGGCCTCTCGACGGCTCTCCAATAACTCCGGTGATCGGAGTTTCGGAGGGTCCGAAGCTCGAGACACCATTTTGACATATTACTTACTTGAAATTGTTCTATAACTTTGGTGTTGATTGAGAGATGCTTACAAACAGACAGACTAATATATTTGTTTTGTTTATTTATTTATTTACTTTGTACTTACCCCAGCCTCGCGATATCTTTTAAAGAACCTCGACTCTGCCCGTAGTGCCCATGGGCAACGAACTGTATGACCTAACAGAAACAAATATTAGAAATTATTTTAAGATCATAATATGGGACATACTCTATGGCCTCTCTCAAGATGAAACTATGTACCTATGTACTGTTAATTAACCGACATCATTGTGGCATTTTAATTACTCCTATGGCACAGGCTGACCCCATGTCGAGCTCAGCCTCGAGAAGTGATTATACTACAACTACAACTACAACAAGAGAAGATCTCACTCGAGCAACAAGAGAGAAACCATTAACAATAGGACTTGGTGCAGTTCAGTGTTGTTTCATTCCGATGCCGAGGCACACATCGCACACTCGAGCAGCGCGTAGCTACACAACCAATCAAACATAGTTTGAACAGATGTTTCACACAAGTTGCTCAAAGTGCTCATATATTTTTATATTTTTGAGAGTCGATCGATTGCGCTGTCTATTTTAGCAAGTCACAAAAATAGACAAACGTACGAGCAATCCACTCGGAGCTCGCGTGCGGAGCCTCGGGGATCTTATAGCATTATGTGCTCTCCTGTAATCCCCCACGGGAGCCCACCGCCGCGCCGTTGTTTCACGGCGCTCCTCTACATGCGCGTTACTCGTAGGTATAAATAACAAGTCCAACAGTAGCGCTTCACTACGACTCAATAAAGTCAATATTATATGATTTAGAACTACTATAAAGGATTTCTTGTTTAATGTAGCTGAACATAGGAAGCACATAGATGCCCTCTAATCATTGCGTCAATTATATACCGATAGGTAAGGAACACATAATGAATGTTTATTTTTGTAATCGTCTTCTAATATCCTTCATTCTGATTCCCTATACTGGGTAGGGTACAAAATATTTTTAATCAAACTTAATAGTAGGTAGGCCCTACTCGATAAGCTTTAGTGAAAATATTTTTTGTGAAAATTGAAACTCGTTAAGAATCTATGTTATATAACCGTATAAACTATATGTTTGAACTCAAAGGAGAAGAGAAAATATTGGAAGAATACCATTATATTTTTTTTGTACTCCAGCGTTCATTTCTCTACTGCGGAAGTAGACAGTAGTTGTATTTAATCGAAATAATTGGAATGTTTTAGAGCTAGCTACAATGGCGCGATCCATAAATGGAAAAACGAGACGATTGCGATGTGTTTTCTAGGCAAAAAGTACCTCGTTATTGCACTGCCCGCGGAGAGGACCGACATGCGACACTGGCCACTCGCAGCGGAGCCGCTCAAACAACCACTGTCCTGTACCTCCTCGTATCTCGGACCAAGAGATGCCATTTTTAATTAACAGCTAAAAGTAGACGACCACTCTTCTGCCACCGCCTGGCAGTTTCCATGCGACATTGAAGATACGTGAGTTATCATTATGACACTTTACTAACGACAAAAGCAGCCGAGCTGAGTTACCTGCAAAACAAGATATTTGGGTATACCTCCACAAAAGTGCCACATTAGCGATTATTTACCACAGGTGTGTGTTTTAAGGAATATGTAGGTAGCGATTTACTATTACTAAGAGTGCTCCTAAAACGGCATTGTATGGTTGGATAATTTGCGCACCAAAGTAATTGACTACTTCTGAGGGTACGCGTAGAAGTTGGCCTGAACATTGGTTTTTTTACGAATCTTTTTAAATCCAGCCCCAGTCCATGGAGAGCTGCCAGTACACAGCCGGAACTAACGTTTTTAATAAAAGTATTTTTCTCAAGAAATCCGTTGTTCCACTAAGGAGTACGGATCTTAATGTTTTCTTAAAAGGAACCGGAAATTGCTGTAGACTAAAATCCTCTCAAATATTTAAGGAAAAAACATTAGATTCTCACAAATAATAATAGATTTCGTATATTCATTTGATACCTAACTTAAATTGTATCTAACCTCTTGAGCCGGCGGCGGCGCGCGGCGGGTGGCGGAGTGCATTCCGCCGCGCGCCGGGCGGTTGAGTGCGGCAGAGCTATCAAAGTAAATAATTACGCGGAGCGGAATCCAATAGAAATTGCGGCTTTGTACAAATCCACTCATCTCGCACAGGATTGCGAACAAAGCCTCTCCGCCGCTGGCGAACACAGGCGATACTTATAAAGAACACGTCGGTAGTCGGTACTCGCACGAGCGCAAGCAGGGAACACGTGGAATGTAATGTTAGCGCAACGAAGGGCGACGGTGAGGCCGGCAAACATTTGAAAAACATTCGAAGGAGGCTCCGGGGCGCGGCGCGTGCGCCCCTGCCCGGGGCAGTCGGGGACCACGCGTAATGTGGGTATTACAGACATTTCGAACAGATGCACGAAGGTTCGCCATGAAGAGCTGTATCTTACCACATACAAAAAAATAATTAACATTATTAATGCAATGATAACATTGAAACAAGCACATGCCAAGATGACTTAGATGAATGCGCTATTGCAGACATTATTGTTTTTTTTTTTTTTATTTATTTATTTCCATAATAACTACCATTACAGGTTGCCCCAATGCGGCAGCTAGTGACAACAACCATCCTTATGACTAAATTATAGGAACTACAAGTTATGTAAATACTAATTTATCTTAAAACTACAAATATATAAGGAGGCCCTTGTGAACTCGCTCAGAGAACCAGTAAACAGGTCCACTATTTCGGCTATCATGTTGAGTGCGCGAAGAGCCCGAGTGAACGGGGCCTCGGCCTGCAGGTTAGTGCGCGCGCGCGGCACCGCCAGCAGCGGCGGCCGGCGACGGCGCCACACGTACCGGTCCGGCACACACAGGCACAACACCCCCAGTATAGCTGGGTTGTGCAGCTTACCCCTCATTACCGCTAATATATAGGATACTAGCGCGACTTCGCGCCTCACTCGTAGTTCATTCACTATGATATTAAGCGATGATAGCTTCAGCTTCACTAAGCTACCGACGCTTAATTGGATAGACCCATCGGTCGGCCTTACGATCGAGAGGTTTCAGGTTCGAATCCTGACCATGACACTGCCGACTTGAACCCACTCCTAACATGAGCAATGTAGCTTAGTTGGAGGTGTTAAAGGGAATATTAGTAATTTCGGTTAGGTACAAATATTCCTCTACACAAAACTGCGGTTCTCGGTATGCACTCCCGCACGCCGCGCGCACTGCACCACTAACACTAGTGCGAGGTTCATAGCAAATACGAGGTACAATAATTATATTATTCACATTCCTAAGCAACGCTTTTCATGCTTAACGACGTATAATGTTAGTGCGGTCTGTGAGTTGCAACGAGATTAATTAATTGTATTCAGACGCAGATTCCTTCCTAGTTCCTCCCGTCAACTCTCAGCCTCCCCCCCCCCCTGGCCGCTCTGATTGACATTCTTGAATAGCTTCCTTCATTCAACTGAACTTTCCGTCTCCGCACACGAGCAGACACTGAGACACTAGCTGATGGACTGTGACAGTAGGTATTGTAAATCTATACTATTATGCACCTAATTATAAATATTAATTTTATGATAATTGACCGGGCGAGTTTTTTTCGACAAGGTGGCGATTTTGCTTGTGTCCATATCTAAGTCTTTGTGTGTGTGAGTTGGTTTAGACGCATAATGTAAATTGATGAGAAATCATGGGGACTTTGACATATTTATGGAGAGTCTCCATTATTTCTCATCAATTCATTTATTTTTTACAATAAACAAAAAGGTACATTAAAAATTTAAAAACTCCCGACCCAAAAAGAACGTATAAAAAGTAAAATAATAACTATTACATTATGACCTACTACTTTTTATAGGGATTCCATTTTTTCTCATAATGGTTTTTGTCCTAATTTAAATTGTCATAACAAGTTAGGCATAATTTTCTTTGTCATAATAATAGTGTGCCATAATTGGTTTTTAGCATAATTATGTTATTAAGCATAAATATTGTATATCGTAATGTTTTTATTCATAACTTTGATATGCATAAAGTTGTAAAGCATATTGTTTATTTGTCTAATAGTTATTTGGCAGATTTATTGAGAAAGCTCCTGATTCCGACTTGGATAGATTAGGTTAGAAGGCTAATGCGGGAGCGGAGCGAAGCGAAGCTCCCGCATTAGGCCTTCGTGGTTATTTTTTTTTTATAACCATGTAGAACTTTATTTAGTCAAATGAATATTCTGGCTTAAAATAGTTATGGTTACGCGTCGTTATGCTTAAGTAAACTTATGCTTTGGGACAGTATGCTTATAAAATATTATGCTTATAGTAAATAGGATTAAAAAGTTATGGCAAATGAGTATTATGCGTAAATAATGTTAGAACAAGTAACATTATGCAATGTTAAATTATGACATAAAATTGTAGGAATAAAAATAGAGAACCCTTTTTATACGTTCTTTTTGGATCGGGGGTTTTAAAATTTTTAATTTTTTTTCTTATTTCATGCTGTTTATAGGTAACCGCTAAACCGATTCCCATAAAACTTGCTGTATCATGATGTATAAAAGCTAAACCGATTTTTATGAAACATAGCTAAGAACACTCCCGACTAAACCATCTTTCAAACGAAAGAAACAGAATCGAAATCGATTCAGCCGTTTGGGAGCTACGATACCACAGACAGACTGACACACACACACCCACACACACACACACACACACACACACACACGCGCGCGCACACACACACACACACACACTTAAAACTTATTATAACACCCCTCTTTTTTGTCGGGGGTTCAAAAGGAAAAAATGGAGCCTATAATACACACAATACCCATCGAACTATATTAATCAGCCTGTTTGGTGTTGGCGGTTGGCAGATTTGATTAAGGATACCAAAATTGATTAGGGGTACCAGCCTACCAGCAAAAGGATGCTAATATTCTTAAAAAAAAAAAAAAAAAAAACTTCTGCAACAAAACAGAAGTAGGTGTAGAGATTTGCATCTCTATTGTTTTTCACAACCTTTATTATAATATTTGGTACTTTAAAGAAACAATACTTATACTAAGATGCTAGTGTTGTTATGTTTGGCATCTTAGGGAACTGAGAAAGTGTTATTTCTCTAAAGTGTCAAAATTTATGTTATACATGCTACTGTCGCAAGTTTACGCGAATATTACAAATTGAAATAAAACCACATTTTAACGGATGCTATCGCGATATCGCAACGAATTGATCTATGTTTATCTACCTATACTTTTATTATATGCCACAACAAGAGCGCACACTCGCGCTCATCGAGTCATTCACCATCTCGCGATCGTCAAATTCGCGAGCGCGCGCGAGTTGGCAATTTTTGATTTCGAATTATTTTTTCGTCATCATCTCGCGCGCATGCTAAAGTACAGTCAGATAAAAAAGGATCAAAGAAAACATGAAAAGGAAACTAATGTATACTCGCGTCTTTACCTGCATTGGTTGATGCGCTGCGAATGTTTTTTTTTCATCTTAGATTTCGATATAGACTTGCGAAGTGAGACTACGCCACTAGGGGGACACGGCCGATATTATGATATCTGTTATGAGTAGCTATGTCATCTTAATATGCGTCGTATGAAATTATATTTTTTTTTTTGCTCATCTTTTACTTTAGGCTGTATTTAAGATAAATTTCATAATGTTTCACATATTAAACTAGTTAAAATATTGACAAGAATAAAAAAAAGTATTTATTGCAATTTTTATTTCATTACATATATTTTTTATGATATTTGTAATTCATTTTAAATTAGTATAGTTTTTTTTTCTAACCTAAAAATTTACGTCGATGGGGAGGAATTTTTTGACGCCTAAACCTGCAGCTTTGTATATAGGTATACAGATATTGTTTTTATACTAGTAATTAATTTATGTAAATAATTGTACATACTTAATTGAAATTTAAATAAAACAAATTTATTAGTATAGTGTTTTAATGTATTTTATTATAAAAATATTAAATAAAGCAATTATTTTTTTTGTTGGAATAAAAAATGGATAAATAGTTGGGGTAAGTAGTTCGGGTATCGAATAATTCCTCCTCATCGATTTTTACTGGTAAAGTGCCCAAAAGACGGGCGGCATTGCGCCGTCGGATGGTAAGCTTTTTTTTATGCCAAACTAATTTCGTATCTTTTTCAAGGATCGTATATTTTCCACAACCTTTTTTTTATTAGACAGTTTTTATTATTATTTAAGCATCGTGTTGTAAAATATAATTCAAGAATAAAATATACCTAATCGATTACTATAAAAAACGATTATTTATTTCCCACGCTTCCCCAAAAGCGATTTCAGAAGTAATTTTACTGTGAATCCCTTAAAGTAGGTATATATGTTACGAGCAACTTGAGAAATCTGGTCCCTATGAATAGTGACGGGCCTGTATACATAATGCCCTTCTCACATGGGCAACTTGATAAAATTTCATTTCTAATTACTTTTCCCGGTCAGTATGAATCCTCAATATTATGCCCTTGCCTTGGGCAAAATGTTAAAAAAATTAAATGAAGCGTTTTTGTTTATTAACGTTAAAAAACTACCTAACCTAACCTGGGGTGTGGGATATATACCAGTACAGTGCAGTAAAATTTTATGCATTTAAGTTAAGATTGCCGTGTAGTAAAAATGTGGCAGCCTTTTGTGTTTTTTATGTATTGTGGAGGTAAGTTTTACATTTAGCTTAGGTATAAAAGCTATACAAATAAAGAAAATTGAATGTCTGTAACTTTAAAATAACAGCTTTTTAACTGAAATTGTAACACACAAAAAGATGAATAGACAGAGTTACTTTCGCATTTATATTATTAGTATGTATACGAGATACCTACCTATAACAAAATAGTTTTTTTAAAATTTTGTGATCTGTCTACGGATTGTTGGCTACGGATAGTCTCCAAAGTGGCTGAACCGATTCTGGAAGGACGTCTCGTAATATATTATCTCGTAGTATTTATAACATATATATACATTTCTTTATAACATACAAAATAATAGCTTCTTCCACGTCCATTTTCTAAGCTCTGCCGAAACAAACTGACAAACTCTCGCAAAACGCGGTAGCGCTTATACCTCGGGATCGGGACCCGTATCTTAGACCTGAATCACGAGACTAACGAGGTCCTGGCTCCCGCCGTAGTACCTCATGCTATCCTCAAAGGCACATTTTAGGTGCAAGATATAATGTTCCGAGTAACCACTGACCTCCGTTAACGCGCGTTACACATGTAACCTATTTTAAATGTACAGGATATTTTAGGCTAGCTTCACATGAAGCTAGCCTAAAATATCCTGTACATTTAAAATAGGTACCTAATTTAATCTATTACAACGTTTTTGTAGCTGACTGTACACAAATACGTCATATTTTCACAAACGCGCGAGTTGATGACACAAAAATAATTCAAAATCGAAACTTGCCAACTCGCGCGCGCTCGCGAATTTGACGATCGCGAGATGGTGAATGACTCCGCTCATCGGTAGACGCGCATATTTGAACAGAGACTGAGAGAGGAATTCGTCGGTACTCCACCTAAATACAGTATTCATGTCAATATGTTTGCATCAAGTCGCGAAGCTTATTATTCTGTTATTTCACACGACGGCGACGCCGGGAATATACGAGTATGCACGAGTAGGTATGTATGTCTGCATGTATGTATACACGAGCGAGTGGTGCCGAGCACGCGAGTAAACAAACACAACGGGCTGAATTATTTAAATGGATGGTGTCGCGAGATCCAGACACAAAGCCTGCAGCAGGTGAACCGTGAAACTCGCTCATCCGGGTGAAATGTAAAGAAAACACCGCGCGGCTACACCTCCCTGCGTGCGCACACACACGCACATACACACACACACACACACACACGCACACGCGCGGGCAGGTGTCTCCGCCGACTGCGGCCTGCCGGAACTACTACTTTTGTTCAGCGGAGCCCTTCCGGCGAACAGAGCTGCTCCTATACATCGCTCACAATGCCTTTTCACTCACTCGACTGTGATATTGAACAACTGGGGAAGAAAAGAAAATTGCCATTCGCTAGCGTTCACTTCCGAAACTAGAATTCCAACAATGTTCATATTATTGGGTTCATGTACTCGCTCGCTTGCCATTTATACTAAAAGTGCGGTTTGTAGTGCACGGTTAATCGTAGTATTAAGTTTTATATCTTGTACCACAGATGTAGCACGTCAGTATCGTCCAGATATCCGGATTCCATGCTATCATGGCAGATTACCTATGTGAAAAACGCAAACGCGGTGACTACCCAATGGCGCTACTGGCAGTGTCAAGGGTAAAAAATTATTCCCCATGACAATGCTGCTTAAACTGACCTAGGAGTCGAATCCAAGACCCATTAATCACACCGGTGCAAACTTCACTACTGAAGTAAAGAAGTAGCTACAGTTCGTACTTTTTAATTATGCTCATGTGATTAGAGCCTTAACTACGTGTACTTACGTCGGCTTGCGTCTAATAATCGAAGTATTCGTGCCCGATTTGCCGAAGTTCCTGTGAAGTTCGACGTCAGGAATGCGAGGCATCTGCGCCGCCCACACTCCGCACACGCGCTACTCCGAGAGCGCTCCGAACACATTCCGCCGTAATGACTGACGCGCATATATTAATTGACTTCGAACTGTACTCACAGCCTTATCTATGTCAGTTAAAAACGAGGCTTCACTTCTAGAACATAGGTATAATATTCAGCAATAATTTGTAACAGCCATAAGTGTGACTCCTTAAAAATAGACTAACGTGTGTTCTGAGAAGTTTACGCGAATATTACTCATTGAAATAAAACCAGTTTTTAACGGATTCTATTGCGATTTATTTGTTATTATTTACTTTTAGCCCGACGTTTCGGCTATTTTACAGCAGCCAGCAGCCAGCAGCCATGGTCGCGGGGTGACTATACTCGTAGATATGGCGTGAGACATTAGAGGTTTTCATTTTTCCGTCCCCGTTAAGTTTAGCTACTCGTAGTAATGGCAGTTTGCTATCGGTGTTCACCGGCATCTTGCCGAAACCTGTAATATGATGACGAGTGGTTTATGTCGAGTGTATGTTTGGTTACATTATTAATAAGAATAACCCTTTAATGCCCGTGCTCCGTCGAGGTGGACTACGCGAAAGGTATTAATTATACAAGTCGTACTCACAAATAGGTACATTTATCTATTTAAGAGTGGAATAACATGCCTATATAATGTTAGTGGATTAAGTTTATTGCAATGTGGCGACTTGTACGAGTACGTATTGATGTACAGAGTGCAGCCCGTGTGGAGTACATATTATTATGCACGTGTGTGGCTTGCCTATAGAAACTGATAGAACACGTGCAAGCTTTATGTGGGGATGAGAATGTCTTAGGGAGGTTTTTACGGGGTTTGACGTAGTGTAGGATCGAGGTTTCGCGTGCTATCACAGGACGAGAGCGCTCGACCAGCGCCACAGGGTCGTGTAGCGCTAGCAATAGGGGCGTCATCTACCGCGCTGCGGGTGACACTACCGAGAGAAACACTGTTAAATCTCTACAGACGTGGTTTTCATCTTGTCTTTATAATATTATCCTTTATTTTGTAACGCTACCCACGCTAGGCTTAGTAAAACAGGTACACTATATTTGTTGAATCGCGATTTGCGTTGATAGATGTTGCGCGGCCTTTGATGTACTTCATGTACTTTAGTAAAAACATCACATGTAAAGTGTCAGCCGGCACACCAGGGACTTGTTGTCGTGGATACCTGGAGTTATCCATTATCCATTAGAATAGCCAAGGCTCGTTGAAGCCCACTTATCCTGTAATTTACGATCGATGGTGGCGTTGCTTGATGGCGAGCATTTGATGAACAAAATAGTATTATAGTAAGCGCCATCTAAAATAACTAGGACCGGGTATGGTGCTATTCCCACGGAGACCATAGCGTCGAAGTGCAGCTCTGAAGCACAGAGGTTGGTGCGACCAAATTATGTCAGACGGAAGATTAGGGTTCATAAATCCTACGGTACGGAAAATTTATACGTGTGGTTAAATGGATGCGAGACAAGTAACTGACTTCAGCGTTTTTAATTGTTTGTTGTATAAACCGGGGTTAAATTCTTTATCTATCGAAACGGCTGAAGCCAGTGGGGAAATTAACGTCTCTGAATGAATTAGTGTCACCCTCCAGAGATGGCGGATGCTGGCATTTTTGGCACAATTTTAGGTTCCATACGTCCAAACGAATTTCACTCAGCCTTTGTTGTACCGTCACAGTACCAAGACTCATCTGGATAAGAAAGGAATACAACGCAACGAGACCACGTACCACGTTTACCTCAAGGCCAATTATTTTAATAAAAATATGTTCGAAATTCAGTCCCAATATCCAATCTCAATCTCTCAAATATCGAAAACGATTATGATGCCGATGTTATGTAACGTTAATAGTATTTTGACATTTGGAACATTGAAATTAGCTTTAGACTGAATTTCTCCTGAGATACAGTTTTTTTTGTTATACCTCTTAGCTGGCAGGCAAGCACACGGCCCACCTGATGGGAAGCGGTCACCGTGGCCTATGGACGTATGCAACACCAGGGGCGTCACACTCGCGCTGCCGACCCTGAAGAAACCTTCTAATGCCCTTCTTGAAGAAGGTTATCCACCTAGTTCGAGAGGCAATGACTACCTACTCGTGTGAATGATACAATAATAGTACATTATGGTACAAGTAAGCAACGTTGGTGATTACCGCCGAGGCGCCATTGAGACCCGAGCCGCCAGGCGAGGGTCTTAAGACAGCCGAGGACGGTAATCATCATGCTCACACGTGCCATACGACGTTTTACAACACACTTGCGAATAAATTATTACTACAAATACTAAATAAACAATACTACAAATTAATTCGTTTTCCTATGCGCGCGCATTTAACAATGGCGGTCGACCATATTTAAAAAAAAATGAGGTTTGAACTTAACTTTTTTTTACCCTGTTTTTTTTTCTGTACTTAGAGAAAAAAAAAAGTTAAATTTGAGTGAAAATTTTGTTTATTACACAAGTATTACAAGTTGAAATTATTTATTTAAATACGAAAATGCATCAAATGACCATACAATAGGCGTATTAATTTATTCGTACTATTAAACACGTTATTTTTTGTATCAAAACTTTTTTAAGAACATAGACAATTATAGACACTTCCTATAAAATTTAAAAAAGAATCTATAACTCACTTTTGTGAATAATAGCAATGAAAAAGTCACAGTTTTATAATAGGTGTCATTCCGTGCTTAATTGCGGTAAAATAATATCACTTTTATGAGCAGGTGTGTTGTAAAATGTATTTATTTATTTATTACTAGCTGTTGCCCGCGGCTCCACCCGCGAAGATGTCGGTTATCGCGTCGTTATAAATATAGCCTGTGTCCTTTTCCAAGGTCTAATCTATCAACAAAATCAGTTCAGTGGTTTAGGCGTGAAAACGTAACAGACAGACATACGGACAGACAGACAGAGTTACTTTCGCATTTATAATATCAGTATGGATATGGATTTAAGACGTCACAAATATTGTATCTAGTCGACGTAAGTAGTCCGCCGAAGGGCTCAGGGCCCCCCGTGCCCCCCTGCCGAGTACGAAGTTTGTTCACAGAGACAGAACTCACTGCGGTACATCCGTACACAAATATCACGCCTGCGACCATTGGTCGAACTAAATTGCTTTTATTTACTTTAAAATGTATGTTGAAACACCAATAATGTTAAATATCCTGCCTAACAGTATACTGCCTGCTAACATACTGGTAGAATCCGCAGATATCGGCGGACCTTGAGGCAAGACGTAAAGAGCAAACGTAAGGGCATGACGTGGTTAACGGTGTTACGGTGTTCGAAGCAAAAGTCAACTGAGAGCACACTGCACCGTAAGCACTTTGTAGCGCACACCAGAAGCACTTGAAAATGATTAATTATATTTTCACTCCGTTATTTTGGATGACGGTATTTGAATCTAAAAATAATTTGAACGCATCTGTAACTGGTTATAGCAGGTTTTACTAGGTCCTAATAGGTATCTGAACACCACGTCCACCAACGTCAAAGTCAAAATTAATGTCAAATTATTGTCATGAAAATTCTATATTAATAGATAATATTCTTAATTCTTTACTGTACACTGAAAGCAATACACGTAGGTACTCATAAATACATTTTGATATACAAAGCGGCTTACCTCAGTATTGAAGTTTTCCCCAGCAAGCCTTTGGGAAAAGCGCAACAGAAGGATCAAAAACAAGTGTCCAATTTGTAGAGATAATAGCAGTATGGTGTGATGTGACTTGTAGCAAATATTCGATTGCAGATTACACAAAGCTAAGTTCTGTCTCAAGATTCGTGTTGTCTCTCATCAAACATTTAGTACTCCATTTGGAAGACAATTTCTGAGAAGAGGAAAACTAGATAGGTTTAAGAAGCTTAGCGCAATCTGACCTGCCAGATGTACCTGTACCATGGCGCTAAGTACTGGGGCCGCCGCCGCGCCGCCGTCCACGAGCTGTTGTGCACGTTACATCGCTAAGTGCTATGCAATACGACAATTATTCAGTTGTTTATATTTGAATAAGTATTACATTACATTTTGCGGGATATTGGGAGTCAGAGCACCTATTCACTATAATAAATTGAGTATATGTGTAAAGAAAATGATATTTTCGTTAGAATTATTATATAAACATACTTTGTGGTGAATATATAACCTATCGCAGGTTTATAAGTGCCCGGTTAATGGCAATAGGCTCGCCACCTATTACATTGGGACCTAAACATAAACGGCGAAATGTGGGTGCTAGCACCTCTGCCTACCTCTACGGGGATATAGGCGTGAGTTTATGTTATGTTTTTTTGTGGTGAATATTGTGTTTTTACAATCTGTGGTAATTTACAATTTGTCAATTCAAAAAGATTGTCATCCTATAAAAAGCGATTTCAGATAATAACTTCAGATAGATTTAGGAATTACATATTGTAAATAAGAAACATTAAATGTCGTTTCTTCCCTAAAAGGAACAAACCCAAATTGTGTTTTTTATAAAATATCACCTAAATCTTAATATCTTATAATATGTATGTATCACAAGGTTGCCAGATCCTGTCAGCACAGACGACGAGTGCCGACGTGGTGTCACAGTCGCTCAAATGTAAACCGCCGTTTAATAATCGCAGCGACACAGCCCCCCCCCCCCCCCTCCGGTCCCCCTAGTAGGTACACGCGTCGTTATAACAATATAACAAGTTGCCGCTGTCGAAAATATTGAGCGCTCACGTGACACCGCGTTAAGGGAACGTTCGTTCTCTTTATCGCGACTTGTCTTTAGGTGACAAATGTGCGGCCGCCGATAACGTTTACGTAACGTTCCTCACTCGCGCTCGCTCCGTGCCTCCGTAGTCCTACTAGTAACTCTGTATCTCCTTCCTGCCGGCGCGCGGCGTCTCGTGCCCTCATTCCATATATTTTCTGAATGACATCGAGTATTCCCCTCTACTTCAATCTTAATTGTCAATGTCTAAAAGTAAACCGTTAACATAGTAAATAAAAGTACCTAACTCGGTTTTCGCGGTTTGATTCGAGTAGAATAATTGACTCTTGATTAGCGTAACTTATCTAATATTGATATATGAATGTTGTGACTTGAAGCAGCGCCTCATTACCGAATGTAAACACAACCGAACAGCGCTGAATCTATTTGTTATTGAAGTGTAATATGGGTGATACGAGTGTTTCTAACTAATGAACTGAACACCGTTTACATTAAAAGGAAACGAGCCAAGTGTGTGTGGTCTATATGTTATACGTTTGCACTGGGTGGCGACCGACGAGGGCCTTGTTTAAAGTTTAATAATGTTGGAACTTCGAGCTTGCCAACTTTTCATTCTTGAGTTGAACTTTACCGGAATACTTTGAAACACGGCGCACGACCGGCACGACACGACACGACGCCTGCGGCGCGTTGCGGTGCGGAGCGACACGGTGCGGAACAGAGCGGCGCGGCGCGGTGCGGAACGGCGCGGTGCGATCAAACTCACCTAATTAAACATTTAGTCGCACGTAGCGCCCTCGGCAGTACAACCGTCACCTCTTATCTGCGAGGCTCTTCACGTGAAAATAAGTACGTACTTACAGTAACGAATGTTTTCTCGTGAAATCGTACCGCAATAAACATTGCTCAAATCGCACCTCACGTTTCGCCGCGCCACTTGCAGATACAAACCGCCTGATAACTGCGAGCGTAAACAGTTTACTTACCGAACTTCGGCCGAAGTTTACGGCCTTCGAGGCTAATCGACACAAGTTAGCAGTGCAGCTACCTATCGCTCATTACGAGACGCCACGGTCCACGGTCCACGGTCGGGCCCAGCCCACAGTGTTCACTGCGGCCTGCGATTAGGTATATACTATGTATGAATAACATTTTTGTGATGAGTTTTCGCTGAAGCACTTTGAGTGTTTTGTAACCAATTATTACATGACTGGATAAGTTTGGTACTAAGATTCGGGCGTATATTATAACTAAACTGGGCTCCATTTGGCCTCGCTCAGTTATAGCTACAGTTAATTGTGGCCATAAAGCGAGCGGCGGCCTGTCGTCCTCGGCTCACGCCGCAAAGTGTGCTGTAAGTAATTAATCAGACGCTAAGTGTAGCTCGACGAGCCGCGCGCCGCGCCGCCGCCGGCCGGCTCGCCACCCATCGGCGGCGTTCGGAAGTTTCCTTTACGTTGAGTTAATCGCCTTCCCTCGAGCCGCACGGCGCGTCGTGCACGCAGACAGCCGCACTGCACTTCGACGCAGACGCTATTCACACTGCATTCATTAAAGCATTTAGTCCGGTTTAATGTTATAAGTAAACGCCACGAACGTGTTTAACTGGATCATTAAACACCGGCTCATTGCTCTCATATTTGAAGTGGTACATATTTATTTATAGGTAGCAGACAGGCACACGACCTACCTGATGGTGCCTGATTACCGTGGCCTATGGACGTGTGCTATACCAGGGGAAACACACTCGTGCTGCCGACCGATAATGTGTTCCAGCCTTAGAGACATATTCGCAGTTAATTTTTTAGCATATCAAATACAAAAGTATTTGGCCTTATTATCAGAACACTATACAAGTTCGCCCTAAAAGTGTGGGTTAGCTGCCATCGGGAGTGACGGGAGATAATGGGGATCACGTCAAAAGTTTTAAAGTACCTATTCAGTCCACGGCACTTAACCGCGGCTCCCATTGATTTATATTGTTACTCAACTCAAGTGCGGCTCCTAACAACCGCATTACTGTGTGGCGCGGCGGGCGCTGATGAACGCTTGGCGAACTATGTAGATTCTCTCCGGAGTGAACACTGAGGAGGTTCATCTCCGGGCGCGCCACAGCACAAACGATCGCACCTCCGAATGTGTACAATGTACACGTTACATAGAAGCCCGTCCCAGCCGTAGGCACAGCCGCCTTCACAGGAAGCACAAGATACATTACTGATTCAGTGTGGATCTGTTCAATTGTGGCAGAGGATAGAATATTAAATGTGTAATGGAATAGTTTATGTACGTAGTGCCTACGTACAGTCAACAACACAATGCTTTAAAACGAGTTTATACTCGGAATTTGAATTAGTGTTCTATATTTCATGGAGCAAGCACAATATGTCCGTCGCTGGCGGGCGCCGCCGCCGCAGCCTCTCGTGCTCTCGGTGTGTTTGTGCAGAAACAAGGAGCAGCGGGCGCCGCCGCCGACGCGACGCTGGGATTATAATACATTTAGTCACTTGAGGAGGCCGAACTAGGGGGACACTCCACCTCCATAATTATGGTCTTTAAACTATCAATGTGTGCATATAGGATGAATATTGTATAGTGGTGAAACTTGTACCATAGTAGGTACAGCAAAATCAACGATTCCATGAAATGACGAAAATAAATACCTAGGCTACTGTTTTGTTGCAAATTAAAGACAATTTTGCACGATAATAACTAAGTAGGTTGAGTCAAATAACCTTTTGGCCACTTTAGGCAATTCTTGGGACATGAGATTCAAGCCACCGTCAGTGGAAGCACAGCATACAAGTAGGTATATTTCTATGGCGATAAACTCAGCAGACCCTTTCCATAGCAGGAGCACACATCCTCAAGTTTATGTAATTTGGTGTTCACCTTCTGTAATTAATATTGTACAGTGGCAACCGATGCGACGCGACCGTTCGATTTGGGCGGCTCAACATAATTTATTCACGGGAGCACTTAGACGGAGAAAGCAAACAGATACTCCGAGTGCTTTGTTTTTACAACGTCGATACCCGCAATTAACTGATTCGCGCAACGATAAAACTTAGTTAGCCGTTGTTCGCACCGCCCGCGCCCGGCGCCCCGGGCCCGGCCCACCTGCGGGCGGCTGCCTCTGTACAACTCATTTCAAAAGGAATAAAAATGCTTCGTCTGAATTCTTTCCGTATCCAGTACGCCGCGCCGTGCACGGCTTAGCGGGATTGTATTATATACGGTTTGTGCGCAATCCCCGAACAACGAACAAGTAAACTCACAGGCAGCGCACTTGCACTCAAAGGCGCTTGGGGTCGCGGGTTCGCAGCCCGGCCATTGAACTACGAGTTTAAATCTCCGCCTACAACCGTGTGTACCTGACAAACACATTGGCTTTTAATCGACTTCAAAAAAGACGACTCGTTAACTATGAGTAGGTTACGTAATATGTTGGAACTGCAATATGTTCACATATCTTAGTCTATAAGATCTTCCAAACAAATGCACAAAAATATTCTGATGTAGGTATGTTTGTTTCTTCGAAACTATTATTAACTGTACTATTAACTACCTATATATTTTCCCAGCTCACATTGACCTACTTTACTATTATTACTAATTATTACTATTTACTATTTATTACTAAGACCTTCAATTTACGAAATTAAAAAATGTAATTTAAACAAATTCAATCGGCGTTAAAATATATTTAATGAACAAATATAAATTACATAGTGGAATTGGCGCGAGGTTGTGTGAGAGCTCCCGAGTCGCGCTTCAGTTCTCAAAGTTCACCGAGCAGGCAGCAGGCGGACGGCGGCCACCTCGTCGATAACGCACGACATTATCGTAATTAAATCAGCAGCCCCCCCTCCCTCTCCCCCTTGCCCATCTCGCGAACCCCGCGGTCCCCGGCGGGCACAGCACGCTCATTAGAACATGACACAGTATGCAACTATGCAACAGTGTAGGTGCGTGCATGAACGAAAGGATGGAACTAGCGAACGCGAGCTCATAGAGCGAAACGAAACTCATAAATCCATTGAAGCCATGACGTGCAGAGCTACAGAGCGAATTATCACTCGCGGCGAGGGATGGGGGCGGGCGCAGGGGCGGCGTATCGTCGATAAAGCACCTTTTTATGCATGCAGGAGAGGCCACCTCGCGCCCCAGATATTGGGCTGTAAATCACCGCCGTAAACTCTCACTTGTAAAATTCGGTAACGCAGAGCCGAGTGGCGCGGCAACTATGTGAGCCTCAGCAACACGCCCGCCGCCGCGGACACGCTGCACGCGGCACGCTGCACGCCACGCCGCACGCCACGCCGCTCCGCACCGCGCGGGTCCTCTGCACTCTAATTAATTTACGAGCGGCGTCGAGCGCCGAATAAATAAGAAATATTTGAACGATTTATATTTCATAAAAAGCGTGACGTGAACAGCCGGTTTTATCGTCATTGCTATATAAATTTAAGCGAAAAACGTTCCAAGTAGCCCTCGCGCCGGGGCCTCTCGACGCCGTATTCGCGCCACGTCCCCGCGCGTTTTATTATTGCTGATAAGCACACATTACCCAGCACTAATAACAATCACTTCTGCTGTAACTTGTCATGAATAACGATGAGGTACAACACGAGCGCTAGCGCCAGCGTGCCGCGTGAAGTGATACAGTTTGTTGAATATTAGCGAATGAATCGTTTTTTATTATATCCGTGTCAATAAAGTAACAGTGAATCGTTCGACAGCCTACTTAGCGAGCATCAAACGGGTCGGAAGTTGAAGGCACCCCTGTGACGACACGAGACGCTGCTATTACTGTGGGCCTTAGATTTGGGCATTGCAAATCAATCTCGTTGGTCACAATGAGCATTGACACACGCCTGTCGGTGCGCGGCGGCTCCATCAATCAATGAGTCTTTATCTATGACCGTGGGTAGATGTGATTTTGTATGTGGAATGTTTTATTCATTTATTGATTTATGTACAGCATTGACAGCACATGATATTGTATACTGCACACAGTGCACACTGTTCACGTGATTGTGGTGGAACTTTAATACGTTATAGTGCACACACTGAGGAGATCGGCTACTCCTAAACGTTATCTAGTGTCATACAGTTCGTGGGGGGCACACGCTCCCTCGGTGAGCGCTAATTAACGCGCCGTGATATCGCTGACTGACGAGCGAGTGTCCGCCGGACGCGCGCCGGCCCGGACACCGACGCCGTTCCGGTAGACATACTGCTCATACTAGATACTAATCAGATAATCTCTAATAGCTTGGGATGCTGCGCACACCGGAGAACGATTTCATCTGTGAATTAGTATCACTACCACATAGGGTTCGATTGGTCCGATTAGGCTTTGATAATTCGATATTTCCACGTGCCTCATGAGCCGGCAACTGACCTGGCGGTGCCTGCCATAGGAGTGAAATTACTCTCTGCTATGCGAATGTTATCCCGTAATAAATAATTTCAATAAAAATAAAAGCGACTTCAAAACCAAGTATGTACTTACTTGGTCTCAAATTCAAATATCTCTAAATTAAGTTATTTGTAACTTATTTATTTGTAAAGTTATTGTAAATTAAGTTATTTGTAAATATTAACAAACAACTTAATTTAGAGATTTTTGGTCTGTTGGTAGTCTTGATTGTGCATGGTGAGTGTTCACGACGAATTGAAAATATTCCTCCTTTTGGAAGTCGGTAAAATAAAATGAAACAAATGTGAAAGTGTGGCATTGTTTCATTTGAGTCTATTCCAAAATGTTATCTACCACCAAGGCACATTACAAATGAAGCTATGGTAGTTTAGTAAGTAATAATTAATAAAATACCTTCATGAAATTGTTTTTGTACAGTAGTGTCGCGGGCGACGGGCGGCCCATTTGTGCAGGAACAAGTAACGCTCTATCACGTCATACTGACTTACGAACCGTGAAATATAAACGTAATGCTACATTTGTTACTAGGGGACACTATCCAATCCGACACAATCCCACTTCTCCCTACCCCTTCCCTTCTATAGGTACCCCACCGTCAAGTAACCGGTGTGCTTTTTTGCTACAATAGTAGTATAAATAAAACTCATACATACAATAAAATAATATACAAGAGTAATATGAAAAAATTATAGGTAGTTTGATAGGGTTATTCACGGATCATCTATCGAGCAAGATAACGTTGTAACACGTCTGCTGAGCTCCCGGGCGGCTGCGAGCGTGATGCAGCCCCTCGATACGTAACTGTCGTAGCCCGTAAACATCTCCACTTATCTAGCGACCGCGGTGTCCTCAAAACTTCCACAAAGACGGCACTTTATCAAGCTACCCGCATCCGTAGCATCTTCGTAGATACGCTACGTCGTAGCAGCGCTACGGCGAACCTTTTTGTTGCGGCTTTTATGGACCCTTTGATCCTGTTTATAGTGTAACTAAGGAACGATAAGCGCCTTCGTGCACTAAATCAACATTGATTTTCTATTTTACGAGGATACGAGCCCCGGCTCGCGATACACAAAGTAGGGGCCATTTGCACCGACGACGCTGTGAGAATATATTGTATTCGAACATAGGATATTACCTTAACCATTAGCAGAAACGAGGTTTGTATACATTTCTTTAGTTGAAGGCTCCGTGATAGGGCTTGAAGCAACGACAGTCTCATGCTGGAAGAGTTAGTCTTCCAGTACGAACAGGCCACCTCGGCCGGGGAAGTACCTTCTCACTATATCGACGTGAACAACAGTGTGCTGCTGGCGAAGGCATGATGAGACTGCTAGACGATCAAGCCTTCTCCTTCTTTTCCTTAATCGGAATAACTTAATCGTGTGAGGCGCATGTTTTAAAAAATAACCAAAAATATGTCACTTAGCAAATCAACCTTCTGACCTCCCGTCCCGGCGCCGGCCGCGCGCGGGCGAGTTGTTGGTCCACGCCGTGGTGTCGACACCTGTGCGTGTACTTCAAACAATGGATCCAACGATTCAGAACAGATTGACATTATAACTATCTGATAACGTTACCTGTAATGGGTTTTGGCGTTTTTCCACGCCGCGCCGCGCCGTACGTCAGCTATTAAATTTTATTATCCAAATGTTGGTATATCTCGCATTTGTGATGTGTGATGAACGGCGTTGGAAACAAAACTTTGAATCACATAAATGCAATTGTTAAGAATAATGATCGCACTCATAGCTCGGAGCTCCTTCGTCTGCTTTTGATTAGGTTTATTATACATCTACAGCAGCCACTGCCGTCCAACCTCCCATCTCCGAGAGGCGCTAACCAGCGCGTGTACCGCCTTGCAGGTGAGGTCGGCTAGGTCTCGACGGTATTGGTGGTTCGCACGCCATACTCCCGCACTTTATTTACATTTATGCCAATTTTCAAAATACCGTGCACTTCTTCGACGCCTTCACTTCCTCGTTCCTTCCATGAACACCGACGTCGGCACTCCGTCTCAAACGGAGCTCCCCTACTTCCCGCCGGTCCTCTATAGAACAGTCCTTCAATGGCGGAGCGTTTATTACCGTTTAATGGATGACTCGACGGCCCAGCGGATAAAGGCGCAAGAGCTTTTACCGTTCCTCTCGGATCTCACTTCCTCTCATTTACTTTTTATATTTTCAGATGATGAATAAACAAAATATACAAGCAAACATTTTCCCGGCGGAAGTCAAAGTCAAAAAGTCAAAGTCAAAAATCATTTATTCTGTGTAGATCATCAAATCGGCACTTACAAAACGCCAAAATTAACAAAAACAAAAAAAAATCTACTAAAGATTAGCTTAGCAAATGGACCACACCGGTTCGAAGCATCATGCATGCTACTCAAGCGAACGATTGTTCACTCATCACTCATGTGAACAGCTCATTTCCAAGCTAGTTTACTCGTACCATCTAAATATTCTTGTATTTTATAATAGCCTTTTTGGCACAGTTTCCTCTTAACTACGAGTACATTTTTAAATTTATTTATAGGTATAATCCCTAACTTCATTATGGAGCTTGTTAAAAAAGCGTATACAGTTTCCCTGAAAAGAATTACAATTTTTTTGTAAAAAAAGGAATATATCTAACATGTTTACACGAACACTGAACTAGGTAACAGTTACATTTTGTATATATAAAAATAGATTCTCATATTTTAACCATACTTTGTTCGTAAGCTGACAAACCTTTTGTACGTTGTATTGTAGCAACTTGATTCGTGCACAAGAGAGTATGTTTATACGTAAGGGACCCTGCCGATATAGCCGGCAATTGCGCTAGATCTGCTGCTCCTCAGATGGACACAACTGGTTAGCTGTTACCTTGTTAAATATGAATGGATAGGATATAATAAAACATACCGAAAAAATATTTTTATAAAGTGATAGATGAGAAAATAGAATGGAGACATTCGTTTTGTATGCACAGTTCACATGGGAAATACCTACGAGTATAACATATGGTTTTGTCAGCTCGTGATCGATGCGTGACGCAGACCGCAAACCTCTTAGCAGACATCACATCGGGAAGAGCTCGCGGTATTATGTTGGAAGTAAACTTTGTATTTGGTAGTCTTAAACAAACTGAATCAGGGCCAATAAGAGGAGCGCCTGCGGACGCTCCGTCATCGACGGCGACGACGCGCTTGGCGAATATTTTTGTCACGTAAGTGATCGAAACAATGCGCTTATTAGAGGCCCAACTTGTAAAGTGAATTAGTGGCGAAACGCGCGGCAGGAGCGGGGGAGGCGGGGGGAGGGGGGGGGGAGCTCACCGCGATGTGAACTCGTTTGAATGCGCGGACACGATTCGTTAAGAAACCTTACACTTACAATGCGCTACATCAGCTGGCTAATGAACCAGATTGTAGCAAAAAATGAGTCGTAATGATGTACAACGACTATTGTCCGCATGGCCCGCAAGTCGGTGTCGTCTACGTGCACCATGGAGCAACCGAGCAACGACAACACGCAGTTTATTCAATGCGATTCACTATCGGTCACTTTGGATAATGTTCATTTTCAATGGCACAAGTTGTCCTTGGTCATGTAGATTGTGCCCTGTGCCATGTGCGACACTGATTCTATTTTATGCATACTTTATCTGAAATTATATGATTGTTTTATGTAATTTCAGATGAAGCTATTTTCAATACTCTGTATCACTTACAATAATCGTTAATAAAATGCATCTATTTACTATTACAACTACCGGGATATTTAAAATGTATTGTTCCCGATATTTCGGCGCTGTAGCATGCACCATGATATCTATGTATGGTGCTCTAATAGCGAGTGATTGACCAGATTGATACTCGTAGTTTATCTATCTATACTATTATATAGGTAATTGTAAAGTAGTCGTGTCTGTACATTGGAGATATTTAAAAAAATAAAATACTTGGGTTATGTTATGTTAACGATACTGAACACGAAAATATTTTTTATGAATTTCCTGTCTGTTTGTCTGTTTGTCCGCGATGGACGCGAAAACTACTGGACGGATTTTGATGCGGTTTTTTTTGTTAGAAAGGGCTTGCTCAGACTTAAAATCTTACGTTTGTTTGATCGCAATCGGTTGAGTAGAACCGAAGATATGAGCAAAGGTCGCGTTAACCGAGATGCACGCGGGCGGAGCCGCGGGCGGAAGGCTAGTGTACCTATAAAACTCATCCAATGTACAGTACAATTAAAATTAGTTGAACATTCGGCTTTTTTCGGGTATAATCGCCTAAATTCGGCGACGGAAATGACACGACATACATTACCGCGATTTCTTTTATGTAGCATTCAATTTGAAGTATCCTAAACGCAATGTATACCATCTGCCAAGATGACATTACTAACCACAGACCTAAGAAAATTATAGAGAAGCGACATGAATTTGAAAATTCATTATTTATTGAAGCTTCAATAAATTAATGAATTTGAAGATATAAGAAATCGCGGTAATGTACGCGATATTTTTTATCTAATGTGTACAAGTATAGCTACACTTGTATACATTAAATAAAAAAATACATAGATATGTTACGGCGAAAGGTAGGTGTGAACATAAACTTAAGATTAGCCGGCTAAAGTTAGATTTATCTTCGACGAGGTGTTAATGTTAGTTTCTTCTATCTTTAGCCGGCTAAACTTAAGTCTAACCGCAGGCCCTTGGCTAAAAATGTAGAAGGAAATGGGAAAGGAATAATCACTCTCATTTCAGGTTTTCTATGCCGCCAATAGTGCAAACATCAAAGTGTGCACTCCGCTCAATCAGACTTGGATAGATTAGGCCTTCGTGGTTATTTTTTTTATGACCATCAAGAAATTGAAGTCTCGCAAAGCCATACGCAATTAAACATAGACCGGCAGCAGGAATCAATCATTTGAACTGAAAGGTAGAACGAATACATTTTTAGCCGTTTCGTTTCGGTTAATGTGCACATTAACCGGCTAAACATGGAATATCCCGACGCAAACTAACATGTTATCGAACTTTAGCTGCTTCTCGAATATAAACCTAAGTTCAGCCGGCTAATCTTAAGTTTATGTTCACACCTACCTTTAGCCGTAACAGATACAAGTCAATATTTTACTGTTTGATGTACATAAGTAACAGTACGATATTACATCGGATTAATAATAATTGATAATAATCACCAAATTCAAAATTTAAGAAACCGACTTCTACCGATTTTTGTTGATAATTTATCAATTTAAAAAGTAGAAAGTAAATTTTCTTCTTTTTTAAATAAATTATATTCTTTATTAAAATAGTTACAAACATTATTTACAATTTCACGAGACTGAGCAATAATTATTTTACCACGCTTTAAATTTGTTGAAGCCATGATGCATAACTACTGTAAGTTAATTTTGATAAAATTTGATAGAATCGAATATGTTCACGAATGAAATTAGCGTTCATAATCATAATCGGTAATATAATTAAAGGTCATATCTGTAAATTGATTACTCTATGTAAGAGACGAGGGATTCACGACAATTACCGAGGTTGATCGAATGTTCAACTGGTTTTAATCGTACTGTACGATATTACTATTGTACTTTAGTGAAGTCGCAAAACGATTACAATTATGATAGGTACGGCCAATACTCGACCAGAGGGCAGATGATAAATTAGTAGCAGTCCACAACACGATTATGCGAGGCACTGGCCACTACAGCCTACAGCCGAGTTGCGGCGCTGACAACTAATTAGCTCGTCCGCGGAGTGCCGCCGGCGGCCGGCGCGCGGCGCGGGCTTGTTGTAGGCTGTAGTTCACGTCGACTGGGTACAGCTGAACATCTGCTCGGCACAGGCAGAGGCGCTCCAACGCCGCGCGCCGTCTACAGGCTAAACTTGTAGCCACCATACATAGGAGTTATAGATAATATTTAGTTAGGCACTTTGTGCACACAGCATAAAGTACTGAATTGAACATCAAAAGGGAAGCAATCGTGAGGCACATAATCGATCAAATTGATCAAAACATGGTCCAATCCAGCTTAAGTAATTCATTTGACTACATGCTAACGAGCATCAAAAAAATGTAATGAAAAATTAATGTAATTAAATTTTAAAGGAATGACTATGCTAACTAATTAAATCTATTTAAATCAGAAAAAGTGAATTTGCCCCAAAATGATTGTTTAGGAGAATTTCGGATGTTCAAGAAGAGGCTCAGGTAAATTAGTGGTCAGAGCATTCCCCCTGTAAGGGACAGGTCGCGGGTTTTTTCAGAAATGGCAGTTCCTTTTCCCTAACAAAGTAGGTATATTATTATGTTTGAGTTATAGTCACAATAATTATTATTTAATAGTGCTCATACAACCTTTCGGCTGTCAAACTTTTAATGCGAGGAAGTTCGTATGTCATTAAAAGTCACTTTGCCATTTCTATTGTCTATGTGTTCGTTCGTTCGGTTGGCACATCCGTGCGTACGAGCGACGCGACGCCGGGACGCGCAGTGCTCTGGCGCTCTGTTTTGTTCTGACGTGACTCTGCAATATACCAGTAAAGCCCAGAGTACAGAAGTATAGCTGGAGAAAGTATCCAGCTAGTGGCAATATCCTTAAACTTTTGCCAGTGGTTGTGCTACTGGCAATTTTCTGATAAAAACATTCAAAGACTCATTTCAGGAATCGAACTCATATGCGAATCATTGGAAATATGCTATTGATTGTTTGTAAAAGTTAAAAAAAGAAAATCTAAACAGCGAGCTGGAGGTCCGCCAATTAACAAAATGGGTATTGCAGATAAAATCTTTCACGCGCTCATTCACTAAGAAACATCTGGAACGGAGAGTGTTATCTTTAGACGTAGGAAAATATTGATACTGTGTACCTAAACACATAAAAGGCATCGAATAATATCAGCGATCATTGTTGTTCCTAGCTCGGTTATACTTAACTCGACTCTCGAGAGTACTCTACGATATTGGCGGGCACACCCGCGGGGCGCGCGCTGGCGAGGCGCACGCCAGCGCGCCCGCCGAGCGCCGAGCGCCGAGCGCCCAAAGCTCCGTGAGATATTTCCGTCCAACGGCGCGGCGGCGCTCTTGAGTGCGACAAGAAACATACATTTATTATGGGACGATATATTCGCCACTCGGCGGAATTAGGCCGCGGCCTGCCTACACTGCCTACTGCCTACGCAAACGCTCTCTAACACATTTATACCATAATAAATGCGCTCCATTCCGTGCTACCCACACAAATGTGCACAGTGAATTAAGTTGCGTGTTCAACAGATTTTAGTTGTTGATGCAACAACTAAAGAACCCTTGATGCAAAAGAGAGATACCTGTGTAGCTGTGGCATGACAGCAGGCAAACGATGAGAAACAATTTTATTCAGTTTGAATGCTGCTCAATGTGACGTAGTATTACTAGGGAAAAGCCGAACTATATATTACTTTAATGTCACTCCTTGGATGTTTTCATACTTTTCATATATCGGTAGATCGGTATTTAAACTCTTTATCTATGTGTGTTGGACAAAGCCACCTCATTAAAGTCAGCCTGTCTTGTGCCCCATGTCGACAACAAGTCATGTCGCTGCCACACTTAGGCGACGTCGCGTCGGTAACAGCGTTTACTGTCATGTGGTAGGTTATAGTTAAGATTGCCGTGAATAAAGTGTGCGTACTACAAAACACCATCCCTATTTGCGCTGACCATAAATAAAATAAAATAGATGAGATAAAAAAGACAAAATAAATGACTATTTAGATTCCCCTGTATCTCAATCGAGTTTACTTAGTAGCCTTACTGTACGTCAAGTAGGTATGTAAATGAACCCTACGGTGCGGCGACTACACGACACGGGCGCGGCGCGGCGCGGCCTCCCAGCGCGCGGCGGCTGCCACGCGTCGTCGGGTCGTCGCTAATGCGTTTGTCGTGTCGCTCGACGCGCCCGTAGGCCGTAGCTATCTGACGGGCTATAAAGACGTTGAGTCTTTTCGCATTCAGACTCGCGTCACGAACCCCACGCTATCAGTCCATCGATGCATCCATCAATGTTCTCTAACTTCTGTTGTCTCTGCTCATATTCCCTGTTAGGTATCAGAGGCTACAGACGAACAACTGTGACGTTGTCACCATCTTTCATCAATCGTGTTTCATCACGCAGCAAACTGCAGTAGCCGATTGAACGCATTTGTCAACAAAATGAAATCAGAAATATATTCACCCTAGCCACAAATAACATTATGGTTTTTTTGTAAAAGTAATTACTTTTTTAAATTATTGTATTATTGTGTCGTGTACTCGTGTCGTATGTTAAAAAATAAAATAACTGCTACTTTCATAAATCGTGAAATGCTCAAACTGGAATGTGAAAACTTGTTATTGTTGTTGTAAACAAACGTGTTAAAGACTTTGTTTACCAAAGATATTATATAAAAAGAAGTAGATATGTTATTGCGTGAAAATCGTGAAGATCCGAAAACGAGTCAATTGGAACGTTTGCCTTGTAGTATCGCGTGCCGAGCGGCGCCGGTCGGACGTTGAGCGGAATGAATCAGTGACATAAAAAAATAACGAAAATGCCATCGTATGTTTATAGACACTGCACGAACTATTACTCTAAAGTTAATACACCAAAAGTGTAGATGAATTAAAAATGTGTGTGTGTGAGTTCGGCACATTTTTCTACGTTGATTTGTAAGCATATGACATGTCTATGTTATGAAATGTCATTGTTGTTTACAAATAAAATAAAGGAAATGAAACATTGGAACATTTATATTTTTAAATGCATGGTGCAGTGAAGTACCTACATTATCATCTTATCACCTTCTCCTGGGTCTCGTAATGTGCTAGAGCTAGCTATAACACCACAGAACTTTCTCGCCTGATAGTTTATGCTCCACATTAGCAATAACGGCGACACATTGTAACAAATAATTACCTCGCCGCCACAAGTGAGCTCGGCGCCGTAGATTGACTTTTCAAGTATCTGCTCGAGTACTTAGGAACTTTAACAGCAGTCGAGTTCCCCTTCGGTACAAAGAATGTGTGAAGTCGTGTGTGTCGCCAAAGTTCGCGACAAAGACGTATTCCTTGCGCGACGTGCGTCACCCCGCCGCGCCGAGGCCCGAGGCACCGCCACGCGCCAGCCGTGCCACAGCGCCGCCGCCACCCTCCGCGGAGGCGACTGATCGTTTGTCAACTTAATTATTGTAATTATTAACAATGTAAAAGGAGTGGCGTGCAGTGTCATCACTGGCGGTTTTGTTTGCTTGCTTTCTTATACTTTGCCTACAACGGTAAACGAATATCTACTGATAAAGTTAAATGAATAGATAAGTATGTTTAACGTCGATCCATTTTGCTTCGTTTCTATCAACTTAGTGTAGGTAATGATATCAAATCTAAGCTTTATACTTTTAGGTATTTACTTACAACCTACTTATTTCATTCACAAATAATTCCTCAATTTCATGAGATTTTGAAAATAATACATTCATAATTTGGGTCTTTTCGACCCAGCGCGACTGTTCGTGTCTTAAAAAGAGGCGCGACTTAATCACATTACTCGGTTTTAAGTAACTTGTAGGTGACGGTGACGTACCTTTATTTATTTTATGTAGGACTGTAGAAAGTTAAGCAGCAAGGTAGGGTACATCTAATAAACTTCGAGTAAAGCGTAGTTTAGTAATCGGTGGTTCTAATACTACGAAAAAATATTATCTGATAACGTGTGGTGCAACAGTGTCGCATAAGACACGTCATATCTCACCTCTCATCACCTCTGGCTCAAAGGAAAAAAGTTCAAAATGAACCGTCGATGTAAAATGTATTGTAGACCTACAATGTTTATATTATTATGTTTACCAATAAAGAGTCCCATTATAGTGCGCGAGCCCGGGGCGCCTCCGCCTGCAATCAATAAGGATACGTTGAAACATGCTGCTTTGTGGCACCCTCTTTCAATTATTTGCGGAACGAGTTCCGGCGTGATGAGTGCCGTGACAAAGTGGGGTGTCCTCCGAATATACCGCCTTACGAGCCGGCCCGGCGCCTTCCGGTGTGCCCCGGTGCGTGGGCGCACCGCTCATTTATTAATTATTATTGTATCGAGCAACATCCGGCTCATAACGACACGGCCTTTTGGTCTCCATTTGTTCGTAGTATGCTTTGATTATTATAAATATCATCAGTGTATGTGATATTATACTACTTTTAGCTGAAGTTTTGCAAAACAAGGCACATGTACAATTTTACGAGTGTTATAATACGTATCGTCGTATCAGACCCTTCCTTAGACAATTAACAGGTTGTAAGAGGTGGCCTGGGCATTCCATGTTAATGACCAATTAAACGTGTTATAACAGTTACGTAGTATTCTACTACATCATTGATACAATAATCAAGAAGTCGGCCTCCTGTTCCAAAAATACATTAAAAAGTACTTCTTGGTGTTAGCTCAAACTAACATTCAAAAGTCCCTTTAAAGTGGCTACTAGGTGAGTTTAGGCAACAATGTGAGATACAGTAAACACGGTGCACGAGATTACGTACGCGCCACACGCCAGCACACGCAGTAGACTCATTAACCATCGGCAGTATACGCCGACACACAGTGTATTACACGCACACCGGCACACCACACTGAGGCCGCCACGCGCCACCACGCGCCGTGAGCCGCGGTCGTGAGCGCCTGTACTTCATATCGACAGAGTACTTATTCCACTAACTGCTTGAATTCACATCCATTCACAAGAAAACTCGTGTAATATATTAAAGCCGGGGCGCTCCACTCGTAGCGAACTTCGCTCACATAATTGCCAAGAAAATGTCTTAAATTGAGTTAAAATAAAGTAAAACGATCAAAGTTGGTAAGTATTTGTGCGATCTAAGGGAACAATTACAAGTGGTGTAGTGAGGGATGGGTGGGCGAGCGCGGCTGATGGATCGCGGTTATTAGCGCGCGCTGTCGTGGCGCGGGCGCTCGCCCCGAGACGCCTTCAATCACCAACAGCCAACAGCGCGCATACAACCAATCCAATTCATACCATTCATACCGCGTACCTATGCGGACGTATCGCTAAATCGATAAAATATTAGTGTGTAGCGCGGCGCCAGCCGTTGCACGACTTTACTTTTTAGCCATGAGTGCCCAACTTGTGGTGAACGAGATGCTGGCGTTCTTGCAGCAGAAACTGGATGTGATGGACGAGGTGTCCGCTTTCCAGATCTGTAGCTCCAACTTCAGCCAGGACGAGATAGCGGCATCCAAGCGGCTATTATTTGAAGTACTCAACAAGAGCGACCAGATGGTGTCCCGCCGGCGTGACGGGACCAGCAGAAGCGTACAGGATGTCATCACGCTACTGAAGGAGACCGACCCTGACGACGTGCCAACGTTTGTGGCGAAGGACCTTCATAAGTTGCCTCCCGTCACATTTGATCACGTCGACGTTACGTGCCTTTTGAAGGACATTGTGTCCTTAAAGTCCAGTCTGGTTGACGTCCAAAACAAGCTGGCGAAAACCGAAGATATCGTCGTGGAATTGCGTCAAGAAATTGTGACTTTACGCAATAATGCGGCGATATGTAGGTCACCGTCAACTGCGAACGTCAACAAATTATTCCCAACGGACCCCGAGTATCTGTCCCCTCACGGGGTCCGTTGGGAAATGTAAATAATTTCATGTCCAAGGGACCCCCTTGCCAAGTACGTGGGGTCCGTTGGGAAAAAGAATTCCCTACGGACCCCCACTCTCTTCCCCCGTTAATAAAAAAACGAAAACAGAAACAAAAATGTCTTTAATTTCTAACAATCTTATAAAAAAGATTTGATTCATCGAAATATTAAGAAAATCAAATGAGACACTATGAAAACTTAATTACTATTTAACGTAGCATTTCAAGCAAATGACCCACAGTTTACAAACGCCATTTGGGAATCACGTATGTAACGCTCGTAATCAATTGTTTTCTGGGATCTCTGGTTTAATGACTTAGGGTTTACTGTCATTTGCTGATATTTTAATTCATACAAATTGGCATCGCTACTTAAAACCTTAAGCAGATCCATTAAATTTGGATTCTTTTTTGAAATATCACGTTTTTGTTGATGTGTTTTCTGTGGTACAACATGGAGTGTTTAGTTTAGATAGTTAAAATTTAAAATTGAGGGTAGTTTTGTTTTATTTATACTGCCAATGCATTATATGGTCAATTATTTTGTGTGATATCTTACCTATGCAGTGTTTATTAGTTAAAACCTGGTAATTGCGTGGTATAGTGTTTATAACTAATTTTCCTTGTTTTCATTTGTTTATTACGGTAAAACAGGGTGCTCAATAAAATGTAAGTAATTGTTTTATTTTCTAAGGACAAACTGTTATTTTATTGTGACGTGTAAGTTTCCACATCTTATTTCTCCTATTGGTTATTTTCAGAAAGTCTAAATAATGAGTAATTGTGTTGCTCAAAGTTCAACTTACAATGATCCAGATTATGTGATTATAAAAAAAAATGGTGGAGAAATAAGACTGCAGGCTGGGCATCGTTACGTAAAAAAAAGGAAATTTAAGGATGACTCATGGCAATGGGAGTGTGTAAATAGAAGAAAACGTAAATTCTATGGATCTATAACAATAAAAGTAGGTATACATAGATATAATTAATGTGTCCCGCGGTATCACCTGCGTTCATTTGAGAAAAAAAAATCGACTACAACCCCGTTACCATCCTTATGAAATGTTTTTTTTTATTTTTATGTACTGAACCTTATAATTAATACGTTTCGTGAATTCTAGTTCGAAAGAAGGTTTAAAGATTTCTTTTTTATAGGATCAAACAGTAACGAAGGAAAAATCTCATATTTGCATACCAGATTTCACACAAAATGAAATTGACATTACATTAGATGAATGTAAAAAAAACATTGTTCTCCAGAATTTCCAGAAGTCCCAAAAACATTTAATAAGACAGTTGCAGGTTTGAAGGATGCCGGTATTGAATTAATTAAACAGATACCAACATTTAAAAACGTTAAAAGTACATTTTATAGACATAGAAATGCTTCTATAGGTGTAAAAAAACTTATAGAAAACAAACATGTGTCTAATATGGAAATCCCTCAAAAATACAGTTCATTTCTATTAGCCGATTATTGTTTTAATGACACACGGATAATTATTTTTGCCTCAGATCACTCAAAAAAATGTGCACCTAAAGTTAAAGACTATTTAAGTGATGGACGTTTAAAGCGTGCCCGAATCCCTTTCTACAACTTTATACAGTGCATGGGGATATGGGCAGCTCTGAGCATCATACAAATATAGTGCCATTGTTCTATGCCCTATTAAGTGATAAAAAACAAGAAACTTATGAGATTATGTTCCATCTTATTAAATCACAAATACCTGATTGGCGCCCGATAACGTACAAAACAGATTTCGAGATTGCTGCTATTAACGCAGTCAAAGCTGTTTTCCAAGACGTGATAGTTAAAGGATGTTATTTTCATTACAAGAAGTGTATATGGGACAAGGGGTACAAATTAGGACTAAATAAAAATAAATGTACTAAAAGACAAGTCGCACTCAGCGCTGTGCTACCTCTACTGCCACAAGGCGAAATAATGAATGGGTGGTTTTATATCGCGTCACAAAGTCCTAATGACGAAAAATCTAAACAGTTTTGTACTTACATGCTTCGTCAATGGATAAAGGAAGATTTTATACCAGTTTGGTGTATCTTTGGTAATTTGCATAAAACTACAAATTTCTTGGAAGGTTGGCACGCCAAACTTAATAAAGATATTTCAAAAAAGAATCCAAATTTAATGGATCTGCTTAAGGTTTTAAGTAGCGATGTCAATTTGTATGAATTAAAATGTCAGCAAATGACTGTAAACCCTAAGTCATTAAACCAGAGATCCCAGAAAACAATTGATTACGAGCGTTACATACGTGATTCCCAAATGGCATTTGTAAATGGTGATATTACTGTGGGTCATTTGCTTGAAATGCTACGTTAAATAGTAATTAAGTTTTTATAGTATCTCATTTGATTTTCTTAATATTTTGATGAATCAAATCTTTTTTATAAGATTGTTAGAAATTAAAGACATTTTTGTTTCTGTTTTCGCTTTTTTTATTAACGGGAGAAGTGAGTGGGGGTCCGTAGGGACTTCTTTTTCCCAACGGACCCCACGTACTTGGCAAGGGGGTCCCTTGGACATGAAATTATTTACATTTCCCAACGGACCCCGTGAGGGGACAGATACTCGGGGTCCGTTGGGAATAAATCACGTGTCGGGGCACTGGCCGCGGCTCAAATTACGCGTCAGCAGTTTCGCTGTCGCTAACAGCTGAGCCTGAGGAACGTGCTACACAAGCGCCCCCCTGCTCTGCCCCCGCCTCCGCGACGCCTACTAGTGAAGCAGCGCGAAGTCCACGTCCAGCACCGAAGCCTGTGACATCAGCCCAGGTGAAACTTCAACCACCACCTCGCCGAAGTTTCGCCAGGGTCGCCCAAAGCGCGCCGACCGTGACCCCGAAGCCACTGGTAGAACCGGACGGTAAGGGGGCTTCAGATGGCTTTATAACGGTTCAAAAAAAGAAACGTAAAGCCAATCAGAACCGATGCGGCACTGCACCTGCGATACCTTTTTTTTTTTTTTTTTTTTTATAGTGTGAAAAATCCCCACGGATACCTCCCCCGCCGGGGTCGGAGGAGGAGGTTATGTCGGACTCGAACCGACTAAAACGCACGCCTTCTGTGGGCCGTCAGTTGCCGGAGGTGAGATTGTCATAGCCATATCTCTCGCACCCCGGCCGACCCAGGGCCATATCTCTCGATCTGGCCCTCTTCCGGTGTGGGGACAACGGAGTCCCCAACTCGCCCCCGGGTATGGGGGGGCACGCAATGCGTGCCACCGCCGTGGCCTGCTTCTGCTAGGGTGACAGGCGACCCCACCCGTCACCCCCAGGCCCGCGCTCATGGGGGACGGAGGTCATTCTGCGACCTCCGACGCCCGAGTTGCCGCCGCTCGTCGCGGGCCGCGCGGTTTGCGATTCTCCTTCGCTCCTCGCGGGCCGCAAGGTCTGCGATTCTCCTTCGCTCCCGCTCCGCCGCCTCCTTCACGAGCATCACTTGCTCGCAGAAGGAGGCGCCGGCGGCCCACGCATCCGCGCAGCGAACCATCGCCGCGAGCAAAGTGGCGAGCGTGAGAGCTCTCACTCTCAGGGTCGCCACCAGCTCCCGTCTCGGCGTCTCCCACGCCGGACACTCGGTGAGTGTGTGCAGCGCCGAGTCCTCGCTCGCGTCGCAGTGATGGCACTCGGACGTTGGCTCTTTCTTCGCGGTCCGATGCAGATACCGTCCGAAGCATCCATGATCGGTGATGATCTGCGTCAGCCAGAACGAGAGGCCGCCGTGTGGCCTCTCTAGCCACTCCCCCATGATGGGTCTTACCGCCGCTACTACGGCGCGCCCTGCGCGTGGTTGCCCAAGTTGTAGCTCCCACTCCGCCACCATGTCCCTGTGGAGCCGGGATCTCACGGCCCGAATTTCTTCAGGCTCAGGATCGTGTCCCCGCTCCCGCGCCGCCTTTCGGAAGCGGTATAGCGCCGAAAGGGATCTCGCTTCCAGGATCCACGGTAACGATCCGGCGTGGAGACTCGCCGCTTCAAAGGATATCGTGCGGTACCCCCTGATGGTCCTGATGGCCATTTTCCGCTGCGGTTTACGCAGCAGGTCCACGTACTTGGCCCTCAGGTTGTCCGCCCATACGGGGCACCCATATAGTGCCATGGACCGCACGATACCCGCGTAGAGTCTCCTGCAGGAGTCCTCCGGGCCCCTCAAATTGGGCAGCAGACGCGTCAAAGCGTTAACTGTGAGCACCAATTTGGGGACCAGGCTTCGGAAATGCTCCCCGAAGTCCCATCGACCGTCGAGCACGAGCCCCAGATATTTCATCTGGGGCTTGATGCCGATGAGAGTGCCTCCCACTGTGATGCTGGATCCCGCGGGTGGTCCGCGCCGAGGTCCATGAAAGAACATTGCCTTGGTTTTCTGCGGATCCACCGCGAGACCCAGCCGCCGGATCCTTTCCACAACTTGGGCAACCGCGGTCGTGGCCTTCCGGGTCGCTTCGCGGTGTGTAGCCCCGCTTGCCGTCACTAGCGTGTCGTCCGCATAACACGTCACGGCAGCACCATCCGCGAGCTCACTGCGAAGCACCCAGTCGTATCCGATGTTCCACAGGAGCGGCCCCAGGACCGATCCCTGCGGAACACCGCACGACATCTCTCTCCGACCGACACCGATCGCACTTGGGTAGATGACGGCTCTCTCCGTCAGGTAAGCCCCGACTATGCGGCGGAGGTAGAGAGGCACGTCGTGGTACACGAGCGCCTCCATAATACAACTCCAGGGCAAGGTGTTGAACGCGTTGGAGATGTCCAAAGCCACCGCCAACATCATCTCGCCCCGGGCGACTGCGTCCTCCGCCAGGGTCCTCACGCGCATGATTGCATCCACGGTGGAGCGCCCTCGGCGGAAGACATATTGGGCATCCGCCAGATCCGGCCCTTCTCTAGAGAGGTGCTCGACGAGGCGCTTCGCTATAACTCTTTCAAAGAGCTTGCCCACCTCATCGAGCAACACTATGGGCCGGTAGCCGGACGGTGAGTCCACCGGGCGCCCCTCCTTCCGAATGAGGACCAGTTTCCCCGTCTTCCACGTCTTTGGAAACTGGCCCCGCTCCAAACATGCGCTGAGGAACCCTCTGAATCGAGGCTCGAGAGCGTCTTCCCCTAGAGCTAGGACCCACGCCCGGCCTGGAATGCCGTCGGGTCCCGGGGCGGTGTTCATCTTGGCGCTAAGCCTTCGCACCGCCAGCTCTAGTTCTACCCAAGTGACCTCGGGCACGTTGTCGTCAACCACGCTAGGCGCCAAAGTCGACCGAGGTGGCGGAGTCATGCGCGGTGGAACATGTTCCGCCCGCGACGGGAACAAAGATTCGACCACTCCTCCGAGCAGAGCCGGCTGAAGAGTCTGGGTCAGCGGCGGGGCTCGGGGGCGCAGCTTTCCTCTTACCATAAGGTAAGGCCGCCCCCATGGGTCCCTCTCCAGCGTCTCCATCAGCTCTTGAAAAGCCGCGGCTTTGGCCCGCTTAATCTCCGCTCGGAGGGCATTTCTGGCCTCTCTGTATCCTTCATGAAGCTCCGCCAATCGGGGCTCCGTATCTGCGGGTCGGCTACGCCTCCTACGGAATCTGGTCCACTGGCGGTGCGCGATCACGCAGGCTTGTCGCAGCCTCGCGATCTCCGCAGACCACCAGTAGACCTGACGCCTCGGACGATAGGGCGGAGCCCTAGGCATACCCGCATCGCAGACACGTGTCATGGCCTCCCGAAACCACGCCGCCTCATCGTCGATATCAACAGGCCTGTCCGGCGCAATGGCCCAGGCCTGTACGATGGCAGCCTCCAGGAGGTCCTCCCGATTCAGTCGCTTAAGCACCCAGCGCGGCTCGCGTGGGGCCGGTATGACCGGCGCATCGCCCGCGGGGCGAGAGACATCAAACCGAACATATCGGTGATCCGACAGTGTCTCCACCCCGACAACGACTCGCCAGTGCCGCACACGGTGTGACAGCGAAGCGCCCGCGAACGTAAGGTCCACGATCGAGCTGCGCCCCGCGGCCACGAACGTGGCTTCGGCCCCGCGATTCTGGAGAACTAGACCGAGTGTAGCGGCCCAGCTCTCCAGTGCCCTGCCCCGCGGGTTCGTGCGCTGGGAACCCCAGGTCGTTGACCAGGCGTTAAAGTCACCGAGCACAAGAACCGGGCGAGGGTAACAGGCATTGACAACTTCGGCCAGCCGATCCAGCGATTGCTGGTATTGGCTAATGTATCGGTGTCGACTCGGCGTGAGGTAGACGGCCACGACCGCTATCTCCCCCACAAGTGCCGCTACGCAGCCATGCCCCCTTGCAATGACAGCAAGGGGGGGGCCGCCTGCAGCGGCGTTATGCACCAGTGCCGCCGACCCATCCAGGTCGATCACCCAGGCAGGCCCGGGAGGCCGGTGAGTGTATGGATCGGCGACAGCGGCGACATTTATGGACCACTGTGCCATGCTCAGCTGTGCAATTCACTAAGCAAGCACAACGATGCGACAACGATGCGAGTCGCAACGATGTGCGCGATGGACACTGTCATTGGTCGATTTCCAATGACGTGATACAATCTGACCAATGACAATCTACGTTGCGCCTCGCATCGTTGTCGCATCGTTGTGCTCGCTTAGTGAATTGCAGTGCTGGAGCAGAAGTGCCTGAGCATCGACACCGTGGCCCACGTTCGCCTGCAGGATGCGGAGCTGGGGATCCATTATGGAACCATCTCCGCATCCCGCCGCGAACTTGAAGCGGAACGCCCGCCTCGCGGCTTCGGCTCCCCTCCGGTGCAGGCCTTGCTGCCAACCCTATGGTCGGCCGGCTTGCCCTCCGCCGCACACCTGAAACAGTGCAGCGGAGCTTCGCAACTACCGGCCATATGACCGGGTTGGCCACAACGGAAGCAACGGTCTCCGACCGTTATCTCCGCCGTGCACTGCACTCCCACGTGGCCGACCGACAGGCACCTGAAGCACCTAGCCGGTCGAGCCTGCAGGAGCCGTACCTGCACCCTTATAACGCCTCTTACCGCGAGGTACCGCTGGTCGGCAGCCTTTTGGGCTGCTGCGATGGGACAGCCGACAACTGCTGCCCCCTGTCCACGGCGGCCGAAGCGAATTGCTCCGACCTTCACTGTGTCCAGGGGACAGCCCCCGGTCTCCGCCACGGCGAGTCTGATATCCTCAACCGTGATGGAGTCGTCCAGGCCCGAGATGCGCAGTTCTGCGCACTTGTTGGGCCTAGACACCCGGACGTCGGCTGCGTCCAGCGTCTCCCTTATCTTCGCCGCTATGGCGTCGGCCTGGGGACCGCTGGAAGCGCCGTGGACCTCGATCAGTCGAGCACCCGTCCGCGTGTGTTTCACCGTGACGGGTACCGTCATGTTGAGGGCCTTCATATCAATAAGGCCCGTTGCCTGGGTCACGATTTGGGGGTACTGCACACCCCTCTCCAACGCTTCTGCCGTCATCGTGAGGACGACGGCCGTTGAACGAGGGACGCGCAGCCTCCTCGGCGCTCCTTTCGCAGCAGCCTCAGCCTTCTTGGCCTTTTTGGCTGCCTTCCTTTTAGCGTTCCGCTTCTTTTTTTTCTCTCCAGCAACTTCCCAGCCACCCTCCGGTGAGGAGCTGCTGGAGGCAGCCGGAGTCGATCCCCGGGCTGGGCCTGGGGTCTTGGCTGGGGCCGGGGCGGGCACCAGAGACGTCTTCCCCTTGCCCTTCCCCATTCCCTTGCCCTTGGCCCGAGCGCCTTGCGCAGCCTGAGGGCTCCCAGCTCCCACAGCGAGAGTGGCCGGAGCGGCAGACGCAGTGGAAGGATTTATCACCATCGCTGCCGGACTGGCAGAACCCCTCCCAACTGCATCGGCGTACCCGGTCGGCGGCGCCAGGGACGGGCGCCGGAAGGAGTCCATCATGGACTCCAAACAACGCCGTGTGTGCTCCTCATGCGCCAGCTGCCGGGCCTCCTGCGCCTTCTGCCACTTTTCCATAGCGGCAATGGCCGCTAAGCAGGCCGCCAGAGGATCCGTTGACCGGGCCGGCTGCAGTATCGGCGATTCCGGCCGGGCCAGACGCGCCGATGGCCCGGACTGTGCCTGCGACTCCAGCCGCACCGGCGACACCGACCGTGCCGGCGACATCGACCGCTCCGGCTGCGCCACCTGCTTCCGCCGCGCCGAGCGCGTCACAGGCATCTCCGGCATCCGAGCGATGACCTTTTTGAGCTCCGCCAGTTCGGCTGCCATCCGCCCCAACTCTTTGCGGTGCTCGGCCGCAATGCGCTCCAGCTCTTTGCTGTGCTCGGCCTGCCGCTGGGTCTCTTGCAGCCTAGCCTGGGCCCGCTCATGCCGTGACGCAGCCAGCTCTACTTTCAGCAGTTCGTATTGCTCGGCAAGGCGCTCCGTCGTCCGCAAAACCCGTTCATCCTCCGGCCTCGTGGTCCCCTTGTGAGCCTTGGCCATTTCACAAAGGGCCTCCATAACGTCTCTAGACGTCACGTCGGTCCTAGGCGTGGGCGCCGCCGAGATGGAGGGACTCGGCGGCGCCGCCACATCCTTCGGAACCAAAGCCCGAGGGGAGGACGCCTGGGGGGTAGCCTTCTTACTACCCTGCAACCTTTGACGGCCGACCGCTACCAACTTGGAGGGGGTAGGACCCAGCATCTCGTCGCCACCGTGGCTGCTACTGGAGGACGAGTCGGCCAGGGTAAGCTCCAGATCTGACTCGGTCTTCGCCGGAGCAGGAATATGCTTTTTGCATTTCCTCTTCCTCTTCTTAGCGAGCTTTCGGGTCTGCAGACCCACCGGGCTGTTCGCCCTGCTCTTCTCATTCGCGGTGTCGAATTTCTCCGACACCACCTGGGACGCGACCTCCGCGTCATGGTGCTGCGCGACCTCCGCGCAGACTATTTCGCTTGGTTGGGGGGGGTTGTTTTTGAATCTATCCATAACATTCCCACGAGTATGAGTCGATATAAGCTACACTTCTCGGGTGACGCTCATTCCAGGAAGCGGGGTAAATACTGTGGAGGTCCCCAGGTATCCACAGGTTTTAGACGACTTCGCTGTCGGGTTTTACAGACTTTTCCTTGTCGCGGGCCGGCCAATTAAGGCAAGCCCCACGTTCTCCGAGATCACGACTTCCCGAGTGTGGCTAGCACTCAGGTCGTTGTCGATCACCCGGAGGCTACGCGACGCGAGAGGGCAGCCAACCCCCCCAACACCGACGGTGGCACGAGTGCTTGTCAGCCCCTGCGCGAGCAGTGGGCCGACCCGTCCCTCGATCCCGATGGATCACTACGTCTCTCCCCTGTCCCCTCTGAGAGCAGAGGGATACTGGGAGCGACTTCCCGCCTCGCGGACCTAACAGGTCCGCCGTACCACGACCCACCTCATGGGGTCAGCTAGCCCTCAAAAGGGCTGTTTTTGTGACCCTGATAAGGGCCTGGAGGACACCTCGCGGCACCCTCCTCGCGAGCCTAGCAGGCCCGCCATCCCACGACCCCCTCGTGCAATGGGGTCAGCTAGCCCTGAAAAGGGCTGGGTTGTCAGGTTTCTAGTCGAGCGGCTAACAGAGCTCTTTCCCCTTGGAGTCGGAGTCCATTAACCGTCGTCCAGGGTGCACCAGCCACCCCGCTTCCGCTCCCCAGGACCGTGGTCCAAGGGGGAAGAAACGGGGAGGCCATCGTGGAGGTTACCCGACCTAGCACCCCGACCTGCGATACCCAAACTTTCGCTGCATGCCGCTAAGCCGAACACTCCGGTGTATATCTCCCGTCTGCACTACACGACGACGGCAAAGAGCATCGTGGAGTACGTGCGCCATAAGGTCAACTACACGCCGAGAGTCCAGCTGTTGGAGTCGCGCCGCAACGTCAACTTTTTATCGTTCGTGGTGCGAGTACCCAATTGTTTCCTGGACCGCGTTATGAAGGAAGACTTTTGGCCACAGGACGTGGTTTTCCGTCGCTTCCGCGGACCAGTGCCACAGGAACGCACATAGACTTAGTGCATAGGAAGTGCTTACTAACATAGGTTAACTGTTATTTACTAACAACTACTTGTATGTATTTCTAGTTTTAAGGTATATGTCTATGGGCCGTAGTATAAGTTTATAACATCTGTAACTTTACTCATGTTGCCTGCAATAAAGATTTATTTATTATTATTATTATAGTTAACTTGTTAAATATTCCAGAATAATATTTGTCACGAGTACTTAGTAGGTATACCTACTAAAAGTAAAGTTTGAAGAGAAAAAAAAAGTTTGTGTATCATCAAGTATCCGTCGTATCATTTGTTTATTTTTTCTGTTGAACAGTGACAGTAACGTTGGACAGAATAAAGTCTGTCGGGGTTTACCTAGCTGGCAATAAGATAAGAGTTATATAACTACATACACACAACGCATCGTCGCCGCGTCGCGGGCGCTAACGCTGTTAACAGAGAGCACATCGCAATGCCAAATACCTACCTAAAAGTCAAAAAGTCAAAAGTCAAAAATCATTTATTCTGTATAGACCATTAAAACGGCACTTACAAAACGTCAAAAATATATAATTATGTACTAAAGACTAGGTTAGCAAATGGACCACCGGTTCGAAACGCGGCCCTGGCCTGAGAAGACTCCGGCAAGAAACTCAGCGGGCTTTTTTTTTTTGGTCTATTTACAAATAATGCTTAGTCTACTTAGTCTAAATACAATAATTTGTTTGAGAAGCATGCATGAGTGAACAGCTCATTTCCAAGCTAGTTTATCATCTAAATATTCTTGTATTTTATAATAGCCCTTTTGGCACAATTTCCTCTTAACTACATTTTTAAATTTATTTATAGGTAAATCCCTAATTTCCTTAGGGAGCTTGTTAAAAAAGCGTATACAGTTACCCTGGAAAGAACTGCTAATTTTTTGGAGTCTGGTATCACAGACTACAAGATTGTTTTTATGTCTCGTATTTATGTTATGCCTGTCACATATTTTTGGAAATTTGGAAATATTTTTCTTAACATACATTAGGTTCTCGAAAATGTACTGTGACACTACGGTCAGAATGTCTATTTCTTTAAACTTTTCTCTGAGGGAGACTCTTGGGCCCAAATTATAAATAGCTCGCACAGCCCGCTTTTGTAATATAAATATTGTATTCAAATCCGCGGAACTACCCCAAAGGAGAATTCCGTAGCTCAAAATACTATGAAAATAACTGAAATAAACTATTCTAGCCGTATCCACATCTGTCAGAGTCCTAATCTTTTTTACAGCGTAGGAAGCTGAACTTAATCTATTGGCTATTTTTTCAATATGTGATCCCCACTGCAGTTTGGCATCAATACTCAAACCTAAGAACACTGTTGATTCCACAAGGTTCAACACCTGACCATTGAGTTGTACATTGGTTTCCACCTGTGCAACATTAGGTAGGGTAAATTTAATACATTTAGTTTTATTCCCATTTAGGCAAAGATTGTTTGTACTAAACCAATGGACCACTCTTGTTATTGCACCATTCACTTCGTCATAATTGTTTAGTTGCCTCTTAATTAACTTACTAACCTAACAAGCGCACTCCGTACGCTCCAATGTACTGGTGGAATGGAGAGCAGTTCGAGGAGAAGTATTGCTTTGGGAAGATTGCGCTCGCCGCTCGGCACAACCGCTGGGCGGCACGGCGAGAGAACTCAAGATATGGCAGCATATTCCCGGCAGAGCACATAAACCGGCACTCGTCGGGCGCACTGCTCGCCGAGGGCGCCACGACCGACAACAAGCATTATGTAACTCGAATGCAGCTTCTCCATATATAGAAAGAAAATAGGTAACTAGGTACAATAGTGGACTAACATCTTTACAAGTTGCTGTAGCTCGCAAGGCTTTAAGACTTGTAATGGGTGATAGTAGTTCATTTTTATTGTTTTATGTATTCGTTTAGCAATAAACTTTACAAAATAAGCATCATTAAGGAAGAAAAATAAATGTGGAAGCCACCGATGAAGCACAGGCGGCAAAGTGGTCTACTACAAATTTGAATATTCGGCCCTCTGTTCGCGAAGTCTTCTTCATTTAAATTTGTCAGGTATTTTAATTGAACGTTTTATGTAAATAAATAGGAATAAGCATGGTTTTATACCCCTGTCCTTTCAACGGGCAGTTGAAGTGCTCTTGTGGTCCGCGACGCGTGCCGGTTTGCTCGAAATTCTGCATTAGCTGCTTGACATTGCTCCTTATTGTGTCTTCTTGTTTGTATTCCCAAGTTCTGTTCTTAGTTATGCGCTTGGCAAAATGCTGCACAATCTACATGCACGTTTTCAACGCGTCGATCTTAGTGTAGACCCGGACAGGACAATACCAAGGTTTTGTTCAACGAACATGTCACACCAAGACGGTTGTCATCAATAGGTCGACACCCCAAGTTGTTCAAGTATATATGTCTGCCTAGGGCAGGTTATCCAGCCCGGTAGAAACAATTTCGTGCAAGAAATCACCAAAATTGGGTTAACGCTACCGAGAACCCCTACCGAGTTTCATCGTTTATTACAAGTAGCGTTGTAAGTATAGGATTCAGCGTACAACCAAACCCACTGAGTCAAATCACTTGAATTTTGTACAAGGCACATGGCGGCGGCGGCGTCGGCGGCCGGCGCTGGGAACATAACCTCTTGAATTTATTCCCCTACAGGCTGAAAACGGTAAAATATTGTTTAAGTTAAGATCAACGTCATTACTTAACCTTCCAGCTGTTAAGAAACGCATAAAGTTCATCGAGTTCTGTAGTGTGTGCAGCGAAAACAGGAGAACTGCTGGCTCCGCTGAAATGATCTCATAATTTAACGAAAGTCTAACCATAATTTTGAGTAAAGCGGAAAATAATTACAGGGGACGAAAGTCCTATGTCCCCCAGGAGGGACGTTGGGACATTAAATAAGACATTCCACGATATAATGTATGAAGCTGCCTTAATAATGGCTTCAAAATGTATTTAAACATTAGTTTAATCAAATTGAATATAATAATTTTATTGTAATTACGAATATGTAAGTACATTTTATATGATTTTAAATGAATTTAAAGAATTTAGTATGCTAAGTATACAAAATATCGTCGCCTCAAGACGGATGCATAGGAAAATTTGGATCAACCTCGGGCGAAGCTCGGTGGCTCAGTGGTCAGAGCATTCCCCCTGTAAGGTCAGGGGGAATGCTCTGACCACTGAGCTACCGACCAGATCAGGGGTTCGAGTCCCGCCTGAGCTTAATTTCGCTTTTTCCTGTCTTAATCAATTTCTAACTGTTATGAAGCGCCGTGCGTCTCTAATTACTCACAAATAAAATAACGTAACTCTTATAGGATCACTTGGTTGTTTTTAATTAATCAGTTCATCTCATCATGGTTTCCCTATTATGTTTTCCTATTCTCTCCTCTTTTCCTCTGCTGGTATAAATGACAACTCTGTGCTGCTAATAAATACTAGTAATGGTAAGACAATCAAATAGGCCGTGCAATCAATGACAACTATGCCTTTTTCATATATTATATCAAAAAGGCATAGTTGTCATTGATTGCGGTTAAGGTTTCTTACACGGCACATATTACGACTGTTTATACTGTCACATAAAGCAGTAGCAGCATAACAGTGCGGACCATAAAGAAGTTAGCTCACTTAGAGACGGCACGGGCGCGCGGCGCGCAGTACAGTGTTATTATGACGCTGGGGTTCTTACCATTAAAAGTTTTCTGTCGGTCGTCCAACATCTGGGCTTGCAATTGAAATTTGAAACTTTTCCTTTCCCACGTCTGCGTACGTTTGGTGCAGACTCCAGAGTGGAAGCAGTACAGCTCGTTCCGCAGAGTTGTGCTCGGTTCTTTATATAATAAAATGTATATGACAACCTCTGTGGCGTACGCGTAGCGATATATCGCTCGACTGCTACGCAGGGGGCGCGCGTTTGATTCCCGCTCAGTGCAATTTTTTTGTGCATTATTATGTATTTGCATTGATGTTTCTATGTATAATATGTATGTATGTACAAAAAAAAAGATTCCATACAACAAGCCAGTTAAACTGTGCTTACCATGGGTCTAAATACGCATCTGCTGCATCTGCACGACCAAATAATACAATTTCGAATTTGCAGCGTGTTGATGCTTCTTGGGCCACAAGTACAGAAATATGAGAAAGTGAAGCGCTTAGATCGTTCGACTTCAACATTCCGTCGTATATAATTAATTTGAGTGAGCGAAATTAAAGGAAGCATTCTCTTTAGAAATTCCTCTAGCATATAAGTATGGTCGACTGACCTCAAGTCCTAAATCCGATTTTGGAATCCTTAAAAATACAAACTTAGTTTTAGGTACATATTTACGTAATGTAGTGAACATTTTCACTAAACATTTTCACCAAGCATATCTCTTTTTAGGACTACCTTTATTTTAGCTGCTTCTGGTTACCAATCTCTATATCAGAAACTTGTAAGGAAAATGTTTTCAATTTGCGTAATCCATTTATTTGTTTATTCTTAGTGTCACTGTAATGGTGCCCATGCTCTTACCCATATAATAGACACACAAATACAACGATCCCTCTTTTAACGTAAAACAATGAGCGCAATATTTAATGCGCTGTAAATGTTTAATAGAAGCACAGTTAATATCCTGGATGCATAATAAATGGGCGGATGTGCGCCACAGTAATTACGGAGCGCGCTGGGGGCAGAGGGGGCAGCGCCGGGTTAATTTCGTGTACCTAACCCTGCAAACTCTATTAACGTACTTTTATCCTCGTCACTTGTCGTGGTGATCGTAAAACTAAAGCTCAGCGCGAGCGTCGCGTCGATGGTCACAATCACAATACGAGCCGGCCGAGTGCGCCGATTATCGCAGTAAGCCTCCCGGGAGGGTTCGCTGTCCACTCGACGCTCCGTTGGCAATGTTTACGGCGACCTTTCTAGCGTTATTACCTTCTTTTTATGTACTTTAGCGTAATCCCGGTAAAGCCTCAGTTTGGAGGTTCACAAGCTCGCAAGGACGACCCGTTTGTAAGTAAACAAACAATGTTAGTGAAGCTATTTACGTTGCGTGGGTTACACTGTGCGGCGCGAGGCACGCTCGCGTCGCGTCGCGTGTCGCGCCCTTGTCGTGTCACAACGTGGTAAGAAGTGTCACAAGCTGTCACGTTTGTACGAAGTTCCCATAAAGTTACTCAAAAGTTCACAACCGCGATTAAACCACATAAGTACCTACAAGTCGTAATAAATGCAGTCGGTGTCAACTGTGTTATCTTATCATATCAGTCACGCACACCGAATACCTACCGTTAAATTCGTGAACTAATATGAGGCACTTCTGTCTTAATTCTAGTACCTTAGCACCGGAAGTACCTAAGTCAACACGAGGGTCGAACACTTTCTTGTTTTTTTTTTTTATTATTATTATAAGTAACCAACACGCCCTGGTTTGTACCCAACGAACTACTACACCGTGACCTACGAATGCCCACTGTGACGCAGGAAATCGTACGCCATACCAAGTCCTATAAAGAACGAATCCAACAACACCCAAACACTCTGGCTCGGTCACTAATGGAGAATCACAACAAAGCGCGACGATTAAAGCGCAAAATACCTCAAGACCTAATCCAATCACAGTAAATACATACAACTACTGTGTAAACAATGAGGATGTGACACAGGTCACATACTGAGCAAGCCAGCGATAGCACCAACCAACATACTTCTGAATGTCCCACGGAGGAGACAGATTATAGTAAAAAAAAAAAAAATATTAATGCCATCTTAGGAAAACGTACAGCTATTTAGTGTTACAAATATAATTATGCTAGGAGACGGCCAATTAAAAGTTTTTATTGATAAAAGCAGTTCAAATTATGTAGTAAGTAGTAGGTAGACAATTTTCTTTCACAATATATGTACCTATATGCAAGCCAAAATACAAAGTGATGCAGCAGGAAATAGCCAAGATCATCAACATGGATACAACAAAAATAGAGTGGTTAATTTTTTTCAAAGATAAAAGAGCTAAGGTCTCTTTTCATTTTAGCAATACTCTAAAAAATAATAGCAATAATTATGTTCACTGAGTGTGTACTGTAGGTATGTACGTCACAATCCCTACTAATCCCTACTAATATTATAAATGCGAAAGTAGCTCTGTATGTCTGTCTGTCTGTCTGTCTGTCTGTCTCACTTTTACGACTAAACCGCTGAACCGATTTTGATGAAATTTGGTATAGAGGTAGGTTAGACCTTGAGAAAGGATATAGGCTATGTTTGGTCGCGATAACCGACATCCACGCGGGCGGAGCCGCGGCCAAAAGCTAGTACACAATAAATGAGAAATTTATTTTATGACATAATGTTCGCCTAACACATAATAATTTTACTGTTGTTTTTAACACATGAGCACACAAATGCAACCACCGACACTTGGGAGAATTTGACTTAAAATTACTTAGACCTTGTTCATCTACTTATTTTCAGTTACGTATGAAGTAAACCGCTTTACTTAAAACATAACTATTGCTGTGTATTAACGGTATCGTGTGTAAACTCTGGGCGAGCTCTAAGAGGAAATCAAGTGGTAGCGGCAAGGAGCGGCCCATCGAATGGCGAAATTATTTAAATCAGGGGCCTGTGGTCCTTCAAAGTTCATGTTTCGTAATGAGGGCAAGTGATAATCAAGACATTAAACTGGGTATTGGTCTCGGTGGTACTGTTTTAATTAAACGCAGTAGCGTTTTCAAAAGAAGTCGAATGAGGTAAGTTGTTAGTAAGCGGTTCTTAGTATTATTTTAGTTGCTACTAGTTAGTATAATTATGTGCTCATGAAGTTCTTTACCCTTGTGCCTGCCAAGCCTGTACCCGTTATAAGACTGCCAGAGAACCCTAAACGTAACGTATATATCAATATGTATGTACTAGGTACAACATTGTATAAAGTCTACCACCAATTACAAGCTCGAATTCTGCAAATTAATAGTTATTTGTTATACAAGAGTGCAAAGTTGCTTTTTAACCGCGTGCTCAGTTTTGATGACCGAGCAAGCGAAAGATTCTAAATTAGAATCTTGAGCGTTAGCGAGGAAATCAAAAGAGCACAAGGTGAAAAATCTTTGCACTCGAGTGCAACACGTAACTTTTCATCCCACCTCAGCGAGGAAATAATGAAATGCTTCTCCTTCCTAGCGTTAATTCCCAGTCGCATCCGAAGCTTTCACCTCGGAGTCCGGGGTCCGCTTTACCAGTCTTAACTGCGGATTTGGCTGGACCTCGATATTTTCCGTGAAGCGACTGCCATCTGACCTCCAATGGTGACATTAGGCGATATCGAAGCATTGCAGCTAGGCCGTTGTTGTTGAACTTTTTAGGGCTCCAACTACCCGTAACGACTGCCATAGATGTTCGTATGGCATCCGTGACCGACGGCTTAACGTGCTCTCCAAGGCACAACCAGACCAATGCAAATACCCATTTTCATGCATAAAAAATATTTGCACTGAGCGGGGATCGAACCCGTGCCTCCTACGTAGCGGCCCCGTTCACTACCACCACGCCACGGAGGCTGTATAATATGTGTATTAATACTAATAATAAAATACAAAAAAATAAAAATTCAACAACAATGTTCAACAATATTGACGTGAAAAAAATTGATGCGCGCAAAGCAAATTTAAAAAAAAAAGTACATCAAGCAGGTTCCGAGTCTGAGTTTTTCATAAATTAAAAAAAAGTTGTATGATAAATTCGGCACCATAGAGGTAGAAGTAAATAGGTTTAATGATGTTTTGAGTTCACAAACCTAGTACACACGATGTTCTAAATTCAAATTTACTTTATCCTCTAGAGGATAAAAACGACTTTTACGCTCAGTTATCGAAGAGCAAAAATACGCTTTCCGAGATGGTGGGATGAAAAATAATTTACGCTCGCTATCAATACACTGGCGACATTGGAAATAACCTAATATGTATAACATTTTTGAATTTAAATAGCACTTGGTTATTTCTCCGTCGGTATCAAATAAGTCAGTTGTGGCGGGTCCCTACAGGCGCCCATAAATTACGCTAGTTCGGCCCAAACCATCGCGTGGGCGCGACGCGAAGACAAATCACACGGCCCCATAACTCACGCCGCGACTCACACAGACCGCTCACTCATGCACAATAGCGAGTAGGTACATAAGCAAATGCTTTCCACCTTAACTTTCCGCAAGTGTACAGCCTATGGGGTATAATGGAATAGATAAAACACTATTTTGTTCTGGAGTACCTACCTACCCTACGAGTATGAACTTTTCTTTGGTCGTGAAGAAACCCCTTATGGTTACAACCCCACCAGAGCTAATGAAGTGACTATATATGTCGGGATCGAACCAACTAAAACCACACAGTAGGTAATTCATTCACGGATGCTACGAGCGTGAAAGTTGGATACAAGCTCGTCCGTTCCTACTTGGCACACTTTAAAACTAATAGAGATACGTAGGTCTAAGCCAACCCCTTGCTGGCTGTTCAAATCCATACTCTTTCAGAAGTCTGTTTCGTCCTATTTTCCTTTTCTACCACATCGCAAAGTTCCGTAATCGCACTTCAAAAGTAGGAGTTCCATTTACTTGATATTATATATTATCATTTTTGATCGTAAAGCCTTTACACAGAAAACGAGTTAAACTCAGTGGACGGAGAAAAGAAAATTCTTTTATGTTACATTTATTTCATAAGAATCTTACCGACTACAACAAAGTAAAAAGTAAAAGCAAATTCTTTGCAATGTCAAAGTTGGCTGTTAAAAATACGATAGACTAAATGAGGAAGTGGCCGGTCGAGCCCCGTGCCCCGAGCGCCGAGCGCCGCCGCCGCCCGCTGTGAATGGAAACTGCGCGGTACGACTAAATGTGATTTCAAACGGACAAGATCGCTTTAAATAGTACAGGGTGACCAACATATTGCGACTTTGTCGGAACGTGTACAGTATTTGTTATTGTTTTATTTATTTATTCAAACTTACAGATTTCATCACATTTTGTAAGCATTTGTAAAAAAGTTGTAAACATATTTTGTAAGCATTTGTATATTACACAACACATAAATAAATTACTAGCTGTTGCCCGCTGGTCCACCCACGTGTATGTCGGATATTGCGACCAAACATAGCCTATGTCCTTTCCCAAGGTCTAATCTATCTCTGTACAAAATTTCATCAAAATCGTTTCAGTGGTTTAGGCGTGAAAGCGTAAAATACAGACAGACACACAGAAAGACAGACAGAATTACTTTCGAATTTATAATATTGGCATAGATAATATGGATTATTTATTGACTATGATGACATAATTTACAGATAATGGGCAAGCAAGTATATAATCTAATGCGTGTTTGGCAATATTCAGCTTGTAAATGCGCGTAGTCACGGGCCGCTCTGTGACAGCCCAAATAAGTTATGAGTAAAGTTGTGGGCGGAGATCAGTCCCCTGCCGGCTCATTAGCGGGCAGAGGCCTGACAGTCAACACCTCCTGAAGGAATACAACATTAAGTTATTACTGCGCTGTTGCCTGGTTAATCTGAAGGATCATCGTTCCTAGATGTAACAACTTAGGTTGGAGTGCAATTATTTAGAGTCTCTTTACTTAATGACATAATTTTTCGTTACCTGTTTCTCGATCTGATTACGGCTCCACTCGCTACCGCTGCGCCAATAATACTAATAATTATAAGAGAAACCTCTAACGTTACCTTATGGCTACCCTTACCTACTGTTAACCCATAATACAGTCGTTATCATTTGTGAAAGTAACGTGACGCTCTAAGTGCACAGGTTAACTTACTATAAATATAAAACACGGTTTATGAAAGTACAATAAAACGCTGTTCAGCTCGTGGTGAGCGGAATGCGTGTGGTGATACATTGGTCCTGGATCCCCAGAGAGTTTGTAGGCATCTTTGACTTTATTAAAGAGGTATTACTTGACTGTTTGTTGCTTGCTTAGTGGGCTAATTACAGGAGATATAGGCAGAGCTATATGTGTGGTGGTCGAATCGCTCTAAGTCCCATTTTGTTCGAGATCCGTGATACTATTTTCGTAACAACCCATATGACTTACGAACCGTCATAGCATTTTAACAACACAAGAGTAAAATAAGAGTAGGAAGACTTAGGTCATATAGATATTATAATAGATACCGCCTGCAGCAGCACTGGCAGCAAATGAAAGGTGAAAGACGATCTGCTGAATTTAGGATTTCTGATTTACACTAAACTTATAACAACATAAGCTCTTTTTCCTATCACAATGAGCAGGAGAGGATATTCCCTATAATGACTAAGCACAGGAAACGGAGCCATGAGCTCTCAAGTTCGATTGTAGCTCAAAAAAATATTATAGGACTTTTCTATCACTAAATCTCCCCCGTAGAAACACGAAGTGTAGTCACATTTTGTCGTAATTAAAATGAGCCGTGTGTATCGTATCAGTATGTAATATAGCAAACAACAATGTTTAAAAATAAGAATTCTCCGAGTGCACCGTGTTATGTGTGTGTACAGTACCTGAGAGGCGCATCGCCAGCTCGTGTGAGTACGTAGCTTTGAACTTAGCCGACCATTTGTCTACCGCCGCAGTTCTGAACTTAGTCTTTGTTGTGTTTCGTAGTACACTCGTATTAAACTGCATGTTCCTCAATGAAATAAAACTAATTCAAACTGATTCTCTCGCGGTTTATTACAGGTAATACTCACTGAAATAGAGCCGACCCGATGTGTCACGGGGACACCCTGGTCTATGATGGTGGTCGCCTAGAAGTGTGAAGTTGTTCATTACAATTATTTTATTCAATGAGTAATATTTGTATCAATTACGATAACATAATGTTCCTCAATATTTTGTAGATAAATTGCACAATTACCAATGAGTGAAAAAAGTATTCTGCTGTTTTTGGCTATGGACGGGTGCAGCACCAGGGACGTCATACTCGCCCTGCTGACCCTTGAAGAACCCCATGACTGCAGTCAATTTGGAAAAACACAGCAAGCACCTCAATTTAGTATTGAATTAACTTAATCATTTAATTTACGAGTTCATATTTTGGTCGCATATTACCTTGCGAACTTGAAACTGAATATAAACATGGCTTTTCGTCTGAGCGAGCTACCTACCCACATAAAAGAAATGTTTTCAGTTTGAGTTTTGGTACTATGTAGAATTAGCACAGTGCCTGTAACGCACCGGCACCGGTGAAGTTGCAAGTGGCGCAGGGTTAAGTATTCATGAGCCTGGCTGGCGCGAGCGCGACGCTCGTGCCTCCGCGTTGTTAACTTTCCTGGCGCGTCACTTCAGTTGAACAAACAGTGCACGCGGCCGGCTCACTGTGCAACTTCCCCTCGTACAGCGACTCAGCGAGGCTCCAGCTCGGCGTCGGCTACAAATTCACACAACCCTAGCGCTGGTTAGCTAAATGTTCCTTCAGATTTATCGCTGCGCCCACCGGACTGGACTACACAATGTTTATGTGAGGCTTGTGTGGCCATACATACTCGCTCCTTCGAATGTAAATCAGTTCTATCGTAGTTAGAGGCTTAAGTATAATAATAATGATTCTAATTATGTGATTGGAATTAGTTGTGAGTATTTACACATTTTGCACAGATAAGGTGTAAAAAGAGGTACAATGTGTCGTGGGTCATGAAGGAATGGAACTTTCAAATTCCATTAAACTTAAATATCCGTCTGCAATCGAAAGCTACGAATATCAGAATATATGCGTTTGTTTGCATTCTAGAACCTAGCTACAATTCTACAAGGATTATACAAGTTACGCTCACTTTGAGTTTAGATACCGGCTATAGTATGTCGTAAATGCAATATATTATATCGCCACTTAATCTAAAATACAATCTAGTAAATTTGTAAGTAGGTACTTCCCAGACTACAGGTACGTGTCCGACCCAGTTCTCGCCACTCCCCAATAGTCGCGCCCGCTACACTTGGAGCGATCTGTCATCATTGACAGGGCTATTTTTGCCAACACGCCTGATAAAGTGGTGATATATCGCTGCGAGCGCGGCGCACTGATTGTCAATAACACAATACTTAGCTCCTCATGATAAGAAACTCGTGGAATATTTGGATCGGGCTCGTGAGGTTTGCAATATATGGAATGTGGATTCGGCGTTAATTTTGTACCGACAATCATATCGGGGTGCTGGCCAAAACTAATGCTTAGGCTTGCTGGAAAAAGCAGTTCTTCTCGAGGCGCGCACAGGAAGTAAAGCGATGTGAACCCTGTCTATAAATAAACACCGGCTGCTTACTAAACACACTCAGACGAAGCTAGGGCAATAATTGTCGACTACCAGTTGTGCGGTAGTCAATATTTATTATCATATTTATCCTCCTAATGCAGATATGCATGCAACGTCTCTGTTGTTAATGGTTGCTATGTGCGTCCGAGCAAACAGCGATGTGAACAATACAATCTGTGCGAAACAATTTATTTGTGTAAAACAAACGCGGGCGAGCGGCGCTAATCTATTCGATATTGATTCACAGCTTACGTTTGTCTCTGGTTTGTATGCGTGCATGTTGTATGTGAGCCTATTTTTTACGCATCTATATTTAATACATCCTGTATCATCGTGAACAATCTGTCCTACTGGATGTTTAGGCTTTCCTCTGTTTTCTGTATCGGGAGTATCGTGACCGTATGCGAGTCAGCTGGCCGGTAGTTTACATTCTCATTTGCATTCAAGCACTCTGTGCAATCATTTCTTCTTTTGAAAACAGTATTATGTAAACACAGTTAACATCATTTATGATAATTAAAAAATATTGGTGTGAGAAGGTGTGTATTGTCTCTCACTAGTCGTTCGCATCGCAATAGTGAAAGCATGGACGTTCATCAGTGTTTTGTTACCCAATTGAATAAGCGTTTAAATTTGGCACAGGGCTGAGTCACTTCCGTAGCATTGCATGCAGGACGCCACTCCGCTCCGTGGCGGCGCGCGGTGGCTCTCACCGCACGTAGAGCTAGATTTGCAATGAAATGATAGCGTGTTTGCTTGTACACAGTGTTGGTGCAGTTCGCTTGAGAATGTCTGTAGTGTAGTGTACTGCGAGCTGGTTGCGGAGGGTTGATCCCGCACCGTGCGCCGCATCGCTAATTGTTCAATCGCCGACATCTAAATTATGTAAAATATTGCTCAATTTGTTTTGCATAAAGGGTTAAGTGCGGCGGGCGGGGCTGGGGGCGCAGGCGAGGTCGTTCCGCTCACCTGCGACGCGATAATTGATATTTATGCAAACAACCTTATTTATAATACAACAAAGATTTTCACTTCCGCATAAGTATCTCGATGAAGTAATATGTATGTAAATATCGCGGAGGTTCGTATGTTTCCACTCATCGGGAGGCTAAACAATTTGGACGATATTTCAGCGGGTAATTTTTATAGCATCGTACGCCGGAATGAGGTTAGGCACTGAGAACGGAAATAACATAGCTTTTGGCTCCGCTCCGACATGAAAGCGCAGTATTTCCGGTTAAGTCGATAGCGAATAATCGAGGCGAGAGTCTTCCAAGGCGCTGCTTAATGAAATTGGTTTTGTGAAGTATTGTTTATGAACGTCCCTCAAACGTCACACAGACGGCCCCCACCGCGACACCGCCCGCAGCAGCACTGCGTCTACTCACTACGAGCGTGACCCTTCCCACTCGACTCACTGACACCGATTGGAGCCACGTGTTTTATTGTTGACAGAGTCAAAGTTTCGCTGATGTACTCGTAGGTCACCTGTAATACATAAATACCGGACCCATGTAAATGTAATAGAACGAGGCGAAGACGGATAGGACTTACTTTGCAATACTTTCAATATTCGTGCGACTAGCGAAGGTTCCGCGCGGTACATAATAATATAATTATCCTCATTCCGAAAAAACCCACCCTTACGCAAAAACCGCGCCATGACGTGGAGTTGCGGAAACCAGCCCGCCATACCATACCATACCATACCTCATTCCGAAATATTACTACGTCTTTGGTTTCAGTGTAAACAGTCCGCGAGTCACTATCCCCCCGCCCCCGCTCATTGCCACACCCCCTGAATTTCCCCGCGCACAGATAACGTTACTTTTGTGCGCCGAAGGCTCCCTATCTAACTCTAAAATAGAGCAATCGATGAGCCAAATGGAACGAAGCCGCATATCACTGCCGACGATTTGATAGCGTTCTGACAAAAAGTCCAACAACATGAACAATATACCCGAACATTCCGCACGCCGCCGCCCAGCGCCGCGCGGGCCTCGTGCAGAGCAGCAGCAATCTCACTTTCTAATACAACGACACTTGGCTATGTACTTTATCTTTTCCTTCACTTCGGGGTGAAAAGTAAAACTCGACTTCCTTATCAAATAGTCCGTAACAAATAAGGAAGCGGTTTTTTTAATTTGTTCGCCGGCTCGGCGCGCGGCCCCGCTGCTGGCAATTAGATCATTTTAAGAAGTTTAATTTGTAACATCCCGAGAATGTAGCGGCACTCGAGAGAACATTCATTTTAATACAAAAGGTTAATTAAAATTTGTAGCCACCAGTGAAACGACGCACACAGCGCTTTGGATCGTGTCCAATGACAGCGGGGTAAACATTATTTCGGAACTTTAACTTCATAGTATCAGTAGGACAGAGACTAGGGAGAGTACAATCTGGAATCGCTCACCTGGAGGAGTAAACCCTTTCATCATATTGTATTTATACTGATTTCTATTGTTTTACGGTTAGCTGAGCTCCTGGGAAAGCCAACAAGTCTACTTCACGTCGTCGTTCATAATCTGGTGGACCGGTGTGGAGCAGGGCGCTCCTGGGCGCTCGGCCGCAGCCGGCTCGCTCGCGCCTCGTGGCCGCTGAGCGCCTGGTGACCACTACAAGCACCAACATTTTATTTTTTGGACGACGGCCAGAAGCCACAGACTTGAAAATATAGCTACCACACGTATCTATAGTGAAAGCTATCACAGATAAACTCAATCTTCTGCATTTCAGCAGAAAATAGTTTGTTAAAATTAACCAGATGGGGTACATCTGTAGTCTTTAAGTCCGTATTTGTTTAGTTTTCAAATAATATATGACAATCTGTCAGATTTGTTGATATTTATGTCAAAGTCAAAGTCAAAGTCAAAGTCAAATTATTTATTTGCATAACACAGGTTACAAAAAGCTGTTAGAGGATACACTTTCATCAAGTGTATAAGTGCGCTGTATTACAACCTCTTTAAGGTGTGCAAATATTTAGGTATAGGTACATGCAAAGTCATAATATTAATCAGAAAGCATTCATAACAATAGGTATATTATAAAGAATTGTCAGAAATTTCATCATGTCAAAAATAACAATTACAATAAATATATCAGCTAATGTCAAAAAAATAAAAATTAAAAAATAATAATAATAATTAATATAATGTAAAAAGAAAATAAGAAATAGTTCCATTGAATTAATAAATTTATAATTTTTCTTGCAGGAAGTCTTTAACGTCATAATAACATTTTTCGTTCAGTAGCTTTCTGAGTGCCTGTTTAAAAGTAGTTACATTTGCCTCTTTTATGTTTTTGGGTAATTTGTTGTAAATTTTTGGAGCCATGGCAAAGACACTATCATGCATTAAAGTGGTGTTTGCCGGATACAAGCGTAACCGACTTTTGTCTCTTTGCATTCGTCCAGATGCGTCAGAGGCCAAAACAAATAAATGAAGGTTGAATTTAACAAATAATGCTACTTCGAGAATATACAGGGAGGGCAATGTTAATATATTATATTTTTTAAAGTAGGGTAAGCAACTGTCAGTTGTTTTTAATGAGAACATTGCCCTTATACAACGTTTCTGTACCTTAAATATCCTATCTTTATGAACAGAGTTACCCCAAAAAATTATTCCAAATCTAAGAACCGACGCCACCATGCCATGGTATGCGGTTAAGAGTGCTTCAGTATGAATTATTTGTGACAGTTCATGAAGTGCGTATACTGATCTACTGACCCTCTTACACAACTGCTCTATATGTTGCTTCCATGTTATTTTACTGTCGATTGTTACACCAAGGAATCTTGTAAATTCTACTTGGTTTATGGATTGACCATTAGCACATATCTGTAAATTTCCCATAATTGGAATACGCTGACTGAAATGCATGAGCATTGTTTTTCCTATATTAGCTTTTAAATTATTTGCGTCTAGCCAATCGAGAACAGACTTCAGTGCGCTGTTTATGTCGCTTCCATAGGTGTCCCTATTTTTACATTTAATGGTAATTGTACTATCGTCAGCAAAGAGGGCTATTGGGTTCTTAGTTACATTAGGTAGGTCATTAATGTATAGTAGGAACAATAGTGGTCCTAATACACTACCTTGTGGCACGCCATGTTGTATGTTACGTGTTTCAGATTGAAAGTCTTCCTCTATTTTAGTAACTCCATTAATTTTAGCAATCTGATATTTTGCCGCCCGCAATATTTTGATGTATTATATTTAAATAATTATGTCCGAAAAAACCTATCCGATGGTACCTTATCTATTTCTAATTGTTCTCTCTGTGAGCTATTACAGATTGTCAGATTTTCTTTTATTATATCTAAAGTCAATTTATGGAGATCCCTAAATAATATTTTCATACCATTATTACTTAGAGCGCCCGTTTTTTTAAACATAACATCATCATAACTTAAGTTGAGATTTGAGTCCAAGATATAGGCGTATTCATAACTTAGATTGTCCATGTATAATAATTGGTTAAACATATCTACTCTACAGTTATATAGATCACAGCAAAGAGCATTTTTAAATGTAGGCAAGGAGATAATAATATTGGTGTGACTATTAGTCTGTAACATATGTCTAATGTAGGTGACAAGTGCAGTGTAATCCTTTGTCACTCTAAAGTCCTCCTCACCTATTATTATATTACAGAAATCGTTCATAGTAAATGTTTTTATTTTATCACTAATGTTCAAAAATAATTGATTTATCCCCACATTAGGTGTTAAGAAATGGCATACTTTAAATTGTTCACCAAAGTAATATTTTGCCAACGATAAAATGTTGTTATTTGTTTTATTCGAGCTTATAATATACATTTTATTTTGAATGTCTTGACTGTCTCGAGATGGGGCTTGGCAGGCTTCATTTTGTTCACATTTATCCTGTATTTGCGTTCGAGTTGGATGTGTTGAATCTCCAATGCTTGGAGAGATGTGCGATGTGCAATGAGAAGACAAGTCCACTTTTGTTGGAGTCACTTTGTGCTCGTGTAGTCTCAGGTTGACACTTTTTTTAGGTGTTGAAGAGATTGATTTCAACGGGCTTCTGGTAAGCTGCCTATCTGTGGTGTTTTTTCGCAATAAGCTAATTTCGTCTTTCAATTCACCATTTGCTATAGAGAGCTTGTCTATTTCATTGTTGGCGCTGTGTAATTTCAATTTGAGAGTTTCAATTTGCTTATTAAGACTAGCAATTTGGTCAGTGTCTTCGTTCTCCGACATGGACGGTACACTATGACTAGTGCCATCTAGTGATCGGTCGGGATATAAACCGTCATTATTATCCGATTGTGACGACTGTGTTCGGGTCTTCCTAAAGGTGATGTTTTCGAAGAAGTTCATATTGCTCTGTTTTTGCTAGCTATTATAAATTGATAACTTTTCATAACAAGCTCAAAAAGACATTACCGAGACGGCTAAGTTCCGTACCCCTGCCTTTGTTATTGAAAGTCATATACTCTTCAACACCAGCCACGGGTCGCTTAAGATATTACAACAAAATTCAGCACCACTAGTTAAAGGGTATGAACTCTGAATTTTGCAAATCATTTATTATGACTCATTGTTTAGGAATTTTTTTCACATTCCGAACTGTTTGAATTTTAAAAGTAAAGGTCCACACTTTGCGTTTATAATAGCATCACTGTTTCTATATCAAATTATTTAGAAATGTTAATATTGGTTATTGTTATTTATTTTATCACTGTGTCTAGTTTATTTTGTATCAATTTTATTCACATTAGTTGTGGACTTAAATTTAATTTGTTAATATCCCGGCTTTTTTTACACATTCACTAATGAAAACGTTTATACACTTTTATTTACTATTATTCTACGGCTTTATAGCACTTTTTGTTTAAATTAACACATAAAAATATTTTTAATTTGAATAAAATACACAGAGCTCTTTCCATTAGCTCCTTGCCAGACAGCGCCATCTAGCGAATTACTGCTCTGCCCTGCACTGCCCTGGAGTAGTAGCGTGATGAAATATAACCATCTTTTATTAGACATAATGGTTTAGATAGTATTCTATTGTGTAGTATGTCCCAGAATATAGAATATGTACTTTAGGCGTCCTTAACCCATAACGCGATGAAACAATTACGAGTAAAATTAAATTCTGAAATAAAATATTTTAGGCGTACAATGTTCACAGCCGTCGCTCACGAGCTCACGACCACGGCAACTGACCAAATGGAATTTAATAGATTGCGCTGAATGGCAAAATAGTTTTTACTCGTTACACCCGGCCCCTGTAACCTTTTCTTCCTAAAAAAGTAAGGTTCGGCTAGTCGAAGCGAGTTTGATACTTACTACGGAATTGTACATAAATTAAGAATGAATCCACTTCAGAAGTTCGTTGTTCAGAGGCAAACGTACTAGTATCACTATATTCAAAATACATATTTCCAAGTCAATCAGGTTTGTAAACTTTGAGGGACGCAAACATACCGTGAGGCAGACACACATACAAGCTTAATACATTTCCGGTGTGCTTGCCAAAATGTTCATCGTAGCACTTCCCTGGGAACGGTAACCGCTAACTAAGGTGACTAATCAGTATGACAAATCAATTAATTGTCTTCTTTACGTGATATATTATATTAACTTGTCCTGACTGACTGATTCCTTTACCAAGGCAGAGTCTAGGGACTATACTGATACTTTTAAGGTAGTAAATACATATTTATTAGATGATTTGTATTATTAGACGTACAGAAACGTTAACGTTAATGATAACATCGCCGCAGTCCGCACACCTGGGGGCGCTTCACAATGTTGTTGACGACGTGCGAGGAGTGTGGTGTGGTGTGGTGGGCTGGTACCCCTTCTCCTGAAGGAATGCGGCGCTTAGCACTGGCCTCGCAACGGGAATGTTGTAAAAACAGTAGGAGTAAGGGCCGAAGAGACCTCGTTCATTAATCATTCGCATGTGCTGCGAGGTGGGACATGTGTTTAGTACGTTTTATTCTATTTCTCTTCTATTCTATTAACAACCAGTACGTTTGCTTTATTGGACTATAAAGTACGAAAGAAACGGGCACGGGACATAGATAATTAAATGAAAATATGTCTGTCTTTTGAGCGCAATTATTCAACCAATCGGTATATTGCAGTCGCGGGCAGCGCTGGACTCTCCCAGGTGTGCTTAGTGCACAGTACCTGCCTCAGCTCGTTACGCCGAGCGCCATGCGACGCCCCAGCTGTCCATTATTGCTACTTGTTGAGTTCTACTCAGAATTACTCGATTTATAAGCCCCTATCTTGAGCTTTAAGTGAAAACATTTTATCTCGGACAAAAAAGTAATTGCCCTCCGGAGAGCGCGACAGACCACTCTCATGAATAATATTACCACCGCCATGTTCCGTCACGGCATACTTACGCTTAATATTTATATACAGGCTGCGCTCAAGTATAATCATGTTTATATAGCAAGCTCCGGGAAAAGTTTTTATGACTTCGGGGACCAGGTTTAAGATGAAACAAAAAGCAGTTTATCTATTCAGCTCCCGTGATACGCATTTGAGTAATCAATCCCTAGGAGTAGTATAACTGATGCCTCCATATTGAGTGCTGGCAGTATACAAATTGTTGGTAAAATTTTGCAACATTGATTTATGTACCAGAGACCTTACCTCCCTTCCTACCTAAGACACACGAGTATGATCTATGACACGCCCTCCGCAGAACTAATGAGCAGACTCTGCTGAGGTACACGCGGCTTGCTTAATATTGACTATGGTCATGCACTTTTCTGATGTCTAAGTGGATGTTGAAAGTAGTTCTGGAAAAGTAACCATACTTTTCTACCATATACCAGTATTGCGCAGTACCACAGCAGTTGCGATAGAAACATAAATTAGGATAGACCTCATTTATTTTAAGGGACGCCGTAACGCTTTCGGCGGTAAACAAGAGCAAACAAAACATAAAGTAACTTTAAAACAACGTCTCAACAAACGCAATAAAATATGCATGCAGCAGTTAGCGCCGCGCCGACAGCGGCAAGCAAATGTAGCTCATGAAAGCATAATTCCATTAGAGGCGCGCGCGGGCCGCCACGCGCCACGCGCCGCTCGCGATGCAATTATAAAACTGTCTGGTGATCGCTGTCAACCCTTCCGTTTTCTTTCTCGTCGCCTCCCAACCACCTACCCCCCTCCCCCCCCCCCCCCCTTACACTCCCCGTCTGTTAGTTCTGTATTTCTAAGGAACACTTTTCAATATGAATCGGTCGACCTAAGTAAGTTATTTTTTCGTACCTACTTAAAAGACTATGTAATTGTACACACTAGAGGTATGCATACAAATATTTGGAAAAGTAGGTACGGTAGACATACCTCTACAGCACAGAGACTGATTGAATGGTAATATTGTAGGTAGATCGAAAGTAATCAGTTAACTTAATTTCGCTGTAATGTTTGATATCCCTGGCCCGTTCCGATCTGATCTGTGTTTATTTTGTATCGCTCGAATAAATTAGTATTATGGGAAACATTCAAATGTTTCGCAAACAAACGAATTTAAATGGTTTTCCTCGTATGTCGTTTCCGTTACTTACGAAAGTTACGAGTGAAATTATAGTATCAAGACTGAAATATGTGCAGCCACTACTTTGGCCAACAATGAACACCGATCACAGCGGCTAGCATAAGTTTGACCAACTATACCCACTGCTGCCCGTCTCATACCTGATCATCATCCTTGCTAGTTAGTCCCGGTCCCATCCGAAGCTTTCTCCTCGGAGTCTGGCGTCTGCTTTTTCCAACCTGACTGTGTCGTGGCTGACCCTCTACATTTGCCGTGAAGCGTCTGCCGTCTGACCAGCACAACCCAAAAAAAAATCGAAGTATTCCAGTTAGACCAGTTGTTGGTCTCTCTAGGGCTCCAACGACCCGTAACGGCTGCCACTGCGTAGCAGTCGCATTCGCCACAGCCACGCCACGAAGGCCGTCTAGTCCAATAAAAGGTTTTTCCCTGTCCTCCGATCGGAACTCCGATTGGTAGGAGGAGCGGGAATATTTTTTCCATGAACAGTTCGTTTATCCACCACAGAGTACAAGATCACTTCTCGTGTCTCAATTTTTAAACTATTATTATAATAGTTTTAAAATTGAGACTTTAACCGGTTTGTTAGTCGAGGTCGACCAACAAACCGGATAAAGTAAAAAAAAAACACATTCTCAAGCTACTCGAGTAGAGCCCGCGCTTGCCAAATATTGTCACTTAAGTTATGGCTTTCTCCTCGACCAATATTTTAACAACCTTATACCTCGCCTTCAGCGCGACCCACTTTGAGTAATACTTATTTGTCAGCTAGAGACACCTACCGGTGAGCGCTTCTCCTGTGTACTTAGTTAGGCAGTAATGGCGTTATGGTTGGCTGCGCGCAAACAACTTAACAGAATCCAACACGCCGAGATAGAACATACGACATTATGACTCAATATCGAATTAGAACCTTTTATCTTTGAGCGTGCGCGCAATACTCTCTTTGTTTTTGACTTAGATTTGGGATATTTTTTTTTTCATTTATGTATCCGGGCGCACAAAACACATTACAATTATTTTAATACAATAATAATAATTTATATTAGAGGTCCGCTTTGGATTGCAACATAACTACACGGGCACACAGTTTAAACAGTATATTAAAAATAAGAAAAGCTCTAAATTGGTAAAAGTATAATAGTGACGTGTTTAAGGCCAACTGCTATGGAGGATATCTTTCAGGATTTTAATGAGTCTTCTAATGTTGGGATCAAATATGGCGAGGAGCTTATTCTTCTTTGCTGATGTATAGATGTATTAAGTTAAGCGTAAATAATAAAATAATACCAAACGAATCGCGATACAATCCATTCAAAGTGCTTTATTTTATGAGTGATATTCGCATAAACTTCTGACAGTATTGTGTGTAATTGGTTTTTTATACCAATAACACAATTATTTCAGAATAGTTGGAGCTATTTGGAGACAATATTGACGTCAAATATTATATTAATATGGCAATTCAATAACCCTTTTGAACATGTGCGCTACTTTGAAAGGCATTATACTCGTAACATACAAGAACAATACGTAGATGATAACATTGGCTAGTGTTAATCAAATGACTTGTAGCTAGTTTGTGCTGTTCGTGATGAAACGTTTACTGAACACTGAACACAAGCACTGCTTACTGCTCTGCAGCTCCACTGACTTCTGCGAACGTTTCTGCGACTTCCGCATATAACTACTTACAACTTGCAAGCGTCCACACACTCGGGATCATTTATTTCGATCGTCCGGAGCACGGCAGTTGTCTTAATGATACGCTGTCGAAGCGACGCGGCACACAACGAAATACATTCAAAAATATGAGCTATCACGTCTGTCACCCACGAGACTGTTGGCGACACGGAGCACAGGGTTGGAGGTGTCGTAAGTACAGAGGGATTTTGTGAGTTAGACATTTACCTATATCTTTATTTCATAATCGTTATACATATTATATCGATATACATATAGCTAGCTAGCTGTAAGTATAAGTTAGTTAAATAAATAAATAAATGAATAAATAAGTACATACGTCGTTAAAATAATAATTATAAAACTGAATTTAAACTAGAAAATAAATATTATGAGATGTAGTATTTAAGAAATAATATTAAGTATGAACCATAACGGAACTATTTCTGAGAAATAGGTTACACTTATAGCAGTACTGCTTAACCTCATTTCCTATAAGTTACTTTTAAATAAATTTCCTAAAATATTGTTCGAAAAAATAAATCTTGGTAAATTAAATGCCACCTTAACTTGTAGTAGGGTAGATCGATTTTTATTTGCTTCGCCCCTTTACCTACATTTTCAACCTTAGCCACAGAATAGATAATAGTACAAGTACAGAAGGCTCACAGCTTGGACCGCTGTTTAATTGACCACAAATAGTAGTGGGCATGGGCATCATTATAGTGGTTACTCCTTTGTTTAGTTTACTCACCGAGCGAACCCTTCCGCTCGGTGAGTAAACTTAGCAAAGTGAAATCAAACACCAAACAATAATTTAGAGCAATAATGTACAAATAACAATATGTCTACCAGTCGTATAACTTTAGTATTGTGTTTATATCCTACAATTATATTTGTTGTACACAGTAGTTAAAATATTATTGTTGTTCAAATTCTGAATGAACCAAATAAGTTTAATAGATACTAACGGAAGAACATACAAAGCAAAAACATGACCGTACCTCTACAAGAGACAAGACCATCACTTGTAGACCACTGGCACCGTGGGACACACGTCCCTGCTTAATCACTACCGCTCAGTTTAATCACTGGTGTTCCGAGAGGAAGTGTACTCGATAATCTCTTGACGGCGAGTTCGATAGCGACGCCCGCCGGGGCCATCGCGCTGCGGCAGTGCTTCGAATGGTTGCTGCAAGTTGATCTTTAGACAATAGACACCAATTAACAAATAATGCTAATATTTATTATCACCACTGCTGGGTAGCGTAGGTATCGACATGTGGGGCAAATGAAAAGTGGGCGAGGGCACTACGGAACCAAATCGTGGTCTAACTGTTAATTGTGTTACTCTTGATTTATTTAATAAATACAAGTATCAAAATGCCAAGACAAGGGCTGACACGGACGCGGTGAGCGGCACAGGTGTGTGACACACCTGTATCAGTGTGTCAGTACGTCAGCCGGTGTGACGGGGCTCGCGCTCATCAATCCCACGGATTGGTTCCTGCGAGCTCTCCAGCGCTGCCGGTAATCGCCGCGGGTTTGATTGACGAGCGGGACAGCCCCCCCCCCCCCTATCCCCGCGCCTCCCCCCGCCGCCCCCCACCGGCCCCCGCCGGCCCGCGGCCGCCGACCGCTATCAAATAACACTGATGTAATTTGCGCACAATAACTGTTTGATACATTTTTGTTGGCATTTATTAAACAGATTTGAATGATGGCCCAGAAACAGTGCGCGGCGTCTTTATCGCGCCGCGGCTCGTTGTGCGTCGGTGCCGTTTTATTAACGCACTAAAATATTTATATTATCGCATAAAACATCTACAAGGTGCTTAACCACAATTTTATTGCAAGAAAAAATCTGTTAAAATTGCTCATAAAACGAACAGTGCGATCGTAAAGCGCTGTCAGAATATACAATTAAAGTGCGATATCGCGCTTGTACCGCGCGGGTGCGCGTCACGCGTCACGTCACGCGTCACGCGGTGCGGGCGCTGTGTCGCCACTGTCAGGTGACAGTCGCGCTCTCAATATATTCCAATTATAACCAATCACACTCGTAACTCTCAACAGAGATCAAGCGCTTAGTTTATTACCTACTGATCAAAAAGAAGAAGTTCAAGCGCGCCATCTGCTGGGTACATCCTTATCTTTATAAAATGTAATTCCTGATGATTACCTGGAACGATTCATTCATTAGTTGATAGTTTCTAGATCTACAACTATAGATCTGCTGATGACTGAGAACAGAACAAAAACAGTATCTTGAAACCCAATATTAACTAACCTATTTCCTATTTTCTCGTACTCATTGAATAATTAAATTCGTAAAAGTAGCCGTATTGTCCCACAAGAGTCTATTTAAAAAGTCTGCTGTCTCGGGTCGTACAAAATTATATTTATTTATTTATTTATTTTATTTTTCAATTTCGGAAAACTTACAGCTACTAAATGGCATTAAGTAAAAAGGTATTTCACAACAACTTGGTGTCGTATCTGATAAAAGTTCAAACTTGTAAAACCAATCTATGTATAAAAGTACATATACAAGAGTATACATACAAAGGCGTACCCGCGATACCATAAAGAAAAATCACGATCACATTATATAGATATTATAAGCGCTTTTCTCGATAGTACGAGAGGCGTAGCGCGTGCTACGTTATTGCCTACAAACCGCTACGTCAATGCTACGCAGCGTAGCCGCTTAGGAATTCATGTGAGAGAGGTCTACAAAAATATTCCGTGAGCGTGCCGCCAATCTGAAAGCAATAGGCTTACAGAGATTTACGAGCCGACATGATTATGTATCAGATCGTTACCCCGCGCTACATCAGATGACCGCCGACTGAAATCGCAAGTTCATTCAGCTCCGCAGAGCACACAACTTATATACAACTACAAATTCATTTTTTTTTTCAAAATGTAAACGACAAAGCATACTTTACAGAATACAAGGAACGATGAAATTTCGAAATTCAAATGAAAACATTGTAGAGATAGTTTAATTCAGTGATATTATGCGCAACAGAATCGGCACCATCATAGTACTCGGGAGGCATTAGCATAATCGCGCATATCACGGAGAAACGACTCCGGCTGACCGGACGCACAGCCCCTCGCGCTGGACCAGCACTGATTACGCAGCCACAGAATATATATTAAAGCCGCCGTCCTATCGTCATTCCAATCTGAATATTTAACGTCCCCGGGGAGCCGCCCGCGCCTAACTCCAACACAAACAGAGCGGCGGTGCCCTAAGCGGCTACAAGTACGCACTCATTGCCAAAAAAAATTGAAAGCTTAACAAGTAAACGACGTCGGGCGCAGATGGCCGCCGCGACGTACGCACGACTGCAAACAATAAGTAAATACTCGCGGAACAAGGTCGCGCGCAACTGCCGCCAACTTCGCCCGTAATCTTCCATTTTGTTCGATGTTCGGCGGCGCGAGTGAACTCCCCTCGAAATAAAACAAAAGTAGTAACAACGCCAGATATAGGTACACGCGCGACCCATTGTTCGCGGAGTGAATCAACACGCGAGGGCACCAGCGCGGAGTAACTCGTCGTCACGCACCGCTCGGAGGCTGCGAGCTGCGAGTGTACCTACCCTACCTACTGCTCTGTAAACACCTTCATTGCTGTAATCACCTGGGAAACAGGATGCGCGCGGCAAGTTTCTAACACGCTTTTATTAGCTCCAACTGTGAACTAACGGTATAAGTAAACAAATATTGGAAGTGGAATATATTATCCATCTGTTAATTGAAGAACCACTTATATTTTCATCATATTAAAATGACTTGATTTCATTAATACTCTCACGAGACATTTGATAAATGGACTTGGAGAATACCTACCTTACCAAAAAATGCGTAAAATGCAATGACGTCTGGGTATCAGTTCAGGAATTAGCACCATTTTATTGATTAGTTTGCAGCAGTTTTACCATCATATCCCCTATCCATCACACCTACCACATTCGTTAACAAACGGGGTATTGGGTTCTGAAACTAGTGCTCTCCCATGGCAGTGTACCCTACACTGTGCCAATTGTGTACCAACGTGGGACGACGCTGCAAGATCCACTTTCTAAAATTGGAAAGGGCCCAACGCGCCCCGCTTAGAGTAATGTCTTGCAACTCCGCGGATATCCGCGGGGTTTTATAAGGACTTTCAAATTCTGACAGTGTTTAAACTATTTGTAAGCAAAAAAGTGTTGAGCTACCTACATAATATAGCAATTTATTTTGTGTTGATACTTTGATCCCGACGCGACGCTCTGATAGCTTCATGCCCGCCCGCCATGGTCACGGACGGACATAATTGTGTTTACCTCACTGTTTGTAGTGTAAAGCTACCACCAAGTAGCCAATTATGATGATTTATTGGTGTTACTATTTGCGCAGAATGAGCTCAGTGTCGTGACTTCTGAAGTCTTGTCGTATTTTGAGTTTTTTGAGTTTGGTTATGTGAATAACTGGATCCTAAACTAAGTGATACATTCCAACCAACTTTGCTGTAAAATAAGGATGCCGTTTTTTTAAAATTTCATAAACTTAATAAGAAGAATCAATGCTAGTGGCAGTGAGTATATGTGATCCGGTTGGTCCCCTATTGCACTTGCTCACAGTTCGCTTACAGTGTTTTGCAGTTATGTTTTATAAAGTGTAGTAAAAATTTGAGAAACATTGACTCTCTAGTCACATACATGAACCTTATTTAAACGAAGGATTAAAAATGATTTCATCTTTCTTCCAAATTGCATTACCGAGTAGATAGGTAACATTTGATCACAAAAAAGTGGTGCCGTTACACTGTCTTGATAATGTTTTAATGAACTGTGAGGATACGACGACTAACACAATTGTGAAATGTGGAGATAAACCGTAATTGGTATGTATGTCGGGTCCATGCAAAGATGATGTAAACTGGGTCTGTGGGTCAGGGCGGGGCGGGGCAGGGGGGCGCTGGGGGCAGCCGTCCGCAGAGCGGCGCGGCGCGGCGTACGTTGACACAGTAAAATGCAATTTTCCACTCACCGCCGAGCTGCCAAAGCCGGTGGAAACTGTTAATACTATAACGATCGCTGTCTTGAGCCGTTCTTTGAAAATTGCACTAAAAACATTCACTTTCAACTTTGGAACTATAAATAGGTGCTGGTTATAAAAAGCAACCGATTGCGAGAGGCCTGCGACCAGCCGCGGACTTCAGTAGGCTAATTGGCAAAACAAGTGCCGTAAGGACCCATTGTAGATATTCCAATAAACTTTTGTCCTACATCTTGTTCGGCAATAAAGCTGGCACTGACGCAAGGCTATAATAAAAATATAACCCAGTTTTAAAATTGGAACAGTAGCATTATATCAGACGTAGCGAAATACAAGGCCCGGAATGTGACACAAAAGTGCAGCGTCGTCGTCCGGGCCGGGCCGGGCCGGGCCGGGCCGGCCGGCCGACGCGTTATTACATCGCGGCCGCAGCGCCCTGCAAGGGACATGCTTTGTGTCCCGCGTCACGTCCCCGGAGAGGCTGGAACATTTCACTTTCAGGGACAGTTACTTTTGTAATGATATGGAATACAGTACAATAAGGGTTGGGAAATTTTCTTATATTTATTGTTGCGCATTTTGTAAGGTAGGTTGATTACCTCCACATGTTCAGGATTTTAAGATGAATGTCGATATGTACATGTAAGAAAGATAAGATAGCTTTATGAGTTCGTTGTCACCTCTTGTGGAAATAAACGCCAGCCGTTTACACTCTCCGAATCTTCTCTATTCTTTAGCTTTCGTTTGGCATGTCTATGAATATTTCCCTCTATCGATTACAAAGTGCCGGTCTCAAATGATTGTAATTGATATTATGTTATGAAGTAATTTTAAACTTATGGTTCCCTAATCCCTAAAAGACAATGTTACGACATATTTCCTGTTTTAGGTATCTACACATTCACTTTTTACGAACATTGTTGGTTTATTATGACGCCTCGATTACCAAAAATTCTGGCTTGTACGGGTACCAAAAATACCATCCTTCGAGCCATAGCCCTGTATAAGACGCTGAGCATTTGACAAGGGGGTACTTTGCATCGTGTTCGTGCCGCCGAGTGCAGCACACTGCGCCGTCCCGTAGGTACCCCCGGCTCTTTATTTCGTTCAGAACACGTGCTGCAACTCGGACACTTCCAAATCTACTAACAACTACCCACTCGTAATATATTGAGCCCGCTCGGCTAACTTCCACTGCGACATCACAGAGCCCGGTAACAAAGTTCCTCACATCCGCTGCGCAACATCACGTCCTTCGGATAAACTTTTTTCGCTCTCATATTCAAATTAGATTTAGATGGGGTATCCACCGCATAAAGTAGTGTGTACGAACGTTTCGTTTGTTTTGCCCGGATTAACCGGTTTATTCGTAAAGCTGCATCGTTTCGACATATCCCCTACAACCGGGCGTTTACGGGCACAAGTCTGCAGGATATCATAAAGCAGAGCCGTTCAATGGCACGACCGAGTGCGGCTATTCCACCGGCAGCACGCGGGTGACGCGCGTTCGGGCGGGCTCGGCCACGTTCGGGTGGACTCGACTGCAATGTCCAAGGCTGCGCCGTAAAGAATTGCGAGCCAATCAACGGTAACGAGGTGTCGCACGATTAACGAGCCGAATCGCACTCGCAGGGCTGCCACACACGCGCACATGAGCTAGATAACACGCCAGCACATTTGAAGTAAAGTAAAAGTAATTATGTGAATATAAGACATTGCTTGGAACACGATTGATGCGACCGGTTATATTGTATCTGATACTTGTGATCAAAAATGTATACTTAATGTTAATTTATCATACCGTTGAAATACACTTATTCTCGATATATCTTATAGCAGACAATTGCTTACTTCACCGGCTTGAAGTAAATAAGATCTATAAAATATGAATCAGGACTTCATGTTCGTAACATTTGTAGATTGCACAGCACAACCTATCCGAGTACCGTAACACATATTTCTGTTCTTAACAATATTCTTAGCATTTCCATAACGCAGAATCAAGAGTAGCTATTACTTTGGCAGCCTGGTGCCAGTGCCAGCCCTGCGTCTCGGTGTAATACAAAGTGGTCTTTTACTTCGATTACCTTCGGAGCCCTGTATTTACACAACCAAACGACGGCGGAATTTTTATGTGAAGCGTATGAACGATCGCGCTAATGGCGAAGTGTGATCACAGGAAGAGTGCGCGCGACCTCGCTAACGGCCTGAGATACCCGGCTCGTGCTCGTCGCGTCTTGTAGCGCTCCGCTGAAACAAATATCTATTTCTTTGCTAGTTTGTTGCGGAAAAAGGGAATGCCGGAATAAATATATGTACTAGCGCGTTTCCGCTCACATATTTTAGGCAGTAAACGTATTGTACAAGGAAAATGGAAATATTACAAAGGAAGTATCAGCGGTTATGAACAAAAGAATACAAATTGAATTTGGAGCACAAAGCTTGGCGCTTGACATGCCGAAGACAGGGAATGCGTCGCGGACGCGCGGACGATAAATCGCCGCGAGGGGACAGCCCAATATCCTCCCCCTCCCCCGTCGCGCCGGCCCGCGCCGCTCCCGTGGCGTAAAGGACACAATTTTTGTTTGATCCCCAATTTGAATGTAGATAGAGGCCCTTCGTGCGTAATTCTCATTTAAATGACGAGCGGGTCAAACGTTGATTGGATTTTAAACAAGATATCGCGCAATAAGCCCCGGCCGCCGGCGGGCCGCATACCGAGCGCACGACCGCAGCGCGGCCTCTGTCGGCGGCACAAGTTGCGCAAGTTCGTGCCGCCAAATGTGCCATTAAAACAGCTCTATTACGTAAGGCATGTTTACGTTTATTATTTCGATACACTCTAGCGTCACAATTTCCGCAAAAGCTTTCACGGAGCGCGGTCGACTTCCTCGTACAATCTGTTATAAGCAGTAGGTTTTATGTATGTGTGTCAATGTCGTATGTGCGTCGTTTTCGCTTTTATTCCGCGCGAGTTGGCAGCGCATCAAATACTATACTCTCTTGCTATGTCAATAACAAGATAAAACTAGCCAAAATAAAATGCCCGACACCTTTCTCTGCTAACAAATGTGTAAAAGTTATACATAATTCGATTGTGTCAGTTGCCTGCTACAATTAAAATGTCTGCTCTTCCGGAGCATACCAGATTTAGACATCTTCTAGATTAAAAAATACATACCTATCATATACATTTTTTCATGAATTTTAGATACATACTTACATTATAGGTATTTTTAACTTATCAGTCCAAATGAAAATCTTTTTTTGTTTTTTTTTTTTCCTCCGTGATCTGCAAAGACACCCGGCCGCCATTTGCTTCTGTCCTTACACTCGTCACGAGCTTTTTCTACTGTCATTAAACCTTTTATGCAATCCCGGCGCGCAGCGGGGCCGGACGCTCTTCACCGGCCCTTTTTTATCGGTGTATGTTCTGCGAGGATGATAATGTAGAATTTTCTGAAATCTTACGTCCTGCAGATATATTATTTAAAAAAAAATCCAACTGGAAATAGTTGCACGTCGTATATACAATAAGTACAACCATAGTACGATACACGTGCAAGACGAGTGGGTATCGTAGATCCCACATAACACAACACATGGTGTGCACTATCGACAAACACTCGACACACAAACGTTTCGAAACCAACTCCAAAAGGAAAAGCCTCACGTTGCAATGTCCTTTGTATTTAGCGAATTATTCATCGCTATAATCAATGACGTATTATTAATAAACACATCATGCAGGAACATCGCGGCTTTCTAAAATGGCGCAAACACTAAGTATAATAAAATCATAGCTACTACCCCTTACCCGTATGAAAAAATATAATTAATTTTTATGAGTTATATTATTATTTAATTTATTTATATCAGTACAGTACCGGTATTGTAATTACGAAATTATTTTAATAACGTATTTTTGGGCGTAGCGCTTGTTGCTATTTTGGAGTGCAGACAATGCATCTAAGTTTATAATACATAATATAACATTTACTATAATAACTTAATCATCCCCACTTCGTACAGAAAAACATGTCTAAAGGTTCTGCGTGTGCAGTAGGTAGGTACTTACATTTATGAAAAAATGCAAATGCTCGTTGAATGTCAGTTTGAGTAATTGAAAATAACAGCCCTTTTAGTATTATGTCACTGCGTTAACAACGTGCGACAGCCCCGCTACTGTTCGTTAAAAGCGCCGCGCCGTCATTATTGTCCACGAGCGTACCTACCGACGTACCCATACGTGTATTTGTAATTATTGTATTTAAAATTGGCTTAAAATTGAATCACATAATGAGTAAATCTCAATGTGGTGCACCCTCTTTTGTGGTTGTAGGAGAGACAACAAGCGTATTATCGAAGGCGGTCACAATCTCATTAGAATGAAGGGCGACATGTGTGCCGACCCCGGGCGGCTCGCGGCGGGCCGCGGTCACGAGTATCGTCTTCAGGTGACGCGGGTCTGGCGGACATTCGGATACCTACTTATCCCCAAGATTTGAACAGAATAGAATTGTTTTTTTTTATATATATAAGGCAGTTTAACATCAATATAACCGTACCTAATAGTAAGCTGTAAGTGGAAGCTAAATTACAGTGAACCTATTATAAAATGGTAGTCTCCATGTTGCGGTTTCGGAAGATGATTTTTCACGCCATGCTTAAAGGAACGGAGAATGTAGTAAAACATAAACACGTGTGCTGGTAAAGACGTTCTAGTCTTAATAACATGAAAAAAAAAATAGGCACGAACGAAAATGCATTAGAATATTACACGTACGGTACGGTACCTATAGTAACTTGAGGCATAGCTTGTAGGTGCCTACCCGGTAGATGTGAGCCCACACCACACCTACAACCGGCCGCCACTGCCACCTACTACATAACCGCCTGGCACTTCAACAAATGGGATTGAACAGATCTTAGTCACCCGGTGGAATTAGCGGCCAATGGTCGCAATACATTCCTTCGTACTCACGCCAATGCAAACCCACTTTAAATTAATTTATGTGCTAGGCTTTGGCCCCTGGCGGCCGAAACAGCTATTATCGCTGTGTACACGGTCGGCCGTGTTCAACTTGTCGAGCTCAACAATAGAACGTGTAAGTAAGGTAAACACTGAAGCAAAAATGTGCTGAAACGGACTACGGGCATAAGAGCGGTGTGCGTACGTCGATGAGTCTCGTCCCTCTCCTGCCGCACTCCGCTGAGCCAACACTCGAGACGTCCCCGACGACCCGTCGTCGTCAAGTAGCGCACATTGTTCCACTACTTCATTAAACACATAATGCTTGCAATTCCCGTGCGCCTATTATATGGCGATAACAACGTGTGAGATCCTCGAGAGGCGCCAGGTGATTCAATTAGCTCGACAGCCCCGTCCGCGCGCTCGATGCACCGCTCACTGTAATCTCATTCGACTATTATATTACCGAAAAACGGATTCAAACTCAGCGAAAGCGCAAAGAGGAATTTAAAGAAATAATTGGGTTAGTCGCCTCAACGCTTCAATAATTAAGAGTGACTTGAGTGGACTGGCGCGAATGGGAAGTTCAACAAAACAGAAGTCATCGCCTTGTCCGCCTGCCGCATAATATCAGAACTTTAAATTGCTACGTGTTCTACGGCTAGTGAGAGAGGCGGAGAGCCTATCTCCTGAACTTTCCTTTTTCCTATTATCTTCTTACCTTTACTCTTATTCTTTTAAGTATCTACATCATTATTTTATTTTATAAATATAGTTTAAATATTCAGTGTCAGAATATGCCGCTCAACCGAACCGCTACCAGCGAATGATATCAATAGTCGCCAACATGGGTACAATGGCACATTGACCGCAGCAGTCGCTCGTGGGCAGAGTACTGTGATATATCGGACAGCAACCACAAATTAATATCAATACGTCAGTTTGATCATAAAATAGAATATTGTGGTCATAACTAACACCGGCTGGCGAGTCCCGCCATTTGCAATGGCTATGCGCTTCATATGCACAGTAGGTATGTCACACAACCAGTGATCGGAGATTCTCCCATACGATAATAACATTGAAATGGGAGCTCTCATGGAATCATCCGTTTACGCATGAAAGAGTAACGTTAGTAACTCACTGTCGCATTTGTGATATCAGTTGCATAAAATATTATTCACTGTTGTGTCTGGCTGCACACTGCACAGTGCGCTAGAAAACAGTTTCTTTTACATTTTCACCTTAAACCGCTCGCAGCTCAGTGCGTGTGAAAGCGACATTTTAGGTCAAAGGAGTGTCATCTAACTTTGAGCTCTGTTTGAATGTTTCGACGTATTCTGTGTAATTGTGGTTTCTATTGAGATGCGACGTTAAGGTTGGGATATTACGTAGCAGTGAGTATATTTATTATGTTGTTTGAAAGCCTATGTCGTGACATTCTCGTAGGTACCACACCAAGAACCAGAGACCGCAACAAGTTGAACTAACTGAAATGTACTCTGCGGATTTTTCGTTTCATTAATGTTAAGGTTCAAAAAAATTAATCACATAAATTAACTTGACATCATCAAAAATATTTTGATAACCTAATACTGTCACTCTTCATAAACTGGAGAGCTTTATTTATGACTCAAAATGTCCAATACAGCAACTTCTCATTGGATTATTTAACCATAAAATTCTTATACATAATAAAAGCCGTCGTATTTCTAGCACGAGATAATTCGACGCTTATTGAATATTTGAAGGCGCATAAACGATATTGAATATAACAGGGGGGTGGGGGAGGGCGGGGGCGGGGGGGAGTGAGGACATCGTGCTGTTATTCACAGCGCACGTAAATTGATATTGTGAAGTGAGCATACTAAACTAATCCGTGGGCTGATCGCCGCCGCCCGACACTTGCGACGAGCGCGCGAGCTGCTGATGTCGCGACACTCGACGATGACCGCTGGCCAGCGCTCAGTGGCAGATGTTCAGCAGTAAATGTTCCGTCCACAACTAGTGCACCAGCTCGCTTGGTATGGAACATCAAACTGCTCGCTATATCTATCAATTGATCATAAACGTGTCCATGGCAGTTGAATTATTTGAGCCCGAGCTATCTTTCAAATATCATATCGTCACAGCCATGCAATATATAAAAAAACAAGAGAAACTGCTTTAGAAGATTTTTGTACAGCAAAACGAATACTAACGTGTAGGAGAGCAACCCGAGCAACAACATATCGCTACGCTACAGACTTCCAGTCACGAACTTAATATTCATGTTGCGCATCAGGACCTAAGGAAAACTTTCCTAGACAATACTGTTAAATATGAAAGACCTACTAAAACAGTAAAAAGAACTTTATGACAACAGCTTAATGTACGTCTGCAAAGTAAGAAATTCCTTAGATTATGTGATTAGTGTTATTACTTTCAAGAAAAAGTGTGTCTGTTAGCGAACACGTGCGCTCGCCGCCAGCCGCGAGGCAGCGCCTTTTCTCGTAACGTGTTGCGGTAATATAATACGCGCCGCGCGACGGAAATATTGCAAAAAGCTGTCACTTTTACGACATCTATACAACTCGGAAACCCTTTTACGAGCGCGAGCCCAAGTGGTCCTCCCCGCGCCTCACGCCGCCGCCGCCGCGCTCTCTGATGTAACCGTTAATAAATCGTGTAATTATGTCGATAATGGAGAGGCTAAATGACCTCGGAGACATAAAGTAATGACTCTTAACGACGGCCATGAATAAAATATGGAATGCCCCGCGTGGCTTTTTGGGCAATCCAACAAAGAGCACTCTAATTTGGATGGAATCGCACCCCCGGCCCCGGCCCGGCACGGAGGGCATTTCTGCGAGATTCTAATGATGTGTATTTTCAGTTCGAGCTCCCTCGCGTTTTGTTATGGCCGATAATATAATCTGTGTTTGACAAGGGTGCTAACAAGTCAACTCACTTAATTCTCTTCTCTAACAAAATTATTTGAGCAAATGAGCACCTTCGCTCAGAGCAACGGGGCAAGCGTTGTTTGTAGCGGCAAAAGCAAAGACTCAATTATTCTTATTAGGGCTTAAGGTTCACTTACATTATTAGCAAAGAATAATTCATTTTTACTGGATTATAAAAGTGAGAAGAAGTAATAGACAAAACCGATATGAGGATAATATACCTATGAAGCCGATAATAACACCATGGAATTCTTCTTATTTTTAACAGAGCGTAGGTAACGCGCCTTAAATTCAATTCACTACACTCAATTCATATCAAACCTTACTTAAACTGAAAAATATCCAGTTAATAATAAGAAACGTATGAACAAATTTTAAAATAACAAACGTTTGAAATAACACGCGCTCCTTTCTACGCACCTACCTATTATTTCGTTATTTACTGCAACTGTACCTATATGACTGATATTGCTTTTCATGTCTAAACTCTTTTCACTAAAGCTTAAACATTAACAAACTGTTTATTATGCAATCGTGAATCGGTAAGCATCCTTCGTCCAGTTCTAACAATAAATTCATTCAAGCATTCAAGCAAGATAATTGGATTTTGAGCTACCGAGAATGAATTAACTCTTTTCAGTTATGTACCTACTTCATTGACAAGTGGCTCGCATTGTGTCAGTGGTCTCGACATTTATTTTATGCAACGAATGTCCGCAGCGCGCGCTGCTTCCGCTGCGAGGCCCGGTGCAGCGGCTGCAGCGCAGCTTTGTTCCAGTTCTGTATTGTTTGATCCCATTATTCTGTTCTCCGTGTTTGATCCCAACATTCGTACAAGCGCGATGGTCGCGGCTGACGGACGCAGTCCCGGGCCGCTCGCTGCACATTTTCTGGGCGAATATTTCATCGTTTCCCACACAAGCGTCACGTCACGCGTCACCGCTATTTTAAGCCGGACTATTTTCCAGTCGTGAATAGTGACGCAAAAGCGTAGCAAAGCTTTGTGACCTGGAAATAAACAATTTAAGTTAGATTTGTCTAACTGCCGGGTTTTGTTGAAACATTTTACAATTGTGTGACAACGGCAACGGTGGAATGTTTCAAACGACGACGTTATGAGAAATTCAGAATTAAATTCAATATAGCGTAGTAGGTACTACCATTTTTTGTGCAAAAGTGGAGGTACCTATAGGTAATCTTTTATATATCAAATCCAATTACATAGTGAAAGTGGGCCCATAAGATCTATTGATGAGATCACCGGGGATGTTGCCTTCTTTGCGTTTCCTCATCCTTTATCTCATTCTCATGTCTTCTGTTCTCTCCCCTTTCTCCTGTGGCAACACATGAGTAACACCTGGGACGTCACAAGCGTTGTCGTTCTCAGACACTAGGTAGTCTCTCACAATCAACGAGCCGTGAGCATGTTTGTATGAGTACTGTAAAAAATATGTTTACAAGTTTTACATGCTGAGGACTAAAATAGTAGTAAGCAGAGCCATGGTTTCATTATGATTTTGAAGTAGCATGTAGTGTGCTAGTGAACAAAAGTAAGGATTTATTTCTATTGTAATTTGTACGAATTCATTCCCCAACTCAAGTCATTTATTCATATAAATCACAAAGCAATATTTACGAAACCAAATCAAAAGCTACATTAACATTTAGTGGCAATTTGACAAGCAAATAGGTAAAGCTAACGAGCAAAGAACCAGCCAATAAAAACTTTCCCTCTTTTCGTTCTCGTCTTTGCAAGTTATCTGAGTAGAATCACCCTTGTATAATGTATTGTTATTCACTTAATAACATACGCAAAAGTTTCAGCCTTCACTGGTAATGGCGCAGTGGAACTGTCCATTATTTCCACATAAGTGAATGGGCGAGGACGGTTCGTGGCCGAATGGTGACAAACGCCAGGACTAATACCGCGCCTAAATACTCAAATATTATAACGTTGGTGCGGTTCCAATGACCCTCAAGGTCATTTATAAAGGGGAACCGCACCGCACCAATGAATGTTCACGTAGCACCTTTATCTTATAAATTGAGAGGGTTATTATCCTCGGCTATTGTCATTGCAGGGGTTGATAGACTATGGGCAAGTAGCGAGATTCCTTCCTTAATTTGTTTTGAAGAGCACTCACAGTGACGCACTTGTTTGATGAGGAGGGGCATGTCGCCAAGTGCTCAACTGCTACGTTATTTAGTGGATATTTAGAATCTCGGCGTCCGCAGCGCTGAACGCCCGTGCAATACCTCTTACTGCGATAATACTGTAATCCTTCTCGTGTACAGCGAGCTTCACTCTGATAGCGTTGTTTTTGCCGGCGCGGTGGGTGAAACATTGCCCGTTATACGACAAGAGTATTAGCCTGTAGTGTAGTATTAAAATGGCCGCACGATATCATCCTCTCTTCCATGATAGATGATATAAATGAAACTGCCAGTTACCGATAGCAGACAGCGCTACTGTTTAGAACTTCATAAATATTTCTAGAAGTTAATGTGCCGTAAATATGATCCGAATGTATCGAATGAACTAGAAGTTTATGGAAAATAGTGTTAAAAATAGATGGGACTGAATCCAATACGCGAACCACATCGTGCGGAAGATCTATTGTAAACCTTACGACGAATTGATCAACAGAAGCTGCAGTAACGAATAACTGTGGCACACCTTTTGTTGTTCAGTTATATACTGAAGTATTGCAAGGTTTGAAAGAGACGGCGACATGATATGAATGAATGAAATTATTTGATTATGAAAATAGCCTTTTCTTAGTGGCAGTGTGTGTCGTGGGGCGCACCTGTAAGCCGTGGATTATGTAGCGCCTGACAAATGATATACGACGTTATCTGCCGCCCGTCCGTCCGTCCGTCCGTCCCCCGGCGCTACCCTCGTCATACCTAGCTGTGGCTGTAGTTTTAATAGTAACTTCATTCTATTTTGATCAGATAAGACACAGTGTTTCTCAATTAGATGAAGCTACCATTTAAATAACAGAGATCATATAAGTAAAAAAAAACATTTTAAAAGAACATGGGTTGTGAAAATTATAATAAGTCATCAGCATGGGAGCCCCTTGTTTCGCAGACAGAAATTTCATAGAATTTCGTTTCACAGAAAATGTTTCACATAATATTTGGTACTTATATTTTTATTTCGAATATTATTGTTTCAAAGACAATTTACCAGAATGAAACATATTTCACAGAAAAACAATTTAATGAATTTTTATTTACATTTTTTTGTTTAATAAACTTATCAAACAGTAGAATTATTTTTTAAGGAATATTGAACCACCACTATAATCGAAAATAATTTGGTCTAACGTTTAATAATTTAGAACATGACATTATAGTTTACACCCCGACTCAGAGTACCCCGACTTGGATAGGTTAGGTTAGAAGGCTAAGGCGGGAGCGAAGCGGAGCGGAGCTCCCGCCTTAGGCCTTCGTGGTTATTTTTTTTAAAACCACCCAGAAATAGGAGCCCCGCGGAGCGGGGCTCCGTCGATTTATCTTAGCGCAAATAAGTTTTATATCTTTTGAGTGGTACGTCAAACGATTTTATATTTAATGTATGTTATGTTATTAAAGAATATTTGATTTGTTATTCTATGATATGATTATTCTAACATTAAATTTTATGTGAAACAAAAATCAATGATTTAAAAATCTTCAAAGTAAGTATTCTGTGTATTGATTATTCTATGAAACGAAAATATGAGAAATTTTTATGTGAAACGAAATTCTATAAATCAATTAGCTATAAAACAACGCACACCCCATCAGCATAATTGCAAAGAGAGTTAAGTTCGTTCATTCGGTGCCGCGTTTAAGTTTAAGTTTACGTTACCAATGGTACCTAAGTAAGTGATAATAATTAGGAATCAATTAGGCTATCAAGTCGAACACTCTCCAACGTGATAACGCAATTAAGTTCGCCTTAATTGCGATTACCGTCAACCGTCACTAATAAAATCCGCTCCTTATATATGTATAAGACATTGTATCAGGAGGCCACATTTTTCTGGATAAAAGTGCTGGCTTTTACCTGAGAAACGCGCCCCTGTCACTTATTTTCAACTTTAAATTGCAATACGTTGTCGTCGACAAACTGTTAGAGATTGCATGAGACCCTAACTGCCTTCCTTGCCATCTCACTATCTATCTATCTCACTTCTCTTCTTTTTGCTCCCCAGAGGAGGCAATGTGAATGTGAAGATGGATGTGTGGTGTGACGAGATTGGACAGAATAAGGAACGAGTATATTAGAGGAAGTTTGAAAGTGGCAGTGAATGAGAAATTGAGCAGCGAGCGACTGTCGTGGTATGGACATATTATTATTATGAGAATAGATGAATAGATACAATATGGATGGATTGCTTGAAAGAGGATATGGCAAAGAACTAGTGACTGAAGACCGAGCCTAAATAATTGGGACAAGGGCAGGCTGAGGTGGCAACGCACAAACCTGCACAATTCACCTGTCGGTGAAGTGAGGTTGTGGTTGTGTTAATTTTGCTATATTTATAGCAAAAAATACAAGGATTTCTAGATCTAAAGCACTATCTTCAGACCTAACTGGTTGAAATAAAACCACTTTTTAACTAATCCTATCGCAATTCATTTGCTCTTATTTACTTTTAGCCCGAAGGGTGACCAAAGATGGTAGTTGCAACATAGTTTGAAGTATAAGTTATCTCAAAGTAGCTGAATAACTAACAATAATATATTTCTTTATTGTATGTACACAAATACAGAAGAGTACAGAAAAATAAAATAAAAAATACAGTAAATACAATTGGCGGCCTTATCGCACAAGGCAATCTCTACCAGGCAACCATGCCGAATGACGATGAAATTGTTGGTGTCTCGTATTTACGCACAATGAGCACACTGTGCCAATAAGTCTTGCTGTATTTTGCTGTTTAACTAAGTGGATGAAGGGGTCCCAGGCCAATAGTACGCTTCAACCATCTTGTTTCCATTAAAATTTGGGTGTTTTTTTTTAAATTCATTAGCCGTTAAAAAGTGGTTTTATTTCTGTATCGAACTCTCAACATTGTCGTGATTAGATCGTTTCTTAAACCACACTACTGTCGAAGTCTGAATTCCCCTAACTATCAACAGAACTAATCTTACTTTACATATAGGTACATGCAGCAACATGCCCTCAGCCCTCAACTCTGTCGATTTATCTTTTATTGTTTCACTTGGGCAAGTTGTTCCAAAGTTGCAGAATCACTTAGTCATAAAGATAAGTAGAGTGGAGTAGAAATAAATAAATCCTTACGGTAACACCTACTTACTACTTACGGTTACAGTACGTGTACGTATTCAAACAGTCATGAACTAAACTTCGCAAAAAAACACACAAGAAGCGCGCGGGTTTTGACACTCCAAGAAAAACAACACAAAGCAATTGTAACAAAAGGAAATTGATGACAGTGCGGGATCGACTTCAGGAGCGTCGTCACTTACAGGAATATTAGGAGGAGTGAGTGGTGTCCGCGGGCATGATGCATGACCATGGCGCTGGAAGGGAGTTTGTTAGCTCTGTCGTTAATCCAAACAGCGTGCACACCCCATTTTATTGAACCACTTCAAGATTATTGCACTGTGTAAGTGTACCCAATTAGCCCAAAACTTTGTAATCATAGGCGCAGTTTTCTAATGATGGTGTGGCGGTAGGTCACAAGTAGTTGCAACGTGCTGCGAGCGAGGGTCGGCGAGATGGAATTGATTAAAATCTGCCGAAAGATTAATCGTCATCAATCTTTTCTTGTCGGCAGCGAGTGAATCGTGCCCTCCCCGCCCCGCGCGTCCTGCGCCGCACCCCCGCGGCCGTCCGTCGAACTGATATTGAAGGTTCAATTAAGGATTGTTACGCGAGTATCATTCCACTGACGTTTGATGTCTCATTGTGATGCTGAACACTTCTGAAGCTCATTGTGCGCGATTGTTATTTAAATTCGAAGGGTGTTCAAAGAACGATTCTGACAAAAGTATACTATCATCTAATATAGCTAAACTGTTTATGGTTTAATGTCCGCAGAAATAGAATGATATACCTACTTACCTACCTACCGATCTACACGCAGCTGAGCGACTAAAGTGACAAAGAACACAGCGTGTTGATTGATCATCATTCATCATTTCAGCCATAGGAAGTCCACTGCTGGACATATGCCTCCCCTATAGATCTCCAATAGGACCGGTTGGAAGCGGCTCGCATCCAGCGCGTTCCCGCGGCCTTAATGAGGTCGTCTGTCCACCTTGTGGGTGGACGTCCTACGCTGCGCTTGCCGATACGTGGCCTCCACTCGAGGACTTTTCGACCCCATCGGTCATCAGTCCTCCGTGCTATGTGCCCTGCCCACTGCCATTTCAACTTGCTAAACCGCTGGGCTATGTCGGTAACCTTGGTTCTTCTACGGATCTCCTCATTTCTGATTCGATCTCGCAGAGAGACTCCGAGCATAGCCCTCTCCATAGCTCGTTGGGCTACTTTGAGCTTACTCATAAGGCCCATAGTGAGGGACCACGTTTCAGTGCCATAAGTCATCACTGGTAACACACACTGGTCGAAAACCTTCGACTTGAGACACTGAGGTATGTCGGACGAGAAGACATTGCGCAATTTTCCGAACGCTGCCCAGCCGAGTTGGATTCGGCGATTGACCTCTTTCTTGAAGTCGGACCTACCTAACTGGACTACTTGTCCTAGGTAGACGTACGAGTCAACAACTTCAAGAACCGAGCTCTCAACAGATATTGGGGTAGGTACAACATGGGCATTGCACATCACCTTTGTCTTGTCCATGTTCATTTTAAGACCCACCTGTTGAGAAACTCGGTTGAGGCCTTCGAGCATCGTGTTGAGATCTTCCATCGATTCTGCCATGACTACAATATCGTCGGCAAACCGGAGGTGAGTGATGTATTCGCCATTAATATTGATGCCGAATCCTTTCCAGTCCAGGAGCTTGAAGGCATTCTCCAAAGTGGCCGTAAACAGTTTCGGAGATATCACGTCTCCCTGTCTTACGCCTCTTTTCAAAGGGATCGCCCTCGAACTCTGTTCCTGTACTCGAACCGACATGGTGGCGTTATTATACAAACACTTCAACACTTCGATGTACCGATAGTCAATACGGCACCGCTGGAGAGACTCAAGCACAGCCCATGTCTCGACCGAATCAAAGGCTTTCTCATAGTCCACAAACGCTAAGCAAAGTGGCAAATTATACTCTTCGGTCTTCTGTATAACTTGCCGCAGCGTATGGATGTGGTCTATGGTACTGTAGCCTCTTCGGAAACCGGCTTGTTCGGAAGGCTGGAAGTCATCAAGCCTGCGCTCGAGACGGTTCGTAATGACCCTTGAAAACAGCTTGTAAACATGGCTCAGAAGCGAGATGGGTCTGTAATTCTTCAGTAAGGTATTGTCACCTTTCTTAAAGAACAGCACCACCACGCCTCTGTTCCACGCTTCTGCCGTTATGCCCTCGAGGACGACGGTGTTAAAAAGCCTCTGAAGGACTTTAAGTACCGGTGTTCCACCCGCTTTCAGAAGCTCTGAAGTGATTCCGTCGTCACCCGGTGCCTTGTTGTTCTTAAGCTGATTCAGGGCCATTCTAATCTCGTACAGGCTGATGTCCGGGATATCCTCGGTGAAGTGTCGGGTCAACTTGGCTCTTGGGTCGGTCGCCATGTTGATGTTGATGTTGATTGATACTACACCAATATTAAATTGGCAAGTTTGTACGAAGTGAAGCAGAAGGGTCCTATGAGTCACACTTTTGCCCATTACGCTTTGTGTGATTGATTTCCAGATGTTTGATGAACATTCTATTACAACAGCGTGAGACTGTTCGCCAATGTAGCACTTATTTGAGAGCTACAATATTGCAGAGAATCGGATTGGTAGTAGGCGCTTGTTATGATAAACATCCAATTTAAAGTAAAAAAAACAAGAATCCGCTCACATTTTTTCGTCATAATGGCAAAACTATAAGGAACCTACATCAAAGTCAAGCTGATCGCATTCAGAGCTAACGAAATACCCGCGGGCTTTAACATTCAAAGCGAACCTTTCACAAACCTGTGAATTTATTTCCCAAGAAAATCTCACGAAAACTTCATGCCAACATTTCTTTGTTACTGCTCAATATGGTAATTGGGATACGAACATGTACACGGTCGCGTGAGCGTCAGTAAACGATTGTAGTACAAACGGCCATGCGCCGGGGTGCCGGGGCATGGCCGGAGCTATGGCGCGATTAATGGACCAGAAAAAAGAGTCGGGAGACGACAAATGATATAGAACGATCATACGGCGGGACTAGAGGCACTGTTAGCACGCAGCAACGAGCAGGCGACGCGAGGAGTTAGTCGTTTGAATAAACTGCGACATGAATTACAACCCCCGTCTTTTAATATGCTGCTAACGTAAGTACAAGGGCCACCTAAAGGCACTGCCCTTAGATGACGGGAAATGTGAATACTTGCAACACCGGAGGATATCTGTGCCTCATCATCCATAATAACATAAACATAAACTCACGCCTATATTCCCCGGAGGGGAAGGCAGAGGTGCTAGCACCCACATTTCGCCGTTTATGTTTAGGTCCCAATGTAATAGGTGGCGAGCCTATTGCCATTAACCGGGCACTGATAAACCTGCGATAAATACACACATAACTTCGAAAAGCATCGAAAAGTCATTGGTGTGTGCCATGGTAATACCTGGGATCGAACTCGAGACCTCGTCTCATCAGTCCATTACCCATACCACTAGGCTACCGCGGTTTTTTTTTCATCATCATCCAGACCCGACATATTCCTTTTTTCACGATCGCATAGGCGTGCAGTGCTTGTAGAACTCACAGTACCGTGGGAAACTAATATACCTAAAGACCACGCTTTAAAGACAAACAAATACTTTGACTTGACTAACGAGTTAACCAAATTCGGCTGCGTGGTTAAACTCTACGCCGTAGAAGTAGGAGCAAGAGGAATTTCAGCTAAATCCTTGTACAACTTACTTAAAGACCTCGGATTGCCAAGAGCTTCAGTAAGCTCTTTACTAAATCGAATATCAAAAGCGGCATTGATAGGATCTTACCAAATTTGGAAGGGTAACGCTAATGCATCACAAGGTGGCCACTCTAAACCTACATCTGGGTCGTAAGTCCCAGTCGCCGTCACGGTGTTCCTCTCTGTATCACGCTATGGACCCGGCGACCGCACGGTGAATCCATGGAGTGCTGTGAATCGGATCTCTATCTACATGAAAAAAGGAAATTATTTAAAAGTTGAGTTGCGTAACATATTAGTATCTAGGTAGATACCTATATACAATCGCGTGGCTCGCATCGAGCGACATATTATATTCTGTCCTCCGTGGAGCGACATGAAACAATTCAATCTGTTTTGAAATTGAACACCAATTACACACACCGATTAGCATCCCATCGCACTGTGCTTATTTGCCGTTCGATTAAACAGAATTGATCGAACTCACCACGTACCTAACTAGTAGTAGGGTACCGTATTATATTTGGACACGACACGCCACACTGGCGCTCGAGTGCGGCGGAGTGCTCCTAGTCGGGCGCGCCCGCCTTCGCACATCCACAGCTGTCACCTACTTACCCACTTGAAGATGTCTTAAAATGATAATGACAACATACTATCCAATACTTAACCAAACACTGTTACTATTCATCAAAATGCGTAAAGATATATTAAAGCGAAGATCTTAGTGACCGGAGTGCTGCGCACCCTCCTGGGTGACGGAAGAAGCGGCACATCGACCGTAGTAAAGTAATAATGTGTCCGTATGTTGCATTATTTTATTAATAACTAGCTGACCCGGCGAACTTCGTATTCCATATTTTCCGATCGCGTAGTATTATCTCTAAGTTTATCAGTGTTTCTCTACAATATTATGCATGTATTATACATATCTATAAATTCCTCCCTTCCTCTTGAATCACTCATCTATTAAAAGAAACCGCTTCAAAATCCGTTGCGTAGTTTTGAAGATTTAAGCATACATAGGGACGGACAGACAGCGACAGTGACTTTGTTTTATAATAATTATGTAGTGATAGTGATTAAAATGTCCATAGATGACTTGATTCAGTCTCACCGGCATCGCGGCATTGCGATTACACTGCTGCTTCACCTCCTACAATAAAACAAGCAATGAGCGTTCATGCATAAGTAAAAGTAACTGTAGATGTTTACTGGGAAGACCCGACAGGGGTAAATCGAATCAAAAATAAATAAGTTAGGGAAAATCCAGCGCAATTTTTCATCCGTGATTACCTGACATTATTCAGAATGCCCGAGCTTAAGACGCTCCTCCCGGGATGCTGGGGATATACAAAGATTTGTATTATTTATGCGCAAATTCAACCACTCGATATTTCCCACGAGAAATCAACACCAGTTTAGAGCGGAATCCGACGCAACTTTTGTTTAGTTTGAATAGAAATTAGCATTACGAGTAGGTAGCGAACCAGTCAACCCGGACTTGATGCGGATAAAGTAGCGGACGAAAACAAGTTAGCCAAATTACACGTTACGGACTTAGCAACCTTTCGATCAATTAGTGGGGGTGGGGGCTAGGACTCGATCCTGGCAGCTCATGAATCCTCCGGCTTTCACTGAAGGCGAATTAAATCTAATAGAAGAGTCTGTAATCCTGCCATAATCTGGATGGATGGCGAACACGCGCCCCGCCGCCACCCGCTGTATGACCCGCAAAAACGCTGTACCAGGAAACTCATTCGCAAGATACAACCTATACGAGGAGATGGATCACGTAGGGATTAGCGGGCGGTTACAATAATAATAATTCGCAGTGTGGGCTGCGCGCCAACCGACCGGAATCAATATGGCGTGCCGCGATGCGACCGCCGAGCCCCACGACTGCCACGAGCGCCGCACCGCGCTCACCATGCGACTGTTCTTATTAAACAAGCGTAAACCGGACACCGTTTGAGGAAAAACTGAAATATGCATCACAGTCCATTCTGTCCGTACAATAATTAAGCTCTCTAAATCCCTTTGTGTTATTAATCCACAATCAAATATATCCCCAGCGCGCCACTAAATATAGATTAGAAGGATCGATACTCGATATCGAACCCGACGGACTCGATTGGGCTTATTCATTGTGCGAAATTAATTAAAAAGCTATCATTTTAAAGTGAGCCGTTCGGTGCGAGCAAGGACAATAAATCCCTCGCTAATCGCATCCGATCGCTGCTGGAGGCATCTCATCGCGAATATAGATTAGCTCTCGACAAATCTATCCGCTAATCTCGTCATAAACATTATTTAAATTGTCTATCGCTATCATTGCTTACTGCGTCTTTAGTATTTAAGTCGTTGGAATAAAATTTCTCGACGAAGCCATTTACCAAACATAAGTTGAGCACGAACTTAATTTACAAAAGATGTCGGGTGCGCGTCTCTAAGCGTCGCCGAGCGTGACGCGGCAGCAGTCATGACAGCGAGTGTTCGCCATAACAGCGCTCGGTGGACCCGCCCTGAATGATAAATGAGAGATAAAAGCTTTTTCTTGAGGGCGCGGACCTCGAGTGCGCCCAAATTGATCCGCCACCTCGAGCGTGCTCCGCACTACGCACCATTACGTTTAAAGAGGTTTATATTCAGTGCTGCGACTCACGCCTCACGTCCGCGGCATCAAATATGGTCAGCCTTTAGTCTCAGCACGCGCCGCGTGCGGGGTGCGGGGGTCAGCAGCTGACGCGTCCCAATCCCAACACTAATTTCTACCCTATCCTACTTCCTACTCTACTCCTACTATCTGTTCATACTAATATTAATAAATGAGAAAGTTTGTGAAGATGTTTGGATGTTGGTTACTCAATCACGTACAAACGGCTGAACGAACCCTGGATGAAAATATTCCTCTCCTCATTCGAGCGTTTTTTTTCTTCTCCTTGATGAATCAATGCAATAGGTACTTAAGCCTATTGTAAACCATTATCACAGTTGCTCGTTTCGTATCACAATAAATATAACCTGGCCCGATAACACAGCAATGAATTTAAAATCATGTAAATCGGATAAGAGGTTGCCTCGTAAAAAGAACATAAAGGCCAGGCAGACGATCCGAGGGAGGTTGTGTTTTATAAGTATAACAAACACGTACAGACATCAGTGGCTTCCAACTGTTTATAACTATTCAACAATCAGTCTCGTCTCTCAGATGATGTGCATGGCTGCCGTGGAGTCCTCGTTCAGTTAATTGTTCTCATTTTGTACAAATTACTCCATTGCTCTGCCGAGTTGAGGAAGGGTGGGAGCAGTCAAGTAGACGGGGTGTGGCGACTGACCGCTTTTTTGCGAGATGTTAGAGGTGCCTACTCGGACATACCACTGTTGAAGCCTCATTTAGGTATTATTAGCTATTATTAACATATATCTTTATCTGAATAAGTATAAAGTTACCAATTTGTTTTTCGCAACTTCCCAACAAAAACCGTGCCTAATATTCGAACCTATGTACTAATCACAAACTTATTGTACGGGCCCAACGATGCGGATATTGTTATTGATAAAGATAAAAGCGCTAAAGGATTAATGGGATCGTTATCGCCGCCCCGGCTTTTTGAGATAATTTTATCGCATCGTTACGCGATAAAATTTCCAAGAGGGCTGTGAAATTAGATAAAACACTCTGATGATCGCCGGTGCCAGTGCACGTTACCGTCGGCCACCCCTCGGCGTGGCAGCCTCCGCCAACAACTTAGTGCGTAATGACATGTTATAAAACGATTTTCTTAACTTCATTTCCGAATAAATAGTAGTCATCGTACTAAATGTGGTGAAGTCCTCTTAGAAAGTTGTATGTTGTATGATAATATATTTTGTTAATAATTCTGTTTTCTTACTGACAACCTGTGTAGCGCGGCAGTAGACCGCTTGACGGCTAAGGGCACTGATTCGATGGCCAGTATTGCCACTGAATTAGAAAAATATGTAAATCTATTTACATAAACACCTAGATCCTCTGATGGTTATTAGGATATTTCACAATTGAACTACCTACATAAAATTATATTGTCTACTAGCTGTTGCCCGCGGCTCCGCCCGCGTGGGATTCTGATCCCGTTCATCGCTTATATATAGCCTATATGTTAATCCAGGGTATAACCTATATACATACCAAATTTCAACCAAATCGGTCCAGCCGTTTATGCGTGAAAGAGTAACAAACATCCACACATCCATTCTCACAAACTTTCACATTTATAATATTAGTAGGACGAGTACTACTTATAGTGCGGATCAAACACAAACAAACTCGTTCACGAATTCATTGAATGATATACCTAAATAAGGGACCGGCCACTGGTCAGTAACCGAATGTAACCTTTATATTGAAAAAGTGGTTTGAATTTATTATACGTGTACAAATAAAATAAGCATTCTCTTACTAACCCAATAAAGGCAGATTGTCCTATATAGTCCGGTCAATTTAGACATTCGAAGTTACATAAAGTCCCAACAAGCTGAATTTCTGTGAAGTTGTTCAAAACATAATTACAAACAATGTCTGGAAGTTCCCCATCATTCCCCTGTAAGGAAAAAATTTAATTCAAGGTCAAAGGTCAAAAAAATGAGTTTTTCGCGATTTTCAGCAAAACGGTAAGTTTTATCATAAAAGTACCTTAGACAAAAATTGTAGATCATAAAATTATCTATAAAAAATGTATTCATACTTTTTTTCTTACGAGCCACCGTTTCTGAGATATAACGATTCTAAAAGTTATAAAAGTTGTTATCGTCATAATATGCACACGTTTCCACGCCACCTATGAGGTAGTGTACTTAGCGCGTTTTTGTTAACGTGGTTTCCCCAGTAGGTCTACTCCACGGGTCAGTTGTGATCCTGTTTAATGTAAAACTATTGCAAAATAACGGAAATTTTCAAAGATTGGGAAAGATAAAAGCGATGTAAATGAAAAAAAAGTGTTGAAGTTTATTCATCTTATTCGTAAGTTTCAAATTCTTGTTCTTCTTCTTGATCTTCTTCTTGTTCTTCTTCTCCTGCTTCTTCTTCATCTTCATTTTGGATGCAAGTAAATTGCGTCAATAGCGATGTATCGCATGATACTTCGTCGGAGTCAAACGAATCCTCCATTGTTTGTGATTCAATATTAGAGCACGACCGGCCTTGACAATTTGTGCATGCCAAAGAACAAGACAGTCCGACTTTTTTGCAACCACATTTAGCACTGCATCCCTTTTTGCAGTTGCAAAAAATAATGTTTAGCAGTTTTTTCGGCGCAGGTGGAAGTAAAGTTTGAACTGGCTCTAATATATTGTTGACCAACTTCCAACCCCAGTCTGTAGGGTCTAGCTGATAACCAAGCCACACTTGAACTTGGTAATATACTCGAAAAAGATGTTGGTGAGCAGCAACTGAAGTTGGAGGAAGACAAGCTAATTGAACTTGTTTTTTATTTTTAGTATTTTTAACGAAACATGCATATCGATGTTTATCTAAACAGGTAGTTTTTTTAGGAGCTCCGTACATAGAAAGAAGAAACCGGATGCCGTTGGTAATAACTTCTTGTTGAGTTGAATCACTTTTTTTAAAAACTTCAGCACATTGAATTAAATCTTGTTTTTCAAACATTTTGAAAACTGCTGTTTTACCCCTCCTGTAAAATGCAGATGTCGTATCACAGCCAGTTATTGCGTGTAAAAATAGTACATGATCTTTACACTTTACAAAAGTAAATAAACTTTTTGATGAATATTATATATGATTGATGCTGAGCTTTTCCTGGTTTTAAGAAAAAAATAGTTTTTTCAGTTGGCGTGTTTCGTTAAAAATACTAAAAATAAAAAACAAGTTCAATTAGCTTGTCTTCCTCCAACTTCAGTTACTGCTCACCAACATCTTTTTCGAGTATATTACCAAGTTCAAGTGTGGCTTGGTTATCAGCTAGACCCTACAGACTGGGGTTGGAAGTTGGTCAACAATATATTAGAGCCAGTTCAAACTTTACTTCCACCTGCGCCGAAAAAACTGCTAAACATTATTTTTTGCAACTGCAAAAAGGGATGCAGTGCTAAATGTGGTTGCAAAAAAGTCGGACTGTCTTGTTCTTTGGCATGCACAAATTGTCAAGGCCGGTCGTGCTCTAATATTGAATCACAAACAATGCAGGATTCGTTTGACTCCGACGAAGTATCATGCGATACATCGCTATTGACGCAATTTACTTGCATCCAAAATGAAGATGAAGAAGAAGCAGGAGAAGAAGAACAAGAAGAAGATCAAGAAGAAGAACAAGAATTTGAAACTTACGAATAAGATGAATAAACTTCAACACTTTTTTTTCATTTACATCGCTTTTATCTTTCCCAATCTTTGAAAATTTCCGTTATTTTGCAATAGTTTTACATTAAACAGGATCACAACTGACCCGTGGAGTAGACCTACTGGGGAAACCACGTTAACAAAAACGCGCTAAGTACACTACCTCATAGGTGGCGTGGAAACGTGTGCATATTATGACGATAACAACTTTTATAACTTTTAGAATCGTTATATCTCAGAAACGGTGGCTCGTAAGAAAAAAAGTATGAATACATTTTTTATAGATAATTTTATGATCTACAATTTTTGTCTAAGGTACTTTTATGATAAAACTTACCGTTTTGCTGAAAATCGCGAAAAACTCATTTTTTTGACCTTTGACCTTGAATTAAATTTTTTCCTTACAGGGGAATGATGGGGAACTTCCAGACATTGTTTATAATTATGTTTTGAACAACTTCACAAAAATTCAGCTTGTTGGGACTTTATGTAACTTCACTCTCATTTTTTGGTCTAAATTGACCGGACTAATAACCATATTTCGCGCGATACAAGATCTTTCTTTGTTTGGCCTCCGGCCTTATTTACATTTTGATTAGTGTGCGGCACAAGTTTACAACAATCGTATCACGAGCGAGGGCGAGCTTCCGCCGAGAGCTGCGGACGAACAATATAATGTACCACTAAACACAATAGTGGAGAGTGGCGACCACGTCCTACTCAAATTTACATAAGTAACCAGGCGCACTCGATGTTTTAGGATGTATTGCTGGAGAGGGCCTCGTGCTGAGTCGTGCTGGACCGGACCATGAACAATATGAACACAGTAAGTTTCCTACTGCGACGCGTTACTAGCCGACCTAAGATTCTGCGTAGTCACGTATTCTTTGTGAAAGTATAATAAATTGCAGCTACTTATATTCGAACAAAATAATAACATTGAAACCGCTACACTCCGGTAATTTCTTAGAAATTAGTACACCAAGTGCCACCGGTATAGGCGAAGATGTTATTTTACACGTGTAGTAAAATTCGTATTAATTGCAACCATTCTATACCTGAACTTGCTCATTTTAACATTACTGAATACTTTAAATTACTGACGTAGGCAACACTCTGTTTCAACCAATTTCATTGGCCGTTCGGCTACACATTGCTAATATAATGGAGACATAACAACAGTGTACACATCTGCAACGTATTATTTTATTATCCCCTGCCACTGAGTATTGTTATTCGCAATTTATCGTTTCGATGAAAGGTTTTCAAGTTCATGGCATAAAAAATTATGTAAAAAAATCTCCCCTGACATTGAAACTGTTTGCTAACATTCAAATAGATTGTACCTCCAATTTAAACTTTAAGATGAGATTGTACGTACGAGTAGAAAGTAACGTAATGTACACTATGTACAGGAGAGAGTTCAAATGAAAGGTTCCGCCGAGTTATATAGAACAAAAGTTAGCTTGCAATCTCGGGAGGGAGTTCTTTACGCATCCAGTGGGTGACTAGATGTACCCCTTAGCGTTACTAAGGAAATAAATAGTAGATGTCAGACATTCTAGAGATAGTTAGATGAGTGAGAAAAAGCGGTACCTTCAATTGGGTCACCTTACCAACAAAAAAGAGTCATTAGTCCACACAGTAAGCGTAATCGCTGAGTATACTTATGTAAGAATAAACCCCGACAATCTTAGAACCTCTTCCTTCGATTTGAACTTGGTTAAAAAGCTTACGACCGACTGGCGATAAATGAGACGCAAATAATCAACACGTACCTAAATACCGCCTCTTCCCAATTCCATCGAGAGTGGATGCGTGCGACCGAAAAACGATTTCTGGCTATCAACTATGAGATAACACGACGTCATGATTGGCCGGACGGAGTGACTTGTAGGCAAGAAAATAGAAAATAATATCGATCTCACGGGGGCGGGCATGCAGAGCTGTGAGAATAAACTGAACTGGTAGTTAATATCAAAGTTCAGCTGCGCGAAGCAGTGAAGCTCTAAAAAAGCAGGACAAATGACCTCGCCTGTTCTTAACGAAGTTCAAAAATTCACAATAATTTGTCTAAGTAGGTACCTACAGTCGGCTTCAGATCGATGTTGACCAACAAAGTACTCAAAAGGGTCTTAATACCTACCGCGCCTTGTTGTATTCCTGTCAGTCAAGATCGATTGGACGCTGACTGTGTACCTATATGTTTTATGGCTAATTTATGTTGAATTTCTTTTTGCGTTATAACATTCAGCAAAATTCTAGTTTAGCTTACCTATTTATTAATTCCCAAATACAGTCTCACACCAGGTGCATCAAATTCTCAAATAGGTACCTATCTGCTCGAGGCTCGACGGTGGTGGCACGGAGGCACGGCGGCACGGTGGGCCCCGCGCGCGTTCAAAGGACGTGTGTAGGCGTTATTTAATAATATTTCACTTTGTAGTGAGATTTGAAAAGTTTTGGTTCAGTACTTTTGCAAGTGAGTTTGTTACAAATAATTTCTTACAAAAAGTTATCGTTTATAACTTTTTAATACTTTTCAAATGAAAATAATGTGAAATATTTTTAGACATAGAAATATAATAATATAGGTTCTCTTTTCGACTGAGCGTGGTTGGCCAAATCCGATACTATAAGAAAAAGCGAAAATTGCTCAAAGGACACACCTATCTTACATAGGCACTTAATAATAAACTGATGTTTCTTTTTTTGAAATCAATGGACCCGATACTTGGCTGGGAATATAGATTTTTTAATTCCAATGATGCAGTTTTAGTTTTAATTAGTCTCTAGGGCTAGACTACATTGAGCATTTTTCGCTATTTCTCGTAGTTTCGGATTTAGCACTGACATTGCTTGCAATCGCGCAACGACACGACGGTTATAGGCAAACTGCAAAATCGTGTGTAGGATCTTTTGCAAAAAAAAAGTGGTTGAAATTTGTAAATCAAGTTTAGAAATAAATCTCGCTAAGCAGGGGAATTTATTTAATAAAATAACTAGAAGAGAAGCAATAATTTAGCCGTCTTTATAGCATTAAGTTAGAATAATCAAATTCCCACCATTAATGTCTAAAGTACAGTAGCACACCATACAATAAGAGTGCGAGCGATATTATTTATCTTTGACACAAATGGAGATGTAGGTAGCGTGTGAACATCCAGCTGCTGTTTATCCGTTTCAAATCGAATACTTACCTACTATAAGAAACGTGCAGTAGTGCGTGAACACACCTAACGACATAAAAAGGGTTGGATATAAATCGGAAGCCGCAATCATATAATACGATACCGGCCACGGCCGACCGGCCGCCCGCCACCGGCCGCCGGTCGCCGGTCGGGGCGATCAGGATCGAAACGACGAGGAAAGGAAACAAAAGGTATTATGTGATTATATCTCGTCTTATGTTCAAATATATATTTGTTTTTATCCCTTCTATTCGAAAAGTGTCACTTTGTTCCTCTAGAAGTGGAAGCAAAATTAGCTCTTTTCTGTTAAGAACATTCATAGAAATCGAACCATTTTTTTTTATTACTGGCTGGTATGTGTTGGCTGCAAAGCGGTGCGGCGACCCGTGCTATGTAAAAAAAACAAGCGCGCGTATTCCGTCTCTGTTCTTGTATCAAAGAATCAATTTCTTTTATTCAGTTTAGGCACAAATAGTGCATAATATGAACGTCAAAAGTATAACTACAAAATTACAATTGTGTCAAGAATTATAACAACAATAGTGTTAAATAAATCATTTGAAAATGATTCTCTGTAATCAGTGCCTATATATTTTCCTCATAGAAAGGGGATGAAAAGTAGAGTATATAACTCGAGAGCAAATTATTTTTTCCCTCGGGCGATATACTTTGAACCCCTCGCTGTGCTCAGGTTTCTACGTTAGAACCCCTCGCTAGCTCGGGGTTCTATTCTAGAAACCTTCGCTACACTCGTGGTTCAAAGTGCGCCCTCGCCGTAAAAATACTATTTTGCTCCATTGTTATACAATCTACTATTTCCCTCGTTAGTCGCTGCGCTCAGAATTTTAAGTTAGAATCCATTGCTTCGCTTGTGCTTCAAAGTAGCGCCCTCGCCATAAAAATACTAGTTTGCTCCCTTGTCATACAATCTACTGTCACCGTCTAGTAAGGTTTGGCGAAGGGCAAAAATTAAATCTATCACGATATTATCAGTTCTAAAATGTCCACTATTTACAAAAAGACAAGAACTGTAAAGAATTTTTGGTTTCTTGAAATATTTTTGCAGCGGTAGTTCCATGCAGCTGTGAATTACAGCCAAGCTTAATTAAAAAGAAGTAGTAATGTCGTCTCGCAATAAAGATATCCGGAGCTATCTGCGGTGCGCTGTCTCTAGAACGGCGGCAATTTGGCACGCGGCGCGCCGCTAACGACGTCGCCGACATACCGCGCGCCGGCCGCACCACCGGCCTGCCTCGCCCCGGCCGGCCCCGGCAGGCCCCGGCCGGCTGACACACGACACGAGCGGCTAGACGTAAGATATAGGCTTTAATTTACAGTTTTACACGGTGGCTTATACTGTTGCAAGACTTAGGAAGTCATCTAATATCTCTTGATTTAGAGCGTGTTCAACGTGCTTTCTAATGAAAGCGGATTGATATCTTATCACTTATTCACGGTATTGTAAACGTTGTCTGTTTTGCTGAAATATTGATGTACCTAGTTTCTCTTTATATACCACGTATACTGATCGTTCGGTATTATACAACTATTTAGGTATTTATCGAACCGTAATAAATTAATGTCATCGTAATTAATGTGATCGTTGAGTAGTTCTTTTGTAATGAACATGACATGAAATAGTGCGGTAGTTCGATATCTTACCTATATTTGTAGGAAATGAAACAGACATTGCATTTCAGTCTTGTAAATTATTTTGCCAGGAATTCTATCGCACAAAGTAATGAAATTTTGAGAAATTGAGAGATGATATTATTGTTTACACGGACTTACATTTGTATTATCCCCTTACCGAAGGCGTTTAATACTAACATTTATCTTCAATTTCGATCACACGGTCCCCAATAGAGGGCTAGTGTATTCCAGTCAAACGGCAGAAGGCAAAGGATGCTTGACTTCCGGTACTATGCTACTGAAATTCCTATAAAACCTCGGCATCACAAACACAACATTTTTCTTTTCTAAAAATAATACTGAACCCTTATTTAATGTGTCCAAACCGGGCCTTAGATATCCGAAACGAGACGTCAAAGTTCTCCTCACGATAACACAAAAAGTTATTACGTTACGGCGGGCCCTGTTATTTGTTTACAAAAATAACACCAACATATTTGGTGAGTGGAACACGGAGAGAGTGCGGCGGGAAATGTGTGTACAACTGTACATACATAACACATGTGTTGTCGGGTTGTCGGTCCCCGAGCTCCGGCCCGGTGCGCTGCGAGCGGACGGTAATCGCCTGAGCCGGCCGGCGCGCTGCGCTCATCGACAGCGGTAATAACGCTGTTCCGGATTAATAACTTGCTTTATTACACTACATCGAGCTTCGCACACGAGTTGCACTCGAATGGTTCATCCATTCAGGAGTTTAAAGCTATGCGAGAATGGATTGTCTTACTGACAGCGCGCTGACTGCAACAGTGAGAAACAATAAATAACATTATCTATAATGAAATCTGTCCTAAATTGAACTGTGGCCTGAGGGACCTTTACGACTTGGCTTGTTTTATTTATTATTATGATTTTAGGATATTTGGCTTATAATCATAAACTGGACGTATCCGGCAGCACCTACCTAATCGTGGGTGGTAGGTATCTTGCGGAAACACCTTGTGTTGAAATAGTGCGAAATACATCTCTACACTGTGTAGTATGTGTTATAAAGTTACAAAATGTAGGATTTTTTAATCTTATTTAGATACAACATCACCTTTACAGCAAATAACGACTTTAAAATAAATGATAAGTGTATCTTCCTCATGAATCCTGGTGTTCATTTTAATAATAAATGGTGGCTATACGACCTGAGCTACGATATATAAAACTCGTAGCACCCTTGGATCCACGCCATGTATAATAATAGTTATTTTATGATCCAACTAAGATAACATATCGCAACGTCGACTTCTGGGGTGATTTCATAGAGGCTTTCTTTTAGGGGAAAGGACGGAGTTATGATCAGTCGAGATCAAGTCGTAGCAGCACTTGCAAGTTCAAAAACTACGCAAATGACGTTTTGGAACCTGATGTTGGACAGTCAAACTCGTAGTTATTTCAATCCCCTGTGATCGTTTCTATCGCTGAAACAAACACCGGAGCGATATTATATTGCTCGTACTACGAATATTCATGCAGAACATTTATGATATTTCAGTGTTGTTTACTGAGGACATAGAGTACGTTCATTATGCGACGCATATCGCACGCAATGGTAAAACACTTTGCTGCGTTACATTACATGCTGGAATTTGTATTTGTTGGAAGAAATCTTTTAGCAAGAGAGTCAAACCATGCAAACACATTTAAGTATTGCGTTGAATAAAACGTGAGCGGAAAGTCTAGACTCAACTCTCAGTACGTTTTTAATTATACGTGAGTACGTATGGCACCTATTCCTGAGCTACGAGAATCTTGTCCGAATGAAAAGTGCACACTTAATGAGCCAGTTTGTTAATCAGGAAAAACGAGTACATTTCGTAGCAATGAACTATGAACGCTTGCAGTACATAGGTACCTACTTGAGGTAGGTATGTAATATCTATAATAGACACATTAGTCAATTAGCCTATTGCTGGACATAGGCCTCTCCCAATGTACGCCCTTGCTCACGATCCTCTGCATTCAACATCCAGTCTATACCAGTCACCTTTATCAGGTCGTTAGTCCACTTTGAGCTTACCTTCTCGCGGTCTTCAGCTCCACTCTAGGACTCGTTTGCTCCAACGGCCTTCTGGTTAGTTCATTCTCGAAGTTGTTTCTACCGAGCTGGATACTGGATAACCTACCCCGAGTAGACCTTTTTTTCAACAACTTCGATTGCCGCACGAAAAGCTCCATTGATGCTGTGCAGCATTTCGCCTAGCTGTTCCAATAACTCCACAACTATGACGATGTAGTCGGTGAACCGAAAATGGGAGATATATTGTTTATTTTTATACCCCACCTAATCCAATCGAGAGTCTTGAACATATATATCCTCTAATGCGTTGGCGAATATTTTGGAGGATGTAACATCCCCCTGTCTCACTCCACGCTCCCTCTTCTTCGGCGGCATCATTATAAGCACTTCAACACTGCGATATATCGCTAATCGACAAGATACCACTGTAGGGCATTCCGAACTGCCCAGGTTTCGATAGAGTTGAAGGCTTTCTCGTGGTTCACAAACACCGTACACAGCGGCTGATTATAGTGTAATGCATAAAATATAACTGAAGTAGGTACCAAACCTGTTTTTGCTAACGTAATTCAATAAGAAAGTTCTAAAATGTCTGCAGAGTTTTGTAAACAACTGTCGTGTTGCGGAGCCACTAACGCGTGTACATACACCCGTGAGTTGTAATCAACCAATATTACCTACGTAGGCGTGGCACGCAAGTAATAGTCTCGCGTGTCACCGCAGGCTCGTGTACAATAGAATATACACTATGCTCACTGCAATGTTGAACGAACATATTTCACGTATTTTCGAGAGGCTTATGGGGCGTTTATAATAAAGGAGCTCGTTAGTCATTCCTTTGACATCTTTCATAAAGTTTTCGATTCAATAACAAACAAACTCTGCTTAGTTATCAGATATAAATAAAGTGGCTAGCAAAACATCTTCTCTTCTCCGGGAACTGGTTCATATGCGATTGTTTTATATTTTAGTTAGTTACCTGCCGCATACTACCATTAAAAACAACAAAAAAATTAGGCTCTAATCAAACATTTTCAACTGTCTCATCAGATAATGAAAGTAATCAATGAATATTAATGGCACGGCGAGCGGCCTCCTCCCGGCGCGCGACGAGCCGCAAGTCCACAGAGGACAGTCTCAAAAAAATTAAATTACGTTAAGACACCGACATTAATATTCCCTTCTCCCGGACTTACACAGCTCTCGGTATATTGCATGCAGCCGCAATACAAGCAACGTGAATTACCTAACTTTAATCGTAATGAAATTAATGAAAAAAATTGAAAGAATCAAATGAAATCTGGAATTTTAATTTCTTGTAGCACTAGCTACACGATATGCTACGTGATTCGTAGATGTTCTACGAAAGTTTTTCTTTTCGGTCTTTTTTTAATCCGAAATTCGAAATGGTAAATCGAATATCATTTTCCTTGTATTTGTTAAGGGCCTGCGTGGCCTGAGCTCGTTCCCTCTCCGGTACACAGGTATAGGTACAGATACAGTATCTAACGTAGTTATCATAATACTCTCTTTTACACGAAACGCAAAAAATTACTCGACCCCAACATTATCTAAAAGAGTATTCCACGCAGAACTTTCACTTCAATTAGTCAAAAAGGTGCAAACGTTCATTTCTCGAAATATATTGCTAATGAAAGTTCGTTATTAGGAGGGAAATTTCATTTATGAGTATAACACTCAGGAATAACTTCACAGGCGCGCTAAATAACAATATCTTGTACTGGCGTACACTGGCGTCCTTTGTCAATATTTATGTTATTTGAAAATAAATTATTTGTATCATCTTTCAGTTTCGAGTTTCGTTTATTTTCTTCGCTTACAATACCTATTGATTCGTAAAAGTGAACGCCTTTACTTGACGCTAACTTCGCGTCCTTTTGAATAAAAATATTTTCTGTTTTTTTTTTTTCATTGTGAATCTTATATTGTAATTAAAAAAAGGAAACAGTCAAAAGAAGACAAAAGGAGACCTGAAAAAATCCACTCCTTGAACAAACCACCGACTAGCGCGGGACAATGTTGCTTGTGAGTTCTGTGTTATTGACGGATGAATTCAGGATTTGAGTTTAAAGGTAGATGGTGAACACCGTGGACACGGACGAAACAGTGCAACATTATTTGTAAAGCATTGCAAAAATTGGTTCAGAGAGGTCTCTGGACCAATCTTAGTAAGATAGTATGACTACTCTGTTAGACTAGGTAGTCTACCAGAGTAGTCACACTATCTTACACATACTTTGTTCACCTGCCATATCCAGAATTTGTAAAAAAAATAATATTACAAAATCCGCTGCGGCAGCACGTCGCGGCGACGGGTCACAATAAATAGTGAGATTTAAAGTGCGATACTTTATATCACGCGATAATTTCACAATTCATTTCCCCGAGTACGCCACTGCGCGACTGGGCGAAACTAGCGCAGTTTTATTTGCGACAATAACTCTTGGGAGCGAGCCTCTGCCCGTGCGCTATCACCCGCCTCGACGAACAGACCTAATGCGCTCTTGCAGGCTACATACATCTGATAGTCTTGGCTTTAAAATTGCCACAAAAATCTAAATTTACATTGTGTACACACGCTTGTATAGCTTGAAAGAGTAGACAAAGGTGCGTATACACCCAGAACCTGTATGGTTAGTGCTTTGCTTTTAATACACAGGGAACCGGTCAGGCGAATTATCTCACTTGCCTTTAGTAGAGGCCTTCGATTGAAAAAATCGAATGAGATCTAATAAGAAGTAAGAGTCACCGAAACAGAATTTCTATTTCCGCTTTCTAAATCCAATACCTCCCATTACAACAATATAAAACATAGACGTCTTGCCGATTCGAAAACGTTCAAATCGATTGTAAAATCGAATGGAATTATAATTGACTGTTGTAAAATGTTAATAGTGAATGTGAAGAAGCAGTCAAGCTTAGTACAAAAAATATTGTAGTTGCCGGGGAAAGAGTTGAGATCTGAAATCGTGCCAAGTTCCTTGGCACTTTCTTAAAATGGATTAACACTCTTAAATTTAATTCAAAGATAATTTTATATCCATTTTAAAGTTGCTTGGGGTACCTACTACACCCTAGTAACGGTGTCTCCGTTATATTCCAAATAAACTAACACCTGCCCCATGACTTCGCTTAAACGGTACGAATATTAAATGCAGGCTATACGTCATTCCCAATCACTGTATAATATATTACGTTACGTTTTATGTAAATTTTAGTTAGTAACCACTAACATTATAATAATCATATAAATCTACAGCTACACAGCTATTTCTCTGGCCGTTTGTACCTACATACACAGTTACACAGTTATGGTTCGTCGTCGCCCATTTATATCCCGGACTTGGCGGAGGCACTGCTGCGTGCGGGATATAGCTAAATAATGAGATAACGAAATGTAATATATGAGTACCTATCTACCGCCTACAATAACAGCGTAATGACCTCGTTTTGTGAATCGCACATTCGCACCTCGTTTACGTAGCAATTACAAGTCCTCGCACACAATACCGTACAAGGAAACTGCTATTACAGTATTAACAATAAGAGAAGGGTCACTTCGTATGGTATTGTAAAGGAGCCCTTCAGACATGGCACGTGCCCACTACTCACTGCCCACTCGGCATGTGGACGTTATTTTGGTCGTTAATGAGGTTTATACTTCTTTAATCTAGTCTGTGATATTACCCCCACTGGAGAACATATCCGATAAGAACGTTCACTTGTTCTTGTGTCGATCATCAAAATAATTATTTTCACCAAATAAAGGGGCTTCCACACCGTCTACTTGCGCAGCCACTTAGAGGTAGTCTTCTGTAATTCAACGCAAGAATAACAAAACTCATGACAACAAACTTTGTAATATTATTATTGAACTTATCTGGGAGGACCCACAATGACTCGCGTTACAACCTGTTAAGCTGTTATAATGATAAATGATCGCGCAGTAAGTCCCCCTCCCCGCGGGGTCGCCGGCGCCGGTCGGCGCGATTGTGAGGCCGTGTGTAAGTTTGTGCCTCGTGTTGTTCAAATCACGGCGCGCACAAGTTGAAGGTGTTCCAAGTGCGCCAAGTTGAGCCAAGTTGTGAACTTTAATAGTTCGTGCGGTATCGCATCAACACATGCGGACTCACGCTCGTGTCGACTGTACTGTACACGACTGAACTTCGAGGGAATGGCTTCTGTACACAAACCTAAATAATAGGTAGTTATTATAGTGTAGTGAATTTGTTACCAACTATAGAAAATACACAGCTAGCTACTAAAGACAAGGCCAGGGCTACTTTTTATTTGTGAAATACGTTCCTGTAAATCGCTACTTATACCTATTTACTTTTAACTGATCCTAGTTTGAATCCATTCTGCTTAATTAACTCAGACAAAATGTGGCACCTGTGTTTCTACCACTCCCACAAGACACGTAAGTAGACATACAACTTGATCTTTCCTAAAATTCAATTGTAATAGTTAGTGAATTTGTAGATGTCACATTGTGTAAGTTAAGTGTCGTAGGGGAGGGAAGGCTCGGGGGAGCCACTCTCAGACCGAGGACGGAATATTAATTTAAACTTTCTGCTTAACGTTACGTTTACCTGGATCTCCTACTTACCTAGTCTTATTTTACCACTCCTGAGGCACTTATGCGTAGATATTAAGAACAAATGACCTGGCATTTCTACTATTTAGATGCAAGCAATATAAGTTTGGCCGTAGCAAATGCCAAGTTGCTATGGCCAAATAACAAGGATATGGGATTGATATTATAGCCAATATTGTCCGTGCCTCCGTGGTCAATTTTGGGCTCTAATGAGCCTAATCCAAGTATGTAGTTCATTTCAAGGAGTTTACATATTATAGTACTGGCTAAATAAATTAATAATTTTCATATTCAGCTCGATAATAAAAGTGTTACTCTAGCTGGTCCGGTGACGCGGCGTGTGTGGCACGAGGACTAAGCTTTCTTTGAGGTTCTGAGGTTGTAAACAACACAATTAGTGTCCCACAGACATACTCGTAAATAGTAGATGGTCCTGAGGCACTGCCCCCCGCTGACCCCGCACCGCCGCGCCGTCGGTAAACCATGGTTAACCACAATGTACAATCGAGTGGTATAACGAAGCATTCCTTAATTACACTTCGGTAACACACTGGAATATGCGTTCGGGTATATTTGTGATGGCAGCGGCAGTAGTGGACGGAGACAGCTCGCCCTAATTGGACGACCTGCGCTTAAAACTTGTGTGCAAGCGTCTGTGCCTCTTGTAGTAATCGTACCAGTCCAAAGTAGATAAAGCCTGATCTATGATTATATTATGTAGTGTCAAAAATTTACAAAATAAACGACATTTCCGAGCAAATTAGTGTAACTAACTTCCCCTACAAGTATTAGCAGAAATGACAATGTTCAGAACAGGGCTTTAACCCGCGACCGGTCCCTTTCTCGGGGGGATACTATGACCAACTGCGCTACCTGTACACGTTCAGCAGATTATAAGGGCCTATTAAGATAATAAACACCAGTATATCGAAAAAGAGGAGTATAAGTACTAGAACTTTGGTTAAAATAACAGCTTTATCAGGTCACTTGTCGCAAATGAGTTGCTACAAATGGGCGTGCATAACAAGAAACAATAAAAGACGAGACTCTTTAACAGGCTTGTTATACTTCTTTATACGGCGATTGTTTATTTATTACGATGAGACAAATAATATGTTTGTGTGGTACAGTCGCGGTCGGTCCCGCTCCGGGCTCCGGCGGGAGGCGGCGCTGTGCCTCGGGACATCTAATTATTTATCTTTGTAAGATGCTAATTGTGTTGTTTATAATTTGGGAGCCGTCGAGCTCGTGTCCTCGAGGCCCACTACCCGCCCACTACCCGCGTTCCGGCGAGCCTGTTTCCCTTCAACAAATTACGCACAAAAGCTTTGTAACGTTTGTGAATTACTTATAAGATAACCGCATATTGCTCGTATATTAGTATTGTAAATAACAATGAACACCTTGAATTCTTGAACATGTAGGTGTATGTAATACAGGGTTGAAAAGATGTATTCTAAATGCTCAGTGTCAGGTGAGGCGCCACAATTATCACTAGACTTTTTGCATCTGTTTATAAAGAGCCTCAACTGGACGTTATAAACTTTTTAAATTCATTCTCATCGATATCTTTGATGTCTACATCGACGAAAATGGACGCTTTTGTTTTCATCAGTACGAAACTCTTTTGAATTGGTTCCTTGTACATTTTATAATACTTAAAGAGGCTTTTTGTGAAGGTCTTTATACCCAGCTTAAATCGAAAATGAAGCGTTTCGGTTCTATATTCGGCTCCGTCCTTACTAATTACGTCAAGCATTATTTGTTCATTCCTTCCTTCAAATTACGCTATTCAATATTTGGAATCGCTTAATTAGATGCCATTCGAAACCTTGTCGCAGTATCTTGTGGGGGGAGATAACTTTATTTACACAACGTTTAAATCAAAATCCAACATGTGTTTGTACATTATTTATGTAGATATGCCATGGATACGCTTCCCGAATAATAAACAAACATTCACATATCAAATAACCCGCGCCACGTATCTTGGACCTAAAATGTGCCCTATACGCGCAGTACACATTTCTTGGGTGTCGTTTGAGGATAGCACGGGGTGCTGCTGCGGTAGACGAACTCAAAGTCACCAAGCATAGACAATTACAAAGCAATCCGCGGGCGCCAGAGCCTCGTATGTCTTACGATTTAGGTCCAAGATACGTGGCGCGGGTTATAACCATATCAGTTTTGGAAATATTTTAAATGTAATTGAAATATTTCTTCATCGTATAATACCGTATGTTGCGTGGTAGTTAAGGTGTCATAATACGAGTATGAGATCACGAATTCGGAGCCTAATAAGAGCACAACATGACTTATTTCAACTCGCACGCTCACGACTCACTAACGTATCTTTTTATTTCCTTCTTAAATAGTGCACATGTGTACACACCCTTACGTGATCAGCCGCTGGAAGTTTAATGACTTAGTAACTATTAAATCCCGTCACAGTGAGTCCCGAGGCACGCAGGACGCGAGCAAACTTGGACGCACGCTAAGTAAGTTAGTCGGTCGTGACGGAAGTGCACTCGGCACCTTCTGTGCCAATCGATACGGCGACCTCTCTCGGGGAGCGAGCCGCGCGCCACTCCAGATGTGTGAATTGCGCTCGCTCTCACGAAATTTCATCTCGAAGTGCCGATGAAGGGATTCCGCATTTTTGTGACACCGCAAGCATTTACGCCTACTTCTCGTATTAATTAAGTGGTAGGGTCCCCACACCTCTGCCGCTACGTACAGCGGGCGAGCCCACAGGACCACACGACAGCGCTCCACTTCGAACTTCTCTTGAACTTTTTTGTTTTATTTCAGGAATGAGATGTTTCGTGGATAGAATTTTAGAATCGGAACTTTTATTGCGGAGTGTGGTTTGTTCGTACGTTGAGTGTGCTCGATACCACCTCGTTGTCGATATCTTTTCATGTAAGTTTGTTCTTATGTTTCCGTACCATGCCGTGTTTGGGCAGTTTTATTGGGTTTTATTATTAAGGAAGTCTTACTAATCTAAATTTGGACCAGGTTGTAACTGGGTATAATAATATGGGACCAAAAGTTAGCTAATTGGTATTATGTAGGCATAATACTCGTACTTGAAACATTTGGACCTGACTAGGTGGGACAGGTTTGTTTGTACCAGAACAACCTCTATTATCATCTCAATTAATATCTACTTTAAGCAGCAGACAGTTCAGGGCGAACCGCACGCAACACGAGCAGCGCACACCAACACCTTCATAGAGGTGAACTACGCCTATTAGGCGGATGATAGTCACGTAGCCGTCGTCAAAGGCGAGCCCGCGGCGTGATCCCTCCTCCTCCCCCCCCCCCCCCCCTCGCCCACCACAATCAGATATTACCACTCGGCTGTGTGTAATCTCGCTGGGAACGTTTTGAAATGTTAATTATGGCGGGAATCCGTCTTCTTTATTACTTCATCTGTTTGCTGCGGGAACACATGACTGAGTTATTACCGGGACGGTGGGCGACGGTTCCTGGCACCACGCGTCAGGGATCAAGCGTGGGGGTCTTCCGGCTGCCTGTGCACTGAAGCGGAGAGGAGAGGAGCGGAGCTGTGCGAAAATTAACGAATCGAATTGCATAAAATCTCCGGTCAATTCTATAAGGGGACATAGCTCTTTATACAATTTGTTCAGATGATAGTGGTATGTAGTTCGGTTTCTTCTGACTCCAACTCTTCTTCCTCGAGCAACGTGTGGTAGTAGCGTATCAACTTTTTTTCGATAAAGTGTCTTCTGCCAGTGACGTTTGCCGTGTAACTAAACCATTTACCCACTGCCTGCAGTTCAAAAAACTCGTCGTGAGCTCACGGCCCAGCTCCGTTTATAGAAAACACAGTCCGCAACTCCGCTCCGCATTAGTTTCTCGCTCTATACTGCTACCTAGCTCTGCGTAAATGGACAGGCACAGTCCGCAACTCCACTCCGCATTACTTTCTGGCTCCGCTCCGCTATATAGCTCCGCTCTAATGGACAGACAGCCTCATGCTGCGTGGAAATTAGAGGGTGCGTAGTGCACTGACCTGTACAGCTGTGCCATGTCGCCGTATCTACATATTTATCTATAGTAGCTCGGAATCTGAAAAAAGTGTACCGTTGACATCACTAGTCTCTTGAGCGAGTCTAGTGCCGTCAGCCCTACTGCGGGGGACCTTCAAAATAGACGATGACATTGAGGCTTTTATACTTCTTCGCGACCGACAGTACTATTTGTTACACAAAATCCAATATCTTTATTCGCCATCCACGGCAACCATTCAAATCATTTTCATATACATCAAAATTAATTGCCGCTTTACATTGTTTACGTCATAAAAAGTTTTAATGTTATGCTTTTCCACCAACAAACAGCCGCCAACAGATTCACAAACAGTAGGCGCGAGTGTTATGTCAAGGCATGCAAATGAAGGCGGTCGCGCCTCCCACGCTCTGTTAATATTTCCAAACAAAGCGGATTGTTTTCTAAACACCGGTGAGCCGTTGCTAACCAGCGCCGAGCTCTCGCCTAAGTGCCGGCGCAACTCAACTCGTCATCAGTTAATGTCCCAAGTTATAACGACGTCTATTAGCGCTCCGGACCGCCGTGGCTTCCTCCGCCGCACTTCACTTAATGATACATATTTAACTGGGTACCTACTAGTCAAGTTTAGGGCATTGTTAGCGCACACGCGGGGGAGCCCCGCAAGTAAACACTTTTTTATGAGCGCCGAGTAAGCACGCGCGAGTAATGAAATTGGAATTTTAGTCGTAGAGCGTGTGTACACTGCGTAAGTGGCCTCGTAGCACACGTAGCACTTTCGTAGCTGATACTTGCGTGACATAATTTAGGTGCTACGTAGGAAATTCGTAACGAAAAACAAATCGCTACGAACATTAAAAATATACCTATATCTGGTTTAATATATCGTATTATACTTTCTAGTCTACGCTTACGGTTCCGTCCACAATACTTTTTTTTATACCACTTAGGTGGCAGATAAGGACGTGGCCCACCTGATGCAAAGTGGCCACCGTTACGTGGCCTATCGATGTATGCAACACCAGAGGCATTACACTCGTGCTGCCCACCCTGAAGAAACCTTCTAATCCCCTTCTTGAAGACCCCCTTATTGTAGTCACTTGGCAAAACCACAGCAGAGAGTTCATTCCACAGCTTGAGTGTGCACGGAATGAAGTTCCTTTCATATCGCACAGTGCGCACCGTTTCCGGTCGCAATGTGTGAGGATGGAATCCCTGCCTATTACGAGCGGTGCGATGCTACAATGTAGCTGTGGGTAAATACTACCTGTATCCAATTCGTGGTCCTTAAGTACAACATTTTTTACGTAATAGCTCAACAAATTCACTTTTGTATACAAAATACTTTTTTTATTAGGCAATATCTTAATCTATTCATGACAAAATATTTCCAATTTCTTCATCTTTCAATTCTAAAGTAGGTACATAATTGTACACAGGCGGGACTTCAGCCTACCTCTCCTGGAGTAAGTACAAGTGCGTGTATGAATTCATCTTAGAAGGCGTGCTGTCAGGTTCAAATCTATCTTCGACAGACAAACTTACAAACATATTATTTGTTCCCACAGGGCGCAGCCTCCCACCAACCATTCATCTCTGAACTTTCGACAGACGCCGCACTAAATCACACCGACACGCGAGCGGCTGAACACAACGTTCACAACTAGCAGTCGAGTCGGTACATTTCATAGGAAAGTCTTAGGTTACCTTATCTTACCGCCTTGTGTATGTCATGTACTACATTATAATTAGAGTGATTGCCGCCTGGCAACCCCCGGGCCCGGGAGGATAATCTTCCGAAAGTTGAGCAGACGGTCTTCCGACGACAAGCCTGGGCCACACCCCATTGGTCCAGTGTATATCGAGAAAAACAAAAATGGCGAAAATACATTAAAAGTGTACTATTTATAATAGCTTTAACAATACGTGAGGCGGCCGCGGCCGGGGCGGCCTCTCTTCTGTTTACATAATGTTATACAAATGTTTGTTACAGCAGGAAAACGAGCGATGTTGATGTTGCTCCGACCTTGGACCGGGGCCCCTCGGCCGCGCCCCGGGCCCCAGGGCGCGTCCACCATACACACACACGAGTGAACATTACTGAGATCACGCGATGAACTTGGATATGTTACTTAGCGCTGCCTGGAATAAACTCAAAATGGGCATAACCTTGTAATGTGGCTTATTAGAACCCATATTACAAGCTCCCACAAAATAAACAATTTTCCTTTTTGTAAACAAGTATAAGTACATAATAACCCATAGAAATAACCTATACATAATATGTATTCACAATAATAAATTCACAAAACCCGATAGGGAAATAGAGATATTGTTGAATACCTAGCTCTTGCCCACGGCTCCGCCTGTATGGATGTTGTTAGCGAGACCAAACATAGTCCTTCCTCAAGTTCTAATCTATCTCTGTACTAAATTTCATCAAAATCGGTTCAGTGGTTTGAGCGTGCAAGTGTAACAGACCGACAGACAGACAGAGCTACTTTCGTATTTATAATAGTAGTATGGGTATGAATAACAAGGGATAGCTTGAGGGACTGATGAACCAGTAAACAATCGAGGTAGGTGGTACGGCGCGGACAGGCCGAGGGAGCCCGCGGGCGGCCTGCGACCAGCGCCCAGATGGGTCTACTCCGGGCCTTGACCGCTCATTCGACTTTACGCGGAGCATTATCTGCAGGCCCACTCCCCGCGCCCCGCGCCCCGCGCCCCGCACCTCGCGCCCCTCACTCGGAGGCATCGCTAACACGGCTTAATATTCATATCTTTAAGTTGTACTGTTCCACCCCCTTTGTTGATACGACCGATATTCAGATTAGTTCACCGACTCTTGAATTACAATTGACTCGGAGATGATTTGTGAAATGTTGTAGTCGTCGAACACGTAATCATATTTGTTTGGGGAGTGTTCACGCCGCGGAACCTTTATAATCCGAATAAGCTTTGCGTGAACAGATAAGTACTTTACTCAAACTCTGATACATAACATACATAATTAACCCCGCGTTTACATACTGCCGCTCGCATTGCTCATCGCCTTGCCGGAAATATTCACGCGAATAATGCCCTAGCATTCAAACACTCGCATCATCGCGATGTTCATCGCGTTGCCCCGCATACAGTATTCGCCTTGCGATGGAGATGGACGACTTTAGTTAAGTGGACACCTAACCGAATGCAGTATAGGCATTTTATTAGGCTAGGCTATCTACTTAGATACTTAGCTAGTAGGTAATCAGGTTACCTACCAAATTAGAATAGGTAGGTAGGTAGGTACCTACCTACCAAATTAGCCTAATTACCTACCAAATTAAAATGGGTAGGTAGGTAGGTAGTACCTACCAAATTAGCCTGATTACCTACCAAATAGGTAGGTAGGTAGGTACCTACCTACCTACCTATTCTAGTTTGGTAGGTAGGTACCTACCTACCTATTCTAGTTTGGTAGGTAGGTACCTACCTACCTACCTATTCTAATTTGGTAGGTAGGTACCTGCCTACCTACCTATTCTAATTTGGTAGGTACCCTAGCTACCTGTTTAGTCGGTATACTTAGGCTAATTTGGTAGGTAGGTACCTACCTACCTACCTATTCTAATTTAGTAGGTAGAGGTACCTACCTACCAAATTAAAATAGGTAGGTAGGTAATTAGGCTAATTTGGTAAGTAGGTTACCTACCAAATTAGAATAGGTAGGTAGGTAGGTACCTACCTACCTACCAAATTAAAATAGGTAGGTAGGTAGGTAGTACCTACCAAATTAGCCTGATTACCTACCAAATAGGTAGGTAGGTAGGTACCTACCTACCTACCTATTCTAGTTTGGTAGGTAGGTACCTATCTACCTACCTATTCTAATTTGGTAGGTGCCCTACCTACCTATTTGGTAGGTATAATTAGGCTAATTTGGTAGGTACTACCTACCTACCTACCTATTCTAGTTTGGTAGGTAGGTACCTACCTACCTACCTACCTTTAATATACATATGTATTACCTATATTATTTAATTAGATCCGCAGCAAGCATTTCAATAAATTCTATTGATTTTTCGTTGGACCATTCGATTGGTTGCGTCATTGTCATGATAATAAATTCGAAGTAATCCTGTGACTGTGACACGCGCGTACACAACGAGCGCTCGATGCGAAGTGTGCGCGACGCGAGTATGTGAATGCTTCATCGCGCTAGTATTGCCGCTCCTTCTCGCGCCGCCAAGCCGACACTCGCAGCAACATACGCGGCAGTACTCGCGGCATGACGAATATACCATTCACACCACGTCCCTGCCCACTTCTCTCACCACTTCCCTCGCTCTGCCGCGAGTATGTAAACGCAGCTTTACGTTTATTTTTACACATTTCACAACGAAATACAAACAAATTAAAAATATATCGCGTAGATCGCTGCACAGTTTCATACTCTGGGGTGCAAGGCTAAAAATGTCGTCGTGAAGCACTTTGTGTAACGGACGGGGCAGGGCTTATCGTCCTTGCTTTGAGTTAGATGTAGCTGTCTAAAGCTGACGCAGGTCCACATGTGTATTACTTGAGATGAGATGAGGGCTCAGGCCGTCTCTTGTTTAGCAGTTATGAATATCGTTTGATACAGACTTTCGCCGGGGTAACGTAGCGTTAACGTTGCCACAGACGTAGAACCAAGGAGAATAAACTCTAATCATTCACGTGATTAATCACGACTACTGTTCGCTCCATTTTCATGGATACCCAAACTAACTCCACAGGCTCCTCGAAGCTACGATGAAAAACGGATATTCAATTTAGCTTTTTTTGCAACATCCCCAGCTCGTGTAATAAATGTTTCATACTTGGTACATATTGTAGATGTTATCCAGTAAATGGGCATTTACATTCATGCACGTTCAGCTGAGTAGGAGATCATTTCATCGTATACTTTAGTAACGTCACGTCGTCGACGCAACATACGACTCGATCTAATATCTGGGCGCGCGCGGACTCGGAATAGTAAACTAGCTCGCTCGTGCGGAGCGTCCGTCGCGAGCCGCCACCCGCGCACGTGGCACGTGGTGCCTACGACGACGACATACGAGATTCATTGTCGACGCATATTATTATAACTTTGTACGAGCACTGAGGGCTGCCATCTGCAAACTATACAACTGCCTATATTTGCCTTGTAAATTCTATCTGCATTAAAATCGTCGTTTTCTTAAGTAAAAGTAGTACCGCGATGAATGTGCAGTATGGATTCCCAGGGCGGGTAATATGGGTTTCTTTTTTCAGAATTTCTTAAATAACAACATGGAATCATCCCGATTCGGGCAATTGGCTCACCTTCTATTAGGCATGCCTCCTTCAGGGATGTAGAATAGGGACGTTATTCGACAGGCGATATAGTATGGTACCTACACTGTATTTTTAATGTAAACGGCGGTGTTACGCAGACTGCCGCCTCTTGCGGACAACTTAATAAATATTCAATCAAAGGTTTTCACTTATCTGTTTACTGAGCGTAAGACTGTTTGCCGTCATACATTATTTACGTTCCATTGCTTTGTTGCTTTGTTGGGATTAAGCATTGATTAAGTCTGATCACGTTATTTGTACATTGTATACGTATCTATTGTATGTGTGTATAGTATGAGGTGAGTATGTACTTATGTATGTACGCATTGCATAGATACATGTGAGCATAAGTGTATTGACGTGATACCATGTTTGCGCTTGTGCGAAAGTTATAAATATAGTTCATTCAATCGGGTTGTTGAGTTTTTTTAGGAAATATCCGGTACGAAGCCTACGAGTAAACTAGATATATACTTACAAAGCCTTGTCTTGAACAGTTTTCATTCTGTTCCATTCTATTTGCAGAGAATTCTGTTTTATTTAGCGCAAATTAAATAACAGATTTACATGGTTGTACAAATTGATTTAGATCAAAGATACCGTCGCGAGAGTGAAAGATATAATGTTTGTTACATTATTATCGATGGCCATATTAGCTTGTACCTACACCACTGCAGAGCTCGCCCTCCGTGTGCAGACCGCATATCGGTACACTTCTCGTGTTACCGTCTCGAGCAAATACCTCCACTACCAACCCTTAACCAGTTTACGCATTAATAAACCCACCCTCTGAATATAATATCTATTACCCAATAGTATTAGATATTGTATTTGATCTACAAAGGCAAATTATGTTATTACCACAGAAACTACTCGTAGAGAGAATAAAGCCATATTGAAGACAATGTTGGCCGGCATCATTAGCAGTATTGCGGAGAATTGATAGCAGCAAAAGTATGTACGATATATTCTTTGTATGTGCGATACATTATTATGTCGATTCCTTGTTTTCTCCAGTCATCTCCCCTTTCATTTACTAACATTCATACTCATTTAGTATTTCTCATAACAAGATAAACGATTCACTTTCATCTTTTTTACTATTATAGTTTTTCTTATATATTCATTCCACATGCATTGTATTTAAAAATAATTTCCTTAGAAAACACACAGTAGATCAAAAATTGCCTGAAATGGGGCAAAATACATCAAGGTGTCGACACAATACATGTTCACAGGAGAAGAGATAACCGCGGGGCACATTCGGCGCTATCGAACGAACATACGTTAGGGGATTTGCGTTTTATGTGCGCTCATAAAGAAGGTGAACCGAAGGAAATATTCAAAGTGTCGCCGGCGACGCGCGACGGGAGCCGAGAGAGGCTCGAGCAGCCGCAAATATCGACGGCGGGCCAACCTTGTTATTGCCTATTTTGTAACAATCCCGACGCTGAGAACTCCGCTGTAATGAAATACGCCCGGCGCACTGCTGACCTGGCGCAGGCACTATTCCTGTGTTCGTGAAGTGCCGACCAGCTAGTTTGAGATCGCCAATATTTTAGAATTTCTGTTTCTTGAGTTTCTCTGCATAACTTCAGTTGTGTCATATTTTTGTAGCACTGTCTTATTGGTCCCGTGGGTTTGCGCTTATATTTACGTACAGCAGTAAAGTCCTCTAGAGCCATATTTGCAATTTATACGGAGTTTTATTATTGTCAGCAGCATGCAGCTTGAGAACGTGACTACGTGGTAATGGGCTCGCCTCTGTTATGTGAAAATGTAGTGCATACATACATACATACAATCACGCCTTTATCCCCGGAGGGTTAGGCAGAGGTGAATTAACACCCATATTTCACCAATCATTGTATTAGGTCCCACGTAATAGGGGGTGAGCCTATTACCGTATTCCGGGTACTGTTGTTGACTCGAGCCATATATCTGAGGCTGAGCCTGGACTTTAAATACTTATCTGTCTGATGGTAAACAGCCCTATCCCTTAGTCGCCTTGTAGGTACGCCATCGCAAGGGAGGAGATGGGGTAGCCCAAATTCTACAGCAGCAGCAATACATACACATAATTTAACTCGGACACCCAAGAAACGTGTTCTGCGCGTAAAGAACGCATTTTGAGCACATTTTAGATTCAAGACATATACCTATGTCCCGAGTAATACAACAGTTATAAAAAGTAGTAACACTCGCTGCTGCTGCGCCACACAGACAGTCAAGGCAGAAAAAGTAAAAATAAACGGAAAAGTGTGCGACGTATCCCACTTCTGATATTAAGCACTACACTACACTGTATAACCGTTTATTTCTCAACGACGTACAATGATACGGCGATGCAAACACGGCGTTCAACTTAGTAGCGACGTTCGCACAATACAATAAGCACTGGAGCTGGAACCGCTAAACTGGCGCCCACGTCGTTACAACTACTCCGCCACGTTTTTCTGTTATAGCTGAACTTGATGTTGCTCGTGATATTATAGTTTCGTGGCGAGTCCACGGCCCGGCTAGCGGCTCCCTGATTACCATCTCATAATTGGATACTTTTTGTATGCTCTCTGCGTGGCGGTATGCGCTGTAATAGAATGTGGGAACTTTAGGATAACTTAGGTTTAATCCTATGTTTAATTTAAGTTAGAATATGTAATCAATATAAATAAAAATTGATCTGTAAACTAATCTCTTCCGATTTTAATTATGTTCATTTTTGTTGCATTGGTAAGAATTTTTGTATGAAAGAAAGTTTGGGAAAACTTGTATAAAAAGGCAACGCTGGGCACAAACAGCTGATAATAAGGCAAAGCGTGTTCTCCGAGGCACCGAATTAGGTGCTATCGACTTTCAGTGGAAATCATAAACCAGTTTCGTCAATCTCTCTACGTGTCCGAAGTTCCGAACCATCTAAGCATCGCTTCCCAGTAGTACTGAGTCTCAAAAAAGTGCATGCTACAGAAGTGCATGCTCACCGCCTTGTATACAACACTCCCAGGAAGAGATGGAGCAGTCATAGCATTATATTCCATCACTTCCACACTACGCAGCCATTAAGCTTAGAATTTCATTATTTATCGCATCGTTCGTAAAGAAGCGCGAATGTGCGACCCGCACAATATACAATAGGTATGTGCCCGGTTACATATTCCGTTGATATCATAAATCTAACTGTCGTGTATGTTAATCCCGCCGGCATTCGCCAGAGCCCCCAGCTTAAGACAGATAACAGTCCTAGGGCGATAAGTGGACAAGTACTTAGCGAATTCGAGGAAAAACATTCGCACGCGTTTTATACGGGCTCCGATATTACTTACTTCACACGCGCCACGCGCCGTGAGGAGCGCGCGCAGGGGGAGGGGGGCGGGCAGACTAATATTTATATTATTAGTATTTGTATTGAATAACGGATTTCGTTGGAACTAGCTGCCTCGGTGTTTATTTATACAGCTTATTTATTATCGTCAAACATGAAGTATAATAAATATATATTTCCCTCCAGTATGGACAAAACAGTCTGCCATCTACTGCCCATTTTTCAATACAATATTAATTTAATGTATGTATTAATGTTTATCCTAAAAAAATAATAGCGAGAGCTATTGGAGTTTTTGTTAGGCAGACCTCTCAACAGGCAGTCAAGCGGTACCAGAATTAGGAATTAATGACGACATTCATAGGAGTAAAGTTTCGTATTTATTCATTAACAAGCACCAACATATGAGTGCGTATCTAATACCTATACACAACAAAGGACGGAGCAGAGAAGCTGTAACTGGGTCACAAGTTAGTTCACAAGAAGCGTCACAAGTGGCCAGGTAAGTAAGTACAAAGTTTATCGTAATGGACATAGTTCTAGCACCACCGATGTAGAGTGCGCTAGATACCGCATGTGTATAATACGGAAACAGAGCGTCATTTTATTCTTCACCACCGATGACGTCACGAGCCATTTAATTACAATGACATACCACTTCAATCGCAACAAGGTAATTGACATTATTCGGCATTTTTATGTCGAATGTTGAACGGTATTTTCGATGAACTTCGACTGAAGTACGGGCCATGAGCTGCGCGTATCACTTGTACAGTGCACCAGTTGGGCAACACCCTGGGGCGGAGTGCCCGCGGCATCTAGGCCACACTACGTCTGTGTGTAGGACAGTGATTGTGCTAAGTGACTGACGACGAACATTTAATATTTGATGCAGTTTGTTAGTTTTTGTATAGCCACTACACTAAAGGTAGCCATTGATGGACGTCCGTGATCCGGAAATCGTTTCGTGAATGTGATACGCATACGTCCAAATGGAAGTCGGTCAATGAGAAGGTAACCTGAAGTACATCTATTTGGTAGTATTCCATTTAGAAGCGTTCCTAACGGATTCCGTCAATGGCCACCTTAAGATAACTAAGAAATGAGTTAAGTATATTATTGTTTATTTGTATTGAATTGTTTGAGATAATAAATTTATTATAATTATGAACTAACGGCACTCGTTGAACATCGAAGCACTCAGATTGTTTGACTATTTCTTTGCATACTAAACTGGATGTTCATGGATTGTTTTAGTAGCACTGTAATTATTTATAAGTTTGAACTAACTAAGTAGGTACCTACTTTTGAAATGTATTAAATAACTCAATATTTAAATTTATAAATACTCGTCTGCCGAGACTCGGTTTGTCTCTATTATTAGAATGCAGGCCAACTCGTAACTAAGACAGTCACGAGTTAGCGCATGTTCAGGCTTCATATTCACGTTGGTCACAAATAGTCTGAAACTAAAATGTAATATTTACTTCAATTATCAGTAATATTGAGTTGTTGTTATTTGAGGCCTAGAGAGAGACGCCTGACGCCGCCACCTGGCCGGAATATTTTTTTATATTAAAATCGAAATTTTTCATCGCTTTACATACAGATACCTATTTGAAATCAATCATACGTATAATTTTTAATTGTTTTTCTCAATCGTAATTAACTGGTTTAGCTTGAAATCTTCCTACCCAATTGTCAAAGACTTGCCTGAATGTATGTAGGTGTGGGTATGTTAACTCGATGATATAATGCGTTGTGTCAAATTGATAAAATGATCCAATGGCCCAGGCAGCTTGTACGAATCGTTAACAAAGAGGAACCATTAGGAAAGTGCGATTATCGTCAGCGGGCACACACAGCTGCCTGCCGCCACGCGCCAGCCGCGCTCGCCGCGAGGCGCACAACTTTTGTTTGTCTGTTAATCTGTTTGTTTGAAGGTTACAAGAAAATCGCGGAGCGGATTCCGAAGGCTCTGTGTTTCAAATCCCAAGAGTCAAGACCCACATTAAATATTGGAACGAGTATCAAAAATGTCTTCGCAAATAATAAAACCATTCAATATTTGTTAGTCTGTCGTTGAAGGCAAGCAAATGAATTTCGACGAAAGTTTTCACTGTTCGGTAGACAAAGTAAATTGAATGGGCGCGGGGCGGAGCGTGATAGCTAGTTTCATAATCATTTTGTGAACCGCCGTAGTCCGTAGTGCCAGGCAGAGTGCCACAGCCGCCTGAGTTTAGATGATACCTAGCTATTCAACACTTGGTAAAGCTTCTTATAATGGAATGAACGGGAAAGTTCCAAGGAGTATTGTCTCGGCTAATTAGTGCAAGGGTTCCGGTCCACGGCATCACAAAAATGAGATTATCAAGTTTTATTGAGATAACATTTCGGTCGCGCCTCCACCCCCGCCCCGCACCCCTCACCCCCGACCCCTCTGCCTACTCCTTTTATCTGATAATTAAAGTATTCCAAAGTCTTGGCATTCAAAACTTTTAAAATATGCCGTTTGTTTTTGTACAAGAGATAATTATGTCAATTAGTCATTATTCTCTGTTTATATAACCGTCCTCGTCGACAAAGAGCGTTTCTCGGTAAACAACAAGGAATTTTTACCTTTCTGAGACTCCAAGCTTTTTAATTAAGCGTTTGCATAAATTCTAAGAGACTTACTGCGGTAATTTAGCTGCAAATCAGACGTGGTGTTAAACACACACCACACCCGACTTGCAGCTATATGATCTCTCGAGGAGTGCGTGAGTAATCCCCTTAAGGCCGAGCATAGCGCCGCGTCCCCTGCAGTGGCACCGGCCCCTCCTACTCCTAGGTCAAGGCCCTGCGGAAGTGCTCCGCTCGGGAGGCCGCCCGCGCCCGCCAGCGCGCCATGTGCCACCACGCCGATGATTTGTTACCTTCAATAACCTTCCTTAACATCTCTTTTTTACCAATATGGCAAAAAGTAAGTTTTAACGCATCCTGCTATTATTAAGAACGTTAAGGTCTATGAGAATGAATGTGTGTATGGACGCACGTAAAAATGGGCACAAAGATTAATGTGGCTGAAGAAAGCAGTCTATATTTGAAACCAGACATAATCTACGTGTAGGCAGGTATCTCTGTACATACCAAAGATCATCCAGATTCGTTCAGCCGTTCAAACAAACTTTCGCGTTTATAATATAAGTGTGACTGTGATTATACACTTGAGCACTTGATAAATATTACTTACGGCAGTTATAATTGTTCGTGTTAAATGTGTTCCCACCCATTAAGCATTAACAGCGGCGACCAGAGTAGCTCACTTTACTTTAATTTATGATTGCTGTGAACATTAGCACTGAGCAGCAGCAGCCAACTAGGTATAGCAGTAACGCGAGGGATGCAGCGCGTTATTGGAGCTAATACTCTTTAAAATGCTGTTATTATAGATACTTTATGTGCTTACTTATGTATAACTTACTTGAGTATAAAGGTATAAAATGTAGGTATATAAATAACTTATTACTGGGTTAAACCACAATATTTTGTAGAAATAATAAGATTTAATATGTCAATGTCACATCTGTTAGAGATATAAACGTGATGGAGCAATTATATTTTAGGACCGGCATTAGGTAAAGTTAGGCTCGTGACGGATAGTTGGTCTCGACTCGACGCGTCGGGATGAGAGGTCCACGACATCAACACGACGACGTGACCGCTGCGGCCCGAGGAGAGCAGCCCGCAGCCGCCGCCTCGCCTTTATTAATCATCTGAGGAGGCTTTGTCTCCACGACACGCTATTACAATACCAGCGATGGAGCCCGCCTGTAAATCACGCCAAATTAATGACTTTCCCTTCTTAATTAATGTAACTTTACCTACAACCTAGAACATTCTGCGACACTTCGGAAGTATTAAAACGTACTTGTATCTTCTAAAAATGGCTCGATAGTCGATCGCGGGTACAATGGGGTGATGTAATTACGCGAGGGGCCTCTCGAAGACGCCGTTATCGGCACATAAACAGGCTATTAGAGGGGTATCGACACATCTCGAGTTACCGGGAAGCGTTAAAGGTTGCGATACGACCGAAACAACATATGGAGCATACATCTGAGTATCTGGGGCAGGTTAAAACCGAGAGAGCTTTAAACCGGTCACGGCCTTGAATCACAGCCAAATCGTGGCCGGAGCGGGCCGGCCGCGGCGCCGCCGGTGAGCCCTCACGGCCTGCGAGCGATTTATGTGCCAGCCACATTGTTGGTCAACAGGCCACTCCAGCTCCGGCGCCTGGGCCACTCTACAACACGATTGACAAAAGAGACAATCTTGTCTAGAATTTATTTCCCGGAATCTCTAGCTAAATAGCTACATATTCATTTCTCAATTCCATTATTGTATCAGATAGTTTCTTCACGATGTGGATAAGAGATCAAAACTAATGTATCGATACAAGCCTCATGTAATATTGATAGATAATTGCATATAGGATAAGTAATGACTAATGATCTAGGTACATACCTTCAATAATATGCATTATCTACAAAGACTACCACACTGATAATATGGCATGTAAGTGGGCTACGTTTACAGTTAGTGAGTTTCTCTCTCGCTGTCGTATCCAGACTATTGATCGAACTTAAAATAACACCGTCGCTTTGGCCGCGTCCTTCTATTCAAATTATTTTTTTATTAAGCTCCCAGTAACAAAACTACATAATATGAGTATGTAGGTATGTGAGTATGTAGGTATTTTATCGGATCATATACCTACTTAAGCATAATGTAGCGGCAACTTGCGCGTGAAATAATCTCTCTTCGAGATAATAAATGACAACGATGATGATTATGATGACGATGACAACAATGGAAGGGAACTTGCCTAAAGAGATAATACGTAATACAACACAACACACCAGAAAGAATTAAATGACCTAACTAAAAGTTAGGTATGTTACAGTGGGTAGGTATAGAAATAAGCTACTCAAATCTTTTAATTGGCATTTACTTTTTTGCACCTGAAATACAAACTACAGGAAACCATGTTCAGTAATTTTCTTCTGAAGATGTGTGTGAAAAAATAAATAGGTAATCAAAAGAATGCTAGACCAGAAGTCGCTGGTTTATGTTCTAGTTAGTTTCCCCCACATCATTTTTAGTTGACGTTGATTTACGAACGTTGTCTTAGGAGCTGGAATGAGGGGACGGCAGTCACCTCGGAAAAAACAAGATATGTATAACAATCCGTAGATATTGCAAGGAGTAGGTGTTGGAGGCAACTGAGATTGGCCCGCGGATGGTCCAGATGCACAGTTGCGAGTGCATTTTCGATTACTTTTACGAAAATTGCTGGTTGAAGGTAATTGGCTCGTTCGCTAATTTGGCCATACAAGCGTAAGTACCTTAGTAGGTAAGTATGTAAAAATATCTAAAAGTTGTTATTCACCAAGCAGATGTATTCCTACTGTATCTTGATTGGGAAACAAGAAATATGGCTACGAATACCTACAACAGTTCCTTCAAAAGAAAATGAATAAATATACGTCTGTTATCGCAATCAGTCACTTTCAAATTCAATCAATGAAAGTACCTAGGTAGGTAAATATGTATTACGAACAGGATGGAGGCTCCTTCCTGTTCCATGTAGCTGTCTGAAAACAATATGTGGTAAGTACATTTCCCGCCGCGGCGGTTATGTTATGTTAAACAGCCATTCGCCTGAGAAATCCGCACCTGTACAATATATTATCGAATGTTATCTGTGCAAGTGCGATCAGAGTAATGTCGAGGGAGGCGCGCATAGCTGGCGAGCGGGTGCCGGTGCCTGTCCGTGGTGCATTCCGCACGATCTAGACAAATAACTCGACGCGCCCCCGCCCCTACCCACAGCTGCACCTTCCGGCGGCCATATAACTTGCTGCACGTCCATTGCCAGTTTGCTACTAAGCACCGCCTTCATCCACTAAAAGTAACATCATTGTATGTTGAAAACTTCATCCAGTTACCTTTAAGCATCAAAACTTAGAGTTCAGTAGCGGCTATCACGTCCGCAGTCGTCGGAATGGTTACGTGACGTCACGAACACACCAGTGCTGGCACGAACCCACACCTTCTTGGTTTTCACAAATACCTTCTAAGTAAGTACAAGCGCAGTAATGTTAACCCGACGTAAACATCGACACGTTTTATTACGACCACTCATTTTCTTAAAGTTAAATTCTGAGCTGCTAACATTTTACAGTTTACCTACGTTAGCTACTTTACTTTCAGTTTACCCAACCATTCATAGGTCATTTCACAAGTCATAACTCTCCATAATGAGCACCACCGCCGTTGACCAGTCATCATTGTCACACAGCTGGCTCGGGACCTTTTTGCATGATGAGAGGTTTGCATTCTAGAATCTAGAATATGTAAGTGAATGGGTTGAGAAATTTTCTTTCAGTATAAAATCTACGTAATTGCGTAAGTCAGAGGCACCTTATGTTGTACATAAGCATAAAATTATGTATAAGTAGGTATATCGTGGAAATGGTTGTCTTCTGTTAAATGGGTACGAAGTACGAAACTTTAACATAAAACTGCAGCGTGAAAGTATTCGTCCAATTCCCTTTTGACACGCAAGGTAAAATAAAGTAAGAAATTGTATGACAGAGGTAGGTACCCGTATGCAATAATAGCATTCCCTAAATAAAACACTAAAACGATGAGCCAGAACCGAGACTAGAACTCGGCATCTATTTGTAAAGCACTAGGTTCACTAACACTTAGACCGTTAGTTTAACGAGGAGTAAAATTAAAATATATTAAACGGCTCTTGTACACGTTGACGACGAGATAGCTTGGTAGGAGGTACATATAATAGGGATGCAAAGATATCCTGACTGAAACAATGGATCAATAAAGTCGGGTTTACATCGAGCGCTCTCGTCGAGTGCCCGCAACGTACGCTCATCGCCGAGTTTATAAGCGAATAAACGTCGCTCGGAACGGTGTAGCGCGTAAAGATTGCGCCCAATTCGTTCCGTTAACAGTCGCAGTTGGTTGTACCGCGCCATCAGATAAAACGGCACACAGTAATTAGGGTTGCCACTCTACAAATATAGCTAAGCAAGCACATTCCGCTCGCTCGATGTTGTACAACTTCGGCGTCTTTTTGTAACGACTCAATTTAGTTCACCCCTTGACCGCTTCACAGGGCTAGTTCTATGAGAGAGGTTTTATTGAGTCGTAATCATTGCCAACAACTGTTACAGTATTTATTTTTATGTTGGGCCTGCGGGTCATAATAGATTTGTATTGAATTTTAGAATGTTTTTGTAAGTACCTATCTAATTACTTAACCGCTAACCTTTTGTTAATCTGTCGTAGTCAGGAGAATAGAAACCGAATGCCGTCAAATATCCGGCAGCTGGGACCGCGGTCCGAGTTAATTGTGGTCCCAGTCGCCGGAAGCCTCATTGAATGATGCATTGGCAGCATTGATAAACTTACTTTACTTATTAATTTAGGTAGGTGTACTGCACCTATTTATCCAGAAAAAAAAGTGGTATGGGTGTCCGCCGCTTATATAGCTACCTAAGTTTGTGTTCGTATAACTTGGCCTGGCCACGGTTCCTACGCCTTATTTTTTCTGGCTCGGATTACACAGAAAAGGCGAACGTAAGGTGAGGAGAAGGTACGATGTACCATTAAGAATACAGAAAAGAATACATAATGACTGTTGCGATAGTAAGTCTTTAGCGCACCAGCGCGGCATCCATCTCACCTCTCGCCCATCGCCCAGTCTCGTCTGCCACAGGTGCGGTAGAGGCCATCAAGAGGCATGCATGCATCCGACACACATTTTCTGTGTAATTTATAAAGCGCCGCTTTCGTACATTTTGTTATTAGTACCGATATCCCTACATATTTTGAAGAGCAGGCGACCGAGCCACGCCTTCAGGTCGCCTTATCTGATTCAAGCCTTAGACGTTTGTACGGCATTTGTACCACAACATTTTGCAATGAACGACTGTACAAACAGCAGTTCATTCGTCGCGGGTGGTAGGAAGGTACCTACACACCGCACGCACTGTTTGCTCACGGCTTCATTACGGCGCCGCTGCTGGGCTGGAGGAACAATAGCACGCCGCCGGCTGTGATTTCAAAACATATAACAAATAAAAAGTTTGGTTTACCTTTTCATCTTTGTTAGCGTGAATGCTTGTTGTTTACCGAAATGAAAAGGTTTCACCCGGGAGTGTTGATATTGCTATGACTGCTTATTCATTTGAAACAAAATTTGAGTGCCATGCCAAAACATTTTAAAAATACAACATGGAAAAATAGTTGGTAAGCTAAAAATGAAATGTCTATAAAGGTTTTATCAGGATATTGCTTGCGTAGTAGGTAGGTAGGTACTAACACCTAAAAACTAACTAACCGACATGTAGCCGAGCCGAATCCGCCCCGACATTTCTCTTCTATTACGATATTGGCACTTTCTCCTTTGCTGACAAGCCGATTCAGGCTCGGGCCAAACATTAACAGCGCCTGTGGGAAACTAAACGAGCGCCTTTTCGGGTCTGATCTTTGTAAATACGCTGCTTTGCCTGATGGCGACACTGGCAGCTCTAAATATCACTGTATATTACTACATATAAATAAGCGGCTCTGATTTTCCTAAAATTAATAAGTATCTTTTGTTTTTTTTTATACCACTTAGTTGGCAGACAAGCACACGGCCCACCTGATGGGAAGCGGTCACCGTGGCCTATGGACGTATGCAACACCAGGGGCGTCACACTTGCGCTGCCGACCCTGAAGAAACCTTCTAATGCCCTCCTTGAAGAACCCCATATTGTAGTCGCTTGGGAAAACCACCGCAGGGAGTTCTTTCCACAGCTTGAGTGTGCGTGGGATGAAGTGCCTTTCAAACCGCACAGTGCGCACCGTTTCCGGACGCAATGTGTGAGGATGAACTCCCTGCCTGTGGCGAGAGGTGCGATGATAGAATGTAGCTATCACACTTCATACTGCAGGCATACGCAGGCAAACAGTGAACTTTTCAAATGGGCGTGTATGGTCCAACCTAAACCATGATGAGTTGATGACGAGTAATAAAAAGCGACCCGTGAGATGGTGTAAAGATCTTTGACTGAGACAGAGGAGACGGGTCACGGGAGTGACGGTATGGCTCCATAGTAGCTACGAGTATGTTGTGACCAAAAAACTGACGACCACCCGACCACGTATTCCTGCGAAGCCTTGACCCGAGCCGAGAGCGGTCGGTACCATTGCGGCCTTGCGGGTTGCGGGTGTAGCATCGCCGGCCACAACAAAACGGAATACACCCCATGCACAGCTCTAAGTGGATTACGTACTTACTCACTCGTCGCGAGATCATTTACATGCAAATCAGATGTGGCTCATGTGCCGTGGATTTTGGTAATCTAACTTAATTAGAGGCTCTTTTTGACAGGGCCGTTCGGTTGTGTTTGTGAAAAAAGTAGCGTCTAACGCTAGGATGAAGAAGCTGTTGTAGGCACGTATATAGATACAGATCGGTAGGTAGGTACCTACTAGAGCACTGAAGAATATAGGTACAGGTACAGAATTTTATTCAATTTTCAATTCAATTTCAACCTGTTAACAAAATTTACTCTAGTTGGTACAAATTAAACGGCTCATTTTAAGTTGTGACTGTCATCATAACTTTGGAATATTTCAGCTATCAGATGAAAGCATTAGGCCGAGGGGGCGGGGGCGCGCGGGCGGGGGGCGCAGGCGCGGCGACTTGTTATCGCTATAAAACTTAATAATCTATTTTTTGTAATTCCGTGGCCCATAACATAACCCTTGCATTCATTACTCGGGCAATAACTCCGGTCCGATTGTCACTCTTCCTTTATATTTTACTTCTCCAATAGGAAAAGAGGGAAAAGCTTGGTTGAATGTTGAATAGACTTAGGTATAGATAGGTATAGCTATATACCAGTGATACTTAAAATGTGAAAAATGTGATATTTTTTTTTTATCTCATTCACCGAAATATAGCAGTATAGTGTACATACATAGGTGACCTTAGCTATCCGCAACCTTTGCCGACGACGCTGGTATTATTACTTGATAATCAATTACAAATAGACTAAGAGTTATTATTGAAAAAGCCCGAATAAACTTAAGCCGGAAGCAACTAAGTATCAGTGGGAATATCTGCAGGAAAAGAACCAAAAGGTACGCGCCCTTAGCCTTCACAAAAGAGAAGAAAGGCGTTGCCACTCACCGCCACTCAGGTTATACTTACCTATCACGAGTTCTACCAGAGGATGGAAGTAAACAATTTCATAATGACATCTAATCGGTATAATATCGCTAGACAATGTTAAAAGTCAAAAGTGGGTCGAAGATTCAAAATGCCATGAACCATTACCCGGTTCTAGTCTAGTGCCGAAGTCCTTAAGAATTTATAAAAAACTAGCTATCTACCCATCCCAACTCAATTCACTTCATGTACCGAACAATGAAAACTTTGCACAAAACTCATTTGCTAGGCTCCAACGTCGAGCTGAAAACTATCAAATGGTTTTATTCTTTGTATCAACATTCAACATTACTGAATGTTCAGTGGGAGGGGAGCCGACAGAATCCATTTCGCAATTTGAAGATGATAAGTGAAAATCAATAAAATGGCAAGCATTTTTAACTATAATTGAATCAATCAATCAATCAATTAGCCTATCGTGGCTGGGACGGACTGGATGCGGAGGGCGGAGGATCGGCAGACGTGGCGCACATTGGGGGAGGCCTATGTCCAGCAGTGGACTGCAATAGGCTAATTGATATAATTGAATATTGATTTGCAATCATTGCGACAGGTAACTATGTCTACTCCTCCATATGTATATGTATACCTATATGAAAATTAAATGGCCTTCAAGCTCGTTTTTAAAAAAGAATAGTGTCGCCAAACTCATAATAAGCAATATGATGATGAACCGTGAAGTGATATACTAGGTTATTATAAAAATATGGAGAAAAAAAAATACAATTACCTACTTACAAAATATACATATACAAAACTATGCTATATACAAAAAAGTGACCGTAACGTTAGGCATCGAAAAATTCCTCCCCATGAGTGAATGGTTATACCTACTTTTAAAGAGAAGTTAATACTAAAAGAAAATGTCACTTACTATCAAAGTATCAACGCACTTCCTCTTGATTTTATATTCCTTAGAGGCTGTGTAGTCAAGTTAGATACCCCATGACGTCATCAAATAATCGTGATTGTGATTAAAACCATAAATTAAAACATTTAAAAATGCACTTATCTGCAATGATATATTATGTATAAACTATAATAGGTCAATGACGTAATATATTATTACTATTATCACAGAATAAGTAATAGTACTACGCTATTATAGATACGTTATACAAGAACATGGCGGCTTTCAATAATGGCGCAAACATTACAGGTATACGTATTAATACAGTTATACAGTTCATGTTTTTCGCAACATTTTCGCAAATATTTTTTCAAAATATACGCAGTAGTAAATAAGTAATGTAATGTACGTTAAATACTTAGTCATAAAATTCCTCAAAATCTACCATAGGTACATAAAGATCGAAAAGTGGGACGACATAGACATGCAGTAATTAAACGCTCCACTTCATCGGTATAGGTAGGTTGTACTCTTAGAGTATCCATTACTCTAAGGTTGTACTCGTATTTCAACCTGGTTGTACTCGTATTTCAAAATTCCCGCCGCGTAAAGGAAATAGGAATATTCATGATTGTCACTGTCACACAACATGGCCAAGCGTGAATTTATACACCAGTTTTTAATCCACGAAAGGCTACAGCAGTTTAATCAACACATCTCAAGTAAGACCCACATTTTTCAACTTAATTTCATCTTCAGGACTTAAAAAAGTCTTACAAAACAAAAATGTTAAAAAACTATGAGCTACTTATATAAAAAAAACAAACAGTTTGTCTATTAAAAAAACCAGAGACAAAAACAAATTGCCAACATTAAGAAAAAATCATAATAACCTAGAAATTATAAAATAATAATTAAAAAAGCAATTAAAAACAAAAGCAAAAGTGGTTTTTAAATGGTTTATAGTTAAAATTGATAGTAAATAGACATACACTTGTAATGGTTAATTGAACAATAACTTAGAGTTGTGAATTGCAGTTTACCTTGACGTTTATTTTCGCGGTAGACAAGTGCCATTTCTTTTATTGAAACGTATGGAATTCTGATTTCTGTTGACGTTTACAATTTTGTACGAAATTCTAAATGAACTGATAAAATTAAGTGCCTATGTTTGTTACAAAGACTCAGCTTTGGTGAGTGTTAGAAATTACATTGTTATTGTTGTAAGTGAAAGGCTAAATAATCACTTCCGTTAAGACAGGAAAAGGAAGTGTGTGTTATGGCGGTCGAAGGCATGGTTATAGCAATAAACTCGACATCCTTATCCTGTTACATTTCGATCAATAAATTGTGATTTCAAAGCGCGAATTGAAATGTTCGATTTATTTCTTGTGTGTAGGATACACACAGATAGTTTATAAGTTACCGAATGATTTATCAACATTGAATCAGAGAGAATGCTTTTTAAAAATCATCAAATGGCAGAGATAGTTCTTACATTAAAACTAACAAAAATATTTGAACAGTAAGTTAGTACATAGGTACTTACTATTTCAATTTTTATTTTAAATCTCTTTACTTTCAGTAAAATATTATCATCACTACCTACATTCTGAGTGTATTCTTCAATGTTTTTGCATAACTTTTATGCTACTAATGATTTAGGTACATTTGCTTTGGCCTAGACCTACATAGAAATAGATCTGTGAATTAATTGATGCTTTTTCAACTAAGTAGTTCAACTTCAAGGTTGACTCATAAATTTCCAATAGATATTTAGATTTATGATCAACACTTTATATAAATATATATTATGTACAGTAATATACTTATACCAAAACTTTTTAATTTCATTATGTAGGTACTCTCAAAAACAAAGCAGATATTTTGATATACATTAATACATCAAGCCACACTTCTAGGAGACATTAAATTTATTCACAGTTCTGCAGACATGTAATTATACTGTTAATGAAATATTTACTGTATCACTTATATCAGTTGCACTCATAAGCTATGAATAATCATTATCATGTCCTATGCATTTGTCCTGGTCACACGCGGGGCCCTCACCTGTGGAGTCCTGAGTCTGCTTTTTCCCAGTCGCCTCATTGCGAAGCAACTGAACTTTGTTGTTTCCCATGAAGCAACTACCGCCTGATCTCCACAAGTAATAGAGGATTTTAAAGTTCTTTTATTGAGCAGTTATCAAACTTTTTAATTCTCCAACTATACAAAATTACTACCACACATGTTCTTATGGACACTGGGACTGGTTGCTTCATGCTCTCTGAGACTGTGAATGTGATATAATAGAATATAGTATATTTATTTGGATATGTAGTGATATAGATTTGGAATTAAATAACTTGTAGTAGATAAGTTTACGGAAATAACTTGGTACCTACAGTGGACAAATGGAATATGGTTGCACCTTTACATACAACTTTATATGAAAAAGTGCAACCGTATATCCTTTGTCGACTGTATTTAGTTTTATTAAATATATTTATGTATAGACAATACCATGAGGAGCATTTTGAAGAGTTTTAATGGTGTGAATGTTGCAGATGAAGCACTATGACATCAGATCTTTGCGCTGATGATGTAGTGGTGCGCATTACAACACCACAAATCATATCGGTGAGTTTTACTACCTACTACCATATGACTTAACTGTAAAATGTTAAGTTTAGTAATCTTAAGGTTACGTGCTAAGTAGTACAAACAGCCTCTGTGGCATCGTGGTAGAATGTTCGACTGCTACGCAGGGGGAGCGGGTTCGATTCCCACTTTATCTGCAATCTAGAACCCATAACAGAAGTTAGTTAAGCTATGCCTACTTTGGGTTAAGATAGTGATGTATAGAATGTCGAACAATATTCATATTCAGTACTTACAGACATGTTGGCATGCATAGATTCTAAGAAAATAAATCAGATACTTCATCTGATTAACTACAATGGCTAATGGCTGAAACATGTAGCATATGTTTCAGCCATGAAGTTTGTTTAGGGGTATTGTTGCAAATTACTAACTTTTTTTTTCTATCCTATTCTTAGTGCCTACCTAGTTAGTTATCGATCCAGTATGTATTGCATGTTGTATGTGGTTTTTTATTGTACGTGATAGTCGGAGACACTGGTAGCGGCGCCATGCGCGGCGGGGTTGGCGGGGGTGGCGGGTGGGGCGGGCGGGCGCGTGGCGGCGTCGTCGGCCGCCGTGGAGCTGGGCCGGCGCCTGCTGCTGGCGGCGCGCGCCGGCGACACGCCGCAGGTGCTGGCGCTCATGGCCGAGGGCGCGCCCTTCACCACTGACTGGGTACGTATAGCTCCGGCGGGCGAGCGACCGTCGTGTGACCGCCCAGTGACCGTGCGTATGCCACAGCTCGGCACGTCGCCGCTGCACCTGGCGGCGGGCTGCGGCCACGCCGACACGTGCGCCGTGCTGCTGCGCGCCGGCGTGTCGCGCGACGCGCGCACCAAGGTGGAGCGCACGCCGCTGCACCTGGCGGCGTTCGGCGGGCACGCGGCGGTGGCGGCGCTGCTGCTGGACGCGGGCGCCGCCGTGGACTGCCGCGACATGCTGCGCATGACGCCGCTGCACTGGGCCGTGCAGCGCGGCCACCTGCGCACGGCGGCGGCGCTGCTGGCGGCGGGCGCGGAGCCGTTGGCGCTGTCGAAGTTCGGCAAGAGCCCGCGCGCGCTGGCGGCGGCGGCGCGGCGCGACGACCTGCTGCGCCTGCTGGACGACGCGCAGCGCGAGCGCGAGGCCGCGCGCTCCGTGCACCACCTCACCGGTCAGTGGGAGGCCCAGTGCCCACCGCAAGCGTCTGAGCACCATACGATGAAGTACGTAACACTAAATGCGTAATGCCTGTTGCAGAACAAATGGGTGAGGCGCCGTCGTCGGAACCCCAGTTACAGACGTTCGATGCTGTGCAGAGTGAGTGTCGTATAAATATTTATTTGTTAATCGCAGTCTATGTACAGTTCGACACGTTGACATAATTTTGTACTGTTTTCAGGGATACAAGACTTAAAACCCACCAAAATAAAGCAAATAGTTGACAAAGTTGTGAAAACAGATAATAAAAGTGAGGTGAGTACTACTTAGCAGCTCTTCTGTCTTTCCTAAATTGATTGGAGAATATAACAGTCCTGTCGCTATCTGAAAGCAATTGACAGTTGACACTTATAATGTCCCCCACAGACGCAGCGGGAGGGCGCGGCGGCACAGCTGCTGCGCAAGCACGGCATCACGCTGCTGCCCACGGACGACACCAGCACCGTGCTCAACGCGCTGCAGAGCGGCCGGACCGTGGTGCTGTCCGGTGCGTGACTCAGTGCACGGGTAGTGTGTAGTGTGTAGTGTCCCCCACAGACGTATCTAACTCGAGCCGTCTCCGTACAGACGCCGGCAAGCTGATGCTAAAGGAGAGCGAGAGCGGCGGGTCGGGCGCGGGCGCTCCCAAGCCGCCGGCCAGCAAGAGCATGGTGCTGACGGCCACGCCCGTGAAGTCGCCGCCCAAGCCCGGCATGAAGATCTTCACGCTCAACAACAAGCTGCTCGCCTTCCCCAAGGACGGCAGCAGGGTGCCGGTCAAGAGAATTATTAACCCGCAAGATATGCAGGTACCATTACTATAATATTTTTTTCCCTCGGGCGATGTACTTTGAATCCCTCGCTGCGATTAGGATTCTACGGTAGAATCCTTCGCTTCGCTCGTGATTCAAATTAGCGCCCGCGCCTTAAAAATACTATTTTGCTCACTTGTCATACAATCTACTATATTACGCTTACTTAGAACGGTGAGGTAGAGATATTAGAATAGGGAATATGCATAAATTATTGAAAATTTTAAACATATTTTTTACCCAATTTAAATTGTTCGTCCCAATTTAAAGTCTTCGCCCGGGAATAATTTTGTTTTTTTTGCTGTTAGATTTTTCCACAATTTGTGACAGCTCAGTTATGGATTGGGACCGTATTATGTGCCCGTGTCTCGTCTCCAAAATTAAATATAACTATATGTTTTTATCTAATCTCATACTGAAATGTACACATTAAAAAATAAAGAACAAAACTTTAATGATAGTCTTTACGCTCAGAGTATCAAAATAAATTTAACTCTTCTATGACCACTGACCACCTGTATCATAAAATGTAACTTTTTTCCTATTACGATACAGCTGCAGCTAGATCAAGTAGGTTTCTATGCAGTTTGTCTCTATACAATCTGTAGCTGCATGAGAATATTTTGTTTAAAATTTTCAATGTGCGATGAGCAAATTTTTTTTAGGATTTTGGCACTTTAGGACTTTGACACATTCTTATATTAATTACTAGCTGACCCGGCGAACTTCGTACCGCTTATTTTCTGATCCCGCTGCATATCTCTAAATTTATCAGTGTTTCTCTACAGTATTATGCATGTATTATACATATAAACCTTCCTCTTGAATCACTCTATCTATTGAAACAAACCACTTTAAAATCCGTTGCGTAGTTTTGAAGATTTAAGCATACATAGGGACGGACAGACAGCCACAGCGACTTTGTTTTATAATAGGTATGTAGTGATTTCATGAAATTAGATAAAGTAGTGTATGAAACTGCACATAATTTGGTCTTAAATCACTCGTGTGATACTATAAAAAAACTCACCTGCGGCTCGTTTTTTTTAAACTCACACTCGTGTTTTAAGAACCCTTATGACGCAACAGTTTCATAAACCACTATAATGTGGAGAGTAGATGGCGCAACGTATCCCTGTATATAACGTGGAGTGTGCCTGTTGTCAGCACGTGAAGTTCGTGCAGCTGCCGGCGGGTGGCGGGGCAGGCGGACGGCGCGTGACGTCACGCGGCGCGGCGCCCGCCGTGAAGATCATCATGAACAAGTCCAACTTCCACCGCCTCATGGCCACGGCCGGCCGCGGCGATCACGAGGTGACCTACTTACTGCTACTCGCTGTATTACGAGGGCGGGACATATATCTTGGACCTACAATGTGCTCTATACGCGCAGTACACGTTGCTTTGGTGTCTTTTGATGATAGCACGGGGTGCTACGGCGGTGGACGAGCTCAAATTCACCAAGCACAGATTATTATAAAACAATCTGCGCGCGCCAGGGCCTCGTTTGTCTCGTGATTTAGGTCCAAGATACGTGTCCCGAGGTAAGTTAGTTGATCATTGCATAGATCAGCTAACTTGCTGACAATGTACTCTAGCTGTTTTAGGGCTTTTTGGAAACGCATTACTGATGTTTGTTTTGGAAATTTTGCTGAGATCTAATTTTTTTGTTTTTTTTTTTTTTTCACTAAAGCATGTCTCAACTCAACTGAATTATTATATTGTTATAATTTGTGTAATTATTTACTTATTATTTTAATTTTATTGCAGGAGTTAAAATACTTGGTGGATAGGATTATTTTTATATTGATAAATAAAGAATGATTTCCTTTGAAGTTTGCACTTTAGAGTCTGGATTTTGATTTCTTACTTGTTTTGAAGTAGAATTTAATGGGGTAACTTTTGCAAGTTATTTTTTTTTTTTTCAATTAAAGGGTATGTGATTGGTATTACTTTGTAATTACTGTTAATAATTAACGTTTAAATTTTAAATTCAATTTTTTTATTCGGTAACAAAACAAAACTAAGTGCAAACCAATATAGTCGTCAGCCGACGGACGAGGTGCGGACTTTTTTTTTAGTAGTCGTTTTGTAAAGGTTAGGAATCCATTCCCCATTACTAGAATTAAGAATTAGGGGAACGGATTTCAAACAAGTCGAGTCACACTAGGAAAATTGTGATTTTTATTACACGCTATTTATATCGAAAGTATTCCATTCAGAGTCCATTTAACAGTTACGCGATGATTTTAAAGAGTATCTGTGTCGAGGAGGCACTAATGTGATGCGTATTGTGTCGCAGGGCGGCGCGGGCGCCACGACGCAGGTGACGGCGGCAGACGACGAGGCGGGGCTGCGCGCGCAGCTGGCGGCGGCGCAGCGCACGCTGGCCAGCCTGCGCGCCGAGCTACGCACCGCTAAAGCGAAACTCGACCACTACGAGAAGAGGGACGCGCACTCGCACTAGCGCGCTTCACCCTGGAGCTACACACGGTGAGCTCGACACCCGACACCCGCACTGTACGTGTCGCGAGTGTCTTCTGACGATAGCGCGGAGTATTCACCATTCATTACTACCGCGGCCTTGTTTAGCTCGCGACTTAACTCCGAGATATTATGTCTATACGCGTACCTAGGAAGCCGAACCTAGAGAGATACTACCACTGCATGTACCACACTGAGCAAACGTATTCAAGACGTCGTTTCATTATTACGACGTAGGCCACGGTAACCACTTTCCATCATATAGGCCGTGTGCTTGTCCGCCACCTAAGTGGTATAAAAAAAAAGAATAGCATCTTCAGCAAAACATAATAATATAATCCAACTTACTCGTGCATGCCACCGAACTACGCACGACCACAGAACAGATCACATTTAAAGCTCCACATTACCAGTATAGTACCGGCAACAAAATATATGCCATCGAGTTCATACATCGACACTATTATTATTAAAAATATCACCCGGCGCCCAAAGAAATCCTTTTTATTTTTATCGTGCGAAAAACGTCACGGATACCCCTCCACCGGAGCCAGTGGAGGAGGTTATATACGACTTTAACCGACTAAAACGCACGCCATCTGTGTGCCGTCGATTGCCGGAGGCGAAGTAGTCGTAGCCGTATCCCTCGCACCCCGGCCGACCCAAGGCCATATCTCTCGATCTGGGCCTCTTCCGGTGTGGGGACCACAGAGTCCCCAACTCGCCCCCGGGCATGACGAGGCGCGCAATGCGCTTCTGCTAGGGTGACAGGCGGCTCCACCCGTCACTCCCATCCCCGCGCTCATGGGGGACCTCCGACGCCAATCATACCTGCTGCATACACTACCAAAAAGTTTACCAATCACTATAATAATAGCAAAACCTCTGGAATATAAAAACTGATAATAGATTCAAAATACATACTAGACTACTAGATAAGGGGTAAATGGAGAAACTTATAAAAAAAAAATGAAAAATATTGATTTCTTCAACGCGTTTTTGCGCTTTTCCTTCCATATCCACCAGACGTCATTACATTTATTTTTTTATTTTTACAGCTCTCTACATTAACTTTCATCAAATGCACAGATAACTACTTCCAACAGGCGTCATTCTATTATTTCTTCTACATTTTTACAGCTCTCTACTTTTACCTGTAGAAAATGTGCAGATAACTTCTTCCTTCAATAAAGCAAAGTTATTAAACTATAAATTCAGTCCTTGATGCGCTGGTAATTTAGTATTAACAAAATGTTAACATGCCCATAGTATTGAATCACGATACTGGATTGCAGTATTTATTGACTGTCTATACGCGTCCACACGATGATCGCATGTCGTATCTCTCTAAACACTCGGGGATGAGGAGCAAGTGACGACGTTAATGCCTTGCTGACACGCACCGAGACACAGTGCACTCGGCTGATTGCTCGGTACGTGGGAAATATTTAGTGCTATATTCACACGAACCTAGCACTCGACCGAGTGCACTGTCTCGCCACTCCACTCGCTGCGTGTCATCAAGGCATACCCAAGTTTGGCGCGTAGTCTGCCGCTAGGCAAAGTTTGTCGTGTTATGTACATTTGTGGATATCTGATATTTTGTACTTTTATACGTTAGAGATGTACCTATACGATAAAGAGCAGACCACGCCACGCTGAGAAAGAAGCGAAAGGAAACTCATTTCAGTTCGCGTCTTTTCACGCTTTGTTACACTTCACTTCCTGCAGAGCGAGCGAAATGAACTCGTCTCGCACTCGCTTCGTTTCACAGCGAGGAAGGCCTTTCGCATTCGACTGTACTGGGCCACGATTCTGCTATTTGGGCGTTTACCAAAAAAAATGACCGTCGCGTTATGGAATTCCACCCAGGAGAAAAAAAATACATAGAGAAATCTAGTACATTACGTCGCGTGGTGGACGTGACGTTTGATGCCGGTACATAACCAAATCCAAAAAAAGTTGTTGTTTTAATACATATTTAATAAATAAGAGCATTGAATCGCTTTCTATAAAACAAACGCAATAAGTTTTATTAAACTGTAAGGCAAAGATATCCATACTTACCAATAAAAACAAGGTTCGTAGTGGAACATAAAAGTAGCCCAGCGTGACGCACAACCAGTCACTACATGTCTTTCCATAGACTTTCTGAAGCTATGCCGCTAAAAAAATTAAAATGGCGCATGTTTTATAGTGTTAAATGTTGCCATTCATAAAAATTGACAAAGTTAGTAGAAATTTGTCGTAAAAACTCATTTTATAGTCGTAGCGTTCCGGAATTTTTCCACAGACATCATTTTTTGACCCACGTCAAAACACGTATTTTTTTATAGTTTGATCTCTAAATCTATGCCAACAAGCTATAAAATGACATTTGGTTGATATAATCTTTTTGAAAAACACAATAGTTCATAACCTAGAGACAGTTAACTTATAAAAATCACGTACCGAAGTTTGGAAAAGTATGGTGGGACACTATAAAAATCACTACTTTTTCATTTTATTTTATCAAAATTTATGTGAAATTATTATATTTTTTGGTTTTTACTTATGTAAATTATTAGCTTTGAATGCGTTTTATAATGTACAATGTTAAAGGAACTAGCTTTTCATATCAATAGTTCACAAAATTTAGTTACAAGTCGTAGGACATGCCATTATTCGAGTGGTCATTTTTTTTGGTAAACGCCCATTTGTCAACTACTGTCATACCGCAGACACTGCACTAAATGCCATTTAATTTTAGACTTTAACAGCATAACAGTAAAGTCTAAAATTAAATAGCATCTTGTAAACGGAATTAAAAAATTAATGTACTCTTTTTCATTTAATTTTGAAGTTTAAAAAATGGCTTTTATCGCAGTGTTAGTTGTACGACAATGATTTTGCTATGACATAAAATGAGCAGAATCGGGGCCCTGTACGGTCAGCATCAGATCGAACTTGATTAGCAAAGTACTCAGAATGATTATAATGCCTTGGTATTCCCCCTTTCCTGTTGACTGATTGTTCTAACATTTGGTACACACCTTTAGTTCGGACGATACTTATTACAATTTAAATCAAGGAATAAAAAAAAATATTTTAATATTGCTAGTCAAGATCGATCATGAATTCTAGAATGGACACCACGGCTCACTGGGTCATTAGAGGGGATATATAGATTTAATTATTATTAAGAAGTACATTGTTTTGTAAATAGAAAAAGGTTATGTTTTTTATGTACTAAATACTTTTAACTGTAGTTCATTTGGCGCAATGCGAGAAAGCGCTCAATGTAAAGATGTGACAATTGTATCGAAGTCTCTCGCGCACATTGTAGTACTCGTAGTTGTATATTTTTATAATCCGGAATCTATAAATAATAGAATGTAATACATACAATTGTTACATAAACATATCAATTTTCGGATTAGTTACTGCGTGAGTATTGTTATATTGTTGTTATATCAGTCTAAAAGCTATGTTATTTTGCTTGGAATGTTTATCTAGGTAGGTATATTTTAATAATGTCTGCACTCAACATAAAAATCTGTATACCTAAGGTAAACAACCTAAAGTCCTATTTTTTTTTTTTAAGATAATCTGCAGTCTGAGTTCGAAAAGAAGGAGTTTCTCGCTTCGAATGTTTATATTTTTTCCGTATTTTTGGGCATAACTCCGTCATAATATGCAGATGATTTTGAAAATTATTTTTTCTGATGATGTAAACAATCAGAATATTGTCTGATGGGCCACCTAATTATAATGCGAACTGCGACTGTATATTAAATAGAGGTTTATCTTTATGTTAAAAATTATTACTTAACTGATTGATTAAAAAAATCGATTTGAATTATGTACCTACATCTAAATTAGTGCTGAAATTTTGTTTAGCACTAATTTCCATAGATAGTTTACCTTGCACAATAGTAGATCTACCAGATACAACTGTAAATATTGTAAATTTGACCCACACTGAAGTGTGACGTATACCATAGCCATATGTTGTAAGGAGTATGTTTAAGAAAATAAATACGCTTAATTTTTTATTTAGACATTTATTTACAATTATCCTACCTAGGGTTTTACACAGTAACCTAACCGACATGTTGATTTGCAGCTAAACATGACACAAATACGGAGGTTCACAGTTGCAAGGGGAATAATTCACAAACACAACTGTTACAGAGCTCCTATAACGTCTCACTTCACATATACCGAACGTGAGATCACCCAGGTAGACGCGTGAAGTGCGCAGAATGGACTTGAGTAATGACTCGTCCTTGCAAATATTATATCAATACACATTCACTCACTCAAACATGGTCAGTCCAACTTAATCATGGACCTCTTGTATTTCAGCTCCTTTGCAATCCCCCATTACTATAATAAGCAATGCCAACTCTGTCCTGTCCAGTCCCGTCCGCCCGCTAGTTGTCCCGGCGCTGCGTCCTGGCCTGCAGCACGTCGCGGAACTGCGACAGGATGGCGTTCTCGCGCTTGGCGCGCTCCTCCTTGCTGAAGGCGGCGAGCGCGCGCTTCTCGTCGGCCGAGTAGATCTGGTTCTCCTTGCGGATGCGCACGGCCTCCATGCGACGGTGTCTGCGATCATGTTACAATTATTAAATTCGTGGAATTGGGGTAAACGGCAGACACTCCCGAGTCGAGATATACCAATGAATAAAAATGCCAAGATTTGCATGCCTTCCTTTATATTGTAACATTGGTTGATATTTGAACTATGCATAATAAAATAAAATAAAAAGTACTCTTTACAAAATAAAAAAGTAAGTAAGTTATTCCACATAAAACCCTGATTTGAACTTAGTTAATCAATGCTTACTTTAGGCAGCTCTGTGTGGTGTGTCAAAGAATATTATTATGCTGGATTAACATATTAAGCAAACAAGAGATAAACGACGATATAAAAAATTAACTTCAAATAGAAAATTTAAACCACATGGTGTTTTAATAAACAAACCTGCTAACATTTTCCTTATAAAAATTGTACAGTCAGCATCAGAGAAAACAGACCCCCTCATGCTTTCATATCATTAACAAGGGGGGTCCCTTTTCTCTGAAGCTTACTGTACTAAAAACAATCAAATATAAAAAAAATCATACCTGCTCCCACTCATCACATATCCGACAGACTCGTATGACGCAATTTCATCTGAAGTCAGTCCGATCTCTCCTCTTCGGGGTATCCTCTTGCCTTCAGCGACATACGCGGCCATGGCGGCTCCTTCTCCGGGGAGCAGAGCTCGCCCAAAGTCTTTGTGTCCCAGAGCCGGGCCCACACGAGGGACTGGACCGAATGCTTCTGAAGCTAACTCTTCGGAGTCTGCATCTTTGTTGCTTGACTTGGCTTTGGTTACAGTTGTTTCTATTTCATGTTCCTCTGTAAATAGTAAATATAAAAATTATAGTCAGTTTTCAGTTATAGTTAGTCAACTTATGAATCTCAAATATGACATGATTAAATCTAAAGGCATTCTAATCTTAAAGCTCTATTAATATTTTAGATAATGTATTGTAAGTCTAACTACTTATGTTTCTATAAACTAGCTTATGCTTGTGAAATTGAAAAAATGAAAAATATATAGAAAAGCTCAAGTTATTATTACTTAAAATGTATAAATAACAAAGCCACATACTTCCTTTCTCCACCCACACCTCCTCTTCCTCGCTGCTGGAGCTGTCGTCGCTGCTAGAGCTCTTGGCCTTCTTCTTCTTGGCCTTCTTGCGAGCCTTCTTCACTTTCTTCAGCTTCTTCTTCAACTTCTTCAGCTTCTGTTTTGTCTGGTCTTTGTCTTTGGACTTTTTACCTTTTTTCTTTTCTTTGTTGCTTTTGGCATTTTCAGGCTCAGGTTCTTCCTCGGAGCTGGAAGTTGATGACAAGTTTTGATTAAAATTTAGCCCCATAGTTGATCCAAAAATGATTATATTTACAGACAAAATATCAACAAATTTGAAACTTAAGTAAATTCAGAAAAATTCCAGGTGCGAAATGAAGTTAGGTCTCATGGCACTCTGCATCTGTGTGACTATGCCATGTAAATATACAAATAATGATAACTTACTGGTACTTTTCCTATTCCTATTGGTACATTTATAGTTGAATGTGACCGGTTTTGCCTTTCAGCATTCTCAATCAAATGTTTACATTGATGATTATGAACCAACCACCAAGTGCCATCAATCAACAGTATAATAAATAGTCATATGAATCAGTCATACTCACTCAGGCCTCAATGGGGACTTCCCCCAGATTGATGAGACTCCAATTTGTCCAATTCTCTCCCGCTCTTCTCGTCTAGCATCTAAGAATTCTTCTTCCTGAGGTTTGTACCGTGCTCGAGCTGCAGGACCTCCTCCACCGCTACCCAGACCTGGAAGAGTTTGTTATTTTGATTTAGGGAATAATATTATATCAAGTTAGTATGCATTTTTAATGTTCAAAGCACTTTTTGTATAATATAAAATTAAATATGCATGTTTGTGTAACAATGTATCAATTTGTAATTACCTCCCCCTAGACCACCTCCATTATATCCGCCGTCTTTAAAAGAGCTCCGTCCCCTATCGCGATCCCTGTGTGTCCTCTCTGGCCTGTCTCGATCTCTGCTGTCATCACGGTGTCTCGTCCGCGCCCGCTCGTCTCGCCCGCCACGGTCCCGACTACGGTCTTTGGAACGCTCTTGACTACGATCACGCTTCTCTCTACTCTTGTGGCGGTCTCTACTCCGACTACGGTAGCGATTACGGTCACCGTCGCCTCCCATCGTAAATATACCTTAGTGACGGTGCCACGGTACCTCTCTGTTACAGGCTAAGATTGCTCGCAAATAACTTATCCAATAAATATGAAAATGAGTTTGTAGCAAAGTTTTATTTACAATTTCACAACGCACAACTAACGCTAATGTATCGCATTCACCAGCACAGATTTCTACAAAACCACAGGCCTGACGTTCATATTACATATAGATTGTAATTATTTTGAGAAGTATGGTAGCCCACAGCCCACAACACTACTTTTATTACAAAAATCACAATTTACTGATCGACAGACAATATAAATACCACAGAGTAAGTAATATAAATACAACGAGACGAAATACCACAATACTGACAATACTGACAATACAATGACAATCTAACTGACAACTGACAGCTGTCATATCTGACCATATCTGACACCTTAGAGTGACACCAAAGAGTAAAGATTTTTCACAACATGTCATTTAAGGTACGGCTACAGCTCATGCTTGCCTAACATTATTTTATCAACAAAATGTTGCGTGTCATACCAGTATACGTGTTGCGTGGTTGCGTGTAATACTTTTGCCAACGAAAGATGAACCTGATGAACAACTCATAACCCATTTTTTCAAACTATTGCTACAATTTTTTCCTGTCAGTTATATTTAATAGTTTTCGATAACGTCATAAACTGTTGCGCTTTTTACAGAATATCTAAAAAAAATAATATTTTAATCCTATTTCATAGAAAGTTGTTTTTATTTCATGAGTATAACATTTCTTTTTCGATCACACAAGTCTACTAACACTACGCTAATAAACAAAATATAATTTTATTTGGCCAACGAAAGATGATTCATAAAAACGGCGGCAAATTTGAATCTCTAGTATTTACATTAATCTATGAATTTGAAAAACCAACAGGTTGCAACAATGATACACCGAAATAATGGAGTTGATAAGTACAAAATTCATTATTTTTTGTAATAAGTAACGGAACTTCGCGCGATGCGCGACTCGATTTGGTATTTCCATTCTATTATGTCAGACGATCGTTATACCAAAAATAAAACATAGATGTAAGGCCGGAATAATTCCAAATATTCCGTGAGGATAAAACGAAAAATCCCGAATAATTCCCAAATGACCCGGAATAATTCGGAATTATTCCGGTCGGTTCGGTTCGGTATCATTAAGAAAAAATGTAGTCTTGACTCTTGATGACTCAAAATGCAGTTATGATTAGCGTTATAAACGGTTATAGATATTGGTATAATATCGGTTCTACATGTATTCTAATTAATACCGATATTATACCAACCGTGCTAAAACGAACGAAGTGGTGAATTATAACAACATTTTCTTGATTTTACCGAGTTAGGGATATAACTGAGTACCTACTTATACACTTTTAAACTCTTTATGAGTGTTTTCACACCATCCGATATCTGTATCGGACGACGATGGCCGACATCCGATATTCGACACCATTTATTATGTTGTTTTCATATAAATATCCGATAAAATCGGTCCGATTTGGCTATTTGCTCCATAGCACAGACTAGTTAAGGATGCTAGGGATAAAAACCTTAAAAACGTAGTGCAAGCAATTTTCGACCATAATAACATGACATAGAATCGAGTTTTTTTTCTAATATTCGTAATCAGTGTCATCTATTAGCGCAAAAAGACACGTAATTAAGATAATGTCATTAAGGTCGAAAGTCGCTTACAGTCGCTGTTTTAGTATCTGTGTGAAAGTTGTACTCAAATTATATAATATTCCTACATATTATAATAAAATAAGTAGGTACCGTACATCTTGACTCCAAGTCGCGAGAAATGCTCGTATTGGTTTGATATGGTCTATGATTGGTGGATTTGAGCTTTTCCGTCACCATGGTACACGGGGTACCATGGTGGCGGAGAAGCTCAAATCCACCTAATCCACAAAAGACATCCAAAAAACGCGTGTTACTGCGCATATACATACATATAAGTAGGTACATTTTGTGACGTCACTGAGGTCAAGATATATAATATTCCGGTATCTACCTACAATATACCAATACCTACACGTCTGTACTTAAGTTTTCGTTTAGTAGGTAGGTGGAAGCACAGTTATTTAATTTTTTGTAGGTGAGTTTAGCGGGAATAATTCCGGAATATTTGAGAATATTTGGGAATAATTCCGAATAATATGGAATAATTCGGAATTATTCGGGATTTTTACATCTATCATCTCATCAAATTCTGTGTATGAAAAACCAGTGCTGCAAATTTTAAACACTGGTGAAAGTGCTTGCTGCAGTGATTGAAGATCCTATGTCAGACGATCGTAATACTAAAAAAACAGGGCTCATCAAAGATCATCAAATTCTATAAAAGGAAAACGGAATAGTATTAAATTTTGAATGAGGGCAACAAAGTCGATTGATTCATAAATATCTTTTAACTCTTAACTCCAACTGAAAAAAGTTAAGCGCTAAGAGTCTTTGGCTAAGAGTTAAGAGATAAGATAAGAGTTAAGTGTTAGGAGTTCGAGTTAATCTCTATATACATAAAAATGAATCTGTATTTCCCTTGGTCACGTCACGCCATCACGCGTGAACGGCTGGACCGATTTCGCTAATTCTTTTTTTAAAACATTCCTTAGAGTACGGGGATGGTTCTTACGGAGAGAAAAATTGAAAAAAAAAAGAATTGACTGTTAGGCGAACTCTTATATTTATACTCTTTGGTTAGGCGGTACGAAGTTCGCGGGGTCAGCTAGTAGTTAATAGTTAATTAAGATTTAATAGTTAAAAGTTAAGAGTTATGAGTTATTTATGAAATTTTATGTATCAACGGTATACCAGTGTTTTATTTGAATAATCAATCGTCTTTATTGCCCTCATTCAAAGTTCAATACTATTCCCTAATAATTCATAATGTGGTCAACTTCACCAGTGTTTTCTTTCGATCGTACTGGATGTACCCTTAGAGTACTTCCATACTCAAAGGATGTACCTGACTTTATTTATCTTTTTCAAAATTGGTTTTTGGTGTCACCACCAAGTTTTTAGCTTTGTAGCATAGCCATTTCGTGTTCAGCCCTAACCTACATCTCATCCAGGAATCTGATCAGACTAGAGTTAATGTCATCCGCTCTCACGCTAAAAAGGAAGTCGCACACCGCAGCGCACTCGGGATCCGGGAAAATAAGGGGAAAATCAATACTAAACTTCTTGACGATACATTACACTCAGTTAACTCGGTACATTATGGACTAACATGAGTAAGTACTCATTCTTATTATCGCCTTATACACATTACACATCGCAATAAATCTAGTATATGACTATATTACACGGAAAATAATTGGAATAAACTTATTATAGAGAAGTCCTTCTTATTTCGAAGGTACCTAAATATTATTTTTTTAAAGATAATATACATGACGTGTAAAGAAACGTTTGTTGCGGTTGATTTGGCTGTGTTTGTTTTTTTTTCTCGGGCCAGTTCAACTTGCGGTGTAAATTCAATATTTTCTATTTCTAATTTATATCTAAACTAGAAATATACAAAAATGAAGTTATCTACGCCAAGATATACTTGTTGTATGTTCTTTCAAATCACGTTTATAATTTGTGACTTAGTATTTAACTGCGTTAGTTTATTTCCGCGAAGTCGCGATGGTTTACTGGTGTTATTTATGTAAGTTATTAATTTTTATACGTTATATTAGTGCATATTCGTCTTTTTAAAATTAAGTAATAACTACTTATTATTCTTTCAGATTTCAGGATTTGTTCCTAGTGCTTTCTGTCACCACTTTGTTGGTAACATTTTTTTCTACATACTTGTTTCAGGTGAGTTAATACTGGCAACTATGTCTATGTTCGTTCGCTAGGTCTAATCTATCTCTGTACCAAATTTCATCAAAATCAGTTTAGTGGTTTTAGGTGTGAAAGCGTAACAGACGGACAGGCGGATAGAAAGACACAGAAATTATATAAAGTGGCACTCCTAGTTAAACACTAAACATTATTTATTCTCGTTTTGGTGAGGTAATAATTGGTTTAAATAAATTTTCAGGCAGGTTTAGCAGAGGTGCTGGTACGCAAATTTCGTGCAGCAGGTGCGGTGTGTGTAGCATACATCGCTGCCAGTGTGACCTTGCATGCTTTCTGGCTTCTGGAGAAGTGGACCAAGCCGGAGAGTGTCTCCACTCCTATGCTGATATTCCTGTTCACAGTGCAACGATGCTGTAAGTTTAAACTTGTCCTAGCGTTACTTCAGAGTCAAATAGCTTACTTAAGCTTGCGATTGGAGTACATTTATACATTGTACTGAATGATTAGAAATCTGCTGTTACCATGATTTAAAATTCTTTAATATATTTGATTATTAATATTCTATAATATATTTGAAATTACATATTATTTTATTATTCTAATTTTAATCATTTGACATTGTTTTAAACCTATTTCTGACTTTGAATTTGATTTTAACTTTCGTTCATTCCTGTTTTAATTTGTCATTGTTTATTAATTAATTATTGTAACTAACATAGCCAACTAAGAAATTGTTACTAACCCAATGAGCCAATATTGCTATAATAAAGAAATTTTATTATTTAAAAAAAAAAATGCTTCGTCAATGCTGTACAGTACTGACCCCTTCAGAAAATCCACAAATGGCACATTATACATTCCTGTAGAACTATTTCAGTAAAACTATTCCATTCCAGATTAAAGGTATCAGACTAATATAAGTTTTCTCAACCCAAAATATTTAGTTCAATGTTTAGTTTAGACTTTAGCATTTTCAAATTGAAATAGTGAATGTCAATTTGTACAAATAAACAAATAAAATACAAGTTGGCGGCTGGCTGTGCAGGGATGACCCCTGATGCAATACTATTGCTAAGCTCATTATGGGGCGGTCTGAGTTTGTATCATTGTTGAAGTAAATGTTTATTTGTTGCTTGCAGTGTCCCCATGGTACTACTTCTTCTATAAAAGGGCTGCCTTGCGCGTCAGTGACCCTCGCTTCTATGAAGACATAGACTGGATCAACCAGCAACTACGAGCTCGTTAAACACAGCATTTTGCAGACTGGAATTGTACTGACCAATGGAATTACTAGTCAATCCTAAATAGAGCTTAGGCGCCCTTGTTATTCACCAGTATTTCATCAATGTAGGTAGATAGATAAACGTAGAATGTAGGAATGTATGTACCTATATATAATATCATCCTTTTCTTATTGTTGTCATATGTATCTAAGCAAAGACATAACCACTGTAAACTATTTTTCTAATAAATCATTCTCTATTTAAAATATGTTTTACTAGCTGTTGCCCGCGGCTCCGCCCGCGTGGAATTCGGATTCCGTACAAACTTTTCTTTCGTGCTAAAATTGCCTCGGATACCATCCCCGTCAGCCATCAGGAGTGCCATGTGGAATTCGGACCCACTAAACAGCATGCCGTCGCGGGTCTTCAGTTGCTGGAATGCAAAATTGCCTAGGGCACTTTCCGCACCCCCCGGCTGACCCTGGGCCATCTACAGAAGTGGGAAGCACGATGTCCCATCGAATTCCGGAAAGGGAGGAGACGGGCGTGAAGGGATGACAGGAGGCCGGACCTATAATCCTCACGTCCGCGCTCGGTGACCAGCCCTTCCCTTTCCTGCTCTCTACTGGGCCTCCTCGTAGTCAGAGGGACATGTGGGAAGCCTCTGAGCAGCCCTCTATAGAGCTGCTCCCGTTGCTGTATGTATTTGCCGTAGGCGGTAGCGCCTCCCCTGGGTGACGGGCGTTAATGCCTCCGTTACCCAGGATGCATCACATGGAGGTTCCAATCCCGCATTCGGATCCCGTTACCGTTGCATCTTGTGTTCAGCTGACCTTCCCTGTCTTCGCTCGTGAAATACTTCGAACACCCGTGGTTGCACCCTTTTAGCCCATGCCCGTAATAATAATAATTAGTTTTCAAATAATGTATGGTAATTTACCGGATTTATTGACATTATAATTTCGTAATATCTTTTGAATAGAACGTCCGATTTCAATAATTCAAAAAGTAATCAACAGGTATTGAAACAATCTTAAATACCAAACGATTTATTTAGATAAGAATTAATATAAAGGTATAGATTCCGTGGTCTGACTTTGATTGGCATTTCGGCTTGAATTTATATCGTCGCGCGTTACTTTCATACTGCAATAGATTCTAAAATATTCATTATAATTATACAGTGTAAAGGGCAATTTTGATCTACATTAAATGTACAATGTATCTAACGTATTTAGTCAGATAAGACTTAACACTATATTGTTAAAAATAGCTTCGAAAATGACACATATTTTTTTTTTAATTTGTAAAAGATAAAAATGGTTATTGTGAGCTACCCTTATTAGATAGACATATGCTGTCGCGGACTTTTATGTAGACCTTTTTAAGTTCTACATTTCTACAGTACATTATTTTGTTCTATCTTCAATAGTTTTCGCAGCGTACGCGATGTAAGGAATTTTTTAGGTCATTTTTTTACACCTTGGGTTACATTATTGAAGTTTTATCCAGGATCCCTATTTTTTTGAAAATTAATTATAGTCTATGTTAGTCAGTGATAGTGCAGCTTTCTAATGGTAAAAGAATTTTTGAAATCGGTTCAGTAGTTCTTGAGTTTACTCGAATACAAAAATACAAATCTAATATTAGTAAAGAATGTATGGAAATCTGCCCGATTTATTGACATTTATGCTCACTGCTCCGCTCCCTTTAGTAGTAGCGTGATGTTATATAGCCTATGTTACTCCCAGATAGTGTAGCTTTCTATAGGTGAAAGAATTATTGAAATCGGTCCAGTAGTTTCGGAGCCTATTCGTTACAAACAAAAAAACAAACAAACAAACAAATCTTTCCTCTTTATAATATTAGTATAGAGTATATAAGTATAGATAGTATAGATTGATAAAATGAATGCGCGTATGATAGTAAGAATTCATTTATTTACACAATTTAAAATCGGCCAAACACAAGTTTTATAATTTATGTACTCGATTGTACTGACAGTCACGGGCTCCCAACTAATATCACTATACCTGCAGGTATATAAAAGAAACTTGACTGCACCCAGGTCACATACACACAATTCAGATTCGACAAAGCAACAGAAATTATACACTAAAACTGATTCACTAGACAAATCTTAATTTTAGATACAAATGTCATGCTAATACAAATCTAAAACTTAACATTTAAGTATAAATAGACAAACAGTGCTTCGCTGAGAAACCCGCAATTGTCTGCACGTAACAATCCAGGGAATGGCCATGGTGGTGGTGGTGGTGGTGGTGGTGGTGGTGGTGGTGGTGTGGGCGGGGGCGGCGCTAGAGCGCGGGCGGCGTGCAGCGGGGTCAGAACGTGGCGCGGCACAGCGGGCAGTTCGACTTGCTGCTCGTCTTGAACCACTTGCGCTGCAACACAACACAATTATGCGTTTTTCATCTATTATTTTAGGAAATATTTTTAACATAAATGTATATTTGACATTGCAACCTCTGTAATTATTGTTGCAGTTCATTTATATATAACAACAAATAAATAAAATAGCGTAACCAACTGTGCTACAGATACAGTTATTGACAGCGCGGACTAACAAGGCAAGGGTATAGTGGGACCAGGTAAAGTGAAGTGTGTGTGAGGCGTGAGGAGTGTGGACTGACCGGGCACATCTTGTGGAACTTGTTCTTGCATTGGTGGGGTGCATGTGCAAGTGGTATAGTGGGACCAGGTAAAGTGAAGTGTGTATGAGGTGTGAGTAATGTGGACTAACGGTATTGTGGGATTAGGTAAAGTGAAGTGTGTGTGAGGTGTGAGTAATGTGGACTGACGGTATAGTGGGATCAGGTAGAGTGAAGTGCGTGTGAGGTGTGTGGACTGACGGTACAGTGGGTTCAGGTAAAGTGAAGTGTGCATACTGACCAGGCACATCTTGTGGAACTTGTTCTTGCACTGGTGGCACGGCACGCGCGGTAGGCGGCCCGTGGACGGGTGCAGGCGGCAGTAGCAGATGTAGCACTGCGGGGACTTCTCCACGCGCGCGTTCACCGCCTGCGTCCACATCTTGAGCGCGTTGAATATGGTTCCGTTCTGGGCAGGGATAGGCGGGGTTACAGCGCATACGAGTCGCGGTCGCCAGCGGCGCCCGGCGTGCGGCACGTACCTGGTAGGCCAGGAACAGCACGAGCCACTGCGCGGTGCCGGCGCCGGCGGGGCTGGGCGCGCACAGGCGCGGCGGCGTGAGCGGGTGCGCGCGCGCCAGCCACACGCGCATCTCCAGCGCCGTCTGCTCCACGGTGAGGCTGCACGTCACCTCGGCCGCCGACCACGCGATGCGCACGTCGGCGTCCGCCAGGCGCGGCGCGCGGCGCTGCAGGTCCAGCAGCTGCGAGCGCACGGCGTGCGGCGACACGTAGGCGCCCACCACGCGCTCCAGCGCGCGCGCGTCCCGCACCCCTTGTGCGCCCCACCAGCCGCGCGCCGCGCCGCAGCCCGCGCCGCACACGGCGCCGTACACGCCGCGGCACGCCAGCGCCGCCGCGCTGCTGCCCGCACACGCCGCTGCGCACACGATATATTAGCACGCGCGTACACTATGTCGCCTCGCCATACACACTTGTTGTAACGAGTTATTTGAAACACATAACGGTAGCCAAGTTATAACTGAATCGTGGTACATCAATAGCCGCGTCCACACCGACCGAGCGTGGCTCGCGAGCCATGGTCAGCCAGTTCGAGCACTTAGTTTCTCTTCATACACGATGGAGAATGGCGTGTTTTTAGCTACAACGGCCTTTATATTGTCCAGTTATTTAATAAAAAGAAGGAGACGAAAACTGAATCAATTAATTATACCAAAATCGTAATCAATACGGTATTAGCTTATTAAAGGAATTTGTACCGTGTATCTTAAACGTCACTGAATAAATCTTTTTTTCTTTCTTTCTTTCTTTCTGACAGTCGACCATTCGGTCCTATGCCTGCATGGCTCGCGAGCGTCGTCTCATCCGTCTACACCGCGCGAGCAACTCAGACTGAGGCGCCTTTGAGCGTCGACGTCGAGCGGCGCTCGCCCCAAATGAGCGCCCGAGGCAGTCCGAGCCACGTCCACAGCGACCGAGGCATTGGCTGTGGACGCAGCTAGTGGTGGCGTACACGTAGTTTTTAGACAGGGTAGGCAAATAACGAGGTGTGTGCTCACTGCGCATGTGGAAGGGCTCGACGCCGGTGAAGCAGTGCGCGTAGCGCGGCGGCGCGGCCGACGCGTCGTTGCTGTCGTACGCGAACGCGAACACCTCGCCCGGCAGCAGGCGCAGCGCGTTCGCCAGCAGCGCCGCCGCGTAGTTATTCTCCCTGGACAGAGTATTCAAACGATAAGATTCTTAGCATGTAATCACTTTAGAAAGACCAAACTATGTGCAGTTGTATACGCTACTTTATCTCATGAAAAATGACAGCGTCATGCGTGCATTTATTTGTAAACGTTTAGCGCCAAAACCCATTAACTGATCGCACATGGGTGTTGCGCCGCGTTCACAGATTACGTAGAAAAATTACATTGAAAGCTCCTTGATCCAGCTGAAGTTGCTTATTAATGGAAATAGTACATTATGGTACAAGTGAGCAACGTTGGTGATTACCGCCGAGGCGCCATTGAGACCCGAGCCGCCAGGCGAGGGTACTAAGACAGCCGAGGACGGTAATCATCATGCTCACACGTGCCATACGACGTTTTACAACACACTTGCGAATAAAATAATACTACAAATACTAAATAAACAATACTACAAATTAATTCGTTTTCCTATGCGCGCGCATTTAACAATGGCGGTCGACCATATTTAAAAAAAAATGAGGTTTGAATTTAACTTTTTTTTACTCTGTTTTTTTTCTGTACTTAGAGAAAAAAAAAAGTTAAATTTGAGCGAAAATTTTGTTTATTACACAAGTATTACAAGTTGAAATTATTTATTTAAATACGAAAATGCATCAAATGACCATACAATAGGCGTATTAATTTATTCGTACTATTAAACACGTTATTTTTTGTATCAAAACTTTTTTAAGAACATAGACAATTATAGACACTTCCTATAAAATTTAAAAAAGAATATTTTATTGATTTTTTATAAGTCGCGACTTCTACAATCTATAACTCACTTTTGTGAATAATAAATGAAAAAGTCACAGTTTTATAATAGGTGTCATTCCGTGCTTAATTGCGGTAAAATAATATCACTGTTATGAGCAGGTGTGTTGTAAAATAGTTTATATCCGTCACAGAAATGAAAATGTACCTGTATATCTGTATGTAGAACTGCATGAGGTCGCCGCGCGCCAGGTCGCACAGGCGCGCCTGCGCGTCGCCCAGCAGCAGCCAGCCCAGCGCCATGCTGTGGCTGTCCGACAGGCTCACCAGCTCGCAGATCTCCTCGCCCAGCCTGCGGGATGACACCAACGCACTTAACATTCGATACTGAATCATTTCTATACACCCTTTATGCGGGTACTGATTTAAGAAAATATCCTATTAGTGACGTAATTTTTGTGTAGATAACATAGATGATGGGCCAGTACTTTTAGTGGTATTTTCGGATCAAAATGTAACTTACACAATATTGGTGAGCGCCGCGTCGACGATCTCCTGCAGTTGTTTAAACGCCGGCCCGAAGTAGTCGAGAGCCAGTACCGGCCGCTCTTTTTCTTCTTCCCCCTCACCCGTGCTGTCATCGCTCCACAGAGCGATTCTTTGAGCTGGTAATCGAATATAGTTACCTCATTTACAATAATTACAATTACACAGTTAAAATAGCGCGGGAGCACGGTCCGGTGCCTGATGCGATCGTTTGAAGCGAGACCGGGCGGAGCGTGTGCATTCGCCTAGTAGCTGGGTCGGTAACACAGTAACGATGCTCATTTTGCTGTTTCCCGACGCATGGTTCGTGGGTCGGAGCGGTGCCCTTCAATTTGACTGGACACGCCTACGAGCGGTAGTGCTAGGGGGTGGTGTAACGTTTTTGTTTCGTTAAGGAGACGCGGGTGTACGTGGAGGGTGCACTCACAGTCGTCGAACACCAGCGCCTCGGCCAGGTTGTGCAGCAGCTCGTAGGCCAGGCGCTTGTGCGCGGGGTGCGTGGGCCGCAGTAAGGCGCGCGCCGCCAGCGCCGCTAGCTCAGTGAGCGCCAGCTCCGCCTCGCGCCGCGCGCGCCCCACGGCCTGCCAGTCCTGCGGCGGCAACTCCGCGATCAGGGCGCTCAGCACGGCGGCCTGCGGCAGGCTGATGGCGCCCGACTGGCTGCTGTCTGACAGTAACACAATGTTATATAGTCGACAGTGGTGGGCACGTGACATGTAGACGCTGCCTAGAGAGGCAAATAAAGTGGCGCGGTGTCTCACCGAGCACGTGCGCGACAAGCGTGTAGACGCTGGCGCAGGTGTCGGGCGCGAAGATGTCGGCCCACTCGGCCGCCAGCGCCAGCACGTGCTCGGCCGGCTGCCGCCGCTCGCTCTCGCGCCGCACGCTCAGCGCGAACGAGCGAACTGCAGCCAGCAGCCGCAGCACTGACAGCGACAGTAGCGCCACCTGGGGTAACCGACCACATGTTTAGGACGCACATGAATCAGTTTTGTATCAGGTAGATATTGTAAGTAGGTATACGCCAACGAGTGGCTCACCTTCGCGGAGCCCCAGCTGCCCTTGGAGTGGCACAGCGAGGTGAGCAGCGAGCACAGCGTGATGGTGGTGAAGTCCCAGTGGTGCGCGGGCGCGTCCCAGCCGCGCTCGGTCACCATGAGCGCCAGGAAGTCCACCACCGCGGCGTTGCTCACCACGTGGCTCCACGGCACGGCGGTGATGTCGCTGCCGACCAACAGCTAGTTAACATACCGGCCATAACATGGCGCGCCAGGCCGGCCAGACGCGCGGTGTGTACTGTGTGAGAGTAGTGTGTGACTAACATCTCGTAGAGCATGGTGGGCTGGTGGCGGTAGTAGGCGTTGACGATGACGTCGACGTCGAGCGCGTCCTTGCAGCGCGCCAGGTCCGCCAGGCGCGCGTCAGCAGGCGGCGTACGGTGCGCCAGGTGCCAGGCGCGCAGCATCACCACGTAGGCCGCCTGGTAGCGCAGCTCTGCTCCGCCCGACAGCTTCGCGTACGCCTGCGACAGAACTTACGTCAGCACTACTCACCAGGTAAAACATCCCGCCAGAGCCAGTGGGAGGAGGGGAGGGCGGTTATGTCGGACTCGAACCGACTGAAACCGCACTCCGTCTCGGGTCATCAGTTGGCGAGGATGAGATAGCCTCTGGTATATTCCTCACTCCGCGACTGACCCGGGGCCGTCGAAGCCCCTATCGGAGGTACATTTTCCGAGCCTTTTCCTAACTAAGTTGGAATCGGCTTATGGTATGACTACGAGGCTGCCATATACCGACTGATTTTATAGTCGGTCTTGAGCGAAAGATTTTGGGCACAGTTTCGATAGCCAAATCGTCTGGAGGTATAGGAAGTTTTTTTGGCGTAGTTCTTATACAAGTGATTCATAGCTCGACCACAGTATAACGAACGTTTTCATACAGTCTGTCGACGAAGCCGTCTAGACAAAGCAATCTTGCTAGGTAAGCGGAATGGTGACGGAGAGGGGGGGGGAGGAGCGGGTGGGGGGGGGGGGGGGGCGTACCGAGTAGCCATACATTTTACTCGGTACTAACATGTACGAGTACAGCGAATTCAGGGCTGACTCATTTGTAATGACCTTTTTAACTTAAAAAAATAATTGATTCGTTTTGTTTGTTAAAATTGCTTAAAATTTTCGGGGTATAAGTAATGTTTATCTAAAGCGATCAAACATTCGACAAGCTCGGAATTTTCAATAAAATCGATATGGGTATCGTTTTCGGGGTTTTCATGGCTGCTGGCTGCTGGTTACGAATATACTATCCAATTAGCGATCCAAGGTGGCCGACTCGAAATTTTCAATAAAATCGACATGGGTATCGTTTTCGGAGTTTTCGTGGTTGCTGGTTACGAATATGTGGTGTGTGCAGGTGTCAGTATTCCCGTAAACATCAAAGGCAATGAACTAATGTATGACTCGTTATATTGTGGTTCAACTAAAACTGAATAAAGAATAGCTATAATAATATTTTGTTTCAATGACATGTCAATGTAAATCTGTCACAGCTTAGATTTTGCTAATTCAAAACTACTTTTTTTTTAAATACCCCATACCTGTAGCATGTGGAAGTATCCATTGCCCGAGACATCGTCTATCTCCATTCCCCCCACGTCGTACACGTCCTTGGCGTCCTGCTCGCTCAGCGCGCTGAGCACGTAGTGACAGTGCGCGTACGCCCAGTAGTAGCCGTGAGCGGCGGCCAGCTCCGACAGGGACTTCACGATGTCGTGACGTAACGCTTGTGACGTGGCACCGATCACATCCGATATCAGTACGTCCATTTTTGCTTTGGTTTCTTCTATAATATTGTAATGGGGCCACTGTGAATATGTTAAAGCATTATTTGAGCAGGAAAATAAAAATATAAGTTATAAATAATATTCGTTAAGGTTTTAGAGATAATGGTCATATAAACGTGTTATAAATATTTGGACAACAAATAAAAGTAATCAACACTTACGAATGTATAGCCCTCGTGTAAAGAGTTCACAACCATGTAGTCATGCAGCACCTTGCAGAACTCCGTCTCCAAGTACTTCTCTTTGAGCAACGTGTCACACCACGTGGTCTGGTCGCTTTCATCGTCGTCGTCTTCCGAAGCTACCTTGTGCAGTAACAGGGTCCTTAGATATATCGCACGAAATAGGAACTTATTCACATACTGTGAAAGTTCCGATTTCGTCAGCTCCTTTATGTCGTGTTTGGCAGAATCTTCGAGAACACTTTTCATGGCGTCATTGTCGTCGTATAAGCAGTTCAGCTGTGAGGTGACGCAGTCGTGACGTAACGCGCAAGTTTCGACGGCGAGCGTCTCGGGGGAGGCCATGTCGAATATTTGTTTGATGAATGTGGTGATTTCCGTCATGTCCGCTGGCAGCTTCGTCTCGTCGCCTCGGATGAACAGGTAAGGGGCCAGTGACACCGTGTGCTCGATTTTTTTGATATCCACATCTTCTATGCTGTAATTAGTTATGAATTACTTATAGATTTTGTTACATTAAGTGCTGGTGTAACATCGCATACCTAATTAGTAACTTTTATTAATTAATTGATTTAGTCTTATCAATAAATCAACTAACTATTTTCTCGTAGTCTATGGTCAATTCTAGAATTTCCTCTGAGTCAGGGTAGTTTGACAATAAAAAAAGTTATACAACTTGAATGTTACAATGGCGCCCAACGTGGGGCACTGTATCGTTTAAGTTGTATTCATGAAATAATTAAGTGTCACGCACCACACTTGCGGCGGCCGCTGCGAATTGTGTACTGACAAAGTTCGTGACAGTAAATCAGTCTTTACGTGGTCTAGCTCCGTAGTACGGGTTAATCCCCGCGTTCCGCCTAATAAACCCGTACTAACTAAACTTGACGGAGGGATGTGCCAATCGACCGATTACGGTACTAGATTACGTTTAAAAAGGAGGTTATGGGAAAATTCAGGAAGTTAGACTGCGTGTGTGTGTGGTGCTTACCACAGGAACAGCTGTGCGGTCAGAAGCGCGCCGGCGTCACGCAGTGCGGCGGCGCGCGCGGCGGGAGGCAGCGCGCCCAGCGCGTCCTGCCAGGAGGAGCGCGCCTCGCACCACGTGTCCAGCGGGACCTGCTCCGCGCCGCGCTGGGGGGAACCACAGGGGTCATTCGCGTGCACTTGAGTAGGGGCCTTATCTAAGCTTAGGACGGAAGCTAGCAGAAACTTTGTCGAACACATTTCGAAGAGGTACACAAGTTTCATAAATTCACTGTAAGCATCACGAGTGATGACGAGTATGAACGATCAGATCACTTACGTGACGATAAGAATTTACGGTAGGCGTGGTAGTCCGTCGAGGCAAAATATTGGATACAATCCTGAATGTCATTACTAGTAACAAATCTCCGACCACTGCTCTTTCATACAGAATTATCTCCCCGGGCGGGACGTGGCACTGACCGGCACGAGCACGGTGAGGCGCAGCAGGCTGCGCACGAGCGCGGCGTAGTGCGGCGCGGCGGCGCTGGGCGCGGCGGCTAGCGCCGTGGCCAGGCGCGCGCCCAGCTCGCCGCTCCACGCCAGCGACGGGAACACCTCGCTGTCGCCCGCGCTATAGGCGTCGCACGCGCGCTCTATGGCCACGCTGAACTTGGTCACCACTTGCGCCACGCCCTCCTCGCTGATCAGCGGCTCTGCAATTGTATTGAAACTTGGAGTTGAACAGTTGGCGAGCGACACGATTCCGCATGTGTTTTAATAAATTAAAGCATCTGTGATGCGAGAGATTTGTATTTGAAGCAGGTGCTTGTATACGTGCAGTGCGGTGCGCCCCGCTCAGGTCCAGCGCCGCAGTAGTGTATCGCGCGCCACTCACCTCCCGTGGGCGGGTCGGCGAGGCACTGCCACAGCAGCGCGGCGGCACGCCGGTCGCAGCGCGTGAGCGCCCGCGCCGCCAGCGCCAGCACGGCGTCCGCCGCGACCGGCCCGCGCGTCCAGCGCCGCGCCGCGCGCACCAGCACGTGCGGGTGCGCCACGCTCAGCTCCAGGCACCACTCCGTCACGTACGGCGGCAGCTGCCGGCCACACACGATATGCTTAGGCTGGTTTTAGGGTCACGCGAACCGTCAGCACGGATCGCTCCGCACAGTCCGATCTGTATTAAGCTTACAGCGGGGGCACACGATGCGTTGCGTCGCCGCACCGCAGAAATTTCGGCCAATCGGCGGCCACAGAAGCGGTGCGGGGCCGCTCGTATGGCCGCCGATTGGTCGAAATTTCTGTGGTGCGGCGACGCAACGCATCGTGTGCCCCCGCACTAAGGGAGCGATTTAGAGTAATGTGGACGGACGAACGTCGGACGCGGACACATGGCACGTTCGTGCCGCGGAGTCATCCACGCGGACCGCTGCTCGCGTATGTATACCTACAGTTCGTGTTTTAGTATCGTGCGGAGCACACGCATCAGCGCAGTACAATCAGGGCGAGTCGTTAATTTCGCAATATCTATGCACAGTGGCAGTCAAGACACGATACTAAAATTACATACGCGGACGTTCTGCACGGATCACGTACGCGTGGAGAGATCCGTACTAACGGGTCGCGTGACACTTAAACCAACTTTAGAGTTAATTTATACTAGCGCAGAGTCGAAACGCGTTACAAATGATAAAAGTTGGCTCATTCGCAGAAAGTCCCTCTCGTATAACATAACTTTCGCATAATCTTAATTTCACAAATTTTCCTTATTTCATCTATTCATTTACGTCTAGTAAAATAAATACATTTATCATATTATTTTTTGGTCTGAACGGCAACAGAAGTGCAAAAATTACTTGTCTCTCTGTTGCGCTTTCACGTTTTAACTATTGAATCGAATGTTGTAAGGAGAAATAAATAAAAAATAAAAAAATGATGACATTTAGTTCATGGGGTAGATCAGAATTTGGGAAAGAGCAAATGCTACATTTGCCACCAAATGTAACCGACAGCCGTGGGCAACGGCTAGTTCAATGAACGCCATAGCTGATAATTCTGTTCTGCATGATTGTATTTACCTGCTTGAACGAGTCAAACACGGCCTCCTGCTCATCCTCCGTCAGGTACTTGAGCATGAGGAACACGATGTTGACGAGCGACTTGCAGCGCATGGTGTCGCCGCCCAGCCACGGCCGCAGCGCGCGCTCGTACAGCGCGTACGGCGAGCTGGCGCCGAACTGCCGCGCTAAGGCCTCGTACACACCCACACTGTCGAACTCCTGCAGCAGGGTTATCATCGGGCCCAGGATGGCGTACGCCAGCTGCTTCTTCTCGGCCTCCTCGAAGTATTGCGCCACGACCTTGTACGCCAACTCGTTCAAATTGTGATTATACCTCTCCACGATAGCGACGTCGCACTGCTGCGTGACCGCAGGACTTTTGTCGACAGCACTCGGCTCCTCCTCATCTAACTTTTCGAACTTAATACTTTGCTGTTTCTTCGTCTCCTGCAAAAATGTAGTTTTCAAAGTTTGCAGCAGTAAAATGTGTCCGTTGATATAGTTCGTTAGTTCGTTTAAATCTATGCTGCATTTGTCGATTTCCGTCAGCACTGTGGCGCCGATGTTTTGCCAAAAGTTCCTGAGTAGCTGGTCGTACTTGTCATCGTGTCCTTCCTTGGACTGTTTGAGCCAGTATTTGACTAGTGACGTCATGCTGGTGGCCGAGTACTTGATGAGGTTGTTTCGTGTCTGCGCGTCGAGCGTGATGCAGAGCATTTTCTCGAGCCAGGTCCTGTGCACGGCGGTGACCACCTCCACGACGAAGTCCCTCTGCTGGATGGACAGGTACCGCAGGCACTCCGCCAAGCTCGTGATCCACGCTTGTCGTTCACTTTTTGAGCTCACTATATTCTTTTTGTCGAGACTGTAAAGTTAAAGTTCATTTTGAACTAATTTTCTAATTTAAAACTGTAAATTTTTTAATTTAGTTTTTATGAAAATAATCTTATCCTAGGGTTGTCAAACGTGTGTATGTCACTAGTTGAAAAGATACGTTTCACTCACCCATTGTAAACAGCCTTGAAGAATGCTTCATAAAACTCTTTGGTCAGTATTTCGTCCGGCAAGTGCGCCAGCAGCGGCAGTAGCATGGTCGACAGGTGCTTCGCGTCGCCCCAGCCACCTAGACGCACCAATTTAATGTTATAAATTACATTATACACCTTACATATTGGTTTGTTTAATTTAAAAGGTGCACCTGTTAAATTATTTATACTCACCAGTTTCCAAAACGTCTAATATCCTTTTCACTAGTAACTCTTTTTTGTCTAAATATTTCTGCCAGTCCTGAAAGAAAACAAAGTTATTGTCATATTTTCAATACACTTCTCCAATTACTCTTTTGTGGTGTGCGAATCATATTATTAGGGCTGGTGAAATATCTGAATAGAACCGAGTTAACTATATAAGGTGAAGTGACAATGGACTGGCCATATCGGTCAAAGGACCGATGGCCGTTAGAGCAAACGAGTCTTAGAGTGGAGACCGCGAGAAGGCAAACGGAAGGTGAGACACTCCCTAGCCAGCCTCGGCACCAGTCACCTCGACGTTGTGCATGAACTGCAGCAGGCACGTCCAGATCTGCGCCGCCACCAGCGCGTTGGTCTCGCGCGCCGCCGCCAGCAGCACGCGCATGGTCTTCACACCGAACTTGTCCGCGAACTGCGCCTTGAAGCGCTCCACGATGCGGCTCGTGGCGCCGTACCACGCCGCCCTGGAGATTCAATAAGAACCTTGAAACCTATAGTAGAGAAATATGTAATGCCTGGTTCACCAGAAAAGGCCTTTCTACGATCTTTTCTCCAGAAGATTTGTGAACATCATTTAACACGAGCGGCGATGCGATGGTTACCTGACTTGGTGCATGTTGTGCGTGGCGAACTTCCAGTAGGCGGCGGCGTCGAGCAGCGGCAGCAGCTGCGCCCACAGCCAGGCGTGGTGCGCGGCGGGCAGGCGCGGCAAGAAGTACTCCAGGCCGCGCAGGCTGCTCGTCACCACGCGCGACAGCTGCAGCTCGCGCTCGTCCGGGCTCTCTATCCTGTAACCGGGGCTACCGTGATACATCCGAAACTGGATTGGTCTCCTCGCTGCGGTTTTCCCAAGTGACTTGAATATGGGCTTCCTCAAGAAAAGTATCAGGACTCTCTATCCTGCGACTGGGGGCTACCATGACACATCCGAAATTCAAATAATCTCCCTGTGGTTTTCCCAGGCGACTACGATATGGGGTTCTTCAAGAAGGAAGGATTTACAGCGTCGGCCGCGCGAGTGTGATGTCCCTGGTGTTGCACACGTTCATGGGACACGGTAATCGCTCTCCATCAGGTTAAGTACGTATCGTAACGTACGACCAAAATACGCTTTTATTTAACATTAAAATTTGGTTGCGACAAAAAAGTTTCAATGGAGATACACTATCTACAAAAATAAACCAAATTCTAATAAAAATTATCTAAGACTACTCAAAAGGACTCTGAATTGGACTAACATATTTATGGGGTAGTTCTGGAACCAATCTTCACTGTCATCAAGGCTAAAATGAATGATCTACATTAGTCAGCCATAAAATTTATCATGGTTTTTAAAGAATTCATGGGAAATGGAACATTTTAAAACCAGTGTAACAATACTTACTTTTTACTGATATTTGCTTCAGCATTGCCAATGAGGTTGTCTACCAGATGAGCCATAACTTCTGACTTGCAAAATGATATCACCTCTGGCAGCTTGGCGTCTGGGAATGTGCTCTGTTGGTAAGGGATTAGTATCAAACCAGATTAATAATAGATAATTAATTTCTTTTATACCCATACTAGTATTATAAAGCTGAATAGTTTGTTAGTTCGCAATTTGAAAATTTTGCACGACGAAATAAATTCAAACAGATATATTATGTCGATCAAAGTCAGACCATGGAATCTATACCTTTGTGTAAAATTTTATTGAAATATATTATTTCGTATTCAAGATTGATTCAATACCGGTTGATTATTTTATGAATTATTGAATTCGGACGTTCTATTCAAAAGAAATTACGAAATTATAAATGTCCCATTATTCCCATTATCATCTGCTTTTATCATTGCGATAGAACTAGTAAAGAGCGTCTCGCCAATAGTGTGAACAAATATCGTACAAGTGACAATAGTTTGCAGTAATAAGTCGAGTTACCGTGTGTTACCTTGAGCGAGTTGTGCGCGTGCGTCATGGCGGGCGCGTGCTCGTCGTACTGCGCCTGCAGCCACGCCGGCACCAGCGCCCGCAGCTGCGGCGCCACGCGCCGTCCGCACACGCGCACCAGCGCGCCGTGGCACAGCTGGAACACGACACAAGTGGGTTCTACCTTACTATACTTATCGGCAATCTCGCATGTGCACCGCACAAACTGGCCAACCAAAAGCTCAATGAAAGGTATATGTAATCAACCAATACACGGTACGAGCCTTTTGAGCCTGCGACCAGTTTAGTACAATTTGTAATTGGTCGCTTGGGTGTTCACCTTCGCACACTGCACTTACCACCACAGACCTAAAAACGTGTCTTGTGCAGCCTGCCAGTTTGTACACAACATTATCACGAAGTTTGCCAATCGCTATACCCACCTACTATATTACAATACTGTGGAATTTTGGATACTGTTTCAATAACAAAATCGTTTGAAAGTATTAATTTGGCGAAAAAAAAATGTATACAGAACTATGGCCATGCCTTAAATCACATTAAATATACATAATATAAATCTGCCTAAATCTTAATGGCAATGGTTGATTGAAGTTTCCAAATTGTCAACAAATTACTACTGAATATGTCTGATAAGACAATATGTTCGTATGATAAGAGTGAGAATTGATAGCTTTCAATTCTTACTCTTATCCAATGATATATTATGAACTATAGATATGTTGTCCACACTCTAAAATGGCGACAAAAAAATGATGACTTTTGGTCATCATTTTATGCACCAATCAGAATCACGGCCAAAAAAAAACTATTATAATAATAAATTCATAATAATAAAATATAATAATATAAATACTAATATAATTCATATAAAGTAATAACATTGACATATTTTTAATAAGTAACTAAACTGTTGTTATACTAAGGCGACGGTTACACGTAAGGTATTTACTGTGATCCGTCAATATAGTATTTGTTGATGGATTTCAGTTTTTACTGATGGATTAATACACTACACTACACTAGCCTACACGTTCAGTATTTATTACGTCAGTATTGTGTCCGGTTTCCTGCTGTTTAAACGTCTAAAATGGCCACAGAGCTGAAAATTAAAGGTTGCGTGGCTATTATTTTAGCACTTAGTTTAAATGAAAAGGTCAAGCGAAAGCGATGGCCAAAAAATTGGTTACAACAAAGGGAAAGGTACACACATTAGAATTTAATGGCAGAAATTAAATTACATGGTGAAATGGATGATTACGAGAATTATTTTAGATCTTTAGTAAGTTTCGAGAGGGTGCGGGGCGGCGACAACGACGGTGCGTCCGCCGCCACAAGATCCATTTGGATCGACTTCCTTCATTTCTAGCGTAACGCGTACTGACGTGATAAATATTGACGCGAGGCTACACGATCAATATTTATCATAATCCGACGGATCATCAATACAGAATCAAGAGATCTAGAAATCCATGAATAAATAATGACATACATCAATACATTAGGTTACACGTTAATTAAATACCACGATACGTCATTATTTACTGATGGATAACAGTAAATACCTTACGTGTAACCGTCGCCTTAGTGTTTGCGCCATTTTTGAAAGTCGCTAGCTTCTTGTATGACGTATCTATGAATATAATACATCATTGCTCTTATCATTTTAAAATTGCACTAAGATATTCATATTAGCATCTTAATTAAGAAAAGTAATAATGTTAAAGCACATAAATAATATTGAGCATTGTAGTCATCTCATGTTTATACCATACATACACACAAGAATAATTAGTAGAATATAAATTATACCCACAACACAAGGTTTTGTGCTACTATTGTAGCATCCTGATATTCATCTTATTCTGTTTACTTAGAATTAAAATTATAGATGTAAATTGCCATGCAAACTTCCACTAAAAATTGGTTCAAACGAGATCCAGTCAGTAGTTTTTTTTTAATACGTCATAAACCGCAATTTTCGCCTTTGCTACTACGGAACCCTTCATGGGTGAGTCCGACTCGCACTTGGCCGATTTTTTTATTTTTTTATATAGTTTTTATACAATAATTTTATTTATAATGTGCGAGCAAGCAATACTATCTTATCAGATTTTTTTGGGATTATTAAAAAAATTCAGCTGTCCCACTCAATAGGGGCAGCCTGTTTTAGAATTTCTAGAGTAAGATTTGTATAATCTTTACCTGGGTCATTTCTCTAACTTTACGGTCAGTGTCAGCAGTGAGCGTCTTGTAGTTGTGTGCCCATATGGGGAGTGCGGCCACTGCATCATCCACACTACTGTTATTCACCAGCTCACATAGCTCTTGCAGGGCCTGAAATTTTAGTACCAGAAATACTAAAACCATCAATGAGGTGACAAGGACAGTATGTACTCTTTTTAGTTGTTTAGTTTTTTTACTTAGATAACTTACCAATTAGACATTTGAATTAGTGTGGGTTGCTTTTCACATAAAAATTGTAAACTTAAAAACGGAAAGTAATAACCTTAGTCCTAGTAATAGGATCCTTCTTATTGAGTTTCTTGATACACATCTGGTACTCAGGGCTAAGGCCTTGCTCAAGGTTCACAGCAGCTGTCAGTGTGGGGAACAGTGCCGGCAGTGCCATGCCATTACCGATGGTCATCAACCCGCCATCAGGGCTCAGCGAGCTGCTCAGCAACTCAGCACTGCGACTGCTGCTCGACGGCTGCGAAGCAAATTGGATAAACAACTATAACAATGTATCCTATACCTACTTAAGATTGGAATGCTTTAAAAGTATTAAATAATACCTTTGACAGGATTACCTGTGAATTGCACAAGGTATGGCAATGCTAAGTAAACAATTTTATGACTTATTGCGACAATAATATTGTGGCTACTTACCCTGGCATTGTTCTTCGTCCTTTGACTTTGCTTGGTTTTACCACCCATTTTGGATTTTTATAACTACGTAATCATATGCAATGTCATAATTTCCTGACTTGTTCAGTAGATTTTAGAAATAAATTGCAGAATTCAGTGCAAGTGTACAATTAACCAACGAATTGATAATGATGACGGCTTGACGGCAGGCTGAACTGTCAATGTCAACGTCAACGTCAAGTTTACATGACACTGACATTTAACGTTCGGAATTATTCTAAAAGTTTCATTTATGTAAATACACTATTTATTTTATATTTATGAAATATTTTCTCAGAGACTGCTTTAACAATTTGAAAGAAAACTTTTATTTAAATAAGGGTTTACACTTTCAATCAATCAATCAATCAATAGTCTACTGCAGTCCACTGCTGGATATAGGCCTCTCCCAATTTGCGCCACGTTTGCCGATCCTCCGCCTTCCGCATCCAGTCCGACCCAGCCACCTTTCGCAGGTCGTCGGTCCACCTGGCTAGGGGATGTCCCACCTAGCCTAGCTTAAAGATGTGAGTATACAAAATTTTTATCTTTCCGTTTCATTTTTTTCCGTTCAATAAACTCTTTTTCGTTAACTTGCATACCTACATGAATTACATAGTCATGCCTTTTTTCATTAGGGTAGGCAAGGGTAACATTTGCTCCTATCCTGATATATTTTTTCGTGCGGAAGAGACTCCACCCGTATCTATTCCCAATCCCGCAGACCAACGGGGTGGTTCTGTTATGTCGGACTCAAACAGCACGCTGTATCGGGTTATAATTACCGGTGTCTAGGATTACCCGATAAGGCAATTCCACGGCTTTGAAATGGTTTCCTCGGGTGTGTGAACTAACTATGGTGTCCTCAGTGTCCTTGCCCTGGAATTGCGGGGCGGGAAAAAAGTCTACATCGGGGATATTTTGAACCCGCTGGTGCCGGTTTTAAATCCCGTCTTGGATCCCTTGGACACGTCTTGGATATTCCAAATTCTCCAACACATTCGTGTGGTGACGCTGGAGCCATCAACCGATATTCATAAGAACTATCGTTTTTAAACATTGTTTTTGATTACACTCCGCCCAATCAATGTAATGAAATTCGTTGACTTTTTCCGATCTAAATCTAATGGTAGATAAATTTTGTTATTGACAGAATCACGCGGCCGGACCGATGAAGTTTATTTTTGTTTGGCTCTCGGTTAAAGTGCTACCAAAGTAGGGTGGTTTATGTTTCGAGGGATGGCTTCTTCGTCTTCCTTGAGTCAGTCTGGTTATCTGACGTTCCCTCGGTAGTTTGCCATTCTATTAGCGTTATTTTACAACTACCTTCAAGGAACAGGTGCTCTACGGGGTTACGAGGACTTCTGCAGCTTTATTGCCAGGCTCACCAGTCCGACCGGTCTGCGATCTCAGTTAATTTTTATAGGCTTCCTTGATAAAACAAAACCTTGCCATAGAAACTGACTACACTATACAAGTGTCTAAAAAAAGATGATTTTCTTATCCGATTTGGGCCATATATCAACGGAACCTCGTTTCACCGTTTCCTTCTTCATAAAGTCCTTTAAGTGGGGAGTGAAAGTACTAAAAATGGGAAATGCAGGATTCTAGCAGCACGACCTTATAGCGTTTACAGATGTCCGTCGCCCCAAAGACGGAAAGTATAGAGGAAAAATTGAATCGGCATCGGGCGGGCTTCGGTGGCTAAGCAGTTAGAGCATTCCTCCTGTAAGAGAAAGGTCGTAGGTTCGAATCCTGCCCGAAGTCGATTCTCTTTTCTCTTTGTAAATCGATTTGAACAATCAGCATAATAAATGCTTCACAATTTCATTTAGATGGCCCGTACTTTCTTAATGCTAACTGAGGACGTCGTCGCGCGTCATTGGCCGGACTGGTGATCTGCCCTTCGGTGTAGGCCATTTCACTATTATCCCGTATGGAGGATATGGCGTGTCCGGCAATCACGGCATTTCGTCGAACCTACTTACCTGTTTCCCCTTCAGATCGCCGAGGTCTTTTAATTCTAGTGTGTCCTTAGTCCTTCCCCATAATTTCCCATTTGTTCAGCGAGTATCTACAAGGCGCATTCGGCCAGAAGGTATAGGCTAGTTTCCTCAGCATCCATGCACTCCGGGCATCTGGTGTCAGTGTTCACTCCTATTATAATGGTGTTAGGTGCCAGTTCAATCGGCAGTGGCCTTATGTTGCTTCTGGAGATGAGTCTTAGGACTCTTAGGCCTATCACCATACCAAACTGCTGAATTTTTGAGTTCACCAGCTTCATTACTGGCTAACGTTCTTTTTGGAATAGAATAAAATAAAAGAAAGTAATATTTTCGCATTGAATTGTCAATATATATATTTTTAATATTCATAAATTCAATATACATTATAATATCAAGTAAAATGAATTACTATAATTTATATAGGCAATATTTTAACACATGTTAATCTATAGGTAAGTTTAACAATCTAAAGTTTACTTATAATAACAATTAGGTTCTGTCGACTCGCTCGCTCGCGAGTCCCGCGCGTTTCACTTAAAGTACAACAAAGACAAATATGGCAATAGGAATTCACAATGGCTAACTGTTACACCTAACATTATCTCATAATTATATCTACTCACAAAGGAAGAAAATACTCTCGCGCTCCACCATTGCACGTGTAACCGAACCTCGCTATAGTACATTATGCCTTTCCATGTAAAAAATAAAATTTTCATATAAAAATGTATATCCGAAGGCTTAAAATTATTTGGCACAAGTAAAACTAATCTAAAGCTAAATGATGGGACATTTATATATTACAGAGTTCCGCATCATGTTATCAACGTAAGTATTCTTTGGTTTATCTAGCTAGCGCGAGACGCGAACAATTTGGGGTCACTTACACACAAATTATAATAAAATATGAAATAGACGAAACGGGATCGCTTAATCCGATTACAATTATTTAAAGATAGGTACATAACATACTCAGATAAGTATCTATACATTTTACGTGTAAGTATAATTTTGCCTGAAAATCTGCAATTTGGTGAATACTGCTTTATTAATGGAACAGACAGCGGACCTTCACTACTGGTCGACGATGTCTCGAGGCTGCACGCTACGTGACGAAAGTATATACTGTATGTATCCATTTATGTAATTCGTTGCTTAGAAACCTTTAAAAATTATTGTTATCTACTTACATTTACAAAATATAGAAATAATCAATATGTATCTCTTAAAATGTATTCATTTTTGCTTAGGAACTTTCTGTTCTAATATACTGTTGTGATGAAAAATGAGCTAGAAGTCCAGGAAATGTCTACAATTTTGAACATTAAATCATGTTGTAATGACGCATGATAATTAAGTACGCCGATTGATGAACTTAACATAACGCGCGTTGAAGACCAATAGTTATAAATAGGCGTGAATGGAATTACCGAATACATAGTAGGTAAATATCTATCTATGTGTGTTAAACGACACATGAAGAAATTTGGTTGGCTATGAAATTTAAATTCTATTAGATAAGTATAAATATAATTACTTTTAAAACTATCGTTCCTATTGCATTTAATAAACAGATGTTTGTTATTGTCACATATTCATTGTGTTAGACTGACGTTAATCTCTCTATGTACCGTTACTGAGTAGTAAAGCGATCATATTTACATATATGTAAACCCATATTATGTACATTTTATTATTTACAAGTTAAAAGACGAGAATCTTTCGATTAATTAAAAGAGTTTTTTAAACACAGCAGAGATCCCATAGGAGTATTATGGAATGCTTTAAACTTATTTAAGATTGAATCTATCTAACACTTACAATATTACAATACCAGAAACTTACGGTGACTACGGTTCGAATGAGTCTATAGTAAAATATAAATAGTAAAGTGATTGGGACCGTGGAAATATATTGGTACAAGTCCACCTAACACGACAGAAAAATATAGAGCCATTTGGAGATAGTAGAGACCTCTCAAGGTGTCTCTACATTTTTAAATCGTTTATCCAGGACTCATAATGTAGTTGTCTTGCATCTAAGTCAATTTAATCCAGATTGTTGCTAGTATTTAATATTAATTAAGATATCTTGCACATGGTAGAAGCTAAAGCTAGCCAATGAAATGAGTCTGATTATGATTCCGTGAAATTGGTGGAACCTGCAATCTTATCTTTGGTCATGTAAATAGTGGTTATTGGTCCAAAACAAATAATTTAATTAAAAGAGCGTTTAGCTTTTGGTGCCTTGAACGGGCATTAGTCGTGAGGTGCTGATATCATTAGCGGTAGGACAGGACTTACTGAGTACAATAATTTATACATAACTCTAGTATATTGTCATCACAATAGAGACGCGTGCGCCGCGCCCGTTCGGCGCTGGCGCATCGCGACGTCCAACTGAACTTATCTTGATTATCTTTATTTACGAGAGGCTTTCGATACTGGAAATTGCGACAAATTCAAATATCCAAAAATACTGTGTAAATAGTGTAAAACCACGCTTACCCAGAGTTCATTTACTTAACATTACTAAGCCTTGCGTAAACAATAATCGCAGTAGTTGCAGACGCGAGTGTTCACCAACACCATGAAGGTACGAGTATATCTAAGTAACTAATCTTAAAAGCACGATGACATTTAATATTACTTTGGCCGTAACATTATAAAAAATAAAATAACATCTATTATAGTGGAGTATTATGCTACAGGTACTGACCTTTGGTATTCATTAAATAATAAAAACTATACAATCGTAATCGATAAAATATTAAAAAGATCAATAATTTTTGGCATGTTACATGGCATTCTTTTGGTGTATTTGGCACAATATCATTATAAATAGGAAATCCGAATTATGTGCTATAGTATAAAAATATGACGTTGAGCAATGACCTTAATTAAGTTCGAAACGAAAATACCGGGCAATGAATACTTTATTATAAATAATAATGCGTAGTATTATTATGCGGCGTGACGTGAGTTCAACACTCGATGAGGTAAGTAATTCACCGTGATCATTTTGAGAGCTGGAGATGCGTATCGGTCGTCGAAACAAATTATACTTTGTAGTTACCCTATACATAACTCCTTCATAAAATTTTAAGCTTTCAACAGGAATTCAGTGCTCTTTGTAAATTTAACGAGTGCACATATTCTTTCGTTGAAGAGAAACAAAATTGGTAATTTCAACAACCGACGGCAGGATCTATGAGTCCAGTTTAGTCCCTGTACGGCTTGCAGATAGCGAACCTGTGGTTCATGTGCTGGCTGTAGGAGCCGGAGTGGGAGAACTTCTTGAAGCACTTGCAGCACTGGAAGGGTTTCTCGCCGGTGTGCAGCCGCTTGTGTTCCGTCAGGTGGTGTTTGTGCTTGAATGCTTTCGGACACTCTCCGCACTTGTAGGGACGTTGACCTGTATGGCAGATTAACATAATATATTGTAGTAAGTGTACATAAAACCAAAAATTAAATAATTTGAATACTAAACAAATGCATATAGACACAAATGCATATACATAACAAATTAATACTTAATTAAAAAAATATTTAAAAAAAAGCATTGCTCACCTGAATGTTCATATTTGTGCCTGGCGAGGGAGCTTTGTTTCACGAACGTCTTGTCGCACTGATCGCAGACAAACTGTCCCTCGCCTTCTTTGTACTCCGCTCCTTGCTTTAGTTTACTTTTTTTAAGTACAGAAGCTTCGTCCTCAATGTCGTGAGACATATGCATGTCATCTCCCCAAGGAGTGCGCTCATAAGACGGACTCGAACCGTGTCGGCTCATATCCGATGAAAGGTGCATGTTAAGAATGGGGGATCTCCCATTCGTCAAGTCGTTGTACTGAAGGAGTTTGTCCATTGGTACCGTGGGATTCACATGTAGTTTCTGCGGTAATAATCGTTTCTGTCCGTTAATAGTCTCTCCTGGCGAGGGAGACAATCGGAAGTCGTTGAAGGAAGATGAAGAGCAATTGGAATGTGGATAAGTATTCAGATAGTTTGTGCGTTGAGGTGTGGTGCTTCGCGACGATTTCTGGCTCAAGTTGACTGCCTCTTCGGAGTCGGAATGTGTCACAGAAATGCTGCACGGTGGCGATGGTGACGGGCTTGACGTCACTGATGGGTTTGACTTCTTCGTAGATAAGTCTAGTGGCTGGTCGGACACGGTCATGCGTCGTTCCCTAGCTCTATTGTTTTGAAACCATACTTGTACCACTCGATTGTCGAGGCCGATCTGTTGCGCTATTCTTTTGAACTCTTCTCGATTAGGTCGAGAGTTCAACGCGTAATGTTCCTTTAATACAGTCTGTTGTTCTTCTGAGAGATTTGTTCGCACGCGAATTTTTCTATCGTTATCATGTATAGATATTTTATCATCGCGTTCTTCTTTTTGATAGTCCTCATCTTCGCTTGCGCTTACACCACTCTGTATAGAGGCACGCATTTCCGCTTCGAATCTATTTAGAGCTACCGTTTCTGCCACTTGAGCTGCCAGTCCCTCATGTTTTCTAAATAAATTGCCACAGATCTCCTTTTCGTGGTCTAATAAATCACTCTTATTGTTGAAGGTTGCGTTACATTTCAGGCATCTATGCGTGTCATCCGGTTCCTCCTTAACGATAATGTGAGGTGAAGGCGGTGACTCTATACTAGGACAAATTTTCCCAGAGACAGGCGAAAGCTTGTCCATGTTCGCTCTAAAGAAATGTTTTGTTACAGACGCGCTTAACATAGAATTATAAGCCGATTGATTCTCTGAGACGTGACCGTTATTGTTGAAGGGGACGGATTCATAATGCCGCGACGGTGACCTTAAGTCACTGTCTCTTTCCTCACGCTCTTTCTTAATAGACACAGCTTCATCATCTTCTATGTCCATCACTAGTTCGGCACTGCCTTCCGATCGCTTGTCATCATCTTCTGTAACTTCTTCAATTAAATCTTCAGGATCTGCTGAAGCTTGTTTTGGACTTGTCTGATTCTCTATTTTTCTTGATTGATAAGCGAATGTTTCAAGTAATTGGCTGAGAGAGGCTGGTATACTGTAAGGCGCTATGGCACTGGCTGGACTCATTGGCATACCGGGAGGCATGTAGAAGGGGTTGATACCAGGCTGTCCTAAGTGTGGGCGGTGGAAATTTTCTTGCGACGACATCGATGCGAAGAATGCTGCAGCATCTGTATACTTAGGGAGAATGGGAAGGAAAGAATTGCCATTCGGTGCGATGTTATTGTTCAACTGAGACGCGATTATGGCATTGTTCCGTCTGCGTGATGGACTTTTTTCCGGATTAAGAGCAGGATTATTGGCTTTGATTCGACCCATTTTGAGGTTCATGACGAGACATTTCTTTGAGGTCATGTGACTCGAGTAGGAGCCGGAGTGGGAAAACTTTTTACCACAATTAGCACATTCGAAAGGTTTTTCGCCGCTATGTATTCGTAAGTGCTCCTTGAGGTGATGCTTAAATTTGAAAGCTTTATCGCAGTCGTTGCATTTGAACTTGCGAAGCAAAGCGCTTTCGTCATGGCTGATCATATGTCGCTGCAGGCGGTACACGTTCGCGAAGCTCTTGTGGCAGATCTTGCATGACTGTTGACAAAAGAGGACAGTGTTAGTTACACATAAACTTTGTGCTTAATTAACCTAAGTGCCTTGTCATTTCTTATTATTTTATACAGTGACTAATGGCAGTTATTGTTTACTTGGGGATGTTCTAGGGAGCGATCTCTTGTTCTACGTGTAGGTGTAAGAGTATGGTATGTTTCTTTGTTATGTAATACAATGGGCACTGACATATTTGACGGTATCCACCTGTGTGTTGGGCGCGTGCAGGGTCTCGTGGCGCTCGAGCTGCTCGCGCGTGGGGTAGGCGCCGCGGCACTGGCTGCAGCCATAGGGCCCGCCGGGCCCGAGGGGCGATCCTCCTCGTTCTTCCTCTTCCTCGGATGGCTTGCCCTCCGACCCGCCGCCCGCCAACGGACGGACTGTGGATACAACACGATATTTAGTTAATTTATCAAACTACTGCAAGTGCACTTACTTAGATATCAAACACCAAAAAATATTTTTTTACCAAAATAAATAGTAAACAATTAGATTACTAATTATTGGACGATGTGTAGGTACTAAGTGCTTATATATAAAGCTGCTGTCAAGGAAGACTTCTCGACACTCTACACATGTACTGTTTCATGTTATATTGCGTCTGCAATGGGCACAGGAAGAGATATTCAGGACAGTCTCGGTGCAGTACCGTGAGATGCGACGCTTTTATCGACAGTTCTATAAAACACACCTATCAAATTAACGTTGGTAGATACTATCTACCTATGAAGCTCGTGCCATTAAAAAAGCCGACTTCCTGCGGTGCGAGGATCGTAAACCCCAATTGGAAATAAAACAATTATCCGTGCTGTTGGTGATTAAAATGATCGCGGACACCTTTACGACTCCGCTCGCTTTATAAAAACAAATATGGCAGCAACAATTCAATTTGGAGTCGGTTATTTCGGTAATACGGGCGTATTCCAGCGTAATATCGTTTTTAAACGCGTGCGGGGCGGCGGGCGCGCCGTAAATCAAATATAATAAAGAGCACAACAACGATGGGACGTATTAATTAGCGCGGCGCAGCTCGTGTGTGCGGGCCTTTAGCGCGAGCTCGAGTACGCTGTGTCGTCGCTCCTGTACTCACGAGCAGTGATATTATCATAGATGGGTAGGTACTACGAACCGTTAATATAATATTCTATTGAAAATTCGATAATTTCGCATTTACATACGATTGTGGATTGAGTCCTGCCCGAGTATTGATTTCGCTTTTTCCAATTTAAAATAATTTGAAATAAAAAAGTTATACTTATGTAAGTACCTATGTAGGTATACTACCTAATTAATTCGTTAGCTGCTATTATTACAACTCGATCGTACACAATGACGAAGGTAAATCTAATCGTTATCGACCGTGTTCGTTGTTTGTTGGGTATTATATAAACACCTATAAATTTTAATAAGTTTTATGTTTCAGGTTAATTGTATTCGTTGATATTAAAAGTTTAAGAGTTTAGTTTCCTTATGCTAGTTAATTAAATAAGCACCCACCTTATACCTAGTACATAGGTATATTTTGATCTTATCAACTTAACATACCTACCTATAGAGAAAAACGATAACAAAATACATAATTATATAGGTAGGTACCTATTAGCGTTTGTTTCAGATATAGTTGAAATAAAACCACATTTTAATAATATTGGAGGAGCATTTCAACGAGCAATATTCACGTTGACTTTAGAAAGTACCGGATATAGTTGTTCTACTCAATAACAGATGGCGCTAGTAGTGACCAAATCACAAAAATATGGCTTTAGCTTTGTGTGATCTTTGTTCAGATCAAATTATTTATTTTTCGTAGTAAATTTTTCTATATGATATAAGAGTATAGGTACTAAAGATTAATTGACCGAAAATAATAATAAATTCGGTTAATTTCGTACGTAAAGTGCGTACAGGCAGCTTCATACAATGTTTGTATGGCGTAGAATTCTGTGGGAATAAGTGGAAAGTGCAGGCTGGATACTTGTTAAAGGTAGCATTTTATTGTATTGTTGAGAAATATTGGTATTAAGATCAACCATTGCTTGGTAGGTTAAAATGGTAGAGCCATATTTTTCAGTAATAAATGAAGGAATCGACTGAAGAAGTAAGTACACCTACGTACCTATCGACGTAGAAGGATGGCAGGTATGCTGCATATTATATCATATATTATTGTGCATACGAATTGTAAAATTGCCGGCGATCTCCTTTTAAATGTTCTAAGTACTAGCCTATACCTGCGGGTTCATCAGCGTGGACTAGGTACTGATTGAGATCGTGAAAGTTGAGTCGAGCAGTGAGTATTATAGCCCCAGTTATTCACAATACACACTGTGCAGTCGCACTCTGTGTGCAAAATTTCAGCCAAATCCATCTATCCTTTTGTTTATCGCTGAGTCAGCCTACAGCCTGTGACCCTGGCCAGTACAATCAGGTCGAAACGTCAGGCAATTCAAATGATCAACATGATATGGCATCATCGCGTTAATTCCCGGTAACAATATTGTAACAAAACTAAGTGAATAAAGTCGCTATTTCTCTATCTTTCTGTTTTCGCCTTGCACGTGTGAGAGCCGCCTCTGGTATTGCAAGCGTTCGTAGGCTGCGGTAACAGTTTCCTATATTACTAGCCTTCCACCCGCGGCTCCGCCCGCGTGTATTTCAGGTAACGCGACCTTTGCTCATATCTTCGGTTCTACTCAACCGATTGCGATCAAACAAACGTAAGATATTAAGTCTGATCAAGCCCTTTCTAACAAAAAAACCGCATCAAAATCCGTCCAGTAGTTTTTGCGTCCATCGCGAACAAATAGACAAACGGACAAACAGACATACAGACAGGAAATTAAAAAAAAATATTTTCGTGTTCAGTATCGTTAACATAACATAACCCAAGTATTTTTTTTTAAATATCTCCAATGTACAGACACTTTACAATTATATAATAGTATAGATGTGGTGATCGTGTTCTTATTTGTTATGTTAGTAGTTTAATTGGGAAATTAGAAAATACTCCGCTTGTCCGACTTCAGAGACCATGTTGTAATGTCTGGCTTTAAATTATAAGTATGCGCTTGACAAAACTATATCGCAGTGTGTAGACGCTAGCTTAATGTTTTGTGCACCGTCAGCACCTGACAAGTGATAATGATAAAATATCTATTGTGTTGTAGGCATCTACGGTAAAAATACCTACCGTGTGCTCTTTGGCGGAACCTACAGATTTTTGGTAGTTTCAATTCTAAAACTTTAGAATATAATAACAATTTTTTTTTTAAATTTATATCTAATTTACTAAAAGAAAATGTTAAATTAATAACATTATTTTATGCATTTCAACTTTCTAAGGTTCCGCTACTCGCCACTAGATGGCGCTAGTAGTCACCCTCATTCATTTGCCAGACTCCTCCATTCATGCGCGATATAAATATTCACAAAGAAGTCGTGTATTTGTTTTTAAGTAGTAATATGGTGTGTGTGTGACGATTCGTTATCGTTTGCTTACAAAAGATTAACTTGGAATTTTCTACCTACTGACGTATCCGATACAACGTAGGCATCCAGTTATTATCTACCTACTATGTAATTATGTATTAAGATTATTTTTGTTTATATGTAGTCGATAGGTAAATAATACCTTAATGAGGCTCGGGGCTGCCAACAAATATAATGGGTACAAATAGTACCTATATTAAATATAATATGAATGCGTATCGTTAATTAGGTGGAGCGGACGGTACACCTACACACTCGACGCTATCGCCGGCAAGTAATCTGTGCGCACGGGCAGAGTGCGTCCGTTAACCGCTGATAAAAAACCTACACGGACGCACACACGCGAACTACGCTTCCTATTGCGCTGAACAACAAATAACAATTATCGCGTACACACACACGCACACTCACGGCGTATAGTCCGGGAGATAAGAGCTTGATTGTTGATCGCAGCACACAACCGCGCGTGTGGTGATTGGTCGCACCTGTGCGCGGCGGGGAAGAAAAAACTCCGCCTGTCCGACTACAGACACCATGTTGTAACGTCTCGCTTTAAATTATAATTGCGCGTTGAGAGAATTATATCGAAGTGTTTAGACGCTAGCTATTTGTTCAGCTATTGTATGTTATGTGCTTGCATTGTACTCGTGTCTGTTCGATTTTTATTAGCATAGATGAATAGACGAGCGCCTATTTACTAACAACTTGTACAAATTTGCCAACACTTAATGTTGCTTTTGATTTATTACTGCCGTCTTTCTCGCTATTCCGTTTCACCCCGAAATTCGTTGCTCGTCCTATGAGAATGGAATCGTATTTACTTTAAAACAATACAACTATGATATATAAAATTTTACCTACCTATAGACCTAACCACATCGGATCCGACAACCACAAAAAGAATCGATTTGAAAAACCACAAAAAGAATGAAAAAATACAATGTTAAAATTATTTCTCTCGAGGTTGACCTAATAACAGAAGGTGTTTAACCTATCCACTTAATAAAATAATTAGTACTATTTACCGAACGTATAAGTAATAACACAGCTACATTATTTAAATAATCAGTCCATAGGTCATTTTATTGCCAATGCCAAGTTGGGCGCCATAATAGAGATTTATTTAGAGCCCATAGGAACTTAAAACAATTAATTATTTTGCAGAGAGACAGAGAACATTGAGATACACACTTATAATAGGAATACATCATAAAAAGTCATTTTTGTATAATTCAGTGTAACTACATTATAACAATAAGACAACCTAAAATTGTTTAGGTAGTCTAGAAAGGGTTATACTTTGACATTAAAAACAACAGACACACAACAAGAGTGGGTTAATAAAACAGAAGGTAGTTATAAATAAACAATACCGCATAATGCGGTTGACACCTACTCACCTATATCTACCTATATGTTATGACATTACTAATATTTAGTATTTACAGGTAAAATCTGTTTTGAAACCGCAAACTCATAAAATTATAATTTAACGCGATTATTATGGATCAGTTCATAATTTGTTCACTATTTTTTAAATAAGTATTACCTATACGTATTTGAATTAACTATAATCATTATTTCAAAATAATATTATTTGCGTTTTCCTTCAGTATTAATCCTTTACTATCTTATTTGTGTCTGTGCTTATTATCTTTGCACTCAAAACAATCTTTACAAATCAGTCTTTAGGAATATAATTCTGTAATACTTTGTTAAGTGTGACAAATGAATAAAGTACGTATTATTAGATTCCCGGCACAAAGAAAACTTTGAAATAATAAGGACCTAGTTAACTTCGCAGGTACAACACAGTGAGTCACTTTTAAATTGATAGTGTTACTGTAGTAGGTAAACAAACATTACTAATACCTATGTTTAATTATGTAGTTGAACTATCACTGTGGCTATCTGCAGCAATAAGAATAAATTAAGTTTAGTTTCGAAATAATCTGTGGGCACAACTGTGATTCAGATGCTGCAAAGGTGAGATGGACAAACAACAAAAATCATATCGGACTGATTCAGAGCCATGAGTCACTGAATCAAGTCGATGTAAAGCTGTATCTCATAGAAATTATGTTTGACAAGCGATTAAAGAAGTTTGCCCGCTAGTGGGTCGTAGTTTAGCAGTCGTACAAACAACTAATTATTGATACAACACCTATTAGGCAAATGATTGGATACTGATTGTTTGAAAAAGATAACGATTTCTGGAAATGTTTGTTGATGAAGTCAAAGTGACTGTTATCTCTCTATAGACTCCGTTTTCCTTAAACTATTTTGTATCACTTTTATATTCCGCATACTATTTTAAATAGTACAAATATTAGAAATATCTAGATAAAATAAGTAGATAAGTTTGCAGAACAGTCAAAGTGCTCCACTTCAAATTACCTAGGGATAATAAAATGTAATGTCCACACAAGCTATCTTATAAATATACACATCAAACGCGTTGTTGACAAATGTTCAGGTGAATCAAATTATACTATCTAGAGTTAATCTAGGTAAGCCGGAGTGTTTTGATCTCGGATCAAGTCGGACGTAGTGCTCAGTATATTATAATGAGATTAAACGACGAACGTCACAGTGCAGCTTCTGTTCGCCGGAGAACAGCAATAAAACGAACTTTTACTAATTTATTCATCCGCGTTCCACAACTCGCATCCAAAGCATTACGCGTTGCGGCTCCTCCGAACGCACCGAACGTCCCTATTATTTTATCCACTCCAGACAGGCGGCACTCAAAGAGGAAGAATAAAATAAAAAGTAAGACAGAAAAAGCAAATGAATTAAAACAACATAATCATTTACGATTTAAGATGTTGAAAGCGAGCGGGGTTCCCCTCCACAAACGAAACTTTCTTTCAAGTCTGTGTGTACCTGTTCCCGATTTTCAAGTGGATGAATTATATCCCGAGGGAGACTAGGGGAGATTACCGAATACCGGGGCTATTTCTAATGAAGACGTGCTCGAGTTTTATTTATAATACCTCAGAGGTGAAATCATTTTCACCTGCGCTCATTCAATAACATTGAGAATCAAAACATTTGAGGGGCGAGTTTTTTTACAAGTTTTCACTTCAAGTTTTGATATTGTTGTATGTTTGCACTTGATTTAACTGTAACTTATAAACTTTACGGGCTATGTACAGGTATGAAAATAAAATTATGTTAGAGTGATATTACAAGTTTGATGCTGATAAAAATGATAAAATTGATATAATAATAAATAATGGAAGCGAAATATATATTAGGTATGTAGGTAAATATAAATTGCAAATAAAAACAAAAAGAAAGGAAGCTTACTTAGGGCCGCGAGCCGCTTGGCCGAGGTGGTGGACGTGGGGACCTGCTTACTCCTCATGTCCGCAAGCCAACTGGCTGCTAAGTTTTCGTACCAACCGCCAACTCCCATAAGCGAGCTCTGCACTTTCATCGAGCAACACCTGTGTTCTAACACCTCACTGACCACGACGGTCTCTCTAATATCGCGGGAAGCACTTCGCGGCCGCGTCGGAATCGCATCTACGTCGGACTACACCGAGATTTCACAGCCTCCGCTGACGTCAGCGGTAAAAGTCCTAGTTTCGTCTGTAGGGGGGGCACGCGGAGATCGGGCTGTCGGCGGCGCGCTACTCACATCGGCAGGCGCCCCACACGTTGGCCAGGCTCCACAGGCGGTAAGAGTAGCTGTCACCATAGCACCCGAACATACTCTCATCGGTTCTCGCGACCATGGCCCGCGCGCGCGGACTGACGTGCTCTGTGTGGCGCGGCGCGCGGCGGAATGGCGAGCCGGTGGCACCCCGCCCGGCCCGCCTCTCGCCCCGCCCTGCCCCGCGCCCCGCGCCGCCCGCGACCTCCCCCACCTATACTTAATTAGTAGAGCCGACTGCCGACTGCCGACCGGAGTGCTGGCCGTGTCTCACCACCGACTCTAATAACGACACGTCGCCGATATCATAACACCTCAGCACAACGCACTCGCCGTCTTCTACGAACCGACGACGCATTGGCCGCGGCTCTGCCTTCCAATTGTTTATTTACATGTTCTACGCTCCACCTTCCCGCTGCTGATCTACCTGTCTCTATCTAACGACGTCACTACTTTGCATTTATAAGTTCTTGAGTATGTAGGTAGGTATATGAGGTTTATGTACTTACCTATTTATATATTCAGATACTAGTTTTTGTCTTAGAATTGTGAAATTTAGACCTACTAGAAAAGAGAAAATAATGTGACATTAGAACGGTGGTCGTTTTAATTGAAAAATATACCACAAATAAATTGATTATATTTAAAATCATTCATCTTCTAGACTATAGTCACGATACATGCTGCATAGGGTGTTCATTTGAGAATTGCACTTTTAGTTCTGCTTTCGGGTACGAGATGGCGCTACGGGTAGTTGAAAGCGCGCCCTATGACAACAAACTCTCAAGATCTCACTGTTATAAAGTTATAATACTGATATGAAATAGGTACATTAGGTACTATCTAACAATTAATCAAAAAATAACAAATGATACATAGTAAAACGTCCATGTTGTGTTTGTTTGACCTATGATTTGCCGTCATAATTACAATAATGAAACAAGATAAGAAATTCATTCAGTAAGTAGCAGATACAAGAACGATATACCTATCTACATAATAAGTTCGGTCTATAGGTCCGCGTAGATTTCTCGAAATATTTGAGCAGACTGCTATTACTATTGAGCTCTAAGATTAAAATGTTTAATATTATGTATATATTTTGTAGGTACCTACCGATCTACCCTGGAAAATAATGTTGCCGTCATTTATTTCTTGTCTTTATAGCAGAAATAAATATTTGAGTGTTGCCTCAAAGGTAAAGTTTGATTAATCGTTTTCATCACTCTCTCTCTAATTTATGTTTTTATGTGTGCAATCGTGAGGTCCTGGGTTCGCTTACCGGGTAAAATAATTATTATTGAACTGTTATCTTATGTAGGTACCTAATTTTCAGTACAGTCAACGACAAAGTAAACAGTCGGCTAAAAAGCAAGACGCTGACTTCTACGAAAGTGTTCCCGTTGCTACACTGTAGGTCTAATTATGAAATTGGTGAATGAGATAGAGAATTTTGGTATCTAATGTTGTCTGTCGGGCACCCGTAATGATTCAGCGTGAAGGTAATGAACGGTCGCTGATCACTAATGCGCGCTCTGTCGTTGTAACTAATAACTAATAGGCGTCAGGCGTCCTCTTAATGATTTGTTTTCACACACAACACTATGTGGTGGCACTGTGGTGGACTTATTATCTTGACTCGATTTTGGTTCAATGGCGATGAATATACGACTGAGTCACAGATTAATAAATAGTTACTACGAGTGAGTCTAGGTTTGGGATTTACTTCAGTGGATATGTTCATCATATGAGGCGTCTAGTTTCTAAACCCGCTAAAAGAAGATACTAAAATTTTAGGGAATATATGAAAAACACTTTTTTGTTTTAATTTGCCCACTAAGATATAAAAATACTAACATGTTTTGTGAAATGTTATCTGGCAATACCGGAAATACCTTTAATACTTCGACATGCATGTGTTATTTTAAAATATAACGTAAACTATTTTCATTTTAGCGTATTTTGCTGCGAACAATCAATTTTAGGGGAGTTTGAAACAAACGTCAAGAGTTTTAGCGGGGTTTGTTGCGAACAGTGCCTAACAATTTAAAAGCGTTATGCAATAGCAGTTAATTAATTTTGGTTTAAAAAAATAGTGTAACTCATAGGTATGTAATCAAAACATGCAAGTTTTATTTATTACAATCAAATTTTAAAAAATAAACAAAACATTCGAAAATTAAAGGGTCAAAGCATGAAAACACAATGTAGGTATCTCACAATACAAATTGCCAAGTCAATTTATTATATTTAAAACAAAAGAATTAAAGTACCTATTTATAGAATATTAACAATTAAAACATGAACGAAAATTCTTACATTCCTTTTCTTGAATTATTTAACTTTTTATAAATCATTGGTCAATACAGTAGTTAATTTAAAAATAATAATAATTATACTGCCGCATATCCTCGAACTAAATATCAGGTTAATATTAAATTCAATTTGACTAAATATTATATACCTACCTAGCAATAATGGTTGTATGTACCTTTACCTTCTAAGTGAAGTACCTACCCGAAAAAATAATTTACCTATATTATCTACACTAATTTACTCATTTTGCATAACACCATCAAAGTCACTTCGCTACTTGTTTTGAAGCAATTTTGCACCTACTGTTTAAAGGTTTCTTTGGTACTTTTCCACGAAGATTTGTCGCGTGGTTTCTTCCTTGCTTCCTTGGGATCACATTTTTGCACAAATTGAGTTAAATTATCCATATTGTGAATTAAAAACAATAAAAACTGCAACACACTTTCGTTTCGTTTTGAAAAAATCGCCATACTATTTTGAATGTCACGTGATCACAATACCGCGCTGTCATTGGCTGATTTCCTTTAAGCGGATTATGAAGCAAACTAGACGTATTTTAGCGGGATTTGCAACAAATATCAATTTTCCAGTGCTACTTTTTAGGCTTTTGGCGCGTTTTGATTGAAAACTGATAATGACATATTATGAAGAATACATACTGGCATCATTTTGAACTATTAACTCAATTTTTATCTAAAAGCCTTTTTGCGGGTTTTGAAACTAGACGCCTCATATGTTCATCTTTTGAAATTGGTTATAAGGTTATACCCACTATTTCCCACCAACCTTACGGCCACTTAGAGTAACTGGGAAATCTCTCAGATATACCTATGTGTGTGATATGAATAGGGTTTAATTACCCAATTTTTTCCCAAACCAATTAATTTTAATCTTTAACTGTTTTTTTTGTTTAGTTAATATAAAAGTAAAAAGTCAATAGCAAACACAATAAAATAAAAAATAAATAAAACATTCACAAATAATAATATATGTGAATAAAAAAATAACAAATAATCAGCTTTTTGATTCACAAAATTATGTAATCCCTACTAATATTATAAATGCGAAAGTAACTCTGTCTGTCTGTCTGTCTCGCTTTTACGACTAAACCGCTGAACCGATTTTGATGAAATTTGGTATAGGGGTAGATTAGACCTTGAGAAAGGACATAGGCTATGTTTGGTCGCGATAACCGACATCCACGCGGGCGGAGCCGCGGGCAAAAGCTAGTTGTATATAAACGGAATGCATATCACTCCGCACAAACTCTTCGTGGTTTTTGGTGTGTTAATTTATAGATAGATAGATAGATAGATAATTCTTTATTGTACACCAATAGATTTACAGTAGTACTAGTAGGTAGCATGTTACAGTTCAATGTACAATGGGCGGCCTTATCGCTGGAAGCGATCTCTTCCAGGCAACCTTGGGATGGACAGTAATGTGATAAAAACAAAAGATATGGTGTAGTTAGCAAATAAACTAGATACAAGGTGTATTAAAAATAAAAAGAGAGAGAGAAAAGTACAGATCAAGTAAAATAAAATAAATATACAGCTTTACGTAAAGTATTATAAACATATACAACTATTACATACAAACAGATATATAAAGTAAATAAAACATACTATAAGAAGGGAAAACAGTGAGTATATAATTGTGAGCAATTTATATTATTTGTGTATTGTATGATAATAAATAAATTTAAAAAAAAGTGAATCCTCCTGAAATCCTGTCATTTCTTTTTGCGGCTTATAAAAATTACGATATCATTTTGTTACATATCAATATATTGTGACACGAATTATTGCTGTGAATATAGTATTGATTAGGCATATCTAACTATGATATAAAAATAATACGGCAGGAAATGACCGTTTTTGTATAATTTTAATGACATTGTATCGCGATATACAGTGTAAACAATGCCTTATATGAGACGAGTACAAGGTAATTAGAAGGTGTCTCTATTTAGGAATTTTGTTTTTGCGATATTCATCCTAGTATCAAATTATGACATATTTGTAATAATAATAATAGAGCGGGATTTCCCCTACTCCAGAGATCGATCCTGATGAGTACCTATTCTTTCACGTTCAATTCCAGTTTTGTATATTCAATTTTTCAAATATCCTGTTAGTTTCCATTTTTTAAACCGTTACTGCTAACAAAAAGTCGATTTCTCGCTGTATTGTTGTTGTTAAAAAAGAAACTCTAAACAATTAAAATGCTACCTACTATAACTATTTGTAACTACCAGTAACTGTCTGTCACAGTTTACTACAAGAGATTACGATAGACAGGTTGGTAACAGATGTGGCTAAGGACACTACTTATAATAAGGTAAACCCTCAGACTAAAAGAATAGGTAAACCGTAAGTTTGCCACGGTATTTTTTCGACGAAATATTTATTTTACAATTAATTTTTTTGTTAATTTGTCTTCATAAAGTAGATATATTCTATTATAGTGAAAACCAAAATATAAATTTGTATGTTATACATTAGTTTGAAAGAACCTCCAACATCTTTAGATCTCAAACAATAAAGAAAGGAGAAAGAAAGAAACAAAGAAAATTGTTTATATTGTGGATCACACATTGTCATGTAAAAATCGAAATAAAAATGAACAAATATAGTAATGATGGATACTACAAGAATGACAAAAAATATGTTCATACCTGCAGGTTGAAAGAATTTGAAACTCCGATCTCGTGGTTGGAGAAGGCAGACGGCAATCGTTCCAGTAGAAAGATTAGCCAAATCAAGAAACAGAGTAGAAGATCCTCCAAATTGCCTGTTATTGTGATGATGGTGAGTGGTTGAAGAAAATGGATATGAACTTTTATTGTCACGATCTTTTTGCATAAGCTCTATCTCCAGCATCTGGCTGAAATTTGCCTTCAGGACCGCAATGTTGAATTTGCAAAATGTTGAACCCATAATGTTGAATTATCAAATGTCGAATTACCAAATATGACCGTTTATTATTGTGTGATTTTATTTTCTTAGTCACATTCTTATTATATACCTATTATGTATTGTTTTTGAGAACGCGGGCCGTTTTGAGAAAGGGACGTTACCAGCCTAAACCCTTTAAATTAAACATTTTAGTAATTCAACATTTTGGGAATTCAACATTTTGGGAATTCAACATTTTGCAAATTCAACATTTTGGGAATTCAACATTTTGGGTATTCAACATTTTGCAAATTCAACATTGCGGTCCGGAAGGGAAATTTGAATGTAGAAGCTATAAAACAAGACGTTCATAATCGTTACTTTGTAAGCTAAACGAATAAAGACATATATGAACGAGAATAATGCGAATGTTTGAACCTGCTGTCAATATCAAGTTAGTTCATTTCCTATCTCAGCCACTGGATACTTAGTGGTCATTTACAATCTTCAGAGGAGGAGCTTTCCGGCTAGTACTTAACAATGCGAGCAACACATGTGCAATCGTTAAACCTTTACGACGATCTACAAACAATGGTGCTACCTAGCGCGTAATTTACGAGCCTATTGCGAAACGCTGTCACCATTACGAACAAAGACCATTGAGTATTGGTAAACTTACACTACCATCATAATTCTACCTCGGGACAACCTTCATAGAACTTCGCACCGTAAACAAATTATAGTAGAGTAAAAAATTGCGTATTCTTCGTTTATAAGAATGGTGTAGTGCTAAGACAATAGCACCTTGTGCGCGCTCACGTGTGTCGCACGTGTTGGCTGGCACCGCACAATGCAGAAGGTGTATATTGTCGTGTTCTTTCAAACAAGATTTAGTTCGTTCTTCTTTGTTAGTGGTACTCGATTGAGTTTCAATGGTGCTAAAACGTAATCTGTTGCGATAGATTACAAAACTTTAAATATTTTTTTGACTGCAGTTACCGATACAAAGGAAGGTAATATAATATTTTGTGTGTTATTGTCAAACACGTCGCTTCATTTCTAATACGTTTGTTTTTTTTTATAATACTTAGGTCGCAGACAAGCACACGGCCCACCTGATGGAAAGTGGTTACCGTGCTGCCGACCCTGTAAGAAGACCCAGAGAGATTCTGTACCATTAGCGCAGCGTTTATACTTAGATAATGTTTATTATGTAGGTATTTGTAATTGAACGTATGCACAAGTGCAATTTAATATCTAGGTAATTGCGGTTTTCTATAAGGTAAAGGTACTTCCCTAGTCATGCTGCTCAGGGTCGTGTTGAACTGATAATTAAGAATAATGGAACGAGACACAGACAGGTAACTTTATACTTGGTCGATCGTGTAGACTGTAGATTGTGATTATCATGGATTCTGTTCCTAACTATGAAGTGCAGTTAGTCGAAAATGTTATTTTTGAAGGAATCATAGTAAACTCTTCGAATAAGCTAAATTGCTCGTGTGGGCAAAAGAGTGGGTACACATCGATCGTATAAAGGCGTGAAACAGCTGCGTCCGAAACAGCTTCGTCGCATATCCAATAACTTAGCAACTTGTTTGCATCCTTACACATAATTAATTGCTCCAAAAATGTCTTCGTACACTATACCTATATTATACCATACCATAATCCTCAGTGCTCATTTCATCAAGCTCTAGATTTCGCTTCGATTATTACCTATCGAAATCTATAGTGCTTATGGTACTATCTAACTCTTTCCGTAACTGCCTACAACCATGAAACATATACCTAAATGATTTACGATGACACTAGCGAGAACTGGCTGTGTTAACTCACGGTAGTGGTTGGAGTGCTCTATCTATTGATGAAAATTGCATGCTGGATTAAAATTCGTTGAGTACTTTACTATGTAAAGAAGTTCGCAACAAGATACTAATCAACGAAAGGTTTTCGGTGAAAACCAGTCAGTCACTACAGTACTGGAAAAACATGATCTTTGGTTGAAATTTCTTTTTCAATTTAGTATTATATTAGTGCGTGTGAGGTGCACAAAGGTGACAGTGAGTGAGGAGAGCACCGTGCACGTGTGCGTGTCCCGGGGGGCGCTACGTGTGGTCGCACTTGAGCTCCATTGCTTTGTTTATGTGTAGATAATCATGTTCGAACTTCATTTTAGTTCACATAGTTATTAGATACCTACGTGCATTTTCAATTCATGATAAAAGTAAATTACGTATTACAAAAACTGAAAGAAATTCGATCGCGTTAGGTGATTTTAGATGCTTGACAAAATAAAAAAGCTTCTTTAATGCTTTTTATTTGTGGTTCGGGAATTACCTATCGCGATTATGAAATTTACTTTTGCCGACGTTTCGGATTCGTTGCAGCACCCGTAGTCACGACTTGACTGGCATTTTATGCAATGAGTTGTTGATGACTAATGAATACTAAACGCATTCTCACGACATAATTACTACAGGGAGTTATTTTGGTTTATCGAACGGTTTTACACAGAAAGGTACTCTTCAGTGGCGTTACGGCACAGCGGCCGCGTACCCACTAACAGGGCTTGCAACAGGAACGTTTAGGGTTCGATTCTATTGAGTTACCTACCTAATGATAAATTTCGATTGTCTAAGACACTCATCCATTTACTCCCGTAAGTTCCATTCAACATTCAAGAACAGGTCTGTGATGTATGAGGCGTGCAGTGCCAACAGCAATAACATTAGTTGCACGTTGCATTGCGTTTACACATCGATTATAATTCTCACGGGCGGCGTGGGCGATGCGCCGGCGCACGCTGCGAAGATCCGTCGCGTCGTGAGAGAGCGCGCACATCTGGCGGCCACCGGCCAGACGGCACAGGTAACTTAATGGCTTTACTGCCTAACCGAGATTCTGTGACAATATTTTATTAGTCATTATTGTTTAAAATATAATACTTTTATATTAGTTCTTGAAATTGTGTAAAGGTTGTACGCTGTTGTTTTTTGCTTCATTCAAGATTCAAGCAACACCTGGTCGCTCTTAGAGAGCTCGGGGTGTTGTCAGGTACCAGCTGATCAGAAAGTTTGTATTACAAAACTTTAAATGTCTGTTTGCTTGGTGTAGTACTTAAAACCCAGAAACTAGGGTCTCTACCATTGTTGGTGGTAATATCTTAAAATAATAATATTCTGCTGCCCACTACGGTTAGGTAGTAGGAATTGGTTCTTGCCTGTTAAAGGATGGTATGAAATAAACGTTACAGGGTTACGTCAATATAGGTACCCCGCTTATTGGCAAGCTGACTGTGATGTATGAAGAATGAGTCCCAACCTCGCTAAATAATTTTTCACATTACGCCTTAAGAATTGTGGAAACCCAAAAACACGTGTCACGTGAAAGGATCGGGTTTGTGAATTATTGTGAGTCTAATTGGGAAAATACACAATTTTAAATAGATTTGGTAATTAAATTACTACTTGAAGTAGGTACCTAACACCTGCTACATAAGCGGGATATTTACATGATAAATATCCTGATTAAAGTAATTGGGAGAAACTTGCGTTCATCCGAGCACTGTGATATGCCATGTAGGTAAATGATTAGCAGTTGGCTGCGGTTTACTTTTACTTACGGCACTAGAAAAATTACGTGGTAAAAAAAGTGTTGCATGCGTTCATAGGCCACGGTAACCACTTCCCATCAGGTGGGCCGTGTGCTTGTCTGCCACCTAAGTGGTATGAAAAAGATCATTTTCGAGGAAATTTAAATACCTATACGCTCAAAGTAGATGATATTTCGCTGAATAATTCCCATTTATTTTTATACTAAGCCTTTATACTAATTGTGGAAGTATTTTATTGCCTTGCTTTTGTGACTTTGTCCGACTCAGAACAATTTGGCTACGTGGTCCCTGATGGGATGTAGAACACAAGGGCCACCCTAAATTTTCCTTTGGATGTCACAGGGACACAGCCTGTGCAAAAGTAACCTCTTGATGATAATTAGTACACTTCTTGTTATTATGGAACCGAAAGAAATACCTCAATGTGGCTCTCAAGTCTCACTGCTGCCTTTCATTTCGCGGATTATAGAGCTCAGTGTTACAGAGAATTTTATAACAATAATTAGCGTAGCTATAGCGTAAAATAAGATCTAATTTATTGTATCCAATATGACTATCTGATGGTCGGCGGTTTGAGTTAGCATCGCGTCGAACGATAAAGCGCCGATAACAATAGTTCTACCTACGCGTAGAGAGCCCGCATGTACGCGTACACCATTTATTAGTTGCATTATAACACCATCTATTGTGCCCTACCTATGTCGTTCCTGTGCATGAGGGACTTCTGTTCGCGATAAAGTGGGAAGTAAACGTCCTTACAGCTATTTGTTCCATACAAATAAGAATTTACTTTTATCGATTTGTTCGGTAATATCGATTGGGACGACGATACGGTTAATAATAGTAAGGGACGGTTAAAATAATAACCGATACTGTGTGTGAACATGTGGGTAGCTTTGATAATGATCATTGATTTAGATAAGGAATGTGGCAAACAAATGGTAATTTGTATTTTTACTTAAGGCCCCGAATCAGATTAGCATCGAAAAATCGGTATTTTCGAAACCGTTTTTATTTTTAACTATAAAACCTAAAGATCTGGAATTTACATCCCTGCATACTACAGGACATACAGCGTAACTTCACCTTTTCATAAATTCAATAAAAAAGGAGAAAATAGTTGAAAAGAGGCTTTGAACATCACTCTACTCTTTCTTATGAAACCAAATATTGTCTACAATATGTATCCAAATAATCTAAAATTTCAGATATATATGTTAAATGAATGTATTAGCATGACGTAACCTTCTTAGTTTGTAATCGTCACCTATAAAATTATCTATTAAAATTAGTTTTACTGATTTTTACGGCTGAAAAACGAGCGAATGACCTTGAGCATTTGTATGGTCAAAGTCATTCGCGTATGTAATCACCTTAAGTATGTTTTGTGCAAACTTTGTGGAACTATAAATATTGTACATAATTAATTTTAAAAGAAGCAGTTAATTAACAATATTTTTTCTAACATACGGTTATTTTCTCGTGAATGATAATCGCATTGGAATTATAATTAAGAAGTTGTGTGCTCAATCTCCATTCAGTATACCTACCAATCAAATAATTCAACTAGAAGTCTTCAAAAAAGTAATTAATTGAAAGGAATTGCATTCACTTAGCTATACTATGGCTCCTGTATCAATCCAAGGTCACTTATCTACAAAAAAGTCCCAGGGAAACTACAACTGTTTAAAACAACGATAAATTTAATCCGAAACAGATATATTCGAAATAAATAAACAGAAAGAAGTATGGCTCATCTACATTTTGCAGTCCACAGTACCTATATTAACAGAAACTCAAGAACTGCTGCGGTTCAGGCACAATAACACTCTTTAAAATAAAACTCAAAAGATAAATCAAGCGACTTCAAACTAGTTAGTTCCACACTTCAACCAGGGCTTATCGGTAATAGCATTACATCCCTTTAAAACTATCAACGTTGGAGCCGATAACCATAGACAGCTCCAGGGAACAGGGACTAAAAACAATACGTAATCAGCGTCAGGCCGAGGTTATCGGCGGCTCACCGAGCGGCCGACGCGACGTGAAAAAACTCTGACACATGGAGAGGATAAAAGTGCTATCGATAATATTTTTGTTTAGAACTAGCAGATAAGGTTTGGGAATTAAACATAAAATAATAATATCGAACTCTTCAGTAAAAATAACTGACTCATTTCATTGTTGTAAACCTTTTCCGTTAGCTGACAGCTTATAAATGAAAGAACAATATACATATGAGTAAAATATGTGGTGTTAAGATAAGTCGACATTGTTGCTATTCTGCGTTAGATCTAGGGTTCGATTCTAGGGTAGGTATGTGAGGGAAGCTGAGGTGTATTAATACCAATATTTTCACAATCAAAAATTTTCAGTTCCACGCAGTAGAGGGCGAGCAACTTGTCACTTCTTTTTGTTTTACTTTTTCTTTTCGGAGAAACAACAACCGTTCGGTTAATTTGCTGACATTAAATTATATCGATCAGCCAGTGTTTGCTTGTCAATCACACCAGAACGGCTGGAGGTTGAACTGATCTAGTTGAAATTTGGACCTATAATGTGACGAAAATGTTACGCGCCGTAAGCGGGTGAGCTCAAATTCACCAAGCATGGAATATAACAACGTCCGCGGGCGCCAGGGTCTCGTCTGTTTCGTGATTCAGGTCCATGATACGAGTCCCGAGATGAAAAGGTGTCAGAGTTCCACGTGGGCGGAGCTGCGGGTTTCAGCCAGTTGTATATAATGCGACTTATGTAGGTTTCACTTTTTTTTCACTAGACATAGGACGTGAGTGTGATATTGGTTGTACACGTGTAAAGCTACGTGTCCCTTTGTCCTTTGTCGTGGCATATGGCGGCCAGCCGACCTGCGCGGTCACGTCCCGGGCCTACAACAAACGCTAATTGTCACAACTATTGCCTGCTTTGTCCTAAACATTAACAAGCTTACCCTTGCTTGTCACACCACCCTTATTTGTATAGCCCCAAGGTTGATATTAAAGTTGTAGTGTTCCAAAGTGGTTGGTTTTGGCCAAGATGTCGCCAGATGGTCTGACAGGATGCGTCGTGTTTTGTTAGAAGTGTCAAAGTAATAGCCTTTGTACTTGAGCGATAATGAGAAAAGACAAATCTCTTGTTTGGAAGTAATTGTGAAGAGCATACAGATCTTAATGAGATGAAGGTATTAACACGTGGCGGTCCGCTGTAATAGGATTATAATGGGATGGCTATAAGGTATTCTTCCATTGGTTTACTTAGCTAATAGTCTTTACTACAAAGCAATTGTATTTCGTTATCCGAGTGCAACCCCATTTGCATCCAAATTTCGTATTTTGGAGTCCGGAGTTCGCTCTCTTGCTTACCTTTTTTTTTTGGTTTGTTTTGACTTTTCTGGAAGCGTCTGCCGTCTGACCGCCCAACCTTGAAAGGAAAGCCATCACCAGCCTTGTTCATCAATCAGCAGATGTAGGTACCTACTGGCTTAGAGGCGCGGTTACCTGGTGCCCCAAAGATCTTCGAGGGACCCTCATATACATCCAAACAGACCTACTACACTATTGGGATCACGGATATCTGTGATTGGGATAAAAATGTACCCACATGCACACCACGTGGTCATCACTCTTTTATCAAACAAATAGTATTAAACAAAAAACATTACGCATTTCTAACAAAAATAATACATTTATCTAATTGATTAACATTTCAAATCATTACCAATCCGGGTACAGTTAAAATAAACAGCTCGGCAGGTTTTGCAGTCTGTGTGTCGCGAGCACGTGTCTGTGGCAGAACGAGAGGCATTTAATTGTTCCTAATCATTTATATTGATACCAATTACTGGTATTCGAATATATTGGCGCTAATGGCAAGTCTCCCGAATTAGATATCTATAGTATTTACCTAATATGTTTACACAGCTAATGAAAACGAAACACTCATTAAGGCTACTTAACTTAATAACATGTATTGTTATCAAGTTCATTTCTAAATGAGAGTATTTATAGACGGGATGAAAAATCTTTATTTACACCTTTTTACCTCTGAAGATAAAAAAACAAAGCACGCCATATTTAATGGATTTTTTTTTATGTGGTTATCTCACTGGGTGTAATTAAATACATGAATGCGACCTGGGGGTCTATTTTTACTTTTATTACTATTTTAGGGGATGAAATATGCAGAAGATAGTTTACGCTCGTTCAAATCAAGATAGTTACTTAACAGTACGAGTAGAAAACGTATGTCAGTTTTTCAACTGCACGTGGATCGATGTTTGGAATAACAATTTATGATACTTTCGTTAAAAGTTCAAAATTTATAAATCCTTTCAGGACAGGCGGACTTTGTGCTGCTAGTTGGTCAAGCCAACTCTATTTTTGGCCTAGCCTAATATCCTATATCTATACTTTACACGACTACGCCACTTCGATCAAGGAAGCTACTTTTTTCATTTTCTTTGCCTGTTTCTCTCTTTTCATTCCCTTTATTTTATCCTTTACATGTAGCAAAAAGAGAGTGACAATAGTCTTGCTAGCGTTCTTAGATCACGATAACCATGAGGTGGGCTATGCGTTCATTTGCTACCTCAGCAGTAGAAAAAGTATTATACCACTCTCACATCACTAAACAGTGCAAGTTACCAGTAGCTTTCTCGGTTTGAACGCAGCTCGAGTTCTTGACAGTGGTGAGCGCGCCGGCTCGCACTTGGCAGCGAGTCAAGCGCCGCCGTCATTCTCGCCTCCTCACCTTTCCCGCGGCATTCATTGGAATTGTTCCACAGCAACATCGACAACATTTTTTAAACACACTGATGTATTGACTGCATTGTAACTAGGTATAGCACATGCGAGTATTCGTACAGTATATTTTTGCATTTTGGGGTGCATTTGGCACTCAATAGGAAATAGCAGAATCAACTTGGTCGTTCGTCTGATTATTTGTCTATCTATCAAGACCTTTTTCTCAGGCACATACCTATCAACCCAATTAAAAGATGCAGACGTCCATGCATCATAGTTAGAAAATCGCAAGGGAATCATGTGGGTGAGCTAGAACCACGAAACTTAGTAGGAAGTAAAGTTGTCTACGGAACTCTCGATACGCGAGCCCGACTTAAACTTGACTAGTTTTTATGTTGCGTGTTATTTTGTTAAGTTTACATCTTCGATTGATATTTTTGGGCTAAGTAATATTCATTAGTGATGTTTGCTATCGCCTCTGTACCTATCAGGTTTCCAAGAAATTGTACAAGTAATAGTAGTTGTTTTACCACCTTAGTGTAAAGCTTGAGATCATGGGATCTACCATCTAAGCAGAACATCGGTCGGAAGTAGCAAAAAAAATGACAGAGACGTTATTACTTCCGCTGTCGAGGGATTGTCTTGTATAAATTTGCATTATGGTGCGAAATTTTATTTTTTTTATTTATCCCACAACAACAATTTAAACCAATAACTAGTCATTTTCATAATCATTTACGACCATATATATAATTAACATTTACGACACTAAAAGTACGAAATTTTTACTGAGTGTTTATATACCTATTAACCTTCGTATTAATACTGACCATATTTTTTCAATACTCCAGATTACAGTTTTAAAGAAAGACACTTCCCATACTATGCATGTATTTTCCTTTTTGCTATCTGAGTTCACCATGACTTACCAATCGGCAGTGGATCATATCAGGGGATCCAACCGGAATAACTCAATAACTTGTAGGTACAATCAACGGTTTACATTCAAATGTTTGTGAATGAACGTGAAATAGGTTAGTTAGAGGTAAATGATTATTTCATTGTAAATAACTATGTATTTATTTGTTCATGACATATGGGTTTTGCCGACGACGTTTATTGTCTTATATACGTACCTATAATTGGGTAGGCAGGTAGGTGCTATCATATCTTACGTCAAAGGGAGTATTAATTGCATAGTAATTACAACTGGGTATTCTTCTGTTTTTTTTTTTTTTTTTTTATTTATTTATTGAAAAACAAAAACACTATAAAATTGGATAAAAGCACCCATTAAACCCTTATGGGTTTATCTTGGGTGTGACAGTCTGTACATTCTTAATAGAATTATCATTATACACACATGACAACACACACAAATTCTTACAATTTCACCCGTAATAAGAAATATTAAAGGAAGAATAATATTAGGTGCAGAGCAGGCAGGCGCACAGTTCTACCGCTAAACCGGTTTGTTGTTTACGCGCCGCGCCCGATGACACATATACAGGGTGACTGCAATCAGCACAACATACTTAATTTTAGTTATTATTATTATTATTTTTTTTTCTAATACATTTTAAGATAATATTGCTAAGTTATTATTAAATTATAATTTGATTTTATCAATTATTTATTCATGTATGTAACTTCAATTTTATATTTATTTGTATTAAGTATATTCATTCTGTTATATTTTTGTATGGGTTTCTGTTAGGTTGCTATTTACTTCAGGTAGGAATATGTGTTTAAGTACACGTTTTAAGTTGAGAGCATTAATTTTATTTCTGGTTTCTACTGGTATCTCGTTTATAAGCCTGGGTAGTAGATAGTCCGTAGTACGTTCGCCATAGTAGTTTTTGGCTGTTTTAGTAATTAACTTTTTATTAACTATTTTACGTGTCGTGATTGGGTGTTCTATTAGGTTGTAATTGTATTTAAAATAGTTTTCTACTAATAGCACCATTTTCACCCTCTCGTGAACAGGTATAACATTACAATATTTAAATAGTTGTTCATAGTTATTGTTAAACCGAGTTCGAACATTAGCAGGCACAATAGATTTCAACAAACGAAGCTGTATGGAATATATTTTATGCAAATATGATGGAAATGTGCGTCCATAACTACTGAGCCCATATAGTACAATGCTCTCCGCTAGTGCTGTGTACATGTCTAGTAGGATAGGGAAAGGTATTTTGTATCTCAGAATACAAAATTTTGCTAGAATGGCGCGAAGTTTATCACACACAGTTACAGTCACAGTTAATAAGTACCTACCTACGGGCATTGATATAAATTGTTACTTTGCCTACAGGGTATTGTTATTGTGGTATGGGTAGGTATTAGGTATGCTTCTCCCAACAAGAATGGGCTGACTTAAACGGGGATGTAATTGATTGATTGATTAATTGATTTAATCCGGAAAAAGTAACTTTTTGACAATGAAATTGTTGATCAAATCTGTTTGTTCAATTGTTAAGTTTACTTACCACGTGGTCCATAAAATTTGCGAGTGCAGAAAATAAGTAAAGAGATAAAATGGATTTTTATTTGCTTTCACGTGACACTTTAGTACACACAGGTTATGGGTTTTAAATGCTCTTTTGTGTGTTGCTTAAAATTTTCAGGCACACTGAAATCCTAATGAGGAGAAAGTGGGAAAAATTTATAATGAAACAAAAATCAACAAGACGATTAGATCTACTGATTTATAATTTTTTTATTAAGTACCCTAGAAATACTAGAGGTGGGATTACGTTGTTTTATAGCTAATTGTTTTATAGAATTTCGTTTCACATAAAAAATTTCTCATATTTTCGTTTCACAGAAGCAACAATTCACAGAATACTTACTTTGAAGATTTTTAAATCATAGATTTTTGTTTTACATAAAGTTTAATGTTAGAATAATCATATCATAGAATAACAAATCAAATATTCTTTACTATCATAACATACATTAAATATAAAATCGTTTGACATACCACTTAAAAGATATAAAACTTATTTGTGCTAAGATAATTCCACGGAGCCCCACCGAGCGGGGCTCCGTGGAATTATCCAGAAATAAAAACCACCCAGAAATAGGCTCCTATTTCTGGGTGGTTTTAAAATAAAATAACCAAGAACCAAGGACCTAACCAACCCGAGTCGGGGTACTCTGAGTCGGGGTGTTAACTATATACTAATGAAGTTTTTTAAACGATAGACCAAATGACTATCGATTACATAAACGTTATATCAAACAACGATCGCATTGATCAAATTTTACGGTATAAGCAAAATTATTCAGAAATGAAATTACTACAAGCAATTCATTCATTTATTTATTCACAGAATGCAGGTACATACAGCAAGTGTGGTCTTATAATTAAAAATAATGTTTCCTTATACATTCTACCACTTTTGTGTGGTATGTAAATATTCATACAGTCAATAATTCATGAATTTGTGACACAGTAGATATAATATAATTATTAGAAGAATCATGCATACAAACAAAAAATAAAAGCAATTATAATATCACTGTGGTCCAATAAATGTCAAAGTTTAAAATTAATAATGTCAAATTTAATTCTTGTCAACATAGCTATAGTCCATATTATCATGTCAAAAAAAGTTTAAATTATTCCAATGTCAAATTTTAGCCATAATCAAATTGATTCAGAGTTGTATCCTCTAGAAATTCACTTAAATCATAGTAACATTTTTTGCTTAATAACTTTTTTAACTTTATTTTAAATATGTTTATATTACATTCTTTTAGTCCATCTGGTATTCTGTTATAAACCTTTGGCGCGATACATAACAAGCTGTCTGACATCATAGTAGTTTTTGAAGTGTGTAAACACAACTTTTTATCATTATTATGAAACATACGTCTGTTGCGCTTTACAAATTCTGACTTAAGTGGGAACAAGTGAGGACTACCATGAACAAATAACGCCACTTCAAGGATGTAAAGCGATGGAAGTGTTAGGATGTTATACTTTACGAAGTATTGTCTACAGCTGTCTGAAGACTGCAAAGCGAACATAGCCCGGATACAGCGTTTTTGAGCTTTGAAAACTACGTCATTGTTAGTTGAGTTTCCCCAAAAAATAACACCATAACGAAGCAAGGACCCAGCCAGACCATGGTACGCAGTAAGCAGAGCGTCAATATTAACAATAGGTGCCAGCTTATATAATGCGTATGCAGAACTGGTAACTCTTTTAACAGTTTCATCAACATGTGCCTTCCAATTAAGTTGCTTGTCAATAGTAATACCCAAAAATTTAGCTGTGCTAACCTCGCTAACCGTTTGATTCTTATACGCTACAATGAGGTCATGTGGTTTTGGTCTTTGACTGAAATGCATTACTTGAGTTTTCGTTATATTTATCTTTAAATTATTATTGTTCATCCAGCCAACAATTGACCCCAAACAGTCATTAATATCATCCATGTACTGATTTTGGTTTTGGCATTGTATAGATACTGTGCTATCGTCTGCAAATAGGGACATTGGATGTTTAGTATATTTAGGTAGGTCATTTATATATAAAATAAATAAGAGAGGGCCCAATACACTTCCCTGAGGCACGCCATAAGTAATATCACGTGATTCGGATCTATATGTAACCTCATTTTTATTTTTAATATCTATTTTTGTTATACTTGTAACTTGAGTTCTGCTCGAAAGGTATGATTTTATCAACTCTAGTGCGTTACCTCGGATTCCATATGACTCCATTTTATTCAATAATATCGAGTGGTCTACGTAGTCAAACGCCTGCGTCATATCGCAAAAGATGGCACATACCGGAGATCTTTTATCAACATTACCGATCACCTTTTCATAGAAATCATAGATTGCCAAATTCGTGTTCCTATTGGATCTAAATCCTTTTTGCTCCTGACATAAGAGTTCGTGATGTTCTAAGTACGCATAAATTTTACTATGTATATATTTTTCGAAAATTTTAGAGAAGATAGATACTAGTGTAATTGGCCTATAGAATTCCATTAGCTCTTTATTTTCTTTTTTGAAGAGTGGCTTAACAACTGAGGTTTTAAGTTTATTAGGATATATTCCTTCAATAATGCATAAATTTAGTATGTAACTCAAATGTCCACTTATATATAAATTAGCTGCTTTAATTACTTTTGTACAAATGTCATCATATCCTACACTATTTGTATTTTTTAGTCCATATATAATTTTTTCTATGTCATTTGGAATGCTAGGAGGTATAAAAATAGATTTTTGCGTACCTACTATTTTAGAAGTTACGTTATGACCAGCACCTACGATGGGTTTAATCTTATCAATAAAGTAATTGTTAAACGCATTGGCAATTTCGAGAGGATCCGTAACAATGACACCACCGACTTTGATTTTGGTTATAGAGTCACGAGGAATGTTGTGCCTTGACTTATTTATTATATTCCATGTGCATTTGGATTTATTAGCTGCGTTTTTAATTTTAAAATTATTCTGCGACCGTTTTGTAAGCCGAATAATTTTTTTAAATACCTTTCCGTAATTCCTGTATTCATTTTTAGTACGAGCACAGGGATTCCGCCTAAACTGCCATAGTAGCTCACGTTTCTTAACACTGCACTTCCTTAGCCCGCGTGATATCCATTTAGGTTTACTATAGATTTTTTTTGTCACCATTTTAAAGGGAAAACATTGGTCATAAAAATATGTAAAGTGATTAATAAAGTAGTCGTATGCTATATTAGGGTCAGATTCTAAATACATGTCAGGAAAAGTAAAGTCATTAAGACATTTCGTAAATTTTCTAATGTTGTCATCACTAATGAAGCGAATACGTTTTCGCCATACCTTGATTAAGGGTATCCGTTTAGAAGGAAATTGCATAATCTGCGCAGTATGATCCGACAAAGAAAACTCCAACACTTCCGCCTCACATTTCCCAGAAAAATTATGCGCAAAATTATCCAAGCAGGTCCCACTAATTGGTCTAGTCGGTTCATTTATAGCTAATGTCATGTTATAATTTAATAAAAGACTTTGGAAATCCCGAGTCTTATTATCTAGCTTTAAAATATCAATGTTAAAATCTCCTGCAAGTATTATGTGCTCATAATTCCTCTTGTTTAACAATTGTAATAGTTTTTCAAGTTTACAATAAAATATCTCTAAATTATGCTGCAATGGTACTCTATAAATACATACCACAACAGTACTATGTCCAACCAGTTCTATACCACAACATTCAAATGGACCCGGAATTGACAAACCCTTTACATCAGGTAGTTCTTTAAAATGGTGTTCCTTTTTAACAAGTATACATGACCCTCCCCGCCTAATATCACTTCGACTGTAACATGTAGCTAATGAGTAGTTTGGTACGTCCAAATAGTTCTCATATCCATTCATAATGAAGTGTTCTGTTATACACAATATATCCAACTGTATATTTTTCCTTTCAGACAGGTCGGCCAAACGAATAGACAATTCATCAGCTTTGTTTATCAAACCAGCTATGTTTTGATGTAAAATCATTAAATGTTTATTCGAGAAAAAACTGAGTTTCATCATCTCTAACTTCAGGTATACTTTGCCACACAGCATTCGAAATTGACCTTTTACTTTTCTGTATCTTGTTAGTCAGTTCTGCAATAGAGTCAAATACTACTTTTAGTCCATAATTGTTTATTACACCTGAATCAAATGATCTGAATGCAATCTGAAAAAATTAAAATTGTAAATGTTACTGTTCGAAATAAATGGTGGTTTAATATTCGTTAAAAAATAATTCTACTGTTTGATAAGTTTTTTAAACAAAAAAATGTGTAAAAATTCATTAAATTGTGTTTCTGTGAAATATTTTTCATTCTAGTAAATTGTCTGTGAAACATTAATATTCGTAATAAAACATTTTCTGGGAAACGAAATTCTATAAAATTTCTGTCTGCGAAAAAAGGGGCTCCCACTAGAGGTATTTATTATGCACATTCATAGACGAGCAGTGTAATAATGATGGTCTCAAATGAACAACGCTTCTATAAGTAATGAGCCTGGTAGTACAGCAGTATTTTTGCTCAGTACGACATAACTCTCACATCAGGGCACAATGACAAACTTCACGACCATTGTTGCGGCGAACTCGTAAAAACACTCCCGACACTATTGTTATTATTTGTTAATTAATTATAAAGTGCTTCCCGGGCACCCCCACGGTGACGATGCTCAAATTATCGCAATACATCTACTGCGCTCTATAATAATCATATTTTAATAATACCTCGAATTTGCTGTTCTTGTTAATTTTGTATTGGGGATACCTATGATTTGCCACAAGCATCGGCTAGTTGTATTATAAAACGATAGTTCAATAAAAATAAAGGTACAATTTACTCGGAACGGGTGTAATTCGACCTTTGTAGAGTAACTGAGGGTGTTGTTGCTGTGGCCGAGTTTTGGGCTGACAAAATTTAAAGAACAAGCCAGTCATTAGATTTTTTTTTATATAGGACACGTCAATTTGACTTCGCCTCGCCTGATGGTAAGCTGAAGGCAAAGTCTCTGAAAAGAGGGTCACCACCAGATACCAGATCCAGCCCTTGACTCGAAGAAGAAGACGGGTGTATTGTTTGTTAGGCCTGCATTTAATATGGACCTTAGATTTAGTACAAATATTAGATGCTCTTGTTTGACGTAAATAAACTATTGAACAGTGTCCCTAACACGTATTGAAAGAACGGAGCATTGTGATTGGCCGTCTGCCTACTGTGAGCCTGTGTGCGTGTGTGAAGTCAACCAATAGTATTGCTCCGTTCAATCAACACGTTTGCGTTACGATTACGATAGTTTTTCGTGCTAGAGCTACAGAGAGCAAGCAATTACACATTTCTGATATATAACTATCAGTACTTACATACAAGGAAGGAAAATAAGACTATTTACCTAACACGGTAATTATGCGGTAATATAGGAAGTGTGTGCCACCTCTACGACGTAGATAAGGTTTTCCTGCAGGTGAAGTAAGCGTTGGAATAGGAATATTACTCGCTTATGGCCTCGTGGAGTATAGGTGTATGGGGCTTCAACAAGACCTTCATGGTCAAGGTAACCTCATTCACAAGCTGGTCACACACACATGTACATCAACTGATTGACCGAAGAAGAACTCTTGTGCAGGTTGTCCCCATCATAAAAGTTACGCAGGGCAGACCTCCTAGACAAATAGCAATTCGTTGGTTCGGTCAGCGTATTGTTAAATAGAATAACGAATGTATGGGATTTGACGTATATGACAAGTATTTTGACGTATATGACAAGTATTTTGACGTATATGACAAGTATTTTGTCGTATATGACAAGTATTTTGACGTTTATGACAAGTATTTTGACGTATATCACAAGTATTTTGACGTATATGACAAGTATTTTGTCGTATATGACAAGTATTTTGACGTATATGACAAGTATTTTGACGTATATGACAAGTATTTTGACGTTTATGACATTCGTTGACGACTGTAATATACGTCAAATCCCATACATTCGTCATTCTATGCTACAACACGTACAACGAATGAAACTAATTTAGACTTACCTACTTACCTTACGTAGGTAGCATTTAAAACAAACGGTATTATAACTGCAAACCGCACGCTGTATCAAATACTTACCTACCTACGACGTAGTGATTATTTGACTAGCGTATATCCTTACTGGTAGGTAACTACGTAAACCTTTTGATAGTTATAATTATTTCGGAATTCCCGTACATTATCGGGAATGATAGTAGTAGTTATGTACAGAAACGTTAGTGTCACAGTATACGTGCCTTTTAATAAATTATTACTATTAAGTAATGATTATACAGGAGATATGTATGAAATTTATAGTTCATATTCATACATACATACAATCACGCCTTTATCCCAGGAGGGTTAGGCAGAGGGGAATTAACACCCACATTTCACCAATCATTGTATTAGGTCCCACGTAATAGTTCAATTTATAGTTCAGCATTCTCTTAATCCAGGAAACTCAGGTACGAGATCGATACAGTTATGGGTAAGATGTTGTCAAGTGGGTGTGCCTTCGAGACACAGGGCAGTGTCACGTTATTGCCAGTTACAGTCATTTGCCAGCGTTACCCACCATTACAGGCGTGTGCAATTACAAGGCCCTGGAGCGTTATAGCGTAAACATTCGCAACTTTGGTCGTGCAACCGTTGCACAATCAATGCTATCGGTCTTATCAGCTGGCGGAGTAGACACATTGATGCATTTCCAGTGCAGGAATATTTATCACTAAACTTAGTTAAACTTAGTTTTAAGGAGCTTTTGACGTCAAAAAGCTGTAACAGTGTTGCACTATTTTGAGAAATAAAGACTTTGACTTTGACTTTGACATATTAGATAATGTGACAGGAATAAAATTGTTTTAAAGGAAAACCTTTGTCATTTTTCTCTTGAGATTAATTAGAATTTGTTAAGCATTTACGGAGGTAGAGGTGTATTATCACCCCGTCAACTTTGATTTTCATTCCTACGTTATAGGGGGCGAGCCTATTGCCTACAAGCGGGCACTTAGTTGTGGGCTGTATCTATACTGTCGGATGGAGAACAGCCTTTAGTCGCCTTCTACGACACCTACGAGAAGAGATGGGGTGGTCCTACTCCTACTCATTACATCTACTCAAAAATCACCTCAAATCAAATTTGTATCTTGCAACGCAGAGGTTGCAATCCAACTGCGTTACGACCAGTTGTTAGTCTTCCAAGTACACAATAGGTCCGTTTGGCGGTGCTCGGCGACGCTGGCGCGACATTGCTTCCGTTGCACATAAAAACAACGCGCCGATGCGAACCTTTATTGCGACAGGTTTCCGGCGCAAACCGCGCCACCGCACCGCACTAGTCGCCGCGATCATTACTGGCCTATGTGACGATACGACCTCTTATTTGGACGCTGCTTCAAGAATTATACAAGTAAGTAGGGTTCAGCTCTTTTTAAGTTCAATCCCCAAAAATTACATGTCAGGTACATTGGAGATACTTAAAAAAATGAGTTATTAGGTACTGTGCACGAAAATATTTTTTTTGGAATTCTTGTCTGTTTGTTCGCAATGGACGAAAAACTGATGAATGGATTTTGATGTGGTTTATTTTTGTTAGAAAGGGCTTGGTCAGCTTGGAACCCCTAACCCCTCCAGCTAAACAAAAAAAAAATTGCTTGTGTTAGTAGTGGGTACATTGGCCAGGATGTGAACCCGGGACCTCTTGATCTTGATGAGTAAGTAGGTACCTAAATATAAAATCTTTCGCTGCTAGGCTTGCCATCTGACGTAAGGTGCAGCTCTCCTAATTCCCCGGGCGCCGCGCGGTCGCCATTACGTTCTACAGTTGCTTTGCTCTTATTACCAGCTTCCTCTCTCCATGAAAACGAATGCATGTAAGTACTTTTGGCGCCAGTGCCCATGGACGTATATTGTTTTTATTTTATTTTCAAGTAGCTTTAAATTAGTTACCAAGGTTTTCAGATAACGTGGAAATTCTGTATTATTTATTTGCTTTTTTTGTAACTTTGTGCTTATTTGGTGACCAGGCTTTTTTCACGGCCTCACCAGTAAGCCGGTACTCCTATTGCTTTCTAAGAGGGTCTGGCGTAGTTCTACTTTCAGGGTTGGAGTATACATGGGAGTTGTTTCCGGGAAAGCTACCCTCTTCCTACAGTCCCGGGTCCTTTAAGCGCGGCGTGAAAAAGCATCTGATGAGGCCGTCAAGCTGAGTGTCACCATTGTAACACGGTCTATAATGGTGACCCTATTTTTCGAGGTGAAATCAAATTGACGTGACCTATATAAAAAAAAATCTTCTCCAAAGTGCAAACATCAGATGGATGACTGTAATGATGATAATGTTAATTTTTCTAATAGTTTCTATTTAAAACTAACTTCATTTCATTATAAAGCTGTCTGTCCACAGCCTGCGTCCATTTATTTAACTATTTACGAGTTAGAAGCATAATAAAATGAAATGAATAATAAAATTCATGTCGTATCGTTTAGGTGTGCTCTCGTATAGGTGTTCACGATCGCGTGAATAGGTACTAATGTTTAGTAGTGAGTTATTAAGGCGAGTATGTCGTGAGTGCGAGGCGAGGTGTCGCGCGCTGGCGGGCCGCCAAGCGAGCTGAGGTGGAGATTAGACGACACCTCGCTGTTTAGCAGAAATTTAGTTATATCTGAAAGTAAATTCATACAAGAGATGTTTTGTCTTCATAAGTATTGCTTGTATAATGGAGTGTTGGAGATTTTATGACTGTAAAAGTAGTTATTTCAAATGTTCAGTAAGTATAGCATTAATAAAATAATTATATTAAGTAGTTAAGCGATAACTCAATCCATACGTTCGTGCTATAACGGTCATTGAGGAGTGCTTTCGAAGGCTTTCTTCGAAGACAAAATCCAGCCTAGCAGCTTTTTTATACCACTTAGGTGACAGACAAGCACACGGTCCACCTGATGGAAATAGGTTACCGTGGCCTATGGACATAAATAACCAGGGGCGTCACACTCCTGCTGCCGACCACGCAAGAACCTTCTAATGCCCTTCTTGAAGCACCCCATACCTACTGTAGTCACCTTTGATCATAGTTCATCATAAATCTTACTATAGAGAAGTATGTAAATTTAAGGAGTCATGATATCTCGTTAAAGGTAATAGTGCCACACTCTGTCCCGCATTTGAAGCTATACTGAACGCAACGTAATAGGGTGATTTTATCTACATTTTCGAAGAATTTCAAAGGGTTGGCAGGGCGATTTTTGTTAACATCTATAGACTGTGGTAATCGGTGCCCATCAGGTAGGCCGTGTGCTTGTATACCACCTAAGTCACAAGAACGACATTTCAACACAACGAATTTTAATTCATTTTAATTAAAATTCGTTCATAAACAAAAATTATCCGCGAACACAGAAATGAACAAACGCGAACGACAAAGAAGTAAATAAAAAATGATAGATATTCTGTGACAAATGTTATGTTATAATTAATTATTACAAGTTTAAAAATAAATAACCAAGAATGCTAGCCATGACCTACTAACGAAAAAATAGCACAATCTAAGTACATACGTACCTATTATGCAATAATTATTCCCAGTTAAGCAGCGTACACAAACCACAGGAACATGACAAGGTGATAGCGACACCGCAAACTATTGTGTAACTATTATTAGGAACGGACTATATTCCTATTTGCGCCTATGGGGTTAACCGAGAAAACTCGAGTGAGTCAGCAGATAGAAATTATTTATTTCCTTTAATAAACATATTAATTATATTTCTAAATATACTTAAAAATATAATTAACTAGCTTTTGCCCGCGGCTCCGCCCGCGTGGATGTCGGTTATCGCGACCAAACATAGCCTATGTCCTTTCTCAAGGTCTAACCTACCTCTATACCAAATTTCATCAATTCGGTTCAGCGGTTTAGTCGTAAAAGTGAGACAGACAGACATACAGACAGACAGAGTTACTTTCGCATTTATAATATTAAGTAGGGATAAATAGGATTAAAAAAAGACCTATTACGCAGCACACAAGCACAAACTAAGCTATACTTGTAATATGGGTTTTAGAATGGGGATTTTTGAGTAAATAAATAAATATGAAAAGGCCCAGATCAATTCTGATAGACATTTTCATGCATTTCAGTGAGTGGGAATCAAAACTTGAAGCCATGATCTATGACGTATCAAAAAAGGTCCAAAGAATCCAATAGGAATAGTGGTAGTGTGGAGTCTACTTGGACACTGCGATTCCAATATGAAACTAGCTATTGCCAGTAATAATAGACCAATTGGTCAAATAATCTAATATTCTGATAAGAGTGCCGTACTGTACCTACCTACTAGGAAGCTTGGAAACCCTTAAAAGAGGCTCTATACCATATACGTCACGGTGCCTTTCACGCTTCTTTAGTTTTCCCACACATACGTCACACTAACGCCTAACGTAATAAATGCAGGCCCTCCTATTCGCAATAGTGCAGTAAATCGTATACTAATTAGATTCTTTACCAGTGCGCCAAACAAAGAGCGATCAATCAAGTTATCTTCCTAGAAGCGGGTGATGTGCGACACGTGAACGTTGCGTACGCGCTCCTTCACCTCTGACTCCGATATGCGCGCAAATAGGCTACCGATTGACGTCACACACCGCGCCGAGGTAAGCGCGATATCGCCGAACTCTGACTCCGCTATCGCGAGCGCGCGCCGCTCACACCTCGCCGCTGATTATGTGCTATCTACTCTAGGAAAGGGCCTCATTTCCATTGGACACATACATATTACTTGACGTATCAACATACTCGTATTTTCAATTTTCCGAATGATCACTCTGCTTAATTTTTACAGCCTTATCATCCCCATTGTGAATTCTCAATTGCACCCAAAGTTTGCACTTTTTGGAAATCGAGGATTTTTCAGGAGCAACTATCTGTCCTCCCCAACCCTGAGAGGAAAGCCTACGCCAGAGCTTCATCTATTGTCACCTGCTAGTGCACTGATTAGAATGTGAGATTAACCTGAGGCGAAGGTTTGGGTATTTGTCAATATACTCGTATTTTAGATTTTAATTCTGAATACCATCGAATAATTAGACAGCTATCCATTATTAATATCAATGATATTGTATTTCCACCGCTAGTCTCGTCAGGTGAAGAATTTAATTATAAGCTGTTTCGGTATGTCAATATTAATTAACTACTTACACTTAAATCTTATTAGAAAATTTCGTCAATTTAAAATATATTTTGCGGGAATCAAATGGTCTAAGATATCGGTCTGCATTTGGGTCGCGCAAAATTGCGGCGCAGTTTGCGAAGTTAACCTTACCACTGTTATTATTACGAGCTAATAATGCGTATTATTATCTATTATTATTATTTTTCGGCCGCTATCGCCTTGGGTCAGGTTTTAGGAAGTGGACCACATTGTCGTCAGCGGTGTTTACTCTTCGTATTGTTTTAATTTGGAGATAGAGTTATAAAGGAAATATTTATGTACCATACGTACTTACGTACGTTAATTTAGTTATAAACATTATGATTATAGATAGTTTTATTTTGCAGCTTGCCCCGTGGTCATAAGTTTTAAATAATAATATTAAATAAATATTGTAGGACTTTCTAAATAACGCTATCTAGAACACAATAGCGTAGTTTAACTAGTTTGTGTTATGAGTTCTAGAATGCGGATTTAAAACATACGAATACATAGAAACATTTTTGTAAATGAATACACAATACATACATAAGTACCCAGCCCAATGCAAATATTCATATTCATGCATATAAATATTTACACTACGGGGGCATCAAAAATCCGCGCCACTGCTACGCCACAGAGCCAGTCAAAAATGTTCATATTTCAAGACTGCATTAGTGGTCACTGTGGTTTGTTATCGGTTGTTATGTATGATTGACTCCGCATTACCTTGGCGAAATTCCCGTTTCCCATAATATGAGGTTTTCACCTTCGCGGTCATAGTATCCGTTTTCCACGCGGGCGAAACTGCAGGCAACAATTAGTATAGAATAGCTGTAAGAATTTTACTGACCATTTTAATAGTCACACACTCATTGTTCTAATTTAATGAAATAAATGATAATTTCTTGTCATGTGTTTATTTACCTATTCTGTAATATATTACTTTACAGAATTAATATAATAAAATACTTATCGGTGGGATTTACCATACAAAGCGCTGTTATTATGAGTTTATGTAATTTTAATTAAGTAATTATGCGTAAATTATTATTGAAATTGGTATCATTGTATTGTGTTCTTATGTATAGGTAGTTATGTCATATTTTGTTTGTAATTTTCTGGACTAGGACTGCATGACAGATAAGCTAGGACAGCAATGACACTGTCTGAAGTGTACGCGAATCTAACTCATTGAAATAAAACTACTTTTTTAACGGATTCTATCGCGATATATTTGTTTTATCGCGCTATATTGCGATTATTCTGTACATTCAACGCTAAGAACTCTAAGCGTTCCTAGGCGCCTCCTTCCATGTCTTCATATTTCACACCAATTTGTCTGTTCGCGTCTGCCATCATCCGATATCATCAGCATAGGTGGTAAAAATATTCACTTTTGTCTAGCGAAAGAGAACTGATTTTCAAGACACAGGGAATTCTAATGTGAAGATCATTGATCAAATATTTTTAAGTCATGTAAACTGAATTTAAAAATATTTTTCGTAATTATACCCACCTGCTTACGTGTGCTGCCTTGGCTGCCTGCCTAAACACGTTTAATTCGGAGGAAGTGCCTAAGAGAACGCTATCGGAGTGGCTGCACACTGGGTAAACATAATATGACACGACTCGACAGAAGAAGAAGAGAATAAATGTTTCAAATATTTCAAAAATAGGTACATGAGCATCAAAGAATCAAAGAATCAATTTCATTTATTCAATTTAGGCACATAAAGAGCACATATGAACGTCAAAATATTACAATATCATGTCAAGTTAAAATAAAGTAAATTAATAAATCATTTGAAAATGATTCTTTCGCTGGTTCGGTAGTTGGTTCTACTGAGAAGATACCAGCAAGAAACTCAGAGAACTCAATTATACTTTTTATTTTATTTTTTAAATATAGTTTTTATACAATTATTATTCTGCTGAAACTCACATGAGCAACCGTAGAGGCTGCTCATGTGAGTTTCTGATCGAACAACGACAAAACCTCTAATACTTCGTGGTACAGAAACGTCCCATGGATGGATGCCAGGAGTACCTCATAAGCATATCGAAAATACATAAAACCCAGTGTATCAGTCCTAGCATAGTCCCTGAACTAGACGCAGGTAAGCACGAACTTAGGTATAATGCATGTGCGGTTAATATTAGGTTTATACGTTTTGTGATTAGTGTTGGTGTTATTACAAATAATGTCGTCCAGGTATTTATGATATGGAACGTAACAAACATGTTTGCGCCAAGACGTATTTCCCCAGCACGTGTAATGACAGACGGATGGCATGACGGAAATAAAATTGATTAATAAGTAAGTAGTTGATTGAGAACGCGTATGCCCAATACAGAGCCTTCATATTTAATTCAAATTCAAATATAGGTATTTATTCATTTAGGTCATGTGTGGTTCCCAGCAATAATGCCCGGAATGCGGCAGTAGGCTCACCCCCTATTACGTGGGACCAAATAATATGATTGGTGAAATGTGGGTGTTTATTCACCTCTGCCTAGCCCTCCGGGGATGAAGGTGTGAGTAAAGTGTCGCCACTATTGTCAATAAATAGTTCACTTAGAGGGACTGAGTGGTAATCGAGTAGGTTAACTCATTACAAAGATAAGCAGCGCTAGCCAGGTCGGTCTTGGGATGGGTGACCATTCTTAAAATATTGAAATTGTCTCGGATATTACGTGCCATACGAATATTTATGGACGTCGTTACGGATAGTTGCAGTCCTAAAAAGTCCGACACCTAATCTACAGAACTTATCGCCAATATTTTGTTGAGGTCAGTCAGATGGCAGTCGCTTCATGAAAAATATCGATGTTCGCTTGCATCGCAGTTAGATTGGCAAAAGCGGACATCGGAATCTGAGGTGAAGGCCTCCGATGCCACCGGGACTATCGCAAGAGTGATGATGACTAAGCTCACTAATGGTTATCCATACTAATATTATAAATGCGAAAGTAACTCTGTCTGTCTGTTTATCTGTTACGCTTTCACGCCTAAACCACTGAACCCATTTTGATGAAATTTGGTACAGAGATAGATTAGACCTTGGGATAGGACATAGGCTATAACCGACATTCAAACGGGCGGAGCCGCGGGCAATGACCACAATCGGTCAAATAATTTACTAAAAGGTTACACGGTAACTAACAGACGCAGATTGTACGTATCAATCTGCGTATCACAGGCAGATATACATATGAGGAAGAGAATCTGGTAGATAGGTACTACTGCCAGCCGAAATTAGCATGTAACAGTGATTATTATTATAAATTAGTTGAATTCGTGTACCAGTTTAATAAGTTATCAGACAATGGCCCTGGTTCACGTCAGTGGGCGTTTAAAGATACCTATTCACGGGACGTTAGCTCACTAGTCGGACGCTACCTACCGCTCACTGCGAAAAACGTTATCTGCGTATGTCACCTCATATTATTATTTTTTTCTCACAATAAAATTATCAGTCTGTTAACCAGATAGAGCTAATGCCAAATATTTTTTTTTTGTAAAGAATATTAGCATCCGAAATTACTAATATTCCCGTTAACCCCTCCAACTAAGCTTAATTACTTGTGCTAGGCTAGGAGTGGGTACACGTCGGTAGTGTAATGGCCAGGATTCGAACCCGGGACCTCTCGATCGTAAGGCGGACTCCTTAACACTAAGCTACCGACGACGACGCTTCAAATACAATATACCGGAGTTTATACTAAAATTCTGACTGTTAAAATTATATTTCTTTAGGTCTATTATGAGAAAATTGGAGTGTATTTTCAGTGAGGAATCTCTGGTATGAAAAAAACTTTAAGAAGTCAGTAGATAATAGACTAATATTGGTACAAATCTCTTAGTAAGTTTGAAACAAAGCTTATTATAGCGCATGTTTAATTTGCCTAGTTTTTTTTTTGTGTGTTTTTTTTTAATAATTAGTCTTATTATTTTATCACATGCATATCTTAAAATTAAAGCAGCCTAGAGCAGCTATCTTAAGAGACCTGGCTGGAGCGAGGAAGTACCTACTTTCACACAATACTTCCACAAGTATAGCGGTAGGCGGTAGGTACCTATGCTGCGTTTCATAGGGATATCTTTTTATATTTTTGATCATGGGACTACCGACACCATAGATACTGTCACTGTAAGCGTTATGTACTAAGCTACGCGTTATAATATGTATAAACTTACTTATAGTTACAGATATATTGTTAATTATGTTAACAAATATATCTGTAACTGTCGTGTCGGTGTAGCGAACACATAAGATTTTTTCTTACCAAAATCACATAAAGCATCTAAAGACGTTTTCATTTTAAAGATCAAGTCTTTTGATCTCGTTTGATTGCTTTAAAATGTTTGATCTTTTACTGTTTAAGGAAAAGATCGTGGCTTGAATGGACAGCTTTATCTAATTATCATAATTGCATGTGCGCTTTCGCAGAGTGCTATGTAGGTGAGCGCATAGATTACGTGCGCTTTGGCGACTGTTGCGCAACAAACTCGTTATAGATGTGACAAGTGACGCGCGGTGCGAGATATAGGCGCATATATCCGCTGGATCTACCTTGTACTACGTGATATCCCAATACACCCTCCCTTCCCCCTGGTGATGTTTCGTGATGTTTTCCGAACACCGGGTGGCGCAAAAGTAAAGACCCTATTTGGTTCGGCTATAACATTTTTTCTAAATTAGAAAACTAGATTTAGGTTTTTTTAAATGTATATTTGTACCATTAAATTTCGTACCATTAGGATTTAAAGATGATGTCTTTTAAATGGTGACCTCCAGAGTTGATACACATTTGAGCCCTATTTATGACATTTTGCATAACTTGCCGTAACACTTCCTGCGATATGTTCGTTATTTCTTGACGAATGTTTTCTTTTAGAGCTGCGAGAGTCTGTGGCTTGTTCACATACACCCGAGATTTCAAAAAACCCCAAAGAAAGAAGTCTGGACTGGTCAGATCGGGTGATCTTGCAGGCCAAGGCAAATCGCCAAAACGAGAGATAACTCGGCCTGGAAAAGCGTCCCTCACTAAGTCCATAGTATCGCGCGCTGTGTGTGCCGTAGCGCCGTCTTGTTGAAACCAGATGTGCTCCAGCCCCAATTCGTCCAAACTGGGTATCAAAAACTCACGTAACATGGTTCTGTAGCGTTCTCCAGTGACAGTTATCGCATTGCCTCCAGCGTCTTCGAAAAAATAGGGTCCGATCACTCTGTCAACACAGATGCCACACCATACAGTAACTTTTAGTGGGTGTAGAGGTGTTTCTTGAATAATGCGCGGATTATCAGTGCCCCAGAACCGAGTATTCTGCTTATTGACATGCCCTGAGAGATGGAAATGCGCTTCGTCACTCATAACCAATTTTGAAGGAAAATCATCCTCTTCAAGGTTGAGGTTTATGACGCGCTGGCAGTAATCTAGACGAGCTCGGTGGTCAGCAGGCAGCAGCTGATGAGTCATTTGAGTTTTATACGGGAACATCTTTAAGTCTTTCACCAAAATACGCTGCAGGGTCCGTCTGGAAATGCCCAATTGCGTGGCACGTCGCCTCGTTGATGTTTCTGGACACTCTTCCACATCTTCGCGCACAGCATCGATATTTTCAGCTGAACGGCCTGTTCTTGGTCTCCCAGACTTAGGTCTATCCAATGTTGAGCCAGTTGCTTCAAGGCGTGTGGCAAAGCGTCGAATTGTGCGACCAATCGGTGCCGGACGGTGGGGAAATCGTCGACGAAATTCACGTTGTGTTCTTATCACTGATGAATTATTCCGTAAGAACATTGACACAATTATTCCACGTTCTTGGGGAGTAAAACGGTCCATGTTTATTTTCAGTGTATTGTTCACTACACAATTTTCAACAACAGAATGACAGAAAATGTCATATAAAAAAAATAAAGGTATTTTCTTTAGTGCCAGTACTTTTGCGCCACCCGTTATAACACTATTACATCTAGCCAGTTTAACAGACGGTTAATTGGGGAGATTTATTTTAGAAGATAGCAACACTGGTACTATTTTTTTACGTAACTTAGGTGGCAGATAAGCACACGGCCCACCTGATGGGACGTGGTTACAGTGGTCTATAGACGTATGCAACACCAGAAGCGTTACACTCGTGCTGTCGACCCTGAAAAAACCTTCCAATGCCCTTCTTTCAAGAAGTGCATTGGTGACTATAATATGGGGTTCTTCAGAACCCCATATTATAGTCACCAATAAAGAATTATCTGCTATCTATCAATGCCACTTTTCGTTGTAATTTTATAGCTCAAGAACGGACTCACCTATCCAAACCATTTGTTTAGGCTTTGTTTGGACTATTTAGTAGATGGTTCATGTGAATTGTGAAGTTTGCACAAAATCGGTCGATGTGATCGACTTTTAGGCGGTACGAAGTTCGCGGGGTCAGCTTGTGATCTATAAAATTAATCTCTATCTCTATAATATTATTATCGAGAGACTAAGAGTCATAAAGTAAGTTTGAGACAGATTAAAGTAAAAATATTGACATGACCTGCTAACACTGAATAATCTATACTATTATAAAATTGTAAAGTGGTCGTGTCTGTACATTGGAGATATTTAAAAAAAAATACTTGGGTTATGTTATATTAACGATACTGAACACGAAAATATTTTTTTTGAATTTCCTGTCTGTTTGTCTGTTTGTCTGTTTGTCTGTTTGTCTGTTTGTCTGTTTGTCTGTTTGTCCGCGATGGACGCAAAAACTACTGGACGGATTTTGATGCGGTTTTTTTTGTTAGAAAGGGCTTACTCAGACTTAAAATCTTACGTTTGTTTGATCGCAATCGGTTGAGTAGAACCGGAGTTGTGAACAATATTGATATTATACGGAATATGAGCGGAAATATAGATGGCGCTTTTTTATTTTTATGGATGATATTTTATATCTTATTACATCCGAGCAAGTATGTAAATAAATAGACTTTAATTCACATTTATAATTGTGTAAACAAATGCGATTTTAATCATTAAATTATTATTTTTTTGTCAATGAATTTGTTTTCATATGCGTAACTAGATGGCGTTAACGCGGTTTTGAACATACTATGGTTTCGTTCCAACTGGACGTATATAAGCATTTTTTTTATTTTGTTTTCCTTTCAATTTCTAATTTGTCAGGTATGAAATAGATGTCGGTACTGTCTTAAGATCAGTTACAAAATCGTTTTCCACACAAAGACACATTCCTTAGAGCGTGGTGAAGGATATAGTGGAGTAGACAAGAGATACAACGGGGAAGCGAAGGAGTAGGGGAGAGGGTTTTTTTATACCACTTAGGTGGCAGACAAGCACACGGCCCACCTGATGGAAAGTGGTTACTGTGTCCTATAAACGTATGCAACACCAGGGGCGTCACACTCGCCCTTCTTGAAGTATCTACCCCATACTATAGTCGTGAGTCGTACTGTAGTAATGAGGTCGCAAACAAGCACGCGGCCCTCCTGATGGTAAGTGGTTACCGTGGCCTATGGGTGAGTGCAACACCAAGGGAGTCACACTTGTGCTGCCTACCCTGTAAGAACTAAGAGCATGTATGGTGAACCTTTTTTGTGACTATCGTATAGCACGGGCGCATCTAAATATCTACTTTGTGGCGTGCCCAAAAAATTGTGCCACGTGCCACCTTTGGCACGCGTGCTATTGGTTCGCCATTCCTGGATTAGAGCTTGGTGAGGGATATAGTGGAGTAGACAAAAGTTACAACGGGGAAGGGGAAGGAGTAGGGGAGAGGGTGGGGGAAGGGCAAAGGTATGGGGAGTAGAGAGTCGAGTAAATAATGCAGATAGAAGGTTTTTTTTATACCACTTAGGTGGTAGACAAGCACACGGCCCACCTGATGGTGAGTGGTTACCGTGGCCTATGGGTGAGTGCAACACCAGGGGAGTCACACTCGTGCTGCCTACCCTGTAAGAACTTAGAAAATCTGTACCGTCAGCGCAAAAGATAAGTCGGACAAAGCCTTTGGTTTGACTGACAGCACAAAGCACAAGCTACTCCAGTGAGCTTTGGCTACCCTACTCGCCGTCGGAAACACAACACGAGGTTATTAAGCCGCGGCCTTCTGTAGGCCGGAGATACTTCCCCAGTCCGACTGCTCCATTGGTACGAATATACCGAGTATATGGCGAGTAGAATGTCTAATCAGCGTTCAACGCTCAACTTTCAGCACTATTTACAACACCACGCGATAAACGACATCCACGCGGGCGGAGCCGCGGGCAACAGCTAGTATTACTAAATAATGCTTTCTGTTACTTAAAGTCATCAAATTAATAAAGTCATCGAGTATCTTACTCTTAATTGAAGCCTGACAAAAGCATGAAGATATCATCTATCCGAATTAAGTACATATTAACACTAATATGAGTCAGTGACTGTAAATCATATTTCTAATGGCGAGAAATGTATGATACAGTGGACAAAGAAGATACAGCTGCACCTTCACATACAACTTTATATAAATACTAGCCTTCCGCCCGCGGCTCCGCCCGCGTGCATCTCGGTTAACGCGACCTTTGCTCATATCTCCGGTTCTACTCAACCGATTGCGATCAAACAAACGTAAGATTTTAAGTTTGAGCAAGCCCTTTCTAACAAAAAAAACCGCATCAAAATCCGTCCAGTAGTTTTTGCGTCCATCGCGGACAAACAGACAAACAGACAAACAGACAGGAAATTCAAAAAAAATATTTTCGTGTTCAGTATCGTTAACATAACATAACCCAAGTATTTTTTTTTTAAATATCTCCAATGTACAGACACGACCACTTTACAATTATATAATAGTATAGAAGTGCAACCGTACCTGTTGCAAATACAGTAATTAAAATTGATTTATACCTAAATCACCTCGTGTTATGTTTCCGACTGTGACTAGGGTAGTCAGAGCTCACTGTAGGGATTTTGTGCTGTCAGTGGAAAAACCAAAGGCTTTGTCTCTCTCTCTGTTCTTACAGGGTCGGCAGCACGGGTGTGACTCCCCTGGTGTTGCACTCGCTCATAGGTCACGGTAATCACTTACCATTAGGTGGGTCGCGTGCTTGTCTGCGACCTAAGTTGTAGTATAAAAAAAACAAAAGGTATGCACTTTCAAAGGTGGCCTTTAAATACTGATTGGACTGGATAGATTATGCCATTATAAGTTAACTTTCTGCCATATCTATTAATTAAGGTACGATGTCCATTCGTACATAGCATTATACATATTATGTATGGGTATGAATTGCACATATGTGTGTGTGTGTGTGTGTGTGTGTGTGTTATCAGTTGCACTCATTCATACATAGCATATCAGTGTGCTCGTACGTGGCTCCACCAGCTACTGCCATTCATACATTGATATACCTACTCATCATTCTCACAGCAATTACCCAGTTGCGCCTAAAGCAATTTTGGTTGATTTCTCTAGAAGCGACTGCCGTCTGATCTCCCAACTCTAGAAGAAAGCATGCGTCAGAGTCTCGGAGGGTTAGGCAGAGGTGAATTAACACCAACATTTCACCAATCATTGTATTCGGTCCCCCGGAATAGGGGGTGAGCCTATTGCCGTATTCTGGGCACTATTGTTGACTCGAGCCATGCATCTGAGGCTGAGTCTGGGCTGTATGTATCTGTCTGATGTTAAACAGCCCTATCCCTTAGTCGCCTTGTACAACAACGTATGCTGCCAGGTACCACGCGGCAAATAATCAGGTAATATATTTTGATATTCGGCGGAACATAATAATTATTCTTGTACGATACAAAGAAACTCGGACACGTTCCAAGCGCACACGCAATAGTTTTGTTATCATAACAATTTCATCTCGTTCTGGTACTTACTGTGAGGTGAGGGATGAACTCAACTCATGGCTACAGTTTGCCCCTGACCTCTGACCGCGCGTATCGTGCGCTGATAACACGACCTGCGCGCGCGCACATATACGTACACAACTGCGTCAGTGTGGGTAGAGAGAGAGCACGTATGTGCGTACCACGCGCTTGGTATTACTATTTATAATCTTGTCAGTGTGTTTGACAATTAATTGAGATATTTATAAATTCCTGATACGACACTTTGGCACACTGCGACTATTGGCACTTGTGAGCCTACAAAATATGAAGTTTTTATAGGACAGTAATTAATATTAGAAAACACTCCCTTGAAATGCCGTACGTTCAGAACAGGTTGCACTGGCCTGGATGATAGGCTAAGTGGTACGTATACATGAGTTTGACAATGACAAATACCCACAGAGGGCAAGCCCTCTGGGATTACCCAGGTATGAACAGGCAAGGCAACCGGTTTTGTGGTGAGTTGTAAAAATGCTCGCACCTCAGTGTCCTCGTAAGTAGGAGTCTTCGATCTACAAGTAAACATGTTTCGGGGAACTCCCTAAATGTATTGAATGGTAAACTGGAACGCTGAACAGAAGACGATAGGTACTTAAGGAAAACTGTAGTGTTAATGTAGTGTAATGTTATCATACGGCTGAGTATATGGTGGCTGGCAATAAAAAGTTAGAAGTAAATTTTCGAGTTATGCCGACACCAGTATATCTCCGAAGGAGTAGGCATAGTTGTATAATACTAATCCAACTGAGTATTTAACAGAAAAATTAGTACTTACTACTTTGTTCGATTTGGAAATTAAAGATAAGATCATGACCATAGACAAAGTGACCATAGACCTCATTGACTTGTAACAACTATGGCATATTATATAGTAGTGCAGGGTAGTGTTGCCTTTGCCAATATTGATCTAATGTCTACTGGTTTCTCTCTCTTTTATATCCGATTGAATGGTCTGTATAGATAATGTGTACCTTGTGATATTTTGCTTTGATTGTATTGCGTGCTGCGGGTCAGAATAAATATATTTTTCTTTCTTTCTTCTTTTTCTTATGCTCAGCAGTGGTCTGCTCTGATCCACTACGAATCAAACAGTTTACAATGTATCGGTTTACAGCTGAGATTGGCCCCAAGGTTCATCCCAGTCCAGACTGCTCAAATTGAGAAATCAGTGAGTCGGTGAAGGTCCCGTATAATTAAGAGGTTTTACATACATACATATCAAATCACGCCTTTGTGAATTAACACATTTCACCAATCATTGTATTAGGTCCCACGTAATAGGGGGTGAGCCCACTGCCGTATTCTGGACACTATTGTTGACTCGAGCCATGCATCTGAGGCTGAGTCTGGGCTGTATACTTATATCTGTCTGCGGCCTTACCATAAACCTTAAAACAGGTCAATAATTGAACTGCTGTCATTCTGCCAACTGCAAATGTCACTTTGTAATGTCATATAAATATATTGGATTACAAAGTGACATTTGCAGTTGATCGGATGACAGCAGTTCAATTATTGACCTGTTTTAAGAGTTCATGGTATGGGCCCTGATGTATCTTAACATAATAGATTTGAAGACAGAAGCAAATAAATTATCCATATCCTCAAAAAAAAAATATAACATAGTACGCTTGAAATTAGCAATAGATAGTCTCACACAAGTACCAGGCGCACATAACGCGAAGGGCCTAATCGGGCCCACGTCAATGGCAGCGTTACATCAAATTATTCCATTCCATTTTAGACGAAATGTATACAGAGCAAACATGAAAAGAGAACAAAATTAAGCATTAGCGCGGGACGCAAACCACGAGCGCCAGCGGTTAGAAATAGACTGGTCACGGGTTCAAGCCCAAATCCGAATAAGGATTTTTTATGATTTAAAATTGTAAGAAAACTTGGCTTTTTTTTTTTGCAATATTCAAATTTTCATTCCATATTGCATTAATTTTATACAATCATCGATATTTATATTGTTACTAAAGTAACCAAATACTAGGTATCCTAAGCAACTATAATATGGGGTTCTTCTAGAAGGGCATTAGAAGGTTTCTTCAGGGTCGGCAGTACGAGTGTAAGGCCCTTGGGGTTGCATACGTCCATAGGCCACGGTAAACACTTCCCATCAGATGAAGGGAAGTAGTTATTGTAAATCAAACAACTAGTTCTGATCAATGCTGGTTTATTACTGTCTGAATAATTATAAGAATACAGTTTTATATGCTTATAGTAACATACGTCACCTCACCTTCGGGGTGAAAGAAAAAAAAAATAATTATAGGATTACATTTTTTTTTTTTACACAATATATGGCTTAGTCCTATTTTTATGAATTGTTTGTTCTTTATTATTTTTCAGAATTCTTACATTTACTCCCATGTCTTCTAAAACTGAAAAAGGACCTTCATATACTGAGTCTAATTTCTTAGCACATTCATTTTTAACTAAAATAAGTTGTCCACTATTATATGATACATGGTTTACTTTCTTATCATAAGTACATTTACGTTTTTCCTTACTTACTAACAAATTGTTACGAGCGTCTAGTTGAGCTACTTGTAACCTATATTTTAACTCTAGTGAATAATTTTCAGGATTATATAAAGGTTCAATATATTGACTTACTCTAGACGGTATTTTACTAGGTCTACCAAACACTAATTCGAACGGCGTATATTTAGTCTCTGTGTGAACTGTATTATTAAAACTGTAACACCAAAAAGGAAACCACTGACTCCACGTGTCTTTTTGACCATTACAATTTATACGCAAAAATGCACCTAAATTTTTGTGAGAATTTTCTAATGCTCCTATAGATTGGTGATGATAAGCTGTAGAAGTTAGTTTCTCTATTTCTAGTAGTTTACATACCTGTTCCATTGTTGAAGAGACAAATTCTGTACCACGATCAGTCGCAATAGTGTCTGGCACGCCATACCTTAATATAAAGTTATTAACTAGTTCTCTAGCAATAGTTACCGTTTCCTTGTTCCTTAGTGGATAAGCTTCAACAAACTTTGTGAGTTCACATTGAATTGTTAGTATATAACAATATTCTTCCAGATCTCTATCTAACGGACCCACAACATCTAAAAAGATTTTTTCAAACGCATGCAAGGCTGTTGTAGTTATCTCCATTGGTGCTTTAACGTACTTACAATGTTTCATTTTTTGACAAGTAGTGCACTTACTGACAAAAACTTCAACATCGTTATCTAAACCAGGCCAGTAAAATACTCTCTTTATATTGTTTGTCATCCTACGCACTCCAGCGTGACCACTGGTGGGTAAAAGATGAAAATCGTTAAGAATATACCTTTTTTCTTCGTCATTATCTATTCTTTTAACACCTCTTAATACACAAATTCGTGGACCGGTCCAATCCTTTTTTAATGTTATCTCATGTAATAAATCTTTTAAAAATAATTCATTTTCATTACATTTTACTATGCATAGTTCATTTATTTTATTTTCTTTACAAAACTTCGCTAACTTAGTCACAAATTCGGCTCGCGAGAATTGTGCCCTAAAGTTAAGGTTTATGTAAATTATATTTTTATTTTTAATAAATATAAAACATTCCTTTTCTATATTTATTTCATTATTTTTCCTTAGTCTTTCTAATTGGTCTTTTCTGATAAAACTAAGTTCAATGAAATCACTTGGCATTTTTAATAACTCCACTATCTTTGGTTGATCAGGCCATTGATTTATGGGTTTATTAGAAATGGGTAGTGAATCTACCTGTCTATTCAAATTTCTTTTCTGCTCCCGTGTCATAACCGTGATAATTTCCTTATTCATTTCTTTTAGGGAATCTGATGTTATACATATGCGTGATAAAGCATCCGCTACGCAATTATTTTTACCTGGCACATATAATATTTTAAAATTATACTCTTCTAGTGATAACCTGAACTTCAATAATCTACTTGATGGATCTTTTAATGAAAACAAATAAATTAACGGTTTATGATCAGTCATTATAGTAAATGTCCGACCATAGACGTACGGCCTGAAATATTTAATAGACCAAACTATCGCAACTAATTCTTTTTGAATAGTGGGATAATTTCTTTCAGCTTTGTTTAGTGGTCTACTAGCATATGCCACTGGTCTCATATCTTTATTGCATAAAACTGCGCCAATAGCTGTACCTGAAGCATCAGTCTGGATAATAAATTCATTATTGGTAGAAAAATCTGGGAATTGTAATACAGGTGGCGTTGTTAGTGCACATTTTAATTGTTCAAAAGAGTTGTTGCACTCCTTAGTCCATAAAAATGGTTCATTTTTTCTAGTTAATTTATTTAGATTGTATGAAATTTCTGCAAAGTTTTTTATAAATTTTCTGTAATAATTGCAAAAAGCTACGAATCGTTTCACTTCATCTGTATTAGTTGGCACTGGGTAGTTTTGAAGAACCTGAGTTTTAGCTGGGTCGGGTAAAACTCCTTCTGATGATACTATGTGACCTAAGTATAATAATTCCTTTTTTAGAAAACAACACTTATCCGGATTTAATTTTAAGTTAACTTTCCTCAATCTTTCCAAAACATCTATCAAATTTTTATTATGAAAATATATATTTCTACCAAATACGATTAAATCGTCTAAATATATAAAACATTTTTCAAATGCTAACCCAGACATAGCTACTGACATGACACGACTAAAAGAACTAGGACTTGTCTTTAGACCCATTGGTAATCGTTTCATTTGAAATTGTCCGGTACCAGTGGTAAATGCTGTATATTTTCGGCTTTCTTCATTTAATGGAATTTGATAATAGCCTTGATGTAAGTCTAAATGTGAAAAATAGATGGCACCAGAGAGAGAGTCTAAAATATCAGTTATGTTTGGTAATGGGAATTTATCATCCACTACGCAATCGTTTAGTTTTCTATAGTCGACTACTAAACGCCATTTATTATTTTGATTATCACTAGTTTTCTTGGGAACCAATAAGATTGGGCTTGACCACTCACTCTTTGCCTCCTCTATTATATCGTTTTCTGTCATTTTTTGAATCTGTTTATTGACTTCTTCTTTCAATGAATGCGGTAATCTATATTGTTTTACATATACAGGAGTGATATTAGGTTTTAGTGTTATTGACTGCTCATATATATTTGTTGTACTTAGTTTATCACCTGGCAAAAAGAAAACATCTGCATATTTAGAACATATGTCTGTAATAGAGTTTCTTTCATCTGAATTAAGATGATTTAATTTTAAAGTGTTCAGTAAAACTTTTGCTCTTCCTACATTTTTTGAACAAGAGTCAAAATTGCAAATATCGTATTGATCAAGAGATTGTAATTGTGGTTGAAACATTGGTAGCGTAATATCCTTTTCATCAGTATTTAATATTTTTACTGGCACTCTGTTATTTTTTACTTTCACTATGCTTCCTGCCATGAAAACATTTTCAGCTAATTGTTGTGAATTTATTACGCAATCTCCTTGATACTGAGAATCTAATAATAAATAATGAATAGATTCACTTCGGGCTGGTAAAAGTAAAGATTCATTTGTATAATTAATGGTATCATACATCGGCAAAGAAAATTCCATTCCATTTATGTAGAACGTAATTACATTGGTAACTAAGTCGATATTTGATGCATACTTGCACAGAAAGTCTAAACCTAAAATTCCATCTGCCTTTAATGGTATGCAATTGAAAACATAAAACTTGTTACTGAATTCCATTCTGGTACGTTCTGTATGATGAGTCAACTGTAATGAAACATATCCTATAGATTGAATTTGACCTGCAATACCTCTTATGACTGTATCGTCTCTAAATATGGGTGTGTTATTTGGAATAGCTTCTCTCTTTATAACCGATAATGATGCACCCGTATCTATCAACCAAAAATATTTTTTGTTACCGACAATAAAAGTAACAAATCGTGTTTTGCCATTTAAAGTAAAAATGAAGTCTTTAAGATCGAAAAAACTGATTTTCTTCTGACCGTGATGCGGTCGGTTGTGGTTCGGTCTGATTATTTTGCGTCACTTGTTCGGTATGAAATACACGTTGGTTTCCGTTACCCCTATTATAGGTATTTTGATAACTCGATCGATTATCACGCGAAAACCTGTTATACGAAATTTGTCCCCGATTTGTATATGAATTAAAACCTCGTCTATTAGAATAATTTCCTCTTACCTGATTATTTCCACGGTTATGCTGATAATCTCGCTGTCCACGTGACCTGTTATTGAACTGTCTCTGATTATAATTACGTGGCCACCTACCTCGTGTCCCACGATGTGAAAAATGCATGACTCCTTCACCTTTGGATGTAGACGCCGTTGATAGTTCCTCATCCTTTGCTGCTTGAATAGCTTCGTTAAGATGCTCGTAGTTTCTGGCCGCAATTATCGTACTCAGCCTGGAATCTCGTAAGCCCTCTGAAAATCGCTTTATTGCCAACTTCTCATTTAAAGGTTTTAAAACAGCATAGCTTTCGGTATTTCCGTCTGCTTGCGAAATTGTCAAATCTGAGAATAATTTTTGTATTTCGGTGCTGTACTGGTCAATTGTACGCCAGCCTTGAGTTATATTTTGTAAACGTGACTGAATAGCCGTAAACGACTTTTTTGTTAGGAGATTTTTTCTTAAATCTTTGACAAGATCGCTCGCTGTTAAATAACCTGAAGATAAACGCAATTTTGCATTTTCTGTAAGTCTACTTTTTAATACAAATTTTATTAGTAATTGTTTTCCGGAGTCAGATAGCATTTCCGAATACATTTCCACTGAGTCAATCATTAATTTGGTAGTATTTTCATTGTTGTTCATCACAGGTATTAAATTACACGCCGTTTTCAAATCGAACTCCATGATTGAATTATGAATTCTGAATTTGACTGAATTTGAATGAATTTCACTAGTTTCGCTATACTCAGAACCACTACTACTTTCACTGTTATTTTTACACAATTCTAGAATATTTGCATAAATATTATTTATTTTTGCCCAAACAGAAGTTATTGTTTCTAAAATTTTAGGTTCTATTCCCTTCTCGTTAGATAATAATTGAACAATGTCTGTACTCCTTTTATAAATAATTTCTGTTTCAGCTAACTTATTTTGTATGCAATTTCCTAAAAATCTAGATTTTCCTTTTTTCACTAAATATTTCCTAATCTTTTCAATATCATTTAAACATTTGTTTAATTCATTTTCCATCCCGCATACATCACAAAATTATTTGAAATAAAACCAGGATTACCTTAGTAGGGGCAGCCAGCAGGACGATCATATTATATCACCGTAAACACTTCCTAATATAGAGCACTCATTACATCATGTAGAGTATTCATTTTTTATACTTAGATTAAATACTCATATTTTTAGCAAATAATATTAAAGTTATAACTTTTTATTAATAATAATTATTATAAGCACTTAATGTTCCTATTTTTTTTTTTTTTTTTTTTTCACGAAAATTAGACGATCGTAATATTAAGTTTTATAGCCGCATTTTTAGACTAATAGAGCCAGTTCACGGTCACAAATCACTTTTGTTCGTTTGTCCATTATACTTCCACTGTTGAAGGCGATCCGGGATTGGCATTTTTGTGCCGCAGGCGAAAAGATCTCCTTAACTCATTCAGAGTTATCTCTCGACGCATCCATTTCTTGTGAGTCTTTCTGTAGACTATATAGCAGCCGTAGAGCCCCGCCAGGGCCATAAGAGTGATAATAACCACCAAAAGTATATTTGTGGTACTTGCGTGGAATTTCAAATCTTGTGCCGCCGAAGCAGAGTTACTTCCTCCTGAAGCAGTCTGAGCGATGATCACATCTTCTTGCTTAGATGGTGATGAACCCATTTTCTTGGATAATTTCTTTTTCTTTTAATGTATTACACAACCAATGTATTGGAACGCACGGAGAAGTACTGGAATCTTCCATTGTGCTAATATGCCTACGGTGCAGAAACCCGAGATAGTTCGTCGCGCGCTCCAAACATGGCAAGGGTCGCCATGAAGGGAAGTAGTTATTGTAAATCAAACAACTAGTTCTGATCAATGCTGGTTTATTACTGTCTGAATAATTATAAGAATACAGTTTTATATGCTTATAGTAACATACGTCACCTCACAGATCTGATGGGCCGTGTGCCTATCAGCCACCTAAGTGGTATAAAAAAAGTCCAGAAATGCAATAGGAAAGGCCCCAAGAGGAAATTGAAGATATGAATCTGTGTAATGAGTGTGTTTCCTTTAAAGTTCCACGTTTTCTTTAAACAATACTACCGAGGAATTATAATGGTGTCGGTACCTAATGAGGCCTACTACAACCCCATGTCGCTTATGCCCGGGCCCAGGGTGCGTAGATCGGGCGGCGGCGCGGTACCGCGGGCCGCGGGGCGCGGGGGGCGACATCAATAATCCTCCTTGTTATTCTTATGCAAATGCCCACGGTACGATAATAAGTGGAACGCGAATCACCAGACGTTATACAGATTGGAAGAATTCGCTGACAGCCGGCTCGCAACACACTATGCGAATTTTCGCAACGCAGGAGGGGTTGGAGGCTTATGTCGAGATTTTATTTTTTGTTTACATGTTTTATACCACTAAAAACACACAAGCAAATGGATAATACGGTGCTGATGGTAAGCGATTACAGTGGATTAAGAATGTTTACAACACGAGAACTATCACTCGCACAACAAACATGGAAACGGTGACGGTTGGGAACGGTGATCTCTTACAATAGTTTGGGACTCAATTCAAAAAGTTTTTTTGTTTTGATTTTAATATGTAATATACAATTTTTAGTATGTTTCTTTGGGACTTTCGCTAGTTAATTTTGTGATGGTGCGCCATAAAGACATTTGACGCCAAACCAAGCCTTAAACTTAACTCCAAGCCGGTGCACCAGCTGATTAACGGACGGGGTCGACGAATCCCATATGTTGGTGTTAAATACACACTGAAATATTCGTTCGTTCTTCGTGTAACTGAAACTTGTAGGCGAAACGCACTTCAGGAAGTCCCCCGTGTGTCGCGGTGCATGCGTGCGTACATTGTGTCTGTCGGTAACATACAGCTACTTACGCGTTTAATCAGTACCGTCACGCACCGCCGTTACGCGGCCATATATCTTGTTCGATACACTCCAAGCCTATGGACCGAACGGCATGCGTTCATACGCTATGAGCCGTAAGGAACTTACTAATATCTTGCTGATAGGGGACGTGAGTCTAGGATTACAACGTTACATCACAATTCAGAATTAGAATTTGTTGATATAAAGTACGGAGCTAGTGATTGAGGAGTCTTCAGAACAAAACTTGTTAGTATACGCCTAGAACTACATGAATAGATTAGAACGTTATCATTTCAGTTCGGAATTTGAATTTGTTTTGTTTTTCATGTTCACGTCTCTCTATATCCGTGTGTATGTGTGTGTATGTGTATGTGTGTGTGTGTGTGTGTTTTTTTGTAAATCCTCTTATATTAGTGACGTAGTTATAGCAAGTAATTTAAATTGTGTAGTTTCCAGTTTTTCGGTCGCACGTAATAAAGTCGCAGTAAGTCGGACTTTTACAGACTCTGTGTTGTTACACACCCCGGCCATCAAATGATTTTTCCATCCTCAGTCTATCTCTGTCAGATTACCACGGTCCCATGGTGCCAGGCAACCATAACTAGTGTATTATCAGGCTAAAAGCCTATATTATGATAGCTATAAATACAACAGAATGTTAATTGAAAATGTAGAATTGCGATTTTTATCTCAACAGCCTCTAGTATTAACAACTTATGGCACACACATACACACGCACACACACACACGCCTTCACGCACGCACATACGCACATACACATATATTCTCATAGGCACATAAAATATATCGAATGTTTCGTTAGTGTATCAGAATGTTGTAGTTTTACGTGGTTAATAAATTATAATATTACTGCACGTCACAGTTATGGCCGCCGCCGCCGCTTACTAAACAGATACTTAAGTGGAAATTGTATTGTTATAATTAAGTAAAGCCTACTTCAGCGCTTTCTGTTCTTCCTATGTTATCAACGAAACTTATTACTACCTATCATATTGTAATAAATTACTACAAGAATATGATAAATTCTGAAAGTTAGTTTAGACTTAGTAATTTATTTTAAATGTTACAATTTTCAACTAACTTACAAAACATCGTATTTATAAAAAAAGAACCATTTATTCGACCCGATTTCAAACCTGGTACCTCATGTAGAGCATTCAGCCAATACAGTTAGTAGCCAACATTTTAGCTTAATTAATCGATTACAAAGTAATATCGCTAAGTGACTTCTAATTCGTCGTGCTCGGTACTATGCACATCGGTGCGGGGACTTGTATAATGGAATCAACGTGGGTCCGGCAACTTGCATCAAAGTTATTTAAGTGAAAAGTTTGCAACTACAGCGTTACTAAGTTAAGCCACCTCTCATCGGCCGTGCGATTCAATTAACAGCCTCCGTAGCACGTGACTGCTCGATCTGCTACGCCGCTTAGCTACGCGGCTAGCCGCTACGTGATCGGGAAATACATCGCTACGATTTACCTTTAAACATTTGCTACAATGGACTTCATTATTTTCTATCTGTGACTTTAATTGTTTTAGAATGAGGGTCCTGAACCCTCATTCTAAAACAATATATTATATTAGGAAAATAAATGCAAGGTAATAAATAGAAAACTAATTACACAATTAATGTTTACAATTTTAAAAATCTAGAAGGGTTGGTGGGCTCCAGTTTAATCTAACTTTGAGTGTAATTTTGTGATTTATATCTACGAGCGGTAAGTGCCAATAACATGATAATTAATATGTATATCTTATGCTGTGGTTTGATATTACAAAGATTCAGATTATAGATAATCTAAAGCATAGTATTGTCGTACATTATTATAGAGTACTGATAAAAAGAAGTACGTGATAGTCAATTATCAGGAACATAGGAAAGACACTGTTTATAATACTCGCCTGAACTTGTTAACACAAACAATGAGTACGGTGAAATCAGAACGATCGCTCGAACAATACGAGTCCGCAGAAAGTTTCCTGCGATATCATAACAGGAAGTTTGGCTGAAACAAATCAAAACCGAATCAGTGTTTTCAAATCAAACTACAGATAGCAGCGGTTGACCTCGATCGGCCGTAAACTAAAACTGACCGCTCAAATCAACTCGTCCAAATTAACCTTAAATAAACCGGCCGGTTCGGTCCGGTTCGCAGCCGTACATTTCCCACGATTAAAATTCCAAATTCCCTTTTTGCCGGCAATTTCCGTGGGAGGTGTGCTGGGCACAATGGGCCTGTCCCTAAATCACGGCCGGACCGGGAGGTGCGGGTGCAATTCGGAGCGAGTTACTTAATTCAATCATGATAACTGCGGTCCCCGGCAGGCGCAAGAAATAAATTGACCAATGACCGCTGTTGCGAGCTGCCGGCCGGCCTAGGGCTGCCACGCACACCATACGAACTAATATTCTAATAAGGTATATTTTTGTTTGTTTTAAGTTTTATGGAAGTTTTAACATTCTATTGTGATAAAATGAAAATGAAAAATAGAATTTTGTTGTTTTAAAAACCAATAGGTACGTTCAAAAACATGTAATATTATACAAATGTACCAATCTTTATTGTACTCATATATTAATGAGCTAAATCTGTTGTTCTCTACGCATGTCACTAGTGTAATTTTTTTTACAGACTACTTCAAATTCAAATTTCTTCATTCATTTGGTTTACAAAGTACACACAACACATCACGAACAACACAAGCAATGCTTCTATGATTATATTTATAGTCAGATTAATATAAATTATTAATGATCTCACATAGTAAACGTCGCATCCCTGTGGAAATCAATTGTGTACACTAAAGTGCAGAAAACCGAGATTAGTGCACTATAATTTTACACCAGAACGAAATCACGAGCGCTCCCTTGTATTTGTTCAAATATTTATTTGAAGAACGTGTACTGTTGCGTAACGATAGGCAGAAAGCCTGTACTTCGCATAAATACCACATCATTAATACCCTTCTTACCTCATTACAATATCTATGTGAAAGTTAATCATCAAAACAATTTTTTCTAAATTATTTCAGTTCCTACCCATTGTGCTCTGTCTGGGGCAGGCATTTTCATTGTTTGATATGTATGAGAAATAAATGATTACATGCCTATTCAAAGCGAAGTTGTGTAAGTATCGAATGTTGCTGTCTCGGATTGATTTATGATACGTGCTGGTTTATTTTATTCGTGTGTATTCATTGTCTAGATATTGTTTACCTTACTTGACTGGTAATGTATTTCCCTATCTGTAACTCATTCTCATTTCCGGGGGATGTATACCTATTACGAAAGATGTTTTGTCTTCAATAAGTTAAGTTTAGAGATTTATTAAAAAACGCTTCTGTCGTAAGGTTTCGTAGAGGCAACCCTAGTCTGAAAGAAAGGGCTAGTACCTGGCAGGGGCTATTGGGGGCGACCTTGCAGCGGCAGATAACAATTGAGAGTCGCTCGCCACCGCAAATTCAATATCCAGAGGTGTCGTCGTATCTACGCCCTCCCTCTTCGCCGCGCTCCTGACTACCCCGCACACTCCCTCGCACACCCGTGCACCTTGTGTTTAGTGTCCACTAGCCGTCCTCTGTCCACTGTTAAAGGGGATATAACCACTTAACGAGAAGTGAAGTCTGGCTCGAATTCAATTTCCAAACTCTCCGCCGTACACTAAAATATGCAGATAATTTTCGCTAGGTGTTCCTATATAAAGGGAGTATTGTTTTGATGTGTATTAGAGTTCATAGTTTCAAAAACGGACATAAACTGAACCATTAATATCAACATGTATATGTCCCAGTTTGGGCGCCAGAAGTAAAAGTTGGCACCCAACGTGGGACGCGAACAAAAAGTGACACCGCCAAAGAAAATAATATCGAAAGTTCGTCACGTATCGTGTTCTATCAGTTGATAGTGAGCAATACATTTGTTATGAGACGGGGCGATAGGACGGGCGCATATTAAACGACGATTAACCCACCGGCCACTCGGCCTGATTTATGTGAACTATTAAAATCTCCGAAGGCACCGAATTAATTGCACTACTTCAGTGTTGGCTGCTTTATTAATTGGGACCGAGTCGCCTGTTGTTTATGGACGTTTCCCTTTCCTTGGCCAGCCCTTATCGTGACCCGAGCTCGACCAATTTGTCCACTCACGTTTCTGTTCAGTTTCAATGGCTATTAAGGACCCTACCTCCAATACTGAATGCGCTAAACAACTAACTACATGTGTATGGCCTGCTTGGGATCAAGTAGGTATAGAACTTTCTAACTTTAAGTTGGCATTGGAATTAAATAAGATTAGTTTGTTGAGCTCAAGTTTTGTAGTACTGTGTGCGCATTGCCACTGTATAATTTACATTTCGATGACTAAAATTTCTCAAGAATATTATGAACTCATTATCATCTTCCCTGTTCATTCATGGTTATTTTCAACCAATTAATGTAAACAAACCTATCATAAAATAGGAAAAATAAATTACCAAAGTACGTTTCAATTATAATTCTCATAACAAGAAGACACTCAAATTTAGATGTAATCGTATTCAAATCACACGGGGCCGAGAGGGCGAGTAATTTATAACTTGGACAAACGAAAATTATGTGCGTAGGTACCCGTCAAAACTCGGAAGTTTACACATTTGCATTTAAATGCGGGTAGGTTAAAATATCACCTTGCGTGTGGCGCGAGGTACGAACAAATTACGAACAACAATTATCGCGGACGACCGAGGGCGACATTCGGAGTTGCGCGACAAAGTTGTCGCTCCGGGATGTCGCGGTGCGTGTCTGGGCGAGGACACGTGTTGCCAATTTATTGCCCTTGTTTATAAATGGGATTTTTTGGCGTCGGAAGTATTGTGAGTGGAAAATTAAAACGTTTGCGACCACTGCGTTGGCGTAGATTTGTTGAACGTTGACTGTGAGGCTGTTTGAAATTCAGGTAGCATTTAGTCGAAATGAAATTGTCTTTTATTAGGTCAAGTTTGATATTAAGTAGGTACAAGTTTTAGGATGTTTCATTTATATGTATGTACGTTCCAAATGATTCGGTGATATGTTTATCACGCGTACCACCAAGGAGTGGAATGTGTGTGTTTCCGAATAGCTATAACTTGGGTCTTCAAGACTAGAGTGAATAGGTTACTTCTAGGCAAGCGTGTTATACCGTTGGTCACATCGTCACTTACCAACATGTGAGATAGCAGCTAAAAGTAAGCCTATCAACCAAAAAAATAATAATATATATATTTTTTTTTCATATAGTACACGCCAATTTGACTTCGCCACGCTTGATGGTAAGCTGAAGGCAAAGTCTCTGAAAAGAGGGTCACCATTACACAGACACGTACCATGTTACAATGGTGGCACTCAGCTTGACGGCCTCATCAAATGTTTTTTCACGCCCCGCTTAATGGACCCGGGACTGTAGGAGGAGGGAAACACGTGAACTGGTAAGGAATTCCAAGACTTAATGGCGCGGCAGAAAAAGGAGTTACCGAACCGCTTTATTTCTCAAAATATTGCAACACTGTTACGGTTTTTTGACGTCAATATGCTTGTAATCTTCTTCCTACCAAACCACTCATAACTAGTATCTCAATACTCTAAATCTCCTTACAATTAATACAAACCGGCTTTGTACCCAAGAAATCAATTCCACAGTACCATTTCCCTTCGCAATTATCCCATTAGCAGGGTGGCTCCGCTTGACCACGTGTGTATCTATGAGATATGGCTCTGGCGGGCACACCTGCGAGCCACCGCACGCCGCGCGTGCATACTGCGGGCGCATTTATCTTGCGTGTGCGAGGACACGCGGCGCGGGCACCGCTCGTATATCTAACCTGACCGGTTGGATTCGGTAACTGGCTTTTCATTTAGATAAGTACCTTACTTTGGGTCGTTAATCATACTAGCTATAACTGGATTGGTTTGTATAGTACCTCTATGTTACATTAGTGGTAGCCGAGTGCAGGTATCGGACTTGCGTTTAAAAAAGTTGCGGGTTCAAACTCTGACTATTACACTACACAAACAAGTACCTAATTTAGTTCAGCTAGAAGGCGTCAACGAGAATACTAATAGGTAATTTCGGTTACCTACTAGTATTCAGGTTCGTTATTAAGGTTCAAGGCTAGAAATCAAAGGATATTGACCTATAGCGATTTTATATTATTTTTCTTATTTACATAACTTTTGAAATCATTAAAGGATTGTCGTAGTTCGTTTTTCAATCGTAAATAAAATATGACGAAACAATTTAGCGATAAGGTAATTACGTTGATAATTGGTAAGATTCCATTTGTGTACAATGGAGTTTATTTCCCTTCTATTTAATAGCACCATGCATGTATACTTCTAAAGTCATCACTTGAAATTTTCATACAATATCTAATCTCGTCCAACCGATCTATCCCCGCAAAAGGTACGGCACCAATATAAAACGCGTCCCTTAGGTGACATAACGTCCTGAGGCGCGTCATTCTCAAACTAAAAGAAATTTCACACAATCAGCCGTCATAAAACCGAATCCGCCAATTTAGATCATCTTTGCTGTCCATGTGTCCTCGCATTTTGGGCTAAACCAACATAAGCTTACACTTCCGCCACTCAAATATAACCCTTGTTGTAGAGACGTAAGGTGGGTATTATTTTCGTGTATAGTATGGTTTTTATATCATCGAGGTGGGTAAGTCTTACGATAAGTTTTATTCGCGTCGGGAGGTGAGCTGCTGGACGTAAACCGTCCGATAGGCGAGCCTCTCACGAGCCCTGCAGATAGCCTGGACCAATATACCAGATGCAGTTTACTTACAGGATAAGCTGAGGGAAATGGTGAAGGAAATTTGGTTGAATAACCTTCAAGAGAGAGGTCAAGATATTGACAATGGTAAACTTTGTGTTGAGAGTTTTGTGAAAATTTTCTTTTCTTAAAAGGGTTAACCCTTAGTAGAGGTGTATTAACACTTATAAAGTAAATGTTATAGTCGAAAAAGTTCACTCTGCATAGAGTTGAAATTAATATTATGCATGATATTGTCTATTTGCAATTACAAGTAATGTAAGTATGTATGTATACTACATTTTAACACCCATATTACAAGCAAATCAGTTTGAGTCTAGATATCATTTTGCACTGTCGCACATTACGTATTATTTTCCTTATTTTTTAATCGAACAAATACATAATTTATTTATAACCTCTGTTACTCATGATCAATTCACAATGTGACGTCATATACTATACATCAATCATTACACACGTTATGTCGTCAGAGCGCATCGAGGCCAACTTGGCCCTAGACTCTAGACCCTAGTACCTACGTGTTGGTGTACTATATACCTACTGTTCGACAATAACAAAACCGAGAGTCTCTGCGGTTACGCGCGTTTGTAAGAACCTGTGACCTCTGGTTATCAGGCGGCCGTTTTTTGTAGTAAATAATAGTTATTTGTTATACAAGAGTGCAAAGTTGCTTTTAACCGCGTGCTCAGTTTTGATGACCGAGCAAGCGAAAGATTTTAAGTTTGAATCACGAGCGCAGCGAGTGGTTTACAAATTTTAATCTTGAGCGTTAGCGAGGGAATCAAAAGAGCACAAGGTGAAAAATCTTTGCACTCGAATGCAACACGTATCTTTTCAGCGCCCCTCAGCGAGGAAATAACGAAATGCAAAAAAAAGACATTCAACAACAATGTTTAACAATAACCATGAAAAAAAAGTACACCAAGGAGGTTCCGAGTCTGAGTTTTTCATAAATTAAAAAAAAGTTGTATGATAAATTCGGCACCATAGAGGTAGAAGTAAATAGGTTTAAAATTTGATGTTTTGAATTCACAAACTTAGTGCACACGATGTTCTAAATTCAAATTTACTTTACCCTCTAGGTAGAGGATAAAAACAGCTTTTGCACTCAGATATCGAAGAGCAAAAATACTCTTTCCGAGGTGGGGGGATGAAAAAAAAATTGTGCAATGCATTTCACTAGTAATACTTTTGATCGTATGTAAAAGGGTAGTTATGTTACGGTATTTTAAATTTTTCAGCTGATTAATTATCAAAAGTGCCAATATAGAAATATGTCTTTGGCAACTAAAACAGGATAATCTATTTTTTTTTATATAGGATACGTCAATTTGACTTCACATCGCCTGATGGTAAGCTAAAGGCAAAATCTTGGAAAAGAGGGTCACCATTATAGACACGTACCATGTTACAATGATGGCACTCAGCTTGAAGGCCTCATCAAGCTGAGTGCGTGAGAGAGTTTTTAGATTTATTTAACCATTTATTTTTATTATTACACAATTGATTAAAAAAGTGTGCTCAAAACAACATGTTGTGAAATATAACTTAAGAGTACAAACACTGACAAATAGATCGTATGACTTTGCACTCAGTAAGCGATCTCTGTAATGTTTATTTGATATACCTATTATAGGTAGTAAAAACATTCAAAACAGTGTTATATTAGCGCGTAATACATGTGATATGAGTAAACAAATTTGATCTGTTAATGACAAACAGGGCGCTATCGCGATGGTGCTCTTAGCCATATCTCCGTACGCGAGGGTCACTCGACTTGTGCTCGAGTAAACATGTTTATGTCATTGTAAAGTACAACACAACAAAGCACATAATCACTTCGTTATTTAATAACTGTCTCGTATATTTCCTCTAGTTTACGTGAGCTAATCGGTGCATACATAATACTTTTATCGGAATGTTTTTCACCCTTTTTAAATAGGCCATGTCAATATGACTTCACTCCGCCTGGCCTGCTACCGAGGTGAAGGTTAAGCGTCAAAATGAAGGCCGCATTACAGATGCCAACTTAATATGATCAATGCTAAAACGGTGCTATTCAGTTTGATGCTGTTTTAATGCTCCGCTTAAAGGACCCTGGATTGTTGGTAGACGGAAACACGTGTGTTGGTAAACAATTTGAGAAAAATATGTGGGAATGGGAACTGAATGGTTCATAGTTTTAGATGAAATTGTGAATGTTACTCGATAGAATAGAATAGAAATAAACTTTATCGTACACCAAACAAAAAGAAAAGTATAACATAAAAATATTTATTGTTTATTATTTTGTATTTCAACATTTCATTCATTATAATCGCATGCTCATTCTAGGCTACGTGGGTGAAAAAGTTACTATTTTCTTACTTGAAGTCGAATCAATCTCTCATTTACACAAAAACAATAAATAAAAAAAAGGTAATTTGGTATCATCTCACAACAGTAGTAAGCTCTTTGGTTTGTTCTTATTGTATGTTTCCCAATCCAAAGGCAATCGAATACGAGACATCGAACACAAGTGTTTGCGGTCACGCGCATTCAGATAACACGAGTGAGGCGCTTCCCTCTGGCCCTCGCATATATCACGAGCAGATAATAACCGATACAGCCCTTGTAGCAATCGCGCAGATCTAAGGGATCTTGTCAAAAGTGATCTATTGCGTGGTTCCGCAAACATTTGCGTGTACTCGGTGTTGTCTTGCCCGTCGTTGTTCTCGCTGTAGTGTCAACAACGTCGATGTGTGGCCATAAACTGTCGTTCTTGGCTCCAATACTCCAATAGTATAAGTTAGCAATTATGTTTGTGTATCATTGTACGGTTATATATCAGATTCCCTGGTTGAACAAAGTTTTACGGGGTGTTTCTGTTACGAAATGTTTGGTAACAGCATGGAGTCTGTGAGAATGACAAGTAGACGGTAATTAGTTATAGCTAAGTCGACCTCTGCCTACACGTTTAAGAAGAAACAGGCGTGACTGTACAAGAACAACAATATAATATTCTGCAAGTGAAAGCTTACGGATTGCTGAAATAAAATCTTCATAAAAAGCTGAATACTTCATTGAGCGACAGCAGTGCATTGACACCTTTATACGCAGTATAAAATATAATATGGTTCTTCAAAAACTTATTTTGTCTTTACGGCCAGTTAGATTTGAAGATTACTCCGAGTGGCAATCTGGAGAAAAAACCGGTGACAGCGAAATTTTCGAATCTCAGGCTTGCCCCCGGCGAACACATAAAACGCGGGAGTCGAACGGTCGCCGCGAGGTGGCGGAGCAGACTCAATCTTATCTGTACGTAGGCGACGGTACGCGCGTACCTACCGACATCGGGTTCGGCGCTATGAATACAAACAGTGTGTTTGGGTATCGACGAAAATGAGTTATAAAAGATTTGCGGCTTGATTGCTCGCTGCAATCTAGATGTTCGGAAATTGGCGCGCGTTAAACCGTGATATGTTGACGTGTGGTGTGGAAGACTCGCGATAGGGTGGCGCCCGGGGCCGGGACCATCACGGGACATTCTTGGGACGAAGTAGGCGCCCGCTGGGATTAATAGAGGGTTGACGACCGACTCTATCTGTTGATCGTGCGACGCCCTGACACGGAGACAATTTTTTGGTCAGATTAGGTATAGGTACTTCAGTTCTATAGGGTTAGTGATTTTGATTAGATGGATACCCGTAAGTTATTCATGCTAAATGGATCTTAGTCCCTATAAAATAATACAATAACTAAAGATATTCACGATTTAATTCAGTTTTCTCAATAGTTTTTGATAGGAATGATGTAAATGTCTTCCAAATCATGCGTCAATCAACGTCACTCAGGTTTACGTTATTGATTCTGATTAACGCAATCTGAAACCTGTATGTGATGACAGTGGGTCACCGTAGTATATGGATGCTTGCAACATCAATGTTGCCACCAGTTGCCACTTTCACTAAAAGCCTCTCGAAACCTTACTACATCAATATTAATAATCGTAAACAATTACTTAAAACTTTTGTCACTTGAAAGTCCTTAATTTAATTGCGATATTAAGGAATCGCGGAACAAAGGCAGATTCATAAAGAAACAGTAAGTCGCGGGCCAATAACGAAATTGGCAACTCGGTTGATTGCCAAATATGGAAATGAATGGTGGTAGTATCGGGAGCGCTCAACAAAAAACTCTGTAATGAACGAAATAATAATAAATTGGACCTTAGTTGTCAAAAGGGATCCACAACAGATTATAAAGAAGTTCGATAAGAGTATTCGCGATTCAATCGAGATCTCGGCTCCACTAATCTAATTACGGGCGGCTCCACGTCTCTTTGTGCGGCTCCGGGCGCCCCCGCCGCGCGCCGCCCGCGCCGTTCGTTTGTTTATTTCCTTTGGCTCGCGACCTGATATATACTTTTTTTTATTTTCGCGGAGTTTTGCAAGCGCTCAAAGGCGAAGGCGAGTTATGAAATAGTTCAAGCGTTAATTGTAGACGTCCAGTGGCGAATATTAAAGTGGTCGGTGAGCGGCGAGCCTGCGTTACTAACTAGTTAACCTCGCTGGGCGCGTGCTACTTTAGAACGTTCCCCACAAAAATAATATTTAATTTGGGAGTTGTGGCTGTGAGGGCGATGGATATCTCTGCCTGTTGAACGTTCATTAAGGCTGTTGTTTTTAGGAACCGTTTGTTTGTAGTTCGGCACGCAAACTTTAAGGCATAATCTGATTGCAAATTCGTCTTAGACATGTTGTGTATACAAAATTATTTACAGACAACGTTGAAATGTCATGCATCAGATAAGTACTAATTTCGAAATTCGACATTGTTTAGCTACTAAAGCTATTTTGTTTATTAAAATATATTAATACAATAAATAATAAATTATTTTGTTTATTTTGCCATAGTATTGGTAACTAATAAGTAAAATACCCATATTTGTTTCATGAACAGTAATGGACGGTGTGAAAGATATGAAAGAAGTGTATGAAAAAACGACATTGGCGGAAAGATGATGATGAAGAATACAATACAATCTCAAGTCTTAACATTCATAACTTGTGCATTTAGTGTACTTATTTAATTTTGTTAGCTACAAGATTATATCAGAAAGTCAACATAAATACGAGACATAAAAACAATCTTGTAGTCTGTAGTCTGTGATACCAGACTCCAAAAAATTAGCAGTTCTTTCCAGGGTAACTGTATACGCTTTTTTAACAAGCTCCCTAAGGAAATTAGGGATTTACCTATAAATAAATTTAAAAATGTAGTTAAGAGGAAATTGTGCCAAAAGGGCTATTATAAAATACAAGAATATTTAGATGATAAACTAGCTTGGAAATGAGCTGTTCACTCATGCATGCTTCTCAAACAAATTATTGTATTTAGACTAAGTAGACTAAGCATTATTTGTAAATAGACCAAAAAAAAAAAGCCCGCTGAGTTTCTTGCCGGAGTCTTCTCAGGCTAGGGCCGCGTTTCGAACCGGTGGTCCATTTGCTAAGCTAGTCTTTAGTACATAATTATATATTTTTGACGTTTTGTAAGTGCCGTTTTAATGGTCTATACAGAATAAATGATTTTTGACTTTGACTTTGACTTCATAGTTTGTGTCGTTTATTTAATGCTTTTGCATTGTGATTTTGCCTACTATAGGAATCTATATCTAGTCATAGTGTGTCAAGTATATTTTTCACACAGTTGATGAAATCTTTCAACCGACCGAAGACACACTGAATCTTCGCTAATGTTCCAATATCTTCTTTGAAACAGCACTCCGGTTCTCGGCGGTCATTTGCTTCAGCCGAAGGTTTGGCGTCCGTTGGCGCGTTTTTTCGCAGTGATTGGTAATCGGTGAAGTCATTAGGAGCGCTTTGTTTTTTATCGGCGCGGGTAATGGCGCGCGAAATGTCGTTAGAAGCCGACACCCGCCAGCGCGCAGGTGAAGAGGTCAGCGCGGCGCTTTCTTGTGCGTAATCGTTGATGATCGAACGCTGCGGTGCTTTTTATGGTACGATGTGGTTTTTCAATTGAGGGTATTGATTTTTCATTTTATCTGTACGGTTTCTAAAATTAGTGTACAGTTTTTTTAGCTAGTATTTTGTACAGTCTATAAAATGAACTAAACGAAAAATGATCTAAATGGTGAAGTAGATCTAAATTGAGATTTTGAATCATTTATTGTGGTGTCAATGAACGAAATTGGGTTGAACGAAAAAAACTTAACATTAGGAAATGTTAAGCTAATTAATCTAATTTTATACGTAGGCGTGTTTTCTTTCATGGCGTCATATAACTGATTAAAAAAAGATTCAAAATCTCAATTTAGATCTACTACGCCTACGCCTACGCCTTTACGCCTACGTATAAAATTAGCTTAACATTATTAAATGTAGGCGTGTTTTCGTTCATGGTGTTATAGTAATCTTGATAAAGTTAGGGTTATTGATTAGTAATAGAATGACCTATATCGACACTGACGTCATCAAAATATAAATAATGATTACCACTCAGTCGATTTGAGATCAGCGCTTACCTATTAAAGCAATTATTTTCAGGAAAATTTTATTCATAAATTATTATTTTCGCCTGACCGAGTCGAACCTATTACAAAGTAAACTTTTAAAAGGTTTTAGAGTAATAAAACAGTGCTGTGCGTAGCGGGCGGAGCGGGCGCGGGCGCGGGCGCGGACGGCGGCGGGTGACGCGGTAACGGCGCGCGGGCCGGCCATTATTTCATTACTTTGGCCAATAAAACGAATTAAAACCTAATTAGACGCCACGATTTTTGAACATTAAAAGAGGGGCGGAATTAATTAGTGAAGGGCAGAGGCAATGATTCCAGTTCGGCGGGTAATTGCCGCTCCACCGTTTCAAATATAAATCAGGCAATGGTGCAAGCGAGTGGCGCATAGAGAGCATACCACATCTGTAACCTCTATAAGGGGATAGTATGAAAATGTTAATAAATTGATTTTTTAAATAACGTACCTAATCAACCAGTGAACAGAGTCACAAATATATTACATGGTTTGTAAGTAGGTAATAATTTTCAAATTGCCCTAGTTTCAATTAGGTACTTACCTCTGGTTATTTTATTCTTAATTATAAACCCTTGCCCGACTCTGATGACAAAAAAATAATTTTCAAAATTAGTATCGAATAAAACTGCAATTTTACCATATAGGTACAACACAACCTCATGGAAAATCATACTATGCGAAGTGTAGGTAATTAAAATAAAATCTTAAAAATGTACCGTATCAATTACAATATTATATGTCTGCTGGTACAAAAAAAAAATCAAGTGGTACAATTAGTTAGTTTATAAAATCGCTGTCACTCGTGCTTTGCTACACGCGAAGACGTCCAAGAAAAATCTCGGTGTAGCAGTCTTAAGATTCAGTTTGAAGGGTGAAACAGATTTCATTGAATCAACGCGGACGGATGAATAATTCTGTTTGTCCGAGCTCCACCGTTTGTGCTCCGCCGAGGACCTCGCCATTGTTTGTACTGCAGCCCGCTGCGGGGAATTACCTCGACTCGTTAGGTTTATTTAACATTATTTTACTTTTTGTTTCAGGACTTTACCAGGTTGATTGTGTTGGGAAAGCCCGAAGTAAGATACCTTCATAAACTAAAGTTTGTTTATAGTTTATGTGTTTACAATTGAATACTTACCTAAATATACACTATTGTGAGTCAGCTTTGGTGGCTATAAAGGTACAAACAAACAATGTTAACTTGAACTATTGTACCTATCGGTTTAGTATATGACATACAACTATTTGACAGCGGAATTAGCGGACCCCGGCCTCCAAGACGAAGGTCTCGGTTGTGACTGAGACTAACGCGAAGATTTTGATGATACAATAATGTTACACCTGACAGCTGACATTCTGATCGCACTTACCTACGAGGAGAGGAGCTGTCAAAGAGTTATGCGGTTTTTGTTTTACCCACTGGTAATCCTTCAAAAGGGCTTATTTAGTGTGTATATTGAGTAGGTGGTATAGGTATATAGAGTCTACATACATTACATTTGGAAATACAATTTATATTTAAGTTCGGGTAATAATATGGAATAGTTTTTATTTCTTTCGTTTGTAAAACTAGTAAAGTATAGGTATGGGTCATTCGTCAACTCGCTAAAAAAACTCGCCAAATTCCGCGGGTTGGCATCTTTCGATTTTACCTATTGTATTCATGTAATTACTATTTGGAACGAAAAAAAAAACTGCACCTAGTGTACCCTGTCTTAGAGCTATCTCTTGTAATTGTTTCATTTATTCAATCTATATTTTTATAGTGGATATACCAGATTAACATAATTATATTTCTCCCAATAATAAGTGATAGGCCAAGGAACTTGTAGGAATTGTACGACTACAATGGACAGCCTCATCACTGGAGTCGGTATACCCGCATACTCAAGCATATGTATCACTTTATGAATATTATTATATTTATAGAGTATAGTACACAAGACAACTTTTTTACATGTCATATACATACATACAAATACTTTGTATTATACTGCATTAATTTTACTACACTAGAATAGAATAGAATAGAAATAAACTTTATTGTACATCATGATAAATGTACCTAGTTTGTTCAGAATCAGTGATAGTTTTTTTTGTCCCAAAAATAAATTTGAAATTCTTCTAGTTCGAATCTACTAAATTTTTATCTAGTTTCCCAGTAAAATATATATTAAGGACAATTCCTTATCCTGAAGGTCTAAAAGGCGACTAAAGCATCATCCAACGGTAAATATCGGCTACTTTTATTTTACTCGTAGGGTCTCTTGTGATTTATCTTCTATATTAACTGCACGGCACTGCAACACCATGCAGACACAGTTGGTGAGGCAGTCCTGCAGTTACTGTATCGTAACAAACATTTTTTTTTTTTAAAGAATATTAGCAACCGAAATTACTAATATTCCCGTTAACCCCTCCAACTAAGCTAAATTGCTTGTGCTAGGAGTGGGTTCACGTCAGTAGTGTAATGGCCAGGATTCGAACCCGGGACTTTACAGCCATAATTCTTATACATATTTGTTAAGAATATTTTTTCTTTACCCCATACAATTAAATCTCGACCTGCTAGAAATATGTTATCTAGTATTGTGAACAGTAGGACACGCAGCAGTTAACTGTAAACAACTCTGTAATGTAAGTTCTCAAGTTGGTCCGCCCAAGTGAAAGTAGTTGCGTTGTTCGGGGCGGGCCATAAAGTGCGCGAGCCGGCCGCCCGCCGACCGGCCCGCGCGGCGATCGCTCGCTATAAATTCAATAACTTAATAACGATTAACTCAGTTCGCACATTTTCACAAATTAAAACGACTTTCACCAAAGTCCCTCACTTTATAAACACCTTAATTTTCATTACGGGCCCGGGCTCGGGCTTAGAGGCCATGTTTTGATTATTTATAGCAATATTATCGAAAGGAAAGTTTGTTTTTGCAGTTTAATTAAACGGAAAATATGATATTTATCTGCGACACATCAATTTAGTATTCAGTGGTTAACGTTTACGAATAAACATTTTAAACCGGTAAACCACAGAAAAAATACTTAAATATATATATATTTTCCGTAGAGTTTAATTGGAGGTGATGATGATAATATAGATCATTTTATTTTAAAAGGTATATTTTATTATTTCCGATATAACAACAATATTATTCATTGTGATATATATATTATGTATATTATATATATATATTTAGATACTTAATGTATGATTCATTATTAAGTCAGTCTTTATTTATCAGTAGCTATATAAAAACAATTATACATAATATAAATTACCTCAAGAAATAGATACACATGGGTCATTGTTCAATTTTGCCGATTGCGCGTATGATTCAACGGAGAATTCCTGAAGGGGTTCAGATAATCTCGGTTGAGTCACAAGTGGCGCAGGTGAATCACAATCTGTCAACTATTTATGGGACACTGAGTGTGTTTATTTATTCAATTAGCTACTTATGCTTCAAAACGGTTAAAAAGTTGAACACTTTACTCATCGCAAAATGAAAATATCAAGGATATACTTTTAACCCTCAATTCACCGGGGAATATAATTTGTTTTACATTGAAATTGATGGTCTTCCATATAACCGATCGTCCAAATTGCCAAAAATACTTACTGAGTACCTCGATACTTGGTACTAACCCCATAACACGTATTAAGCAACTAATTATTACCAAAATTTCGAGTGCTTCCGTTCTGAACCCACGAAACTTTACCCACGAATATATTTTCCGATTCGAACCCAGACGTCATCGTTCCAGATTCTCCCTACGAAATTTCAAGTTTGTTTGTGGCTCTGCGTTGTCTCAATCTGTCAGACTGGACTAGTACAGAGTACTTAATATAAATGAGTAAGTGGATTAAGCACCTCATATTATTTCAATCAAATTCACAGGTAAATAAAGGTAATTCAAAGGTCATTCTATACCAGTGGCGAAGGGTTAAAATTTTTAAAGGGAAGCCACAGGATTTTTTTATGAAATTCTCTTATGGAATTCTTGCAGAGGAAGCCAACAGGAATCGGGTTATAGGGGCCCTTTGCAACTTGTCCATACCTAAACACCATGATCATGACAATTCCGACAAATGTAAACTCCCCTATCTAAACCAATATTGCACATCATTACCTACCTTTTATCACCGTCATTACTGCAAAAACAAATTAACCGCAACCACACCTGCTTTCGTCCGCCATTTCTAAAATGGCGACGTTTTCCGAAGTTTGACAGGCGAGATGAAATGTCGCGCGATTTTTACTAATTAAAGGGGTTGGATCGTCGCCGGTGCACCGGTGACTTCCGACGGGAATGATCACTTAATGCTTTTATTGTTATGAACATTTTTATAGCCAATCTTTATAATTACGGTTAATTGGAGAAATTATTTCTGAGCGATTGTTGGGAGGGAGGCTGAGGGGAGTTTGGAGTTTAATTATTCTTTTTTGAATTAAATTTCCTCTAGGTCATGGATATTATTTTCAGTTGTCGGTGACAGTTTTTGAGTGACACGCGTTCTGCTCAGTTTCATGTTTAGAAATATAGGTAAATGTTACCTAAAAGTATCTACTACCTACATTATGATTGTACTGCATTGGGCCCATACTTAATAAATTAAGTGGTCCTTCGGTAAGTCTTCGGTATTTAGGTGGGATCCCAAACTCGACTAAGAAAGCTCTCTCGAAGCTTGTCTCACTTGCTACTTTAGTGTGTGTACTCAGTGTAACCGTTTTTGCTAAACGTTCAAGAATTGTGCACACCTGTAAAAGGTATAGCTTAGGACATGCACGTTTTTTCTCAACTATGAGTATAGTTTGTTCGATACAGGTTCACGTAATTCCGTTCACAATCAAGTTACCAACACTCTCCACAAATTAGTTTTGATATTTAAATTAGCCCCGCGCCGAGCAGTCGCGAGGTATTTTACATGTCACGATTTTATGGGTCATTCACCATCTCACGATCGTCAAATTCACGAGTGCGCGCGTGTTGGCAATTTTCGATTTCATTATGCTACCTTATTAATCGATTAAGATCTAGAAAAGAGACTACCTCAATAAAAGATTATGTGTAGTATCAAAAGTACCTGAAACATGTTATGTTAACTTTTGAGTAGTAGGTAATAGTAAGGTGCGCAAGTTTTATATTAATAACTTAAATGAATTAAACGTAACGTAACAACCAATAAGAGTATGACGCAGTTTAGCCATCAGCATAAAACATACCTGGCAGATGGCAAAAACCTTAATAAATGATGTTATACAAAGCGTTCGTTAAATTATCATCTTACTAATGTAAACCTAGTTTTAAAGGGAAAGTAGCGATACTATGAACAAATTGTTCTTGCTAATTCCAAATAGAATTGGGCGCATAATTTCATACCAAGTCAAACGAAGTAGAGTCGTGTCGTAAACTTTAAACAGCTCCACCCGTCCGGCAGGTTCGGTTCAAAGATTGATTTCTCTTTCTCTTCGAAGTAACTACAAGTTCTTCCCGACTGGCCTCTCCCCCCCCCCCCCCTGCCCTTGCTCCCGCGCGTTTGATCGCGTTATTTCACAAGATAAGTCCGTTAATTGCCTTTACAGCCAGGTTGCTCATTCTATTCCAGATTATTGATCTTGAGCAAAGTTTCTGTATGTCTTCAGAGGGGATTGTTAAATGATTTTTGTTTTTAATTGAACAGTCGAGCGCGGAGACGAAAGGCTTCAACTTATCTTGTTATATTGCTTCGTTTAGGTAAAGTTTGAAGAACTAGCAAAGGAGTTTAGCTAGCTATTATATCATGAAGCATAAAAATTCAGTGTCTCGCTACTTAAATACAGCCTCTGTGGCGTAGCGCTAGTGTACGCGGCCGCTACGCAGGAGGCGCGGGTTCGATCCCGCTCACTGCAAGTATTTGTATGCATGAATATGGATATTGGCATTGGTCGGAGAGCACGTTAAGCCGTCGGTCCTGGTTGCCATACGGATATCTATGGCAGTCGTTACGGGTAGTTGGAGCCCTAAAAAATCTAATGATTGGTCTAGCTGTATTGCTTTGATATATCGTTATTGGGTTGTGGAGGTCAGATGGCATTCGCTTCACGTAAAATTTTGAAGTCTAGCTAAATCCACAGTTAGACCGGTGAAACGGACCTCAGACTCCGAGATGATTCTTTAGGCTTCGGATGCGATTGGGATTAGCGCTAGGATGAAGAAGAAGGATGGCTACAACCGGGATCAAGTAGGTAAGACTAAACTGCGTTATCGCACGTGTTGAATTTCATTGAATAGAACTTTAGAACCCTACTTTAACTTGAAAACAATTGTTATTACTTGTGAATTCTTTATATAAAATCCATATCAAAGGTGATGGACAGCATCAGCAGCTTAGCCGGTCCCTTTGTGGGTGGAAGATCATGCATGGTTTTGATATAAAACGTTCCCAGAAATGAGAACAACAGTGCTTTGATGTGCACACGATTGACACGGGTCCATCGTTAGGCACGTTATATAGCATACTCACACCTTCCTCAGGTCGGTTACGGAGTTCTTACATAAAACGGTTTAAACATCCTGAAGTACAACAGCGTTAATTAAGCGAATTACACGAATATTTTCTCAAAAGAAATGTCTGTTTAAATGGTTGTTCTGGAGAAGTGGAGGGGAAGGGGGTGGGGTTGTAGGTGGCGAGACAAAAGGCAAGTTAACAAGAGTATAAGAATAAGACGCGCACCTTAGACAAAGGGGCTTTGTGCAAAAACTACAAAGTGCAGACGATGCCGCGGCGACTGAATATCTGAAACTGATACGATATTAAGTACTCAGCTGGCTTCTTTCTTGGTGTTTTTTTTTTCAATTACTAGCAGTGCCTGTGACTTTGTACTTTGCGTTTTATTCAAACCTTTGCTAGGTATAACTGTCCTCGGCGATACAAATGTCATGAAACTTTTGAGACATATTAGGAAAGATACGAAAATAATTAATCGTTGTAATGCTTTATACCAGAGATGTGCTATGCCACGTTGCTATAAATGCGTTTGATTCACCAATCATATTCATTGGACCACATAGCATAGCACTGGTGGAATATAGTGAAAATACCACTTTAAATGTGTGCTGTGGATGGAGAATAGATTCGAATTTTGAATATTTGTAGGAAGTTTCATAACACATCTTACTCGCTACAGTACATAGCATAGCATAGCACAGTGGAAACGGCCACAAATAGTGTCATAGCTTTGCTTTTACACCTCATAGCATAGCCGCATAGCACATCTCCGGTAGAAAGGCAGCCTTCTTTGTAGTTTATTTTTCGTTATAGGTTCATACTTAAAAGAATAAACATATATTTTAGAGGCACGGCATTTTCTCTAACTTGGATGTCAAACTCATGACTTAAGTAATTGATGCAAACCTATGCCATGAGACTAGCTAAGAGCTCAAACAGCAGTGGCTCCCAGAAAGCCAAGTTACTTTTGATTGGTATGTCGCAATCAAAAATAATAAACAAATCTCGGGCACTAAATGGGAAAACATTAGATGCAACTGGGAAATCGCTTTGAGGACGACGTAAAATGACCATCATTGGCGACTGACGCGATGCCATTGAAAATGGTTCTGTACATGTGATATAATTACCACTAAATCTGACGACATTAGCATTTATGGTTAATAAACTTCACATACGGTGTTTACACAAACTCTCATACTGATCACTATCCATTGGAATATTTTTTTGGTTAAAAGTAATAGGTAACTCTTCAAGCTTTCTCTATCTCTATACCTAATTTCATTCAGATCCACTCAGCCCATTCCAATCCAGTCAAACAGCAAACAGCCAAAAAGTAATCAAAGATTTAAGACATAAGATATGCGACATCTAATCTAATTACACCTACCTACTAAGCTACTAACACTGAATTTGTGTGTAGGCCAGTCCACAAGTTGGCGGTAAGTGGTGAGTGGTGAGCGCTCCCATCACCGGCGACTGGCGACCAATTCTCCCATGCTAATGTTGTACAAACTGCGCTAAGCCGGTTATTGTTTAAGATGTTGTTGCATTTACAATTGGGATTATCTCCCCTAGGTACTCGCGATTTCTTTTTTAATCAAATTACTTCGGCCACCCTTTCAAAATTATCGAGTGTCGGTGGGATATTAAAAGCTGCTGCTTTTGTTTGTAATGCCTTTGTTTTGCACTAAGCCTTAGGTGACGAAGCTGCTTACTTATTTAATAGGGAGATAAGAAATAGTGCGTTACTTATAAAAACCGCCTGTCATTCATTCTGTGACACATGTTTTTGAAGTGTTCCAAAATTAATAGCGTTTTTTTGTAGTAGGTACAACGCTTATATTTTCTTATTCAGATATACTTACCAAGTCCACCTCTCAGTTGCCAGTCGATTCACCTGCGGATTCATGGTAAAGGCTCTGGAGTAGCTTGAAACTAAAATAAGCTGGATACATCAGGGGCTTTGAAAGAAAAATTCCAGCTTTAGATACCTACCATGGGGATTACCGTAGGGATAATGATTAGGTACTATGATGGAAAGTAGTTACCTATGGACATATGAAACACTAAGGGCGTTATACTCATACTGATTATGCATGAAGAGCTTCTATGTTTTTGGGCTAAAGAATTCCCAAAAATTACAGCAATGGATGAGGTACTGTATGTTACTGCTACTAAACAAACCATTGTCAACTTTGTAGTGAACTAAAAAGCGATGATCTCGGACACAATTGGAACAATATTGGAGAGGAGATTCAGAGCTCGATTGTTTCATGATTTGATGATTTGTTTCATCAATTCCAAAGATTATTTAATTAAGATCTAACTAATCCCACGTTCCTCCGCGCCTGTATTGTGTGCAAATTGAAAAACTTTTCTCGTTTTCAACTAATTATATCGAGAGGAAGACGAAAATCTTTTGCTAATATTTATTGAGAGTTCGCGATTGTCGCCACGCGATATGAAGATTACTCGACGGCCAGCATAAGTTTTAAACCTTCGGAAGTCTCTCTCGTGCAAATATTAAATATGATTTGCTAGAGTGGGCGGTGGATGTCTTGGTAGGTAGGTGACTGTGAACGTTAGCTAGGTGGTTGTTTTTATTTAATTAATTTTATTATTTTTCTCGGGGCCGCCTTGTCTTTATTGGCAGAATGTCTTGCTTAATTAGTCGTTTTATTATTATATAATATCGGAAGGGTTGCGCTTGAGGTGTGCCGGCAGATGGCGCCGCTCGTTACGGCGAGGTGCTCGGGTGCTCGCCGCTTGATTTTTTGTTTATTCTTAGGGTAAGATTTACCCCTTCAATATTGAAATGTTAGAATTTATTTTCTTTAATTAATTTTTTAATTGTGCAAGTTCGTCTGTGTCTGAAACTCATTATGCGAATTATTGAAGGACCGCAGTTTAATACCTTCTCTCCTCTCTCCTTCAGAATTCTGTTTTTGTTCGGATTTGCCTGAACCTCTATTCTACGAAGACATGCAATTTACTAAGGTAGGTTCCTATATTTAACTCCTGTAGGTGTAGGGAAGAAACAATACCCGTCTGGTTGGCAGTGCATGCAAGATTCTCTTGTTGCAAGATTTTAAGCGTTAAGTACCTAACCGTCAGGCGTCAGGTAATTTCACATAGGTATTCTACTTCTGTGCTGAGGCAATCTAATATATAAAAATCAATGCCACTTTTCGTTTTTATTTTATAACTCAAAAACAGCTGAACCGATTTGGCTAATTTTAGTCTTGAAATATTCGTGGATGTCCAGGGAAGGTTTAAAGGGTGAGAAAATAGGTGCAGCAGGAACGAGAAGAATATGGCGGTACGAAGTTCACCGGGACAGCTAGTTGTCATTGAACTCTAACATTGTTATTATACCTATTGAAACAATATTAATGACATTGATTACATATTGATTACGCGAGTACGTTGACCTAACCTTCATCGGGAGAACATTATACAAAAGATACCTATTTACCTGCTATTTAAATAGGTATAGGTACATATGTTAGTTTAACGTGGCGTAGGCCAAAACTTACTTAAGTACATGTTCCATTCCCGTTTAGTGAATGAATAAAGATGTCTTTTACACACGAATCTGTATATGACAAGAATAAATATCTGTATTTAGAACTCGTAATAACCGTTATGCTATATTTAAATCTAGATAAAAAGACCAAACGAGGATAAAACCAGTGCGATAACAAGTTTATCAGTAATTATTGTAGTTTAAACACTTAAAAACATGTTTTATCAGTTAGATACCTATGCTATGCACTACATAGTAGATACAATAGTTACAATAAATTAACCTAAACACACACACACACAAACACACACAAACACACACACACACACACACACACACATACACACTACGTAGCCACCAAAGAGAGCCACTCATCTAGGTACCTATTCCTTTTATTTTTTTTTTCATAATTCACGATATTTCCGACGTTTCCAACTTTGACGCAAAGGCTGCGTAAATACTGACACTAATAAATAATTAAACTAAATTCGCGTAAGACAGGTGAATAAACAAATTAAAATAATATCTAAGCCCCCATGTGATAACGAAAGCCATGCTTACCTACTGTGAATCTAGATAGCGTATGTAGGTAATAGTTATATATTGTCTTAGAATATTATTACAAATTATTTTAGTTCCAAGTGAGTAGTTGCCAAGAGAGCTGAGTACCACCATTGTAACATGGTAACGTGTCTGTAATGGTGACCCTCTTTTCCGAAAATTTCCCTTCAACCTACCATCAAGCCAAATTGACTCGTCCTATAGGTACTTATATAAAAATACACGGGGCTCATGAAACAATGGATATCTAGGTAGGTAGGTACTTTCCTTGTGTTTCTCGCGGCCGGTGCTCTCGGCAGATCGCGATACAGCTCCCACCTCCACGCCATTAAGGTAATTAGGTGCCGACATAATCCAATTTGCGCTGTTTATAAAACTTGTTTACTTCGGCCGCCTAATTAGGGAGAGTGCCTACTAGGCGCCTACTACTACTCCCCTGATTATGACACGGCACTGTACGTACATACGAGCTTTGTTTATTTCCTATTTCGCTAAGTTCCGGACTTGTTTGTCACTTTTATAAAGTTAGATGTTGCGTGAGTGCGGAGGTGGCGTAGTGGTAGTGAGGCCGACGGCTATAATTGAGGAAGAGGGTTCAATTCTCAAAGCAGGTTTTTTAAAAATTATGAATCGTTTTTGCGGGATTGACTATGATAAAAAATATATTAATCAACTCTATATTTTTTCATTAAATATGTTGTCTTGTGAATTAAATGTTCTTACGGTAACCACTTTCTATCAGGTGGACCTTGTGCTTGTCTGCGACCAGTATAAAAACCACAAAATGAAACGCGATAATATTGGTTAAAAATAGATTCATTTCAATGAATAATGTCCATAAACCTTTAACACAATTTATTTATTTTATAAAGTAACACTAACGAACGTCAATTCTGCCCACTATAACACTTCCCACCACTAGTACTCACGCACACACGCACACACACACCTCCACTCGACTATTTACCTGTACATAATATCTACCTGTGCGCAGGTGCGCGGCGCACCTGTTGTGCAGGTGGGGAGGGCGTGGCGCGCAGGTCCCGCCCACCTGCCCGCACCTTTACCTGTACCTACCTATGTACACCGAGCACCTGTGTGGGCTGTGTGCGTGCACCCGCGCCTTATGTACACCAACAAATATTAGGTACGCACTATGTTCGTGCACATGTGCATGTTAGGTATACACATTGCATACCTGACATTTCCTTATGTCGGACAAAGGTTTTGAATTTTGTTTATGTAGATTTTTAACAATCATCGCATAGGTATCTAATCCATATATTTTTTGTAATATAAAAAAAACAGTTTATTTGAAGAATTGTATATTGTGAGTTTCTATCGCGATTTATTTTAAGTAAGAGTATGTTATCGTTTTTATCTTATAATTACCTACATTGTTCGTACGTCCGTGCCGTGCGTGTAAACAATAAAATAAGCTAACCTAAAGATAAACTAACCTAATATACCTATCTATAATATTCATGTGAACTTGCGATGCTAATAACTCTATTTTTAAATTTGTTACCCAATAACGCGAAAACGGCTTGATGAATTTGGTTTAAGTTTTGCACTCAGAATACGACTAGGATTGGCTATAGGTTAATTTTTATCCCGGGAATAGTTTCCCGTGGGTCTCAAGAACGGGAAAAATTATGGGATAGGTATGTTTGCATAATTAAAATGATCTATGTTATGCTAAAGTATGTACAAACAATACAAATATCGAATAGTGTCGTAACTTCATGGTAGAGATAGTTTAGTTACGTAACGTCTGTTCACATGTACAGTATGTCTGTATGTATGTTTCGTGTTTGTTCCCGTCTACTGTGTAACTTACCTGTAAGCGGGTATTATGTAATACTAAACAGCTCTGAGTATCTATGCTGGGATTAGTGGTTAATCTGATATCCAAATGTTGAATGATCCGAAGAAGGTAGATACTAAAAATGTTTCATCGTGGTATCCATTAGCCAAATACTCAGACGTGTCACGGGGACAAATTCATCAAAGTGTGTCCCGATAGCACAACTAGTTGTGCTATCAAGCTGGTCTATGGGTCCGGGGGGTATTAAAACTGCTCCTCTTTTATATCCAGCGTCAATTCCGAATGCATTGAAAGCCTGCATTGAAGCGTGGGATCTACGTTCTAACTCTTTTCATTTTAGCGTTCGTAGGAGCGCCTGCCGGCTGCACCAGACTCTTGTTCATCAATCAAGAGGATCATCGGCTTGCAGATGAGGTTAATTTAAGCACCGAAGTTCACGGCGCTGGAGGCTTCCTCTAGGACTTCGGTAACAGAATATCACCGTGGCTGTCTACCCTCCGCCTTTCCGGATTTTCTGGGTTAAGAGGTTGGGAGGGAGATGGTCGTTTTTTCATAAAAGCCAAAATCAACTAGGTATATCACGGAAAGAGTAGGAAAGTAACCCTGCACTTCACTGGGCCTATACAATACATATACATAAGCACATTTGTCTCGCACTCAACCCTGCGCCCGCACGGTTAGTGTCACCTTGGTATCGCATAAATTTTTTGCGCACTTAACCGTGCGGCGGCGGGCGCACGACACGGAAAAGGAGGTGCCGTCTTAGGCACGCGCCGTTGACGGGTTGACCTCTGCTCTGCCCTGTGGTTACTCGGCCTGCTCCTAGTTCGGTACAAAGTGACTGTAGTGACTGTGAGATAGGTAGAAATGTCCGCTCATTTTGTCACTAAAACAGGGAAAGTCACTATGCAACGATATCCCTACTAATATTATAAATGCGAAAGTAACTCTGTCTGTCTGTCTCACTTTTACGACTAAACCGCTGAACCGATTTTGATGAAATTTGGTATAGAGGTAGGTTAGACCTTGAGAAAGGACATAGGCTATGTTTGGTCGCGATAACCGACATCCACGCGGGCGGAGCCGCGGGCAAAAGCTAGTTGTCAATATTTGAAATAAATTTACTTGCTATCAACGAGGAACTGTGTGCTATGCTCGGGTTAAGCAAAATTTTATTGAGTTTAGCAAAAATACATAGGTACATTTTGGAATAGACCTTTTTGATAGTATTATTAAAATAAAGCAAAAACATCAATTTGACTCAAGCGAATAGCAAAGCAAATAAAGAAATAAAAAATAGTGTAAGATCTCTATTGACAATAGTCAGCGATGAAGTAATACACCTCTGCCTGACTCTTCGGGGATACACAAGTAGGATGATATTATATAACAAATAGTCGCTAATTTTACGTGTATTTTTAACACATTTTGCCTTAATTTATTAATATATCGTATTATCTTTTGTACGTGCAGTTTCATTGTAGGTAAACATTCCGGTTGGTGCGATAATTTAAATAACAATGGGAAAAATAAATGTTATTAAACGTTATAATTACCGCTAAACGGTATCGGTTAAACTGTTTATTTAAATCATTATTTCAATAATGTACCTATAATATTTTAGTTGAAATAAGTATTTGGATTTTTTAGCAAATAAAATTATTAAAATTCAAAAAAATGAAAATGAAATGTTGTTCGTTGGCAAGCGCATCACTTGAGAAAAGCTAAATAGAATTGGTTATGTATTATTTATTCTAAAATGTTCCACATAGACCATATTAGGTTTACTTATAGGTACTAATATACAGAAAAGGAAAAGTATCTCGTAATTTTCTAACGTCACTTGTGTAGGTCGATCGCGTAGTTCGATAGGTATGTAGTTTTAGATATTTCATAAATATTCAAAATCATTATGAAAGTTACGAGATACCTTTGGTATACTTACAGGTACATATCTATAGGTAAGTTATGATAGGTACAGTGTTTTTAACAATTTCTATATGAAAAATCAACAAAAAATCAATGATTACCACTGAATAACCAACTAATACGTGTGCTGTCAAACAATCCCATAAGATATATTATACTTAATTCGCGATTGCCCATCTCTTTATTCAACATACAGTCGTAAACCAAAAATGCCGAACCAGTAACACACCTTCGGTGTTTCGGTTTGTGTCGCTCGCACTTTTTCGCCACAACACGAAAACGATGCGACTTCGGACCGTGTCCCAACACTGCTTAGCATAATTTACACATACACTTTTTGTTTGTACCAGCCCCGCACAATCGTATGGGGCTTGCATAAATAGGTACATTTGAATTGTGGCCCCAAGATCGAGAGATCACGACTGGTGAGATAAAATGTAAGCCACATTTAGGCAACAGAGCATTTTACTGGTTTCTTTTTGTATTCTTACGAATTTGGGAACGAAAGGATACATGATGTATAATACTTCCATCTGCTGTGCGAATACCTTCTAAATACTTGTTCTTTTTAAAAAAAAATGCAGGATTAACTTAGTTTAAGCATCGATAGTTTAGTCGTTATGAAGTGAGTTTTACAATCGAGACTCGACAGTTCCCGGGTTTGAATCCCTACCATTACACTACAGACGTGAACCAAACCGCGAGATCAGAGAAGTAATAAGGAAATAATATTTTAATAACAATTTAATTGCGATAAAATTGGTTAAAAGTAGATTATTTTTTAAATTTTTTACTTCGTATTCTGGCCGAGACCTGTCCCACCTCAGTAATGTTTTTTTTTATTAGGCACATTTTAGGAGGAATGATTTTTTTTTAAAGTTCTTTTCTAAGCCCCACTTATTTAGCAGAATGAGGGTTAAACTTAAACCCACCTGATCACACATCGACGTGAGCACACTGTGACGTCACTGTTACACGCGCGGGGAGGCGGGGGTACACAAACACGACGGTATTGTGTCACCAAATCGACGTGTAATAGTCTGACTGTTTGTTGAACACGCGGCTCTGATGAGTGCTCGTTCGTTCGTGAGCGTCTGATGCCGGGTACACACCAAAAGAGGAAGGTGAACTACATTTTTACAAACAATTGTGTGCTCGTGTTTAGTAGATACTGACCGCTGTCATCGGAAAAATGCCGATGTTGAGTACACTAACTGAATGAATGAGAGTAGGGTCCAAGGGACTTGTCGTCTATCATTATCGCATACTGTCGAACGGACTGTAAGTTGTACTTTAGTCAAGATGCACAATCTGTTCATTTGTACCTTTTCATTTTTAAATGATCTGGAGAAATATGTAATACCTTTTTCGCAAGTGGGCATAGCACGGTACGGATATTGTGTGACTTTTAACACTCTAAAATGAACCGTCGAATTTTTACGTAATCTACAGCATTACGCAAAAAAAGTGAACAGTTGGAACTGTAGTGGACGTCGTCAACGGTACGCCCAGTACTAACTGACTTCATCTGCAGCCTCACTCAAGCCTTCGTTCAGTTACGATTAATTGGTGTGAATATACCGGGTAGAAGCCGACTATGAATTAAGGTGTCGCTTATATTCACTGGTTACATTCATAATAATATGTTTACGTACGTTTGCCTACGCTTGCCGCCACCGGCTGGTGTGTACCTAGTATTGCCATGTAGCTGGTAATGTAAGTAAACAGTAAGGGTTGAGAAATGTTGCTGTTGATGTGTACGAGACATGTCACTGAATTAGTGAGCCGAGGTAGACAGCACATAAAAGGAATCAATTTGAAGGCACCGTTGAGCCGGCTTGCTTTCATATTTGCCTGCAATTAGATCGATTATATTACATGCTATAGTGTATCAAGCATGTTTACACTTTACATGCACTAAGTATGTTTACCGAATAATCCCGAACGTGGCCGAGTATTCTCTAGAGGCGATGTAATTGAAATTATAATGGACTCAGGTGCGCGAGAGACTGGTCTAGTTTTTTTTTAATAAGGATATTAATAACCGAAATTGCCCCTACCCCCTCAAGCTTGTTGTACGAGCTTGTGTTAGGAGGAATCACGTCAGTAGTGCATCCAAGGTTCGAATCTGGGACCTCTCAATCGTAAGGCCACAGATTACTTGATAGTTAGTAGTCAATTTATCAACCAGTTGTACTAATTCGTTCAGCCACTTTTCAGCGAAAGAGTAACTAACACATAACACATACGACATAATATACCTAGGTAGGTACTCCATCCGTCCCCACAAACTTTCACATAGGATAATAACTCCCATAAGAAAAACCTATAGGACATGTATCATGAACCTAAATTGCGAGACAAATGAGGCCCTGGCACCCGCAGATTGTTTTGTAATAATCAATACTTGGTGAATTAGAGCTCGTCCACCGCTGTAGCTCCCCGTGCTATCCTCAAAAGGCACCCAAGATACTTGCGCGTATAGAGCACATTTTGAGTACATCTTAGGTCCAAGATCCCGAGCAATACCTATTTAATAACATAACATAACATAAACTCACGCCTATATCCCCGAAGGGGTAGGCAGAGGTGCTAGCACCCACATTTCGCCGTTTATGTTTAGGTCCCAATGTAATAGGTGGAGAGCCTATTGCCATTAACCGGGCACTTATAAACCTGCGATAATACGACCCTATTGAATAATACGATCCATATTGCTTACAATACACGGGCATGTTCTCAAGTAGTTGGCTACTTACAAAATGAAAGTTGCATTGTTTATCATTGCAGGATCAAACGAGCAGATGGCGCGCATTACTTTGTGAGTGTTTCAATCAGACGGCGGCTGATTGTGCGCACAAAAATGGCCGCCAGCCACGAACCTGGATTGAAGTGTAAATTGAGTAATTTCCAACAACGTACCGGTACACGGGCCGCTGTGTAAAGATATAAACAGAATATCCAAGGTACGAAAATAAGTTTTATATTATTTTTTTCAGTAGGTAAAGTTATTTTTCATTTTTACTTACGGCCCGGTGACAATACTCAATGACACCACTGGTAGTGTAAAGGGTATTAATCTATCTCCATGACACCATCACCGCGCGTTGGTGTCAAGGGTATTTTCTATGTAAATAAAATGTGCCCGAAAATGGAAGGAAGATTTAGGGAAAAATTATTTCAATAGAAGTTTTATGGCAAGTTGAAGGTTCAGCATACAATTTTTGAGGTAATTAGATTGATTCAACCTAATAATTAACTAAATGTTGCTATGTAATTGACACCTTTTCAGACTTTGTATTGCTTTTGCAAATCACCATTTGCGCAGAAAAATCCAAAACCTTTTTTTATACAACTTAGGTGGCAGAGCAGACAAAGCACACGACCCACCTGATCGAAAGTGGTATTTTCCTGTGGAACTAGACCTCTGTAAGTTGAAAATTTACAATCATATTTGTAAAGACACAGTAAAGTTGGATTACTGTCGTTCTTTCGCTAGAGACGGTGGGGAAGTAAGAAGCGGCGCACACCTCAAGACAAACAAACATAAATAGCGCGAGATGAGAGGGCAGGTTCCGGCGGGACGCGACGAGGCGCAATCAACTGACAGACACACTTTGTTGTATAATATACATCTAATATACGCGAGGGAATACATCGGCGACGGCGGCGGGCTTGTAGTGAACACGCGGGAAGGCGATATATATCGAGAAATAAATGGATTGATATTGATAGGAAGTGATGCCAAACAAATATTGTGAAATTTTGATTTTAATGTGCAGTTTTTCTTTTTATTTTTTACTGACCGAACACACAACTATTGTAATTACTTTTTCTTTCTAGTTTTCTTACTGAATGTTATTGGTAAGTATAGATATACGAATGTGGGTACAGTAGCAGACTTGCCAGTTACTTCGATCCTGACTCTTTTCGCTTCTAATTTCACAGTTTCAAACAAACTGTAAAGTAAAATAAATCTATATCGTTACGTAACTGTACATATTCAAAGACATCTGTAAGTAGCTAATATTATCGCGATCTCGCCCCCGCTAGTTCCTCCACCTTGCTCCCCTCGCGCCGCTCAATCTCGCCGGCAGGTATCCGATATGATTTTATTACTCGCGTCAAATATTTGCCCCATTTCATCCGGGGCTCCCCCACGCCGCACTTACCCCATGAGCTCCGTGATGAGATCAATTCCTTCTCCATGTTTTACAATCAAATTACGTTTCTATTTGTTTGATGGTTTCCAAAGAAAATGTCTTGTCTTGGAGGCAGGTAAGTTATTTATTGAATTATCATTTTTCAGATCGCAGGCAAACATGTTGAATCAATTGCTTTTTTGGTATTAAATTACATTACTCTATTTCTTCGTGAAGTTTTCCAGTTTGCTGATTTGATTAAATTACTTTACTCTCTTCTTACTATTCAAGAAGTGTTTTGCAATTTAGCTGATTTGTCTATATCACAATAAGTCATTGTGGCAATGCAGTAAAAACTTTGGTGGCTGAGATACTGAAACTGGGCGCTTAGAGTACGCTAGCTGGGTCTGTTAGGCCAGGTGGTGGACAGTTTTTTACTTTTAAATCAACAGTAAACTATAATTTGATTGCCAAAACTGTACATACCTGAGTAAAGATATTAGTGTAAAGTAACCCTTCCACGGTACGTACGTGGGGAGTCCGCACGTACCGGACACCTCGTCCAACAAGACGTATGTCCAAATTAACCAATGTATATGTATGAGATCGGCGCGATACGAGCTCTTTACGAGCCGCGTGTCGTCTCCTAAGGGCCACTCAACACGCGCACTTACATGTGTTAATATTTTTATTATTGCACGCTTTGACTGTGCAATAACTCCCTTCAATTTTCTTGTTCTACACTCTTTATTTACTAAAATGGACTTGGATTAGAGAAATGCTGGATATGTTACGTTCTCGTGTAACAGCTTTTGGATTCAATCATTTGCAGTTTAAAGATAAAAGTTGAGCATACTGATAGCACAGACCGAGGGAGAATACAGTGTTAATCTACTATAGGAATTACTATAGGTGTGTATGCAATTATTATACGTAAGCTGATAGATAAAGTAAGTTAATCATTTCAATTGCTGATTGCTAGCCATATCGCACGATTATACCCGTTTTTTTAAAATAATTGTTGTCCTTTATTGACAATTTGAAACCTTTTAATGATTTTTCTGAGATTTTAATGAAAAATGTGTCTTTCTTTCTTTTTGATTCTTTGTTTCTTATACATATTATAATACTTCTATGCATATTTTGTATTCAATCTTGTATTTATTGATTGACCGTACCTCGACACGAGCAGTCGAACCTCACCTACTGTCTTGCATTCCCTTCCACTCGTTGCACCATTCGGCAGTCGGTGAAGTAGTTAGCGGCTAAAGTTGGTTTCTCTCGCTGCGTCGTCCTCGCACTTTTATGATCGGTTTACAGCCTCCATTATATCCTTGTTTTGTGATACAGCGCTTGATTTGTTCTCCCTCTCGTTGTAAAATAAACGCGTTGTTGGTAAACAAGTAATCGGCGCGTTTTAATTTTCTTTCGCGATGTGAAACGGTTCCTCGAGGAAAAGTGCGAAACGATCAAACTTGGGCCGTTTGTGTGAAACAATTTAAATTTTATTTACTTTACAAGTCACTTGTTATATTAGCTGTAAAACGATATACAAACTTTCATTGTGATATGTCTTGGTATCAGATTATGCCTACTCATGGCTCGATTCTTTTGACGTGTTTCCCTCCTCCTACAGTCCCGGGTCCTTTAAGCGGGGCTTTGCCTTTGGCAGACTTTGCCTTCAGCTTACCATCAGGCGAGGCAAATTGACGTGTCCTATATAAAAAAAGACGTATGGATTTTCCAAATGCATACCAGATACTAAAGTTAACTGTACAGTGACAGTAACAGTGTAATATTTCGTGGCTTGAAACCTGTCTGATATTCTTGAATGAAGCCACAATATCAATTAATTTATACCTATTATTCTACCTTATGCTTCAATTCAAGTACCATACCATTCCGTATGTAGAATTTATCCAATAATGCACTTTTTTTTATTCCAACATATTAGTAATTGCAATTATGTACTAGTATTACCACTATCCCATCCATCTAAACTAAATTGCTTGTGAAAAGAATGTAGCTCTCGTTGGCACGTTCGACGCCTTAGTAACTAGCCTCTTATAGTTCCTCGCGATAGTTATAATGACTTCATACATATTTACTGTCAGTACTCTAGTACAAAGTAAACGATACTCAGTGCTCTGATAACTCGGTCGATAGCGAGATCGTTCGACGTGAACAACGACCTTGAACTGTGGCGGTAACTGCGGTAAGTCGCACACACTATACCTAGTTTATTCTATCTAGATAATAACTACATAGGTACCAAAGAAAAGTATTGGTTTTCATATTTTAGAACCCATAGGTATTGCAAGGTAAGCTTACCTTGGGTCTAGATGGTGACGAGTTATAATTTTCTACAATATTTATTTCAGTAGTAATCCAATCCACATTCTTGAGACTTGACCTTTAGTTTGCTAGCGAGGCGAGATGAAGTCATAGTGACATGTCTAGGGCATGTCAATATAACTTCACTGTAGACTTAAAAGTACATTGGTTAAATATATAACAGTTTCAAATATTACACAAACCTTTACGTAATACCACAATTAAATAATGTCAGATAAACAAAAACAAACGCAGGTTGAAAGTTTCAAACTTGTGACCTCTCTTTGCTTGAAGTTAAAAAACACATTTAGAATTGTATTGTAATCTTGTGCAAGCTGCCGACAGGATACACAATGTGGTGGTCACAACGGCTAAATTAAAAAGTTGTTAGCCGCGTCCCGCGTCCCGGGTCCGCAACCCGGATCCCGCGAGAGCGACGGATTAAAAACTCGGCCCCGTGAATTGTGGCCCGCCCTCCCTCGCGGGACGGGCCGCGGCTCGCGGGGGCCAGTTCATCACTTCAGTCAACTAATACCAACCTGTAAATATCAAGCTTGTAACTCGTCTAAACAGTTTAGAGTGTGGTACGCACTTGCCGTGATTGTTCTTGTCGGTAGACAGTCACACAAATTTTCATAATCGGTATTGTCAATCGACAATGGCAATAGTAGAGTATATTCAATAAGTTTGCTGGGCAAGCTCTGACTGTGCTGTGGTCAACAAGTGACGTCACGTCATTGCATTCCATTTGTTTAGGCACATTAGACATTTATATAACACACGAATTTGTTCCTAATAATGAGAAAGTTCTTTAACAGTTTACATTCACAGTTGCAAGCAGTGTAAACATATATTATGATCAAATTAAAGAAGCACGGCACGCAAAAGGTCCAAAACTGTTAGATTGATGTCCGCTAATACATATGGAGGAGCTAACTTTGATTGCTATGCAGATTAAGCCCGCTAGGTGTACAACAGAAGTGGCGTTATCATAGCCACCTACGGTTTGGGAACTGTGAGAATAGTAGACCAATTATTGTTAAGATTGGGAAGTAAAGTTAAAACTCAATGACTTAGTTTCCTTAAAGGCAGACTGCATTGTCCCGTTATGTGAGCTCTAATATTCTGTATTCAAAAATAAAACAAGTCTCATTCAGAGATGTCACTTGTGCTGCTTGCGCGTTGCCACTGGCAGTCAAGGGGCAGATAGATATATGATAAGAAAACCTGCAGAAAGGAAGGCAAATGCTCCGAGGTTCTTACAAACAAAGAGGTGGTGTCGAGTTGACCTGTCCGTGCTGGGCAAGCTCTGACTGTGCTGTGGCCAAATTATAGAACTACTCTCCAAGTTTCCCGGGTGAGGCGAATGGACGCGCGTGGTCAACTACGAGACACTAGTGGAAAGTAGTCACGTATGCAAATACACGGAGCGAGTTCTTAGGATGCTGGACCCTGGCTGCTTGGCCACTAATTGTGCCAGTGCTTGCGACTGAGTCTGTGCCGTACGGACTGGGGCTGAGGCACACTGGGTGTAGGTGAGCATTATTGGTTTTGATTATTATGAATAACTTTACAAAAGGAATTGTTATAGTTAATTGTTATTGTATTTCAAGTCTTGCACTTGAAACGTTTTGCTAATTGAAAAGTTTAGACGATTTTACACAGATCATGTATATCATTTTGTCCATACCATACCCATGACCTACAAAGTTTTTAATAGAATTTAACAAAAAAAAGTTGGATGATGTGTTTAATTGCCGCAAGCTCAACAAAAGTTCTTTATTGAACATAAAAATGAAACAATTTTAGAAAAGTACAACCATTGTATAAATAAATAAAAGAGATGTATACACAAGAGCGCACTTCACTATTTATAAGTTCTCTGCCAGCTAACCTTTGAGAAATAGAGAGTACTATGAAAATAAAAGGAGAGAAATATATACAAAATTTAAGACACTTGAACATCTAAAACTACCTAAACTTTAAGCTGAACGATAGCCAAATTCTAGGCGGATTTATCGTACACTTTTTGACATTGACCTTTTAATTAGTCATCGTCAATACTCAAACATTTTATGTGAAGTTTTAACTTTGAGAACTGAAAAAATAACTCTTAAGATCCTCTCAGTGTGCCCCGATCCTAACCCTGCAACTTTCTAAGAGTTGTTAGTCAATCGGCAATTAGTCAAATTGTCTTGGCAGTTAGTTGAGTTGTTTGAACAGGATCGGCCGGTCTTTGATTCAGGGCCCTCTCGCATATATTACGGTTAGGGCCCAATGTCCGGTGACCGGTCGTACCTGGCACTTGATTGGTTCGGTCAATTATGGGAACACTGTTGATTTAAGATCTTAACATGTTAAGACGTGTGACTTCTCTAGTGAGTTTCTATTTACATATTTTGTTGATTTCAATGCGCATACATTACATTTCTCTACAAATTTTTATCAATTTAATTTGTACATTCTATGTTTGTAAACAATCCTAAATTCGTTAAACTATATAAATAGAAGCATACTCGTACAGTTATATAAATAAGAGTATTTAACTATCTTCCATGTTCAGTACTCCCATTGCTATTAGAGTTAGTCTAAAGGTAACACAAAGACAATGTGTGTTCTATTAAAAACAATCATGTAGGTAATATCGTGACTTAAATACTAGCAAGTTCTGAATCATACATAAAGCAAGTTCAATCGGAGCGTGTAGCAGTGCACTACGAAGTGCTACGAGAATACCGCTACGAGCAACGCTACAAGTATAACATCGCTACGAATAACAAAGACTGCACGGAGCTGTTTTAATTTTCGCATCGGGTTATTTCGGCTTCGGTGGACCTCTTCACTGCCGCTACCAAAACTATGGATTTGGTCAAAAATACTCGAAAATATATTTTTCGTATGTGGAGAAACTAAAACACAATGGTTAACCCAATAGGGTAGGTAGGTATCGTATATCAAAAAATGAACATTGGCTTTTTCGTAAATTCCTATGTCCTATTTCGTTTGTAAATATTCTTTTGCAATGCCTTACACATACTTCTAAAGCTACATACATTGAGTAGATGACTGCTTGACCTTCTGCATCAAGCAATTGATATTTTCGCTTCATCCACCTACGCAACTGTGATTCTCAACCCGTTGCGATGGAAGAATTTTTTTCGTTCAAAATTAATTATGGGCATACATTCATTATTCTTTCAAAGGTCCACAGTGTATGTGGTTAGTAAGTGCACAGCGCACTGCTTTAGTTGTGTTTGGTGTAATTTATATAGCGCACGAGGCTCGAGGCACAGGGTACGGGGCACAGGGTACGGGTACGGGGCCGGTCTCGTGCGGCGGTAGCGGGTCACCAGCACACACACTGTGTGTAGTGTGTGCGCCACATAGCTCCATTATTGCTTTATATTCCTATTTTGTTACACAGCTTTACTTATGTTGTTTTCAACCATTACTCCAGTTTATTTTCAGTATAAAAATACCAAAATTGAAAAAAAGCAATAGAAATAGTGGGTTGAACGACATTGGTCAAATCTGATATTCGTCATAGCTCGAGTGTGCCCCGATTTGCCTGTATTTGTTCTATTAATCTGCGACCGCACCCCGGCTGGTGTTAAACAACTTAGGTTAAGTTTAAAAGTGAAGCTCGTTGTCACAGAATAGATAAATATACCGTTGTCTTTATGACTGAAAATAAAACAGTTTATAGGAAAATATATAATATTCTTCAGTACACTAAAAATTACACATTAAGTCACTTAAGGTCCTAAATCCTTCAGTAGGTACTAATAAGTTATTACCATAAACTTGTCTAATGCTCTAAGCTAGCCTTGCGTAATGGATAAAACAGTCTTGAGCAAATTAAAATAAGTAAGCAAAGAAAAGCAGGCAATGCGTAACTTTCTCGTTTGATTTAGGCAAATTGACAGGAAGCAGGGGTTAGCCGAGACGACTGCAGCCTGCACTCTTGGCTCAGACCACCAATTAATAGTAAAACCTTCTAAGGCACTGCACTCGCGCAGAACTGCGTAACTGACTCAAGAGTTGTTGTTTTAATATAATATTTGGAATTTACGGTAGGTAGGTAGATCTTAGGCCATCGTTATCCATTCTACTTCTGCTATTCTATTAGTGTTGTCATAACAATGCATTGCCCTACTCATGAATCTGTCTAATGACGTCAGTGGTTATGGTTTCTCGTCACTCAATCGATATCTCAATATGGAAAGTTGCCGCTCTATCATCAACCTCTACCAGGTTACACTGGCCGTGCATGTGAGTACTGGTCAGAGCCTATAATATAATCTACATAAATCCGTAAATTCTACTAAAAATTACAAGTAGGTTTAAAGTAATTTAAACCCCAACTTCATTAATAACGCAAAATATATTCACATAAAACATTCTTACCGCAAACGTAGTTGCTTCCAAAACAAGGCGTAATGAATTAATGTGGCGTGCTACAGCGTTCTACCAGTGAACACTAGCGTACAGGCACACACAAAAGTGTATCGTGGCCCGCGCGGCGTGCGGCGCGGCGGCGGCGGCGAGCGGAGCGGTGGGCGGACAGCGGCCGCGCGTCACCGCCACGCGGGATTTATGGCCCTACACTAATTTATAGTCCGACTACGCGGAACGATTAATGGAAACACTTATTCGGAGTTTAATGTCGTTTCATTAACTTAGATATATAGAAGTAATAATAAAATATATTTCTTTAAATATATTTAGAATACATGCCTCCGCTCATTAGCGGTTGAATATCGATGTTCCGTTACGATGCATAGATGTATAAGTTTCTTGGCAAGTATGGTGAATAATATACTTCGATATCTAAGAAGGGTGTGTGAGGCCCTACCGAGATCTTCGGGACTCAAGCCAACCTCACCTGCAAGCCTGTATCTACACCTGCTGAATTGTTAAATTTATTTTAGTGTGTTAGAATTATGCTCTTTAACTCTGCAGAGTATGCACGTATACCTCCGGAGTTTTAAAAATTTACTGGTCAGATAATCAGGTAGCATCAAATGGTCTGCTGCCATAATGATAAAAAGATAACCCTGACTACAAGGGCTGAGCATAAATTGTTGAATATTTTCTACCTTACACTTTTGTACATCATTGTACTTACGATACTCAATGTCGTAGTCCACCTTCAAACAATAATATTTTTATGAATAAATCAAAACTGTAATTTGAATACCTATCCACGTCGATAATATCTCGATGGCATCGATAAAAAGTGAATTATGTAGATTTACTTTGGTGGGTGCGGTGGGGAACACTTCGGAGGGGGAGGGGGGAGGTGGTTCAGTTCACACACCGTTGGTTCAGTAAATATTCATGACGGGAACAAAAGTCCGTTTTGTTCGGCCCGAGTTCGTACCTGCTTCGTCGATTGTTGAACGTTAATGTATGTTTGAATTGGGGGATGTTAATTTTATCATGTTTCTGATGCATACCTTTTAGCAGAAGCAGCCACGTGTGTTAGTTAGGTATCATAGTGAGAACGCATTTATAAAATTTGCGAGATAATGATAATAGTCTGAACAAGTACGGCTACTCTGGAAGAAGAAAGGAATTTGGAAACAACTTTCATCTGAACGACTTGTTTGTCCAGTTGATTGATAGGCTTGAACAGAGAAATTGTACCTCCTAGCTTAATGTCCACGTTAAGTAGCAGCTGCTGCATATTCTTAGACATATGCAATTATCAGAGCCTTTATCTCCCAGAGAAATTTTCAGTGCGGATACACAAGCATCTAGAGTGCAGAAACCACTTCACACAAGATCATTATTCTCTCCATGTTGCGAAGCGAGAGTGATTCCGCCATCTCAATTGGCCCTGGATGATCCCATGTAAGTATCCACCAAAAATTAAACATACAAATTGAATATACCTTTGCCTGTATAGGTATATAGTACAAAAGAAATATAAAGAGAATATAAACAACCGACAAGGAGGACGTCTCCGCGAAGTGGCGCGTGGCGGCGAGACCTGTGCTTGACAAGGATTATGCAAATTAATTGGGGGAAGTATTAAATAAACGCGATCCGCTTGATTTGTGACGAGAAAAACTCGCAGACGACGGCGGGGGAGGCGCGGGGAGGAGGGGACCTTTGTTTTTTACGAGCCTACCTCTCTGAGGCAAAATGTTGGCCTTTCTTTCTAGATATTTAAGCGATTTGGGAATTAAGGAGATGTTCAATTAGAAGTGATCTATTATTTTGCTGGACATAACAAAATTAATTGATATCCAGTTAAGTTATCATTTGGTTTGAACTCGGAATTATGCAATACCTTTTATGCACGTGAGATCGCCCACGAGTACAAATCTTACAGTGACTTTCAGTGAATCGGAACCTGAAACTGAACTGCGCATGGTGTTTTGTCAAGGAGCTTATTGTCATTAGCTCCGGATATCACCTTGGAAGAAAAACCCAAATGCCGGTAGGTATTGGTAGTAGTAGAATAAGCAAATTGAAGTGAAATTGGGCTGGTCAGATTTGTCGAAGAACTGATAGAGCAAAGGGGCTGTCCATTAATCACGTGATGTTTTATTAGCCATTTTCTAACCCCCCTCCCCCATGGTGATACGTGGTGAGGTTTTAGACATTTGTGTGAATGAAATATGAGTATTTGCATTGGTCTGGTCGTGCCTCGGAGAGCACGTTAAGCCGCCGGTCCCGGTTGCCACAAGAACGTCGTCGTTACGGGTAGTTGGAGCCCTAAAAAAAATCCAAAAAAAAAAACAATGGTCTAACTGTAAAGCTTCGATATCGCCTAATGTTAACATTGGGTTGTGGAGGTCAGATGACAATCGCTTCACGGAAAATATCGAGGTCTAGCCAAATCCGTAGTTAAGGCTGGTAAAGCGGACCCCAGACTCCGAGCTGAAAGCTTCGGATGCGACTGGGAATTAACGCTAAGGGGAAGAAGCTAGAAAACTAAGAATCGTGACAAAAATCACCAGTTATAAGAAAAAATAAATACACGTGATATCCTTAAATACCCCTCCCTCCCCCCTGGTGATATTTCGAGATGTTTTCCGACCCCTCCCCCCCTGTTGAGCCTCACGTGATTAATGGACAGTTCTAGAGTGGAGACAGCGAGAAGGTAAAAGGATGGTAGGACGCCTGCTACTCAGATGGACTGACGACCTGAGAAAGGATGTCTGGAGTAGACTATATATTGGGAGAGATATAGATATTGGGAGAGGCCTATGTCCAGTAGTGGACTGCGATAGGCTGGAACACCTTGTGTAACGTGGAAAAGGTTGCTTGTAAGGGTACATTATAAAGCAACTTAAATAGAACTATAAAAAACGGTTCCCATTTATGGGTAAAAAAATTATGGCCTATATATCATGATGGTCACCATACTCCATATCCCCAAATCATGCCGCTCCGAGCATGACGTAATATATGGACAATTAAACACAATATATTGCTGATTAGCCGAATTTGACTAAACCGCAATAGTCGTGTGTCATGCGCGTTATTTGTCGTATCGTCGTATTGTTCGTCGTAAGATTTTATTAGTCGTACCTACAGACCATGTTATTAGGCGAACTGTTGCCCAGACGTAATATGTAGGAAAAAATGAATGTTCATATTTTTTGCGGAAGATAGCCGGTAGCGTCTGAACAAAAAAATGAAATAAAAAATATTGTGTCTAAAAACTATATATTTTTTAACCCAGTAGGTTTTGCTATTATTTAAGATATTAATATATTTTTTGTTATATAGCTATAAGTACCTTATAGGTACTCTTAGAAGAGGTATGCTGCCTACTTGGATATACCTAGTATGCTATGCTATTACTGGAAATCAAACAACACATTAATGAAGTCTCATTTTTACACACATAAGATTTATGATGTTCTGAAAAAGTTCTTGACAGGCGGGCGTGTATAAAAGGTCTGTAGTGAAACTTGCATACTTTTGAAAATAAATTACAACTAAGAAACGAAAAAAATCGGTTCAGCCGTTTGGGAGCTACGATGCCACAGACAGACTGACACACACACACACATACACACACACACACCCATACACACGTCAAACTTATAAAACCCGTCTTTTTTGCCGGGGGTTAATTAAATGACATCATTCAATTCATTATCGCATTTCATACAACTTACATATGAATATTTCCTACATAGTATAGTTTTATTTAATAATATAATTTTAGAATCTGCAAGTTTAATTTAATACAAGTATAGTTTTGCGTTTCTAGAGCGTTTTTTATGAACTGATCTGCGGACGGTACGTGGCTCGCGCCGCGGTCCCCGCGTATCGTATCGTACCTATTCGAAATAGAAGCGCAGATAAAGCCTATAATATTTGCATAGAGAGAGGCCCGCATGGCCGTCTCATATTTATCGTACTATTTGTCCACAACTAGTTAATTTTATATGCTTAAGTAAGCAGCGTCTTGGCGGGGAGTACCTTCATAAATTCCACCGTTATGGTGACAAGCTCGTCAAGGAATATGTTCATAGTTGCGGACATGTAACTGCGTTGCGATAATACTGTTTCGTATTGGCTTATCGAAATCTTTAGATTTAAATTAATGTCCAGTATACTACATTGTTAATTTTTTTGATTTATTTTTTGTATAGGTGGTGGTAATCAAAAATTACCACTAGAAGGGTATTCCTATTAACCACTTGCAGCTTAGTTAATTTACATGTGTTAAGAGTAGGCAGGACTGGAGTATGAACACGCTACCTTTTGATAGCAACTTGCAAGTCTGACGCGTTAGCCACTAGCCTATTTTTCAATAAATGATATATACACGTTTGTATAGTTAAAATTATCAAATTGATATTTTCATAGATGTATTATTACTTTTATAATAGAAATAGACTAAAGTGAATTGATTCCTTGTGCCTAAGTCAATTCACCGCATGTATACAATAAATATAATGGTCGATAGGTTCGATATGTTTCTGCTTATTTCTATTGAATGATATACTACCCTAGTAACTCAATCTACACATTGGTGTTTTGTCAAGGTCCAGTCTCGTCTAGCCAACTTTGACTGTGATTAATCATAAGTCACACAACAATTCCATCTAATATAACATCCCCTATTTGAGGAGGTCTCTGGTTGCTTTTCCAAGTCCAAAATCCAATACCAATGTTCCCCATTATGGAGCTTACTACAACCAAATTATATTCTTAAAATACCTTCATAAACAGACGAATTATACGCAAACAAACACATATAAATATTCAGAACATATTTTAACTATGTAGTCACTTAAAAACTAAAATTTCGAAACATTTCGAAAAGTCATTCATTATCCGAAAACATATCAAGTCCCATATTGACTAGACAGCTATACGAGTCGGAGCCATACGCTAAGCCGTCGAAATGAAACCTTAATAAATTGAATAGCAAATACGCCGCGTGTATTTTCCAATACATTACTTAAGCAAATTGAAGATATCAAGCATACGTTCCCCCCACACGAAATTGTATGAAGGTAATTCTCGAGACACTATTGCAATAAAAATAAACAGTTGAGCGTCTCAATCAGACTCGCAATCAGGTGCTCTTATTCTCATACATGTTGTGTGTAGGCGAGTGTGTTTCACACGAGACACCCCCTTAGGTGGAGTGACTGCGCTCTTCGCGCGAGGCCACGAAAACAGCGTCTTTTAGATATCGTTAGGAATTTTATTGTGAATATACCAAACGTACTGTGGTGCACCTCTGCAGTCGATGGATCACCTCCTGTCGTACCCTACACCTGCACAACTGCCGACCTAAATGAAGCTACGGAAGGTGCAGTCAATGTCGCCGAGTTCTGGGCTGGGCGCATCTAATTTTTATCTTAATTTGCTGCCAATGACGAAATAAAGAAAATGTAGCGTGTTATTTCAAAGTCAAGTATAGTTGTAATAAAAAAATGTTAACCCCTCTAGCTTTAACTGGGCGTCTTTTTGACCGACTTTGAAAAAGGAGGAGGTTCCCAATTCGACTGAATGTTCTTTTTTAGACTCTACTATTATTGAGAATTTGTAATAGAAAACCTCCATAACACTTGCCTGAGAATCACCTCATATAGATTTAGAATTACAGACAAACCTATGTGAAAAGTAAGATATTTTATTATAATGTTTATGAGCGCGGTCCGGGCCAAGTCGTGAAGTATTATCGTAGCAGTAGTTACTGCTTGTTTTTAAGTGGAGAGTCCTGTTGAGAGGCAATTGCTTTTGGCACCGGCTAAGGGCAATGTGTAAAGTTGGCGCGCGAGCCCGTAATGTTGCTAGGGACACATTTTTATGAATCGTCTGCAATGAAATTAAAAAAGAAACACACATTATGATGTGGATGAGGTTTGTGTAAAACCGTTGCTTTTCATGCTTGCTTGGTTTTCAGTGAAGTAGCTTACAAGTTTTATCCCATAATCTGCTCGTGCAAAAAAGTGCCCGCCGATTCGCGATTACAGCCTCGTCACTTATTTAGTGGGACTGAAAAACCTCTGCCTAGCTTTTCAAGGGTGTAAAGGCGTGAATGTAATGTGTTCACTAAATCTAGTGGCCCTACAGAATGTGCGGTACGCGTCACGCGCGCCATTCTGTCAGCAATATTGTCTAAAGCAATTTGTATGTAAATCAATTGTTGTTAATACTATTTATGCCGATGGTTATTGAGCATTACTATTTACTTTATCCACCCAAAAGTTAAACGATACTCATTCTTATCTACATACAGTAAGAGGCTATATTCGAGTCTAGTATTTCTGGTTACTTATGACAGGTTGACGGAAAAAAACACGATGCAGAGACGTGCTGTAAGGGAATTGTTAATAAGAGATTGTCTTACTGTGAGCTCCGCCGGCGGATTATGGCGGTTATAAATTTTATTATATTATAAATAAGAAATTTATGAGTGCTGTTTATCGGTGTTAAAAAGAGATGGGCGATAGAACCTTGTGCAGTAGTATGATCGGGATGTGTATACATGTAGGGCATGTGAGCTCCTTCCAGAGTCATAACTTGAGTTTTATCAATCGTTAATTGGAAAACATACTGTACTTAACCCCTTTATGTATAATTTTGTGAGATGGATATCACAAAAGTTATGATATTCCAGCACAAGCGGTTCAAGTCATATATTGTCATATATTCTTATTTTCTTGGGTCTAACTATGCTTGTAAAGCCCACAACTTGGAATTATCTAAAAACATGAGAATAATATCGTGTTCTCATAATTTATAAACTCTAGCTTATCAACACCCAGGGTAGACTAAAGTCCCTTTATAAGGAGAATACTCTCACTGACTGAACTACCGGCACCCACCAAATAAAACAAAAATACGCAGAGGACTTCTCATATATGTAAGAATAAACACAATATATGATGCAAATAAATAGTATTTCTTTCTTTCAGTTAATGAGAGATATAGGGTTATATAGCAAATAGTAAATGTTATTGAAACTGACAGCCAAATAAGTCGCGATAGCAGAATCGCCGAGAAATTGATTTCACGAAATAACCAAATATGGTAGTGGTCTGAGGGGGCAGTAGGGGTAGTAGGGCCAGTAGGTACTCGCACATATTGTCTCGCGGTGGTATCTCGAGTGGGTAGGCAAATAAGTAAATAGGCCAACAAATCACCGCGTATCGGATTAGCAAGATGCGTTATTTATGGGAGCTGAGTTGGCGATACGTGACCGAGATGCGAGAATCTTGGAAGGGCTTGAAGGTGATCCTTCTAAGATTTTATGACTAAGTATAATAGTGTCGAGTAAAGGTTAACTCGGAGAAGATGAACTGTATTTAATACTCATTACTCAGTTGTTTTTCTGGTTCTTACCAAAGTGGGAAGCAATCCCCTAAGACCACCGTGATAGGTATATTTGACTGTCAATTCAAATATATCATTTGATGATATTCTTCTATTTGCAAGATAAATTTCTTGAGCTAAGATTGGGTTCACGTCGGTGTGGCTGAAGTCCAAACCCATGACCTAACAAGTTCGATGCCTGAGTCACAAGGCCAACATATTTGCTTTCCATTTCTATTACTATTGTAGCAAATGTACCACATCCACGTAGGCACGATAGTCGCACATCATCGGCCCAAGGGCGCGAGTGACAGCGTGCGGTATCGCGCACCACTCGATCTGATCCTACTCCAATTAGCCGCGTCCATACACTGCGATACAAATACAATTTAGTGGCTGATACCAACCATACACACTGCTATTTTATTTACTTGCACAAGAGCAACGGGCGCTATTGAATATAACAATATATTTTTCTTCAGTGTGAAATAGGGTGAGAGTGAAAGAGGTTGTGTAATGATTAATTTGTATGGCTCTATAAGGCCCTACCAATAACTTCGGTGCAGCAGTCTGCTAGTCTGCAGTTTGTTAAGCAATGGACAAGGCTCTGGCGCAGGCTTTCAGGTTCAGGAGGTCAGACGGCCGTCACTCTTGGGCCGATACGCCAATACAAACAGTTTTACAGCAAACCTTAGCAATTGTGACAATGACGGTAGGAGAGTTAAAACTATAATTGTAACAATTTATTTATCTGCTGTTCTATATACTGTTGTTTTCTTTCTTATAATCAATTACACCGTGTCGTACCAGTAACAGCTCCTCGCAGGAGGGAGGTACTCGCGTGGTTTAGTGGCAGATGCCATTTCCTGGCGCAACTAAAATACACAAATAAAATTTTTATTCGTCCCTTTTCATTGACCTATAAACGGCCGGGCAAAGTGCCCCGTGACCGTAAATTGGGGTTTAGGGCCAATTTTTACATGTCGATGTCATAACTGCTTGTATATTTTTCCGCGAAGATTAATTAAGATAGGTACTTGAGTCTAGTGAAAGATCCAGCTTAAAATTTTCTGCAACATGTTAATCTTGTCCGAGGCGAAAGTTTTGGATGCGACTTTACGCTAGGATGAAGGCGATTAAAATCTAACTAGTATTATATTTGAAATGGTATTCGTAAGGTTGATTTACATCAGACGAGTGAATGCTCATTCTATCCCCTCTACATAAAATTATATTAGTGTAAATAGTGACAGAACATTCGTTTGTTGCTCTTTTCTTACACAAACTAGGTATATTAAACACTAACACTAAAATATTATGGAAAAAATAAAAATGAAATTCTGACCACATGCAGTGGTCTCTTGAGAAATACAATTCAATAAAGATGGAATTTCTTTCGAACCGTGTAGCATGTAACCTTAGGTTTAAAGGGCCACATAAGGATTGCAATACGATATTAAGGGCCGGCGCACATTATCGGCATTAGCAAGAAAAACGTTTCCTTCGACATCATCCCTAAGGACATTGCAGCATGCCAAAGCGTAGTTTTCAACAGTGCCGACGGACGCCAAAGGATCCTTTTCCTTGCCGATGCCGATAATGTGCGCCGGCCCTTAGTCGTAGTCTCAAGGAAGATGGCAATCGTTTCATTGTAGGTACATATATCATTGTACAATGTAACACTGAGACCGACTAATTTACCATTCCACTGTATTCCTTTGTAGATGTTGTGTCGTGCGGCGACTGGCGATGTCGTCCAGGCGCCATCTATCTTCGATTACGATAAATCAGGCGTGACGTACGGGTCCAAGCAGCTGCAGATACACTCGACGACAACTGGTACAGTGATACGTATGTAGGAGCACCACACTCGATGGACGTTTCTAGAACAGATTTCAATTCTTAGTCTCAAGTTTACTGTGGAATTGACAATATGTTCGTGTTCGTTATATTAGTCAGTTGAACTAACTTTCTTTGTAAAACTCTCGTGTATTAAATGGTACTACCTCACGGACTCGAAGACGGCGGGCGTGCACCACAGAGCCAGTCAGCCTGTGACCACGGCAGGAGGTCGAAACCATGACCAAGGGAATTCCCGTTGACATCCCTACTTCCCTACTAATATTATAAATGTGAAAGTAACTCTGTCTGTCTGTCTGTCTGTCTGTCTGACTGTCTGTCTGTCTGTCTGTATGTCTGTCTGTCTGTCACGCCCAAACCACTGTACCGATTTTGATGAAATTTGGTATAGGGGTAGATTAGACCTCGAGAAAGGACATAGGCTATGTTTGGTCGCGATAACCGACATCCACGCGGGCGGAGCCGCGGGCAAAAGCTAGTTATTGTATATTAGTCAGATGATTTTGAATCTACATCATATCACCATCATTATCATCTATGCGATAGTTCCGGCCGTATCCTCGGTAGACAGGAATGCTTTTTAGTTTCGCTTAAGCTGGGGTGAGCAGACTTTTTCACAGGTCATTAATTTGGATGTCAAACCATCCTATGCTCTGGTTGCCTTATAACTTACCTATAAGGTTAAAGGTGACCAGAGTTAACTAAAATGACTTTATTTTATATCTTTCGATTAATGTAAATGAGTTGCAATGATTAGATTAACCTCATTATTTTATAGATTTACATTTCGCATCAAGTAAATGAAATAGGTTAATTTCCTCATAACAAACAATTTACATACCTACTACAAAAGCAGTAAGTATTAAATCTAATTATGCGTCTAGACGCAAATTAGACGCGAACTTTTACGATTTTATTGTCCGAAGCCACTTCTTTACAAAACATAAAGAAAACTCATTCCGCCGACGACCAGATAAAAGATTGTTACCAAATAACAGAATAAGGGAATAAAAAAGCGAGTTTCAATACAATCCCATCGAATAATCAACAGACAAAGAGATCCTCTGTAGCTTTCATAAATCAAAACATGAGTAAACGTCAGTTCTGGACGATCGTAAAGTGTACAGCGTTTACACTCCTCAACTACCGGATCTCACTCAGCGCCACAGTGTAAAAAGAAACGGTCACGATACAGGCTCAATCCACAGGTCGTTAAAACCTGCCTAGTTGTTTTGTTATACTGTGGTGTCGGAGGGTTGGTTGCGAGTTATTATGAACGCGCAGGGATAAGAGTGTAGGCATTAAAAAGGGCGAAACAATTTGAATAAGAGTGCGGTCGCGATCCAATTTTGTGATTGTGCTCCGCGCGGCGATGTTTGGTACTTATTGGATGGAAAATGTTTTTGTCTCAGTAAAAATCACCATGATGATAAGAGAAAATACTTTTGAACATGATTGAACAGCCGTTGTTATGGAAAATCTAGTTACATGTAATCTTGAATTCTAAAATTCATACTAATAATATAAATGCGAAAGTAACTCTGTCTGTTTGTCTATTACATTTTCACGTCTAAACCGCTGAACCGATTTTAATGAAAATTGTCAAAGAGATATACTACTTAGGCTATGTTTGGTCACGATGACCAAACATCCACACGGGTGGAGACGCGGGCAACAGATGATGATGAAATAGTGTCTGTAATGGTGACCCTCTTTTCAGAGACTTTGCCTTCAGCTTACCATCAGGCGAGGCGAAGTCAAATTGATGTGGCCTATATAAAAAAATATATAAATACAGTGTTACTCGTTTGGGTATTACTGGATATTAGTTACACCAATATTAGTTAACTCGTAATACATAGCGATATTCTCAGTAAAATATTACGTACGTTTACTAATACGCCAAATGCCACTCACAAATACGATAATATAATAATACGTAAAAGTGATGTAGCAATACAGATAGTGAAATCGAGTCGTTACACTTTTTACTCGCAAGTAACAAAAGTAATGCTTGTACCAATCTGTGTCATTCGTATGCGGTGGCTCTGAACTATGCCATCACGCCAATAACATAAAACCACCGTAAAACAATACAATAGTTACGCGCCAATAGAGCTGCCACTCTATGACTCTACTCCATGTTCCGCGGGATGGAATAGCGTCCCGGTATTCTGACATTAGTAAAATTGGACCATCGTTAGTACTTTAGTTAACAGCTTCAAATAGTTGAGATCTTATGATTTTTAGAGTTATCTTCGGTAGTTCAAACTACTGTATTAGAATCTGTAAATATTTAGGTACGTAGGTACCTATAAAGTTTAATACTCTTAAGTTAAGTTATTGAGTTTTTACTGAAACTGTATTACGTGAGACTAAAATATAGTTGGCGAACGGTCGTAAAGGATATTCAGTGTGATTTTATACTTAATTATCGTTAACACTACACACGTTACCCTCATCTAAGTAGTACAGTGAGCATCAGATCGATCTTAATTAGCTAATCATCTTTGCATCGACTGTACATGCACGGTGGTGAAAGTAGTAGTGAGAAAAATTCTAAAAAAGTACTCAAAATAAGCTTATTACTTTGATATTAAGATCATTTGAGTACTTGCTAGTCTAGACCGATCTGATACTGATTATACGATACCCATCATACAATTGACAGTTATACTCCATACCGGGACATTGTCGATGTCCCATCACTAGTTGTACCGTTCCACTAACACTAGGCCGGGTACCACAAGTTCGCAGTACTTGCGCTGTTTATAGTACCATCATAACTCGCCTGATGGCATCGCGCTTATCTCCGCATTTACATTTGTTTTAATCAAGCACTTATTCCTTTTATATAAGATTCTCGGAGCCTATTTGTGTTAAAAATATTATTGTATGGATTTATTGGTAAGTACACTATTATAACGCGATATCTGATGAATTGCTTCGATTTGGTCGCCAATATAGTGAATGAATACTTACAAAGATAGTAATAAATACTATGATTAAGTTCTATATAATACTAGCTTTGTACTGTGGTTTTACACATGATTTGTTTTATAAGAAACTAGCTTTCGCCCGTGGCTTCGCCCGCGTGAATGTCGGTTATCGCGATCAAACATAGCCTATGTCCTTTTTCAAGGTCTAATCTACCCCTATACCAAATTTCATCAACATCGATTCAGTGGTTTAGATGTGAAAGCGTAACAGACAGACAGACAGAGTTACTTTCGCATTTATAATATTAAGTATGGATATATTGGATATGGATATTCTCTGTGAAAAGACACTTAGATTATGTGCAAACACCATATATCAATGTCCAACACACAGGTATACAGTTAGCACATCAGTGATCTAGGTCAGTATATTCTATCCTGATTGATCCACAATATGTCCTGGATAATAAAAGATAAGGTGGGATTAATAGGAAGAGCTCGAAACAACACTACCCATGCTAATACTGTAACGTCTACCTACATACATTTTGGTTGTTAGAGTGATATACTCGACATCATCAGTGTAAGAAAAAAGTAGGTCTTAATACTCTTTTATTATTTGATAGATAAATGATCCCCAATCGAGAGCTATCAATGTGTTGTACAATGTTTAACATCGGTCGAGGGGCGAGCGGGCGCGGGGCGCGGGGCGAGGGGCGAGGGGCGAGTCGGGCGGTGAGATTAATTACTGAGCAATCGAGACCGACGGGGTCGCCTTATAATGTGCTAGTATTTGCATATCACGCGTTCATTCTAGTACTGGAAGACAATAAAACACTTCTTGATCTTTACAAATAATAATTTTAATAAAAATATAAACTTATGTGTCGGATTCTTCAACCGATAATATAATTATTTTTCTGGCAGCAACTAAACACACGACTTATTTCTGTATAACCTTATTAACTAACTAAAAGCCGTACATACGTTTACATTATTATGCATTTTGAGATAGGCCTGCCATATTGGTTCTGTACTTTCACACCTCGAGGGTATCCTTTACTGCCTTCAAACATTTGATACAACTCTTTTAAAAATATTTATTAATTTTGATTCAGTTTAATTTGTTTCTAGAAATCGTATCGGAACGACTCACTTTTAACATTTGTCCTATATTCTTAGATTGTAGTTCATTCTGTACTTATTCGTTCCATGCCAAACCTACACTATTTCTGAATATAACAAATATTAATCGATAAATATTAATACAAAATTAATATAAAAACATCGTTGACATTCTAACGCTACTTGAGCTGTCACCTGAGAATTGGCGCCGTCGTGGCGACGCGTCGGTCTGTCGGATGGTCGGTGTCGGTAGGTACCGGCGAGGGGCGAGCGGGGCGCCAGGGCAAGGCGCAGGGGGCGAGATTAATTACTGTCCGGCCAGGTGCCTCCGAAGCGCTGATTTACTGCGCGGCGCTGACTGCGGCTGATACGCGACAGGTACTGTGATTAGACAGTGATGGAAGGATGAGTCCGCTGTACGTAATTTTGGAATCGCTGTGGTGTACAGTACATGATCTCGTCGGTGTTAAATCTGTGTAACATTAAATGAGTATCAACAATCACGAACGCTAGCCTTTTATATTTGCATTAATTATGGGAATTCATTATATGGGAATTTCAAAACAACAACTGCAACTTGTTCATGTAAAGTATGCCTAAAGGTACACCGGTTCACAATTACCTACGTATTTATTTCACTAAGACCTAAAAGTTTTCAAATGGTATCATTGCTTAACTTGAGCATGTATCTATTGTAAAATAACTGTTTACTATTTTTCAAATTAATTTTGACTACCTATCTGAAAGGAGACTTTAGTAATCCTCTAAATTTAAATGTTGCTTATATTACTCTTATTGGAAACTGAAACATACCATCAAAATCAATGACGGGCCGGCGCCCGCTGCCCCACCGTCCCCTCACGGCAAAAAGGCAAGCGCCACAATTCGGCACGTTGTATTAATTACCGCGATGCTCTAAGTAATGACCCTTGTACATTTGACAGGCTACGCCGACAGGTACACGAGCGGTCGTGTAGGCGCTGGAAGAGCTACGGAGATTGATGTTTCACCGCTACAGAATGTTTTGCGTAGCTCGTAGTTGAATCTCGTAGCAGTTTTCGTAGGCTATGTGGGGTGAGTTATTCTACGTAAAGCCACACTCAGCGTATCAAAGCGATTTAAGGCGACAGATGTTTTAAAATTTTCTGCAAGTCAGTTATGTATCACCAGTGTATACCTAGTAGTGTAGGGGTAAAAGAATCCATATATTTATTATGCAATCGCTACAGCTACATCTGATTTTTTTGTTTCACAGCCGCAAGTATCTAAAAGACAGATTGTCAAAAAATACTAAAACATGAAATAACTTTAAATGATTCAAGCGTACCTAAAAAAATTATGTCTAATCTTCCGGATAGTAAAATTAAATATCTGAAATTAGAGAAACTGTGGCCTTCACGTAAAATATTTACTAAAAACTTTCGTTAACTACGAATACATTCATAGCCCATCCAGTGAAAGTCGATCATATACACGTTCTCCTGTAGAAACGTAGGCATAGGTACGTAGGTACATGTAGGTACGGACCGACCATTAGCGAGATATGAAAGAACAGGTCAGCGCCGGCCCTAATCGACGCCGCAATCCATCACCCACGTGAATAGGTGAGCCGAGTACCGACAGCAAATGTGTTCTAATATTCATATGATTAATTCCTTACTGCATTATTCAGTAGTGACTTCACTACGTCATACATTATTTAACTGCTATAAATGACTGTAATTTCTAAGGCCTTTGGATTTTTGGTTGTGAAGCTTGGAGTGTTCTTTTACAGAGGTCAAAAATCTTTGCGTGCTTAGCTGATAGGGAGGAAGTCAGACCTCTTCAAGGTCATCCGATTGCCTTAAGGGTAGATCTGCAGTATGATTATAAGGTGAGATGCACGTGAGAAGTGAGCTTTGCAACTCCGATACAAACTGAATGTAGGTAGTCAACGTACGGCATTGTCAGGAACAATGCCAGCTTCTGGATGATGCACGATTAATATACAGGAAGTGAAAGTAATGGATTTCACTTTTTCAGCTATGATGAAAAGCCACATGGTGTTACTTCAACCCTATCTAAGCTGCCGCGGAATCTGTTACAATCTTTGGAGCGTATAAAGGTACTCTGGGTAGCTTTATTGGAGCTCTCCGTACAGGTGCACTAAAGTAACGTTAGGACTATATGAAACCGTGGATATGTAAGGAAAGGTTGCATCTCTCATATTCAAGCTATTGGCACAATAAAATTTATCATTCGTCTTCAATAGAACTGTTTCATATATATCTGTATTGATATATTATATTGATGATGAAGGACAAGATTGTTGCTAACATTATATTTTTGCTATTGAAACAATGTGTAATGTCGTTGCAGTCGGTACTTGACCGGTGTGGTGCCGGCGTGACGCGGGACAGACGCGTGCAATTACACCGCGCCGTAACGTGTATGATCGATCAGGGAACAACTGCGCCGAATAACACTACTTATTTTATACAAATATGCCTTGTACACCGCAAGACCCTACCAACAACTTTGGTTTTTGTTGTTTTACAACAACAACGAAGTGCTAGTTGCTGCACCTACTAAACAACAGAGGAGCCAACATATTCCTAGAAGAGCCAACATAATATCAAACTTTAGGTGCAACTGGGAAAACTGTGAATACGATGATAATGATGATTAGAAAATCATGCTTCATGACCTTTTAGGTCTAATGTATCGGTCAGCATTATTTACAAGTCATCAGATGTGAGAGCATTCCGAGCGGTTATTTAGTAGGTTCAACTCAATTGGGGAGGTAAATTTTTTTTTTTTGAAGTAGTCTACTTTACGTCCCAATTGGGTCATTTTAACAGTGGCTGCTGCTTGTGAGTCTTTTGGTAATACCTTGAGATAAGTGTAGCTCTTATAAATAAACATTATTTAAAAATAATAAGAATTATTGATAAAACAAAGTTCAATCATATGTTTATTAAAAATTGTTTCCTGTTCAAATTCTCTTTGCAAGTTCTCTTTGTAATATTTTTGGCAATTTATAGAAGCGACTACCATCTGATGTCCTAATCCTAACCCTGAGAGGAAAGCCTAAGATAGAGCCCCGTTCGTCAATCAGGTGCACCGGTTTACAGGTGGGTTGGTTTAGGTACAAAGGTTTTCGTGAAACCCTATTCTTAACTAACATAATGACATTTCAAATTCACCGTGAATTACATTAAACGTTAAGTTCAATTTACTGTTAAAAACTCACACTCGTTCCAATCCGCCGGTAAACGCATTTCGCTGCACACAATCCAATCTAGGCGCATCTGCACATTCAGATTGTGCCATAAGGTGCCGGCCTCATCTGGGCTAATCCATTAGCTACCTCGGCCCATATTTAATTGTAGCCCTCCCTGCGCCACACCGCGCGATTGTCCACCGCGCACATGTCGCGGCCCCAACGTATAAAATTTGATAAATCGCACCGTCAACATGTGAACTACCCTCTTAGCTTAAACGATCCGTATTCTGTAACCATCAACTGTCAACCTATCAATTTTCAATCTTGTTCTACATTTATAAGGTTGGTTTTTGATTGTCAAACGAAAAGTACAAGTTATCATCGTTTAGACACGCATATTTGAACATGTCTTTACGATTTGTGTTCTATCTCGAGTGACTAAGGTTGACTTTAGTTTAATTGTTGGAGATAATTGCAAGGTTTGACGGGTGGAATGGCAAATGCACTTTAGTGAATGCTCGTGCAGTAACTGATTTGGTGAGGGACGTACGCGTAGGTAAGATAATGCAGATGTTTCGAGGGACCAAGGTGCCCCCTCGGAGGGCCTTCGTTGATGACAGAAGCAATTTCCAGCGACGGTTTGATTAATATAAATGTGATACATTACCTAGCTTTTGGCATTGCTTAATGCGTTGAAAAGAAATGAAATATTATCGAAATCATTTAAATAAATGTTTATCAGGAAGGGTACCTAAATGTACTACCCCAAAGTTGAAGATTAAAACCGAAACAATAACATAAAACATCTCCCGCGCCCGCAGCATCCACAAATCAAATTATCACAAAATTCCGCTTCTGTCCATAAAAAGTGAATTTGTAAACTTGGAATAAGTACTCTCTCGTTTGGTACGAGTGTGAATAAAAACGATCCATCAATTCCGAATCGTACGGCTAAACTTTGCCGTGCGAATCGATACTAAATTAGCTAATGGAAACTTGATAGCGTGCAAAAAACTGAATCCCTGTAAACCCCCATAAGCGCATTTTGCAACAATAAATCTCTGCATTGTCCCATTCGACGACAGATGGCGTGCTCCAGCCCACCCTCCACAGGTAACTTTATACTCTTTGTAGAACGAATAAAGCTTTAAGCGCTGATATTCACGTTTGATAATATTTTACGCGGCTGTTTTAAAGCGATGTAAGCGCTTTGGTTTCAGGTAACAGCATTAGACATGTACAATAGAATATTCAATTATGTTAATGCAAAGTACAGTACGGCATGTGTTCGATTGTGCGCACGCGTCGCGGCGGCCATTTTTGTGTGAATGACGTCACGCGTTTGAATCGTAACGGTCGGATTATAGGCGCAAAGCAATTTGAATGTGTGTGGCGATGAATTTTGAATAAATGGGCCGGTTTTAATAGTTCTAGCTGTGACTATTGCACTTAATAGCTAGGTAATGGCCACTACTACCGTATAAACCACCAATTTATTTATAAAGGAATTTAATTATTAATTCCTGGTTGGAGAACAATTCAAATATTTTCCATTTCAAGTGGTCTATATTATGGTTATTGTTATTATTTGTTGGCGTATAAATATGGTATTCGGTGAAAATACTTTAAGATAATCTTCTTCTTGTCGTGTCAATGATTCACGGTTTAAACGATTCCTGAATAAGATTGTACCTGTAGCTTTATTCAAATCGTCATTGGTGCAGGAGGTAGGACATAAGGGACATGAGACCCAGTACGCCATGAACTGCACTCGCACTGTGCGTATACTATTGCGAGACCTCTATATCGACCATGGGAGGTCGTGTCCCGTAGGTAATTTATCCTGGGGAGGTAGGAAGTCAGAAGGTCGTGGGAGCTTCTTTGTCCATAGGGACTATCTTATCGTCCATTGTTTAGAAAATAGGGCAATTTAAAATAATACTTTTCAGTAAGAAGAATTATGTGGTTGACCTTGTATGAACGTATAGTCACCATCCCGTCACCTTTAGATCTAAATCCTGATATAAAATAATAAACAAAAATCGAAAATTGTGTTGTTTGTCCTCTGAAGACAGCAAAATAAATTACACTACATCAATGATTTATTGATTTATTTCAATGTAAAGGTAGTTTGTTTAACAACTTCTAAGGGCAACTGTACGTAGTTAGTTTTTCTAGTTATTGTAGTTATTATTTTTGTTATTGCTGCCACATCTGTTCCCGTCGTACAATAAGACATAATCTTAACTGTGTCATAGACTTAATTATCAAGAACAATTCGTTAAAAGTGAGAGATCAAATTTCAATTAAAACTTTACGCATTAACCGTAGAACACTAGCAGTCGGTAGGGTAGGTGCCCATAAAAATATGCCACGAGGGAGCCTAATGACACTTAAGTTTTAACTCCAGGATTACATGCCCGGATTTGAGGAGCAATCGCGCTGGATTGTTGGTAGACAATGCCTGTGAATGTTTATGAATCACATTACGTGATGTCACCGCCGGGATTTATAATGGACTTGGAGTTAAATAGGATATTTGATATGCAGTAGTGTTAATACAAAATTATTGAAGAAAAAAAACATACAGTAACGCTATGCCTACGTCTACCTCATAGACATGAGATCCTCCTCCAGACCAATGAATACGGTAGGCCATATGAACACTTGCTAGTGGATCCTGGCATACACCTTTGAGTTCTTCAACTTTTATACAAACATGCTCACAAGGTACAGTCAGCATCAGTTCGACCATGACGAACAGAGTACTCAAAATTACCATAATGTCTTGGTTTTCCCCCCTTCCTGTTGACAGATTGTTCTGATATTTGGCACACACCTTCAATCCGGACAATAATACAAGTTAAATGTATAAAACAGTTTGAATTTAATACCTTGGTAATAACATCATTTTGAGCCTCTTAGCCTTTATTTAGAATGATAGGATTGTCATACGTACGTTTAGGTTGACTCTGACCGAGTTGCCCATTCAATAAGGCATCCTAAATCTGTTTGTCAATCTGCTACAAGTAGGTATATTTTGATATAAATAATAATTAATATGAGGTGCAATTAGATTGGAATTCGTTTTCGCGTCGCTTACTTAATCACCAGTGAACAATCACGCCAGTCACTGCGACTCATTAGCGGGTGGGTAGAGGACATGTCGTACGTGCCTCCAGCGCGCGGGTACAGATATAATAATCTATTGACTCAGTATATAATTGTGCCACCTTATTGAGATTGAGGCACGAAAATAAAGAATTTGTACCGTCTTACGGCCGTTCCCAATAACCTATCTATCGCCAGTTTTGACATTAGAAAGGATAAAAACGTCATCAATCTCTATGGTAACGCAATTCATAGTAGCAAAATAACAATAGGATTTGACAAAGGAACTACCTGTACCTTTACCTTTAACTGAAGATGCTTGATTTATTAGACAAATTACCACTGATCATAAACTATCGTGAAATACTGTTTGCTTTATTTAAATATTCAAAATACTTATTAAAATTCAATGAAGAAGTTTCTTCTATAAGTAGTTGCTATTGTCCAGATATGCGTGTCGGTCAGGTCGAATTTAAAGCTGCTTGACTTATATCTTCAAGTATTATAAGTGTAGGTGCCTGAAGTTAGACCTTACACGCTTAGGGTACTTATTTTACACACAACTGTCTAAGGTGGGAAGAGCTTTTTGGGAAGGAAGGAAAATGTATTGGCAATGTGTTAATTTGTTCCAGTACTTTATAGTGGCGCTGTGGGCTTCTGTGCAATCCTGTAACTTATTATTTTGCTGAACTGAGCGTTAATGGATCTCTTGAATCTGTTCTTAAGAAAGGAGAAGTGTATGCTCCCCTCATAAAATTACATGATTAAGAGAAAAATGTTTCCAATAAGATTTAAAACTCATTTATGTTAAGCTTTATTTGAAAATTGACTTAACCTAGAACTGAAGCGTCGGGCGACATTAAACCGCGTCCAATACCCGGTCTATCAACATCCAGGGTAGTGATGTAAAATGCTCTCTCGGAGCGTGCGGTGAGTGGTGACCACTCGGTGCGAGTCGAGAGCTCGAGAGCCGCACCGTTCGGTGCAAAACTAGTGACGCAGCGACCTGACGCGTGACGTACCTACCAACGCGGACTGGAGTCTGTGGAGACTTCCTTGCACCTGCTCCTTACTCCCTTGCAAGAATATTTTATGTAAAATATTTTTTAGACTAGCAATGTTAATCGGACGATTTGCTACCTGTAGAAGTAATGGGGAAGTTTCGGAAGGAGTAGATAAAAACGAAGATAGTAAGGATTTTATTCAAACGAATGTTAATATTTTCAACTGTTATGAAATTGAATCTAAAAACTCAATATCATAATATTTACTTAGGATTGTTATTTGAAGCACTATGTTGAAATCAAAATCCGAATATCACGACTTCACCAGTTGACGAAAATCACCAATAAATTATTATATCCATAGGCGTTTTGCAGCTCCACAGCCGGGCGAGCGGTGAGCGGCGCAGTGCGCTCGCGACCGCACCTTGTCAGCTCACAAATTGACGTGGATTGTTGTCGGCGGATCTTTGTCACGGAGCGCGCAATCAACCAGGCCCGCCCGTGGACAACACTGCGCGAGAAGCCTGGAAGAGCTAGAGCTACACCTACCACTGGTATCATCCATCTACTTATACATATACATATACATATATCTATGTGATTGCATAATTATGTCCTAAATTTGTAGAGTAGTCCTCACTAAATTTGTGGAATCACTGAAGCTACAACATTTTAGCAGTTGACTCCTTTTATAGTATGAATCCAATAAGTGTCGTTGTTGCAATCGGATATGGACTTTTTTCGCGCAAAGCTGGGCCAGGTAAACTAATATCTAATGAATATGCAAGGTATTCTACATAATTCTACATTCTCCACAACATTCTGGTAACTAGCTTGTGTTATGAAATCTAGATTGCGGATAAACATATTTAAATACCTTTTTTTAATACATAATATCATACATATGACCACATCAAGACCAATGTAAAATTAACATATTCATGCATACAAATATTTGCATCTAGTGGGTATCGAACCCACGCCTCCGGTTGAACATTCTACCGTTAGCTACTGAGGAAGTCGAGGTACGACGAGAAAGATAAATCATGGAAAAAATAACAGCCCAAAGTCCTATCTAGCGCCGCAGTATCCATGGCACAGATATTTCACGGCACAAGCGGATCGCACCGCAGGCAGTTCGATTTGTGCCTAATCTCTAATTATGAGCGCCATTCATTTGTCATACATCGCCAACGCTCGACAGCACTAGTGTCAGCGCCAGGCCGTACCTACGACGCGACCTGCTTTAAAATTGTGGTTATATTAATTTGAATTACCGGTGGATTAGTATAGTTGTGTGAAAATGTTTATGTGTGTGTCCAAATCGGTGCGGGTATTGCACATTTGTAGAATTTAAAAATTAATTACAGTATGTTAGGTTTAGAATAAATCAAATTTTCAAGGTCACCATAATACGCAGCCGCGCCAGTTAAGGCGGCTCTCCTGCATCTTGTCACCGATGTCACGAACATGAAGTAAAGCCCGAACGATCATGTATTGAAGCGGGGTAAAATGATAGGACTATACCTGCCATTTCGACCTAATTAGCGTTTTGGGATCACAAATGATACTAGCTACTTCATGCCATTTGGCCCACGCGGCGACAATGCATACTTTGACATCGCAATCGATGTTACCAGTCGCATGCAGTGCCCTTCCTGAAATAATTTTCTTCAATAAAATATAGAAAGTGTTCCTAGGAATAATAATAGCCATGCAATCGAACATGTTAAGCCATTCAAACGGTGAACTGTAGAAACTCATTGAAAACATCACACTCGTTTGGGACAGTCGTATAAAAACCAGAAGCAGAAAATTACAATAGTCACCGTACTGTACAATTATGTGGATGCTAACAACTGAGCCAGTATCTTCCAAACAACGTCGTCTCTCGCCTCCCCACAAAGGCAGTTAACTAACAAGGTACCGCCGGTGATAGGCACTGCGTACCGCAGCGGGGAGGTGATAATTGCTTTCTTCAAACATGCCTCTTACACTCAGGGGCGCCACCTTTTGTGATGGAGATGGAACCTATTATCTCGTTTACTTGCGGGTAGCTGTAATTGAATCGTCTCAAATTGTGAACGTGTTTTGTGGCAGGTGTAATAGGTATGTGTTATATCTTTCGTTGTTATATCAACACTGTTTTGATTGCTAGAGAGGATATCTAGCACTTAGACTTTAAACTGAGTGAGAACTAAAAAGACAATTTAAAACTTGTGGTTGAACCTGAAAACCTGAAAACATTATCCTTCGTTTTAGGCAGTCGTGTAAACATTGAATCAATGTCAAATGTGTCTGACCAATTCGAATTGGGGCTTTATTTTAGAATTTGGGTTCATGGGGTAGGGCTATTGACTTTGGAGCTAACCTAACGTCACCTGTAAGTCGGTACTGCTGATTGATAGACGAGGCTCTGGCTTTCTCTCCTGGTTCAGTCAGAAGGAAGACAAGCAGGTCAGGTGACAATCACTCCCACAAAAGAAGTCTAAACCAAACTAAAGAGAGAAGGAGTAAATGGACCCCACGTTCCGAGGTAAGGACCTGGAATGCGGCCGGGAACAGCGTTGATGACCAGTATTACATTACAGTTACAATCAGACTTATTAATGTTTTATTGATTGATTCCTGTAGTGCTAAAGATTTTCTTCAGACTTTACATGTACAAAACTAGGAAAGCTGTACGGTAAGCAAAAATGGAGTCAGTTTTGTTGCAAAATAAGAAACTAAGCATGTCGTGTCCACAATAAAATAAAACAACTATTTGGTGGTTTTAATAGTCACCCAAACTTGCCAGGATATTCTAAACCCCGGGTCAATATAATTCAATATAAGCTCGAACATGGCCTCGTCCAGATCGGCTACGTTATAGTGAACTCAACAAACGACGAGCAGTTCCATTCGACGATACACAAGCAATAATCCGTTTACTTTTATGTCTCAACCCCTTGTACAATTGACAAATTAATTACTACACTTAACACCATCTCTATAGCTATACAGATAAAGTTCAAAATCGTCTGGAGTATGTTTGAGCTAGGTTTGGAAGGAGTGTCCGTCAAAGAGGTTATTACCTGAAGGACATAAAGCGAGCTGGTCCGAAGCAAGGAGGTTGGAGGAGGGCCCCGGGCGAATAAAATGCAAATACTGTGTAGTGTAGAGCGTCTTGTTTGGAGACAGACGGCGCTCCTAGGGACGAGGGATCGTGTATCGATGTAGAATATCATTCTAGTTATTAAAATCAAATCGAATTTGGATATTACTGAAAAAATACTGTTGGACATTCATATATTTCGGGAAAGCCTGTGAGGAACTGAGGACGCTCAGATTATGTCTCTTTGGTAGCTATCACATTATGAAAAATAATTGAAACTTTTGAAGAGAAATACGGGCAATAAATCTTTTTTATAATGCGTTACATAGGACACCTGCAGAGTGAGTGAGAACGGGAAGAGAAAATTGGATACTGAGCAAGATGAAAGTCGAATGAAAGAAAATCTCTGGCACTCTCTTCAACCATACGAAATAAAGCATACTATGAAATTGATATTCTAGCGAAAGTGCAGTTAAGATTTGTGATTTCAACTGGGATAATATGTTTTACTAATTTCCTATCATTGACGCTACAGAACATAATCGATTAGTCGAGCGAAAATGAAAGTGTTGACTGCACTCACCAAAACCGCTCGACTAATTTGAGTTCCCATCACTAGCAGCAAACCGCTGATTCGGTGCGTCGTGTACCGCGTTTACGAGGGTAGCTGTAAAGTGTAAAAAGCGCAAAGTGTTTGTTTATGCCAGCGGCCGCACCGCGAGCGGCGGCGGAGCGGGCGCGGTACGGACGCGGCGCGACCGGTCGGCGGTGCCCACATAAACAGGCCTGCACATTTACTGCCGAACAATCGTTTTTTCATTTAAAACGACACGGTTTTATGGGTTTACTTGATTTTAGCAACAACGGGTATTGGGTATCGGTTCGTCGGCTTTAAGGTGACCTTTTAAGCGAAAGCTCAGACGATTTTCTTCATTCTTTAGGAGGAGAATGTTTATTTTTACTTTTTATCAAGATTTGGATTAAGATCCTTCGTGTTACAGATCAAGGTACGTGTCATTATCTTAGTCGCATCCGAAGCTTTCACCTCGGAGTCTGGGGTCCGCTTTACTAGACTAAACTGCGGATTCGGCTGAATTTCGATATTTTCCGTGAAACCACTGCCATTTGACCTATTCCTTAGATTTTCAATTAACAATGAAATTTATTTTGCATTTCCCTGACCACCATGACCATGTTCCATATGTCCATACGCGTCCAATATGCTCATTATTTTGATATTATAACCACACCATATTATAATGCCTATAGTCCTTTTTCAGATCTTACTAAGTGGCAGATAAAACATTTAACGCAAGTGGCTCTTAATACAGCTGCAGTGGCAGGCGGCGTGGAATGGCTTAATATAAAGAATAGATGTGCCGTTCTGGCAAATGCGATCGCAAGCCGCCACGCGCACGCAATCAAACCGCAGTAAAATCGCACACCACTGATAACTGCTTTCGGACGGGGAGACACTGGGTGCAATGTCGTGATTTCTGTGCGGACAATACATCTCCTGTATGTCCTGCGAAGGTGGTATTAACTTTGTGATCAAACACTCAATGTGTCTTGTTAAGTTATCTTTTTTACAATAATAATATTCTATAAAATATGGTCAAGACATTGTGGTATTTTTTTTTAAATTATTTATTACCATCTCATAAAAAACAATATGTACAGAAATAAATTATTGCGAGTCAATGATGTATTATTTTTATAGATACGTCATACAGGAAGATGGCGGCTTTCAAAAATGGCGCAAACACAACATATTAGCTACTTCTAAAAATACGTCAATGTTATTTGTATTTAAACTTTCATGGTCGTTCACATTACTATTAGAACTATCGGGATATTTACCATGTAAACGCAAAAATATCATGTATCCAAACAATACATGGTAAATATCCCGATAGTTCTAATAGTAATTGTGATATGATGTTAAGCTACATAAGAATATTTCATTTCATATCGATGCAAAATCTGTGTATGATGCAATCGTCCACTACTCTGTTTGTTGGTGCTATGCCGGGTAGTGAAATGATTGCTGTTGTTGAATGAAATTGAATTCTTATTCAAATATTTCTAAATTGTGTATATATGCGTTGTATGCAATGTGCGTTGTGTTTGCAATAAATGTATTTTCTTTCTTCTTCTTCTAGTGGTTTAGACGTAAAAGCGTAACAGACAGACATAGTTACTTTCGCATTTATAATATTCGATGGTTTCCGATTATTCCCTGTAATCTCATAGCTGCTAATCCACATGTAAGTATTGCTTCTTTATTTAAGTTCAAGGTGTTTTCGCTCCCGGTGTGCCTCAGTAAATCGGCTTCACGTTTTCATATCTTTCGCAATACTCAAGTCGGCGAGTGATTTATCTCTCGCTCGGACATATGAGCCGGTCCACGCGAGTGCGCATGACACCGCACACGACGGCTGCCGACGCCGCCAACTTAACGGTTTTATTACAAACCTTACGGTTTTCTATAAGTAAGATATATTTGGATCCAATCTAATGGATGGCCACGTCAATGGAAACTTTATGGTACATCTGTCGACACCATTGTGCAAAAGGTTTGGTTATGACTCGAGTTATTGGTACCTGTTGTTTACTCTAGGGAACCTAGATTACGGAATATTATTAGTTTATATGAATGTATAGTAGACATCTGAATAAAGGCATATTCTACGACATTCTACACAGGTGCTACCTAGATCCAAAGTTGGCGTAGCTGAACTAACTTTTGTCATGTGATCTAGAATGTGGAAGAATATTATGCAGAGAAACAGCCAGACCAATGTAAATGTACCTATTCATGCATACTAGCACTAAGCGAGAATCGAACCCGCGCCCCCTGCGTAGCAAGCGAACACTGTACCGCTACGGCACAGCGGCATTGTTTGTAGCATGTGTGGTACACGCTCTTGCTTGCATGCTGCACTGTATACTTATCACCAGGTTTATTCAATAGGTAGTATTACCAGATCTTCGTTAAAAAGAGTAGACTTGTAACTTAGAGTATATGTAATGATCGAGATTGGAATTTCCGACCTCTCCATCACAAGTCCTTACCCACTAGAATACCATAGCTAATTCAATCTTTTATGTTATTGAATCATTTATATGTCTACTGTGATTAAGTCTCCCTGCAGACCTATACCTAAGAGCATGATGCACGCTTCACCCCCTCCCTGCGCAACTCTTTATGAAGGAGTTCATTCCCTCACCGCCGCGCCTCAGCATACCGTGGAGTAGATCAAAGAAAGACGTGTCCACGTCCTGCTCGCATGCGAATGCGACTCATTTGCGGGTCACTCACACCGGTGGCTTGTGGTATTCAAGTTAAGGTCTCAGCAATCCATACTCATCCATACTAATATTATAAATACGAAAGTAACTCTGTCCGTCTGTCTATCTGTCTGTTACGCTTAAACCACTGAACTGATTTTAATAAAATGTGGTGCAGAGATAGATGAGATGTTGAGCAAGGACATAGGCTATGTTTGGTCGCGATAACCGACATCCACGCGGGCGGAGCCGCGGGCAATAGCTAGTGTAGTTTATTAATAAACTCCGGAATTTTCCCTTCATAGTGAAAGTGCAAGGTTTATCTGCATTCTGCATAGGAGACGGGAGGGGAAGAGGTCAGAATGGGTAAAGTAAAGAAACATCTTTTGCACTTTCGCGAACCATACGAGAAGCAGGTTAGGGTTGATTTACACCAAACAAGCAAATGCTCATTCTACGTCAAATTCTATTAGTGTAAACAGTGATAGAACATTCGTTCGTTGTTCTTTCAAATGTAAATGCTGAAAATAAGGTTTCATTTACACTAAAATATTAAGAAAGAATGTTCTTAGAATGCTCTTCTTCTAGTTCTAGCTCTATGTTCGTTTGGTCTAAATCAACCTTTACTGAATGACGATTTTAGGTATCGAAGTGTGGTTGAATTGGACATTTGAGTTGAGAAATTCATAACTTATGGCTGCTGAATCCAGCGTTGATGTGATGAAAATGAAAATGTCGCTACATTAATCGTAAATAAATAATGATATCTGTCTTCAAAATTCACTCGTACACGGTAACCACTTTCCATCAGTAGGGCCGTGTGCTTCTCTGCGGCTTAAAAAGTATAAAAAAATAGTGGATATTGGTATCCACAATCGAAGATTAGAAGTCAAACTCTCATTGATTTCTCATTGTTTATATTCTGATCTTAACTTCATTGCATTTTATATAAATGTTATAGCTAGCTGCACAAACATTTAGACAACTAAATAACTACTAATAAGAAAAGTTTGGATCAGATAGCGCCGCGATGAACAGCGCGCGGTGGCGAGTGCTCGGCTCCAGGTTCAATATACGAGATGCGTATCGGGCTCCAGTTGATTTATGCGATCAGTTAATCCCACTATTTACTAGTTTTAGTAGAAGGTAAAGAGGGACTTTTTCGACGACCCTTAGGCCGGACAGTTGGTTGGTCTAAGTTGTGAACGTATAGCGGGTATGTGCGGCACTATACTGTCATATTATTATTTTAATTATTATATAGTTATGATAATGATTCAAAACCACATTCTGCAGTGTTGGTAAATCAGGATTCCGGATCCAAAATCCTGCGCCCGAGGAAGGTAATTTCTCCAGAGACTTTTATAAAACCAACATAACAAAAATACCTTCTTGACAAAAATTTGCATATCTAAGTATGTTTGATTTTTTGTTTGATTTCCAGATTATGTATTTTTTTTACGAAATTTTAGTAGCATCATAATGTCTAAAAACCTCTACGTGGAATCCATCGCTGGAACTATATTTTTGATGATAAATATAGCATCAAAAATATAGTTCCAGCAATGCTAGTGTGAATATTTATTCGGGGATTTACACGCAAGTATATAAAAAATATATATAGAGCCAAGAGGTAATACCCAGTCGCTGATGTAGGTGTGCATCAGCTCCTGTGGCTTGTGCCTCAGTCCAACTAAGAACAGTTATCAGTCAGGCCGCGTGATGTATGTCGCGGCGAGGGGCGCACGCGGCTTCTGATAATTATCTGTAAACGCATGTTATACTCCATATTTACAAACATTCACTTGGAAAGACTTGCACACAGGTTTATTTATACCAGTAGTGACAGATTTCATTAACTTTGATTAAAAAAAATTTATAGTCATAGTAGTGACGTCGTTTTATACGATGAAGTTCAATGTTCTTCTTAATGGCTTTTGCAGCGAATCGCTGCAATTTTGCCAATGTCAAGTAAATTATAAATGTCGAGACGCCAATATCAAGTTTTTTAAGAGATTCTACCAGGGCATGTTAACCACAACAGTAAATTTGTTCCCATGTGTTCACCCCCCACGAGGTTCAGGTGGTCGACCAGGACGTGTGGTTGGATTTTAGGAGGCATATCACGATGAACAATTAGGTCTTTCTAAAATTTAACTTTATTTCTTTATAGAGGATTAAAATCATTACTAAACTTCTAATGTCAGCATGATGTTTTTAAGTGGTCGCATCGATTCATTCAATATCACAATAAAATTGTGTAACTTACAGTACCTTACAAACAGTAAGTGCAGTACAGTAACTTACAAATTATATAATTATTTATTTGATACCCGATTATAAACGTCTCAATATTGGGAACGCACTGACTCCTCTTTCAGTTAAAACGTCATTGGCACCATCCTCTCCAAGTTCCTTTCACTTCATTGTTAAAAGAAATCTTAATGATTTATCTAGCGCGGGCATCGGAATTACTTGGCACACACTCGGTACCAAAGCCCCTGGTCTACAAAAACGCCAGTAGCCGGCGGTAAAAGCGATAAATCAAAGAGACCGCTCCAATATTTTAAATTCAATCTCGGTTCAACAACATTATCGCTTGAAAATTACAAAAAGTATCACGTTACGTCTCGAGACGCAGCACAATTAAGCCCAGATCACTTTCCATCTGAGGAGGCGATTCTTGTTATTTTTCCCCTAGTCTTGTCCTCCGAGAGCGCCACGGGAGGAACAAGGAGGGCAGGCGGAGGCTCGTTAATTAGAGGAGTATTTTATTAAGGCCAATTTGTTGGAAATACCTGGCTGATTGCTGAGGATTGTGACGGAAGCGATTTGTATGAATTTTTCAGAGGGGCCCTCGTTTTGTTTTGGGGCTTAGTTGTGAAGATGTACTTAGAACGAATTGCTTTGTGTGTAGGTTTGCAAATTTGATACTTGACTCTCTGTTTTATACTGTACTTTACAGATTTTACAGTTAACTGTAAAATCTTATACTGAGACTGTCTTTAAAGAGAGTCTCAAGACAGCGGTGCATTATATTTATTGACATGTCACCATCTATACCATATATAATTGATGCCATAAAATACCAACATTTTCGAGTGTTTACCCGTGGTCCCAGTGGGTCGACCCATTACCGGGTCCATGGGTAATTTGAATTACCCGTGGTTCCAGTGGGTCTACCCATTAACGGGTCCATGGGTAATTTGAATTACCCGTGGTTCCATGGCATTAGGGATTGGTCCCGGAATTCTGACTATATCGATAGAATATACAAATCCGTAATAACAGCATACCAAATACGTCAAAAGAGATCACATAATCCACAGAAAAATTGCATTCAATTTAATTCACATTTATTACTTACTAACAGTTCTTTGCAATATTAACTTCGTGAGCACAAAAAGCCCACACACAAACCTACAACCACATAATTTGATTAAATTTAGTTTTATGTAATAGTTAGTCATGAAATAAACAATACGATGAAATGAAACAATACATGTAGGTACCACTATAAAAAGAAAAGTCTTGACTCACAGACTGACGTATCAACTTCTTAGTAGTGCTTTGAAAAACAAAGTTCTATTTCCAGGCCGATAAATACAGAGGTAGGACACCACGGAGTAGGGTAGCCAGAGCTCACTGGAGAGTTTTTATGGTGTCAGTGGGAAGACTAAAAGCTTCCTACTTTCCTTTTGCTCTGCGTTCTGCTTTGCCTTTTACGCTGACAGCACAGGAACTCTATCTTCTTACAGGGTCGGCAGCACGAGTGTTACTTTCTTGGTATTGCACACGTAACTACTTTCCACCAGGTGGGCCGTAAGCTTGTCTGCCACCTAAGTGGTATAAAAAATAATTTCATAGTACCGATTTTACGAAACTTTGATCCGCAACTTCGCATGCACATTTTCAGGATGAGCCTACATCAGTAAACTTAAGATGGACAGGTACCTACTTAACTATTCTCTAACTAACTAAAGATATAAGGGTCATAAATGGCAGTAGACCGGTTAAGCACAATATCAGTACAATATACATCTCTCATACTGTTTATCCAAAGATTATTCTCAATACAAGAGCGTGTGGACACGCGCAGAGTCGTTAGGTGGAGCACAATTGGGGGGCAGGGGTCAACAACGCCGGCGTCGCATACCGGTCAATGTGGCAACCGCGGCGTGAGAACGCTGTGACTCACCTCCCACTCATGACTGATGGTATTTATAACTGGGCTTAATCTGCAGCTTCAGTGGAATCACGCGTGACTTGGACTTATCACATTTAGTTCAACTTTTCCTAGGTACACTTGTCATACGACTTCGAAAGATACCTCCAATCTATGCGACGCAGTTAGACTGTATTTTCTAAAATATAAGACTCGTCAATTCGACTTCACATCGACTGAAGGTAAGCTGAAGGCAAAGTCTTAGAAAAGACTGTCACCATTACAGACACGTTACCTAAGTCGCTGGAACAATTGGACGAAATGCTGCACAGCCTAAATGGAGCTTCTCGACAAGTCGGCCTCGGTGTAAACTTGGATAAAACCAAGATTATGATCAACGAACATGTTGTACCGAGACCGATTGCCATCGAAATGGCGACACTCGAAGTTGTTCAAAAATATATTTACCTGGGGCAAGTTATCCAGCTCGGTAAAAACAACTTCGAGAAAGAAGTAGCCAGAAGAATCCAACTAGGGTGGGCAGCATTTGGCAAATTGCGCCGGGTCTTCTCCTCCCCCCTGCCGCAATGCCTCAATACAAAGGTTTTCGACCAGTGCGTCCTGCCTGTTATGACCTACGGTGCCGAAACGTGGCCACTGACGGTGGGGTTAGTCCGTGACCTAAAAGTCGCACAGCAGGCTATGGAGCGAGCTATGCTTGGAGTCTCTTTGAAGAATAGAATTCGCAACGAGGTTATCCAATATAGAACCAAAGTTACCGACATAGCTCGCAGAATAAGCAAGCTGAAGTGGCAATGGTATTATAAAAACACAATGTTGTAGTTTTATAAAATGTGTACCTATTGCTAGGTTGAATAAAAAAAATATTTTTCTTTTTTTTTTTTTTTTTTTTTCTTTTCAATGGGCTGGCCACATCTGCCGAAGGACCGATGGCCGTTGGAGTAAACGTAAGGTAAACGGAGGGTGGGACACCCCCTAGCTAGGTGGACTGACGACCTGCGAAAGGTGGCTGGGACGGACTGGATGCGGAAGGCGGAGGATCGGCAAACGTGGCGCATATTAATTGATTGATTGATTACAGACACGTAACTATGTTATAATGGTGGCACTCAGCTTGACGGCCTCATCAGATGCTTTTTCATGCCCCTTTTAAAGGACCCGGGACTGTAGGAAGAGGGAAACTCATGAGCTGGTAAGGAATTCCAGGTCTTAATGATGCGGCAAAAGAAAGAGTCACCCTCTCGAACTACTGGTAGGACTAGATGGAATAAAGGGAACCGCTTGGTTTTTGATGGAATATTCTGCACCGTATGCGGGTGACATCTAAGTCCTGCACATGTTGTCATGTGTAGACAAGAAGAAGGTGGGACTGATTGGTAGAGCTCATCAGAACATTCACCATGATAGAGACGGTAAAATACCGCCAAGGTTACAAGGATTCTGAGGTGAAAGGAAGGAATTAACGCATGTATGCACTTTTCCTATAAATTTAGATAGGAAGAAGTAATGGCACTTGAAGTCTATAAGGCACTAATCACGGGTTCAACTCCCGTCTTGGATTTTCACATTTTCCGATTCACTCTTATAAAAGGTATTTTATATAGAGGTGATATGCATGCATACTTAAATCGTTTACCTATCGGGCAACCATTAACGGGAACACTATTCAAAGGTGACAATACTGAAATAAAATGCTAACCGCATAACATTCACTCAATCACGTCATAAAAAACATATTTACCTCAAAACACAGTCGCAGTTGACCACCTAGAGTGACATACCAAGATTAAAACTCTTTATAGGTATATACATAGTGCAATATTATATCAGTGACGTGTATTGTTATACACGTCACTGATAATATGTATTGCACAATACTGCCTGCGTGTGTTGTATAATACTGCCTAAGTTGTGATTTCATAATGTACTTAGGTATCTAGTAATAGTAGTGTCAAGTGACTCATGGTTGTAGGGTACATAATGAAGCAGTTTCATTATGTACCAACAATATAGAAAGATCAAAATAAAAAATCCCCGCCCCGACCTGAGACTCCGGCAAGAAACTCAATGGGCTGTTTTTGTTCTATTTATAAATATGCTTCCTTACCTAGTCTAAATACAATGTCTCACAATCAATCAAAGAATCAATTTCGTTTATTCAGTTTAGGCACATGAAGAGCACATTTATATAAATGAACGTCATAATTTTGAAAAAATATTTGAATTTAAAAATGATTCTTTCACTGATTTTGTAAGTAGGTTCAAAAGAAAATACCGGCAAGAAACGTAGAGAACTAGAATATCCTTTTACAATATTATTACCTACTAGCTGTTGCCTGCTAGGGATAGGCGTTGAATGAACGAACAGTTTATTTAGACTGTTTATTTCTCATAAACGGTAAACTAGTTTATAGTATACAGATAAACTGGTTTATTCATGAACGACATTCATTTTGTGCACTGTGAGTGCGAACGAGACCGGTTGACGCGAAGCGCAAAGCGACGATAAGCGCGCCTTCCGAGTTAACACGAACTAACCCGAAGGATTACGAAGTACGTAGTACCGAGGACACAGACAATCTGTGAATGCATAGTTCGAGGCGTACCTACTTCGTAATACTTCGTTCTTGTCACACTTGATAGATTTTATGACTACCTATCTCTCTCTTCCGATCGGCACGTGCTAAGAAAAAGGACAATCTTCATTGCATAATACATGATTGTACAATTTCAATTATTTCAAATCAACAAAAAAAAAAAGCAAAAAGAAAAAAGGGAAAGATCGCGGGTTCGAGTCTCCTGCCCGAGTATTGATTTCGCTTTTTCCAATTTAAAATAATTTGTTTAGTTTAGCATACTAAATGCATTAAAATTATCTCAAAAAGAAAAAAGTTTCTAAATTCATGTATTTATGTAATCATATAGTTATTATTATTTATTAGTTAGCCTGCCAGTCCTTAGCCTGGAAAAAGTATGAAGGAAAGTTCATTTTAAATAATAGTCGTTGTTCGATTAGCACGCAGTCATCAATTCAATCAAGTTCATCGAAACTAGTTCAAGGAATTGGTCGAAAATTCAGCAGTTTATTCTATAGTCATCAATTCAATGTCATGAAGTCGCAGTAAACTAGTCGAAAAAAAAATCGTTTTATGCACTAGTTTATTGTCGACGATAATCGGTCTAGTTTCGTTTACTAAAAAAGCGTCAACGACCCATTCCTATTGCCTGCGGCTCCGCGCACGTGGGTGTCGGTTATCGTGATCAAATATAGCCTTTGTCCTTTTCCAAGGTCTAATCTACCCCTGTACAAAATTTCATCAAAATCGGTTTAATGGTTTTGGCGTGAAAGCGTAACAGACAGAGTTACTTTCGCATTTGTAATATTAGTATGGATGAAAAACATCAACTCAAATCTATCCAAACAAAGTGGTCCACCATACATGATATGTACCACAAGTAAACAGCAACATTTGACATAAAACACACACATACAAGTGGAGTTGCCAGCCACCTACATAATGTACAAGGTAATTAAAAAGTGTGTACGCCAATAAGAGTGTGGACCCGACACATGCGAGCCGTTCTCACGGACGCAGGTCGGGTGATGATGATGCTAGCAACGGTGAACGCAGACTGGTCACTGCTCTGTTATTTACCTACATCACAAAATCTTTGTGCCCTATTAACTTATAGTTTCGATAGCCTCCGTGGCGTAGCGGTAGTGAACGCGGCCGCTACGCAGGAGGCGCGGGTTCGATCCCCGCTTAGTGCAAATATTTGTGTGAATGAAATATGAGTATTTGGATTGGTCTGGTCGTGCCTCGGAGAGCACGTTAAGCCATCGGTCCCGGTTGCCATGAGAACATCTATGGCAGTCGTTACGGGTAGTTGGAGCCCTCAAATATCCAAAAACAACGGTCTAACTGCAAAAACTTCGATATCGCCTAATGTTAACATTGGGTTGTGGAGGTCAGATGATAATCGCTTCACGGAAAATATCGAGGTCTAGTCAAATCCGTGGTTAAGACTGGTAAAAAGCGGACCCCAGACTCCGAGCTGAAAGCTTCGGATGCGACTGGGAATTAACGCTAAGAGGAAGAAGAAGAAGAACTTATAGTTTAGAGAGGTAACCCATCCTATTTAAATAGTAGTCTCAGGCACAGAAAGCCTTTTACAAATGAATATTCTTACAGTAATCAACATAATTTACCGTGTGTTGGTTTGAGTGACCGATATTTTGATATTATTGCAAGCGCCATGACCACGGAGGAACTGAAATATTACTCGTAGGTGAAAACTCTAATGGTAATGTAAGTGATCATGAATAATCATTATAGTCTAAATACATACCGATATATTATATTATTTTGTACAAATTATGTTACTATAGTTACTTCATACGTTGTTTGCCATGTATTTACCACTGTAGGAGAATAGAAGGGTCTCTATATTTCTGCCAGATAACGCGATAAAGCGATACTTACTCGCAGAAAATGATTTTGATTGAAAAATATTCAGTTTAACGAATGCTGAAATCTATCTCAAAGCTACTAAAATGACTACTTTCTCAGTCCAGCGGGAGTGAGCCTGGAGAGCGAAAGTGTGAACCAGTGGGAATAAAATGTCGCGTTGGTCAACACTGTTAACCAGTAGAACAAAACATTCCCAGTAGTCAACATTGTTGACAACTGGGTGTTGACCAACGGAAATAACCCCTATGAATAAAGTAGTGAATAGCAAAATCCAGATTGATTCTCTCCGGGTTTAATGATCATGAGAACCAAAAAAGTGTCTCATCTACATTGATATAGTGATCTATATATGTCGGTGTATATCGAGGTCGCACATGCGCCGACGCCTGTGAATCACATCGCACCGGACTCATTAGTGATAGGTGCCGCACATCTGTAACTGACATACTTGTAACATGTATTAAACATTATGTTGATAGCGTCATTAATTTACAGTAACGTAAGTACCTAAACATTGAGAGCAAAGGAATAGATGTCCTTCTGAAAATTGAAGGCGATCATTGTGGTAAGATTAAGATTCATCTTAAACCTAACTCGACTTATAATTGTTGGCATCGGCTACTATACTAAAATATTAAAACCTTAGAGTATTATGCTGTATTCTCCAACATTAAAATACTAAAAATTGAGCGTACTACGGATCATGAAGCACTAAAATACTTTATTGAGAATTTAAAGTGACTAAAAATGCGATTAGATCCGTAATACATACATACAATCACGCCTTTATCCCCGAAAGGGTTAGACAGAGGGGAATTAATACCCACATTTCACCAATCATTGTATTAGGTCCCACGTAATAGGGGGTGAGCCTATTGCCGTATTCCGGGCACTATTGAGATCCGTAAATATAGGTATATTTAGCTACACATCATTGTCAGCGTAGTGTTGTTCTTGGTTCTATCGGAGACTTTCTTCTTGGAGTCCCAAAAGAAAGCAACTGCCTCTTAACCTTCCAAACCTGTGAGCAAAATTATTACTAACACTTTTCCACATATAAAAATCTTTTTTTGAACATATCTACGTATTACACAGCACTATCTAGATCTGAACTAAGCATTATAGCATTTGTACGATGCAATAATCAACACAAGCATCGTACGTTACACGTGGTCAGCAGTTTACGCCGAAGCGCGCTATTTCATCATTCAATTACTAGTATCATTTCGATCATCACACGGTTCGTACGGTTCGGGTGTACTCATTTATCATACCATACTAGATTAAGTTAAGCCAATAAACCATAATTGAACCTATTCTTTTATTTATCTTCTGCACCTTCTGTCTTTCCATAGGCCAGTACATTTGGTCCTTCGAGCCGGATTCAGGCTCGTACAGCATTTTTTGTTATAAATACATATGAACATATTAAAGAAGACACGCCATTAAAAGATAATGCACCTAACGCTACTTGATCAACTTTAATCAACACAACGACGTCCCAATTTTTTCTCCCGTCCATCATCAACATAGACTATTGACACTTAACCTACCCACACATGGAGGATTAACGACCTAAACACAGGCGCTGGATGCCGAGCAATAAAGGGGTCACTACACGCGCGGCTGTTTAAGTGCCGCAGAGAGTGCTCGGCGCAGCGACACCCACTTGAGGATCAATTAGACGACAACGAGCGCACGCGCACCTTGCGACAAGATGGCGGCGATGGGACGAATGGGTGATAAGAATATGTCCATCCACTCTTGGTAATGATGTGGTGTGAAGTTAAGGGCTGTTTAAGGGCTAAAAAATTAACACCAGCAGAAGCAGGCCTGCGCGACGGTGTGATGTCTCCCCTAATTTCTGGGGTAGGATGGGTCATTTCGAAACTGTAGATGGCCCAGGGTCATCTGGGGTGCGAGGAAAATGCCTTATTGGGTAACTGTACACGCCGGTAATTGAGACCCGAGACGTGCGGTTTTAGTCGGTTCGAGTCCGATATAACCACCCCGGTCGCCGGCAGGGATGGCGTTCATGGCAATTTCCGAATAAAAGGTATGTCACTAACATTAGTAAAATAATAGAATTGGTCGTGAATAATTTAAATAAGGCTATTATCGCGGTTTACCACAGAGCCGTTCAGTAGGTGGCTTCTGCTGATAATTTGCGAGTGAGTAATCCGCTATATTCAGACTATTTGTACAAAATAACTATTTACAAAAGACAAGTGTCGAACAACGTGCAAAAACGCACGTACACTCATACACTTGCACTCAATTACGTATATCACCAAATCGTGGGAACTTGCAGCGATTGAAGTGTGTTCAGAACCTCGTTAGTAGATATGTGTCAATGTGTGCGTGCGTTTGTACTTTTTATACGAAGCCAATCTTTGTACTTAATTGTTTCTTGAACAAATACTTTTATGGTGAGTAACCTTTTCAGTACCTATTAGAAACACATGGATTTACACCATATGGTGTCAGTTAAATAATAGTATGTCCTTCGGTAATAGTAGGTAGGAGTTCTTCAGGACCCAAACCAATTTCACCTGGCGTATTTTAACTTTTAGGTAAGCTACAGACTGTCGTGTAACCTCGAGAGGAAAGCCAGCGCCAGAGCTTCGTCTACAAATACCAGTGGTATCGGCTTGGGTCCTTGAGCACTTGCTGGGACTAAGGCCCCACACATAGTAGACTAACATTGTGGCAGTATAAAATGTTTGTGATTTTTTTAATGTGTCGGTTAGGTAAGTACATAGGTTAGGTATTATTATTATCGAACTTTACGCCTAAAACTAAGTACATCTAGTGATGTGTGTCATGCTCCTCACAAAGAGCGTCTGTTGATTCACTGGCGTCTGTGCGTGCGCCGGCGACGCGCCGCTCACCGGCGGCGACGGCGCGCGACGCCATGAGCTCCTAATATGGTTACATCATTTGTTTTGTGTGCTTTTGTCATTGTGACTGTTGCTAACGAACATTGGTGACATTAGGCTTAGATCAATTTTTAGATGGCCAGATATTATATTCAAGGTTTTCACGCTTCGAAGGTGGAGATGGAATCCTCCATTTGCTTCTGTCCGTATACGCTTCACGAGCTTGATTGGGTTGAATTATTGCTTTTTGCTAGTTATACATGCTTTATACTTACATTGTAATATTCAATTACTTTTCTTTTTAAATAAGAAAATAAATAGATAGGTAACATAGAAATAAAGTGAGATCAATCTGTTGCAAGAGTGCTGCGTGTTGTAAAGTAGTGAACGAACCAAATAGAAACTTCTGAACTTATTCAAAGATTCTAACTAGAAACAAGTGTTACACCAACTTCTTGCAAGAAAGTTCGTCATTTTAAATCAGTACCTAGTTTAGTTGAACCTAGTGAATTAAATTGTAAAATTATAACAAATTAATTATAACATTTTTATTATGTGTTATATATTGCGGTCGTGGTCATGGTTCGGGTCCTAGAAACCAGTCGATCTAATAAAAGTCAAAATAAACCAGATTGTGGACGGTAGAGTTGGGAGAGCGTCCTCGTGCCATCATCATGCAAGGATATTGATGTATAAAGCACTTATGAAGTATCGGATTTAGCACGGGTTGCACATACTTACTTATATAATCTATTTTATTAGCGAATGACTACGAACATAAAGGAAAACAAAACAATTCTAACTAATCATTTTTGGGTTAGTCGAATAATATACTAATCTATCGTTTTTAATGGAAACGAATATTATTAATATTATACTATTTTGGTGTCTCCTTATAAGTGAAACTTGGTTACGTCAGTATACTATTATCTATTCTGTGTCTGCGTATTTTCCATAAGGAACTTTTAAATAAATGTAAAAATCGATGAAACGGTATAATATTGTTAAGCAAACAAATTCATGATTAATAACAGGGCCGTGAACGCGACCGCTACGCAAGCGGCACGGGTTCGATTCCCGCTCAGTGCAAATATTTGTATGCATGAATATCTCTATTTGCATTAATCTGGGTGTTGTCATGCTTCGGAGAGTACGTTAAGCCGTCGGTCTTCGTTGCTAAACGAACATCTATGGCAGTACTTACGGGTAGCTCAAGCCTTCAAAAGTCCGACTAGTCGTAACTACAGAACTTCAGTATCGTCAATTAGTTGTGAAAGACAGATGGCAGTCGCTTCACGGAAATGTTGAAAATCAGGCAAACCCGCAGTTAGACTGGAAAATGGATTCCTAACTCCGAAGTGAAAGCTTCGAATCGGATGGTAAGTAATCCTATCACTAAGTTGTATGTAAAGGTGATTTAATCAAAACTAGTGCATTAACGTCTCAAACTATATCCTTCACCGAAGTTGCCCTTTGCAGCCGCCCTCACAACTTGCGAGCACATGAATACGTTCAATCAAAGTTTGTGTACCAATCAATCGTCGGCGGAGACGCCGCACGCCGCACGCGGTCTACGGCGAGCCGTCCTGTTTGTGCACACTTGTATGCAAATAACTGATTTGCAATATTGTAGGGCTGTACTCAGTTAATTTTACATAATTGCAATGCAATATATGATAGCGATCTTGAAAAGTATGCAGAACATTCACTACAAAATTGTAAGCGTAAAAAGCAAAATGTAAAGGAGGTGAAGATAGGCAGACCCTGGGCTCTGAAGAGGCCTATTCCTAGCTACATCTATAGCTAGGAACAAGGCGTAAATAATGATGATGATAAAGGATCAAATTGACCACGAGATAAAGAATTCGCTGAAAAATATATTATGATCTATACTTTTATTGAACGCTGATCACAGGAATTAATGGTCTTCTTTTTTCCACGGGGTTTTGAAGTAGGTATGTCGGGGGATGAGTACTAGCCGTAATTAAATAACTACGAATTTAGAATCCCACGAATCGTATCGTATCCAATAACGATGATGAAAGAAATATAGAGGTACCTACTTTTTTTTAATTCTGAACACAATCCAATAAAATTTACTATCAGGTAGTTCAAATTGAATACATAATAGGTAGTATACAATAATCATGTAATTTAAGTATCAATTTCAAAGCAGTAGGAAGACGCGAGCCACCCTGCGGCGTGGTCGCCCGCGCCCGCGCCTGACCGCTCGCCCGTGACGGCGGGGATTAATTAAATTCTGCACCCACACACTCGGCTGCACCGCACCGCGTCTTAACCTGCTCCAACTTCAGAATTACTGTAGTTGTGCCTCCGCGTGCTATTATAACTTGTTGTCTGGACATAAACCTGCTAAAGGAGATCCGGAGGTGGAGTTAACCGCTCCCCCGGTAGGGATTATGTCAGATGGAATTATAGCGTAATGTTTGTATCCGTTGGAAGTTTCGGTATATACTTACGAACTCGATACAGTATAGGTATATTCACAAAGTGTGCATCCTTGTAACGGTAGGTGAAGGATACTTAACATCTAGATAGAATTGGCCAGAGTTACTTGTGTAAATTAAATCAATGCATTTCGTCAACTATGTTATCAGTCCCACCTCCCACCAAGAAGGTGAGCAATTAGACTATTCTAATTTTACTAAAGTGACAAACAAACGAAGATACTACTAATAATTGCTCACCTTCTTGGTGGGAGGTAGGACTGATAACATAGTAGCTTACGTAACTATTTACGTAATATCGAAAACGTCTTTACCTTTACTATGTTTAACTTTGCATTGGCATTGAATAACACGTTGCTGAACATTGCCAACTATTGTTTCTTTTGGTCTATCGTATCAAGACGTGAACACGCAATCTACAGCTAATTATCTTAGAACCAATAATTTCTAGAGTTACGCAATAAGTCTCCAGTTTTTCGTTTGAATAGTAAGACTTACCACAATTACTCATTATTGTATTAGGTAACGAATGTTATTGTTATTACTATTTTCAAGTACACACTTAATGTATATATTACCACAAATAATATGTTATACCTATACTACATAATTATATATGTTTGTTTGTGGCCGAACGGCAGTAATCTAGCTAGATATTGGTTGTGGCGGGAGAATCCCTGGTTTCTAAAAATTATTTAGTTTTTGAGAACTTCAGGTGGCTACAAAACATGGCAGCAACAGCGACTCTCTTTGAAAATTACAAGCAAGTAACTAACTACAAGTACCTACCTAGCAGAACACCAGTAGATACTTACATACACGATCATGACCCTTTATAACAGTGCCGAAATATTGAAACTCGACAATACAAAGAAAAACAAATAAATATCCCATCCGTACATGGAACGAATCTTATTAAGTCGATTTTTTTCATATAAACTTGAAATCATTATTGTCATTTCTACTGGGTTGGCATCGCGAATGTGACCGATGTGACGCTCCTGGTGTTGCATACGTCCATAGGCCACGGAAACCATCTTCCACCAGGTGTACCGTGTGCTTGTCAGCCACTTACGTTGTATAAAACAAAAATTCTAAACGTGAAACGCAGCATATTTCAATTTCAGTGCGTACCTCGGTCAAAGGGCAAACTCGCAAACGCGCCAACTTCAGCCACTTGCAGAAGTTGGCGCGCCGCGGCTTCTATTTGCGTCGCCGCTAAGCCAACTCGGAAGTACGTGGTGCTCGCCCGACCGGACTTGTACCAACACCACTATAGACAGTTTACCTATCGGATCAAGGTTTTAACTAATTGATCTTGAGTTTTAGTTCTTGTGCGAGAATGTTCTGCTTACTAAAGTTCGCTATTGCATATTCTAAGCTTTCAACACAAGTTTCTCTGAGGTTTTTGCACACATTGATCCACAGATTCTGTTAGGTTTAGTGTTATATACCTATATGGTGGCAATTAGTTAAATGGTAGTTATTTTAGGAAACTTACGGGATGCAACATTAATATCAAGTAGATAACTAAATTATGATGAACTTCAGACGACAGAAGACGGTTAAAGACATTCAGCTCTGCGAGCCACTGTAACAAGATTTTAATAACCGCCTCTTCAGTCATTCAAATTACTTACCTTATTTGAAAACCGTACCCACAAAAAGTGTTTTTATAAGAAAAACATGCTTTGGGATCAATTGAGAATAGTAGACTACACAAAAATGGGATCAATTAAGAATAAAATATAAATAAAGTGCTGTGGGATCAATAAGGAAGTAAAAGTGGGATCAAACAAGAATTTTCGAATTCGGGACAACTTTTGTGGGATCAATACGGAACAACCCCTATAAATTCGTTGTTCAATACATTATGTCTAATAAATCGTTTTTTAACATTCATAGGAGCCTTCTTGCTCAGCAAGTACAGTATTTCCCTTGAAAAGGGATTGTCCCAACTTCGATGTCAACTCTTTCCAATCTTGATTTATTATGATAATAGAAAAGTTCACCTTAACTTGCAAGTACAGTCAACAAAGGAGACACAGTTGCACTTTTTCATATAAAGTTGTATGTAAAAGTGTAACACTATCTCCTTATCTACCATTATTCTCTTTTCTATTCTTATAAGGGAACAACGTTTTCTTACAAAATACAACAAAAAAGTCTTTTAACCCTGAAGCTCCCAAATCATACAAGTTCGTACTTAAACGCGACTCGTACAATATTTGGCTTGGGATTTGTTGATTATCGCCAGTGAGTGGGGCCCCACCCCCCACCCCCGTGGGTGCGGGTGTTGTCCACTCGTTTACCTAAGATGCCACCGCGAGTTTAAACACCTCGGCCTGACTTACCAGTGTTGCTGCAAATCTTGTAACTGCTACACAGGGTGTTCTTTGTAGCTTGTAATTTCGTATACACAATTATAAAATATATTTCTTTGTTTATATTTTAGTTGTTGTAATCAGAACGTATATTGTGTATAGATTTTAATCCGAAAAGTCAATGTGAACGTAAATCTCGTACTGAATAAAAAATACGTTGCCATTTAACGGCAATTTTATATGAAATGTTGGCACTTTAGCATGTATGTAACCCACCAAGCCTTCTGGGGTCAAGTCAAGCTCACCTGCAAGCCGATATGCTTACTGATGGCCGAATGAGGCTCTTTCCTCTTGAGGTTGGGCGGTCAGGTACAGTTACTTGCATTTAAGCCGTACAAGCCGAATCAAGAAGTAGTCATTAGCAGACCCTGGGCTCTGAGATGAAACAGGAAAACACTAAGACCATCTTCTATCAACCTTATTGAATCCATAAATGCTTGGAAAAAAGTGAGTTTATCTTAAGCCCTTTCGAATATTATTTTATCTTTTTTAAACCAAATTATACGTACATTTCATACATGAATGAGAACTCAACAAAAAAAAACAATTGCGAAGTATAAACAAAATAAAGCTTACCATCTTATAAGCAAAACTTGAAAACTCCCTGTATATGATTCAAGTTGCCCGTAAGGGTGGCACACACGGCGCTCGAAACTTAACGCAAATAGCCCCCCTCCTGCCCAGAGAGGTCCGAGTGCGAACAATTTCTTAACAGCCCATAAGTCGCTGGGCACTGGGCAGCAGTTCGCGAATTAGCGTCAAATTTGCACTGTCCATGTTTGTGTTACGATTACGTGAGCGGTTGAGGGTTAAGGCTGTAGCAGGTTTAATGTGCATCGCCTTGGCTTGCAATTAGTGCTAGTTGAGCATTCGATATCAAATACAGTAGTCCCAGCGGTATATTTGCAAATTGAACGTTATAAGATCTTAAAAACTGCAAATCAAATCAATCATATTTATTTTGTGTAAAAAAACACAGTTTGTTACAAAGGTGTAATGCAATATTTTTCACCAAAGGTTTCAGCATACAAAAGACAAATTTTAGTATTAATTAGGAGTTTATTAGAATTCAAAAAGCATAGGTAATACATCATACATAATTCAATTGCAGAAAATTGTATGGAAAATGAGATGCGCAATCTTATTATTTCGTTGATAGCTGAGTGGTTAAGGAGGTAGCTTGATTGGTTTGATTCCTGGCGATTACTAAAGTGTGCCCATTTCTAACATGCGCAATTAAGCTTAGCTAGAAATGGAATAATGTTTTAAACAAACAGATTTTATACTTTCGTATATACCTACGACTTGTAAGCAGTAAGAGAAAAGGTAATAAGAACATATGACTTTATATCTTTTTGAGGAAACTTCCCACTGTTAGTGTCCTTTTAACCCTCCATCACCGACCTTGGTAGCTGTTTGTCAGAGGGACGGAAGTGGTTAGTGGGACCTGCTCCACGTTACTTCCGCGCGCCCACTGTCAGCAGACACGCGATTGTACATACCGTATGTGTGATTTGTTGGCTCTGAAAATAATTCATTTAGGAACAAATAGTTATCACCCGTAGCTTCGCTTGCGCGTTACCTTAACCCATGCCTATTCCAGGGATAAAACATAAGTAGCCTATTTATTTCAGTCTATGATGATCTATCCTTGTATTAAATGCTTGTCTGCGTCTGCGACCTAAGTAGTATAAAAAATAATTATTATAATAAATTAGTTACTTTAATTTGAAATAAATCTCTTTAAGGTTGACAACGGCAGTTTTTTTCTTGCGTCGTGTCGTCTAGAAAAAGGAAACCTTTTACACTATCCTTCCAATAAATCTAGTGGTACATATATATGTCGGCATAAAATTATTAATTGTAAATCGTATACTAAATCATATAAAAAAGAATAATCTAGTTCTCTGAGTTTCTTGCTGGTATCTTCTCAGTAGAACCAATTTACCGAACCAGCGAAAGAATTATTTTCAAATTATTTATTTTACTTTATTTACTTCTTGACATAATTGTAATATTTTGACATTTATTATGTGCTCTTTTAGTGCCTAAACTGAATAAACGAAATTGATTCTTTGATTCCAGGAATGATTTACACTATCAACCATAATTATCTGCTAGCCTTTTTAGTTTTTTCAATAGTATCATATTTAGCTAATATTTATTATTTTCCTTTGTATTATTAATCTATTATTTACCTTGTTTATTGTGTCATAATAATTTTATTAAAATTGCCATTTATAATGCAGTAGGTACTGTAGGTAGAGTCCTATAGAGATAATATATGAGTTATTATTATGTAGTTCGTTATCCGTGGGCAGGTCTAATGCGCCTGACCACAGAAATGTGATTTTAGTCACGGCGCAATTTATTTTAATATATTTATTTCCTGTTAATAGGTATTTTCGATACTTCGCTTCACCGCAAAAGGTTAGTCATGGCATAAACATTATAATATCTATGCCTGAAACAATTGCTCAACTTTGATTGATGTACTCGCAGGACAGATTTTAGCAGTATTTACCATTTATATCACATTTTGCTCAACAAAAGTCGTTAAATGCAACGTTCATTGTTGAAATTTTAAAATAGCAAACGACTATAGTTGATGAATTCAGATAAATTACAGGTTGCATACAAAGGGTTAAGTGAGTTGGTAGTCTTAATTGTAATTAAAACAAACTAAAATAATAAAAAAACATTTAATTGTATCTCATTTAACATTCATATTTGAATATATTTGTAAATTAAAAATAGTTAAATTCACGGTAGAATAATAACAAAAAATATTGGCAATAATAAATTCATTTCCACTTATTGCTAAATTATAATTCTTGTTACCGTTACACAAGAAGTTTTGTATACCTAAATATATTTTGATTCTTGTATACTCTTATCACAGTTCAGTTACGATCAAGTCCCAGAGCACGTTCAACATACAGAGCAGTCCATGTTGATGTCACCCAAACTGGTCTGTCTTAGGCGATTTCCTGTGGATAACGCGAGGGTCACGTTGCTCAAGGCGAAACTCTTCCTACACTCTGTAACAAGCGAAAAACGACCCTATTAGAATAAGATAAAGTTGCTTTTACACACTAGACATGTGGAAGGTTTGTAGTAATGTTGTAATTAGAGCGAGCGGGTACAAAAGACAGGTCAAAGGGGCGGAAGCTGACCGCGCGGCGTGCGCACTTCCGGCCTGTGTCACGAGCGATGTCTTTGGACGGAAAGACCCGGCGCGACGCTTGAGGGTTGCTCACTTAGGGCCCGACTACACGAGATTTGTTTATTTACGGTGCACACGCGACCACTAGTGGTTTATGAAATTTTGGGTCATTTTTTTGCAGGACTTAACCCTTAACACACCCACAACTTTAAGTCCAGGATCAACGACAGTGTACCACGAATACGCTGAGTAATGACACTCGGACAGTTTAACACTAAAATGAGAAAGGTTTTTTGTTTATCCCTAAAGGGACATCAAATGGCAGATGGCAGATGGCAGGACTAGTGTCTTTTGCCTAAAAGTTCAGTTACACTTTGCGTACCTACCTCATTCGAGGGGTGAAAGGCTATTTGGTTTAAGCGACATCTAGGGCGATATTGAGTTATATACATATTCGGAATCAGCGAATTTTTCTCCGCCGAATGATGCCGGATTCATTAAAATCAGAGCACTTTCTTGGCGTTTGAAACAATACTAGTTTTGGGTTGTTTCCAAAGTGGCAGTGTATTATCCGACATGGATTTTGCATTTTTTTTTTAGTAATGTACTTGAACCTTACAATGATATTAAGAACCGAGACATAAACCATTTACCCTTTCTCAGATAAATACTTCAATAAGAGTTAAAGCATTTTTCCTGTTTCAAATTTTTATGAAGACGTAACATAAATCATTTTGATTTCCACCAATTATACGGTATGATGTCACTTAAACCATTTGTCCGTCATCCAAATGCGACACGGAGCGTCGCTTAAGCGATTTCAGCTGCATCTATTTTCCACGCAGGTTGCTACTTAAACCACGTAGTCGTTTTGCTTCAGATATTTTGATTAGTCGTTAAAACATTTTGGCCCTAATATTTTTTAAATGCATGTCGCTTAATACAGACGATAAAATGAAGAAATTAAGTTTGAAACATTTTTTTAGTATTAATAAAAATACGAGTTGGTCTTTAAATCATTAAATTTTAATACGATAAATTTTATTCATGTCATATCATACCATATTCATATCATCTCCCGGGAGTTAAAACTCGTGATCATTCAACCGGGCTACCACGCGCAGGCGCTTCAGTCAAACTCCAGAGTGCGTCGAAGAGTGACGAACGAAAAACGTCGTTAAGCGCTCTTCGAAATCAAATGCAATATAAGCATGGGCGTAGCTAGTTCCGGGCCCACCTTAGAATACTGTGGGCCCCCTAGAAACATACCCGTCCTCATACATACAATAACTTAGTCCCGCTTTCATTGACATCTACGCTGGTATGGATGTGATCCCGATCACAGTGATAGCACTCAGACGTTGACTTCTTCCTGATTCGAAATTTTCCCCGTGATCACTTGCTTCACCCTGCTCGAGACTCCCGTGTCGCCTGTCTAGCCAGTCGCTTAACCTGCTATATCGATGGTCTTTCACCACCGATATAGCAGCGAAAGAGCTCTCGCCTCCAAATCTCGTGGTGGAGTTCCAGCAGGGACACTTGCCGTCTCGAAGGATATCATGTGGTAGGTACCCCCTGATGACCGATAGTTCCAAATATTTTATTTAATGACACGTATCAGGTGACACGCTCCGAGGCCCATGGAAGAACGGGGCCTCGGTTTTATGCAACTCCCACGCAAGGTTGTAGAATGCGTTGGCGATGTCTCTGAACTCGCTGCTGGCAAGCGCAGCTCAACTCTCACGCGCATGATGGTACCTCGTCCAACACTATGGGCCGTGCGCCTGCGGGATGCCACTTCTTTCGTATCAGGACCAGTTTCCCCGTATTCTACAATCTCGGCAACTGGCCCCGCCCGAACCATGCGCTGAGAAGCCCCACACTCAGGCTTCAAGAGCATCTTCGACTAGAGCAAGGATTCAAACTCGGCCTGGAATGTCGTTGCGTCGAATTCCAGGGCTGTGTTCTTGCCTCCGAGCCTTTGCGCCGCTCTGGTCTTACCAAAGTGACCTTAGGCGCGTCGTTGTCATCCACGAATGGCGCCATAGGCGAGGCGGAGTCATATGTGGTGGAACTGTTCCACCGTCTTTCCAACAACTCCTCCGAGCAGCTCTAACTGGAGACCTTGGGTCAACGGTGGGGCCCGGGGCCGTAGCTTGTTCTTACCATAAGGTAAGGTCACCCCCAATGGATCTTGTACCAGCATCGCCCCGCGACCTGTGATCCTGCGGGCGACCGAACATGGGTTTTGAACAACGCGCAGCGCGCTTCGAAAATAATAATTTTCATGCCTAGAGAGTTAGATAAAGTATTTATTGGATGTCTTAATGTTCAAAGTTAATAAATGATAAGTTCTGAAAAATTCGCTGCAAGGATCTATCCTTAGTCCTTTTTGGCGTTTTGTCAGACAGCATCAGAAACTCACATGAGTAACCTCCGTGGTGGTCCTGAGGGTACCTAATCTGCCCCTGTCTGCGACATCACTATGTCGCAGACAGGGGCAGATTAGGTACTCTCTCTCGGTTGAGAGGGTGGTCAGGACCATGGCCCAATCTAGGAAGAATCCCTGAGCTACGCCAATGAATATAAGCACATGAGATTGTCGGTGATTGCAATATATTCTGGTTATTTTAACAACTTAGATGGTTCGGACACGTGGAGAGGATGGACGAAAGAAGACTGACGAAACAGATTTATGAAGTGAGGGTGAATGGGCAACCCGGTAGGGGTCGACCTAGACATACGTATGTCAGTCAGATCGAAGACATTAAAGAAAGGACATGGCAAGAGTGCCGGAAACCGGCGAGCATGTATGAAAACAATTATGAAAGTAGAGGAAGCGAAAGATGTATGCCGGGATCGTAGCAAATGGAAAACTCTGGTCTCTGCCTACCCCACTGGGAAGGAGGCGTGACTGTATGTTTGTATGTTTTAACAGCCATTGATAGTATTAGACGTAAAAAAATGTAACATCAAGCGTTACATTTTCATTAATTATGTCACATAAGTATATTAGCCTGCCAGTCATTATAATCTAAACTGCTAGTTGAGATAAATAGCTTACTACTATTAATTTTGGGCAATGTCACTTCATGTTCTTTGGCTTACTCTGAATATATCCTGCAGCGTCGCTTAATTTCTTTTTCCTTTAGCCAATTGAAGTTATGAAGTCACTTAAATCTTTTTTCCATACTCTGAAAAAGAAGAGCTTAAGGCAATTTGTATTAAGTGACATTTATCTTTGTAATTAAAGGTCCATTTCATTTGGTATTAGAATCAACAAATCGATCTTTTTAATTCAATTTCAATAAAGTTTACGTCATTCAAATATCTAAAGAAGTTTTTTTGTTATGATTTTTTTTCCAAAATTGTAAACTTTAAATTGCTCTCCTGTAAAGTTGCAAAAATGTCGCTTAAACCAAGTAGCCTTTCACCCCTCGATTGTGGTTCTGATGACAATGTATTTTTTATAAATTTGACGAGAATGCTTTCATCTCGGGGTGTGGAGATCAGACAATAGTCACTCCCATAAAAGCTAAGACAAATCAATAAAAGGTGAAGTAAATGGGTGGACATTGGGGTCCAAAATACACGCTTTAAATCTAGGTATAGCCTGCACTGCTATTAGCTTAACTAAAATAGTATTAACTTTAAAGTATAATTCTACACGTTACAAATAAAAGCTAAAATGTCCGCGCCTACTCTCATGATAAAGTGGTCACCATCTTTGATTTCCAACCCTCGACAGAGTTAATTAGTCATCTGTGACGAGTCAGGTAAGGAGTTGTCGTCACGCGCCGGTAGGCAAAGGCAGCAGATCAAACAGCCTCTTCAGTTACCTAGCTAATTGGCTTGACCGACCGCGGTGGCAGCTAATATGACGCATGTTCCTAATTGGGAAGATTTGTTTACTGCTGACTAATACAAGATTTAAAAATAAAAGTGAGAAATAATCAATAGGCTTCACATGAAGCAATTGTCCATGAACGTTATATTATTATAGGTATATTGTGAGTCGAAGTCAAAAATTATTTATTCTGGATAGACCAATAGGACGGCATTTAAAAAAACGTCAAAATAAAAAAAATAAAGACTTTTTAGCAATGATGCACCACAGCACCAATCTGAAACGCAGCCACGGCCTCAGAGCATGTCAGCCTAACAATTGAAGATGGTCGCCGTAACTAAAATCGATTTAGAAAACATCATCACTCAAAATACGCTAATAAGCATCTCTAATAATAACATGTCCATTGGCGATTATATAGTTTCCTCCCATGTCCTTTGAGGTTCAATATAGGCAAACCAATACTTCTTTGATACCCCAGTATAATAAATAAAAAAAGATAAATAGAGGAAAAAATTGAAATTTCGTTTACACCATAGCACTATATGAACAAAATTTTAATCCACACATTAGCACCATACATAAGCATAGCGTACTTCTGCGACATTTTAGCGCTCCAACAAATCACGACAACTTGTAAAGCCAGACAAAAAAATTGATGAATTTTTGTCTCTGCTCTATCCAGTACTCTCGAGTACTCTTACTCTGCTCAGACAGGATGAAATAATTTTAATTGAGAGTTAGTCGTGCGGGCTCCAGCAAGTTGGCCTGCGCTTGGCGGCGCAAACTTTGTGTCCAACTTCCAACATTTTTATGTAAACTTTGTGCAGATATCACTTGTTTGAACGTGAGTTTGTTTATTTGTGGAGCTTCGTGTAACGTAGGGAATGTTTGGAATATTTGAAATAACAAACTAGTTATTAAAAAGTAAATAAAATAAAAAATACACATTGGTACCGACAGTCACGAAAACTGAATTCATGTGTAGTAAATATGTACGTGGTTTACATAATGATGAGTGGTTACCAAAAAATGCTGAAAATATCAGAGGTGATCCCAAAAGGTAAAGGGAGGAAGAAAGAGTAAATAGAGAATGGAACAAAGGGAGATGACTGGAAACACTATAAAAAAAAACCTCTGTTATTCTCAGAAAGAGTGTTAGAGCTACTTGTTGTTAAGATACATTGAGAAGAAATAATTGATAAACTAAAGTAAAATACAGGCATGAAAAGCTATTACTTATCCCAGTTCCATTTATGCTGCCAAATGATGAATTATGAAGCCCGATATCTTAGAAATTGACGAGTCGTTCTAACGAGATGGAGATACCCTGGGTTCGAATCCTGACCATTACACTACCGACATATAAAACCACTAGGTACGTAATGTTCTTCAGTTTGTGGATTTCTAATATTTTTGTAGCGGTATTTTTTATACACGTTAGGTAGGTACGTAAATAAGTTTCTCTATTACAGACGACTAGTTAGACATCACTTTCGTTATCTGCTGACCTACCTCCCACTCCCTGATGTAGGACAAACAACAGTATCTGAACTTTACTCGAGTAAGTTTGATGGAAAGGAAGCGAAATAAACGCTATCAATAATAACGTACGTGTATCCGATACTGCGATTTACTATTCATAAATAAGGGCAATGGTGATGTGCCGCTTGCTCGATAATAATGTTTCTATCGATATAAATGCATTATTTATTGCGATATAGAATAGAAAAAAAAATCTTCTGATAGACTTCTGTGAGGTTCTATTATTATTGGTGTGTATACCTTTTCATTCTTTATATACTTTATAGCGATTTATCAAGAACTAGCTTATGAAAAGAAAAGCAAGAAAGAAAGAAAATTTATTTATTTAAACACACAACACTATCATTATCCTAACAAAAACAAAGTTTATGGCAGCGGCTTCAACTACCTGTGTTATCACTATTTACCTTACTGAATTTTATTGGGAACACGTTTCAATGGATCTCAATCTTTAGCGGTGATGAAATCTGCTCTAAAATTACGCTTCAATCACTTTAAATTTTACTTCAATGACTAATATTACATAGACATTATTACTTTTTATTCAAAAATAGACATGGGACAACTAAGAGGATTCTTACATAAAGGAGACGGGGACTTCTGGGCCAAAATTGTAATGAGTTGAGATATGACTTAAAAAAAGCGGTATTTTTTTCTATTTCAAAATATTAAAAAACCAGCTCAATTGAAAGTCTGGAAGACGAGTAATCTTAAAACTAAGTTTATTCCACTAGCAAAATAAAATATCGATTACTAAAAATTATTTAAACAATATTGCGTATTAAAACACTTGCATCACAATTTGATATTAAAATCATCAATCAGAGTGAACAAAACTTAATCATTATAATAATAATAACCATTTAAAATACCAAATAATAGTGTAATAAAAATAAATTCTGAATCGATTTCCGTTAATCGATTAATTATTTCTTGTGTTTATCAACTGTATTTTTAAGCTGTGACAGCTGACAGCTCCGTTTTCAGTCAATCAGTTTATTTATTCAATCTTCAAAATTAATTATTTTATCGAAAAATTGTATATTTACACGGCTTATGGGATATACAATTGTTTATAAAATATGTACAAAAGTATGCTATATCAGTATACTGTATCAGTTTATTGGTTTAAATCCAATGATCAATTGACTTCTGCGTTTTGAGTATTTCCAGTTGATTTCTTGATTATATTCCCTTAACAGTGATTTCTCTTTACGGACTTCTCAGCTTGCTCCTGGTTACCTTAAAGTACAATGATAAACTTGTTTACTTGTTTGAGTTTTGCTCGGTATTTTGGATTTTGACATGGATCTCTGTGTGAATTGTGGCATAGAAAATGAAGTAAATAAGGTAATATATTTCCACCTGCGCATTTCTTAGACAATACTTTAATTATTATTGAAGAAGAATAAAAGATAATTATTATTTAAAGTGTTTTTTTTTTAACATAACATCCTTGTACTCCATATCTTTAAAATCTCTTTGTAAGTTTTCGTACATTATCCCTGAGTGAAATATAATACAGTACAATTTAAAAGTATTTTAAGATAAAAAAAATTACCACTTTCTATTAAAACACCACAGAAATCACAGTTCTAAAATGTCAATTTCTTGCATAACCTCACTTTTACTAAATCTCTTATAACTCTGCTCTCAGATATCCAAAATCTGCAGAATTTTCAGGGATGGTTTAATAATTTATATGCTCTTAATTGATACCACCCTCATCTTATTACATTTTTGGCCCAAGAATGTATGAAAGCCTCCCCATCTCCTTTACTGATCTCCACGACTAGTTCCCCTCCCTATATCGACAGCTGATTTATCCATCGGACAAGAGAAACGTATCGCCGCCATATTGTTTTTGGCCGCACAAAATATGCCATGTAAATAGTGATGACGTGGCGATATATAGCCCCGTGGCTTTCACGGGAGTTTCTTAACAATAGTGCCGACCGTTGATTGGTAAAGGTTTCAACAGACACTGGAGTATTCATACCATTTTTGGCCTAGTTAATGAAGCAGTGTAGGTATACTGTATAGCATATTATGGCAATGTTATTTATTAACAAACTGGTAGACAATCAAAACGACGAAAACTGTGATTGAGAGAAAGATATAAGTGGTATATCTCGGGTCACTAATCTTGGACCTAAATCGTGAGCCAAGCGAGGCCCTGGCCCGCGCGAATTGTGAATTTGCGCTCTTCCCCCGCCGTAGCACTCCTTGCTATCCTTAAAAGACACCCAAGAAACATGTCTTGCGCGAATAGAGCCCATTTTAGGCCCAAGATGAGCAATGTTAACGTAAGAGAACTTCAAATATCAAATACATATTAAATTCATTCTTTGTACCTCTTAAACTATATACCTTTGAATGCAATTTACATATATACATTTGAATGAATGATTCAAAGTTTTCACGCAAAAACTGCGCCATGAAGAAAACCAGCCCGCCATACTATACCATACCATACCATGATTCAAAGTTAAACCCACAAGGGCTATTTATAACTTGACACTTCGATAGGTTATGTATTTACCTAATCCAGATCCACTATGAAAGTGTTTTTAAAAGTTTTACCCATAAAGTAAGATATTGCCGAAGCCTAGACGGGCCGCCAGTCACAAAGATAGTTTTCTACATGGTACCTAACACAAACACCATTTAAATATTTTCTATTAACCTGGGTCCGTATCGCCGCGTTCGTGGAGTACAACGCAATGAATTATGCACTAGTTCTGTCGCTCGGTACTATCTGTCGTTTGAATAATGTTTAATATTGTTTTTCGTTTTGTTTTATTTAGTGTTATTAGTTATTACATTATTCTATATTATTTACACAAAAGAAGAGAAGAGAACAGCCTCCGTGGCGTAGCGGTAGTGAACGCGGCCGCTACGCAGGAGGCGCGGGTTCGATCCCCGCTCAGTGCAAATATTTGTGTGCATTAAATATGGGTATTTGCATTGGTCTGGTAGTGCCTCGGAGAGCAAGTTAAGCCGTCGGTCCCGGTTGCCATAAGAACATCTATGGCAGTCGTTACGGGTAGTTGGTGCCCTAAAAAAGTCCAAAAACAACGGTCTAGCTGCAAAGCTTCGATATCGCCTAATGTTAACATTGGGTCGTGGAGGTCAGATGGCAATCGCTTCACGGAAAATATCGAGGTCTAGCCAAATCTGTAGCTATGACTGGAAAAAGCGGACCCCAGACTCCGAGCTGAAAGCTTCGGATGCGACTGGGAATTAACGCTAGGAGGATTTACACAAAAGATAAAGACAGATATTGTTGAGCCAAATTATGTTTTTCTTGACCGGTTAAGATTATAAATTATTAGTTAGGTACCTATCGTTTACTTACTATCAGTAACTCCATAGTCAAGTTGTAAGAGTGCCGGAAACCTTAACTACCGATCTGTCCTTTATCCCTTTCTTCTTCTTCGATCTCCTATGCAGATGACATTTTTCCACTCTCATAAGCGTAGTACTCAGTTCAATCTGTGGAACTCCTGTACCACAAAATACTTCAGACCCCACTTTCAAATAAACAAATACGAAAAATATCTTAACCCTAAAATGTCACAATATTTATGTTGCGCCAAATGCGAGTTTTCTAAGCTTTAAAAGTGGCAACAGTCGGTCCTCGGTACACAAACACTGATGGCAACATTGGAGAGACCCCGGGGTCGAGTCACCTTGACTCTGTTTATTTGTACGGAACCCTCGGCACTCCGCCACCGGTGACAGCGGGCCACTTGTTTATATTCGTCCATAAGGTGGCAAAAAATGGAACTTTTTCAATATTAGTAAAAAATATACCTAGACCGTGTAACGGATGAACTCGTATCTTAAACAACTTATTAAAATGTATTTTGTTTTCAGCATATTATCATATTATTAAATTATTTAACGCTCGCTGTTGACCGCGGCTCCGCCCGCTTGGATGTCAGTAATCTCTGTACTAAATATGTATCATCAAAATCGGTTCAGTGGTTTAAGCGTGAAAGCGTAACAGACAGACAGTTATTTTCGCATTTACAATATTAGTATGGATAATGTCAGTGAAACAATATGAAAGTAAAGGTACGTTGAGATAAGAATATAGTAACTGTCACATATTAATTCTTCCATTCGATGGACCATCTGCTATAGATATATTCTAAACTACTTACGTCTTACTAACTTCACACCTATTCATTAAAAATATATCGGTTGGCAATTTCACCTAGAAAGCAATCCCTTAATCTTAGTGTACACTAATACAACACAACGTACATCGTCTAAACTAAATGCACGAGTTCTCACAGTAGGTAAGTGTTTACGTCTATCGACGAGCAACAAACGGGTTAAGTCCTCACCTCGCACAAACACTCCTTTGTGAGGAACAGGTGGACGCGGCAGGCGGAACCGGGTGTTTACGCGAGCTTTACGAGCGGCCGAACGGTTAACACAACACACCTTCAGGATGCAAGGGCACGGCTACAATAGCACGGCGTTTTAAGGGTTGGGGAAAAAAGTGGGACATGTCAGCACCGCGTGTCATAACAAGTGTGGGGGTGGGTAATAACTATGAAGATGTGTATCATGATACATTTCTTAGTGTTAAAAGGACTCTGGACAAGATTTTATCAAATAAATTTCATTTATGTTTGAAGCATTGTTTCTAATGCTATAATCTTACGCTCAGAGTAAAGTGATAATGATTTTACAAAAATAAATTTGTTTACCTGTCGAAGTTGATTGTAGAAAAAGAATTGTAAGAAGATATTTATTTTAAATAACTTTAAAAATTATTAAAAGAACAATTTTGAAATCATAGTAATTTATTACAAGATTGACTTGGAACTAATGAAATCAGTTGACATGTCCGTCAGTCTGACTACTACCTTATCAAAATGTACACTCCATTTAACAAATTAACAAACCTTCTAACATAAGTAGATACGTAGGTGCTATAAAAATAATTCCAAAAGTTTACAAGCTCAAAATGTATATCTAAAAAACTCATAACGAAGTAGCTTATCGAAGTATCCAGGATAAGTGAGGTGTCCTCATAATCCGTCTCGACGGCGCCCATAAATCGTCCCGGGAACTCCAAGTTAGCAAATTGCGCATTTACAATTCGTCTCATACACTCTTTCTGAAGGCCTAAGCCGCTGGACTTGTGCTAAACTAATATTTATGGCTGGAACGCACCTCTTGGCGACGAAATTATAAATACATGTTGTTGGAGTTGGAGTACCTTTAAGTGGGGTTAGCGTCTTTGTTGGCTGAAGTGTAGTGTAGTGTAGTGTGTAGTGTGTGAGCGGAAATTGGCTTAGTTTGACTAGACGGGTTTGGATTTGCTTTGTTCTATAGCGAGTTACTTGTTACTTAAATTCGGTAGCAACAATTTGTATTCCTTTAGCACAGCTAAAGCAACAGCTGCTATTGGTTGGTTATTAGTTGGTATCAAATAAAGCAGGTCAATTACATAAATATGTAATTATGAATAGTGTATACCGAGGTGAGAATTTATTTATTTATTATTGAGTACCCGAAACCGGCGAGCATGTATGAAAACAATTATGAAAGTAGAAGAAGCGAAAGATGTATGCCAGAATCGTAGCAAGTGGAAAACTGTGGTCTCTGCCTACCCCACTGGGAAAGAGGCGTGACTGTATGTATGTATGTATGTATGTATAAGTTGAATTTGAACCGATTAAAACCCGCATGTCGCCTCCCTCGGATTGGTGGCCCTAAAGCATTTTCCTGTTCTGTTTTAGGGTTACCTCAGGTTTCGAGATGGCCTCCTCGGGATCAAAGTGAGAACCTCAGATGCTATCGAGATTAGCACTAAGAACATGATGCTGTTGTCTGTGTATAATTACTTTATCCCAGCCCTTACCATTCATCTAATTGCGATACAACTTGGATAAGTGGTTCTGCATATTCTCGAGACGGTTCATGACTTGTCGGTCAATTGTGCGTACAAAACAGTGTTGTTTGTGTGTACAAAAACCATTACAGCGCATGCGAGGCTCTAAATTAAATACAATAGTAGCTACCTAGCTACGATGTGGCTAGTTACACTTTAAAAAAAAAAACAAAGTAATTGAATGGCATAGGCTTCATCAATCAAATTGTTAATAGATTTCAATACTAAATTACGAGTACGGAGGTGTCGAGTCGAGTGGCCAATGAATATGATTTGTGGTTACTATAAGTTAATTCATCCAAATACTTTGATTTACGAGCATACTGATACGAGTGTAACACTGGTTACTCATATCCACTTAAGGATATATTCACCACATTGCTTTGAATGTACGATCTCTAAATTAAATGATAAAGTTCCCTACTTTGCCGATTTATCTAAAAATAAAATGATATGAACGCTTCGGCCACGTACGAAACCACGTTTCGAAACCAGTTTCGAAAGAAGAATAATATTTCTTCTTCCGAAACTGGTTTCGATAAAAGAATAATATTTCTTCTAACGACCAAACGTGATTTCGTACGTGGCCGAAGCGGATATGAATGTATAAATCGAAAACTACTTACCTACCTTCGCTTGAAAGATTAGACAATTTTCATTTAATAAAACGCGAATATTCAGTACAGTGGCGATAACCTACCATTTTGTAAGTTTTAATTAATTACCTTACTTTTTTATATAGAACACGTCATTTTGTCATCTCCTCGCCTAATGGTAAGCTGAAGGTAGTCTCAAAAAGATCCAGTAGTAAGTAGATATCTATTACAACTGTCTTTAGTTAAAGTCTATGGCTATTAGATCTATGGCCTGAAATCACCTGAAATTGATATAAGTATTTTTCTCTCTTTTTTAATGGTTGTTAGGTACACGTTTGACCTATTCACTCTAGTCTTGAAGACACCCAAGTTATAGCTATCCGGAAACAGATTCGTGCAGGGCATTCCACTCCTTGGCATGCATTGGAATGTGTTTATCTTATATATATTATAATATCCTATCTATTAGTAGTATTGTATACTTAAACACCTTTTCGCTATTACCTATTAAATTCACTCAACACAAATGCCTATTACTTTTAAAGAACTCAAGATTAGAAGGGTCGCAATCTCACGGTAGCGTATTGTGCAATGATTTGTTAACAACGACGAAGTGTGCACCAATCTCCCTCACGTGAACCGAAAAAACCTTTTAGCGCACCAGAAGAAAAATCGCCTACTTTATGACGAGCATTTGCAGCAAATTCTTAACGTACAAATTAAATGTACAGCCATTTCAACCCTCTAATATTCAAACACACGGCTGTTAGTCGAAAGACGATCGACTTCACTTAGGACTTGCAATAAATCTCGTGCCGTGGGACTTTGGCGTTACCATGAGTCTCGATAACGCAGCTACTGTAGTTACTGTTTGAGTTAAGTATTTTATACTATGTAAATACGTTGATGATGTTTTTAGCTTTTATCTTATGAATGTATAATATTTTGTATCTTCTAGTGGTGTTAGGTAATAGCTTTTTTTTTCGTTAAAACGTTTTCACTTTTAACATCACAATTTAATTTGGTAATATGGCATTTAATTTTCAATTGGCATTAGCAATAATAACAGAACTACTAGCGTGAATTGAGTACACACTATCAGGAGTTATCAAATCAGCTCGGTGGTACCCGAATTTTCATCTAGATATTATCTTCAGGCTATTTAAGAAGTTCTGAATCGATATCTCAATTAGAAGTTGGTAAAATTCGACTTCCAAGATTGATTTACCTACAAAATAGTTTACTTTTTTTATTGAGAGTAAAATGTATTTGTTTATTATTTATCTGAGATTACGAACTACACGAGACCGTAGTAGAGGCGCATCAGAAAGCGTTCGGCAAATGAGAGAGGTGCGGGATGCATTACGGGACATCAGGGCGCTTCACGAATCATTAGGGGCTCGCGTTTTGAAAAATGCTCGCAGTACTAAAATAGACATTATGTAAAGTGGCACAATTACCGCCGTGACTTGTGAAAAAGTTGTGTTCCAGCTCTCGGCGCGCCTCTCCGACGAACAACCGCAGGGGTGCCAACCGGGGTTGATAACTTGTATCAAATACATATTAGTTATTAAACATAATATGTAACATATATAACCATGGCTGTAAAAAAGTAGCTTAAAAGTCAGGCTCAAAGAAAAATAATAACAAATAAATCACTATCCAGAAATCGTAAAAAAATGGTTTTATTTCAATATTTCTATGAGTAATATTCGCGTAAACTTCAAACAGTATACCTAACGTATGTGTTGTTTATTTTACATACGATCAGCACTATTATTGTAGGCTAAAACCCAGTTCAATAGTTAGTTTTAATTTCATTTCTAGCAACTAATCGATTCCCAGTTGGTAACGATATTTGTGAGCTTAACTGTAGAAATTGTTGCTGTTGTTAGTAGTTTATAATTTGTTATACCTATTAACTGATAAAGTAAACTAAACCTGATCTCGATTCTGGGGACCTTCAAAATGTCGGATTGATTTAAAATTCGAATGAACAGTCGGTGAAGAAAGAATATGCCGCAACTTGCAATAATCTACGAATACTTATCTTTTAATGCCGCAGTGACTCTAGCTTCTTCTTAGCTTCTCCAGTAGCGCAGAGCCGCGGAAGCGCTGGTAATGAGAGTTATAAGCAGAATTTGACGAATTTTTATTACGTTGCACAATTTTGAGAAAGAAAGTATTGAAATTTGAATTCGAATATAGGCAACATTCTGAGAAAATATTACGCTTGACATGACAATTGAAGATACGATCTCTTATCATCATCTTTTTGACTTATCCCAACCCCAAAAAACATGCTCGACAAACATCAAACTTACACTTGCGGCCAAAAAAACGCTCGCTATAATAAATTGTATTTTATTGGTGTGCTCCCGGCAGCCCTGTGCGGGGTGAGAAGGTGGTTTCAACACGTAAGACGTCATTTAGCGTTCAGAATTAACATAAATAATAACGTCTACTAACGTCGTCGGTGGCGCCCCCTCTCGCCTCGATATTGCGTCATTTGCCCTGCCCTTTATAGCCGCACAACACTTAACTCCAAATAAAAAAATGTTTTATAAAACTTGGATTACGTGCCGCGGCGATGCTTGCCGTTTATTGTTTTGGGGTGCTTAATTTTAATATTCGTGACGAAAACTGTTAAGTGTAGTGATAGTAGGAGACTCAATAGCGTTGTCTATGCATATAAATAAAAATATGTAGGTATTTAATTAACTGTATTACCGATTACTTGAAATCAACTATATTTCATCCCAAGTTCACTGCTATAATTCTTAAGACATGATCTATCTACTTGAGAAACGTGTTGGCTGAAAATTGATAACACTTGACCATAAGATCATCAGTTTTCCATTTACTAATGTTTAAACATACGCACAAGAAAATAAAATGTAACTGATAACCTAATAGATATATCGCTTAAACCAGAGTCAATCTATTCACTTAATTATTTAAAAAAATGGCTCTAAATCGCAGTCATCGCAATAACTATAACGAAATCATGAAACCGGCCACCCCACGTAATATTTTTTTAACAGCACTTTTACGAAGAGACGTCGCATGCAAATGTCCCACCGTTACACTCCTTATACTACTATTAACCATTATTTGTTGCTGAAATTAAAACATTAAAACTGAAATAAAAAGGTTTCGGGTTTGCAGACAATTGTGATGCAAAATAGGTGGTGCTTACAGTGCGAGCCAAAAAAACGGGCGCGCGAAAAATGTACGCTTTCTTACATCTTCACTAGTAATAAAAATGTAATGGGTGCTTTGTATTTTTTGTTGTTATTAAAATTGTGACTTCCTTTTCGCACTGCGCTGTGTGAAGCCGGCGGGTCTTGCGATTCTTTGTTTTAATGTGTTTAAATTACACTTGGTTTGGTACATAAAGCAAAAAAATATACTTACTAACCCTACAATTATTAAAGACCTTTTTCGTCAATATAAATATAAGAAAAAGAATATACAATATCCGTGTGTAATTAATATCTATCCAATACTTACCTCTATTAACGATTTTATTATCATCTAAATTAAATCATGATAAATTAGGCACATACAATAATGACTTCTGGTAATTTCTGAAAAGTTTGCTATAATAATAAAGTCATCTAGATCTACCTTATACGAGTATACATTCAGAAAACTTGTCGCCTGGGGACAAATTCTTTGTCTATGTGTTTTTTTAAATATAAATAGATCATACTAAAGTTTGGGAACAAAAAGTGTAGGCTTTGTGTTGATCCCGCGAGTTGTCGCCGCCTAATGAGTTTGAAGCCGCGCGCGGGAATAAATCTTGCAGTTTTGTGACTCTGAGCTCACGGAGCTTGGTCCAAGTGTATTTTGAGAGCGGACAACATGATTATGTCTCTATCATCATAGAAAGAAAATTACTTATTACCAGTAAAATTCAAAAGTCAAGAGTTCATGGCAGACTGGTAACCGCCAGCTAGGTTAGCATTAGAAACTTATATGATGTAAAACAGGTACTGTAATAAGTAATTATGAATTAAACGATAGATATTTGATTTGTTTGCTTAAAAACGTTCTTTACAGAGACTTGGAGAGCAGGGTGGATTTACTCTTCAAAGAGCTTTATTTAATTTATCAGCTACAATACAAAATGAGGCACACAAATAGGTATGAAGTGCTAATTGCGATAAATTCTTGAAAGTAACATAGTATAATTAATTCATGCTCTAAGAATCATGATCATTACCTCATTATAAGGCATTTACTGTAGTTTGAAATCAGCTCTAGAAATAGATAAATACATCCTCTATGTTTAGTAACAAAGAGCCTATAAAAGTATTAAAACGCCCCGCTCTTAACTTGCACCACCCCTATATCGCTATATCCATGCATCGTTATAAATCAAAACACGTTGCTCCTTATAAACATATTTCGTGTGTCTTCGCTCTTTTAAAATTGCTTACGTTATTTCGCACCGCCATTCTCAGACAATTCTTCAAGAGATGTCACCAGTTTATGTGATTATTTTCGTGAAACATCTTGGTATCACCTGAACTAGGGTTGTAATTTATAAGCCAATCCATTATAACTTACAACAAAAGTAAGGAAAAAAAATGAGGCTAGATTAGGTTATTAGCATTTTTTATACAGCTTAGGTTACAAACACACAGCCCACCCGATGGAAAGTGGTTACCGTGGCCTATGGTTGTGTCCAACACCACGGGAGTAACACTCGTGTTGCCGATCCTGTGCAGAAGACAAGTCTTTGGTCTTCGCGCTGACAGCACAAAACACTCCAGTGAGCTTTGGCTACACAACTTACCGCCGGGAACACAACACTTACTTTGATTAATCTATCGATTATGAATTCATAATCACTATCACTACATATTATAAAACAATGTCGCTGCCGCTGTCTGTCCATCCCTAGGTATGCGTAAATCTTCAAAACAACGCAACGGATTTTGAAGCGGTTTTTTTTAATAGATTGAGTGATTCAAGAGGAAGGTTTATATATATAATACGTGCGCAATATTGTAGAGAAACACTCACAAATTTAGAGATATGCAGCGGGAACGGGATCAGAAAATATGGCGGAACGAAGTTCGCCGGGTCAGCTAGTTATCTATATATTTGGAATTTCCAAACTGCAAAAGTCAATGACATTTGATTTTGTCATTTTATTATCTAATTTGTCTTGTTATTCTTTAGTAGGTGCTAGAAATACTAGTACGAAACTTCGTACCTAGCAAATCTAAGAATAAGTTCTAATGCATCCAACCATGTCGGGAATTATCCTAATATCGATACTAACGAAAACTTAGAAGGACTTAGACGAAACAGTACAACACTAACATATTAAAACAGTTAAGTCATTTCTTAGTCCGTGTATTCTTAGGCTTGAAGTCCTGAAGTTGAGAGGTGGCTAGGGAGGCGAGAGGTGGCCAGGGAGGTGGCGACAGGTTAAGACGCCTCCCCAAAGGTCAGAGGTCCGGTTAAGTGGACCCCGTGAATTATTCGCTGTAATTATACAGCACCGACTTAACACGTGGCTGGACCGTTGTGTTCACACTGGGCTACTTGGAATTAGTAGATGAAATTTAAAAAGTTATTTTAGGTAGTAATAATCATGTTTTTATAACCATTTATCATAAGGAGGGTCTTGTGCCCATATGCTACCATAGTAGTATGAAAATAAATATCCAAAAATATGGTGTAGTCAAACATTCTCATGGTTTATTCTTCATAATATCATTTAGGCAAAGAGTATGTGATAAACTAGCTATTGCCCGCGGATCCACACGCGTGGTATTCTGATCTCGTTATTGCAATAACTGGGATCCTATTTTAGGGTATAAAATTTATTCCAGAATATAATAAATTTTATCCCAGTAAAAAAATTGTCAACCAGATCCATTTGAGCGTCATTGAGTAAACACAGCATCTAAACAGCTTCACATTATCTACTTATACATTTTTCATATTAGTAGGATAAATAAATACAAATATAATATACTAGTTATTGCCCGCGGCTCCACCTGCGTAGATGTCAGTTATCGCACCCAAACATAGCCTATGTCCCAAGTAGTGATGTGCGGAGTGATGTGCCGTTGCCGGCAATATTGCCCGAAGTGGGAATATTAGTGGCAATATTGCCAGCAATATTGCCGTGAGTGGAAATTTATGGCAATATTATTTAAATAAAAGACAAAATAACTACTTCACCTATGTACAATACTTAAAATTAGCATTTAAAGGCCATAATCTACATTGTATATTTTAAAATTGTGTTTTCAGTAAAATGCCCAGTATTGCTGGCATTTTTGGCAATATTCCCGGTATTTTACTGGCAATATTGCTAATGTTGCCACACAAGATAATGACAATAAAAAGTAACGACAATATTTTCGACAATCGTAGTGAACTGAATAAAAGACACAAAATTAATTATATAATATATTATTATTTATTTTTTATTATTTATTTATTACCATTCACAATATACAATTTGAGTGCATAGAAAGCAAACCATAAGCTACTTGAGCTTGTCTGGAGTGCTTTACAATAGTACATTATGGTACAAGTAATCATCATGTTCACGCGTGGCATACGATGTTTTACAACACACTTGCGAATAAAATAATGCTACAAATACTAAATAAGCAATACTACAAATTAATTCTTTATCCTATGCGCGCGCATCTAACAATGGGAATCGGCCATAATATTTAAAAGAATGAGGTTTGACTTTAACTTTTTTTTTTACTCTGTTTTTTTTTTCTGTACTTAGAGAAGCAAAAAAGTTAAATTTGAGTGAAAATTTTGTTTATTATACAAGTACTCGTATTACAAGTTGAAATTATTTATTCAAATACAAAAATGCATCAAATGACCATACAATAGGCATATTAATTTATTCGTACTATTGAACACGTTCTTTTTTGTATCAAAACTTTTTTAGGAACATAGAAACTTAACCAATAGAATTGAAAAAAAAAAAGAATCTATAACTCACTTGTGAATAATAGTAATGAAAAAGTCACAGTTTGATAATAGGTGTCATTACAAGCCTAATTGCGGTGAAATAATAGTGATTTTATGAGCAGGTGTGTTGTAAATTAACTTAATTTCGCCAATAATTGTCTTTAAATTGCTAGTCAATCCACAGACAATGGATTTTCGTCTAATTCTGTACTGAAATCTCTTTAGAGTGGTTCATCATTTGTTTCAACGAAATCGAATTCCACGTCTTCGGCACTTTCATCGTCAGGCAAATCTTCAGTCGTTGGTTGTTGCCGTAGTTGTGTGTTTTGATTTAGGAGTTTCCAATTGTGTGCGATGAAGCAAATTTTGCCAGCCCTTTTCGTTGTAAGTTTGTTTCTTTTAGGCGTGTGAATATTTGAAAAAGTAGAAAACCTCCTTTCTACGCTAGCAGAAGTCGAAGGAATAGATAAAATCTTGACCGCAACTTTCCCTTCTCCAACCGAAGATGAGGCCCATATAAAATCTCTTGCATAAACGTTAGACCTTGATTTATAATGTGAACCAGAACGCATCAATGTGCCAATTCTTCTAGCACATTTACTCCTCTTTGTCCATCGCATTCGCAATGGTCCATAATAAATTGACAACCATCCAAATTTTCGTCGTCGACAATGTTCGATTTGTTTGCACGGCCCGCGTATGCGCCTATTGAGTATATTAAATATTTTATGATAGATATTCTACACAAATATAATTGAAAAATCATGATTTCATCTAGAGTACTAATAAAATATATTGGTATTTTGATAGGCAACATTGGCAATATTGCCAATATTGCTGGCAATATTGGTATTTTACCGGCAGTGGCAACATTGGGAATATTGCTGGCAATGGAAATATTGCCACTAGTCCCAAGGTCCGAATCTCTGTACCAAATTACATCAAAATCGGTTCAAAGGTTTAGCGGTGAAAGCGTAACAGACAGAATTACTTTCGCATTCATAATATTAGTATGGATAATATGCGGCTCACGTTACTAACTAAATCTACATTAAAAAAAGAATAGGTTAAAATAATTGCCTCGGTCTCTCAATCTGAACGGTCCCAACAACAACACAAGGCTGCGAAGTCACAACTTTTCGCCAAGTGAGCCGGATTGTGCCGTCTTAGATTAAATTAACATTAGGTAGAACTATTCGAGGGCAGGCCCATTGTAGGCCCAGCGGCCGCCTCGCCCTGTGGTCCACGGAATCCTAATTAAAATTACAACATGTAAATCGTCCGAAACGTCTCGGACCCTTCGTTTGATGTTTGTTTAAAAGTTCTACAGTTTCGTGAATTGTTCAGTATTTATTGTTGTAGGTACCTCCGCCGCTGTTTCTTAGACCTTTGTTGCCACTACACATGTGTGAATTTTAATGTTACAAGTCTGATAGGTAGCTATTTGGAATGCAGAGGAGGTTGACCTATTTAAATAAGTAATATTCTTGTAAGGTTGGATTCTTTGTACGGGTGAACCGTAGTTTTCTTGTGTCGCAATATTTATAGTTCAGGTTCTGCTATCTTTGATTTTTGTTCGTTATCTAGTTAGAATAGTTTGATATTTTATTGTTATCATCTTCTACACGCTAATTATTCAATCAAGTTTTGGATAATTTGGGTTTTAATTGAACGCCATATGCATGTTGTTAAGTGCGGTAATGATTTAAACATATTTACATTTCGATTTTATCGGCAAGTTAGGTTCAAGTCAAATTACAAAATATCAAACACTGTTCTACCTAGGAATGGAATCCAGAATCTCACAAATACTCATACTTATCTAAGGTAACATAACAAATACGTTGCCACACAACGCCAAGCCCCACTAACCTACCCGTAACTGCTTTAATTTGTCCCTTAAGCAAACCTTAACGCATATATCTCCTTAATTTAATAATTTCCAAGCATTTAGTTAAAGAGCGGCCATATTTGTCTTGGTCCAAAATCCGGCCTAAGATTAATCCGGAATGTTAGTGTTGTCCCTTTTGGACTTGTCCCTCGTGCCGCGTGCTGGGTGGACACTACACGAGTGCAGTGGGGTGACCACGCCGGGGACACTTAGACACGGGTGTCGGACAAGTGATTATTAATGTGCGTGATGCCTGGCTCAGTTTATAATGTAAATTATTGGGAAGGGTGGTGTTAATTGGACTTAGGACCTTTTGATTACAAGTTCGAGATCCTGTTTTACTCTTACTGTTTGTAATTAAGGTGTAGTACAATTATGGTTCATATTAGTTCTGGGTTTAGAGGGTTAAGCAGAGCGTGCAAAATCATCTGTCGAAGCCATCAAGGTAGGGACTGGTATTCTAGAGACAGCATCTAAAATGGCGGCTACCATTCTTTGGACTGCACTCAAGCTAACCATCAGGCGGGGTGCCATCAATTTGACGAACTTAATATTAAAAAAAAAATGTTTTTCTTACAATTTGTAAGTTATTTGATCTATTTAGATGCTGTTTCTTTTAAAAAAAAAAAGGTCCATTTAAACATTATGTACACGAACCCTGAAAACATTATACTCTTTTTCATTGAAAGTCGTGTAAAAACTTAGCTAACTTACTCTCAGAAACATCATCAGGAGATCGAAGACTGAAGAAAAACACAAAAACAAAATAGTGAGTGGGCATTTGTATCAGAACTAAAAACAAGTATGGAAAACAAAAGTGCTTCGGCGTCATAAAGTGAGGCGGCAGTTACCTATATCATGCTGTAGTCACTCGCTACTGCGACGACGACGTTAGCAGTCACTTAGCATAAGTGGTGAGTTACCTGAATACAAAGAGGTAGAACTCACTGGAATGTGTTGACTGGGCATTTCCAATGCGTGTTTTATAGACAACTATAAGGTGCCATGTGCCTGCAAATGGTAGATAAGATCATGTTTCTGGAACCTAAAGCCATGATGCATGAATTTTACTAGAAAATAATCGACCCTGCATGCATGTATGTTTTGTGAAAGTGCCTGCAATTTTAACTCTATTCCTTTTTTTTAAACTGCAATGGGGTTCTCATATCACAGCCTTGGCAGAAAAACTTAGCTCAGCTGCCTATGCGGTTAGAAAGATAAGGTCACTAACTGATGAGGAAACGGCACGATTAGTTTATTTTAGCTACTTTCATAGCGTTATGTCATATGGTCTGTTGCTGTGGGGCTCAGCTGCCGATATTGAGACTGTTTTCATATTACAGAAACGCGCGATACGAGCAATCTACGGCCTCAGACCCCGTGACTCGCTGAGAGAAACATTTAAAGAAATTAATATATTAACGGTTGCTTGTCAATATATTTACGATAATATTTTATACATACGGAAGAACTTAAATCTTTTAAAAAAGAACTCGGACACACATGATTATAATACGAGAAATAAAGATAAACTAGCAGTGCCAATACTCAGGCTTCATAAGGTTGGTAATTCATTTGTAGGCAACAGTATAAAAATATTCAATAAAATTCCTCAGGATTTGGTTGACATGCCACTTAATATTTTTAAAATAAACGTGAAAAAAAGTCTAATGGAAAAAGCTTATTATAAAGTAGAAGAATATCTTAATGATAAAAATGCATGGTCAACCTAATCACTTTCTTGCCCGCACATTGTAAATTGTATAAAAACCGTATTAAAAAATAAATAAATAAATAAAAAGGATAATTGAGTTCTCTGAGTTTCTTGCTGGTATCTTCTCAGTAGAACCAACTACCGAACCAGCGAAAGAATCATTTTCAAATGGTTTACTTTAATTTATTTAATATTTTATTTTTTGTTCACATACTTCTTGACACAATTGTAATATTTTGACGTTCATATGTGCTCTATATGTGCCTAAATTGAATAAACGAAATTGATTCTTTGATTCTTTGATTCTTTGATCCATATTTCTTCTCGTTCCCTTCAGGCGCTGTTAATCATAGCTTTGTCAACTTATTGCTTGACCTTCTGAGAAGGTAACAGGTACTAATAGATATAGGCAGTAAATACAATTTGGACCTAGAAAGTAATCCTGTAATAGAATTTCCTTTCACAAATTATGGCGTGTATAACTAGGACTGGTTGGCTAGCATAAAAATGTTTTTTTTTATACCACTGAGGTCGCAGAAAAGCACGCTTCCCACCTGATGGAATGCGGTTACCGTGGTTTATGGAACACCAGAGGAGTCACATTCATGCTGCCGACCCTTTAAGAACAAAGAGATTCTGAATTTGTTTAATATTTACAGCACATAATTTTGGCGTTTTAGCCTTTACTAGAAAAATGTAAGACACAAACCAATTCCATTTTCTCTAAGCCTCTGCCTACAACAAAACAACAGTCGTTACATAAATAATAATAGTTGAGGGTACAACAAAACACCGTGTTTACCTCAATACCGAACAAAATGTATCGCCGTCATGCCTCGTTTATATTCGACTAGTCGATATGCGAGTACATGGCAGATCTCTTGGCAAGTGGAATTCAAATAGGGCGATAAAATTTGGATGGACGTTCGCACGTAAGTATTCGGTGATATAAAACGTAATTACCTCAATTTAGCAAACGTGTAGTGGATTTGCATAGTGGTTCGAATGCATTAAATTCGGGTTAGAATTTGATTAAAAAAAATATTCATGACACGGTCAGTTATTAAATTAACCTATCAAATTCTTAAGAAAATATATGAGGTACTTTTTCATAAAAAATAATTTGTAAATATTTTTCAAGTAAATGACTTATTTTATTAGTATTAAAATGTGTAACAGTTTGTAACGATGATTTTATTCTTATAATTTTTATATTTCTTACTTAGTGTTCCACTATTCATCAGATCTATAGGTACAGACATACCGTCTGTACCTATAGATCTGATGAATAGTGGAACACTAACATTTCATCTGATTTTACCAGTTAAGTAATAGGGAAATTTATAACCTATTGCCTTCAATAGGATACGAGCCAGACCTTTTATAAGAAAAATATCAAATAGCACATTGCTTGACCACGGAGTCGAAGCGTTCGAAAGATGTCATGAGTAGAATAGAACAGCTCTTTAATTGTCAAAATAACTTATTTTAATACGAACTACATCTTAACAAAAGTATATACCTACGAAGCTACCTAAAATTCATAACATCATAACGCTGTAGTTCACATAAATATTTTTCTAAGAAAATGAGTTTAGTATTGCAGGGGCAGCAATAATCCGTATGATCCGACTTAGGCGGGCGGCCGCGCATTCCGCTGCTTCCAACTATGCTGAATATTTTTAATCAATACAAATTAGGTTGAGGCACGAGCCCCGAGCGCCCGGTCGGATATACGCGAGCCGCACGCTGAGTCGATACTACTTTAGGTCGGACAAAGAATTCTATAATATTTTGTATGAGATTTTCATATAAAGTAAACTAAATCTTGTCGATACAGTAAAATAAAACATTTGAATCGCTAAGGTTACACATTATCGTAGGTCATAAAGTAGCTGTAATGCCAGGTTTACAAAATAATAGGTAGATGTATCAAATGATGATAATGCTCTTTTTAATTTTGATAGGTATTCCAGTTTTAGTTAATTATAGCCAAGAAAATGTAAGTGTAAATGTAATGTAAGGAGGAGAAATTTTTTTTAGATTATCCCTCTAGACCCGGAATATTTGTCATTACAAGATTAAGGAAATTTATGGCTTGGCATCGAAAAATATTTACCATGAATAGGCCAGGCCAGTTTCTAACAATTTCTAAGTAAAGGATCAAACTGAAAATTCCAAAGTGTCATCATAATCATTCTTTTCCCAACTTAGTTGGGGTCGGCTTTCCAGTCTTACTGTGATGCCGCTGAAATTCCAGAGTATAAAAAACAATAATTTAAATACCTACTTCATACATTTCATCATCATCATCATCATCATCATTTCAGCCATAGGAAGTCTACTGCTGGACATAGGCCTCCCCTATAGATCTCCAATAAGACCGGTTGGAAGCGGCTCACATCCAGCGCGTTCCCGCGGCCTTACTGAGGTCATCTGTCCACCTTGTGGGTGGACGTCCTACGCTGCGCATGCCGATATATTTATCAGAGTTAAATTTGGCAAAAAATATTCGAACATTGCCCAGTGTGCGTCAGCCAATGTGCATACGATATCGAAGCATCTCGGGATAAACTTACTTAACAAGCCGAAGATATTGATTTATTAGGCGCCGAGCCCCTCAGGTATAACTTCGCTTATTTAGAGACCGACGATGTTAATATAAGCGCCTGTATCTATAGGCACCTATGTAGGTGTACGTAGGTGGTAGATGTTCAGAGGAGTCTGTATGTAGTTATGTTTAGATACTGATGCTTTGTTTGCTATTAATAAGTAGAGGTAAATGTATTGGGTTTTGAATAAGAATGATGTTGAAATATACACACATAATTATAATCATGCAGTAATGCCCCCGGAGCACTCGGTTCCGTAGGGATTTTTCGCACGATAAAAAATTAAAATAAAAAAGTGGACCATATATTGTTATAATAACATTGTTAAGTAGCTATAGTATTTTTTTTTCAACATACACAACAGAAGGGCGTAAGCACATGCTTAATCACGGACGAGTCTCTGGCTCTAGAAAATATATTTTAGAATAGTTTCTAGTTCAGTAGAAAGTCTATTAAAAACCTTGACAGCTTGTACACCTGAACAATGCGGTACAATTTTAACGTGTCTGTAATGGTGACCCTCTTTTCAGAGACTTTGCCTTCAGCTTACCATCAGGCGAGGCGAAGTCAAATTGACGTGTCCAATATAATAAAAAAAAATACAACAACAAAAAAAATATAGATACAATGCATACAACATAAAAAATAACGTATCTTTTTAGCTATCCGATACGGTAGGTACCTATACCTACATCACATAGCATCTGGTGTTACCGCAGCCTGTGGTCGCCACTTAAATGGCAATCTTATGTTGTGTGAGACGAATAAAAAAGTGCCAACTTGTCCGTCGGAGAATGGCACATTTTAGTTGCGCCCAGTGTGCGGTCAGACCTTAGCAACATATTTTGTGATGAAACCTTACAGAAGTAGGTGCTATAACGTAGTTAGGTACCTTCCTACACAGCATAGGGATTCCTAGGGTGAGATCTAGGGCTAGAACCCACGTATTTCATTTATTTATATGACAATAAACATTTTGTAAGGTTTTCTGAGAGTAAGATGAAAAAATTTCACTTTCAACTGTAAATATGTGGTATTGTATTTAAATATAAAAGTAACTAGCAGGGGGCTTAACTATTTGTATGGCTGCTTAGGAAGCATCTTCAGATGGTGGCCCTAGATTAATTTCACGCTTTATACTTACCATGACGTGATAAGGCGACTAAGGGATAGGGCTGTTTAACATCAGACAGATATTTAAGCTAACAGCCCAGGCTCAGACTCAAATACATGGCTGGCAATAGGCTCACTCCCTATTGTGTGGGACCTAATACAATGATTGGTGAAATGTGGGTGTTAATTCACCTCTGCCTAACCCTCCGGGGATAAAGGCTCTTGTCTGTATGTATGTATGACGTGATAGGCCTTTGTCCCGCAGTGGACTCCAATAGGCTAATTGAATGATCGATTGATTGACTATGACGATTTTTACAGCCACTTTACATATCTACCTTGTACATCCGCTGTTTAACTTTTTAACAATGATCCTAGGTTCTTGGTTAGATGTACTTTCCTATTATGATGTATATAACACAAAGATGTCGACCAAAACCAACAACATCACTGTAAGTCTCAGTGCACATGCTAAACAACGGACGAGTCTCTAGCGCAGACCTTTCTTGACGACTGAACCCTGAAAGAAATGTCTGCGCTAGTGACTGTCGTCTGTCAGTGGCTCCTGGAAAAGCTGATAGTCCAATCAGGAACAATAAGAGGATATCAAGCTACAAAGCACAAACATTGGATATTAGTGGGAAAACGTTATGAGCATGGTAATGACTACATTAATTTTCGTATCAATGTTTATATCACAAGTGTTAAATTCTCCGAATATTCTGAATGCCAGCGTTAGTAAAGGGGCATTAGTATCTGAGACCACACAATATTACAACATCAACTACCTTTATAATAACTATAGGAATTAAACAATAGTGCTGGTTAAGGTAGGAGCACAACGAGAGAACTGTGTCGTCATATCGGCGCACCGGACGTCCGCGCACCGCAGATAACACTCTTGATAATATTGCGCTCAGTGTGCCACTGTTCTTGCCTCTACTATGTCTCAATGTGTAGGGTATTCCCCACTTTATAAGAAAATAATTATGTAGGTAAGTGTTGTTATTGCGGTTTGTATGTTTACGTGACTAAATGTCTCGAAGAAATAAGCTTCGTAACTATTGTAGGCATATGAAATTGAAATAGGCGTTTTAGTCATCTGTTAAATTCATAATTACCATATTATTATTATAATAATATGACATAACTATTATTACAACGTAATTGTAGGCAATACCATAAGTAGTAGGTACATAAGTACTCTATAGGAAAACGGAGCCCACAATTTTCTAGAGTATATGTAGCAGAAATGCTTATAATATAAAGAATTCGAGTCGCGACGAGCGGCGGCAACTCGGCGGCGGCGGTCGCAGAACGACCTCCGTCCCCCATGAGCGCGGGCCTGGGGGTGACGGCCGTGACGGGTGGAGCCGCCTGTCACCCTAGCAGAAGCAGGCCGCGGCGGCAGCACGCATTGCGTGCTTCCCCACACCCGGGGGCGAGTCGGGGACTCTGTGGTCCCCACACCGGAAGAAGGCCAGATCGAGAGATATGGTCCTGGGTCGGCCGGGGTGCGAGGGATATGGCTACGACAATCTCACCTCCGGCAATTGATGGCCCACAGACGGCGTGCGTTTTAGTCGGTTCGAGTCCGACATAACCTCCTCCTCCGGTTCCGGCGGGGGAGGTATCCGTGGGGATTTTTCGCACGATAAAAAAAAAGTGTCTAGTGGCCCTTGTAACTCAGTGTTGGTCCCGTCTTGAACGTTCACTTTTTCTAATCTAAATCTTTAAGGTACGAGTTGGCAGCGGACGACATGAGGCAGCAGCAGGCGACGTGTCGCAGCAACACTACTGGTTTCAATGTATTGCCATGAAAACGACGACACGTCGTCTGCTACTGCCTCATGTCGTCCGCTGTGGCAAATAATCTGAGGTGTTGTCGGTTGGATGGAGTTGGTTGCACCGTTTGTAATAACGTAGGTTACGAAGCACAATCGACAAAGGATATATTATGTATACCTTTACATGCAAATTGATATAAAAAGGTGTATACATAATATCCTATGTTGACCAGTGACCAGGGGTCTCTATAACTCGTATTCTGCCGGCTTTATATTGGGTCGCATACTGCATTCTAAACTAGATCGAAGTTTTTTTTACTCTGGTTTCCCTATTGAAAATTTTCATCCTTCGCCACTGTTGTCGACTGTACATGTGATTACTAAAGTGAAAACTTCAAGCAGTACTGTCCGTGTGTTTTCTGTACAAGTTTGGTGCACAGTCTCGCGTGAGTGAAGTAAGACTTGGCCCCGGGCGCAACCACACTGGACGACACTTGGACACGGCTCACGTGCCGTACACAGTACATCAACTGAAATGTATTCGAATTGATTGAAATTGAAAACGTATATTAATATTGTTTTTAAATTTTTTGAACCGTTATACCTTTATCTTTCGGTTAACGTGGCATTATTGACATGTCTTTCAGTCACTTTGTTCATGTTTTTATTTTTACAGGCGTAGGGGTAAAGAGGGCGGAGAGCTAGTTTGAATTTTCTTAACTTGTCAAGGGTTTTCCAGCTCACCCAATGTATTTTGTTCATTTGATCTTAAATACAGTACAAATTATGTGAGTGACCGTTGCTTTTGAGCACTCTTAGGTTAGCACAGCAATAGACCCGACATCATTAATATCCTTTCTGTTTTTGAGACGTGCGATCTTTGTAATAATGTTTCTTGATCACGAATAAAAAAAATAATGACTTAGGTACTTTATGTCTCCGAAGGAATAATCCATCATATATCCTAGTATGTACGTAAATCGGCTCTTTAAATAACGCACTTAGTCGCCAGTTAGTGCCAAGTTTGCGTCGAGTCTACTCGTCTTCGGTTAACTTCGGCCAAGTTCGGCCAAGTTCGCCTAAGTACGGGACAGTGTGGACACCGCCGCGGGCTGCACTACGTATAGTAAGACACTCCAACATGACTTTGGTTTTAAAGGACTGGAGTATGAGGGATTATTACATGCACATTTGAGTTGAACGGTGGTATTATGTACATACTTTAAATGACCTAAGGGTAAAAAGGGTCTCCTAAAGAGTCACCTATACGATTTAACAAAGTGGACTATATCCCAACTTCTTTTACTCAGAGAAAAAACTAAGCGCATGAGCGAAACAGTCTGAAAAAATTCTGCGCGAACTTAGGGTGGGACTCCACCAAAGCGGAGACGAGACGAGCGGAGAGATGTTTTTTAAACAACCAATAGAAATGCGTTATTGATACATCTCCTCTTCGCTTAGCTTCAGTGGAGAACGCTATGCGGAGATGTGGAATATTTGTATGGCGCGATGGAAGCGGAGATTTGAGCTGCGCGTGGACGAGAGATGTGAGTGGCGTGCTGTGTGAGCGATGTCAGCCTCCCCACACCGCACATCTCTTCTCGCATAGCACACCGCACACCGCACACCTCTCCGCTTTGGTGGAGTCCCCCGAGCTGAAAAACATCTCTTCTCGCACACACATCTCCGCTTTGGTGGAGTCCTACCCTAAACAATACATTTTTTCCTGTAGCGTCTTTTTCACTTGCTAAAACATAACTTTGTTTAAGAAATATTTTTCCTTGCACCAGTATATCAATTGTGCCGCAGACAGGGGTATAGGGGGTAATAAATTCGTTAGAAAGTGAACAAGGGGTGAAAACTACCAGTCATTATGATGAACCACTTGCGGGAGGTTTTTATTGTTTGTGGATTTACAACGCAAATTGTGGCGCGCTTGTATATTTAATGTTTGAGGTAAAATATACCCTATGCGGAACATTTTCATTCTTGTACAGGGGGCTGCAGAAGTCCATATACAATATGAAACTAAAATGATATGAAGTGACGCCATGCGCGCAAACGCCATCTAGTAAGTAAGTAACTTACTAATATATTATTATTAATAAGTAATATTTTTTTATAGGACACGTCAATTTGACTTCATCTTGCAGGAAGTGAAGTCTCAGAAAGAGGATCGCCATTACAGACATGTACCATGTTACAATGGTGGCACTCAGCTTGACGGCCTCATCAGATGCTTTTTCACGCCCCGCTTTAAGGACCCGGTTCTGTAAGAAGAGGGAAACATAATGAGCTAGCAAGGAATTCCAGGTCATGACAGATAACCACCAATTTATTGCTTTTTAGTTTCGTTAACAGAGGTAACGTCATCTAAATTACACGTTGAGTGTTTACAGGATTATATAAAAGATCTTAAGGTATATACGGACTTCTGACAGCCCACTGTACAGTGTATAGTGTATATTATGGTTCATGGATTTTCATTTCAGGCCCCAATAATACCAACGGAGCTCGTGTCAACCTCACTTGCAACTGTACAGGTACAGGTGTACTGTCTTGCCAACTTACCCATCAATCAGCAGTTGCTGATTGATGGGTAAGTTTATTAAAAATATATCGTTCTGGTATGTTTTTGTACACCAAGACATCGGCTAGCCGTAGTATCGATGATCCCTGATCGCACATTAAAGGGGTAATATCAGACAGTAGTCGTCATTAACGTTACACGTTCACAAACAGAGCCCACTAGCCAACTTCACCGAAGTAGTTACACCGATAGGACCCTCACCGCAGTTGTAGCGGAAGTAAAGGGAGGCTTTCTGCGTGTGCCGGAAGCGGTACGCTCCCAAGTGGGACGCCTCGGACTCGCGCTAACGTCTTGCCGCAGAGCTAAGAATGAATAGATATGGTATACTGAGTTTAAATGTTAGGAACTTTGGAAACAAGAAAGTGAAAATTGAAAATGTGTTTGTTTATTACTCAATCATATTAACGTAACTGAGGCGCGATTGAGTAAAAATTTCGTTTGTGAAACTTGTGAGTATTTCACTTTCAAAATATACCTACTAATTTAATAAGAACAAAAATTAAAATTTCAAAATCTAATTAATTACGCATCAAGCAATGAGCCTTTACTGTGATACGAGCACACTCATATGAGTGATTCAGAAGGTTTAGTTTAGATAATTAATATCTACATAAAATTAATACATAACGTGAAATACTATATGACAACTTGAACTACTTGAAGTATAGTATATTTAAACAAAGATCTATCTCATCTTTAACTTCACGTTGAGATACTAACTAGCCAAAACTTACCTTTACTATAAATATCACTTAACTACAGTTAACAGTCGATCGCGAGTCACTTACCGCTGCGCTCGGCGGTAACGGCCTAACTTAGACTCAACTTAGACGCAACTTAGACAATAAGGGGCGAGATTAGACCCGCCACGCCAGAGGTGAACAATACATGCGGATTGAATACTAAAGGGTTGTTATTATTTAGGGTTATGGCGCGTAAAAGGTGTGTTTGGGTTGTGGAGTAGTTGAGAAGTAGCGATACTGTCCGAATGTTGTTAATAATAATGTTAGTACTGTGGAGAAACTGTCACAGTGTTGGAAATGGAGCGATTTCTCTGGGTTTATTGTTTATATTGTTAGTGTTCGCCAAAAACTTCTCGAACTCTCGAGAAAAATACGAACCTGCTTAGATCCTAACTATATCGAAGAATTTTCTGAGATATCATAAGGGGCCAGTATGATATTTAGCTCCATATTCACAGAAAAATTAAGCAATTCAGATGTTTAAGGTGTTTGAATTCTAAGCGTATTCTGATGGTATTGGAATCAAGTTTGGTTCTGAATGTTGGCCATCTTCTAAAAAATTACAGGTAATTTTATTAAGATAAAAGGCAATACTACCAAAAGCTTACGAATTGAAGTATGTAGCTTAGAAGTAGAAAATAATCTTTTCGTATTGTTGAAAATTGGCATAATTTGACATTGTGACATTTATTCGATCATCTCGATACTGGAGTTCTCTTCGAGAGACTCTTGGAGAGTTCTCTTGGAGACTCGATCATTGTTATAGAACTCACGCGTGACACTTAGTTAACTTAAACCTTCCTATCAAAGTAATCCATTTGCCTTACTAGAGTCTTACTAGCTCGATGTACGCAACTGTCAGATGATATTTTCATCAGTTTTATCGCCTATTCTTACTTTGTTTACGACACCAAATTTTTCACCACTAATCCTTTGTCGAAAAGATTAGCACAACAAGGGCGCTGGAGATTTTTCAAGAAGCGATATCGGCGACAAAAGCCGCGACAATAATTCGCGCGGCGACAATAAAAGAAAAAGCAATTAGGCCTGTTTTGTTTGTCGCGCTGGATGACACGTCATTTTTCACTTTTAATCTTTGGTATTGTCTTGTGGTGCTTACTATCGAGTTTTTCACGGTCCGTGCTTTGATGGTTTCTTATTGTTGCAAGTAATTTTAAGGTGCCTTAACCTTAAAATGATTTGCGACAATAAGTGTGCAATTCGGCTCATATGTACACTATGTACAGGGTGATTTGAATACATGCATTTATCACTATTTATTAATGCGATACAGTTAGATTGTATTGGATAGACGAAATTCTAATCTATAGAGACGACTTTGGAGCCATCTACTAGTAGCTCAATTGATTAGAATTAAATAAAGAAGAGAGAATAAAGAGATTAACATGCTGCGTTTCAAAAAATAAATTATACGGCTTTATTTGGCAGACAAGCACACGGCCTATCTGATGTAAAGTGGTATAAAATAAGAAGGTGAAGATCGGTAGCCAAACCAAGCAGAGAAAGGTTCACAAAGTTTGGGTAAAAACTAATACGTAAATAAATGTATACGTAGATGTAAACTATGCGAATATTAATATAACATATTGTTCAAAACTAAAGCGCTCTCCGAGCTAGTATTTTAATAACTTAGGTGAACGTCGTATATTAAAATACCTCTAGAAAATAAAAGTAGCGTCTGCCATGAATAATATGGCGATGATAAAACATATTAACATATAGAGCCTGAATACAAATCGGTTCATTTGGAGCCATCTCTCTCCCTCTCGCTCTGGCACAGTACACAACAGCTCGTCGTGCTTCGTCCTTTAAATTCTCAATATTTTAGGACTTTATATTTTGTATGAACTGGACCTACGTTTTGTGAGGTCAAAAATTAAATGAACTGCTCCCATAGACAAGTGGAAATTCGGTGGATGGCGTATTGTAGAACAGAATGATAAATGTGGGATTTGACGTATATATGACATACGTTAACGACTGTCATTTAATGTCAAAACCCATACATACGTCATTAATATGCCGACTAACGGATTATAAAATGTATTAAACATTTTGCTATCGACTGTACTTCTATGCCAGTGCCAAGTTGACGAATGAAAAATAAATTAAAATAATTCGGTGCAACTCGACACCGAGTGGCGAGTTTTCAAGTGGTGAGCTGACGAATAAGTCGTCTAAAAGAGACTGATTTATCTACCTATTTGTTTTTGAATGATTTTTTGAAATAATTGGTATACAATGTGGTAATTGGTGACTCATCTCAGTACCACAGCTTTAGTGATTGCATCCAAAGCTTGTACTTTGGAATACACGGTTTGCTCTCCTACTCTTTTTCATGGTTAGGCGCATAGTAACTGCCATCTGACCTATCAATTTTACCTGACCGCCACTGGCACTCAAGCATCATTCGTTAACCAGTAGATGTATCGGCTGCAAGGTTGCTGATTTGGTGCTTGTAGCTCAAAGATGCGAGACCTCATGCGCGCTTGAACCCTGAAAGAATTAGTACTATAAACTTGAATAGTCAAAAAACATGACGTGACTTCAAGTAGCTAAGCAGAAAATGTCCCCTTTAATTGGTTTATCATACTTATAAATCCAGCTATGACATTCAAATAGGAGATTATGTTGTCCCTGACTGTACACACTATCGAGTTTACAAATGTTATATTTGTCTTGCGATCTGTAAATTGGAAAGTCTTAAGCTATTTTCCTTACTGACTGTACACACCGTGGTGTATCTCACAATTTCAGTATATATTTCGCAAGCCGTTGTCAGACAGGATGGCAGGTAACAATTGAATTGCAAACGCAGTCTGTTTACAACCGTTTTATATTCTCAGCGGAGAGACACCGCGGGATTCAGTTAGGCAAATCTTACATTGTAGCTTTAGCGGCGTGTATTTTATTTTGACCTGTCAGAGTGTAAGTGTATTAAATGAAATTTATTTACTTTTAATAATAACGTTATTCAGATAGTTGCGTTAGTACCTACCTAATTTATGTTATCTGTGGTAAGTAGCAAATCATACTAATATTATAAATACAAAAGTAACTATGTCCATCTGTCTGTCAGTCATTCTGTCTGTTACGCTTTCACGCCTAAACCACTGAACCGATTTTGATGAAATTTGGTATAGGTACGGGTAGATTAGACCTTGAGAAAGGACATAGGTTATGTTTGGTCGCGATAACCGACACACTCGCGTGTGAAGCCGCGGGCAACATCTAGTATTGAATAATGAAGTCGTTTTGGGTTGAGCCCACAGGAACAGGAATAAATTGCCATGTTTAAAGTAGCCTATGCCGGATCGTTACGTTAAAAAGGAACCAATGTTTATAAAAATTTAAACACTAACATGAAAATGGAGTAAAAGCACCTTCGGCCGATGAAGCCATGAAACTTGTGCTAAGGCTTGGCAAGTAACATCGTTATATAAATTCAACAATAAATCCTTTTATAATCACTGCATTGTATTTTAGTAAATCGCACTAAAGTATCGTTGTATTTCGGATCGTTTAAATTACCCCATAAATACACGTAAACGATTCGCAACAAAGAGATGTCGTTGGAGAGCCCGACGGAATCGGGACCATAAATCTGCTGCAGCACAAACAAACAAGAAATAACTTTCACGGCTGAAAATATCAAATGTAAAATGTAAATTTAACTACCTAATACGGGCTTAAGCCGTACGAAAGTGCGCTTTAAAGCGATGTTTATTTGATATTTGAGTGTTGTTTTTATGTTAGTGTCGTCGTCGCAAATAAAAACGTCTGGTGTATACGGGATGCGCCGTCGGTTATGAATGGCCTATGAGCGCTCCAACGCGCCCGCCAAAGAGCACCAGTGCGTTATTAGCGCAGACGGGACAGGTCTAGCATTTAGCTATAATTATTAAGTGGTAGTTACTGTGAAAAAGTCTTTAAAGGTCATTGCGCACATTCTTTTTCTACTATTTAGGTCGCAGACTTGACAAGTGCAGCAGGACAAGCCATTGGTCTCTCCACTGACAGCACAAAACCTCTCCAGTGAGCTCTGGCTACCCTACTGACTGCCGGGAACACAACACAAGGTTATTATAACCGCGGTATTCTGTAGGGTGGAGGTACTTCCCAGCCAGATTGCTAAATCGAGACTGGAACGTGGAAATAACGTCGTGTCCTACCTGCAGTTAAGTTTTTACTTTGATAAAAATATTACCAGCAACAGTGTGTGAAATATAAAATAGCTTAGAATATACTATAACAACACGGTACTTTCATCGGTGTGTCTGTATTTTTAGCAGCATAACTGGCAACTTATGCTTAGCGTTGAAAATCTTCATCTATATCACAGTATCGTTACATTACACCACATGATAACGTTGCCATGCTGTCAATATGCACGCTACGGCAACGTCACGTGACGTAGTGTAGCTAGGTTCACACGCACAAAGACGCCTCTACACGTTAACTAGTCTATATGAAGAGTCTCTTAGGTGGCGGTGCATCGCAGGCAGTTTGCTTGATATAATGCACGTCGCCGCCCGTTATTGCTCCAACCTACTTATTTATAATTGTCGTCGCATCCGCCATCCTAACTTGACCTACCCACCCCCGCGGCTGTCACACGTCATGTAGCTACTTAAAAGGGTTTATATGACATATTATAGCTCTAGTAACGCTGGTGGAGATATGGCCAAGGGTATGGCTTTAAGAGCAGCCAGGAGGTCGGCACGGGCTATTTAGTTTTGTTCCAGAGTGACTATTAGGACGACCTCCATAAAGTTAGGTTGTATGATGCATTGAGATATTTATGTGTGTTTTTTTTAAATATAATATTCGCTTTAAATCTTGGAGGTTTCATAGATTTGAAGCCCTTACCCGATCAGTCAAACCCGAGAACAGTGTATTACATAAGTCATTATTGTGTTTACCTTAGCATCTATGATATGATAAATGTCAGTTAGTCAGCATTAGATCGCATTTCATTCGTCACAGCAATGAATGAATAACTAAATGATATGAATTTCAGAAAATTGTCCATCAGGTCACTGTAAATAACATTGCTAAAACAAAGTTTTGGCACATGTTTTCCTCTCGGGGATGGTAGGTCAGATAGACGTAATTAATAAAAAAATGCCTAATCTGTGTAAGCATACGTAGTAGCTTATATAGCTTAGTCTCAAAAACTTTACAAAACTAATAAAGTGGAAGCACCACACTTGAAGTTCTAAATTCCATCTTTTTATTCACTTCCCAAAACCCAACAAAGCTGTACTGAGCAAAATATTCATCGTTCCGTTGCCCGCTTTTGTTTCTAAGGGGAACCGATTAATTTTATTGGCTCGGCAAATTCTATCAAAGACTGTGCGCCGCTTTAATAGCACACAACAAAATAAGACCCTTAAAAACTAATGTTCAGCCTTAAGTCCGCCGCAAATACCTCTTTGTGACTCCGAACGATACCCACGCCCGCGAGCGACGAGACCTGGCTACACGGAATTTTCTTCCCGACTCCCACAATAAAGTAACTTCAACTCTATTGGTTGGTTTAACAGTTTATTTTTCTTTGTACATATAGCAATACTTAAGGCGAAGTAAGACGCTCGGCAGATTAAAAAGTTCGAGTCGGTCGCTCGATGTCATTGTAAGTGGAAAATGAGTTAAATAAGGCAATACATTTTAATTAGGAGGAAGGGATCCCTTTATTCCTTACGCGATAACTCGCTGCGTCCTCTATTAATTGAATTTCATGTTTAATTAAGTCGAGGCGGAGGCAGATAATCCGACCACAGATCTCTGAATTGTTCTTCGAGTTCATTTAAGTTGGTGCTTTTGGCCATCGCGGAGTTTTTTGAGAGACCGATATTGCGACCGCGGAGTACATTTGGCTCGATTTATGCTATCTGGACGAGTTATAGGTAGAGGGTGCTCAAGTATTGTTTAGCGATAACGTTGCTTTGATTCAGATCTTATAATTACAGAGACAAGCGACTCTTTGAAAGTCCTACAGATTACCTACAACTAAATAATGTTGATCTCCCAAAGATCAACATTATTTAAAGAAGCAAGAACTTTAAACTTTCTGATATAACTTATCAGGCCGGCTTACAACTCAAGTATAATTCATTACTCTACAAAACGTAAAATTTTTCGTATGAAAATACAAAAATTGTACCCATCTCATACTGTGCTACAAAATATGCCCAAAAATTTAATCAATTCAATTTTTTATATTCTGCATTCTGCAATAGGTATATTTTATATATCTCTATTATTAAATTTTAGAATGATCAAAATTCGTGAAATCTAAAGCAATCATAAGACAAATTTAGTTAATGTTTTATCTTTCTAGCATACCTACTTTCAAACTGTTATAAAGACAATGATTTTTTAAACATGTAACACTTGTACGTCAATATAACTTACCTGATAGTATGCTACCAGTGTACCCACTCTAACTAAAGATCTAGACATCTTCGACAGATGTTCTAGATAAATAACACGCAACTGCAGCAGAAAGGCATGGTTCCTACACAACTCCAAATTTATATAAGTAATACTGATTTGTTGTTCCTATAAAAAACTGTTCAACCTATTTTGTACACACTTTGCAACTAAAAACTTAATTATAACTTAAAGTAGAAAATCCAGTTATTTTAATGAATTTCTCATTCCAAGGTTTTTTCATTTTGTACGAGCGTTCTCTTTCATTGAGTTTAATTTAAAGCACATTTAAATAAACGTGCACTCGCACAAATCACCTTCCCTCACGACTCACGTCCGTCAAAAGCGCAAGAATAAAATACCGGTGTTAAGTTAAATGTAGTGAGATAATCCTTCCCTAAGTGGTTCGTTCGGCGAGCCGATTGCTTAAAAGATTAAAAACTTGGGGAGGTTCACTCTGGTTACGTTCTCTTGTCACAATGTACACCAAGACTGGGGAGATTTTATTAGAAATGCTGAAAATGCTACCTTATAACTTAGATGTTTACTTAGCCGAAACTTATTGGTGGAATTTTGATCCATATAAATATTTCAGGATTCTGAAATATATTACACAGCGCCTTATTAGACAAAAACTAAGTATCGGTTCTATAGGTACAAATTTTTTTTGCAAGTTAGATGGCAGACATGCACACGGCCTCCAAGATGGAAAGGGGTTACCGTGGCCTATAGACGTGTTCTACACCAGGAAAGTCATGCTGTCGACCTTGTAAGAACACGGACATTCTGTCCCGTCAGTGCAGAAGATAAAGCAGTACATAATTGCAATATTATTATGGGCTAAATATTTTTCTTCTTATTAATTTATTTTTTGCAAAAGTGTTGGGCATTTCTGAAAAAAAAAGAAATGTAGATTATTACTACTTTTTATACAATACGTTTATTATTGTAACAATTGTGACTTGATATATTACGCTAACATTCGCCTTCATGATAACCTGAGAATCCCATGGCTAAACACCCAATGCCGTTATCATTTATGCGCTAATTTCCTAAATAGGCACTAATGGCGGCCATATTCGCGCCATTAAGGTTGGCTGTTTGTTATCAGCCGCTCAAGGGGCAGATCTTAAGGGTCTAATTGCCCCTAGGCCCTTAGGCACCTCGTTAATATAAATTATTGTGAGATTGTATCTTGGTGTACATGTCACTTTTGGATAGAACAAAAGTTATTGAATAACACATCATTATTGCGGTGAGTAGGGTAGCCAGAGCTCACTGGAGAGATTTTGTGTTGTCAGTGTGGAAAGACCAAAGGTTCGTCCTGCTTTGTCGTTTGCACTGACGGTACATAAACTCTCTGTTCTTACAGGGTCGGCAGCACGAGTGAGATTCCCCTGGTGTTGCACACATCCATAGGCCACGGTATCCACTTTCCACCAAGTGGGCCGTGTACTACCGTCTAAGTTGTTTAAAAAAATGTTGAGTAACTACCAACTCACGTTAAATAAGATCCGGGTTTCAATTTTTTTGAGTTGAACCCTAATAATTTTCGAAAATAAGAGTAGCTTTAGTTATGCCTTATTCGTAGAAATCCCGTCAAAATCAGCCCAACCATTTCTAAAAAATATAAGCAAATGACTTTTACGAACTTTTTTAACCAACTTCAAAAAAAGAGGAGGTCCTCAATTCGACTGAATGTTCTTTCTTAAGACAAGATACCACTCATAGAAGCAAACTATTGGATACGAAAAAAATGCATTGTCTAAGCATCTCACAGTTACAGCATACAAGTCAGTTTCACCCCAAATTTCCAAACCAAATACTTCAGGAACGGCTCAAAAATTATCACTCTTATCAGTAATATTTATCGTAAATAATATAAAACCACCCAAGTTTTAAATTTAAAACTATGTTTACTTAAGGGACAAAAAGTGCACAAGTCGTCCATTTTGTGAACTTTACGATCATCGGTGAGGAAGTAATTAAGTGCTGTGTAAAAATTTAATACCTACGCAGTAAATCAATGGCTGACGGACAGAACACAGTCATGATGTGACACAAACGAACGAACAACTTCATACGGGTAATTTAAGGATATTTTTCATAATGGTTCCGTAGAACTAGACAGACATATTAGATTTTTTTTATACCAATTAGGTCGCAGAAGCACACGGCCCAGTAGTTACTATGTGGTTACCGTTGCTTAAGGACTACAATACCAGGGGAATCACACTCGTGCTGCTGACCCTTTAATAGTCCGAGAGCTGATACGATTTTTAGAGTACGTTCTTGAGGCAAGCTGGAAACTTGTCAGACAACTCTCCTGTCATACATACGAAGGTGCAGACCTGGCTGGTGAAAACGGGGGTCAAATCAACCCCCAAATTTTTAAACATATTAAAACAACAAAAACAGATATTTGCACTGAGCGAGAATTAAAACCGCGCCTCGTTCGGCGGCCGCGTTCACTACCGAGCTTTTTCACTATCAGCTCTCGGATTAAAAGAACAGAGAGATTCTGTGCCGTCAGCGAAGAATACGCCTTTGGTCTTCCCATTTACAGCACAAAACCTCTCCAGTAAGCTCTGGCTACCCTACTTACCGCGGGGAACATAACACGAGAATTATCACACGAATAATAATCTATAATAACAGATTATTATTCAGGTAGGAAAAACATAAATAAAAGAAAAAAGAAGGTTACGAATTTCGTTTCCCTTTTGCAAATAAAGTAACGAAGAAGTGACAGTTTTATGCTGCAAAAAACATTAGACACTTTGCCATCAAGTGTACAGTTAAGATTATTTCTCGCCATAATAGTAAAAAAAAAACAATAGAAAACGTATAAAGAAGGACTACAAGCAATCCTTGGTAGCAATGACCTATTTTCCTCAAAGAGGGGCTTAACCATCAAACCACGGAACCCAAAGTAAAAGTGAACATCATAAAACGTCCAAAGACATTAAAAACTTTAAACTTTCCAATTTCGTGCGTTTGACCTGATTAACGGAAAGATCATTAGTTTACTTAGTGCACGGAGGATGTGAGCAGATGTCGATTAAACATACACCTTAATACAAGTGGGCCAAGGTTGAGTTTGGATGGTATGGACGTGGGTAAGGATGCACGCCATAGTTTAATGGTGCAATAAAATTGAACAAGTGATTAAGTATCGAGTCGCAGGACTCGGGAGCTCTGTCCGCATGAGATCGCGTTACCGAGAGCGAATGTGATGCTCATTAATGTACGGACAAATTGTTTTAAGTTCATAACATAGGAATGTTGTAGAGATGGTGTGGCAATTTCTTTGAGAAATGGATCAGCATATAAAGTACGAATAAAAATGTAAGTTGCGAACATAGGAGATGCCAACAGGTGAGACACCTGCTAGTGAAACACCAAAGATTTTTTTCATCCCTACTTAATATTATAAATGCGAAAGTAACTCTGTCTGTCTGTCTGTCTGTCTGTCTGTCGGGCTTTCACGCCTAAACCACTGAACCGATTTTGATGAAATTTGGTATAGAGGTAGTTTAGACCTTGAGAAAGGACATAGGCTATGTTTGGTCGCGATAACCGACATCCACGCGGGCGGAGCCGCGGGCAAAAGCTAGTTATAAGTATACCTTATAGATAAGTTAAAAACCTCCTGCAGTAAATAAAATATGTATATTTTTTATAAAAGAAAAAGGAGGAGGTTCTAAGTTTTTACATTTCGGATGATATTCGATGGTATTTTAGGTATCTGTAGATAATATTACGATATCATGATGTAATGACAATTTTTTATTATTCTCATCGATAAGCATGGGCTCTCACTAAAAAAGGTTATAGTAGAATAGTGTAGTTTCTGATTGAAAATCTTTTATGTTTGAATAAAAACACTAATACTTATAGTAAGCGATAACAGCTGTTCTTAGGGTATTAATATAGGCAGTCACTTTCTTGTTTGCGTTAACAAAATTTAGTCGTATTGAGATGTGGTTTCGTAGGTTGCAGTATGTGCATCTACCTTTTTCGAATTAATAGAGGTGACACTTCATTAGTGTAATGACACGTTCAACACGCTGTTTGCCCGAGGTCGGTCCTTCAAACTTAACCATATCCCTGAGGGCACGGTCGCTGCGACCCGTCGCTATCCGCCAGTAGTTCGAACGGATCGAGATTTATGCTTCAAACTTACTACATGATCTTACACGGATGTTTGTGCCTGTAGCTGGTGGATAGGGAATGATGGGAGCCGCGTGATACAATAAATAAGTAATTAGTGAGGTAATTACATTACGATGGTTTAATTTTTTTTTAAATTTAATTTTCATTGAACGGGACGTTTTAAGTGTTTTTCAGCGACAATGGTCAAGGTTAATTTTAAAACTATTCATGGTCTTATCTTTCCCCTTTTTCCTTTCCAAACTCCTTTCTCTTTTGCTGATGGTTATGCGCTATTTAAAAACCACGCCAAACACACAGCGTCAGGTGACTATACTCTATACTCATGAGTCATGGGGGCTTGCGTGCTACCTATAAGAAAAATATCCTAGAACGCACCATATGGTAATACGACCAGCAATTATAAGTCCACAACAAACCATCAACCATCTTCTCCACTGCTTTATTAAGTCCATTGTGTCCAAGAAAGTGTTCTCTTGGGGACAATAGCGCGCCTCGGGCGAGTGTGACCACACTTTATCAGTCATCCGATCCGATAGGGTAACCATCTTGGCTCAAATTGTGTGTTATAAATCGTGCATGTATCGGACACTCTCTAATTACCCGTTTGGTAAGTTTTATTGGTGGCCGGCAGTTTAGGGTTATCGCGATTTAAGTTTAAATTGTCCGCCATATTGTAGTTTCGGTGTTGCGTAAGAATTATCGTTTTGGGTTGTGTGGTGCGCTGTTATTATAGACCGGCGGGTTTGTTTGAGTTATGTGTGTTCTACTTGCTCTAATATACTCTTAGACATAGAATTATGAACAAATAGATTTACTGTATGAGACTGTATTGAAATTAACAGTAAGTCATTTCAATTGTTGCAATTTTACCTATATGGAAACTTGGAGTTAAACCCACCTCCCACTTATCCACCTTGATGGATATCAATAGTTGAAATGTTGACTGTCTAATTATTGTATCATTTCAAAATAACTACTTTCGGCACGCGTCGCGTAAACAATACAATCTACAGTTTCACGTCAGAAACAACCTAGTACTTATCACTCATTATTCAAATATTAGGGAGGGTCCATTGAAGCACGACGGAGTGGGACCAAACCAAGTAAATTTATGTAAATCGACGTATTTGCAAAATGAAGTCTCTTAACTCGACGAAAAAAGCTTTTAATAATAACAAAAAAAAGTAAAAATGTCTGTATTTGTGAGTATTTTCGCTGTCGGTGGAACGCAGAGGTATTTTCCTCATAATTTAATCAAATCATGGACTGTGTAGTGTATTTTTCTGAGTCATTTACTTTTAATTTTGAACAGCCGAAGGCCCGTGCGAGCGCGCGCTGCTCAAATTGATTTTGTTAAAGTTAAAATTTTAGTGAAATTCTCATTTTGAAACGACATTCGTTTTCATTCTGACTCGTGAGGTCCTTAATTCGATATTTGAGTTGTATTAAGTATGAATTCTTAAAAAGTGCTCTACTAATAAAAATTGGGTCAGCTACATCCGGGTGAAAAGTTTGCAAATTCTATGCCACTAGAAATTTCTTAACAGAAATATCCAATATTGGAGACGGGAATCGAATCTGATCTAATCTAATGAACAAACAAACAAGACGATCGTAATGAGCGATCATTTACGTCGTGTGACGTCCATTCATTAGTCATCATTCACTTTCCTTATCCTGGTGTGGTCTGGTATTAAATCGGTGTACCATTCACATAATATATCTACACGTTATACACTCTACACATTTTTCCAAAAAAAGTATAAGAGTGTCTTAATTGTAATGGATCCAGAAGCACACGCACACAGACAAACTTACATTAGTATAACAATAAGATAATCGCATCCATATCTTAACTATCCAATATTCGTGTAACTGGGTCCCCAAGTCCCTCGCCGTTAATATGATAATATATCAGGGCATAAAGCATCATTAGATGTACCCGACCCCCGGTTACACCTTCCAACTCCGAGATAGTTGCAAATTGTTTGTGACTATGAGGTGCAAGATTTATGTTAGTTTCAGTTGTCTTGGCTTCAAGTATTTCGTTGAGATATCTAGTTCACAATATAAGGAGATATTTGTAGCTATAACTTATTTCAATGTTTTGGTTTGAGGATATAACATTAATGTTTAACAGTTTTCACTTTCTACTGTGTAATTTTTTTGAAGATGTTTTCTCTAGCTCTAATTTTATTTGATGCATTGACCGATGACGTGAAAAATGCTGGCTGATAGACTGATGATGGACACCCAAAGGCGCAGTATCAGGTGCTATGTCGCATATTAGAAGGCCCATGTTCAGAAGTGAGTTATAATTAGGTCAAGGTAGTAGTGGCTGGATGTGGTCAAGCAGATCTGCACTCAATCACATTGACTATGAACGGTTACAAACAGTAGGTAGCTTTCAGGTTTGCGAGGAAGAAAGCCACTAAAAAATTACCTCGATTCTAGGCTGAGAGGGGCCATCACAAGCCTGACTATGCAGGTTATGTCTCTCGTGTGCTTCTTCTGGGCAGAGAGTGCTTTCTTTTCTGCAAAGAAGGCGGTCAAATAAATATACCATGTACATTTTAATTGGAGTAAGCCAGCACGATGCATGCAATTCTCATTATTGTTTACTATTATTAAACAATTGACATTATATTTTATTACTGCGATATTTATAGTTATCAAACTATAAAATAATATGGTTATATTAACGCCAATAAAATAATTATCAAAATAAGTAGTACTATCAGAGTAAATTGCAAGATAAGTAGTAATCCGGTCTTTGGTCACTTTCACTACGCAGACACAATTACGCAAGGTGTCCGGTGTGCGTAGTGAACGTGACATACTTAGCGAGTAATTTGGCAAAATATTCAAGCAGTTTCCGTGGTGTAGCGGTTATCACATCTGCCTAACACGCAGAAGGCCCCCGGTTCGATCCCGGGCGGAAACATAGTTTTTATATTTAGTCACTAATAAATCGGACAATTTAGAGAAAGTGAATATAAGGTAAGATATCCTTTTTTTCTTGTGTGTCCTTTGCTGTAATTCATAGCTAATTGCTTCTCATTTTTGTTCTTGGATTTTTGATAGTAGGTATGCAATTTTTTAATACCACTTAGGTGGAAGACAACAAGTTTGATGTGGATCACGACATGCGTCGCAACCCAAGCTCCTATTCCTAGCTTGGCTGGCAGCGTCAGAGCTGCTACTGCTTCAGCAAAACCTCTGAAAGTGGATTTCAATAATGACAGCAACCACGACCTACTCCTACCTATGTAACGCTGGAATACCACGTTGGTTATTTTTATCCTTGGAATAAATTTCGGTGGATTGTTGGAACGGAATCCTGATTCTTGAGGGTGACCGTGACAAAGTGACCGATTGACGACAATATTGTCACCCCCTATTACGTGGCCCCAAAACAATAGTTGGCTAAGTATGGGTTCACCTCTACCTACTAAGGATTTACAGGCGTGAAGTGATGTGCAATTTTTGAAGTCGTAAAATGTAAATGAAAGTTATCTATTGATTTAGCACCAAAGACAATCAGTTTCCGTGGTGTAGCGGTTATCACATCTGCCTAACACGCAGAAGGCCCCCGGTTCGATCCCGGGCGGAAACATTGCTTTTAGTCTTATCCACTAGTAAATTATGTAACTGTAGGGAAAGTAAACGGAATATTACATGTAGCTCTGTTCACTTTTTTTGATATTATTTTTATTCCGCACTTTGTTTCCCTTTATCCTCGCCGTGCTACCAACTTTTTCCACCAGTGGTACGATAAGGAATTGTCATTCCTCGTCGTACCATTGAATGTTTTGGTTTGTAACAGTACTCTTCGCATATTGTCCATGCCCTCTTTATCGATTTATATTTCTGTCACTAGTCTGTATTATAGCACCTCTCCTGCGGGCGAGTTTCAATAACCCAGTCCAAATTGAATCCAAGTGCGGCCACGTTGCGTCGCGCGTCGGGTGCGAAGCGGGTCATGTTTCAGGTGGAGTTTCGAGTAATATATCAAAGTTTGTGAGTTCACCAAGTGAGAGGTGCGAGGCTATGAGTTATGCCGACCGCAGGGCTGGGCGGTGGTGCAAGTAGTGAGGTAAAACGATTGACGATATTTGCTAACATTTTACACAGTGGATACTATTTTGTCTCCATCTGGTGATAGTTTAACACGCTTTCTGTAATTAATGACCTGAATTTGTAGGGGGTGAGCCTATTGCCGTTTTCCGGGCACTGTTGTTGAGTCGAGCCATGTATAGGCTGAGTCTGGGCTGTATATATCTATGGCCCTATCCCTTAGTCGCCTTGTTAAGGGCTCGCGGGAGGATACTTGTCACTTAATTTCAATTGTGTTTGTATTGTGTGGTAGACATTTTAAATAACATTCGTATAGTACCGCGTGTGTACTATATCGTCTAGAAGCAGTACAACAGATAAAAACGTCCTCCTCGTCTTGTAGCTTATTTTGACTGTGATCTATAAGAAATAGGTACTCTGTCTGGTCTGGGGTCCACTTTATCAGTCTATGTACCATACCTTTGGGAACCAGTAAGAGCAAAAGGTCAACCTTTCTAAGCGACTGTATCTTTTATTTTCTGTAACAGTTTCCAATGTTGAAAGAATTATCTTTTGCAATTTTAACAAAATAAATAAAAGTATAGTCATAGAGTTAATTCTCAAATCGCTTTCGCTTCTACTTTGACCCGTCCGCGTTAAACCAAAACGCACATATATCGCGGCGACCTGTCCCGTATAATTGAGTTACCGCGCTAAGAAACTAAAACGACTCGCGGGAGGATACTTGTCACTTAATTTCAATTGTGTTTGTATTGCATGGTAGACATTTAAATAACATTCGTACAGTACCGTGTGTGTACAATATCGTCTAGAAATAACATTAAGTAGTGTTAGCAGTACAAGAGATAAAAACTACGAAGTGTTTCTTCAGGCTTATTATGACTGTGATCTATGAGAAATAGGTACTTGTATTTATCCAGCTAAAATTCTATGAGTTGCACTGTGATCTTATTTGAACTCTATATTGTAATTTCTTATTAAAAAGTCTCCACACACAGTACCTAATATTATCTATTATAATATCAGGTTCAACGCAAAGTAAGAAATGATACACCCGATGCAGCAACTCAGTGCACGATTACCATTCCTTTAAAGATTTCCTTTATTGTCCTAAAATACTATGATATTATGAGGAAACTTCCAAATATGCAGATAAAATATATACAACTGGTTATAAAATATATTAAGATTTAGTAAGTAGTTGCTCGGTAGCAAGTAGCTTTAGCTATTAATACAAAATCAGAAGAAAGAAACAGCCATACATTTAATAATATAATTAATAACTTTATCATTTCGTGATATTCACAGCTACCTAGTTCTTGTAATATATTGCTCTCTTTTGCTACCTCTCCTACTTAAAAGTGAAGTATTGTATAAATAAAGCTGACCATGCTTTATCCTCTTGTCAACCTAATATTTATCAAATATTTTATCACATAAAAACAACAAAAAATTTCTTCATGAAAAATCTATGGGCATTTTCCCCTAATCCCCCGCCGTGCAACGGAAACTGACATACATACAGACAAACGACACGCGATAGTTATCAATACGGATTATCTGTACACCCTGTAGCTCACCTAGAACAGGGCTGTCAAAATTTGGCTCAAAACTTTTTCAATTAGTTAAATATCTGAATGTACAAACCTACATTACTATTGATTCGAAAGTTTCTATTCAAGTTATTTATTATAGCTACATGGATACATGTCATGTCTATTGTATTAAAATGTTTCATGTTTCAAACTAACTTATTTGTAACATATCGTAACTTAATTATGTACTTAGTTGTAAATTTAAATTAAAAATTATAATCTAATGCACATAACTAACTTCTGCGAAAATGGTAACAACTTTAAAATGTAGCCATTTCAACCATGTATTGTCAGCTTTATAATGTGGCATCATACTTATGTGTGGCAGCCCTAACCAAGCTACAGGGGGTGCAAAAACACGACAGAACGTGACGTGGCATATTGATGGCCAATGTTTTCCTCGGACAGTTTACTCTGTAGGTGACACCAATAGGTATAAAAATAAAATTATATTTGCCCAACACACGCTCCATGTTTGAGAGAGCTCTTAAAGTCTTTGCACGTGTTTATATAGTATATTTAATATTTTAATAAATATTAATACGAAATACTGCCATATATTTGTGTACTTTAGTTTAGCGTGTCTTCTTCTAATGTGAGTACCTATCACAAAAATATAAACAGGCTTTATAAGTAATCTAAACAGCTTCACGGAGGTAGGGCAGGAGAGTATTCATGTCCCAATTGAGCAGTCCGACTGGGAAAGTAGCCCTATAGAATACCGCAGCCATAACCTCGTGTTGCGTTCCCGACTGTGAGTGGGGTAGCCAGAGTTCACTATAGAGTTTTTATACTGTCAGTAGTTAGACCAAGGCTTGTCCTGCTTCGCTACGTTGCATTTCTGCCTTATTCATTTACATTACGTTCTAGTGGTATAAAAAACTGTAATTATACTCTTGAGATCAGCGAGATGGCCTATCATCTTAATGACAACTACCCTATGAACACACCATTTGTCTTTATATTTCCGTCATATTGATCTAGACATTCACGACCATAACTGAACTTTCTGTTATGAGTATAACAAAAACACTAAAATCCAAGTTGGCCATTTACGAGCTCTCCTTAATCGTCTCATTTACGACACTGCTGGCACCCTTGCTCACTGGCGCAATGATAGCATCAAAAGGTGGAGGTAACGACCCAATACTACTGATTGATTTACTTTTATGGATATTATCGTTTATGACAACTCTCCAAGTGACGTTTCACTGAGGGTAGGTGCTGCTTTCTTCCTAAATGTTATTGTGACATTTCCTAGTTATGACGTTACATTAGTGAAGTTTCTTTTATGGAACGTTTTTGCCCTTAATTTTATAGTTTCTTTGTCTACATCTAGTTTGGAAACAAAGAAGCGAATATTTATTAAAATAAATCATTCATTAGAGGCTTTTAGCATTTTTTTGTTCATGAAAATAATATTTGATACCGCGATGCTTTTAATTTGTGATTAAGAAAAAACAATAATTATCATTATAAAAAAACGTCGGTAGGAAGCATCTTCAGTTCACTTGATTCAGTGTTAATGAATACGAAATGACAATAGCATTTTATACAAAATGCAAAATGGGTGAAGTAGAGAAGCGGAAAGAAACCGCGCTCCGAGGTGAAAGTATCGGGTACAACCAGGGTCATCTTTAAGATGATTATGATGACAATTTTAAAACAGTATTTTAGCTGTGTCCTATGGTCAGCACTGTGAAACTTACAATTTCAATACTTTTGATTAAATAACGCATAATACAAACATTAATGCTAAAAATAATTATAATGACATTATAGGTGTAAACATGGTTAAATAAACTTCAAATGTAAAAACTGAAACTGAAGTCATATTTTCATTCAAGAAAACCATCCACCTTACCCCGGAGGACCTTATAAACGCCTCCGAGAACGCGATCCAGGTAGCAGCTACTAGGAAAATAGAATTTGAGAGTAGAAGCGCCATCGATTCGACAAACAGTAATCACGGATCATCATGATGATACGTGAGTTGATGAGCTGAAAAATGATGACTTTTAAGTTTATGTTAAGTTAATGGTCAATAATTTGAACCTATTTTTCCTACTCCAAAGTTAGTGACCTGGCTATAAATATCTCGATCAGCGAGTCCACTTCAGCACATGGCTGAAGTATCAATTTGTCAGAGTGACTCATATCAATAAAGAGAACTTTTTATTCGCCATATTCTCCCCTCGCCCCAATATGATTACGTTAATGACCGCCATTTTACTAGCTAATTAATCATTTATCTCTTTGTGCCGACTTTGAATATAATTGGATTGGTTTCACATTATTACCATGTTAAAATTACCTATTGAAATTATTCATAATAATTATTTAATCTACCATCTTAAAACTGACCTGACTATGGTTGCTTAACCTTGCATTTTGTCACCCATGAGCTCACCTTAGTAGGGTATCCCCTACTAAGGTGAGCTCATGGGTGACAAAATGGTTATAAGACACTGGTCACCGGATCGACCACGGAGGAAAGAATATTTTCCTTCTTCATGCGATCAACCGATTTGTACCTTACTACCTACAATTTAATGCAAATTACTATTTCTTTAAGTTGAAGTCAATAAAACAATATGTAGATCAAGCAGAGTAATTACACACTTCAGTAAATATCAATGTAAATAACCCAAACGAGCCACATTAGCCCAATACATGGCTCACGTAAGCCCACGTCCGATCAATCGCGGCCTCTTCCTGCCCGTTGTCGCACTAATGACTAATTACGCTTGTACTATCCCTCCTTTACACTATACCATCGGTATTACCGGACTTATCGAACGTGCACGCCAAAATCGACCTTATAACAATGAGATTGAATGTGGTCTTCAATAGCAGTGGAAATATTAAGACGTTTCCTATTCACGGTACGCTCATTAGGTACTTAGTGCTATTGTGGTTTACGGTCATTGGAATTTAAACTGTCTGGGTTAGCACTAAGGTCGGTTTTTGTTTGTGGGTATTGGAAGAGTTAGGTCTTCAGTGAAATCTAGGGGGGTTCTACCCGAGGAAAGATATCGGCACGTAATGAGTTGAGTGGCATTCAAAATATCGTTATCTTTGTTCGCCGCAGGTCTGCTCTACATTATTTATGGTCTGTGCTGTAGGAAGTTGTTATAAAGTTACGTTGTATTCTTATTCAAAAAGGAGTTTGTGATTCTTTGGAATATTTTATTGTAGTACTCTTTTTATATTATACTTATGACGGTAACACCCGAGTGGATACGCAGAGATATAATGACAGAAATGTTTGACCAACTTGTTTTAGGGTCCATGTCATTGGTAGCGAACCTTTTCCTATTTGAATTACAGAAATACCTAAAAAAATGTTACTGACCTGGAAATCACATTCATAACCTCTGCATGATGTACGGTAAATGTAAAAAAAAAATAAGTTGAGTGGCACCATTGTAACATGGTCCGTATGACTATGATGATGACCCTACTTTCCGAGACTGTGTGACGCCCCTGGTGTTGCATACGTCCATAGGCCACGGTAACCACTTTTCATCAGGTGGGCCGTGTGCTTGTCTGCCACCTAAGTGGTATAAAAAAAAACTTGTCAGATGTCCTATATTACAAAAAACCCACCGAATTAACCTGGTCGAAATACAAGGCAATTTAAAGGACCTTTCCTTCGGCACAGGATTGGCCAATCTTAGATCTTCTATCTCTAGCTTCTTATCTTTAAGCCAGAATATCCTAGTCGATCATATAGCCTAACAAAAGAAGAAGATTAATTTCCCTTAACATAATTACGTAGGTATCTCCCTGTTTAAAGCCAAAGTTTGCTCCACACACAAAGTCCTAAGTAACAGATAATTCGATTGTTTACAAGCATCGCGTACTATAACTCGATCGGTTTAACTCGGGCCAGCTAACGACGTTAGGCTAAGACCATATCGAGAACTCGGTACTCGATACCTACGTCTATCGATACCCGTGATCGAGTTTGGAACTTCGAGGTTGAGTTAGCCGTGACGGATTGATGGATAAGGGTTGATAATCATGTTGGGAAATTATTTATGTAAAGTGCCTTGGATGGGAAGATGGCTAAATGTGATGAAGCAGGAGTTAGGTATATTAGTGAGTCATGTTTCTTGGTTTCGTTTGAGCTAGACGAGTCACAGATACACCTTTTGTTGCTATAGTCACCGTACCGCTTGGTCCTTGATGGTCCATCAGGGACCAAGCGGTTCTGTGGTTCCTTCCTATGCCGAACCATTAAGACCTGGAATTCCTTACCAGCTTACGTGTTTCCTTCTTCCTACAGTCCCGATGAGGCTGTCAAGCTAAGTGCCACCATCATAACATGGCACGTGTCTGTAATGGGGACCACTTTCCTGAGATTGTACCTTCAGATTGTCATCAGGCAAGGTAAAGTCAATTTGACATGTCCTTTATAAAACAAAATTGCAAAAAAAATAGTCCAAAATTATGTTGTCAGTTTGTACCCGGCGTGTATTTAAGTACTACATTTCCTTTATCATTTTTCTTCTTGCATAAAGAGCAAAGGAGACGGGGACTTCTGGGCCAAAATTGTAATGAGTTGAGATATGACTTAAAAAAAGCGGTATTTTTTTCTATTTCAAAATATTTAAAAACCAGCTCAATTGAAAATCTTGAAGACGAGAAATCTTAAAACTAAATTTATTTCACTAGCAAAATAAAATATCGATTACTAAAAATTATTTAAACAATATTGCGTATTATAACACTTGCATCACAATTTGATAATAATAAATAAATAATAAATCTTTATTTTTCATTCAGTTCAGTTACATTACATTGCGTAGAGTACAAAATTACTAGCTGCCAGATATACATCATTATACCTAATTTAATTTACAATGTAACTTAACGACTATTTTACATTTTAATATTAGCAATTTAATCAGATTTATACAATGAGGTTAGATGTAGATCAATTTGATTAAACTGGGACCAGCCTGATCTAGGTTTATGTCAAACCTGTGTTTCAGACCTTCTCAGTTCTCATTTTATGTGTCATAGTACTAATGAATGTTAATTAATATAATACAATACAATTAGTCTAGGCTAGATGTAGTAAGCTCACATTCAAAATTTTATTTTACAATCTCCAACAACTCTTCCGTGTGCTCGTAATCTAGTTTTCTTAGGTAATCTGTCACCAAAGCCTTGCAGTCTCTATAATTTAAGTTACTGATGGTTAGTTTGTTATTTAACTTGTTGTACAAATAAGGTCCTAAAAATATATGAAATTTATTTACATAAGCATGTTGGAAGAGTGGAATGGTGCAAACCCGATTCCTCCGTCGTCCCACCCCATTCTGTTCAGGTGGCGTGAGTTTGGTATGCTGGTATAATATGACACTTAATATAAATAATTTTCGCACTGAGAGTACATCGCATTTCGTATACAGTTGATGGGTGGGAAATCTGCGGGGCCGAAATGTTGCGACCTTAAGGAGGGCTCTTTGGGAGCGTTCCAGCGGGAGTAGGATTGAACCCGCTGCACCACCCCAGGACGTTATGCAGTACGTGATAATGGATTGACACAAAGCCAAATATACTTGTTTTATTAGCTTGTAATTGGCTATAGCACGTAGGTTCTTAAAAATGTATATTAGTTTGCGTACTCTTGTACATAGCAAACTTGTTTGCTTACGAAAATTCAGGTTTTTGTCAATCGTGACGCCGAGATATTTTATATCATCGGTTTTGTCAAGAGTGGGACACAGACATGGTGCGTCAGCAGTTCTACACCTATGCGCGAGTATGTTTAGGTTGTTCGTTGTTTTATAATTGTTACGCATTGTGAATAATACGTATTTTGTCTTATCTGCATTTAATGTGAGTATGTTTTCATTTAGCCAATTTGTCACAAAATTGAATCCACATTGAGCGTGACTATACAAATCTAAACGTGTTTTTGCGGCGAATAATAGAACTGTGTCATCAGCATATGATATTATCATACCGTTATGTAATGGGGTGGCGCAGAGGTCATTAATATATATCAAAAATAAGGTACTTCCTAATACACTTCCCTGTGGGACGCCAAAGTTACTGTTAGACATCACATTGCTAGTGCGATCCCCAATTTTTACCGATTGCTTGCGATTACTTAGATAGTCGGCGAATAATTGAAGTTGAGTTCCTCTTATTCCTAGAAGTTCAAGCTTCCGTAGTAGAATAGTGCATGAAATACTGTCAAAGGCCTTGGCAAGGTCGAGGAAAATACCCATGGCATGCATGCCCTTATCTAGATTGTTAGTAACATATGCTGTTAATTTTTGAACTGCCTGGTTGGTGGATCGTGCTGGCCTAAAACCATACTGACAGTCCGATAGGAGGTTATTTTTCTCTAGATAGTTTACTAATCTGCTATTAATAAGTTTCTCCAGAATCTTTGATAACCCGGTTAAGACAGAAATAGGTCTATAGTTATTAACACAAGTCTTATCACCAGATTTAAACACTGGTGTGACAACCGCTCTTTTCAGTTCATCCGGGAATATTCCTTGAGTTAGGCATAATTGAAATATGTGGGTCAGAGGAGGGGCAAGAAGCAGCTTAAATGCTTTAAGTATATGATTAGGTATGTTGTCCGATCCGGTGGCACAAGTATCTTTTAATCCTGTAATGATTCTTATTATTTCCTGAGTGTCAGTATCCAACAAAACGAAAGAATTCACTGGAGTGTTGGTAGGTCGGTATTTTGTATTAGTGGAGCGTTTGCATGATTTTAGTGAGTTTTCAGCTAAGTTTTTACCAACGTTTATAAAGAATTCATTGATATGGTCTATGGTGTTGGGTGAATTTACGTCTGGATATAGCAGCTCGAGTGGTTGGTCAGGTTGTTTCGTTCTAAATGTATTTGTTTTTAAGAATTTCCAGATAAGCTTACTATTATTGCCTGCTTTTTGTAGCTCCCCTCTCTCAAACTGATGTTTCAACTTTTTAAGAAGGTTGTTGCAAAAGTTTCTATATCTTTTATAAGTAACAGCAAGCATTTCGTTATTAGGCGTTAGTTTTAACTTAAGATGCAAGCTATCCCTATGTCTTATGCAGCGAACAAGCCCAGGTGTAATCCATGGTTTAATGTTCTTATATTTCCTAGGTACTGTTTTTGTTTGTGTATTTTGTTGTATGGCTGTTTGCAGAGAATGAATAAAGTAGGTTAGTGAAGTATTCGGGTTGTTAGAGTTAAAAACTGGGGCAAAATTAACCTTACGTAGGTCATATTTGAGGTTAGAGATGTTCACTGTTGTTATGTTATGTGTGCATTTTTGCCTAGGTAAACACGTTTGCATCGCCATCAATATAGCTCTATGGTCAGTTAGCCAGGAGTTAGTTATTAAGGTCTTAGTCGATAGTTTAGACTTTATAAGGATATGGTCCATGCATGAACCGGTTTGGAATGTCATGAAGGTATGAGTAGGTAATAGGCCGTGGGCTGAACATATGTTGAGGTATCGGTGCGCATTTTGGTCTGCGTGCTCAGGAACGATATCTATGTTTATGTCCCCTATGATAATAATATTTTTGGTTGAGGATAGATGTTCTAGTATCCTATTTAAAGCATCTAAAAAAGATTCTATACTTTGTGAAGGAGGGCGATATATCGCAAGAATTGCCATATCAGGTTGAGGTTTAACTATCAGGCAGTTACTGCCATCTAATTGTGGTTCCTCAATGGTACAGGTAAGATTGCGTTTAATATAAACTGCAAGACCATCATTCTGGTTGATGTAGTTGGTCGAGGTATGTGACACGTATCCAGGTAAGGAGGGCATATCATGAGCGTAATTCGGGAGCCAGCATTCAGTTAGTACAATTATATCACAGCTTATATTAATATCGTGCAATAATACTTCCAGTGCGTTCATATTTTGGTTAATGCTACGAATATTTTGGGTTAGTAAAGTTAGCTTGTTACCAGAAGATAGAATTTTCTTACAATCAGATATGTGTTTCTGACACGGAAAAATTGTCTAGATCATCTAATAGCTGATTACATGTCATAATAATATTAATTAGTGCAAAAACAAATAAATTTACTCTGAGTGTGCTAGAATAGAAGGTTGATTGATGACGCTCTTAGGCGCCTTCATAGTCTATAGAATTAATATAACTAGCCTCGGCATATTTGCGTGCTGGGCAACTCTCGTCACCTGTTTGATGGTCACATTTCCTTTTGAAGCGTTTACACGTCGCGCATACTGGGGGAGTAGATTTTTTAGTACATTCCTTGTGGGAATGACCATTCTCTCCACAGTGATTGCAGGTGGGGGTACTCTCCCGGCAAAACTTTGCTGCGTGTCCGAACAGTTGACAATTATAACACCTGGTCACAATGGTGAAATCCCTTACAGGGCATGATGTCCAATTAATGAAAATGCGGCCCTGGTTTACTAAAACCTTTCTGATGGTCGGGGGGAGTTCAATAATATAGTTACAGAAGGAAGGATTTTTCTTACCCGATTTATGGCTAATTTTAACCGTCTCCGCAAAGGATTCTCGTGTGTAATTCGGCACTTTATCTGAGAGATTCTGCTCATAGATACAATCTAGTACCTCTTTTTCACTCAGGGATAGTGGGACACCAATAATTATGATCCTTGGTCGGCGTTTGGATGGTTCTTCGATTGTTAGGCCAGAGGAAGCTAATTTATTTGAACCCCTCAGTTTATCTATGTCACCTTTATTTTCTGTACTTATTAGTACACCTCCATTTCTGACCTTCTTTATACCACGGACCTGTAACTTAAAGGCCTCTGGCGAAATAATTTTTTGCACAAGTGCCTTGGTCTCGTCACTGGTCTTGGTTTTGTCACTAGGGTAGATGGCAATGGCGCTCAGGTTTGCTGGACGGACGAGATTATCAGCTCCTTTTTTGACCATGTGCGCATAAGAGGTCAGTTCGGTTGGCTGCATTTTCGTCTCCACGGTCTGCTTAAGTTCATCTATTGCCTTGGTGTGACTCTGTTGGGCCTGTAGGTACTGTATTCTATCACGGGCCTGAATCATTTTCTGCTTAAGGGACTGGTACATGACTGCCATCTGGGATGTCCCATTAGATACATTTCGACACAGATTGTTTACTCGGAGCTTTTGGTCCGAGTTCATTTTTCCCTCCCCAACTATTGTGCAGACTTCATTTAAAACGTCATCTATGGTTCGCATCCACCTCTGGATTTCTTCCGTTGCAACAACTTCATTCGGCAAATTATTTTCGAGACTATTTGTTGGGTCTACAGGATTAGGAGGTCCCCGTTGCGTAGGCGTCGGCGGAGGACTTCGGTGCATCATTTGGCTACGGCTAAACGGGGAGTTTGAGTTAGCCATAGTTATTTATTATAAATGACAAACTTTGTTTGTGATTAGTTCATTTTTGCACAACACCAAAAATTGTCAACACTGCGGTTACGACACCTCACACCTTACACTGCTATTTAATTTTATTGTAGTAGTAATTAATTTCAGCTATTTATTATTATATAATTAACAAAATGCACGTCTGCATGGCAACGTTAATTCAACTCTATCCAATATCCAATCTTTTGCGTTTGCCTGCTTTTGTGTTGTGAATATATTTATATTATGATTGATTATACACAAGGAATATAACAATAATAGGTAGTGCTGAGCAGCTATCTCTTGTGTATCGCAATGATGATGATGTTCAATATAATTCGCCAAGCGTTATCCACTTGTTCGGTATCTAAAATTAGAACCAATCATGATATTAAATCAATCAGAGTGAACAAAACTTAATCATAATAATAATAATAACCATTTAAAATACCAAATAATAGTGTAATAAAAATAAATTCTGAATCGATTTCCGTTAATCGAATGTATGGAAGAGTATCCATCTCCTTTATGTTAGATTTTCCTTTTTTTTTTTAATTTCATAAAAACATCCACACAAAACACCTTTCTTAGAGTTAGTATCTATTCATAGTATTCAACAGATCAGTTCAAAAAGTTTTAAATTTCTTAAAAATATAAGTAGGTTATAGAACAGTTGTATACTACTTAATGCTGTAGTCATAAATCGCATACTTAGACTTATAATAGATGTATCCACATTAGATTATAATAGACTATAGTCTTCCCACACATTGCCTGTATCTCAGCAGTCAATAGATTAACAACCGAGCCGCTTGTCCTCACGTGAGGTCTAACTAATGTGCGTTAATTAATGCACACTGTAATGATCGGTAATCCTCACCGAGGAGGTATTATCCTCTCCTACCTTGCGCTACTGACAGCCTTAATTGTTACACGTGTAAGCCTACTTAGCTAAACACACAGACGTACCCTCACGTCGTGTTTCTATAGAGGTAGCAGAAATAATACAGTGTCACTTTACATGATGCTTATATTTGCCAGTTTTTGATTTAGCATAGGGAAGAAAAATGAGAGTGAAGAGTGAAGAAATCGGTTTGCTACAGTTTTGTAGAGTGTTGTCTCTTGCGGACTTCGGACTGATAGTTTGGTACCTTTAAAGAGTAGTCAAACCTGAATCTGTTCATGAAATATTTAAACTATACATACATTTTGTTTTGAATCTCTGAAAAAACTCTACTCTGAAAATATATCAAGCTACAAAGTAGTCCTATCTTACCAGACTTTTTTACCCGAGTTTCCCAATGTGAGAAATTAAATGTCGAACTACTGCAGTACTTAGTCAGTCTTAATTTTTTTGTGCTGATCTTATCTTTTATTCAACTTTAGTACGCTTACTTTGACATACACGTTCAAGTTTCCGTGGTGTAGCGGTTATCACATCTGCCTAACACGCAGAAGGCCCCCGGTTCGATCCCGGGCGGAAACATATCGTTTTGTTATCGAGAAGTTTACGTAACATATTTTTTTATTAATTTCATATTTATTTTAATCAGTCAAAGCAAAAATTCCTTGAGCATTATGAACCCTGTTTAGCATAACTATACGTCTATTATTTTCTAGTTTCGTAATTTGACCTAAGTTTTCACTTTAGTGCTGATTCCAAAAAGTCTTAATTTTTCATAGATCCAGCCTAACACTTGTGACACCAAAATGTTCACAAACACGAACATAAAGCTGGTTACACACAGGAAAACTGTAAAAAATTTACAGCCGCCCATAACTTAGTCCATTACCGTAATGAATTATGTGTTCGTCGTTAATTTGAGATATCACTCCTCATCTAAGCAATTAGAACTAATTGAATATTGAGACGATAGCTTATAAAACTGGGGATGGTGTAAAACGGCCGCGGGTGTGAAGGAGGCTTAAGATGGTTATGGTATCGTTCAGGGGTGATCAACTTTTATGTGCAATTGTGGTGATTAACTTGACAGTCTGCCTATTTCGGTCAACCAGGGTCTATTTTCAGAATTCAGAGCCTACTACGTAAATTTTTCGAACAAAGAAATTCAACAATTCTGTCTGCCACCAGAATCGAACCAGAAATGTGCATAGCTGTCGCAATTGAATGCTAAGTAAAATGTATTACATACCAATAGATTGTTAAATACAACTCCATTCATGTTATCAATACTCATAATAGTAATAAATACTACTACACATGATGATAAAGCGCAGGTAGAGATATTTATTTATCAATAACCATAAACATTATAAAAGCGAGATAAGAAACAGAACAGAAAACAATGAGATTTAAGTAAGATTAAGTATTTACTTCAAAAATAAATATTTACTTTGTCGGGTTGTAAAAAGTATCTCTCGAATACTCTCAAGGCCGTCAAATATATGAGGTAAGGATTGATAAGATTGCTGATCCATCCAGTGTAGGTACACCTAACATGAACGCCGGCAATCAATATAGTTGAAGGGGCTGACGAAAAAGACATACTAGTGTTGCGTGATACCTCGTTAATAAGAGCCTTAGAATTTTTTCTAAATGTATATGTAAGTGCCAGTATATTTAAAAAATATCAACTCCAATACAACAGCTAACCAACAAATTCAAACATGTTTTCCTGAAGTGAAAAGTGGCTAACCGCACCACACGTGCCATCAAATCAATTCCCAGGTTTAGCATACAGTCCCCCTCTAAGCTCCGTTTCTTATGTCCGACCATAACCTCATATATACGGTAAGTACGCCCGCACTCCGCCGGTAGCCGCCCGCCCGCGCGGCCTGGCGGCCAGACACGGTTTACGCCACAATAAAAATACTATGAAATAAATTGAAAAATTATTATTCCCGAGTTATTGCCTCGTAAGGTGAACGTTTGGTTAAGAGATTAGGGTAACTAAATGTTTATTTGGTACGATTTGCTAGTGAACTATGCAGAGTTTTGGTCTACTAATGGTAATGGTGAACTGGAAATGAAAGGCCACCTCTTCCTGTCGGTGATGATGCTACTAAGATATTTTGACATGATGACCATGTTGTCACTCACCATCAGGTGAAATATTATACATGAAAAAAGTCATAACAGAGTGCACATACACCTGCCTGAATTCCTCTTAAAGTAGTTAAAGTTAAGTATGAGGGATGTCACACTCAATTATTTGGTATTATTATTTCAATGTTTGGTATATTGGTTGCAGCTTCTTTTTAGAAAAGAGTGGCGTGAGTTTTACTGCCTGGCTTTTTTTCTCAACGTTTCACTTGTTGCACTGCGCAAACTCTAACCATCAGGAGTACCTCATTTCAATCCACATGATTGCTTTCATAGAGAAGAATGGGTAACTTTGGAATTATTTTAATTAGCAAAAGGTACAGTGGATAAAGAGCTATATTTTTGACAATCCCAGACATAAGCATAACCTGTCGCAGAGCTCCCTTCGAAACCGTAATCATTAACCGATGCAACCAAGTTGAAACTTCGGATCGCTTAAAAGGTGATACTTACAACATGATCCAGTCAATTATGTGTGTGTGTGTGTGTGTGTGTGTGTGTGTGTGTGTGTGTGTTTGTGTAATGAGATGATTGTCGTCATATCCTCAAACACGAGGTGGTGGTATCTGGCGGCGACCACGTGAAAATAGAAATGTGTTTTCGTTTTGTGTTCATGACAGTTACGGCTAAAATGACATAAACTGTTTTGTATCTAATCTTCACGTTTATTCAACCACAAGAATCCCTTGAGTTGGCCTTCAACTGGAACCAGTTTACTATCAGTACCTTGTTATTGCCAGGAAATATTGTGAGCTTGCCACGACCTTTCAATATAAAGACGTGATAGAATCTTTTCACGGAAGCATGATTTAAAGTCTATATATTAAAAATGTCAATAAAACCGTGCGTATCGTTGCGTAAAAGTGTGGTCATAAATAACTGGCGACATCGGGAATCGTTTACTCGCCAGTAATGTAGTCGCGCAGTGTGCGCCGCTCCTTAATAGCACATTATAACGCCTATTAGCTATTCATGCCGTACTTGTTATTACTTTCAATGCTATATTTATTGGACGATGTTATTTATTTTGTTGTGTTGGTATCTTCAATTGTCGAGAGGCTGGTAGTTTGTTTGGAGGACCCTTGAATAGGGCTGATTTACGTGAACTATACAAGGCTGATGTTTTCCTGGTGGAAATTACTGGCAATTAATTTCAACAAGACATTACTCTCCATATTTGTTATTGGTTTTGGTTAGCACTGGGCTGTTTACCACGGCTACATCCTTCTACGAGAAATTACGAGATGCCAGAGTGGAAAAGATGTGGACCTTGCATGCCTTCATGCCTACGCTGATCCGATCCGTGGTCAGTGAGCCTGGTGAGCTCATACCACCCGTAATGGGTGTCACGAAACACGCTATGGTTGGACAACGACTGAACGAATTTATTTATAGACAACTGAAAGATCATAGGTGGCCAGTAGCTATTTACTTTTTGTTACCCATTCCAACATGTCTTCACGTGTGGACATCACTCACCTAGCAGATGGAGCCTTCGGGTTTGCGCTGAGCGAAGCCTTGACATTGGAGCAGTACTAAGGCATACAACATATACGTACCTACCCATACATGTCAGAGGTAACGAGGTATTTCTATAGTAGGTGCAGAAATTCACCAACGTTCTTTTACATAACCTGTCTCACAAGACGCCACCGTCCAAAATAAGCTCAGCCTATACTTTAATCCCTATCAACATCCAAGCAATTCCCTCGAAATAGTTGTTTAGCGCAAGAAGTCCCCACGTATCCCCTGATCCTCACCGAAATACTTTTAAATCACGCATTCGTTTATTTATTTACTCGTACGCAGCAATTTACATATAAGAACCAATTCAATTCCGAGGCTCACGGCGTTCGCAAAGATTAAGGCTGTGTGCCCCCCTCCCGAACGACCTACGGAGGAGTCCTCCATTGGAGACCACCCCCCACATAATCCGTATAAATCTGCTTTATATTCATCCACCTTAAAGGCCTCAATAAAAATATCTGCTGTGTACTTTTTTCGGAGTGTTGACGATTCATTTGGGTTTTGCTTTTGTAATTTGCAATGAAATCAGAAGTTTTTTTATTCTAGAAACAGTGGTATGGTAGAGAATTCATACCAATATTTCCTACCATACCAATATTCAACCAAAACCATGTCGACACCATAACGTTTCCATTAATTGAATACGATGCCTGAGGTTGGATTTAACCAGTGAAAATAATTGCGTTCAAGTTCAACTAAAGTCGGTTCTTTTGTCTTACTTAAGAAATTAGTTGATCAAAGCGTCGACTTAAATGCATTTTTTTTTACTGCCGAGTTGACACCAACGACAAGTTCTCACGCACACCTTGTTCTCGCTACCGCACCAGTCCATTGAACGTACGTACGTATCATATTATAACCATAATATCTTCCTGTTTCATTAAAATTTAAGAATATCACAGCTTTATTGATACAGTGAGAAATATTTTCAGCCTTTAATTAAAACAGGCGACAGATCTTCTTTACCTGAGTGCCAATTTTGGTTCATTCTGCTTTTACAGAGTGACTGCCATAATATTATGACTTCCGAACTCCAAGGAGAAAATATGTGGCAAAACCCCGTGGTGGCGTGAGTATGTATGTAATAGCCAAGTGCGGAAGGCTTATAGCCAGACAAAAAATATTTTAGCACTTTCTTGTAAATTGATTAAAATGTCCAAGTGGGCCATAAAGGCGTTGCTCCATGTAAATCAGGCTTTTACCCGGCTGTGCGTATATTGTCGTAAACAAAATGGAGTCGTCCGTCTGTCCGTACGGCCGTCCAATGTTATCATTCCGGGGACTGTTAACTTATGAAAATAAGCTACAATAACAGTTTGTTTATTTTGCGTTGTGCCTTGCCAGGGAAATTTGCGATGGACCAAGGAAATGTGCGGTGCTCAAAGTTTTGGATTTTTTCATTGTGGCAAAAACAATGAGCAGTTTTCCAGTAGGTATAATAATCAGTTGGTTTTTATATCATCAGGAGATGGCGCTAGCATAGCTTTTGGTAATTTTAATGTACTCTGTGGTTTGTTTGTAGTATTTTTTCATGACATTTGCGATATTGCCAAAGTTTAATTTCATTTTTACCCATATTATAATAGATAAAATATTATAAAACGCTTAATTCTTTTCGCGTCACTGTCTGTAATTTAAAATAATAATATTATATTTCAAATAATTGTATCAGAAAAAATTACAAATTATTTATGTGAAGTGAATCATTACAAAACCGAAGAACATTTTTTCCATAAATTAGGGAACACTAGATGTGACACCACACTGTTCTTACCAAAAGTGCCGGCTGCGCCATCTAGCTCGGCTTTAGGAACCCTAAAAATACCTACTAGAAAACTGCTCATTGTGAAACACTAGAGCAGTCGTATAAAATTTTTAAAGAACTTCACTTTTGTAAAAACAGTAACTTCTGGAATTCACTGCGCAAACTTACCTAGAAGTCTTTGATGGTGAATGTGACTGCTAGTGATACTTAATTAAAATTAGAAATTAATATAGAACAATAGACTATGAAATAATACTTTAAAACACACTTATTACCAAACGTAATATAGGAACTCGATAAAATAAACTGAATAAGTCCCAATTCGAAAGATTCACCACTAATCCCTTAGAAGTCCCGAAGGAACACATAGGAAGTTTCACATTTCAGTTGATTAAATTCCATGATATAGTAGTAAATTAAGGGACGTTCAAAAAGAAATATAACAATTTTTTCCTATGCTTTCAACAGTATTGTAATCTCAATTCCCCAAAACTTTGACAACCACCCGTTAATAACATTTTGAAGAAATTGGTCGCTTTGTATGTCGCCCACCAGCCTCCAATGGCCGACGGCCGGACACCACTCTAATGGATGTTGTTTCAGTAAGCACAAGGGAAAAAACCACACGCCAATGATTACATGAGGTTGTCATAACTGTTGTCCCGTAGGTAAACACATCAGGGACGGGCCTGCATTTATTGTGTTGTGATTTCAAAGTATTTTTGTACCCCTTTGCGTGGGTCGGTAATGGTTTGTCTTTTTACTTGCGACGGTTTATTATTTTTCGCATAGATATATTGATTGTTGAGAGAAATATATCCTTGAGTAAGTATAAGGTACGTAGTAATGTCTTTACTTCTTCAATCCTAAAATATGGTTTTCAGAACTTCCTTAGCAATATTTTGTAATTTTTACCCTTGTTCATCCCTGAAAAAATAGGCAGAGGTGTAGTATCACGTAAGGTTAACCCGATTTTGGTACCAGATACGCCCTCTTTTACTATTGCCATGAATATTAATAAATGTGGTCGAAAATCAGATTTTAATTTTTGAATTCAACATTTGTTCGAAATTTTAGTCACGACGGAACTTTTAAGAAGTATTTTTTAAAGATATGAAATATACCCTATCATTAACATAGGTACCATACATACCTACACAAGAGTCATTAATAAAAATTAAAATCAATACTTGCTAGTTTTCTAATTATATTTCTCGTAATCAACATAATTCTCAGTAGGACTCTAAACCAATGAATCCCATTCGGATTTATAATAAGTTTTACTAATCCACCCAAATCCTGCTTCGTTTCCACCTCAAATATAAATACAATCTGCATTACACTGAATCGGACTTAACCCTCCGACGAATAAACATCTCACAGCGAACACTCAAAAATGCCCCTGACAAAAACGCCGTGAAATCTCGGCCCACCTCATAAAACACGTGAAACAATATCTCGAACGCACCTATCACTACCACCTTATATCTTCCTCACCATAAAACCTTATTACAAGGGGTTAAAGTTACTTTTCGAACATATCGAAGGTAAACGTAATATGGACGAATTTCGGCTTTTCCTGGACCATAAAAGTATATTGTGCGTTTGTAAACGCTTTCGGCTGTTTGTCACTATTTGCATATAGATGTTTGCGTACAAATCTAAAAGGATTTGAATAATCATAGCCATAGAGGGTGCAGGTGGATATTCTTGGATATGCTCCAAGATTTTAAGAAGTATTAAAAGGGTGCTTTGAAGTGACTTAGTTCTTATCTTTATTTATGTTATTGGTTCGCTAAGTTGGAGCACTTGGAGCTTTCTCGATCGGTTTAAAGAAATCGGAAGCAATAATAGAAGTTTTGCAGGTGTTCCGATGTTTTTGGCAAGTTGCCAATGTTATAAGACTATAAGTTCAAATAAAAGGAGGTCAGCGTGTGAATCTTTCAGTTGAAGCAAAATAAGTTATGGAAGCTAACTTGTTTCAATTAAATGGATTCCAAACTATAAATTATGTTCTTTTCAACGAAAATGTTCTAAGAATTTTAACGTTATTCAATTAATTACTTAAGTGTCTTTATAATAGGTAGGTACGTTACAAATAAGATATATTTTGTCCTATGAAAACATTTCTAAGGACAGGACTCAATGAAGCAGTTATTTGGTACCTACATTTATTTAATCTCAGTTGCGTTCTATTCTATCTTGCTCGCATCGATTTCAATCTATATTCAAATTAAACTTAACAAATTGATGATGCGACGAAGTAACCAGACTTCCATTATTATACTTTTAAGACAGAGTTTGGCACGTGAAATAATTGTGTTCAAGTTTAACTAAACTGGATTCTTAAATTTTACTCAATTAAATTCATAGAGTAAAACGTGATAATGCAGTTTCATCTGTCCTATTATTATTGTTCTTTGTTCACAATCTAACTAACAAGTACTTTTACTCGTACAGTACAAGTGACAAAGTTTAACTTCAAGCTCCTACTTCAGGCTATGTATCTATTTTGCAAGGAACATTTCCATAACATTCTAATCAAGCAAGTGTGTTCAATTTTATTAGTACAAAGTCGTAACAGGGCCGCACTCAGACGGGCCCAGAGCTGTGAGGCTCCACGAAGACACGCGCAGTCGTCGGATGCGATGATATTCATTACGGTTTATCCGCTGGAATGAATGGAACGAAATGAAAGAACCGAGGTGCTGACGACAGGCACGCATTTGGGACTACTGTTTTTTTAAAGAGAATGTTTAAAAAGTTAGCTGATGTCGGAGGGTATTTTGTAAAACATTCACATAGTTCAAAGGAACGTAGTTTGAACAAGCCTGAATTATTGAAACCATACCAAAATAAATGAGATCTAAAATACGTATAGATATGTTAAATTATTTCTGTGTTTTTTTAGTTCTGACTACAAAGGGTAATTACAATGGAAATCGTCAATATTAGTTGAAATTTTTATGCTTTGAGAATAATTAAACAACAGAACAGTATGATTTTTGACAATGTTGGATAGAGTAATTTAATTTATGAGATGGTCCTAAGTTCAGTTCCTATTCCTAGTGTAGAATTGTTCCATTGAAATTTAAGAGACTGAACACTGTGCTTCAAAATTTACAGAACCAAATAACACACATCATAGGATACAATTACTATAATAGATGTAATAAACACAGTACATATTACCAGAAAAAGATGCCAGCAAAGAAATCTCAAATAATTTGGTAAGCCTCTTTGCATCAGCCATTTATGCTGATGAAAACAATTCACCAATACAATCCTTACAGCCATTACCAAAACGAAATAAATAACACAAAAACAGGCCAATAAATATACGACTTTTCGTTATATTCACTGGTACAGTCCGTCCCTTAAAGAAGTCTTTCGATGGTAAAGAGGTCTGTTGTAGGCCGCTCACGTTCTCTCCACTCCGACTCAACGGTGCCGTCTCCAAATTATATAAATACCCCATAAATACCCGACACCATAACTGTGCAGTGTGGTAATCACGACAAGTGACACCATACACTTTGAATATAAGATGTATGTAAGTAAACTAGGGGCTTAGTGTGGCCAATCCAAAATTGTGACCTTGTGAGACAAAATGTATTAACTACCAACCCCTCTAGACAAGTGGCAATTCGTTGGCCGACGTATTGAGTAGAATGACGAATGTATGGGATTTGACGTTTACGACATGCGTTGACGACTGTCATATACGTCAAATCCGATACATTCGTCATTCTACTCTACAATACACTGGCCAATGAATTTTCACCAAGCGACTACAATATGGGGCACTTCAAGAAGGGCATTAGAAGGTTTCATCAGGGTCCGCAGCACGAGTGTGACGCCCCTGGTGTTGCACGCGTCCATAGGCCACGATAACCACTTCCCATCAGGTGGGCCGTGTGCTTGTCTGCCACCTAAGTGAAAAGAAAAGAAAGAAAAGAAAGAAAAATCATTTATTATTCTGCGCATTTAAAATATGAAGTACAAACTTTGAGTAAATTAAACCCATGGACACATCTGCAACAGAATAAAGTGGTATAAAAAAAACTTGTCTAGGGGGCAGACATTGGTTAGTTGCTGTATGCAGATATACATAATGCTGATTTGTGGTGGAAAAAATATCTAAAAATGATTTTGCGAATAAAAATAAAAGGAAGATCTAATAAACTTGGAGAACCTTTAAAAGGCCTCGTGAAAATCTGAGGTTACTGAACTTCTAAGTCTTACAAGAGATTTTATTTTCGTATCTGTTTGCAACAATTGCGTTCAAATAAATTACTTTAGATAGTGCCTACCTATTAAGGAGCTGAGGTTGGTTTAAAAATGAATGGGTGTATACGTGAAAGAGTAACTTACTATAATATATTGAGGAGTAAATGTTTACCGGGAAGGTACAAATAATATATTGAGCTTTGAGCTGTCTTTAATATTATTTTGACTTTAAATAGTTGAGACCAGTTCAGGCACTGGAAAGATCATGACAAACTATCAATCATTTATCAACACATATTTTTTTTTTTTTTTTTTTTTATATAGGACACGTCAATTTGACTTCGCCTCGCCTGATGGTAAGCTGAAGGCAAAGTCTCTGAAAAGAGGGCCACCATTACAACACATACCATGTTACAATGGTGGCACTCAGCTTGACGGCCTCATCAGATCCTTTTTTACGCCCCGCTTAAAGGACCCGGGACTATAGGAGGAAGGAAACACGTGAGCTGGCAAGGAATTCCAAGTCTTAATAGTGCGGCAGAAGAAGGAGTCTTCCATTGCCTCTTCCAATGTACGCCATGGCTCCCGATGACTTATTATAGGTAACAGCAAAATCAGTCAACGTTGCTTAAAATAATGACAATAATTTTATTGAAACTGGTATAATAATTTGATGTTGATTGAAGATAAGTAAAACTAAAACAAAAAATACTCACTACTAACAAACAATACTGCGGTGCACTTAACAGTACCTAATGATAAGTGAAATAAATACTATGATTAAAACTTCTCAAGAACCACTCACATCTGAAAGTAAGTCCGCCACAAAAACTGCGGTGCACTTACTTAGATGTGTGGTTCTAGGTGCAAAGTAGCAAATTAAGTAGCAAGGGTGCGAGATTGGCCCCAAGATGCCTTGGAGAGCTCTCACGAATTTTTGTTGATGATTAGGGATTAAAATTGGATGAAGTAGGCACTTACAGAAAATGTACTCTATGAGTTAAATAATTTTCATTACAATGTGGCCTTCATTGGTCGTGATTGAAGTTAGAACTTATGTTTGCGGATGACCATGGAGTTCGATTATTTTGGAATTAGTAATCTCCAAGAAGCAGTAATAGTAGTAATTACACTTATAATGAACACTTCCTATTGTGACAGAGTAACACAATAAATTAGTATTAACATAAAAACCATAGATACGTATGATTGACAAGCAGTTAAACCGTTAACAAGCGGAGTGCATAGAGGCAACAGTCGGTGTGACGTCACGAGCAGATCGCATTCACAGACCACTGGCGCTCGACCTATGTCTAATCATTGCCACAGGCCGTGGTACCAATAGACATGCCTCTCATATTCGTATTTTAGAGTTAGTTCTTTACGTACCTACCACAAGGTACTCGTTCTGCCAATTTACATCGATGGTGCAGTGAGTGCAACTTGGATTCGATATTAGTTTTCGTTCTTAGCAGTACTGTAGCATAGAGTAAAACTGTGCTGGTCAATCATCTATTTATTAATAGAAGAGATAAGATCAATTTCTATATAAAAATCATATCTACATAATAATATTTATGAGTCGATGCAGCCAAAAGGTCTAAGTCACACATTCACTATGTTTTTCAGTCCCCTTTGTATCTTTAATGGGCTGTAAGTTAAGTGTCATAGAAAGTACAGTCTTGTTCAATGCCAATGAGAATTCGCCCTTGTATGTTCACCCTTTCTTAAAAATGGCAAAGGAATATTCAGGACTCAGCCTCACATGCATGGCTCGAGTCAATAATAGTGCTCGGAATACGGCAGTAGCCTTACCCCTTATTCCGTGGGACCTAATACAATGATTGATGAAATGTGGGTGTTATATTCACCACTGTCTAACCCTCGGGGGATAAAGGCATGATGTATGTATGTAATATTCATATCATCATCATCATCATCATTTCAGCCATAGGAAGTCCACTGCTGGACATAGGCCTCCCCTATAGATCTCCAATAAGACCGGTTGGAAGCGGCTCGCATCCAGCACGTTCCCGCGGCCTTAATGATGTCGTCGTTCACCTTATGGGTGGACGTCCTACGCTGCGCTTGCCGATACGTGGCCTCCACTCGAGAACTTTTCGACCCCATCGGTCATCAGTCCTCCGTGCTATGTGCCCTGCCCACTGCCATTTCAAATATCACTCCAATATTCATATGATAATTAACTAATATCTTTGACAACTCTAATAGATGTTTAGATCTAGACGCAGCGAGGGCCGAACACGGCGTGTGCAGAGGACAGCGCGACTCTCCGAGTGGAAACCGTCGGCCCTGTCCGCGACACCCGATGCACTTCGCTACAACTAGCCATGAGTCAATTCTTTACTGACACTGGTAAGATTATAATGTGACCACAGATTGACTTTAAAAGAATGTATGATAAAGTAATAATTCCAGGTAGGTATCGGAGTACGTAATGAAAGCAGGAAGGAAGGCAGACAAAGATCAGGTTTTCACCATTTAGTGGGGAGCAGTCAATTACGGACTAAAAAGTGAAAAAAAAAAAAGAGGAGGTAAAATATTTTCCAAAGTGACTACAATATGGGGTTCATCATTAGAAGGTTTCTTCAGTGTTAGCATCAGGAGTGTAACGCCTCTGTTGTTGCATACGTCCACAGGCCACAGTAACCACTTTCCATCAGGTGGTAAGTGGTTTTAAAAAAAATAACCAAATTTCCAATTGAATTTTTGATCTCCCGTCATGTGTCTTGTATAAAATTTCGTTTAAGCTAATGAATAAAATCACCAGAGTTTGATGAATATGTGAGAACTTGGTTAGGATCATGGGTCCACTAGAAGCACAGCAGTTAGCAGTAAAACTTTAATTTTGAAACAAATATCAACCCTTCACTAGAATGAAAGTTTACTTTAAAGTTTACACGGAAGACTATTGATCTTCGCGTTACACGGTTGTCATATCACAGTGGCGTCCCCTGACGTCGTATCAATTAAATGTAGCGGTTCAGTCGAAAACGACACGCGTCTAGCCGCGTCTGACACACGCCGGCGCGCATTACGTGTGGTGACTTACGTTATATGGCGATGGCAACTCAATTGCTATGAATTGGCAATAGAATATACATACCTATATTTGTATTTAAACTTTCATGGTCGTTCACATTACTATTAGAACTATCGGGATATTTACCATGACATGTATTGTTTGGAGTTGGAGGCTCCTAAAAACTTTTTCACCGTTTACCGCCAGTACTACAGTTCTGTTCCACCGTGATCATGGTGCTTGCAACAGCGCCGAAATATCGGAAACTCCAAACCGTAAAATAAAAAGAATATATATTTACTAGCTGTTGCCCGCGGCTCCGCCCGCGTGAATGTCGCTTATCGCGATCAAACATAGCCTATGTCCTTTCCCAAGGTCTCCTCTATCTCTGTATCAGTGTAACAGACAGACAGACAGATATAGTTACTTTCGCATTTATTATATTAGTAAAGATGACCTATACTTGCAATCCACAGAGGTAACTCCAAAGATAAAAAATTGTTTATTTATGGACAAATTCAACCCCTGTGAAATACTCGTAGTCAACTCTATAGAGTTGTTTTTGCATAATGCACTCATGTTTTAAATTAGTTAAACAGGAATATTGCTATCTTTTGTATTAAAATTTTTAAAAAAGAAGTCGTGGTTACTATCAAGGTAGAAGTTGCCAACTTAAGAGGAAAATAGAGTGAGAGAAGAGAACCATTTAAAATATAGCATTCTGTTGTAAAATCCCTGATAAAAATACAACAGGTAAATATTAAGGTCTTTATTATTGGGATTATCGAAGACTTTGTTCTATACACGTAATGCATTATTTTCTTATGACGTATAAAATCAAAAATCTGCCATACAAAGGCAATATCCCCCTAATCAGGCCAACAATAAGAGTGGCGAAATGACTGTCCCCTACAGCGGACGCAGCGCACCGTCACGTCACATAAGGGATGAAATCAGACGTGTGTGTCCTGTAGGGTGCTCAAATAATTTTTACGCTCAGTGAATCATCCTGTAGGGAATGTGACAATCGGTTTAATCGGATGTGTTGAAAAGTCATTTTTAATGTCACGTCCAAGTATTGAAATTGTACATAGTGTACCTAGTTCCTTTGGTTATTAATTTTTAAACTTTCGCGCTCATGATATGCAATAATGTTAGCGGGAACAAATGCAATCATGGTATAGGTATACTATACATACTTTTGAATTCCCTGACGTTTCGACCAGGTTACACCGGCCGTGGGCAGTCTGTGATCACGACCGGTGTAACCTGCAGGCCTACCATGAAGTCTTAGGGCAGCCACCCACTAAGAGTCCGCCTGCAGTTTTTCGTCTGTCCGGCGGCCTGCTGCAGTCCTTATGTCATCAATGTCATCTTAATTTTATTGCCTCAGACTAAAATAATAACATTATTTTATTCTTTTAGTCTGATGTTATTACGTATAAAATGCCGACGGCCATAGACTGTCCGGCCTTTAACTGTCTTTGCTGACCGAAATCGTCAAGCGGCCACACACATATTAGTCGTCAGTCCAAAATCGTATACGAAACTGTAAGTGTGTGGGCTATTGCTATGAACTGACAGACCGATATCATCCGGTTGTCGTTCGATAAACTGTTAGTGGGTGGCCGCCTTTAAAATCGGTCAATATTAGCCGAGAATCGAACTTAATTTGTATCATAAACGCTATGAACAGCAAGCGAGAAAACGATTGCTTTGTCAGTACCATTTCACCGGCTTGAAATGTTTATGTACAGTAAGCTTCAGAGAAAAGGGACCCCCCTTGATAATGACATGAAAGCATTGAAGTTTTTTGAAACTTTGTGTAAATATCATGTTGGTCTAGCGGTTATGACCTATGCTTTGTGAATACGGTAACCGGGGGTTCAAATCCTCGGACACAAAGTTCTTTTTTTATTTCGTATAATTATTTTTTTATTCTCATAAGCACTTTTGTTAATTATTATTTAAGGAATCAAATTTTATAGTAGGTATGAGGTTTGTAAGAAAAGATAGGCTTGTTGTATAAACAATATTAATTTATTTCTCAAATTACATTTCTAGGACTACATGGAGTCCATTTCCTGGTTGAGTATACAGTTTTTCTATCTGAGTTAAATTGGGGTTACTTATTTTTAGATTTACTTATTTTTAGAACGTAAATTTATTGACAAAACACAATACCCTAAGTATAAAATGTTTACTTCACTTAGGGTTTAAGTGAAGTATAAAATGTTTAATATTACACATAGTTCTAGAAACATAACTACAATATTTATTTACTTATTTATTTAAAGTTGCAAACATTAATTTTTTACACTCTGTATAATCTTTGAATATAAAAGAATGGTTAAAAAATGAAATGTTATTTATGCCTGTGAATCACAAAGAAAGAACCAACATGCTAAACTATAACAGTATAGCAATATACATCTTCCTCTTTGATCACATTTTCTGATAAGTAACTCTTTTAACACAACATTAGAAAAATATGTGAGGTCAGATGGTGCATCGTTAACACATTAGAAGATTACTAAACTTGTAAACAAGAGTAATGGGATTAGGTATTAATAATAATATAATATTATTATTATGAATGTTAGGACACTATTTCGCATTAGTTCCCAAGTTCTGTTTACCTTAGTTCCAGTTTAAAACCATCTGACCCCACAAGTTTTTTATAGGATTAAGATCCGGGCTTTTAGGCGGCCACTCAAACACCGTTATATCTTCTTGTGCATTTAGCCAGTCTTGCACAATTCGGGATGCACTAAAGGGTTATCCTGAACCAGGTAAATTTGTCCTTCTGGATATGCGACCCGCACTGATTATGCGCAGCATTACGTCTTTCAACACTTCAAGGTATCGCTCACTGTTCATGCGGCCACCTATTTCCACTATCTCGCCTGGGCGCATTAAAGACATCCATCTCCAGTAACCTAAAATGATAAACCTTTTCAAATCTGTTTTTTTTTGTGATTTTATTTTAAAGAATATTATTATAATCATTTACTTACCTACCTAATGTTAACCGCCCGCTTGTTCTTAAGTCTTATACGTTTTTAGGGTTGAAGGGTGCCACTGAGTGAACTTCCACAATATCATGGTGCCGTTCTGATTCATGAGTGTAAGCAACTGGGCGAGGTCCTTGGCGTTCACATTTTATATCACCCGTCGCTTGATACTTGCACTGTATTTCTCTGTAATGAAAATGATAATAAATAAAAGAAAGTCCAAAAATCTAACTTGTAAATGAAAATGTAACATGATTAAGCAATAAATAGGTATATAATATCTATATTTTTATCGTAACTCTTACCGTTATGCCTCTATTCTTGCTCCCAGAGAATAACAATTTTAGCTTTCAAAAATGTTGTTATTCGAACCATACTTTCAATTTACTCAAAAAACTGATCAACAACTTAATAAATTGAATAATATTACGAGGAGGATTAACACCAATGCAAATTACCACGAATTATAAAGTTACCTTCAATCACAGTTTAGTAAATAAGACAAAGAAGTATTCTAATTGCAACCTTAGCGCGCTGTCACAGATATTAAAATACTATAGCCGCAGCTCATACAGCAGATAAGTTTTTGAAGTAAAAAACAAAATGACGGTAGTGCAACAAGCTGTATCAAGCGTAATCTATTGAACTAAACGAGAAATCTATACTAATTTCAACCTTATCTTTTAGTCAATTGAGCAGTTATTATTATCACATATGGTGTAGTTGAAATTTAAACCTTATGTTCTACAAAATAAAACCGTAATCAACTTTGTTCGATAATAGGAGTAGGTAATGTAATTCATATTTTCGCCATTATTATCAAGTGAACCGTAGCCTAGTGGAGTAAGGCGCGGTCTAAGTAATCGGCTGGCGCTGGAGATGCGGGTTCGTATCCTCAAACGGCACATAAATTAATGTGGCATCTTTTTGTGAGTATGTTGTATCTTGGTATACAATTGAGCCGAAAGACGAAAAATATCAGAAAATTACAAATATGAACATGCAAATAAAAGGCAGATGAAGCTGTTTGCAGCTCAGCGACGATCGCATCGCGTGACGTCATTCGTGAGTCAAGTGACGCGGCCGGCGCAGGCGGCGATATTCTTTAAGTATTGAGGGGGTCTGTTTTCTCTGACTCTCGTTAATTACCGTTAAAAATGTTGCATATTTTTAGACATTGCAAATTAGCAAAATTTTGGAATTTTTTGATTCTCGTTCGTTTGTTCTTACAGTTTTCTCTCTTGCCCTTTCTCTTGATAATGTTTTTATTTTCGGAAGGTACTTACTCGAGTAATTGATTCAACATACGCATGTTAACATCGGTGCTGATACGATAATATTATTATGTCCTTGAAAATTGTATTTTAGATATTATAGAATCAATCAGAGTCACCTTTTCAATGGCAAACTTTGTTAAAGTTAAAGTGTACCTGTACATATACCTACTGTGCTGCTACTAGCTGCCCGGGCTCAATACTGCCTGGCCAGCTGAAGATCTTCCTTTGGGATTGTCCAAGATGTTCATTGATAGTTCCTTTTAATGACAATTATGAACACAACAAAAAGAAACCAATTTCTTTGAGACATTCTCAAGTAGGTACTGCGCTTAACAACTTTAGCGATTCATTTTTATTTATGAGCGCACATTAGCCAGCAATTCTTCCATAGATTGTGAAGCCATCATTACATATAGAATCTAGATTCTCTACTAAAAAGACAACTCCGTAAGGCGCAGCGGGTAGCCGGAAGGAAACGCGCATAAGTCACTCAGAGCGCGCACTTCCGGAGACGATGTGCCTCAACGGCTCAACACGTGACCCTGGCAATTAGACGGAGTGGGGTAGCCCCCGGGCTCGCTGGGCGAATAGCTAATCTTTGTATCGATCTATTTCTTAGTAGGTACTTACAGTCAAAATGGAAATTGCTGTTCACATTTTTTTATTAGCAGGGTAAGGGTAATAATGCATGTAGCAGTCATCCCTACTAATATTATAAATGTGAAAGTAACTCTGTCTGTCTGTCTGTCTGTCTGTCTGTCTCGCTTTCACCCCCAAACCACTGAACCGATTTTGATGAAATTTGGTATAGGGGTAGATTAGACCTCGAGAAAGGACATAGGCTATGTTTGGTCGCGATAACCGACATCCACGCGGGCGGAGCCGCGGGCAAAAGCTAGTGCTTTTCATAATTTACAATTTAGTGTGCAGGGTCCGCCTACACTCTCCTTTGATTTGACTTACCTGGGATTTGGTGGGAGCGACTGCCGTATGAATACCCAACCCCGAAGAGGAAAACCTTCCGCAGAGCCTCGTCTGCTAATCAACCAATAACTCTGTCTGTGCGTCTATCTGTTAGCATTAACACCTAACCTACTGAACCGATCTTCATGAAATTTGGTTCAGAAATGGAAAAAGGATATAGGCTACCTTTTAGAGAAGGGGTTCAAATAGGGAATGAAAATTTGTATAAAAGTCTGTCATTTTTTAAGATTACCTGATGAAAATTGGTTATAGATATTGGTATAGATTACAACTTGGAAAAAGACACGGGTAATATTGTAAAATTTGTATCAGTTTTGGTCGAGGCTTGTTAGCTCAGTGGTAAGAGCATTCCCCCTGTAAGCTGTAAGGGAAAGATCGCGGGTTCGAGTCCCGCCTAAGCTGTATTCGCTTTTTCTTTTTTAGAACGATTTGAATAACTTAGCATACCTACTAAATGCTTAAAATTTCATTCAATAAATACATAAAATATTTGACACTCTAAACATGATTATAAGTCAATTTCTGTCATAAGGCATAGTACGAGTGACGATAGCGACGCGATAATATCTGTGACGAGTGTCTGATGCTGCGTGTAATGGAACATTAGCGGTGTCTTGTTACTCTCTCGCCTCAGCTGAGTGTTGGCAGGTATGTCATAGTGTGGCACGTTATGACGTAGGTGTGTGGACGTTTTTACGTGGAAGTGATGATTAGGAACTTCTTCATTTAAGTACTGAATACAATATGCTAGGCAAAAGTATATTAGGTGCATGTTCACATTTCATTTTTGTAATATGGTATCTTCGCCATCCAAGCACCAATCACAATCCAAGTTCGGGGTCCACTATCCTGCCGCCCCTTTTATGGTTTCTTTCGACTTTTAATTGAAGCGACATCTGTCCTCCCAACCCTTAGAAGCATGCTAAGACTTACAGATGAATTTGCAGGACTTATGAGAACGTACCAATTCCCGGAAAAAAATACCCCAAGTCCTAATTACAAACCTATTGTAGTTATGTATGTGAAAAATTTCAACCCTAACTATAATCCAGCCGTTTTTGGTAAGACACAAACTTTATGAACAATCTTGCGTTGTTGTTGGTAGGTTTAATAGACAATTATTCGTCAATCAATAACACATGTTTCACAAATAAACTTTGTAGTCAACACACTTTACCCTATACCTACATAAGATTTATTGCCAGAGCACAAAATCAAAACTCCCGTCTAATTGGTGCGAACATATATTTGAGCTGCCTGTCATAGAGGCAGGAAGCGCCGGCGCAGATTTATGCGTTGCACCTCGACACGCCAACAGTCGATTATTTGCGTAATCTATTATCATATATTATGAGCTTGACAGGCTGTTAATATCCCACCAGGAGTTGGAAGGTTGAGAGACAGGTCTAAATACCCCTTCCTGTTATCTGATTATACTGTCCTTCTTCCAAAGTATCAAATTTTGCCATATTCTACCGAATACGAACATAGGAATACGAACACAAAGGCGAGTCAAGTACCCTTGATTCGCCTTTGTGTTCGTATTCCATAAACCGTCTTCACCTTGAAAATGTGATCTGTAATGATTCGGTGATTCGGTGATTCTGCGAATCTGGGAACGTAAACGATTTTATTGCCTGATTCTTTTCTTAAAGACTAGATAATATCTATATGTGTTTATTATAATAAATTGGAAAAAGCGAAATCAATTCTCGGGCGGGACTCGAACCCGCGATCTTTCCCTTACAGGGGGAACGCTCTGACCACTGAGCCACCGAGCTTCGCCCGAGAGTGACCCAATTTTTCCAATACATCCATCTTACGGCGATGGTAGGAGTAATCTACCGATATTCGTACGAACTATCGGAATCAATGAATGATGTTGCAATCATTTTTAAACATTGATTTTTGATAACTCCGCACAATCAATTAAGATAATTTTTAAAGCAATTAGTTTGCTAGACTAAACAAATTATAATAAATTGGAAAAAGCGAAATGATTGCAACATCATTCATTGATTCCGATAGTTCGTACGAATATCGGTAGATTACTCCTACCATCGCCGTAAGATGGATGTATTGGAAAAATTGGGTCACTCTCGGGCGAAGCTCGGTGGCTCAGTGGTCAGAGCGTTCCCCCTGTAAGGGAAAGATCGCGGGTTCGAGTCCCGCCCGAGAATTGATTTCGCTTTTTCCAATTTATTATAATTTGTTTAGTCTAGCAAACTAATTGCTTTAAAAATTATCTTAATATATGTGTTTAATTGGGAGTCTGACTGTAAATGTAGAAACATTGATGCTAATGTGCATGATGCAATGCAAATTGGGCAAACGACTTTAATATTTTGAGATTCCTCAGAATGATCGAAAATGAGTCAAAGTATCTTCGATATTTTGCCATCTGACTTCCACTACCGGAGGTAAAACTTTCACTTTTTAAAATTCACTTTCATAATGAGATCAAAATGGATACTAATATGTCTTCATTTCATTCCAATTTTATTTCCCATAAATTATATCTCACCTTTCTGATTTATAACCACTTATCCAAATCCTGACGTACATACTTCTCATAAATACCTTTCGTCCTCATAATTGTGATTAGTTGCTCATTCGTGACCGGCGCGTGCGCTTCAGTAAATCAGACAGATCCTCCTCAAATAGGGAGATCATTTGATTTAGTCTGTTTAGAAGATAAGTTAGTTTTAGTATTCGAAACGCACCTGCAGTGAGAGTTATGGACTTGACGTGTTGCAAATAACCGCAAATTTATTATACTTAACTTCAATATAAACGCAATGTTGGTTAACTCCGGACACGTATCATGGACCTAAAATGTGCTCAAAATGTACCCTATGCGTGCAGTACACATTTCTTGCGTGTCTTTTGAGGAAAGCACGGGGTGCTACTGCGGTGGACGCACTCAAATCTACCAAGCATAGATTATTACAAAGCAATCCGCGAGCACCAGAGCCTCGTTTGTCTTGCGATTTAGGTCCAAGATACGTGTCCGGAGTTATAACAAACTAATTTCAACACGATTAAGTACCTACCTACCTACCTCACTTTTCTGCGTCGCGAATGTCGCGATACAAATGTACATTGTAATGGACGCAATCTACTTCCACACGCGGAACAATAAAATTTACATCATAGGCACAGTATAGGTAGGTAGGCTGTGACAGAAATAGTAGCTTGTCTCATGTGGCAAACAGACCTACAGTAGGTACTTAGAGGTGACTCAGATACCTTTGATATAGAGCTGTGACACTGTGATAACTTGTATTATTTATGAACAGTTTATTATGCAGATACTGTTAAATTAATAATAACAATGTACCTATTTTAGAATAGATCGCCATTTCTTAGGCCTTTTTCAAATAAATAGAAAAATAAATATTTTAGGATACACTACACTACGCTATCTACACCCAAATTAAGCGTAACGTAACTGCGCTAAATAGTCCAGCTTGTCTGCGCCCTAATTGGTATAGAAAAAAGCTTGAATAGCTTCTTTTGGGTGTATGGGGGCTCACCTAGATCTTGGGCCCCAAGCCAACCTCACCTGCAAGCTGGTGCACCTGCTGAACAACGGACGAGGCTCTGGCGCTGGCTTTCCCTTCGGGGTTGGGGGGTCGGACGGCAGTCGCCCCCGGAAAAGCCAAAATTGCCAAATTTAAAATTAAATGGCTCGTAAAAAGAAAAGGAATCGCAATGAGGGTAGGGCGCCGCCGCAAAACGGCGCGCATGAGGGTCGCCCGCCTCGTGTCGCAAGTGGGCAAGGGCTACCGTGCCTGAGCCGGGCACGGCTAAAGATGTTAGGCCAACTTTGTGATTCCCGAAAACTCCGCTTCGCAACGTGGAACATCGGCACGTTGACCGGTCGCACGAGGGAGTTGGCTGACGTACTCTGCAGGCGGAAAGTGGCCGTGGCGTTCCTGCAGGAGACTCGGTGGGGTGGCGATAGCTCCATGCACATTGGGGAAGGCTACCAGCTGATGTACACAGGTGCACCTGATGGGCAGGCCGGGGTGGGCGTGGTGCTCTCCCGGGCGTTGCAGGATGACATCTTGGAGGTGAAGAGCTATAGCGCCCGACTTATGGTTGTGAGGGTGCTTATCGATGGGATTATAACCCACCTGATAAGTGCTTACGCTCCACAGGCTGGGCGTGGCGAAGCCGAAAAGATCTTGTTCTGGGACCAACTCGGGGGAGTACTTCGTGACGTCCCGCTGTCGCAGGAGATTGTCCTGGGTGGTGACCTGAACGGTCACGTGGGTGACGGGTGTGAGGAGTTTGGGCGTGTCCACGGCGGTTTTGGATACGGTAGTCGCAACCCAGAGGGTGAGAACATCCTTAGAACGTGTGCGACTGCCGACCTGGCCATCGTGAACACGTACTTCAAAAAGAAATCCGGACATCTTGTCACCTACAAGAGCGGGGGGCACTTAACTCAGGTTGATTTCCTGCTCACTAGGAGGCACAGCATCAGCAGGGTGGCCAACTGCAAGGTTATACCCGGGGAGAGTCTCACTAGCCAACACCGTCTCCTTGTCATGGACCTCCGCGTGAAACCCAAAAACAAACGTGCCGAGCGTGCCCAACGCAAGATCAGGTGGTGGCTGCTTGATGAAGCTAAGTCCCAAAGTTTCGTCTCAGCCATCGAAGACAAGTGCGCCGATGCTGTAGACGAACCAGTACAGGTTTCTTGGGACAGGATTCGGGCAGCTATTCTTGAGGCGGGGAGGGTGGTGCTCGGCATGTCTAAGGGTGGACGCAAGTGTGACAAGGACACCTGGTGGTGGAACGACACAGTCCAGAGAGAGATCAGGGTGAAGAAAGACCTCTTTAAAAAGTGGCAAGCGTCCAAATCTTCCGACGACCGCGATGCGTACAAAGATGCAAAACGCGCCACCAGGAGAGCCGTAGCCAGGGCCAAACGAGACCACTTGCAACCTCTATATACCAAGTTGGAATCGTCTGAGGGGCAAAAGCTCATATATAAGTTGGCGCGTTCCAGGGCCAAAGCGGCGCAGGGTCTATCCAAGTGCCGCGGCATTAAAGACCCTGGGGGCAATTTGTTGTACGAGAAAGTCGCGGTGAAGGAGAGATGGCGCTCATACTTCCACGAGCTGCTGAATAAGCAGCATAAAGAGGTGCAGCCACCAGACCTCCCTCCGAATCAAGGACTAGTGCCACCGGTAACGCCTGCGGAAGTCCAGACTGCCATTCGCCGCATGAAGAACCGGAAAGCTGTCGGACCCGACGAAGTCCCCATCGAGGCTTGGAAGGCAATGGGCGCCCGTGGTGTGGGCATTCTAGCAAATCTTTATAACCGCGTACTCCTCACCGGCGAGATCCCGAGCCAGTGGAGGCTGAGCATCATCATGCCAGTCTTCAAAGGCAAGGGATCGGTGCAGGAGTGTGGTAGTTACCGCGGTGTAAAGATAATGTCCCACACCATGAAGCTCTATGAGCGGATAATCGACTCCCGGATCCGACAGGAAAGTGCACTCTCGGAGTGCCAGTACGGGTTCCGTCCCGGGCACGGGACCATGGACCCAGTGTTCGCCCTAAGGGTTGTGGCGGGGAAATACAGGGCGAAGAACACGCCCCTGCACTGCCTATTCTTAGACATGCAGAAGGCCTTCGACTGTGTTCCTCGCGCAATGATCTGGTGGGCACTGCGGGCCAAGGGTGTTCCAGAGACTTACATTGACACCATCCGAGACATGTACTACGATTCCGGTTCCGTGGTTCGGACTGCTGTTGGCGACTCGAAAGCCTTCCCCATCACCGTCGGGGTACACCAAGGATCCGTCCTTAGTCCTTACCTGTTCAGCGTGGTATTAGATGTTTTGTCGGACAGCATTAGAAACTCACATGAGCAGCCTCCGTGGTTGCTCATGTATGCTGATGATATTGCGCTCATGGACGCGGACAGGAGCAGATTGGTGCGACGCGTGAAGGGATGGAAAGAAGCGCTTGAGAACGGCGGTCTGAAGCTAAATGTAGCGAAGACAGAATACTTAGCGTTAAACTCCACAGATCCCACACCCGTCCGCATAGGCGATGATTTGGTCGAGCGCACGGACCAGGTTAAGTACCTGGGATCTGTACTTCATGTGACCGGTGAGATCGACCACGACGTCAAGGCACGCATTGCTGCCGCGTGGGCCAAGTGGCGAGAAATGACTGGCGTCACCTGTGATCCTAAAATGCCAGTCAGGTTGAAGGGGCAGGTCTATAAGACGATCATTAGGCCTGTTCTCTTGAATGGTTGTGAGGCGTGGCCGCTGCTCGAGCGACACAAGCAAGAGCTGCGTGTCACGGAGATGAAAATGTTGCGGTGGATGTGCGGCGTTACGCGTAAAGATCGCGTACGGAACTCTCGCATCCGCGGCAGCCTCCATGTCCGTGACATCGCGGATAAAATGCAAGAGAGCCGCCTTCGCTGGTGCGGCCACGTCTTGCGGCAACCGCCAGGCTACGTGGGGAACAAATGCCTGGCGATGGTGCCCCCGCCGGGTCCAGGTAAAAGGGGTAGGCCAAAGAAGTCCTGGCTTGACGTCGTGGAGGGTGATATGCGTGCTAATGGTCTCACTACCATGGACGCCCAAGATCGTGCGAAGTGGAGGAGGAAGAGCCGGAAGGCGGACCCTGAGCTCCGAGGTCATCTTGGCCACGGATGCAATCAGGAGAATACGTCTATATGCAGATGATGAGCTTCTTTTAGAATGCGGATAGAGTTAAATAGATACTTTTTGTGAATGCATACATTATACCGATGCAAATATACATACCTACATACACAATACAAGGTATTGAATACTGGACATGTTTTTACTCTAAAACTGTGCTCACCGTGCATGTATTCTTATAGTATAAATGTATAATGTCCCACGTAATAAAGACGAACATTTTACCATCATTGCGGTACAACTAAATGTAATAACTTAAACATTATCTTAAATAGTTACGTTGACATAATACCTGCAGTGTTAAGCTAATCACCGTGACGTGAACGATCCCATATCGCAGATTATCAGTCCGCAAACTATTCGCCAAGTGTGCCTACACCCTAATGTAGATTATTCCAGAGATGTGGTTCAATTGTGGCCGTCACCCGCTAATCCGAGCCTCGTACAATTAAATGATTTGTGACGGACAGACCAGTTGAAACGCTTAGATAGTATCTAGTTACGTGTGCGTTAGTTGACTGCGTGTATACATCGGAACACGTATCTTGGACCTAAATGAGGATATAAACGAGGCCCTAGCACGTGCAGATTGTTTTGTAATAATCTATGATTGGTGAATTTGAGTTCGTCCACCGCAGTAGCACCCCGTGCTATCCTTAAAACACTCATAAGAAAGGTGTACTGTGCGTGTAGAGCACCTTTTAGGTCCAACATAATGTCTCGATCAATAAGTTGATGAAATAATGACGTTCTAGTTTGGTCATCATCATCATAGCTTTGGTCCCTTTGGTGACTGTGCTATTCCTTCTTTTGTATTGGCTAAGGAGCGGCTTTCGTCCAATTGAGAATATATTCTTGTCGAACGTTGAGAGAAGCTTGTGCCAAGATGACAAGCTGATATACCTAAATGCCGTTTGACGGACGAGGCTTTACTGTTAGAGTCAGGTCAGATGGAAGACGCATCCATAAAAATACAGTTTTTGGTTAGCTAGTTAATTAACTTATGGAAGATTAATCAATCTATGAGAGGAGCCGGTCCTAATGTAACTCTGGAGACTGTATTGAGTCTCTAGAGTTATATTGGGAGAGTCTCAATTGAGATTAGTTAATTATTTACCTGTTATAAAATAAATATAATTTCCAAATTCATTAATTAATCCTATCCTTATCTTCATATATGATTCACACCCTTGCGCATAATCGCTATAGGAAGCGGATGGATCGCCATATTGTATGCGAAATCAACCGTTTGTCGAGCTTTCCACACTGTTGCACCTGTCAGTGTCCACTCAATCCGAAACCAATCGAAAATACACCTTAACACTAACCAAATACGGTTGATAATCTAGTCAACGAAGGTTTAAGCACTGAAACTGTACTTCAGTATCCAGAATCAAAGCAAAATCGAACATAAACAAATGGACTTAAGCTCGTATTTCGAATACAGACAATTGCAGGTGACAAGAATTGGTATTCCATTTTCAAAACTGTTGAGAGATCATCCTGTTGGCCAGTGATTGTTCTACAAGCTGATTTTAACTTTATAACTTATAACTTTAAGTTGATAATTGGCTGCGAATAAATAAATACGATCAGTTTGTTAATGCAGAGTGAAATCAACTTTAGTTTGTCAGATATAGAGTTTATTTTTCTTTGTAAAGCCATTAGTATAGGTGTACATCCGCGTGTAAAATCCGGTAGCGTAACCGCGGACAGGTTTCCGCCGGCCACATTGTTTTCGCGTCGGAATATGAATTAATGCGGATTTTCAGGTAACGCCGGCAGATTGTGCCCGCTCCGGATGTGGATGTACGGATGTAACGCCATTGTTCGCACCGTTATTGTCCGCGCTTTAAACTGTTCATTGGAACATCAATTCGCATATTTTGTAGTGCTGATATTGAGATTCTACGGCTTTTGTGTTTGTTGCAATTATGGGGAGAATTTGCATGAATGGTATTCTGGATTTAAGCTCTTTAGAAAGGTGTAGTACTTGTCAGTTTCCTTGTCACTAACAGAATCTGCCAGCCATGCCTTCTTCAAATCTATATCTACAGCTACCAGGAGACAAATGACTTGTAATTCCTTCAACTTAGGTATACATTTTAATGTACACACACGCTAAGTGGATAGGTAGAGGTATATTAGTTTTTTTTTTCAACGTTGGTTATTACTTACATATTTGAGATTTGAAATTCGGGAATTAAGGGCGTGAATCTTTTCCCCACTAAATTCATTCTGGTGGGGAAAAGTATACCCATTTAAATTCCTGATGCAATTGTCCCCACAAGGGTTGGTAACTTTGAATGGGAGAGCTAGGTGTTTTTAAATAAAACAAGAAAAAATATTAATTTGGTTTTTTATGCGCTAGAATCATGAAGAATTAATTTTATATATTTTTTTTTTCATTTTACCTAACTAGTTAAAGTTTTATTATTGGAATACCTGATGTTTAAACTAGCGATTAAAACAATATTGTTAATTTTTTATTTCATTCAAAAACATCTCTCCCATTCAAAGTTACCAACCCTAGTGGGGACGACTGCACCAGGAAATTAAACGGGTATAATTTTCCCCACCAGAATGATTTTAGTGGGGAAAAGTGGATATACTTTTTTTTTATCATTCCACTTTGCCCCACCAGTGGGGACGCTAGGTGGGGCAAACTGGAAGTACCCATATATAATGTTAATTTCTATAGCAGATATAAATATTTGCTCTGTGGTGATAAATCAGGTATTTAATTGCCAGTTGAATAGTATAAACAAGAATCATCCCACCACCATTTTCACATTGACATTTCTGAGCTCTATAACTTTTCTATTAACTACGATCCCATACCTAACTCCCATAAAGGCGCTTAGCACAAAACTTTCTCCTAACTTGCTGACGTCAGAAGCCAAGATAAAAAACCTGCTAGTCAGCAGAGGGAGTCATTGTGCACCTGCCACGGGTGAAGTAATTAATTATTACCTCCCCGGCGGGGAGGGCCCGTGACACCCACAGGCCCCCTCAAGTAACTGTGTTGTGTCAAGGTGATTCTATTGTTTTTGAAAGGTTGGTGGCACGTAGTCTTTAACAGTAGTTAAACTAAAGTTAGGTTTTATAGATGTAGTTGTTGGCATACGTACGGTCAACGTTGATTATAAACGGTGGTTTTAATAATAATAATGTCACTCGTTCCTCAAGGAATTCAAAGAACCTTAGACTATTCACATGCACCAAGTGGGGTGGCGAGACAGTGCACTCGGCCGAGTACTCAGTATATGTGAAGTATTCGGCGTTAAGTTCGTTGCTTGTGATCAAGGCATTATCCTATTCTGATAAAGATGGTAATGCTATCATCATCATTATCTTGGCGTTATTCCCAAACGCATTTGAGGCTTTCAGTTCGGAACCCAAAGTTCGTTTACACCATCACTTTTTGATTTGGTTTATACGGCTTTCATAGGAACGACTGCCTTCTCACTCAGCCCCAAGAGATCAGACGGCACTAGCCCTCTTTCGTAAACCAGCAGATGTATTTTCTTGCAGGGGAGGTTGACTTGGCCCCAAAGGCTCCCAGTACTCACTAAACTAAGATTATCTACAATCCAAACCCACGGTGCCACTCATCGCCAAAGGTGAGCGCGCTGTTGATTAATGACGTGTCCGACGTGTTTATTGTGTCACGCTCCAGTTGTGACGTCACGGCGCGACTGTCGCCAACAGGACTTATTAACTTGTCAACTACACGTTGGAAAGAATGCCGTGCTTCAAGCTGTTTATGCTGCTAAAGTGGCAAACAAGTACACACCTGATTTTGAACTGTACTGTGTACATACTAAGTACTCTTTCAAACAAATCAAATATACGCCTACACAAGACGTTTACTTGTAGGCTAAAAATCGTAACCATTCAAAAAATAAAAAATAAATCAAAACTATATTTATATCTCTGACCCACCATCAGATAAAATCGATAATTTCAGATTATTGTCATTTGGATCATGATTAGCAACTTTTTTTGTCTTTTTTATTAAAATTGTAGAACACTCTACATAACTCTATTTAGACCCATAGCAAGTATAGCTTAAGTAGCTTGTGTTATGGGTTCTAGAATGCGGATAAACATACTTAGATACATTTCTTCTGTAAATAGAAACTTCAGCTAAAAAAATAGTTATATGAACCCATGAAAATATGTACCTAGGTAATTTATAATAATCTCACGCAACTCATCGTACACTTTTTCCTGTGCTCCACGTCTCACAACCCTCTCCTACTTAACCACAACTATCAATCGTTTACCTCGAACACGGATAAATTTCCGCACACGGATCCTGCCACCGCACGCGGAGATTGAAGAAGTTAGTTTAATGAGGGAGCTCGCAGTCTCGGCGGAGGTGCGAGCGTGTTGCGGTCGCAACTGTCGCGCGCACGTCGCGAGTTCGCGGTGACATATCGCGTCTGTCGCGAATGTCGCGGCTGTGTTCACCTTGTGGAGGTATTAATAACCAAGAGCGGCTCCGAGTTTGGTAATTAAACTATAGAAAGTATACGTTTACTAGTATTCTAGGATAAACTGTGTAGAGTGGAGGAAGAGCGCTTGACAGATATGTAAAAGGTCACTCAATCCATTGAAAATATGTATTTATAGTATGATAGTATGGATGAATATACATACTTATCTATTTGTGGATGTACAAGGCATTACCGACATGTTTGAGGCTCAAACCAACCTCAACTGGTAGTGTAAGCTTCTGCCAAACAGCGGATGAGGCTTTGATGCAGGATTTTTTCGGAATTCAGACGGCAATTACTACCAAAAATATTAGATATAAGAATAAAAAACAAAAAGCGAACCTCGCATTCCAAAGTGCATTCTTAGGACGCAAACTGGGAAATCGTTATGATGATGATGATGATGAATATGCATATTTGTAACACTATACATGGCTCCGTAGTCACAAAAAACTTAATGAAGTATATTTGTTTGCATTTTCGAACCAATAGTTTGGGTGTAAACCCTTACTGTACATACAACATATTCTGGAAATAATACCTACAGTCAGCAACCTAACCCAACATGTCGACAAATCATCCTTACGTCATATACCGTCCCTAAATCCCTTAATTATAAATGTAACCCACATACCTTCCCCAGATCTTAATAGGTAACCCCTACGTCTTAATGTTTGAAGTACGTAGCCGAAGAAAGGCCGCGTGGGACTGCGATAAGAATGTAAAACTCGCAGGCGTCGCACCTCGGGGCTCGGGGCTGTAGATCGAGCCCCGCCGGACCTTGAGCCAACAATTAAATGTTTCTACAACTATGCCACATCACTATTTTGGCGGTACACCCACGAAAACTGCTTTAACGTCTTGTTCATCTTTCGAACGCTAATCTCTGTTATATCCAAAATATATATTTTTGGAGCCCGGTGTCCCCACTTTACTCTCTGAATCTCCTCCTCATGAATTGAAAATATTTGGGAGTGCTGACGCTTATGTTATACTGTGCTAACAGTCATACTAGAATAGTCAAAGTCAAAAAGTAGACACTAAATAGACATAGAGTTTTTTTCTTCCGACTGCCAATTGCGGTTGCATCCAAAACTTGCACTTTGGAGTCAGGATTCCGCTTTCCATTTACTCCTTTTTATTATTCACGGAGACGACCGCATCCAAACCTCCTAATTATGGAAAAAATGCCTGCGCCAGAACCACACTTGTCAATCAGTAGATATGCCAACTTGCAATGTTGACGTGGAATCCGAAGATACTGTAGAGTTTTAATCACAACTGTATTACTTAAAAGTATTTGTAATAATCGCCAAGTAAACAAGCGCGTACTACTCCGCCTATCTACTGGCCCGACACGTAGGCCTCCACCCAATATTAAGTTTTAGTCAAGGTATTCAGATAGCGGGCACGGGAGTTGAACATCGTGAGCCGTCACAAATAAAGACGCTTACGTCATAAGACGCTACAATGAACAAACTACGCACCTTCTGACATTAACCTTCTCATAATTTATTTACTTACAACTAAAATGACAAAAGAAAATAACTTGTATACCGGCTAAATGGGTACCTTAGTGGTTAAAGAGTATAGAGGTCCTGGGTTCGAGTTCTGGCCATTACACTACCAACGTGACTGAAGTGCTTAGGGGGAATAATATTCGCCCTAAGACGAATGTAACGGAAAATTTGGATCAACCTCGGACGAAGCTCGGTGGCTCGATTGTCAGAGCTTTCCCCTGAAAAGGAAAGATCGCGAGTTCGAGTCCCGCCTGAGCTTGATTTCTATTTTTTCCGATTTTAAATATTAATATAATATTCTTTATTAAAAGAAAAGAAAATTACATATTCAGTACGTCATGTACCGTACCGTCTAGCAGGTTGTCTTGGTAGAGGCCTTGATGAATATTGGGACCTAATGGCCCCTGCAGAACTTGTTTTGAAAATGAGCGTCTTTCACACAAGACACGGTTGAAAAATCAGAACGTTCTTCTTAATTAATTCATAACATTATACTGAACAGCCTACTCTTTTCATAAGATGCGTCATGATGCTGAGGGAGTATTTATTTTTAGAACGACATTAATTTCTGTTGATACCGAAATCGAAAGTTACAACGCAATACCAATCATATTGCGTTCTAACTTCCTACGGATACTTACAATTTATTTGCAACGCAATTGTAGATACGTTTGCTGACACACGTATAATACTGTCTGCCTAAGATTTAATCATGACATTCATGACTCATAAAGATGACGTAATACACGTCTACAAGCAATCCTACCTACTGTTCACCCCTTTCTGCGAACGGTGAGTGTGGTCGTGGTACCTATCTAATACATTGGACGTTAACACAATTTGTCTGTCGGTGTATTGTTCTCTATTATGGTGTGATTTTTCTCATCAATTTCTGCTTCGTGTCGGTTAATTGAATGCAGCGAAGGGTTGGGCCCTTGCACTGGACCGCGGCCGTATTCTGTCTTCGTTTGAGCGTATTGTTTTGTGTCATTAATGCGTATGAAATCATCTCGAGATCCATCGGAAAAAAGACTGTTGGAAATGAATAATTTAGTATTAAATCACTTTCACTTGGAAGTTTAAGGCGTTTTCCGTAAGTTTTTGCTTTTATCTACATTTTCATACATAGTAATTTGTATTTAAGAATATTATAAAAACAAACATTTATTACCCATAAGGCTTAAAGGGTATGCAGAATAAAAACCGGGAAAAATAGAGTGACATTTTCATTCTATTGGAGAAGGTTGAGAGCACATTTTCCATTTTCTTTGTATTGGTATAAAATATATTGCAGTGAACAATATATTTCATTGAAATGAATGAAGTACCTGTTATAAATAACCCTATATTGAAATATAAGCGAGAAAATAATATAAAATAAGAAATAATAATTTACTTACACAAAGTAAATTTTATCCAGAATACAGATGTCACCGTGTGTCTGTGAGCTACTGCATTCCCCGCGGACACACTTTAATCTACCGAACAGATGAAATATAACAGGATACCTAACTCACGATGATCAGTTATGAAACTCATATTATTATCGTGAGTTATCTGCGATAGCCATTGTTTCGATAGCAAAAGTCATCAATTTTATAAGAAGAAGAAGAAGGTGACAATAATCTTACCCCAAGACTTCAGAAGAACACCAAACGCTATTATATGATAGGTACATCTTTACCAATCTTTTTAAAAATAAACAGAATTTGAAATGGTGTAATATTATGTGTATTATACTTTTTTTTATAGTGCGAAAAATTCCCACTGGTACCTCCCCCGCCGGGGCCGGAGAAGGAGGTAATGTCGGACTCGAACCGACTAAAACGCACGCCGTCTGTGGGCCGCTAGTTGCCAGAGGTGAGATTGTCGTAGCCATATCCCTCGCACCCCGGCCGACCCAGGGCCATATCTCTCGACCTGGCTAATGTGTATTATACTTAACATATCAATAACAACATCAAACTCTCTTGTACATCATTTTTTAACAATAAAGAAGCTAAAAGTCTCCCCTGTACCCTGCAACCGCTCCATAAGCACCTGTTGCCTCAGGTAAACAATATAACAAAGCAATTTATAAGAGCCACATCAGCATCCCATCATCCACGTACGTCGTTACATATGATTACATCCTGTGAGCGATAGCAGAGGCTCTCCCCTGCCTCCCCTGGCTACCCTGGCTCCCCTGGCTCCCCTGCTAGAGGCGGAGTGATGAATAATTCTGTGCTTACATATGTTACAAGAGCAAAGGTGGTGTTTACGGTGAATTGTTATTAGGTTTATGAATTTTCCAGCTTTGTAAGTATGGTTTGAAAAATAAGGAGTGTAAATGTTGATATGCCAACGATTTATACCAACTTTTGTGCGATACACAAGTATATGTAGTACATGATAGTTAAGTGATCCAACATCCAGAACCGATTTTGCACTAATAGTGGTACCGTTTTAGGGCGAATAGACACTATCAGCTCAGCCACCGAGGTATACGTCAGGTGGCCAAGCTGTATTAGGTATATCTTGGGTGACATCTAAGTCGATCATGAGGTTGTAGAATGTAGACTTTTCTAATAGAAATCTTCAAGTAAAGTTGACATAGTACCTTATATAAATTCACGGATTTTTCCTGATGAGATAGGTAGAGACCACAGCCCGCAATATGCTGATACCTACTGCTTCCTATATAAGAAGTTTTCATAACAATTAATATTTCTCTACACAATCCTACGTATGATTTTACCTATCAGCTTCATATTCGAAACTAAAACATAACACAGACGCACATACACAAACAGCGCACAAACACACAAGCACACAAAATATGATCTATAGCGTGTTTGCACTGGAGGGTAGTTACTAAAAGTTATTAGTTTCACCTGAGGGGCAAGATGGATCCACTTTGTTTGCGCGTCAAACAATACCTCGAGATTGCTATGAACCCTCTCACATCGTACCTCCGTACTTACGTACTTGTACGTGTATAGATGCGGATGTAATTAAAACCTCTGCATATATTGACATATAGGATAACCTAGGATGTTAATATTAATAGACAGGATCACAGACGTGGTTTGTATTTTTATTTATTGAGTTATGGTTCTTATGGATATGTCAATTTTTTTTTTTTGCAATCGCAAGCTTATGCTCTTATGCATTTCATTAGCCAATGAATCTTAATACGGGTTAGTAGCTTTATGCCTATATCTCGATTTAACCCAGTGTTACCAGCAACGATATAAGGATTATAACGATATGTTAAAATCAGTTAATAGTCCACAGCCTCTGTGGTGTGGCGCTACGCAGGAGGCGCGGGTTCGATCCCCGCTCAGTGTAAATATTTGTATGCATGAATATGTTGCATTAGTCTGTTCATGCCTCAGAGAGCACGTTAAGCCGTCGCTCCCAGTTGCCATACAAACATCCATGACAGTCGATAAGGGTAGTTGGAGCCCTAAAAAGTACAATAACTGTTCTAGCTGTAATGCTTCGATATAAGCCCAATATCGCCAATTCAAATCAGTCAATCCTGCAATAAAGGAGCTTCATATACATGAATCCTTATATCATTCTCCTATTCTTAGTTATAGTCTTATTTAATACCTAGTCGTTTAAAAAATAAAGGAGATAAAATGAAAGGTCGCATAGTTAACCACACCATATTTGGGTAAATTACGATCTAATATTAGCAACGGGTTAACAGAAAGATAATTTTAAACTCGATGGTAAATTAAAGTCTTGTAACCCTAAATTGCCGGTGCTAAACAATGGAGTGTCGATACCATTATGAAAACACGGCTCACGTTAATTACTTAAGCGCAACCCTGCAATGTTTGCACGGGGTATGGAAGACCCCGTATTAATAAAATCGTGTGTTTGAGTTCCAACAACGGGTCAACGGATTATGTTTGTCGATTATGGTTTGAAGAGAGTAATTAAACGGTTTGAAATGATGATTTTGGGATCGAGGTATGTTTGATATTAAAATCGGTATTAACATTGTTCACATTAACTCGTTTTTGCATTGTCCTAAGGCTTGTTATTAAAAAATGGTCTTGGCATTATGCGTATGTTGGAAAGCTATAAAAATTGAGCTCTTATTCACCAATAGGTTTGTATAGAGAAGTGTTAGTTATTGTCTATATTATTCGAATTGATTATTACAATTAATTATCGCATTTAATTCGACCATTAGATAGCCCAAAAACCCCAAAAACAACAATTTTAAAATATGAAGATTATGTATTTCTCTCGCATTTTCTGATTCGGTTATCTACAATCTGTTGTTATTATTCACTCAATGGATAATCTATTAAATAAGGCTAATACTACTAAAATAATACCAAGATCTTTTCTATCTATGATGTCACTTACATCCTACTAATATTATAAACGCGAAAGTTTGTAATGTGTGTATTTTTGTTACTCTTTCACGTAAAAAATACTGAATGGATTTTAATGAAACTTTACAATAATAGAGCTTATACATCAGAATAACACATAGGTTATATATCAACGAGAAACGGGATCAGAATTCCACGCGGGCGGAGACACGAGCAACAGCTAGTATTTTCTATAAATACAATTTTAACCAAAATTAAAACACAATCATTTATCCAAAGATGTCCAGCTTTCCATACCGGTTTTAATATAACAACGACACAACATCATGAACCCTTACACATTCACTTTCAATTTTTTCGTCCTGTAATAATATTAGCATTTCAATCGGGAGTCAACGGGACCCCTATATTATTACAAGAGATGCGGCCATCGCGGGCGCGCCGGCAGCAGCAGGGTTGCACACCTGGAGGCCCCATTGTCCCCGTAACGAGTATTGAGTTACGTAGCCCGGATCGATAACCCTCACATGTTAATATGTTATTAGGGCTTTTGAGACCGTAGTTCATTCAATTAAGCAGTCTGAGATTCTGTGTGGTTGGAACAGAATATTAGTAATGCTATTATTTCAAACTATAATGGAAATAATTAATAGGTTTGGTGATGAAAATTGGAAGTCTTAAGGCTATCCCTAGGAATTTAAACAAGATTACATTTTGAGATCAGTTATAACCCTGCTGATTGCTACTGGTTTTATTCTTTCATTTAATTTATAGATCTTCAGATCTATAAGAAATATGAATGAAAAGGTGCTAAAATAAAGTTTGACTAGGTATAACAAGCTACTACGATGGCAAATAAGTATACGGTCCACCCATTGCTAAGTTAACTACTAGTAATCGTCCTTCTATAAGAAAATAAATAATGTCCATATACTCACACCTTTTCTCTCAGGGATAGGCAGAGAAAACAGCTCGCCATCTGCTTTTATCCTCACATACCTAATTTACGAGCTTTATCTACTGCAAAAGTGCAAAAGCACCATCGAGAGCTTCTGAACTGCTCTAGTTCAACTGAAATAATACCTTCTAAAATATTAACTAACTCTTTATCACGGTTTCAATTTTATTATTTTCACAAATATTTCTCACAAGTACCGTTCAGGTCACTTAAAAAGGAACGATTCCCTTTTGAGTGCCCTGAAATGATATCTTTCATCTCATCATTCACCACTTCAACTCCTTCTTCCTCCTAGCGTTAATTCCCAGTCACATCCGAAGCTTTTTTCAGCTCAGAGTCTGGGGTCCGCTTTACCAGTGTTAACTACAGATTAGGCTAGACCTCGATATTTTCCGTGAAGCGATTGCCATCTGACCTCCATGACCCAATGGTAACATTAGGTATATCGAAACTTTGCAGCTACACCGTTGTTTTTGGAATTTTTAGGGCTCCAACTACCCGTAACGACTGCCATAGATGTTTTTATGGCAACCGGGACCGACGGCTTAACGTGCTCTCCGAGGCACGACCAGACCAATGCAAATACCCATATTTCATGAACACAAATATTTGCACTGAGCGGGGATTGAACCCGCGCCTCCTGCGTAGCGGCCGCGTTCACTACCGCTACGCCACGGAGGCTGTCAGCACTGTCACCACTTCAACTCCACCGATTTGAATTCATTCTTTTTATAACTATGATACTGATTCCAACTTATAAATAGGTACTCCGTAAATTTGTACTCCTAGCGTGACAACATTAATCTATCGTCCACGTATCTTTTACACTTATCACGTAACATAATAATTACCTCCATAAAGCAGCAGTTATAATTCCTGCGTGATTACCGTCTGCGGCCCCCATTGCCGCCAATTGGGCCAGTCTGACCGATGCGGGTTCGCGGAACCCCAGTTCTCACTTAAACCGAGATCGAGCGATAACTGCGCGCGGTTAATTGTCGGCGAATTGTCCGTTCGTGTTTTTATATGAAGCTGTAACCGTTTCAATGTGTTTGACTTTTGGAACATATTCATTGAGATATGAGAGGTATTAAAATATTGTTTAAAAATGATGGTTACATGATTAATTGTTTTTTGTATACGACACGTCAATTTGACTTTGCCTCGCCTGATGGTAAGCTGAAGGCAAAGTCTCTGAAAAGAGGGTCACCATTACAGACACGTTCCATGTTATAATGGTGGCACTCAGCTTGACGGTCTCATCAGATGCTTTTTCACGCCTCGCTTAAAGAGCCCAGGACTGTAGGAGGAGGGAAACACGTGAACTGGTAAGGAATTCCAAGTCTTAATGGTGCGGCAGAAGAAGGAGTCGCCGAACCGCTTGGTTCTTGATGGAATATTCTGCACCGTATGCGGGTGGCATCTAAGTCATTTGTGTGAATTCTTGTAGATGACTACATCGGAGTAAGCAAGCTTTCCTTTCAGGGATGGGAGGTTAGTTAGTCACTCCCATAAAAGCCAAGATAAGCCAAATCAATAGAAAGAGGAAAGTGGGCACCGCACAGTGGCGAAGGGCGAAAACTGAAGTAGTCAGAGCATTCCCTCTGTAAGGGACAGGACGTGGGTACGAGTCCCACCGAAGTCGTTTCTCTTTTTGCTATCTTAATCGATTCGACTAGTTAACAAACAGATAGCTTTACAATTTCATTGAAATACCTTAATCTATTTCTAACTTAACGCGGACGATGTCACGGGCAAAAGCTAGTTATCATCATCATCATCATCATCATCATTTCAGCCATAGGAAGTCCACTGCTGGACATAGGCCTCCCCTAGATCTCCAATAGGACCGGTTGGAAGCGGCTCGCATCCAGCGCGTTCCCGCGGCCTTAATGAGGTCGTCTGTCCACCTAGTTATAGTATGAAGTAATTATTTGAGTTAATTAAGGAATTAATTGAAGGTTTTGCCGGTACTCTAATACTGTAAAACATATAGACACTAGGAAATGCTATTCAGATTGGCTATATCCATATCCATTCTAATATTATAAATGCGGAAGTAACTGTCTGTCTGTTACGCTTTCACTCCTAAACCATTGAACTGATTTTGATGAAATTTGGTATACGGGTAGATTAGACTTGAGAAAGAACATAGGCTATATGTTTGGTCGCGACAACCGACATCCACGCGGGCAGAACCGCGGACAACAGCTAGTATATTGATAAACTTGTAAGCCACCTCAGTGTTACAAAACACAAAAATATAAACACCAAACTAAAATATCAGCCTATTACATGTAGAGTTTGAACACGCGCTCTCTTCCATTAATTCCAGTCCACTTGACATATCAATAGAATGTTCTACGCACTCACTCATACATACACACCAGTGTATAGTTCCTCTTGTGTTACGTACGTGTGTAGTAGATGAGGCTCAATTGAATGATATTTAAGGTGATCGCCCGCCAGGTGGCCTGTGACTCAACTACAATTTAGTTAATAGAATTCACATGAAGACAAAGAGAGGCATGGTTTAGACTTGATACTAAATATTTTGACAAGTTCCAGTACTTAATAAGATCCTAAATAAGTTTATCTTATGCCACATAATGACAGAGGTCTATGTCCTGCTGAATTGTATTAGAGGCTAATTATTTGATTGATTGAAACCTTATTTAGTAGGCTGTTAACTGACCTTTTATAAGATGAACGAATGGTTAATAAAGTAAAATAAATGAAATCATCATTTTAGTCAAGTTTCTTTTATTAAATAGGTATTTATTTTACAAAAACCTATTATCCTACTTATCCTAGATATAAATCAAGACTAAAATAATTAATTAAACACTCAGACAACCTCTGCGGAGTAATGGTAGTGAACGAGACGCGGGTTCTATTCCCGACTGGAAAAAGCAAGTCAAAGACTCCAAGGTGAAATCTTCGGCTGCGACTAGGATTAACATTAAATTAAGACGAGGAAGAACAAGAACATTTTACTACTTATTTCAGAATAGAAAATTGCACTAACACATTTCAACAGGTCACATAATAGTCCACGAGTATAGACATACCAATATACAAAAATCAATTATGCAACGGGATGAACAGGGCAAAATGTATTCCTTTATGTGTATAAAATAAACTGACACTAGAGAGAAATTTGATACATTTGACGCAATAGGTACCATAATTTGTTGAATTCAGAAGTAGGATTGCGACTCCATCCTCTTCCATGTTCTCATGACCCACATCTGAATCAATTGAGGAAATTTAGGTGCTGCCAGGTACGGTGTAGGTGCCTTCATACTCGACGCAATAAACTCGATTGCCACGGCGACGGCAGGATGCACTGGACAATCATCTCCATTGTCTGACGCTCAGGAGATTGAAGGGCCAATTATTTCAATATATCTTACGACACCAGCTCACGTAGTACCAGAGCTTGGAGAGTAAGAATCTAATGGATGAGTAGTTTGGATTTGAATTTTGTATACCTATTTACTTTTACGCTTAATGGAAATAATTATCACGGAAAAAGTAAAAAAATGACATAATTTTTACTTTTTTGGTTGATCTTATCTTAAAGCGTGTACTTCTTCAACTGCTATTTAGCCTTTAGGAAAGTCTGTGTACAGCGTGGAATCTAAAATCGTGGATGGAACACAGATCCTCTATTACTACGAGTACATTAGAGATAAATAAATTAGCAAAATGTATACGACTTTCTATAGCTAGCTCATCTTTCGAGATAATACAGTCTACAATTTCGTACAAATAGAAAAAAGTTTACTCAGATCAGGTGTCATGTCTGTGGTAATCGCTAAAAGAGCTAGCAAAAGTATCCACAAACCTATACATCTAAATTCCCTTTGGACACAAGTTAATACCGAACAAATCTGTACATCTATAAACCCTTGTCGAGCTAAACCTCAACTAGTTGTCCCTCCGAATCCTTTGTGGACGTAACTTAAAACGTGTAGAAATTAAATAAAAGCACTTTGCAAAGGTGTCGCCCGCAGTTGGGCACATAGGGCCCGCATACGCATGCCCTCCGAGATAGTTTTAAACGTTTTTAGTGCACATCAGAAGGTAACAATTGGACCCTTATGAAACGAGAGTTAGTTGAGGTGTTTTGTTTTACGAGGTCTATTATTGGGTAGTGTGGGGCACGAGAGCAGTTTCGCTAATATGAACCCTTGATAAAGTACTACTGAATTAGATACACTGATGATATTTTTATAGTATTAAGAAACAACAATTCAGTCTATCGTTTCTATTTCTTAAGATTGAAGTATAGAACAATTCTACCATCGTCGTCTTATTTCTTTCCATCCATCCATCCATCGACTTTTATTGGAACAGTTCCCGCGTGGGCCTCTTATCACGAGAAGAAAGCCTAAGTCAGAGCAACGTATGTTAGTTGAAGGTTAGTCAAAACTATCAGAAAATAGTTTCGCGAAATATCCTTTTGAATCATCCAGCACTTATGTTGTTGGGCTGGTTTAAATGATTTCGTTAGCAAGTCAAGCGAGTAAGTAGTACACGTGGACATGAGGCATCATCGCAAACGATTTCTCGGAATACAATTGGTCCAATCGGTACAATACTATTCCCAATTGCTACTCAAACACTAATACAGGATCTAGGATATCAGTTTAATGTTTCAATTTCATGAAGTAAGTGCGGGGGCACACGGTGCGTTGCGTCGCCGCACCGCAGAAATTTCGGCCAATCGGCGGCCATACGAGCGGCCCCACACCGCTTCTGTGGCCGCCGATTGGCCGAAATTTCTGCGGTGCGGCGACGCAACGCATCGTGTGCCCCCGCTGTAAGAAGCTCTTAATTCGTAATGAAATTGGAAAAAAATTGCTTGGTAGTGCTAAGATGATGCTGGGTACTTAGCTTCGAATGATCCTGTTGTGCTAGTACTCTTCAACATTATCTTCTTGCGTAGTAGTCTGACTCTCCTGTTGATAAGAAGTACCTAGTCCTTATACCGTACGAATATAAAAAGGTCATAATATCGAATCCTAATCTTCTAATATATAAAAATCAATGCCACTTTTCGTTGTTATTTTATAACTCAAGAACGGCTGAACCGATTTGGCTAATTTTAGTCTTGAAATATTCGTGGGTGTCCAGGGAAGGTTTAAAGGATGAGAAAATAGGTACAGCGGGAATGGGAAAAAATGGCGGTACGAAGTTCGCCGGGACAGCTAGTCTTTCATAGAATTGAATATTTTCATATTTTTTATTATTCATAATAATAAATAACAATTGTTAGACGTTGAAATACGCAAAAAGCATCGATTAGCGGGATAGGAGCGTTTATCTGGGTCCAAATAACTATATTTTTTTCAATTACAGTTTCACATAGCTACAGCCAAATTAAAAATCGGTGGTGCGTTTTAAAACATGGAGATTACGTAACTAGAATATAAAACTAAAGAACAGACATCAGGTGTTACAGTCCCTTCCCACTTAAACAAATGAAGGGGTCACTTGTACCCCAGAAGACAAAGCTTTGTCAACCCCCCAAACACTCCCATATGCAAATAGGCAAGTCGTATAGTTTTCTCCACATAACCTCAAACTCCATCACTCATTGTCAAAGACATAACCCTCACTACCCATTATTAAAAAGGTATTCAAAGGTACAGAGGGGACCTTTTTGTCCTCAATTGCCGGTAGGTACCGTTAATAGGTCCAAATTAATAATTTCCTTGCCCGCATGGTGCGACGGTGGCCGTGATGGCAGATAGCTACCCTTGGCTCTTTTGTTTCGTAATTGAAACTTATTTTCGCTTGACCGACGGAATTTTTGTTCTCTTTTGGTGTGTGAATTTTTGTCTGTTATTGTTTTAAGTTGTGGGAGCGTGTGGAATTAATGAAGTTAATTTAAACGCGTGAGTAACATCTCTGGAAATGTTTATCGTTATAGGAATCGGTAACAGCTTTCATAGGTGAGTTTTAATATACATGTCTATTAGTATATATTTTACAGAGAGGTTAGAAACTGGAACTCGTGCTTTCCTTCAACAGAAAGTTCAAATTATGGCTCTCCCATTAATACTTCTTACAATACACCAGTACTTCTTACAATTTTATTAGCACCACAATTTATATATGTGCTGGATAATTCAAAATATGTCGTTTTAAGGGCATAAAACTAAAATTTTCTGGAGGTTTACTTTTGGTAAACGAACGCTGTTCTGCCTCAGCCTCTCGTGGTGGGAACTCACACGGGAACGATTCCCGTTACCACTTCCCATCAGGTAGGCAGTGTGCTTGTCTGCCACCTAAGTAGTATAAAAAAACTCTTTAAATCTTTCTTATAGGTACTCCCTACCATGGTTGTAAGCAAAAAGCTTGTTCCCGTGTGAGACTATAATATTCATTCAAATAACACTCAGATGTGTCTAGTAGTAAATAAAATAAAATAAACTTTTTGAAAGAAATTTATCTGAGCTCAATGTAATCACTACCTTTTGTGTTTAGTAATCTAGTTGAGTACATATACTTTCTGCCAAAATTATTCCCAACTGCCACCTCAAAAAAAATCAGTGCCACTTACATAGCAATTTCCGTGGGATTAGCGAGTAGGGTGTCCACGCCGCGAGCGTTTGGGGACAGAACAATAGACTCTCACGTGACCTAGGCGCGTGTCGCACGGCAAGCGGGACGCCAGGGGGGGCAGGGGAGCAGAGTAATGCAATATTTGTTCTGCGACACACGGGTGACACGCGCCCGTGCGTTGTGCACCTATAGCCAGAGGTAACGAACTGAATCACAGTTTTTGTACCCTCTCAATAATGGGTGCTTGATAGTTTTGATAGGAATTGAAGTGTAATGTATAGATGTTATGTGAAAGCACTGTTATTAAAATTAGAAATGCGAAGGACAAGATGAGAAGAAATATATTACAATTTAAACCTAGAAGATAGAAACTACCAGAGTGACTGATTGATGTAAATAAATAAATATTTTACAATACTCTACACAACGCTACTTTTCCTATGGTAAACATAGCTTAACTAGCTTGTATTATGGAATCAAGAATGAGGATAAACTTATAGATACTTTTTTTTTGTAAATTCATACATATTATACATAGAAACCAATGCAATTAAACATATTCATGCATAAAATATTTGCACTGAGTGGAAATCGAACCTGCGCCCCTTGCGTTGCAGTCGAACGTTCTACCGCTACGCCATAGAGGTTGTTTTTGTGTATATTTCAAGAAAACAATACTAGATATAATATGAAGAACTTATTGCTACAAAACCAAGGCTATAATGATTAACAAAGAACGCTTATCATATTTCTGGTGCACTCCACGCCCAGGTTAAGACAACGATCTGCTGTCATATGAGTCCTGTACTGTGTTTCTATTTTAAAATAGCTATTTACTTTGTAAAAGATCTGTAAAATTGAGTTTTGCTTCAATAAATTTATCTAAACAAACAAGTCTAACTACAAAGTTCAAACTACAATCAATGTTGAATACCTCTGTGACGCACGATAATCCCTACACATGGGGTGCAACGATAAAAAGATAATGCGGGCGAGTCGCGTGCGCATCAAAAAACTGGCTTTAATGATGCACCTATACAAGCCGGGCTTATCGCGCCTGCGCGTACCGCGTATTGTACGGCGCACAGCAAAAATAACAAATGAGCTTAATTATAATACCTCGGCAAGGGGTGCGCAGAGCGGTGACAAAATAAACATGCTAGCAGGAGGTCTCGACGTGTTTTTATTGACGATTCGTGCTGAGCAGTCAATGTCGCGAGAGTAATGACGGGAATGGATTTCAGAATCCCCTGCCATTTGACGGTAATGATGATTTCTTATCTCTGAAGGAAAAAAATATTCTTGTTTTCAATCGGTATACTTACATGTTTGTCGAATGTAAATATCAATGGCTTTGTTGTAGTGTTTAAGCGTCATATATTACGGTGTTTATGATTTGGAGAGCGGAATGTATGTTTTCTTTGGAGTTATTGTTAGTTATTATTTGGAGTTCAGTTTATATTTTAAGCTACTAAGATTACAAACAAATACATGAACTTTTTTTAAAGTTAAGTGAGTACTGTGACCGATAAATATTTACAACAAGATAAACAAAATATCTCTCAGGTATTGTTATACTGGGTGGCGCAAAAGTAAAGACCCTATTTGGTTCGGCTATAACATTTTTTCTAAATTAGAAAACTAGATTTAGGTTTTTTTAAATGTATATTTGTACCATTAAATTTCGTACCATTAGGATTTAAAGATGATGTCTTTTAAATGGTGACCTCCAGAGTTGATACACATTTGAGCCCTATTTATGACATTTTGCATAACTTGCCGTAACACTTCCTGCGATATGTTCGTTATTTCTTGACGAATGTTTTCTTTTAGAGCTGCGAGAGTCTGTGGCTTGTTCACATACACCCGAGATTTCAAAAAACCCCAAAGAAAGAAGTCTGGACTGGTCAGATCGGGTGATCTTGCAGGCCAAGGCAAATCGCCAAAACGTTGTGTTCTTATCACTGATGAATTATTCCGTAAGAACATTGACACAATTATTCCACGTTCTTGGGGAGTAAAACGGTCCATGTTTATTTTCAGTGTATTTTACATTTGTTCTCTACACAATTTTCAACAACAGAATAACAGAAAATGTCATATAAAAAAAATAAAGGTATTTTCTTTAGTGCCACTACTTTTGCGCCACCCTGTACATAGGAAGATAGGAGGAAGAGAAGAAGATAATAGGAAAAGTGTTAAAGAAGTAAAGTAAATCCTATGTGTATCCGAAACCATGCAAAGTGCATCATAAGATACTTAAGGTTCAGATTGCCCGAGAGGGTGCTATTTTTTCAGCTAAGTCGGCCAATTTGTATTCAGAAACGCTGAAGAGAATTTAACATACCTACCTAATTGAAAAGGAAACTTTAAATCTAAAAAAAAATAAAGCCTACCAGAAATAAAAGAAATCCCAAGGTAAACTCGTTTAAAAATCGGCTTGACAACTGGCTACTACTGGACAATTATGGCGCTTAAAAAAGTGACGGACAGATAAAAAAAAAACAGACTATTACCTACATTTAATCACTAGAAGTGAACACATCAGCTCATAGCTAATCTAGTTCAGGTTATATGAGGTAAATATGAGTGCACTCATATTTCTCGCACTTCCTACCCCTATGAGCTAAACAGGCGTCGCGCGTCGTCAGTGTCTTCTTTATACGAGTGTCAATCTTAGCCGTTTCCAAACATCGCATTTTATAGACTGGTGTCCGCTCTTCGAGTCCTCCTTTTATTAATTTGTTTTGGCTTTAATGCCCTCCCATTATTACAATTATTTTGCCGTAGTACGTTTAACAGGTAAGCACCGTAAGTAACATAGTTGTTTGTGTTTCAAATACCTATATTGTGCGTAATTTATGTTACAAAAATCTTCTTTATGAACTTAAGTGAGTTAATTAAAATTTAACTGTGTCAAATTTCAAGTTCATCCATTCGCGAAAGTTCATAAAAAGGTTAGAAGTTTCTGCTTCACGTATTTACATTTAGATGTAGTATTTATGTACTAAAGCTTCCAATTAGGTACGCAAATTACAAAAGTGAAGAAAATGTATGCATTCGCGTTTAGAAAAAATAGTTCACATTCATACTTGCTTGGATTTTAACTCCGTTTTTGAAGTTGGTTAAAAAGTACCGAAGTATAATTTATCCGTGTTCTAAATTCAATAATACCTACCTACTATGCATAGTTTGAATCTAGATAACCCTATGCAGTATATTGTAGAGTACCTACCATTAACATTATTATAGGTGTCCAAAATATTTTTATTTACGCCCTATAATTTTATATAGTAACAGTTAACAATAACAGTTATTTTACATGTCACTCTTATTTTCGGACAACAAAATATGAGATCATATGTTTGAACAATAATTACCGTTCGTACATTAAAATTACTATCATACATTGGAAACAACAAGCCTTTCACAATAACACCCTCAATGCTGGGATTTATTCGGTAACCGGTTAGCATTGTTCGTTCGTGTTATAAATCATACAAATGTGTCGCACGGACTAAAAATCATTGGGAGAGTAATTTATTGTAGGTAGGGGGTTGCGCGGGGCAAGGTGAGGGCGACTTTTTGTGAACTATTGTGTAACGGCTGGATTCCGGTTAAAATCGGCGGCTTTGTCACCCTACGCGGATACGTCAGTGAGCGTCACGCGAATGCAATTGTTTCACTTGCAACCGACATTCAATTGTCATCGTCGCTTGAGGCTTGAAAGTGACGCTTTCATACTCTTTATTTGATCGAATTATTATCTATACAAAAAAATCAAATTGAAGTGTCTGTTTATAATGTTATAATAACCGGTTTCTAATATAAGTATACGCACGATACTTAAAGGAAAAAAAAATATTAAAGAATTTTTGTCCGTCTGTCTGTTTATTCCAGGAAATATCTGAAGGAGCAGGATTTTGACAGGATTTTTAATGCAAATAACTACAGTTAAGGCGTAACTGGGCTATTTATATGTTTACAAAAAGTCAGCAGGTTTACCGGCTTGGGCCACCAAGATATTACTAGGACCCTAAAGACCCACCTGCCTAAATAGTATCGTTATCGTTAGAATAGTTTGTGATGATCACCAACGAATCAGAACGTACGATAATTGCGACCTCTTTGATTTTCAAGGGTATTTTAATCTAAACACATTTCGGAAATTCTAATAATTCCACAAAAACAATAACACATTAACGTTATTTAAAATCCCATGATATCCGCGATCATATCCGCAGCACATTTGACAACTAACTCGTACTCGTACACATTGTCCGCCGAGTTGGCAGGTTGGGGTGACAATCTAATAAAGTGTCCCGCACCCCGCTGAGACCGTCCGATTACGTGCTGCAAATCTAGTTACCCTACACTGATTAATATTATGGCCGTACGTAGGTACCTACTCGGGACACTTGACGCCCAGTTTTATAAAATTGAAAATGTAATCGTATTATGGTTGAGATGCGTGCTTTTTTCATTATCTTTGTGAATATCCAATTGAAAACAAAACAGTATTCTGAAAATACATAGAAAAATCTGACGTTTGTGACTTAAAAATTGTGAACTAACTAAAATGTTCCGCCATTCCATGATATTTTCTGTTAAATATTTGCCAGCTATAGCTATTCCTTAGTGGAATGCACTATCATAAAATCAGACGTGCTCAGGCTTAGTCTTTACCAGCCTTTGAAACCTCTCACCTAAGATGATTTTCCATTGGGATTTTCTTCTTTGCAATCTCGAAGTCGTAACCGTGACCGGGAACATTCAGCAATGACTTGAATGAAAAATGACTATTTGTGAATGTTACCGGTCGACTTGACCCTTAACTCTTTGTTTTACATAGGAGTCAATTGTTCAATTGAGAACTGTATCACAAAAAAACCCATGAAGTTCAAATTACTTCACATTCCTATTTTCAATTCTACGGGAATTCAATAAAGCCATCGTCAACCGGAGGTAAAATGTCGATAAATATTCATTGCAAGGTGCGTCTGTCGATATAAACTCGATATAAATTGAGCTGAACTATCGATAAAACTGGATCTGCGTTTATGAGGTGCAAATGGCGCCCGACGGAGAAGCCATTGGCGGGAAACATGCGAATGTATTGTGTCGTTTATTGGCTGTATTGAATGTTTCTTGAACCTGCATTTTAATAAGTGGTTCTGTAAGCTTCTTTTAATGATGATGATGAGAATAATTTGATTGATTTGATGGGTGATCGATTAGAGATATTTTTTAAAGAATATTAGCAACCGAAATTACTTACATTCCCCCTTACCCCTCCAGCTAAGCTAAATAGCTTTTGTTAGGAGTACATTCACGTCGGTAGTGTAGGTAATAGCCAAGATTCGAACCCGGGACTGATCGCGATTTTAAGCTTACGTGCTTCAAAGAGTACGTTAAAAGTCTATACCGGCTGTCAACAGTCGTTAGGTCAGTGGAGAGGCGTACATGAGTGATCTGAACAACTTTGTCAGAGGTTGGTCACTAACTATATCTCAGACTGGGAGGTCAGACGGTAGTTGCTCCCATTATAACCGAAAAAAACAAGCCACATCATATTTTAAGCGGATCCCCGACTTTGAGGTGAAGGTCTCTGATAGGACCGGGAGATGAGATGGCGATCCCTCCAGGGCCAGAGTAAGAGTTTGGAAATCGCGGAGCCCGCCACCAACCCCTTTCGTCCCGCTGTCGGAGAGTCTTCCCCCCGGACATGACCTCCCCTGGATCAGGTGGAAGTCCCTAAATAGACTTCGAACACAAGTCGGCCGAAGCAGGGAGAATCGGTCTAGGTGGGGTTACTCAGATGACGTGGACCTGGGGTGTGAGTGTGGAGTAGCTCCACAGACCATGGCCCACCTGCTGACGTGTGCTGCATGTCCATCTACCTGTACTCCGGAGGACCTAATGAGTGCCTCCGAGAATGCGATTCAGGTAGCAGCATACTGGGAAGATAGAATTTGAGAGTAGAAGCACCATCGATTCGACTGAATGAATGAACGCAAGAACTTCAGTTTTTTCCATTTAACGACAAACAACAATAGAATAATTTCATTGTGCATTGATTTAACATTCCTAAATCATCAACAGATCATGAATATACATTTTCTTTCTTACTCTCATAGATAGTAAGATTCCAGTATGTCCAATAAAAAATCACTTACCTGAGTTAGGTGTCATGTAATGTCTCTTTAAGTCAAAGAAGACATTACTCCAAGAGCTTTACTGCAGAGGCGTTTTAACGACTACTAACATTGTAGTCAATAGTCAGTAAATTGTCTCCACTGCACCGTGCATAGTCGTAAAACACTGAAGTTGGTGCAAACTTACACTACTTTATGACGAAAGGTAGGTATAACTGGTTATTTCTAACCTACATTGTCTGTCTTATACCAACTTAGTGAACATTCAGAGTGCGTAGAAATTTCACTCTTCCTGGCTATTAGTAATAAATGTTTAAGGTGTTTCAGCTGAATTTAGCTATCAAAATTTGGAGTAGTCTTGTGAAGTTTTCTCATAGGTAAAGTATGTATGAACTTCTGAGAGAAAAATATTCTAGTAGTCCCATAATGGAACTAGAGAATAGGACACTACTGGGATATGGCTAAATGACTCGCAAAAGACTCGGTTGAAATTTCTTTTATTCAAAAACTAGCTGTTGCCCGCGGCTCCGCCCGCGTGGAATTCTGATCCCGTTCATCGCTGATATATAGCCTATATGTTAATCCAGGGTATAAACTATATACATACCAAATTTCAACCAAATCGGTCCAGCCGTTTATGCGTGAAAGAGTAACAAACATCCACACATCCACACATCCACACATCCACACATCCATTCTCACAAACTTTCACATTTATAATATTATATAGTAGGATGTCGCGTCAATAGATATTTCTGTCTGATTATAAATTTCATTACCTATTATAAAGTACGTCTACCGCGAACAGCACTAAAGCACTGAAATTAAATGCAATAGCGCTTACCTTCTAAATCTAATTGACCTATTTGAATATTATTAGTGATGTGCCAACACAATAAATATATCGATAAGTATCGATTTTTTTTTACATAATAGTTAAACTATAACTTCTTAAGCTTTTGTGTAGATGATTATACAACATTTAACCGAGTTCACTTTCTTCGAATATGAGAACAGCTATCTTCATCACTGTTCATTGCATGGAAGACAAAATAGAATCATCAGAATAAATTAATTTCATTTTGGTATTTTTACTTGGTATTTTTTTTTTAAACATGATGTAAAATACTAATTAGCACTACAATCAATATAATTCATATAAGAAAACATGCGAGGTAATCTTTGAGACTGCCGGTAGAAGAAGTGAGAACAGACCGTATAAAAAATATAAAAAGTAATATTCACAAAAATTGACAAACAAGTAGGTACTACTGGCCATATAGAATTTAAAAAACTATATCGTTATGCGTGAAAGACGGAGGTGACGATGGTGCGAGGTCCATGATCTTTAACCCAAAGTTATCTAAGAAAAATACCCAACAGAAGCATCTGAAGAAGTTTGCAATTAAAAAAAACTCAAAGAAAGCTTATTACCTCCAGTCCAACCTCTTTCTTGAATGAAGTTAGTTAAAACACAACACTTTATTCATATCATTACCATGCGTATCGACAGCAGCCAGCCCTCACCGGCGGCGGTGGTTGGCGTGTGTGTGACACCGCAGCACTAGTTAGCATACAATCCTCGTTTGTCACACTAATGCGCGTCGGCAGCACGCCACACACGCCGACGTTCCAACCGGGCCCGCTATGGTAATCGTCGCTAGAGAAGTTATACATTTGGTGACGTAGGCAGTGGTGGGCTCTGAAGTTGCATGAAATAGATCCTTCAATCATGAAAAGGCTATCAGTTTCACTAAACATGTGTAATGAGAATTATTAAAAGAAGCGTCGAGGAACTATCGTCATCTATCTTTTGAGGTCGGTGCAAGATATCGTTTGCTTTCATACTTTCCAGCTATGTGCAATTCGTCTCTGGCACAATTTTCTTTGCCATATTATTTTTCATCCAATAAGGAGAGTAGATATTACAGCGAAGTAGATCTAGGTGCAGATTGTGTCACCAGACTTTCGTCCACAATTAATGTAAGTATGAATTTATTTCTCGCAAATATAAAATATCCATTTTATCGTCATCTACATGTTCATGTTCAAGTTGCATCTTTGAATAAATAAATTAATGAATTACATAAATTACTTTTATCTATTTGGATCATTGAATGAGAGTTCCTAAACCTAATACTAATAGAAAATAATGTCTTAATTACACTTCAAAATTCTACAAGCAATCAATGTCTATAACAGTTAAAATTAATTCATAACAGTATCACGAAGCTCACTAAAGTGACAAAGTTTCTCCTATAACGTGAGACAGAGACGCAAATTCATCTTGTTGTCCATTAACAGAATAGAGGCGCGACTTTGAAGACCTGCACATAAACACTTCAATAAACGCACATTAAAAGATATGGCTCCAATTTAACTTGAATTTATGGTCACCGTAGTTCTCGTACTATGAGTCACTCAACCCTATGATGTTAATATCTTATGGACTGATATACATTGAAGTATAACTACACAATTGCATAATGCTATACCCAACAAAAGTAGCAATGGATGTTACAATACATCAAATTATTGTATTGTTTGGCCCCATGTCACGTGCGATGACTTAGGTTTAGGTACTTAGTCCCCCACAAGCATACGCGCCATAAACTCTTAGAAATGTCCCGTTTATACTTCATAAAATTTATATGCACTTTTATTTCATCAATAAAGATCGATTTGAGTATTTTGTTTGTCGCAACATTCAAGATGAGGGGTTGTGAAAGATGATACTGCCAAAAATAAAATTGAAAGAGAGTAATGTATAAATATGTATTAGTAACATATTGTAGGTAAGTAATAGAAAGATTGAAAGCATGAGACTAGAAAGAGAGGTAGTAGATCCAAGAAAAGATGGAGACCTTCAAGGAACGGTGTGACTTAATTGTAGATGCTGATGATTAATTTAGTCTGTAACAGTTACAATTCTGAAAAATCAAATTCAATCACGTTCTGATTACTACAGCTAAGTTTAAATTGTATGAATATTCACTTCATTGTCTTGCATAGAACTCATGAGGAAAATCATGCATTCTATCAGCTTATCGATATTAAGGTAACAAGCTATTTAAAGCAGCTAAATGCATTGTATTTATTTGATTCTGCGTTTTAGTTATAAAATGTAGACACAAAAAATATCTCAGCGTCATTTATGAGTTTACCCTGTCCAATGGTAAGAAACTGTAGAATGGTCAACAATAAACATATTAAAATAGTGAATTTCAGTTTGAAAGCGATCAATACCTTTTAATAGGTAAAATTTTAAACGCAATATTCAAAATGAAGAAACTTCAAAACTACATCCACACTGTAGATAATTAAGAAGGAAAGACAGAACTTACTTAAATTACATTAGAAGATCTTTACCAAAAACTCATAGAATAAGATGAGCTTGAACCAAAAATATAATTTATAACGAACCACCATCGTCACCAACAAAAGCCATAAAACAAATCAAAAGAGCCGTGACAGTAAATTCCGTACGCACCTCTAATAAAGAGCAATCATTATTATAGCCCTGACCATGGGCCCCATAAAACACCTTGGAATCATTGCGGAGGAGATAAAACGACACTTTATTATGGTAACAAACAACCATTTTGATCATTTTATAGATACTCATACCACTTTGATGGGTGTATGAATTTTTTATTAATGAATAAAATTGGGAAATTAATTTGAGGTTTATGGTGTAAGGGTGGGGAACGTATGGATATGCACTTGTAATATAAAGATGTACTAAAATACAAATATTGTTTTATAGTACGTTCATCGTTAACATCCATCGTTCCCATACAAAACATTTTACGTTTACTAAGTTCAGAATGTGTAACTGAAAAATGAATTAGTTAAATTGACACTAATTAAAAAAAAACAGAATGTATATTTCTCTATGGGTAAATTAAAAAGACTAGATATCTTAACAATAACCAATAACAAACTAGATTGTAATAATTCTAGAACCAATTAGCAAACACTGACCCAAAGCAATTTCAGTTGAAAAGTTATCAGTCAAGTAAAACTTTACCGCCAGAAAATGAGCACCATCCCCAACAACTACTACAACATTATTATCGTTACAGAAGCTTATCTTAGAACAACAAAATGCTACTACTTTAAAAATAAACCCTTTCTGTATTGCTACTGTAATATGAAATATTTAAAGCTAACAGCTCCTCAAAAGCAAGGTGAATGGCGTCCAAAGCAGAACAAATTGATCATTTCTTACGAAAAGGCTAACACACTTAAGATCCATTCAGCCACTAACATGATTACTTCTCCCTCAGGCAAAGGGGTGCAAGTGCAAATTAACGATATCCACGATATTCTCCTTTTGATTCGCCACTCGCCAGTGCGCACTACGGTTTATGTTAATTTAATATCACAAGGGGTACGTTAGTAATGGTGGATTTTATAGAAAGTGAAAACGACTTCTCGCACCGTTGGATCGGATTGTAATAAAAATATTATGTTTGCTTGTTGGGGTAAGGTAATGTAGTTATGAAAATAGTGAGCGAATTTTTGGCGGTTTGTTCCTTATTTACATGGGGCATAATATATACTTACTTTGTATGAGTATTATGCGTAGATACATAGGACGACCGGGTTGGTTTGATCTAGGAAGTACTACCCACTACCCAGTCCCTAACACCCGTATTCACAAACGATACTGTGAGGTCTCATAGTGTGCTCGAGCGCATAGGGCTGGTAAAATTAATTCACAAACATCACGGAGCAGTATCTAACGCAGTGCGTTCCCTCAACGAAGTATTACTTAAGTGTTATCAATGAATAAAAAGGCTTGCCAGAACGAACGCACTGAGAATTTGTCGTTCTTTGCACAGTTTTGGTAGTACGCATAGCGAAGTATTGTTTGTGAATACGGGTGTTAATGTAGTAGTGCACTTTGAATTGCGTGCAAGTTTTCTTTTTTCTCTTCATTTTATTCTGTGCACTTAGCGACTAGCAAATATTGTGACTCCTAATTATTCACTTTCTAAACGATTTGATTGATTTTGATGATATCTATTGTTTTGCACTTATGGGATAATCTGAACGGTTCTTAGTCATAATTAAGTTATTTTTCTCAACACACAGAGAGAAATTTAAAGTACATATAATTTACTAGGACAGCAAATATCATAATGCCTACGTTGTTTAATGTTATATAGGTATATTTAATCAAATTCGTACAGCATTTTTTGTGATCTCAAGTTATAGATATTCAGACATCCAAACATACAAATTCTCACACCTATAATAATTGCAGGATCTAAATTTCATCCTAAGCACAGATCAATAGTGCATTCATAATCAGAACTGGATTGGACGGCTGCACCCTTCAACACAAAATAAATAGGCTCTAAAGGGTTGATTCACACGAGAGTGAAATCGCACGTCACTCACACATAAGTGTTATACCGTTCGCATTCGTAGCACAATCTAACGAATAAGTACTTTCGTTCTACTGTGGCCGTAGCATGTGAATTTAGAAGCGGCCCAGCGATTGAAGTGGGATCCTCATAAGCAGATAATATACTCGAATGTGAACGTGGTAGTTCAGTCTGTGATAAACTAACTATGCAAGGTACAAATCACTCTTTCGTATTAGGCTAGGAGAAATATGAATTTAAAGAAATCTGTTGTGAAATAGAAGTCTGTCTGAAAGAAAGCAGTTATGCGCCGGTATCTCTGATTTAGGCAGATCGTGCTATAAGTCTAAGTATCAACAATTTAAAGCAGATAAAATACGTAACACAAGAACAGTCACGCAAGGCGCATCGTTATTCAATAGTTTATATGGCACGGTAACAACTTTACTCTCAGCTTCAAAACAAATATGGAATACCTACACCTATATTTACACTTGATTTATTCCATCTTTCATACTTTGAGGATAATATTGTGTACAACTAGGTAAGCCATTATGAAAAAAGGAAGGAGTGAAAATTCGTTAATACATTTGCATTTGTGATGTAATGTAGGTTCGTAACTATATTTTATAATCGAATCTAAAAGTCAAAGCATCGTCATCAAATCTTCATAACACCATCCTGCACAATACTATTTAACCACAACGAATAAATGAGCCGTGATAACAAGACTATGACCATTGCTGATCAAAATTCAATTCGCACAATACAACCCACACCTCGATATACCGCATCAAAAATCCAGGGGGAAAACAAAGGCAAGGTGCACACTGTGCGACCGATCGCGCGCGTCAAATCTCCGACTATTGTGTCGCGCGTCGCCCTCGTCGCGTCGCACGCATTAAATATTATTATTACAAGATTTATCGTGTGGAAAATTGCACTTATTGTTGTTAGAACTGCAATATTTCATGTGATTATGAATTTATTTTTATGTTAATTACGTACGTGTATCGGGCTTTTATTGGTACGCACATTAAATGTAACGGTCTTCTTTTTATGTTGTCAATGATTATGTCTTGCTATGATGTGAATAATGATGGTTTGCATTAGGGAGGTGCTTGTAACTTCAACTACAACTTCAAGTGGCAAAACTATAAAACATCGTATCTAAAATTTCCTATTTTGTACAATTTGCACTGTATCTTATTATAGTGAAATATTAAATATTGAGAAATATTTTTCAGGTATGGATGCGAGCCGCTTCCAACCGGTCCTATTGGAGATCTATAGGGGAGGCCTATGTCCAGCAGTGGACTTCCTATGGCTGAAATGATGATGATGATGATGATTCATTATATCACTCTTTACTATAGTGGTCCATTGAGAGTTGAAATGGCATTTTTAGTTAGTTATTCTTATATCAAAACTTGTTACCAAAGCAGTTATAACTGCTCTCACACTAGGTACAAAGTTAGCTAACCCAAGCCAATATCTACCAAATCCTGTCACGATCATCAAAAACAAACGTTTTTTAATCGTTCATCCTTCGGCTTAACGCACCCTCGCTTTGATCGACAATGGCGAGTGGCGGGCATTCGCACGCACGAGCAGCTCGCGACGGTGCAGCACGGGGTTTAGAATCAATCAAGGTATGTAGGAGCAGAACGACGTAAGCGGTCTAGTGTTACGTAGAGTTAAAAGTTTTTGAGATACAGAAGTATTCAGGTATGCATCAGAGTTGCTTTTTTAATACAACGATTACGTATAACACACTTATACTTTTCCATTGCATTTGATATTTAGTCGCGCGCTCAGGTACAAAACTATAATACTGTGGAAAAGTACTTGTAGTGTACAAAGTTCCGCCAAGTGCTATAGACCAAGAGTAAAAACAACGATTATGAAATTTGTATACTGATATAACAATGACTTAAGAATATGAAATCAATAAGTACTTACATACTTAAAAAAAAAAAAAAAAAATTTAAGCATAGGTGCAACCGGGTCAATATTAAAAATCAAAATTGTATAGATTTTTTAGTGCGTTACTAAAACTAAATGATTAATTAACAGACTAACCACATTCTCTTTTTCTTCATCCTAGAGCGTTAATATCAGTCGCGCCGAAGCTTTGACCTCGGAGTCTGGGGTCCACCATTTCCAGTCTAACTGCGGATTTGACTGAACTTCGATCAATGAGACTAAGCACATTGAGCAGCTGTAGGTATATAACAGAGTAGTTGATTAAGCCCTACATTTAATTTTAAGCCCTTCCAGTCCTAAGCCTTTTCCACCCAATCCATAGAGATTTAAATAAGTATAAATAGTGCGTAGGTATCGTCCACACTGTACGTCAAACAATAGGTGCGGGAGGGGACGCGACGTGCCGCGACTAATCGCCTTTTCATCTGCGCACAATCGCAGTGTGCACGCTATTATTAATAACGTGCGCTGTTGCTTTTTCACATGGCTGGCGAATAAAAAGAGTCAGTAAGTTTTAAATATGTTGGCGAACTGATTGTTTGGCTTAGGTATTATTAAAAATTCTGGGAATGTTTTTGAACACTTTCAGGGAGTTTCGAACATTATTTGATATTAGTATGTATTACAGTGGTATGGGAATCAGTGAGTATTTTTGTTGGAGTTTTGTTTAATGTGGAGTTAAAATTAATATTTAGTACGAAATTGTAATTAATTGGTTTTATATCTGAGAAAGCCAGAGGCCTTTCCGTCTCCATTTTTGCATATTTCCTTGTCTGAAATGTACTAATCCATAAGCCATAAGCCATGGTAACCACTTTCCATCAGTTGGGCCGTGTGCTTCTCTGCCATCTAAGTGATGTAAAAAATTTGATAAACTCGAATTAAGTTTATACATTCAAAACAATACGATTCTTCGATACACATACGTTACCGAACATAAGAACTGAGTCCCCGGTTTTCCACATTTAGCACATTTACCAGTTTCTGCAATGGCTTCAGGTTGTCTAAGATATTCCATCAGTGGGGCGATATGTGTGACGACAACGCAGTGATGTAATGGTAAAATGCGATTCAATGCAAAGGTCTAATCAATCAGATTATACATTTCCTATGACTTAATTCGTTCTTAGTTCAACGTAGAATCTTTTATTGTAACAAAGATAAAAACAACAAGAACACACTGTAACGAGAAAATTATCGAGAAGTAATCTAGTAGCAATTACGGCACAATCAGTGCACATCTGTCACTCGCATCGGCTACCTGTCATATGTTAGCCCTCACTGTACCACACTGGACAGCCTGCCACTACACAGATAGGTAGAAGAAGTACTACTAGGTATGGCAAGTAGAAAATATAACCATTCGGTAGTGTAACCGAAGTTTAAACTCACTAATAATATTTGAACTTACGTTTGCTGAACGCTCATTGCACCAGAGATTCTTATGAGCACTGAAGAGAACGCAATCCAAGTGCCATCCATTCGATGGAAGAGGCAGTCGCTTCACGGAAAATATCAAGGTCTAGCCAAATCCGCAATTAGGATGGGGAAAAGTCTGGGGTCCGCTACCCCAGACTTTGAGGTCAAAGCTTCGGATGCGACTGGGAATTAACGCTAGGATGAAAAAAAGGAACAGGAATATATATCTATAACTAAATCATTACTGGATCCTGTATTGCATTGGTTCCTAACCTAGGGGTAATTACCCCCGCGGGGGTAAAACTAGTGTTTCGCGGGGTTAATAATGAGCGGGGCAGGTTAAAGTCTTGAAAGCCAAATTTCAAAATGATAGTCTGAGTACAATACAGTGTATTGCCTTTATATCAAACTTTAATAGAATAAGTGTCGAATGATTGATGATAGTTTTAATTGGCATCATTATTTTCAGCATCTTTATTATCTTCCGAACTTTTGTATTTATAATATTACTTAGTATTTTGCTTTGCTTATAAAATATTAATATTATAAATACAAAAGTAACTCTGACTGTTACGCTTTCATGCCTAAACCACTTAACTGATTTTGATGAAATTTGATACAGGAGTATATTCAGCCTATAGTCGCGATAACTGATATTCAAGCGGGCGTACCCGCGGGCTACAGGTAGATACTCAGGTTAGTCAAAGTTCAAAAGAGTTCAACTAAAGTGACTTCACATAACACAGTCAACTTAACCTTCTGTATCTTGCCTGTCTCCTGCTCTATAAGCCGTGGGTCTCTTATCAGGCTTAGGGATCTCTTCATTACAGTTATCAACGTACAGATCTTAAAAACGCCACGTGGACAGCATTCTCATGTGTGATGGAGCAGCACTTAGTTTTACGAGATTATGCCAAAGGGATGTTTGGATGGGAATCTCATTAATGTCTGATTGTTGGAGTATCATGTGTATGGCTCCAAATTATAGGCAGGATAATAAGCACCTTAATTATAGTACTATCCAAATATATTATTATAATTTAGTGGCCTTTCATTAATGTTTCCTGAAGGGCTGCAGTGGCAGTGATATTTGTATCCATTTGCAGAATACGTTTAATTCCATTATTTTTCTTTGTACTGTTTGTATGGTTGTGTAAGTTTGTGCTTATATTTACAAGCGATCAGAAGGTTATAGGTTCAATTCCCAAGTTTAACAAAATTTGGTTGTTATATTCTGTTGAGGCATGATGGTTCAATAGAAAAAATATAGCTGAAGTAAATAGGCGTAATATATTGACCTAACCCTTTGAAGTCATCATCTCAGCGTTGAGCCCCTCTTGTGTTCGAGGCTCTCACCTTGGAGCTTGGACTCTGCGTTCCACTTCACATGGTTTTTTGCATCTCTAGCAGTAAAACCATTTCGTAAGTCGGCGAGTTATGAAACACCTATTCATCAGAAGAAAAAATATATTTTTCTTCTCTGTAACATATATTTAGTTAAAAAGAAGTAGGTAAGGAATGATTTAAAAAGCAATTGAATGAAATTTAAGACCCTAAGATGGCCATGGACAATGCACGTTAATTGTGTCTCACGGGGTAGGGTGAGCGCTCCGGTTATCGGTAATTAATAATCGGGCGGCAGAAACGTTTTTAATTTGCGCTACACGTGCGTAACGAATGGAGACGCGTGCAGTCTGTGACGTAGGGGTTTTGATGCTGTGTGGGAATTAAAATATTATTTAAAGTGAATATATTTCTACCTTGGCATTTTCGTAGCTAATAAATATGAGATGATGACAGGTGAAAATGAAATATGACTAATATAATGCCAATGACCGGTAAAAAAATGTGAAATGTCTAGAAAAATGGATCGGTATTTTATGTAAGTAGGTATAACAGATATATGAATTTGTAAAATGGTACAGGCATATAAATTTGTAAAATGGTACAGGCATATAAATAAAAAAGAAATTGAGACCTAGCTAATGTGATGTACTTACTTATAATGCTTATTCCGTCCAATTTCGAATAGGTAATCGGTCGGCGACAAAGATCTTAGGGGCGTTAAAAGAAGTTGTAAATAACTCACATTTTTGGCATACAAAAGTTACCAAAAGTCTGCACACCGAAAAAAAGTCGACAAATCCCAACGTTTACAGAAAAGTGTGACATTCAAACATGGACAGAGCGGCGATGCGTCGAACACTTTTATCAATGTTCGCTTTTCAATAAACCTCTAACAAACTGGCCAGTCGACTCGCAGCTTTTTTACGCCAATAGAGTCGCTTCCGCCGCCGAACGGAAGTGGCCCGATTCAGCCGCGACCGACAACAGGAGCGCTTACCTTAGTTTTTTATTTGTGCCGTCCTGATTTACGGTTGTTTTGAATTTGTTTGGGCCACTGTGTCCGCGCCAAAATGCGCGCGACAGTTTCAGGAAATCTGTTCGTGCTTTTTTCAATTGAACTTGGCGAAGTTGAAAATTGTTATACAACTTGCAGTTACTGCGAAATGGTCAGATATTGTTAAGCTGAAGAATGTCGTTGGCCATATTACCATAAAAAAACAATATCAAAACGTTTATTTTAACTTATAAAGTGAAACTATGTCGGTAGAATTAATTCCTATTGTACGTTGATTTGAGGGAGGCACCGACAGATTAACATGACATGTATGAGTAGGTACAGTAGAGTAAAACCGTATACTACATTATTCTTATTTTACAGAGAATATTATAAATTATAAATTACATAAATTCTACAACATTCTACACAACGCTATCTAGACCCATGGTAAGCTTAATTAGCTTGTGTTATGGAATCTAGAGTGCGGATATACATACTTAGATACTTTTTTTTTTGTAAATACATACATATTATACATAGAAACACCCAGACCAATGCAAATATTTTTATTCATGCATACAAATATTTGCACTGAGCGGGGATCGAGCCCGCGCCTCCTGCGTAGCAGCCGCGTTCACTACCGCTACGTCACAGAGGCAGTCAATATTATAGGTGAGAGGCTTGAATCTTAGCCATTATTGCCCTGGTAACGTAAACCCCACTCTTAACACAAGCAATTTTGGAATTACGTTCACCGTTCCCGATACTACATAAAGTCATAAAGCTATTAAAACTAACCTAATCTTCTTTTCAATTATTCAACACCTAGGCACTACAAAGTACCAACCTGAAATCTTTATTTACTACCAACACAAAGGACACAAACATTTAAAAAAGGAACTTAGCAAAATATTTTTCATTAGGGCCGCGCCACACAATGACAATTGAATCGCACTATACCTTGCGAAGATTACTGCGACTTATTGCGACTCGACAACCGCCGCGTTCAAAAGAATAATATGTCTTTATAACGGATCCCACGGCTTTCCCTGCCTTACTTCTTACACATTTTTCAGTGAAATGTGAGAGCTCCTTTAGTTTTTCCATTCCACTCACATTCAAATTTCAACTCTATTTTCAAAGGAGCAAAATTTACTTCTCCTAACATTGTTGTCTCGTAAAATAGATTGCATTGTCTGCTTGCGTAAATCATTCTGGAATAAGACACGTAAGCTCAACCACACAAAAGGCTACTGTACACAAATTGCACAAAGTTTAATTCAGAATGTATTTGTGCTGGACATATGGTTTTTTGTATTATTGAAGGTAGTCTCACGTGGCAAAAGGTCACTCTCATTTCGTGACGGGTGAATTAAATTTATAAAACGAGAGACAGTGCCCTGGGTTGAATTATCTCACTATTGTCGATTTTAAGAGAGAATACACAAAGTTGTGTGATTCAAAGTAATTGAATCTGAAATGAATTTATGTTTCCTTGCTATCCCCATTCTCTGCAATTCCATTGTAATTGCCAGTTCTTTTAAATAGAAACATAATTATAATTGTTTCTTATAAAGTCATGTCGAAGAAACGCTTTGTCGGAGTACAGTAGTTTCGGGATTGAGTTGTTTCGATCTAAAATATTGTCGAAATTGAGTCGTATCGGAGTTTCATGTTGTCGAAGTAAAATGATTTGTCGAAATTCAGTTTGGGAGTCCACCGTGACGCGACTGGGACTTGCGACCTACATGTAATTAACTCAAACACACATACAATAAATTTAATTTAAACTAATTCAGTCGTTGGAATTCGCAATAATAATAAATCGCTTGCAGCCGGCCTAATACGTGTGAAAGAAAAATATTGTTAACGTTCCATTTGAATTAGCTGATACGTTCATATTACACCTATCTCAATTAATTTGACTTCACCGTAAACGTTTGAAATATTGAACTATTTCCATACACCTTATTGTGATCTCATCTCTTAATAAAATTAATCATTAGTTACATTATGACAAAATACTTAACCTCGACAGTCATCCAACAAATTTCTCACAAAATACAGTCCTATTTATTTTTATTTCTTAGATTTACGAATACTGTATTTCATCTAACGTTTATAGTACTGACTATAAACCTAGCATGAATACACCTACCGAGAAAAACATTTCGACTCAAAATATGTTCGAGAACGTAATGAAAACGGGGACAATATAAGAAAATCAGAACTTATCTCTGCCCCAGGGTATAAAGACGTAATTTTATTAGGCGATACACCTTCACTCTATAAACATAATCTTTCATTTGCACAACTGTTTACGATCTCTGTCCGACTTATCGCTCCATCTCTCCCACTCTTGTTTGTACTGTGTATTTTTCTCTCTTTCTAAATAAAGGTGCGTTTAGTTGTGTGTTTATTTTGATCGCGCAGACCCTTCGGTAATGATGATTGGTTCGCTCGGCTAAATTGGAGGTGGCGCGGACACACGAATTCACTTAGTGGCCGTGTCATGTGTGTGGTGATAACGGTGCACATTCATACACGTCAGTGTGCACTGGCCTTTATGTTTCAACGTTGGTAATTTATATTTATTTAGGTATTATTTTATATTCTAGGGCATTCTACATCGCTGTATCTAGACACATAATAAGAATAGACAGACTTGAGTGCCTAGTGCGAGTTTTTTCTCACATTGACGTCAAAAAGATGTACCTAATTAGGTACTTTACACAATTTTGAGAAAAAGAATTTGAATCATTCACAGATGACGAATAAACGGTGATTTTTTTATGACATTTAATTTACGCCACCTGGCGGCAAACTTGTGAAACATTTATTTCGTATACAAATCACCGATTTCAGAAAAACTCGCACTCGGCACTCTGGACAAGTCTTGAATGAATTCAAGGTTCTCCTATACCTACATACGTATGAGGTACATAGTCAGACTATGAATTTTAGTCATTTCGACATCAGTTCAAGACTATGAATTTTAGTCATTTCGATATCTGCAAAAGAAAGCATTTTAATTCAGTTTTGATTGATTTTCAAAACTCCAGTTAAGTAGGTAGAACATGGTTATTATTTGCACATGGTTATAATTTCTTTTCCCTTGCAATTAGGCTATATCGCATTTGAAAGGGAAAAGGATTCTTCCTTGTTACACGGTGCATAAATTAGCAATACAGTTAACATCCATACCATTGGCGAGCGATTTTTCTATATGTTTTTATAGGCACAAAACAAAACCTGATGAATATTTATGTTTATGCCTATCCATACAGCCCCTCACAGCGTACACCGCCTGCTGTAATTTAGCCGAGTTATGTATGGATTCATAGCAATGTCGCCTCATTACCTTTCTATGAGAATATTTTGTCAACCAATTGGTTCGAGATATAGGGCCGGCATTTTTATGTTTTTGTTTATATTTCTTGTTTGTGTAGTACGATTTACAAACGTATGTTTATTTTATAGCTGCCATCGTACTAAATACGGTTATGTTTGTTTATTTGATATTTACAACTACTAGAAAATCGATAGTCAAATTATACTTTTGCTGAAGTTCATCAAGTAAAACTATTATGTTATGAAATGATGTCCTATGTAGGTACCTATTAGAACTTATAATCCATTTTGAGAAATGTTTTAGGATAGATATCACCATACATAATCTCAGGTTTAGCTCAGTAAAATCGACACCCAATCTCAATCAAAATATAAATTACGTATTGGTGCAACTCGCTCTTAAGGCTATGAATAATAGGGTCGCTCACCTTCTCGCTAGCGTCAAGTTCGCTAGCGCGCGCGAGTTTGCAATTTTCAATTTTAAATTATTTTTGTGTCGTCAACTCGCTCGATTGTAAAAATATAACGCATTTATGTACAGCCAGTTACAAAAAGTTGTAAAAAATAAAGTTTACTACTTAAATTTAGGTAACGACATGTTGAAATTAACTCTTTCCCAGCGAAACTGCGAACCCAAACAAATATTAGCTACAATTCATTCCCACTCGAGCAATAAGTGTTGCAAATGTTCTCGCACGCGGCTTTCCCGCGGTCGGCTTGCTCGCACGCGGCTTCCCGTGACTTCCCTTGAATGCCGTGTCTAATTGTGACTATCAATCGCCACGTGGCTTAAAGGGCCAGCATCACTTCTGCCTATTTCGTCTGACAATTATTTTTATAAGCGATTTTCAAAATGGTAACGCATGCTGTGCACGTCGGATATCCGTAACAATTTGTATGGACTTTTGTGTTTTAATAGCTTTCTGTATGTGAAGGACATAAATGATTGCATTGGTTAATAGATTTCGAAGTAGGTTGTATCTAATCGTACTGGGATAATATTAAGCCTTTTGTTTTAAATTGTTTATGAAAGAAAAAAAGGCTTCATAAAACGTGCGAATTCCAAAATTAAACCCAAGTGGAGATGACTTTTTAAACCTTAGGCACCTTAGGCCCGTATTCTAGAACAACACACAGTCCTGAATCTCGATTTATCTGAGGACAGATTGTATAGATAGATTGACAGATTTGACAAATTGTCTATTCAGTTTGCCCTCAGATAACCAAGATTCAGAACTCAGTACCAATCTGGAAAACGGGCCTTAAAGGTTAAAAAAATCTTATCTAAACTATTTAAGGTCCATAAAACAAGTCTTTAAATTCATTAGGAATGACACAAAATGATATGATAACATTTTAACATAATGATTTGCAACTCACATTACTTTTCCGCCAGACGCAGACATTTTAATTAAATTCTTGGTCTGATGTGGCTATTATAGAACCCTCATATCGCTAACAAAATATTTACCTGTCCATAAATACTGCGACCACGTCGATGCAATATCCACACATTAAAAAAGAACATACTGTCCACCTATTCAGGAATTTTATCTACCCCAACACAGACGATTTTCTACCTTTTTCCTGACAAAATATGGTTCAGTATCGATTATCAAAAGCTTTCTAGATGCTACAGATTGGTAGCTTTATAGAAATGAATTCAATTTAGCTAGAGATAAGGTTGAAATTGGCTTGAATAGAATATCGTTGCCGTTCGGACGTCCAGCAAAATGAACTGCGGAAGATGTATGAGGCAGCGGATTAAAAATATTTGTACGCGCCATTATACATGGTGTAATGAAAACCCTAAACGTGGCTCTTTATTATGCACTAGTTTTTGCACGTGGCGGCGCTCGGTGTAATATTAATATTTTTTGAGCTAATACAGGACGAATAAGTTACAGCATGATGTGTTTTTAAAGTACTTAAGTTAGTAACTTTAGGAATGTCACGTGTGATTTAACGACTGTTATGATCTTATTGAAGAGCCCATGGAGGCTACTTTTTTAATTTAACGTTTATAAAAATTCAGAACATATTTTTTGGAGTAGATAAGTTCCTACACACAGACAGACTCGCTGCGAAAGAAGCAAAACACTTAATAGGATATCTAAATATTATTTTCAAAGGTGCTTTATGTGCCAACGCCATTTATCTCCCTAAATTTATCAACAAAACTAATCATTCAAACAACATATCAAAGTAAATTATACACTTCGCTATTGACAAAAAATAGACAAATGGGTTCAAAAATATAAAATACTCACAGTGGTAACTAAATTCTGAAGAAAGAAAAAAATAAACGAATCTTTAAAAAAATCCCGACTGATACTAAAAAGATCGAAACAAATTTGATAGTAGACGGTACCCATTAATTTTCATTTGGTTTATGATTGGCAAATGGGTACCTACCGCCTGCGCCTGCTATCAAAACTTGTTTCGATCTTATTAGCATCAGTCGGGTTTTTTATTGTTATTATTTTTTATACCTGTTAGTTATGCGACTGTTAGCATCTACGGCTAAGAAGGTGGGCGCCAGCGAGACAGGTAATAAAAAAATCCCTCACCAGAGATATTGGCTATGCCAGAAGCACAACATTTCACAGATTTACTGCTTCCATTCCAATCTTTCTACTTCCACTAAGTACCAACTACTGTCGTTAATAGACGTAGGTACCTATGTCAATTCTTACTATCTATAAACTTAAACTATAACTAAATAACTAACTATAAAGTTACATAGAAATATTTTAACACAAACAGACAAACCTATTTTTATTCTCTAAACGATATACAGGGTTGGTCAGTTAATTGACGGTTGAAATTTCAATAAAGATGTGTTCACTCCTGACGGAGGTCCGACGTGGCGATCAAAAGATTTTATATTTTGTAATTATAACGCGTGTGGGCATGTCCGGGGATGTTTATGAGGTAATCCTCGTGATGGGTGACCTCCTATACATGGACCTTTCATTGAAGATTTGCGCGATATTAGATGGAATTTTGAAATTGTTTTAAAGTTCAGTTTGGAGATTATGAGTTGATAAATATACCGTGATGAAATTACCATCATTTATTTTAATATCTGTTTCTATCGGGTAGGTTTCCTGACGCCATCATGAATTTTCTGAAGTAGGTATACCTACCTCAAAATTGCACTCAAACAAAGCGTAGGTAAACTAACGTTTTAACTGTAGTTTTTTTAATGTAGGCCACGTAAATTTGACTTCAGTTGGCCTGATGGCTAAAGGCAAAGTCTCAGAAAAGAGGGTCACCATTATAGACACCTGCGATGTTACAATGGTGGCACTCAGCTTGACGGCCTCATCAGATGCCGCTTAAAGGACCCGGGACTGTAAGTAGATGAAGACACGTGAGCTGGTGAAGAATTCCAAGACTTTCGTAGCAGGTCCCTATCTAACGTAATTTCAAATCAAAATAAGTATACGGTGTATGTGTTGATAAATTCTCGTTTTGATATGTTTTTCACGATTCAAGCTACACTCAGGTTTATATTCACTGGCATAACAGTTATAGTAAATATGGCATATAGTCTTTCTCTCATTGAATGTATGCCGAGTACGACATAACACAGGTTGCACAAAGCGGCCGTCGTGCGCGAGCATTCATTAGCGCCAGTAATGAGTCGAGCTGAGCCACTCTCTCATAGACTAAACATTGTCGCAGAATAGACACGATACGGTTGAAAGGGGATATCAACTTGATTTCGGCGCTCTTACCATGGCTGTCTTAAGTAAGATGTTACTTATTCTGTAACTATTCTAGTTCCTACTATAATATGTGAAAGTTTATGAAGATAAATTTATTTGCTCTAACGGTTCTGGCTGAAATTGGGGGGATAAAATCTATTCCTACACCAAATTCGTTCTTCTGGTCTGATATGACTGAAGTTTAGTCAGTGGCGTAGCTAGGTGACCTAGGGCCCCGGTGCAAAAAGAAACAGGGGGCCCCCCCTTTTTTTTGGTTCCGCAAATTCCTTCGGGCGTCGCACGTCGCCTTACCGAAGTGAACGATGAGGTAGGCATATCCCCTACCGGTCACTAACGTGCTGTTAGGGATCAAATCCCTCCTCTCTCCCTCTTTTTCGTGCGGAAATCCCCTCAGATACCAACCCCGTCATCGGCCATCGGGGGTAGTGTATAGAGAGCAGCGCTGCCGTCTCCGTTGCACAGGGTGCACCGCGTGGTGACTGCGGACCTCGCACCCCAATCCTCCTTCCCTTGTAGAGAGGCGCGCGGAAACAATCTAGATATACATCTAGCTTTTCCATTTATTTTCGTGTGCCTACAGATCCCACACTTATTCACATAGGCGATAATTTGGTCGACCACACGGACCAGGCTAAGTACCTGGGATCTGTACTTCATGTGACTAGTGAAATCGACTTCAACGTCAAGGCACGCATTGCTGCCGCGTGGGCCAAGTGGCGAGAAATGACTGGCGTCACGTGTGATCCCAAAATGCCAGTCAGGTTGAAGGAAAAGAAAATACATTTATTACAAAACACAACGCACATTACACAATACACAATTAGGGGGAGGTCATTAGGCCACAGAGGTCATGGAGATGAAAATGCTATACGGCGTTACGCGTAAAGATCGCGTGACGAATTCTCGCATCCGCAGCAGCCTTCATGTCCGTGATATGGTGGTTAAAATGCAAGAGAGCCGCCTTCGCTGGTGCGGCCACGTCTTGCGGCAACCGCCAGGCTACGTGGGTAACAAATGCCAGGCAATGGCGCCCCCGCCGGGTCCAGGTAAAAGGGGTAGGCCCAAGAAGTCCTGACTCGATGTCGTGGAGGGTGATATGCGTGCGAATTTTTCTCACTTTCATGGGCGCCCAAGATCGTGCGAAATGAAGGAGGAAGAGTCGGAAGACGGCCCCCGAGTTCCGAGGTCATCTTGGCCACGGATGCAATCAGGAAAATGCGTCTATATGTAGATTCGGTGAAGGTGTTTAAGCCGGAATCGAACCAACTAAAACTGCATGCAGTCTCGGGTCTCAAACGCCGAAGTGTAAGTTCCATTGCACCTCGACAGACCCTGGGCCATATACGACTTTGAGATGGCCCCCTCAAATATGGGAACCACGATATCTCCATCTGGCCCAGAACCATCCCACCCCCTTACTTGCTTTCCACTGCGACAGTTGCTAATCAGAGTTACACGTGGAAAGTTCATAGTTGGCCATAGGCCGCAGCGTCTATGCCATCTTGAGACAGGCTGCTGCTGTCTCCGTTACCCAGGATGCACAAATGGTCTTCAATAGAAGACCAGCGATTATCTATTATGACTGCTAGAATAATATGACTCTCTAGTCTCTAGACATTAAGCTTGGGGGCCTCCTGAGGGCTCAGGGGGCCTCCTGAGGGCTCAGGGGGCCTCCAAGCTATCTGCAAATGTGATGGCGAATATTTCAACGAGACAATACTGCACAAAATTCCCAACAAATGAGTTGCACTGATTAGAGTTGTGCTACAACTACAACCCATTTTCGCATTCCAAAATTAAGACTTTTTTGGTAGTTCAATATGAGATTTGCTAGTTCAGGTTCGGGCTTGGGGGGCCCCCTGAGCCTGGGGGCCCTGGTGCACCGCACCACCTTGCCCACCCATAGCTACGCCAGTGAGTTTAGTACAGGGATAGAATTTAGGCCACCAAATACCTACCAAAACTACAAACTTTCGATACCGTACTGATTCTCTTCATTTTCTTTCTTCATCATTATATATCATAAGATTTCTGCCATCTGCGTTTAACCTGCCTTAAAGATTTACTTATTTATCAGTTTTTGTAGATGGTTTTTTTTAGTTCTCTAATATTTGTTCAACTTATTACCTAATTCTAGCATCTATAAAGAGTGAATTTACTACACGGTTCAAAGACATTTACTTTCTGACGCCTCTGCACAAACAATATTTTTAATCTTTGGCCCAGTATACATAGATAAGACTAGTTGCTACTAGCTACATTGCTGTCTTATAAGGCTTTTAAAATGCAGTAAAGAGTAATCATCCCGCCGCCGTGGAGTTGCACAGATTATCTCACTGCGCCAACAGCGTGCACTGGATTATTTTCCACTCATCTTTTAGGTAGTATGAATATTGAATATGTTTCTGTTGCTTGCAATTGTTAAATCGTACAGAAAGTATTGACTAAGTATGCCTTTTTTTTTTTTTTTTTTTTTATTTATCGTGCGAAAAATCCCCACGGATACCTCCCCCACCGGAACCGGAGGAGGACGTTATGTCGGACTCGAACCGACTAAAACGCACGCCATCTGTGGGTCGTCAGTTGCCGGAGGTGAGGTTGTCGTAGCCATATCCCTCGCACCCCGGCCGACCCAGGGCCATATCTCTCGATCTGGCCCTCTTCCGGTGTAGGGACCACAGAGTCCCCAACTCGCCCCCGGGTGTGGGGGGAGGCACGCAATGCGCGCTGCCGCCGCGGCCTGCTTCTGCTAGGGTGACAGGCGGCTCCACCCGTCACCCCCAGGCCCGCGCTCATGGGGGACGGAGGTCATTCTGCGGACTAAGTATGCCTGCAATGACTGTAGTTATTAGTTGAAATATTGTTCGTTGAAGACAAAGGAAAACTAACTAAACTATTTACCTACTGTATACAACACCTTATGTAACTCATATTTGCAAGGAATGAAATTTGAATTTTGAAATTTGAATTTTGAAATTTGAATTTTGAAATTTGAATTTTGAAAAAACTTTCAACTATACCTACCTAATACTTAGTCGAAAGTTTTTTCGTAAATGACATACATACATACAATCACGCCTTTATCCCCGGAGGGTTAGGCAAAGGTGAATTAACACCCACATTTACCAATCATTTTATTAGGTCTCACATCTGACATTACTGGCATTAATGGAATGACATTAATGGAAATTAGAAAGTGGAGTCTGTATAAGCCGATTCCTGCCGGCTTCCCGGTGTATGGCAAAGTAAGACTTTTACCACCTGCTTCCTTTTGAATATTTACACTCTTTGCCACTGACCTGATCATACTGAAAGACTAATTGATATACCTACTGTTGATTTTAAAGATAAATAATGAGAAGTTGATTATAAACTGAAAAACGTACTATCCATAACGTGGCCGTCCTAAGAAGATTCCGGCAAGAAATCTAGGTTTAGCTTCAGTAGTAAAATATAGAACGAAATAATAATAAGTCCATGATGAAAAATTACACATAGGTAGATACATCAAAGGGACACTGACAATTTATATACTTCATGTTAAAAAAATACATCACATCAATAACTTTCCTTTTGCGCGATGTAACAAAGAATCATATTTCAAGTAGGTGGATTTCAATCAAATTACGTTTTAGAGAATTTGATGTGCGCTCATTATTATAATTAACTGCATTTATCAACAGTTCCTAAAAAAGAAAATTAAAGAAATTTAGCCGCCAAAATCATTTTGTGTGTATGAGCGTGAACTGGATAGAGATGATTTAAATCAAAATAAGTATGATTACAATCTAGTTCTGCACTCCAAAATATATCGATGTGTTCAAACCTAGTTAAACTCGTACATACATTTAACATATATTAGATATTTTGATGAATTTTAACGTTAGCGCAATAAAACTGCTCGTAATTCAAAATAATGTTCAGTTTGACAAAAACTACATCCTGTAGTCCATTTATATTATAAGCAAATTAGCGATGACGGTCACTCGTAAATTATGTTAAGTGTGCACTATAAAGATGTCCCGCAGAATCACCTGGAACGGACTTGGTAATAGACCACTTGTAAGCGCACTTACTCGAATTTGAATTATAACACAAAATATTAATAGAAATTCAGCTGTGGAATGAACTCCCTGCGGTGGTTTTCCCAAGCGACTACAATATGGGGTTCTACAAGAAGGTTTCTTCAGGGTCGGCAGCGCGAGTGTGACGCCCCTAGTGTTGCATACGTCCATAGGCCACTGTGACCGCTTCCCATCAGGTGGGCCGTGTGCTTGTCTGCCAACTAAGTGGTATAAAAAAAAATGTAGTACTAATCTCCTCTCGAATAGCTCTGTGCTTTTAGCGTCAATTCTGCCAATATCCCGTAGTAGAGCTACTATCGCAGGAGATAGTATGCCCAGAATATGACCTGGCGTATTGTAAAATCGAGTCATTCACCATCTCGCGATCGTCAAATTCGCGAGCGCGCGCGAGTTGGCAATTTTTGATTTCGAATTATTTTTTCGTCATCATCTCCCGCGCATGCTAAAATACAGTCAGATAAAAAAGGGTCAAAGAAAACATGAAAAGGAAACTAATGTATACTCGCGTCTTTACCTGCATTGGTTGATGCGCTGCGAATGTTTTTTTTTTCATCTTAGATTTCGATATAGACTTGCGAAGTGAGACTACGCCACTAGGGGGACACGGCCGATATTATGATATCTGTTATGAGTAGCTATGTCATCTTAATATGCGTTGTATGAAATTAGATTTTTTTTTGCTTATCTTTTACTTTAGGCTGTATTTAAGATAAATTTCATAATGTTTCACATATTAAACTAGTTAAAATATTTACAAGAATAAAAAAAAGTATTTATTGCAATTTTTATTTCATTACATATATTTTTTATGATATTTGTAATTCATTTTAAATTAGTATAGTGTTTTAATATATATATCTATTTATTATAAAAATATTAAATAAAGCTATTATTTTTGTTGGAATAAAAAATGGATAAATAGTTGGGGTAAGTAGTTCGGGTATCGAATAATTCCTCCTCATCGATTTTTACTGGTAAAGTGCCCAAAAGACGGGCGGCATTGCGCCGTCGGATGGTAAGCTTTTTTTTATGCCAAACTAATTTCGTATCTTTTTCAAGGATCGTATATTTTCCACAACCTTTTTTTTTTATTAGACAGTTTTTATTATTATTTAAGCATCGTGTTGTAAAATATAATTCAAGAATAAAATATACCTAATCGATTACTATAAAAAACGATTATTTATTTCCCACGCTTCCCCAAAAGCGATTTCAGGAGTATTTTTTACTGTAAATCCCTTAAAGTAGGTATATATGTTACGGGCAACTTGAGAAATCTGGTCCCTATGAATAGTGACCGGCCTGTATACATAATGCCCTTCTCACATGGGCAATTTGATAAAATTTAATTTCTAATTACTTTTCCCGGTCAGTATGAATCCTCAATATTATGCCCTTGCCTTGGGCAAAATGATAAAAAAATTAAATGAAGCGTTTTTGTTTATTAACGTTAAAAAAATACCTAACCTAACCTGGGGTGTGGGATATATACCAGTACAGTGCAGTAAATTTTTATGCATTTAAGTTAAGATTGCCGTTTAGTAAAAATGTGGCAGCCTTTTGTGTTTTTTATGTATTGTGGATGTAAGTTTTACATTTAGCTTAGGTATAAAAGCTATACAAATAAAGAAAATTGAATGTCTGTAACTTTAAAATAACAGCTTTTTAACTGAAATTGTAACACACAAAAAGATGGATAGACAGTTACTTTCGCATTTATATTATTAGTATGTATACGAGATACCTACCTATAACAAAATAGTTTTTTTTTTAATTTTGTGATCTGTCTACGGATTGTTGGCTACGGATAGTCTCCAAAGTGGCTGAACCGATTCTGGAAGGACGTCTCGTAATATATTATCTCGTAGTATTTATAACATATATATACATTTCTTTATAACATACAAAATAATAGCTTCTTCCACGTCCATTTTCTAAGCTCTGCCGAAACAAACTGACAAACTCTCGCAAAACGCGGTAGCGCTTATACCTCGGGATCGGGACCCGTATCTTAGACCTGAATCACGAGACTAACGAGGTCCTGGCTCCCGCCGTAGCACCTCATGCTATCCTCAAAAGACACATTTTAGGTGCAAGATATAATGTTCCGAGTAACCACTGACCTCCGTTAACGCGCGTTACATGTGAAGCTAGCCTAAAATATCCTGTACATTTAAAATAGGTACCTAATTTAATCTATTACAACGTTTTTGTAGCTGACTGTACACAAATACGTCATATTTTCACAAACGCGCGAGTTGATGACACAAAAATAATTCAAAATCGAAACTTGCCAACTCGCGCGCGCTCGCGAATTTGACGATCGCGAGATGGTGAATGACTCGTAAAATCATATAACGAATGTATGGGGATTTGACGTATATGACAGTTGTCAACGTTATGTCTTAACGTCAGATTCCATACATTCGTTATTCCATTCTATACCTAACACGCTGGCCTATGAAATGCCACTTGTCTGGGATGACCATGTGCACCAACAGACCCCCAAACGGCAATAGACCCTGAGCCCCAAAATGCAAGTTTTGAAGGCGACCGGGTTAAAAAGTAAGGCCCCGGCCACAACTCCACGGCACGGCGCCGTCCGCCGTCGCCGTCGACGGCGACGGCGCCGCGCCGTCGAAATTCACGGCGCCGTGCGACACAATGGCTACAAAAAGTGGACGGTGTGTTGCAGGGGGCGATTCTCAATTGAAATTTCTCAGATGGCGAGCGCGCAATGACATATAGTGTCTTACTAAAAATACGTCAATGTTATTAATTTACATGAATTATATTATTATTTATATTACAACATTTTACTTTAATATTTCAGTGATATATTAATAATATTTCATAAAATTACGAATTCATTATTAAAAACATATTTTTTGTGGGTGGTGCATTGTCGCGATTCTAACGCAATCGACGCGAAAATCCGCCCCAACACAACATAGGATCACGGTCCTATGTTTCGAATCGCGTCTTTCAAAGACAGATGATACGTCAACCAAGAAGTGACAGTGAGACAACAAACGTAAATATATGATGAAAAAGTGCGTTTTTCAGCCTCAAATATCAAAGAACAAACGGAACTACATTTCACGCTTAATTTTATTTTTTCTATATTTACATTTCTTGAAATAAGATTACGAAACGTATTATAAAAATTACAAACTATGTCAAATTTAGGGTTGTCAATACAAATAAAAATTAGTTTTCCCATGCATTTGGAAGATTTTAATTAATGAGGTGAACTTCTTTGCTAATATCAAAAATGAACTTTAGACAGTAATAATAATTATGTATAATTTAAATCATATTACATATTTTAGCTATCTGAAGATCTAAGATGCGCGTTGGCGTACACTTTTAAGCATTTCGAGTATATAAGGTACCAGCCATCCTGCTGTACTGTTATGTCCTTTTTGTGGGCATCCGAAGGGATACCCACACGATAAAGAAATAACAGACTTATAGTTTGGATGAGATTATAGGCTACATTTTATCCCTGTATAGGTTCCTCTAGATAATTTTTATAATGACTATCGCATTGAGATTAAAAAACCCGACTGCAAGCTACTTTCGACCTTAACGACATTTCTTAAAAAATACGTTTTTTGACATGTATAGATGACGTTGATCACGAATACGAAAAAAAAACTGGGTATTAGTTGCCGTCGATAAGGTCGAAAATGGCTTGCACGTATTTTTGGAGTCTCTGGGTTATAGTCAATGTAAAAAATACACAATTATTTTTTGGTATAGCTTCACTTTCTTCTCACATTTGCGTTATTTTATCCGAAAAAGAATTAATCGTGAAAGACATTTCAGATGTAATTTAACAATAATTATTTAGGGAAAATTTTCATATGGTACGCCACACTGAATTTTTCTCTGAATTAATATCGCCATTTCAATCAAACCGAGACGTCATCCGTCAAGCTCGCGACTAGTGTGAAAGGGATAAAATATAAATGTTTACTTCAGAATTTTTACGTTCGTAAAGCTTCGTAAAGGTTCGTAAAGTTTCGTTTTCAGGTTACAGTTTTTTTGACGTCGAACTATGAAGTCGACTACTCTAATTGGGGAATTGCCCTCCCTTATGTCACACTTTCCACGGTGCCGTAGCACGGCGCCGTGAATTTCTACGGCGCGGCGCCGTCGCCGTCGACGGCGACGGCGGACGATGTAACAAAGAATCATATTTCAAGTAGGTGGATTTCAATCAAATTACGTTTTAGAGAATTTGATGTGCGCTCATTATTATAATTAACTGCATTTATCAACAGTTCCTAAAAAAGAAAATTAAAGAAATTTAGCCGCCAAAATCATTTTGTGTGTATGAGCGTGAACTGGATAGAGATGATTTAAATCAAAATAAGTATGATTACAATCTAGTTCTGCACTCCAAAATATATCGATGTGTTCAAACCTAGTTAAACTCGTACATACATTTAACATATATTAGATATTTTGATGAATTTTAACGTTAGCGCAATAAAACTGCTCGTAATTCAAAATAATGTTCAGTTTGACAAAAACTACATCCTGTAGTCCATTTATATTATAAGCAAATTAGCGATGACGGTCACTCGTAAATTATGTTAAGTGTGCACTATAAAGATGTCCCGCAGAATCACCTGGAACGGACTTGGTAATAGACCACTTGTAAGCGCACTTACTCGAATTTGAATTATAACACAAAATATTAATAGAAATTCAGCTGTGGAATGAACTCCCTGCGGTGGTTTTCCCAAGCGACTACAATATGGGGTTCTACAAGAAGGTTTCTTCAGGGTCGGCAGCGCGAGTGTGACGCCCCTAGTGTTGCATACGTCCATAGGCCACTGTGACCGCTTCCCATCAGGTGGGCCGTGTGCTTGTCTGCCAACTAAGTGGTATAAAAAAAAATGTAGTACTAATCTCCTCTCGAATAGCTCTGTGCTTTTAGCGTCAATTCTGCCAATATCCCGTAGTAGAGCTACTATCGCAGGAGATAGTATGCCCAGAATATGACCTGGCGTATTGTAAAATCGAGTCATTCACCATCTCGCGATCGTCAAATTCGCGAGCGCGCGCGAGTTGGCAATTTTTGATTTCGAATTATTTTTTCGTCATCATCTCCCGCGCATGCTAAAATACAGTCAGATAAAAAAGGGTCAAAGAAAACATGAAAAGGAAACTAATGTATACTCGCGTCTTTACCTGCATTGGTTGATGCGCTGCGAATGTTTTTTTTTTCATCTTAGATTTCGATATAGACTTGCGAAGTGAGACTACGCCACTAGGGGGACACGGCCGATATTATGATATCTGTTATGAGTAGCTATGTCATCTTAATATGCGTTGTATGAAATTAGATTTTTTTTTGCTTATCTTTTACTTTAGGCTGTATTTAAGATAAATTTCATAATGTTTCACATATTAAACTAGTTAAAATATTTACAAGAATAAAAAAAAGTATTTATTGCAATTTTTATTTCATTACATATATTTTTTATGATATTTGTAATTCATTTTAAATTAGTATAGTGTTTTAATATATATATCTATTTATTATAAAAATATTAAATAAAGCTATTATTTTTGTTGGAATAAAAAATGGATAAATAGTTGGGGTAAGTAGTTCGGGTATCGAATAATTCCTCCTCATCGATTTTTACTGGTAAAGTGCCCAAAAGACGGGCGGCATTGCGCCGTCGGATGGTAAGCTTTTTTTTATGCCAAACTAATTTCGTATCTTTTTCAAGGATCGTATATTTTCCACAACCTTTTTTTTTTATTAGACAGTTTTTATTATTATTTAAGCATCGTGTTGTAAAATATAATTCAAGAATAAAATATACCTAATCGATTACTATAAAAAACGATTATTTATTTCCCACGCTTCCCCAAAAGCGATTTCAGGAGTATTTTTTACTGTAAATCCCTTAAAGTAGGTATATATGTTACGGGCAACTTGAGAAATCTGGTCCCTATGAATAGTGACCGGCCTGTATACATAATGCCCTTCTCACATGGGCAATTTGATAAAATTTAATTTCTAATTACTTTTCCCGGTCAGTATGAATCCTCAATATTATGCCCTTGCCTTGGGCAAAATGATAAAAAAATTAAATGAAGCGTTTTTGTTTATTAACGTTAAAAAAATACCTAACCTAACCTGGGGTGTGGGATATATACCAGTACAGTGCAGTAAATTTTTATGCATTTAAGTTAAGATTGCCGTTTAGTAAAAATGTGGCAGCCTTTTGTGTTTTTTATGTATTGTGGATGTAAGTTTTACATTTAGCTTAGGTATAAAAGCTATACAAATAAAGAAAATTGAATGTCTGTAACTTTAAAATAACAGCTTTTTAACTGAAATTGTAACACACAAAAAGATGGATAGACAGTTACTTTCGCATTTATATTATTAGTATGTATACGAGATACCTACCTATAACAAAATAGTTTTTTTTTTAATTTTGTGATCTGTCTACGGATTGTTGGCTACGGATAGTCTCCAAAGTGGCTGAACCGATTCTGGAAGGACGTCTCGTAATATATTATCTCGTAGTATTTATAACATATATATACATTTCTTTATAACATACAAAATAATAGCTTCTTCCACGTCCATTTTCTAAGCTCTGCCGAAACAAACTGACAAACTCTCGCAAAACGCGGTAGCGCTTATACCTCGGGATCGGGACCCGTATCTTAGACCTGAATCACGAGACTAACGAGGTCCTGGCTCCCGCCGTAGCACCTCATGCTATCCTCAAAAGACACATTTTAGGTGCAAGATATAATGTTCCGAGTAACCACTGACCTCCGTTAACGCGCGTTACATGTGAAGCTAGCCTAAAATATCCTGTACATTTAAAATAGGTACCTAATTTAATCTATTACAACGTTTTTGTAGCTGACTGTACACAAATACGTCATATTTTCACAAACGCGCGAGTTGATGACACAAAAATAATTCAAAATCGAAACTTGCCAACTCGCGCGCGCTCGCGAATTTGACGATCGCGAGATGGTGAATGACTCGTAAAATCATATAACGAATGTATGGGGATTTGACGTATATGACAGTTGTCAACGTTATGTCTTAACGTCAGATTCCATACATTCGTTATTCCATTCTATACCTAACACGCTGGCCTATGAAATGCCACTTGTCTGGGATGACCATGTGCACCAACAGACCCCCAAACGGCAATAGACCCTGAGCCCCAAAATGCAAGTTTTGAAGGCGACCGGGTTAAAAAGTAAGGCCCCGGCCACAACTCCACGGCACGGCGCCGTCCGCCGTCGCCGTCGACGGCGACGGCGCCGCGCCGTCGAAATTCACGGCGCCGTGCGACACAATGGCTACAAAAAGTGGACGGTGTGTTGCAGGGGGCGATTCTCAATTGAAATTTCTCAGATGGCGAGCGCGCAATGACATATAGTGTCTTACTAAAAATACGTCAATGTTATTAATTTACATGAATTATATTATTATTTATATTACAACATTTTACTTTAATATTTCAGTGATATATTAATAATATTTCATAAAATTACGAATTCATTATTAAAAACATATTTTTTGTGGGTGGTGCATTGTCGCGATTCTAACGCAATCGACGCGAAAATCCGCCCCAACACAACATAGGATCACGGTCCTATGTTTCGAATCGCGTCTTTCAAAGACAGATGATACGTCAACCAAGAAGTGACAGTGAGACAACAAACGTAAATATATGATGAAAAAGTGCGTTTTTCAGCCTCAAATATCAAAGAACAAACGGAACTACATTTCACGCTTAATTTTATTTTTTCTATATTTACATTTCTTGAAATAAGATTACGAAACGTATTATAAAAATTACAAACTATGTCAAATTTAGGGTTGTCAATACAAATAAAAATTAGTTTTCCCATGCATTTGGAAGATTTTAATTAATGAGGTGAACTTCTTTGCTAATATCAAAAATGAACTTTAGACAGTAATAATAATTATGTATAATTTAAATCATATTACATATTTTAGCTATCTGAAGATCTAAGATGCGCGTTGGCGTACACTTTTAAGCATTTCGAGTATATAAGGTACCAGCCATCCTGCTGTACTGTTATGTCCTTTTTGTGGGCATCCGAAGGGATACCCACACGATAAAGAAATAACAGACTTATAGTTTGGATGAGATTATAGGCTACATTTTATCCCTGTATAGGTTCCTCTAGATAATTTTTATAATGACTATCGCATTGAGATTAAAAAACCCGACTGCAAGCTACTTTCGACCTTAACGACATTTCTTAAAAAATACGTTTTTTGACATGTATAGATGACGTTGATCACGAATACGAAAAAAAAACTGGGTATTAGTTGCCGTCGATAAGGTCGAAAATGGCTTGCACGTATTTTTGGAGTCTCTGGGTTATAGTCAATGTAAAAAATACACAATTATTTTTTGGTATAGCTTCACTTTCTTCTCACATTTGCGTTATTTTATCCGAAAAAGAATTAATCGTGAAAGACATTTCAGATGTAATTTAACAATAATTATTTAGGGAAAATTTTCATATGGTACGCCACACTGAATTTTTCTCTGAATTAATATCGCCATTTCAATCAAACCGAGACGTCATCCGTCAAGCTCGCGACTAGTGTGAAAGGGATAAAATATAAATGTTTACTTCAGAATTTTTACGTTCGTAAAGCTTCGTAAAGGTTCGTAAAGTTTCGTTTTCAGGTTACAGTTTTTTTGACGTCGAACTATGAAGTCGACTACTCTAATTGGGGAATTGCCCTCCCTTATGTCACACTTTCCACGGTGCCGTAGCACGGCGCCGTGAATTTCTACGGCGCGGCGCCGTCGCCGTCGACGGCGACGGCGGACGGTGCCGTGCCGTAGAGATGTAGCCGGGGCCTAAGTAAGCACCTGAGTGAAAACTCTTTGGTACAGTATTTACCCCTTGGTACGGGCCCTAACTCCCTAACCTATGTTATACGTCTTTACAATACATGAAATGACTTTCAGGAATTGTATGAATTGAATGATAGTTATAACTTATGCACTCACGTTAATTTGACTTCATCTCGCCTGATGGTAAGCTGAAGGCAAAGTCTCGGAAAAGAGAGTCACCATTATAGACACGACATGTTACAATGGTGGCACCTTAGAGTATACAAAGGGTGGCACTCAGCTTGACGGCCTCGTCAGATGCTTTTTCACGCCCCGCTTTAAGGACCCGGGACTGTAGGAGGAGGGAAACACGTGAACTGGTAAGGAATTCCAAGTCTTAATAGTGCGGCAGAAAAAGGAGTCGCCGAACCGCTTGGTTCTGGATGGAATGGAATCCTTAATTCCACTTCACCGGGAAAGATTCGCGAAATTCTCTCTTTAAGAATCGTATAAACATACAAAAACAACACATAAATATATTAAACATTCATAACCCCAATATTTATTCTGATGCGAATCCACCAAGAATATATAATTCTGAATGATTAAGAAAATATATATTTCATCGTAAATATTCTATTCGAGGTACATATCAAAATCTTCTCAATTAGTGTTCTGGATCAAAGCGGCGGATATTATAATTTACGTGTCGCGACAGACAGACACGGCTGAACCCACTATTTTATGTTTACCTATATCGTATTTTATATTTACGTACATAACAAAATTACGTTTTGTCTGTGCGGAATTTACTTCTGTTTTTTAAATACTATGATTTGTTTTTATGTTTTTACGATGGCCGTTGGAGCAGACGAGTCCTGAAGGTGGAACACACCCTAAACAGATGGACTGACGACCAGAAAAAGGAGGCTGCGGAAGGTGGAGGGTCGACAGAAATGGCGCACATTGGTAGATACCTATGTCCAGCTAATTGATTTATTTGTTTTTAAAGATCCATACCTCAAAAGGAAAACCTTAGAACCTACCTTATAGGATCACTTCGTAGTCAGTTTGACTATGTGTCTGTCTGTCAGACCTCAGGAATCATAGCACCAAGTTCATAGCAAATATTCAATGAGCGCACGTGGAGATTCATAGAGCGACGTCGAGTGCCAAAACTAATACAAAATATGTAACGTAAACGAAACGGAAACGCGTTATGACTTCCAGCTCTAACCTTGCTGCTGAGAAATGTTGTTTTTATTAATTTGCTGAACTTTATACTACTTCCACATAAACAAGTGAATTGATGAAGCGAGAGTGGGCATTCGGTATTGGGAAATGATAAAATGTACACAGTAAACTTAAAACAGACGGTGTTCTACTCGTATAGGTACTGTGGAATTCTAGTTTGTTAAAGCGCGGACCCAGCAACAGTAAATTTTTTCGAACCAATTAAAAACTGACCCTGACCCAGCCAAAAAGTATTCACATTTAACCTAACTAATAGTACCTAAGTATAATCGAGATGACCAAATATTTTCAGGAATTGTGTACCTATGGCACATGCACACTATGCCACACTATGCCTTCAGCTTACCATCAGGCGAGGCGAAGTCAAATTGACGTGTCCTATATAAAAAAAAACAAAAAAAAGCACAAAATATTAACATGTGCCCACTGCCCAATTTCTACAATACCTACTTCGTTATAAGCTATGAGCAATCTAACCGAACTATCAAACCAAGAGCATTCCCTGATACCTTTCAGAATAAAAAGCGTGCTCCCGCCGCGGGCAGTATCCACTATCTACTATCCACCGTCCATCCACCCTTTATTACATTCCTAGCTCTCAATATGCGAGCCGTTTTTGCGAGCTCGCGTAATGTGCAGGACAGTAATAACTCGTCTTTAGGGCCACGGTAACTGCCGCCACTCGGCCTCGTGATCATCCGACGAGTATTTGTGAGCGGTGGATTGTAGTTATCTGAACTGGTTCAATTTTAGTACTGAAAGTGAGTTTTTTTTTACAAGGCATGTCAGAATATGACTTTGCTTTTTAAGTTTACCAAGAGGTTAAAAAACATGCGTTAAAAGCAATTAAAATTAAAAAGGAATCTTTTCAGTGACCCTCTTTTCAGAGACTTTGCCTTCAGCTTACCATCAGGCGAGGCGAAGTCAAATTGACGTGTATTCCTATATAAAAAAAAATCGTTCATAACGTTTCAGCTTCTGACTGCTGCTTGGTTACCCAACAAATCGTGTATTTGAATCCTATGTAACTTAACACATTCTAATCAATCATGCAAAAATAAAAAGCATATGCATATACGAGATAAATAGACACGCCAAATAGTAGCATGTTAGTTAGCTACAGTAATCAGAGAGAAGATATTGTAAGCCTATATAATTAATTCATGTTCTTCAGTTTAAACCATTTTCCGTTATGTTTTCTTCTTTTTACAATTTTGAGTTCTTAGTGGGCATGAAAAAATTACTGGCAGAATAAAGACCACCGTTTTAGGATCTGAAAAGAAGAACACGCATCTTCAGGTCTTCTAGATACTTATTTAAAAATCGAAAGTCACGGACATCTTATTACTTCTATCGATGTTTTTCAGCAATTATCATCAGTAGTAGACAAACACAAGACAGCATCGATCATCGTCGCAGCTCAGGGCTCTCACGACTCCGGCTAATCAGTCAGTGTACTGAGCAGCGACGATTACACTAATTGTAGCGTATAATAAAGCTATAATCGCTGAGTTTTTCCGACCACAGACCGCTAATGTGTTGTGCATTAGGTTTAACTTTGTGGGGTCACAGAATTAGCGGATAGTGTAGCAAATAATTGGTAGCAGTGTTGTTTGTTCGATGGATCATAATTTATGCGTTCATCTTATCTTCGGTGTAATTAAATATTCACTTGTTTCTGAAATACTGTCACCCACTCTATCTGTTAATCTCGAATCAGAATCACTGTCGCTGTAACCACAAACCTCAAGTATGATTTAAAAATTGGTACATTTAATTATTTACATTTTGGTCGATATATAAAATAGCTAAGATTCGCAGGCATTCGTATCTTTTCACGATTATCGTGCTATAACATAAGATGATATTCAAAATGACCTACTTGGAATGAGTTCGAATGTATTCATTGATTGCCAAGTCCACTTTCACAGTGCATTTTTCTGTTGCCCACGCAGAATTCTGTTGTCATTCCTGCAATCTCTTTTGTAACTAATACCCAGGTATAAAAAGGTATGAAAAGTAGGCTATGTGTTTTCCCGACTATAATTCTTTACTCCAAATTACAGCCAGGTCCTTTTAGCTGTTTGAGAGTGATTGAGTAGGTAACAGACATCCAAAAATCTTCACAACATTCACATCCTACTAATACTATAAACGCGAAAGTTTGTAGGTAAAGTATGTAGGTATGTGAAGATGTATGTGTGGATGTATGTAGAGAAGTATTGAGGATATGTGTTACTAAACTACTGACTACTGAATGGATTTCAATGAAACTTTACAATAATATAGCTTATACATCAGAATAACTCATAGGCTATAATTTTATATCAGCGATAAACGGGATCAGAATTCCACGCGGGCGGAGCCGCAGGCAAAGCTAGCTCATAATAATAGTAGGATGCACAGATGAGATTACTGTGCATTTAGGAATATACAGACGATATTATACGTATGTACAAAAACTTTCTCCTCTCTATGAAGGGTAGGTAATCTCATAATCAAGCTGTAGGTACTCGTCAGGTGCATTGTACTCTGTAGGTCAGGCAAAGTGCACTCCGGGGCGCAAACATTTTAACTGAACAAACAGGGGTGACCCTTGCTCGGTGGTAACTCTACACCCATAGGTATGTGTAAGATGATGTGCTTGTCTTTAATGTTACCTACGGGTCGTGTAGGTGTTTTTATTTAATATCGTGGATTATGAAACAAAATGAACAGGGTCTTGGATTTTTTTGACAAACCATAGGTACTGTTAGCATCAGATCGAGCTTGACGAACAAAGTACCTACTCAAAATGATTATACCTTGGTTTTCCCCCCTCCTGTTGATTGATTGTTCGGATATGTGGTACACACCTTTAGTTCGAACAATAACACAATTTAAATCAATAAAACAGTTCGATGTGCTCTAAGTACCTTGCTATTATGATAATTTTGAGACTTTGCTGTCAAGATCGTACCTACTGTAAACTGTACACCACTGTCAATAGTAATGCCCTTCGAACACACTCGGGAAGACACAAGAAAGTTAAAATGTCTTGGAATTCACAACGAAATTAATGGGACGTAAATTAAATGAAAGAGTTTAAGATATGCTTACTTTGGATCTAGATGGCGGATTGCGCTGCGTAGAATAGCGGAGAATAGAATAGTTAGCATAATAAATGCTTTAAAATTTAATTGAATTCATTATTGTCAAACAAACGAAATATATAAAAACGATTGACTGTATCTATTTTTGTAACAACAACCATGTTAACTAAGTTTGCAAAGTAAATTGCAAGGAATAATAATGTACAATCAAGTTACAGCGTAGGGCACCTATATCATTATAGTTTCTTAGTATAGTGCAGATAAAATCACATTATATTCCCAGTATGTGCGTGTTCCAAATTGGACAGTATTCACTGGATAAAATGAGTTAGAGAGTTGGAGCTCTGTCGCGATTGGCCGCGGATACGTTCATAAGAGGTAGCGGGAATCAACTAATAGTTTGACAGTTAAAAATTCAGGGGTAAAATCGTTAGCAAAATGCTGTGTAATATTTTACACTAAAACACTGAAAATTGCACTATCGATGTGAATCTGATTTCGAAACGTGGTTTTATATGCGGCCAAACCGAATAGATTCTGTCGACAGTGCGTCTTAAAATATGCAATTTATGGTATACAATGTAGGTATACAAGGTATTATTTAATTTTGATCAATTAGCCTACTGGAGTCCACTGCTGGACATAAACATATCCATATATATATAGCTATACTAAGGCGAACATTTCGCCTTCCTAATTAATTGTTTTACGGCTACCTACCTTTCGTTTCTCGATTCCCAAACTCCAACATTGAAACTGAGACTGTCATGGTGACTCAACCATAATGATTGCAAATTCGTGACGTAATGAAGTTGGTAAGTAGTAACCGCCGAGGCAATCTTAGTCTGAGGACTATATTAAACTTAAATGTGCCTTTAATGGTGCAAGCGAACAAACCAGTCCTAGGGCGGAGATCTCGAAGCGGAATTATTTAACAGTGAGAAATAACATAAAAATTTAAACCTCTCCACGCTCGTCGCTCAGTTTTCGTATGTGTCCTCGCCCTCAGCAGTTTTACGACTAGTAGTCATAGTGCAGTACGACTGTACGAGCGATGCACATGAGTTATCGTTACGGCTGAGGTGACGTCGTATTGCCTCTGTCAACATTACCGTCTGCTGGCGCGGCAGCCCGCCAAATGGAAAATATTATAGGTACGAGTACAGAAGAACATCATGTTGATTCATGAACGTAATTGTGCATTCACTACACTGCACAATTACGTTCATGAATCAACAATGCTGAAGGTTATTGGGATTGAAATCTTGCTATTTAAAAAAGGGTCTAATTCAGCGTGGCTTTGAAGATCAGAATTGTTGATTTCTGAGACCTGTCTCTGGCTCTCTGGAGGTGTTTCAGAAAAAAGAATAGGTATAATAGTCGTATTTGTATATCTATACGACAGGGTAAGTAAATAAGCATTTAATGAATTGATAACTAGAAAAACGAGACAAGAATAATTTAAAAAAGTGAATGAAAACTTAAAACGATATCCAGGAACGTCCATTGGGTAGCGTAGGTAGGTAGCTAAGTAGGTATCAGTACTAAATATTAAAATCTAAAAAATATTTTTATGAATTATCTTATTTTATTACAACTATGGGTATTGCCTTTTAGGTACCTTTATTATCTAAATCAAAACCATGCCAAAAAGATTCCTATGTAAAGCAGTTTAATAAATTGTTTTTAGGAATAAAATATGAACTTTAAAAAGGGAATACCTAATAAAAAACTTATAGGGTTGCATACATTTATATGCCACAGAAACCACTGGCTGCACCTCCCACCTATTTGCTACCTCAGTACCGTAAAAAGTAATAACTTTCGCCCATACGACCTCTAAAACCTCACTACCCCCACTATTTGCTCCCCAGCGTCGTATTACCTAAAGCTCAATCTTCTTTCATAATTAAAGTGGCTTTTACCTCGCCCCCCAACCCCCTCCATAGGTCGCCCACCCCAGGCGCCTGCCTCATTACCTAGCTGCGCGTAGGTTTACTATGCTCTCGTTAGGACCACCTAGCGGGGGATGGGGAGGAGACGTTATTATTAGACCTGGATTTTACAGGTCTTTTGCTAGGTAGGTTTCTTTAATTAGTATTAAAGTTAGTTATTGTGAGATAAGTGAGATTAGAGATTGGAATAACCTTATAGACTAATATGTAGGTTTGAACTAGGCATTTATTGAACCGTTAAAATTGATGTTTGTAGCTATATATATTTCTGCATGTTAATAAAGAATGTGAAAATGTTTCAAATTACTTAGTACTGGTTGAAGGTAAGACCTCAGATGAAATTTTATTTCTTTTAACTGTAAAAATGTACTATTACTTATTTATTTATTTACTATAGACACAATTATAACTTTATAGGTATGTGTATCAAAATGAAGGTACTTTCGAAGTAAATAGTAATAAATGGCATTTTATAATTACGTTTGAACAAAAACATGATTAAACCATTCACAGTTGAATCAACGTATCGTACGTAACGAATAGGTACTTATACGAAATACCAGAGAAGCCATTACAAATAAAATAATCTATTTGTTTACTATACACATTCCTTGAAGCAATTATTTTTACAGCCCATTCGCGGATACAAAACAATAATTCAAAACGTCCACTATGCACAAGTTGAGCCAACTCATTTATAACAAATTTAATCGAACATACAAACGTATCCACATACCGTGACCTGACCTCGAGGTGACCTTTGCGAAGGACGCGCCGCACCCACCTAAGTACTAAATTTAGCACACCTCAAGGAAACATCAATCGCACCAACACATGCGCACAATTTTTCAAAATTTTCTCACGAGCGAACTTCACAGAACACCGCACGACGCACTATTGGCGACCACACAACTGCTTCGCGTAGCAGGTTTACGGGGAATACACCTGTATCGGCAGGTACACCTGGCGCACCTTGTCGCGACCAATCAGCGCGCAGCTTACCTGCGCAGGTCGATAAAAGAGGCGTGGTCTATGCGAAGGCGGTGAGGCGCACCTGTGCGCACCTGCGGCGTTACCTCTCAGGTGGGAGGCTCTGCGGGTTGGTCGGGAACCTTCCAATCGGCGGCAGTTACCTCTTACCTGCGAGGTACGTAAAGGTGAGCCGCAGGTATTGGTCGCGCGATGTAGGTCGGCTAAGTAGGTCACGGAGAGCGATGACTCTATGTACTCGCGCTATGTGTTTCGTACTCGCGCAGTTTTAAAAGCGAAATAATAGGCTTTGTTTTTGTATTTCATGGTGTGTGTTTTGTGTATAATCGTATGGCAGTATGACGTGAATTAGACTTTAAATGAAGTGTCATTAAATTGAATTTTAAAGAACAAATAACATCAAATATTACTACCCAATTTAATGTAGGTACTATTAGATAAACGTAAACCTATACCTATAGAGAAGTATCTACATGAAACTATTGAGGCCCAATTTTACTAATAGACACTTACACTGATAGAAAATTAGCTAATTGTCTATAGATAGACCACACTTAACTCTGCCTCATCATGTCCTCAATGTAGGTCCATTTAGTTTCAAAGTCGGTTAATCAACTTCCTTGGTAAGTATGCTGTAAGACCCATCGGTTATTGATCTAAAAGCTGTTCTAGGATATTTAATATTTTGAGTCATTGCTTTCCCTAACACAAATAGGATCATCTTAATAGATACCTAAGAAGCACATACTTTATTAGATAAGTTTTACTAATATCTACCTATCTTTTAGGCTACCGTTCTCCTTTATGAGGTTTGCTCTTCCCCATTCTTTGCTTACTATTTCTCCTGTTTTTTGAAAGGAACATCTAAAAAGTTACCCATCCGGTGTAGATACAAAACTCTTCATCGCATACCTACCAACAAATCAACTATATTCTTGTACGTTATTTCAGTAGGTATCTAATAATAGAAATTAATTACGTATTTTATTCAAGGTCAATCTCCATATCGTACTCGTAGGCTCGTACTTAATAAGTACATGTAATAAACACAAAGAAAACACACAGCGATAAATCTAGGTAGCTACACCTTAAACTCGGCACCTAAAGCGGCACATAGGGGGTGGAAGCCTGATTACACGGGGGGAGGGGGAGCTCCCAGGTCGAGCAAGTTTCAAGACAAATTGTGTAGTGGGAGGGGGTGGGGGGGATGGAAAAATTGCGGCACCAACGTCCCACGCCGACGAGCTTTAAATATAAATAATGGAGATTTTTTAAGTGGAAATATACCGTGACCCCTATTAAAGGTTTGGTTTCGAACTATACTGTTTTAGGTACCTATCGATTTTTTTGTTTATAGACTTGACTTGAGTTCATGCCTATTTATAGTTGTACTTGTAACCATTGGGGTAGGCGCAGAAAACATATTTCTACTTGTTGTGATTCTGGCATGTAGCTTTCTATTCAACCTTAGCAAAAAGGATTTTAGCAGATGCTAAGATTGAAAATAAACACCGGTATTCTTCGAGTGCTGGAGAGCCACATCGGTAAATCAGCAGGGTCACCGGCTTACAGGTGAAGTTGGCTTGGGTCCTGAGGGTCCCCTAAACACCCAAATTGGTGTCCGCTGCTCGTTGTGATTCTTACTGAGATCTGCAACAAAAATGAGAAAGAAGACGGATCTATTGCTCCCTTTGGTGGTACGTAATTTATTCCACACTTATGGACTTCTTATGGTAAGCTTCATAAACTGCAATTACTTACAGTACTTAGACCTGTAATCTAGAATGTTACTCAGTTCTGAAGCTCGATTTATCTGAAGAAAGATTGTATAGACAATCTGTCATGTCTACAATCTATCCTCAGATAAATCGAGATTCAGGAGTCGGTCCAGAAGACTTTAGTTTGCAACCCGGGTAATGTTTGTTAAAAAGTTGACAGTAGAAATAGTACTTGAAGCATGAAGTGTATAAGCAGTATAAGTACATGTAAAAAATTCCAAGAAAATGCCAATTTTTCCTACCTTCAAGTAGCGAAGAATCGCAGCGCGCTAGGTGAAGTTCCACAACACTGTAGTCTGGCAGCAACTTCTGCCGCTCATTATAAGTTCCTGCTTCCTTTGCTTCATACATTCGAGCCTTGAACTCGGGCCTTTTGAATTACCTCTGGTATTTTGAGGCCATACTGACTGCATTGTGTTGTTCATTATTTATGATTACTCAAATTATGACTGTGAGTAAGTAGATTTAGAATTTTTTTTCACCCATATAATGGTAGGTAAGTGGTTATCGTAACTTGCGAATGCTTGTACTGTAAGTGTAACTCAGGAATACCTGTAGAAAAAGGGTAGGGAATAATGCAATAAATATTTACTGATGTTCAATGTAGGAATGATCTATGTCGATCAAATAATACGAGATGCTTACTTATAGATTTTCATAATCGCAAAGACGAATAGGTTCCATGTTTCTAAAACTGACAAGCTGACATAGAGTCATCAAAATATTCCGACCATCCTTCCGGGTATCTTACAGGGAATTACTATCAAAATCCCACTTAAATATTATCTTAAAAATGATGTGTGACTTTTGACTGTACTTTTGACTCTTGTCTCTATCCAAACATACTGATCATGACAAAACCTAGGTTGGCATCAACATGTCGTATACTAACCTGATAGCCACCTAACTGGCAATTATAAAAAACTGCATTGTTTTACATATAAGCAGAAACTGTTTATGTGCCAATTTCTGTAAATAAATTAAGTACATTAAACCAATAAATAGATTGCAGTAAAAAAAATGTAACTAAACCAAATTTATCGAATGACAAAAAATTAAGGTCCAAACCACGTGACTTGTGTTGTAAGAAGATTAACGACTATTATGATTGATTATTACGCGTATACCTGAATCAACATGGGTATGTAGTTGGAAAAATGTAGGTGGTATAGCTAATACACCTCTGCTTACCCCTGTAACGAAATACAGGCATAATATTGTGTGCTTGTCTGACACCTAAGAGGTACATAAAAAGAAATTGGTAATGATCGTACTAAATAACACAACAAACACATTTCTTCTGTATCCAGATTTTGAAACGTAATCTTTTACAGTTATACCTCACAAAACTGTGCGGGCAAACCTTGTATTTTCCATAACTTTCTCGTATAGATTTCATATTCAGTTGGGGCATGGGAAAAAAACGTGGTCGAGTTTTTAGACCAAGTTGAAATGAATTCAGGCACGCGGCGCGGGCAGTAAAAAGTAGGGTTTGGGACAGTGGCCGGTGTACCGGCGCAGTGGAGCGCTCGTGGGCCGAGTAGTTAGTGGGGTTTAGTTGACCGGTATTGAGATATTGAGTTTGCTATTGGTTTGTTATTCGTTTTATGGATTGGAATTAACTACGTCGTCAATGGATTTTAGATACCGGGTCAGTTTGGAGAGGGATTAGCTGACAAAGAGTGACAACATAACTGAAATTTCTTTAAATCGCGATGTTTTAATCTAAGTCCACTGAAATATTTTGGACCGCGATTTATCGTTTAGATTATGAACGTTGAGACTAAAAATTTATTTGTCTAGGTGTTTTCAGACTCACCATACAATAGGTAATCTGTGAAAAACTCACAGCTACTACTTTTCAAGCGTTAGTCAATACAATAAAACCATTATCATCATCATCTCGCACTTTGGAGCCTGTTATCTGCTTTCGTACGCTTTCTCCTCCTAATTTGACTTAACGGAAGGGAAGGCTGTAATCTGACCCCCCAACCCCCAAGCAAAAGCTTCGTCTACCACTCAGCTAGTTTACCTTCTTTTTGGTGAAGGAAGTTCCGAAAATCTTGGCAAAACCATCTTGGTTATACACCTTTAAATATCACTGTATAGTCTTCAAATTATTTTCAAATTTAGAAGTACTCCCAAAATTTTACAAACACAGTTATGGATGACTACAAAAAAACAGCTCTCCAACATCAATCATGTTAACTAAAAACACATTCCTTTACTCCAACCATCCTATTTCTGTTTTACAATTTATCCTGCAACCTCACTGCACTTAATTGCAGTATATTCCGTACAAAGAAGCGCAACGGAGCAGCTTATTAAAACATGTTCGCTATGTCTAATTTTCCGGTTCTGCCCGCGCAGATTGTTCCCAACCCACGGGAGCACTGTGCTCGCATTATGCTAGACTTATTATGTATACTTAGGTTAGTTTGTGGGCTGCTACCTTTTTTATTCTCGGGTTTATTTATTTGTGTTTTTGTTCTTGAAATTCGTAGGATATAGGTACCTACTGGGTGAATTTATATTCGTTTCGGAGTGAAAGATTTTGGGCCCAGTTTCGTTAGCAAAATCGTCTGGAAGTATTATTTTGGCGATTTTTTTTTTTATAACCCATTACAGTATGCCTTTCACCTGTACATTATTCCCATACATTATTAAAAAAAAAAGTTTTTTTTTTCCGCAAAATTTTATACTGCCAGTCCATCCAGACTGTGCCCAAAATTTTTCGCACCGAAAGGACTATAAAATCACCTTCTATAAATAATTGTGTATTTGGTGGAGTTACACTCTTCTCAGTATAATTATCATCATTATATTCACGTTAGTTCCAGTTGCATCCAAGGCTCTCACTTCTTTAGGAGTTTTGCAGTCCACTTTCAATCTTTTTTTGTCCAACTAGCACGGTCTTTGGTACCTATCTATTGTAATGAGACCATTTGGCACGCATGTCATTTTCTACGAAATCAAACCAGCACTTTTTGGACTGTTGGTGCTTTTCCATCTTTGAGTGGCCTAAGGTTTACCACCCACTCTCTTTATTTATTTCTCAAAGGTAGCAAACAATCAGAGGTTACACCCAATGCCTAGCAGTGCTACGTAAAGGCGGCGGCACTATCTCGGGCGAATATTTCCACTCTGTGATAAGGTTTCGATCACCTGTACTCACAATTTTCTGTGATACCTACTTCATTTTCAAGTCACGTGGTCGCGGGTTCATGTCTCTAAAGTCCCGCCCGTTTCAATTTTTCCTATCATAATAATCGATGTAATAAAGGTAGGCAGTTCATGCTATATTTTATTTAGTTGAGTTTATTATTAACAAGAAACCTCTCTTCGTACGAATTACGTACGCATCCCGTGCGAATTAAGGACGGGAGAATATCCTTCTACCTACTGGATATAATTCCCACGTTGTACTTGAAGGGTTGACGTAAACTGTTAAGTAGGTAGGTAGTAGGTACCTCCGAGAGCCTCCCACAGTAAACAACCTACGCTGAATCCCAACTTGACCCACTTAACGGCGTCTAAATAAAGCCTAAGTGGGACGTGCTTTGTGCTAGCCTAACGTGCCGTGACGTCATCAAAGCGTGCCTAATGACGTGGCTTGTGACGTAATAGGCCGTGACGGCTGACGCTACGTGCCGCCAGATGGCGATGCATTATTTAGTGGATTTGAGAATGGTCGAAGGAGAATTTTTGATGTCCTGTTGGTTCAGGGATGCTCTTTAAAAGTTAGGTACATGTTGATACCTTAAGGCTAATTAAGGTATTTTGAAGTAAAACGTATGAAATGAATACACTGAATTACACGTACTTACATAATATTTACGAGAATTAACTAAATTATGCATAGTTATACAGCCGGACTCGAACCGACTAGCACCGCACGCCGTCTTGGGCCAGTCGTCTTGTGGTCAAGGGTGAGATTGTCTCTGGGCGGTTCAGAGCAGGAAGCTTCACCTGTCATCCCCAGGCCCACGCTCATGGAGGAGGAGGTCAATGAGCAAGCCAGTGATCAGCCTCACAATTTTGATACTACTCATGATACAATATAGTGAGGCCTACCTTACTTATGGTACTTTAGTTCAGCGATCCCAAAAATATCGAGGTCTAGCCAAATCCGTTATTAAGACTGGTAAAGCGGACCCCAAACTCCGAGCTGAAAAGCTTCGAATGCGACTGGGAATTAACGCTAGGATGAAGAAGTTCAGCGATCCTACTCATTGCCATACGATGAGGTCCAAGGGATTCTTGATTTTATATTCAGTGATAGTAACATTCATCATCTTGCCATCATAGCTACAGTGCTGTTGTCATGCTCGTCTGTCAATCAACAGGTAGATATTATCGACTTACAGGAGGTTGGGTTCGGTCAAGATTTTGACTGGCCCCCATATTCTTCTTACCATATATAGTACCTACACAAACGCAACTACGCTATGATCTGAAAACACACAATTAAACTTTATTTTGCACTTCGAGGAAGTACACACGAGATAGGTAGTATCACGCACTTAGCAAATTGTTTTATGCAAATAGTTCGTCACCGCGACGCCTAAGCGCAAACAACACCACATACCTACCTACCTACCACTTACTATGACTAAATCAACTAGGTAACCACTAGGGACACCATCAGTTCTCCTACAAACGCGAAACTGGTTCAAATGGTGGAGGAACTATGTGATGAGCAATTTAAAAGCAGGTGCGATCGTAGCCTTAATTAAGGAGCTTATAATAATAAGCTTACCACTGAAAATTCCTAAACTGAATGACTTCCTTCACCTCACGTAGCATTCGAGGGCTCTACAGTCATGCAAAAAAAGTCAACACTGGTTCGTTTCTATTCCTTTTAGAGATAATCCATCAATCAATTAGAACATTGTAGTCCACTGCTGGACACAGACCTCTCCCGATGTGCACCATTGCTCGATTTACTTATATGCCTGACTACTTATTATGCCTGTATGCGCTGTGAGACACTTAGAGGAGAGAAATGTTTGGGACTTTCTACAAAAGTGCTAGATTCACTGTCACACCAGTAGTCACATTCTTATGCTAACACGACTCGTAGTTCATATACTTACTTAATCAAATTAGACGAATCAGTGTGTTACTGGTGCGTACCTACCCGCCTTTGTGTGGCACTTTTCTAGACTTCAGGGGTGAAAAAGTTTGTTTATACAATAATAAATAAGGTGAGTTTGTGATCTTTTTGATAAAAATATGTGATATTCAATGATATTTTATAAATATCAGTGAAAAAGTTTGTTTTTACAATAATAAATAAGGCGTGTTTGTGATATTTTTTATAAAAATATGTGATATTCAATGATATTTTATAAATATCAGCAGACGTCATTGGTGATATTGGTTAGAAAACAAAAAAATGACTGAAAGAGAGTAACTTACCTATATAGGTAGGTAGGTACTATATAGAGAATTAATAAGTTCAATCAGTTCATCATATCATTAATATATAAACATCAACAACTACCTGTCAAACTCCATAAGTTTCCTCATAAATAGGTATGTCTATAGGTACTTACACGAGCAGAATCCAAAAAAAACACAAATCTGCCATTATTCTTTCCACACATCGATTTCATATCTGCAGAACTTGCAACATTAAGGTCATTACCCACCACCGCGAGGTAAGGCGAGAAACGAACGGCCACAAACTTTGAGAGCCATAAACGAATACTCGCCCCAAGTTTTCCAATCTCGCACTCGCCCCACCGACACTGTCATATTATTTTCTAACTATTTTACTGCAGGCTGCAATCTCGCAGTAGAAAATAGAATAACTCTGTAAGACCGGTTGTTCGGGAGTTTCCTGTCGTAAACAATGTTGAGGTCTCGGAGAATATTGAACGAGCATTCGATTCTCGAATATTTTAACGTTAGCTTGTTAGTTTATTGTTGTTAACGCTATCTAACGTTGTTTTTGAATTGACTTTTCAAAAGTTGGGAATGTCTGACACAGATATTGCCGATATGTTTATTCATCTTTGCCTAAACCTTCTAGTGCATATAACAGGTAAAATTAACATGTAGTATGTACCTATGAATCAGTGACGTAGGGTGGAAAATTTCCAAAGGGAAACTGGTGAAAAGGATAGGTATCTCCAGTTGCAAGTATACAATGTATACATAACTGCAGGGCGGTATAATTTAAATTTTAGTTGATTGGTCTGCAGATATTTTTTTTAGATAATGCATTATGGATATTATTTATCACAGTGTATATTTATTATGTACGTACATATCTGCAAGGGTAAGCCAGCAGGAGTTAGGTTATGGACTTCTGACCACTGCTATGTATGATCTTTATATTTTTGAAAAAGGAAACATGTGTTTCTTTTGATTAAACACTGTTCACGCGACCATTACCCTACAGGGATGAGAAGGGGAAACGAAGACACTCGAATGTCTCTCACCATTAGTGCGATTGGGTAGTGCCACGGGGCAGTCACCTAAATAATATGCGTCATTCATCAACTCGCTAATCCGAAACTCGCTAGCGGGTGCGAGTCATACTGTCCGATATCCTATGTACCTAGGTATTTCATAATCTTCATCATTAAGACTCCTCTAAAGCCCAAGCTCTGTGATTCAGACCAAAACTGCACAGGTAAGTACATGAATATAATATTGCTCTCGTAGATACCAATGAAATAATAATCACTAGAGAACGTTTACATAGGTACAAGTAATAAGTGCGACACAATATCGTGTCGAACAAGACGGCGCGAGGTATGGCGAGCACGTGTGTCCGCACAAAAAACGCGCCTTAATAAAACGACGTGCCGCGGGGGTCGGCGCTAGGGATGGGCAATGGGCTTGTGCGATACCAAATGTGGTCGGTGGTCGGTGTGGGGAAACGTCGTGGGTGTTTCTTGAATGGTTCACAATTAAATCACCAATTTGGTAATAGAATAAGATATTCAAAAACAATAAAACCCATACGAACATCTAAGGTAGTCGTTACGTGTAGTTGGAGCCCTAAAACGTTCAACTGGTTTAGCTGCAATGCTTTGATATCGCCTAATGCCACCCAATGATGCAACTGCCATCTGACCTCCACAACCCAATGGTTGTGGAGGTCAGATGGCAGTTGCTTCTCGGAAAATATCGAAGTCCAGCCAAATCCGCAGCTAAACCTGTAAAGCGGACCCCAGACTCCGAGGTGACAGTTTCCGATGCGACAAATCAAAATCTTCGTTGTTCTTATATAAGCCGAGTATTTCATTTATTGTATGTTCTCAATTTCTCATTGTTTGTTTATATCAGAAAACGGTTATATTATTACAATTGGTAAGCATCTGACTAGTTCGGGAATATTTTCATACAAAAAAGCTGATACATTTTATTGTCGGTGTATTATTTTGGACGTTTAGTACGTACTTACTGCTGGTTATGTTAGCCTTGGGTCAGAATCGTTGATTTGAGCTCTCGTACTGCTTACTGTATTAGATATAAATAAGGAAAATGCTATTTTTGTCAATCATTTCTAATCAGATACGTTACCAATTGATGAGGCTACAAAATTTGTACGGATATAAATATATTTTTGTGCTACCACAATAATATGATTGCTATAGATTAATATATTTACAATAAAATTATACCTACAGTAATGTATAAAGTCTATATGAATAAAAAAGGAAACCCCCCAGGTATTTACGCGCATAACTTCCGAAAGACTTTGGATAATTATTTTATTAATGTGTTCGTTACTGCCAGGACAAGGTTTGTAAAGAAGAAAAAAAAAAAGAAGGTGCAGCCGGAACGGGACCTGAATTCAACGCGGGCGGGGCCGCAAGCACGGTAAAAAAGGTTCGAAGTTTGCCGGGTCAACTAATTTTGAATAAATAACAATTAAAATTATTAAATCGACCATTACAAAATGAACAGTTTCACATCTCTAGCACCCTTGGACGGGTTTAATTACACGGCGCGGGCGACAGGTTGTCGGGTGACGTCATCGCTGCACGCACACAACCACGCGTGTACCTACACACGTGTCATCTAAGTATGTGTTATTATTTCGAACATTATTTGTTGTTGCGTGTATGTGCAATATAATCTCTTGTTGACTTTGCGTGCGTGTGTGTGTGCATAGATGTAATACAGGATGATGTTAGGTTTTCTTGTAACACACGTGTACAACTTCTGGTCTAGAATAACGGGATAAATGTCTGAATTTTATGTTTATGCGACCACATGCTGTGACTAGTTATAAATAATTTATAAGAGCAATAAACAATAATTATGATGTAAGTTTCGATAAAATTGTTTATGTAAATAGTAATTAGGTATACGTTTACTGTTAAAATTTAGAATTAAATTTATGACCTCAACTCATACTGCGACTTGACATAAAAGTCAACCGAGTCTACCTATACCACGAAGATAATATTATCCTAAATGTGGGCAGTATATCTGCCTCTGCTTCTCATTTATGAATAAAGGTTTTGTATATTAATTTGTCTGCATAAAGGTGCTTCTAACCTTTGATTTGATTATACACTCTATATAGTCACACATTTATCTCAGAGTTAGAGACAATGTTCGCTTTCACACCGGGTTTCAGGTGCTTTTCGAAGGGTAGGAACTGAAAGGTTAGTTGCTTTTTTGTCATTTTTGAAAGCAGAAGTATAAAATTCAACATAAGAGCTCTTACAGGAAGATTATAGGACCTGAGGACCACCTGAGGGCTCCAAATGTGAATATAGACCACTATATACACATTTGGAGCCCGCAGATGAAACTGCTATTCGCTTACAGGAATTTCTTTATGACGAAACTTTCTCCTAAGTATTTCTAAAGTAGTTTTTTTATATAGAACACGTCAATTTGACTTCGTCTTGCCTGATGGTAAGCTGAAGACAAAGTCTCGAAAAAGAGAGTCACCATTATAGACACTTACTGTGATACAAAAGTGGCACTCAGACGGCCTCATCGGATGCTTTTTCACGCCCCGCTTAAAGGACCCGGGACTATAGCAAGATAGTGTACCTAGTCTTCATAGAGCGTTTCTAATACATAACATTGTAAGTAACATTGAAGCACTTGTGAGTATTTAAAGCACCGCACCCAACTTGCATATAACTTAGTATTTTTTAAGTTCACTCTCAATTTTACAGCCTCGAGTAATTTATTTCTTACCCATAAACAGTCGGTTTTAAAATCTTAGGTAATTAAAAGTGTACCATTTGACGACAAAGTAAGCCTTGTTCTCAGCTGTTAATACCTCGTTAAATCGAAATGGTTCTAAGATACGGCTGATAAGGAGGGTCGGCGACATTGTAGACGAATGTTGCGTGTGCGTCTGTGCGTGGATGATGAACAGGAATTTTACAAAAAATACATGTTGTTTTAGGGTTCTCTTCAACTGAATACGGTGTGTAAGAAATCGTGAGAAGCGATAAGCGATTTTTTCTAATTTATCATAATGATTTTTCTGAAATGCAGGGTTTTATTAAGATAAACATTATTAAGTATTCGGTTAATATGGAGCCTTTGTAGGATTTCCGTTTGGCTTTTTGGAATTCTAATAAGTTTTTGCAATGAACAGAAAAAAATGGTAGTAGGTATGTTTGGGTATGGGAAAAATTATGGCTGCCATATTATGACCTCCCAACTCCAAGAGAAAAACCTGCGCTAGAGCTTCGTCCGTCTATCAGCAGCTTTACCGGCTTGCAGTTGTGGTTGACTTGCAGGTGAGTTTGTGTAGTCAAAAAATACCCAAGTTTGTTAAAATTTTAATTTTATAGATAGGTTATGTCTTAAAGCAACAAATAAAAAATAAAGAAAAATAGCGAATTAAGTGATATTCCTAGCATAGGCATATAATAGATGCACATTACAATGTAAAATAATATATCGATTGTATAATCTACTTATTTTAAAGAAAGCACGCGATCAACGAATGGCATTGTTAATTAAATCAGCTTTGAGTGAGAGATACCGTAGTACTTGCTAGGTAAATTAGTAAATTGAGCACAAGGCGCTTACGTCGTATGGTTTCAACCAATCACTTATTGGAAAATACCTTTGATGGAGCTCTCTGTAGTGAGGCTTCGGAGTAATGGCTACTGATTTAAATTGTTCCATCGCGTCAAGTTTATTTTAATGAATTATGATAACCTGAACATAAATAGTTAGGTATCTGTAGTATTTTACGTTATTCTAAAGTGTACCTACATAATTGTTAGAAACTGCTTTCTGATTAGATTAGATGATGCCGACGCATGCAGCAGATACAGCGTATTCATTACTTGTCAAACTTCGATACGAATAAAAGGGATCATTGAAAAGCCGCAATGAACTACGCGCATCTGCTGCGTGCATCGGCAGTTGTCGTATGCGGTTGTCTACGGAATCATAATAATATCTTAATTGAGGTTGGCAGAGAATTTCGGTCGGTAGCTTAGTGGTTAAGGAGTCGGCCTAACGATCGAGAGGTCCCGGGTTCGAATCCTTGTCATTACACTACCGACGTGAGCCCACTCCTAACACAAGCAATTTAGCTTAGCTAAAGAGGGGTTAACAGGAATATTGGTAATTTCGGTTGCTAATATACTAAAAAAAAAAAAAAAAAATTCTTCTGTTTCCTTTTTTTGCTGTCGTTTTAATTGATATCTATTTTTTTTATATAATTTTACTAACTAAAATCCTGGTATACAGCTTTCACTTTTTCTATCTTAATTGTTTTCACATTGTGCACTTTCGTTGCAAGTACTCGGTCGACCTTCATTCGGTTACCCATTTACTTTCTATATCCAATATTCTTTCATCCATCCTCTATACTTCGGAATTTTCCAAAAATATCAATATCTTTTTCCTTTTGCTATCTTCATATTAATTTCCTCTGAACCGTAGGTAGGTAATCACAGCGAGGTCAGTCACCACTCCATCAGTTAGAAGATAAAGTTCCACGTCACTGGGCTCTTTATCATACCGCTGCTTATAACGGTTTAGAGGCAGCGTGACCCCAGATAGTGCGGGTCGAGGACATGATAAAACACCTTTATTGGTTCGGTTCATGTTTTTAAAATGAATGTGGTAACATTTGTTTTAAGTTTAAATAAATAGTCGTTGTTTCGGAAGCTAGTAAATATTGTCATAGTAAATAATATATTGCCTATTATTTACTGTGGTAGAGATACTATTACTTATTCTGTAGTACTATACTGCCCTCTAACGATTATTTCGACTACCTATTAGAATAGTTTGAATGGACCTCACCTGATTGACGGATGACACTCTGTTACAGGCTTTAGATCTGGTGTTGGCGGTCAGATGGTAGTTTATTTCATAAAAATTTGACATATTACAAATTAAGGAATGAAAGAGTATTGTACAGTCTCTTAAAAGTACTTTGCTAGTCAAGATCGGTCTGATGCAGACTGATACATCTTCAACAATTCAGGGATTATTGAGAATTTGGAATTTTGCACCTATATTGACCAGGAATAAGACATAGCTTACTAGCTTAGCTTGTGTCCCGGGATTTGGTTCCTTAGCTGCATGACTTCCTATTGCATTTAAAAGTGCGTCTTCTCCGAAGGACATTTTAATATAATCGAAAAAGTAAACATCTTAAAGTATTCCATCTTCCTGCAGCTAACAATATCAAAGACTCTTGGAACGTGGATAAATGATTCCTCCAGTGCTTCTTTAGATAACCTATATTATTGCTCCAGTTCCACGGATGACGCTCCTTTTACTTTATAGGTTAGCCGACCCTAGGGACACTATATTTTTAAGTAATTTATTCAGTACAAGCTCAAGGTATAGTTAGTAAAAGAGGTAAGTGTACAACTTGATATGGAAGGTTCATAAGTATATTCATTTCTTTTGCTGTCTGTACCAAACCTACACGACTCGATTGTCTAAAAATAGTTTTTTTTTATATACGACACATCAATTTGACTTCACCTCACTTGATGGTAAGCTGAAGGTAAAATCTCGAAAAAGAGGGTCACCATTACAGACACGTACCATATTACAATGGTGCCACTCAGCTTCACGGTCTCATCAGGTGTTTTTTCACGCCCCGCATAAAGAACGCGGGACTGTGTAGGAAGAGGGAAACACGTGAACTGGTAAGGAATTCGAGGTTTTAATGGTGCGGCAGAAGAAGTATTCTAGAACTAAACTTGAGTGAAGATTTTATAATCGTAAACCACCCTTGCGTACTTAAAATCTCTAATTACAGTACATTTTAAACTAGTTTCAAGTCAAGATTAATTTCACAGTACCGTTTTAATATATGGGCCTCAGTCACCTGCATATAATATATGATAACTTAGTTCTCTATTCCTTGATTAACAACCCTATACTACTGTAGATCATTAATAAAACTCATTATTCAAATATCTTTCTAAGGGCTATTTACTTCTATACTTCATTACATAATCGCTACCGTTGTGGCAATCAATACATGACCTTATCAAGATATGAGTAGGTATGTATTCCAATGGCATGTTTGTGTCCGACCTGAATACGCAATAAGTACCTAATACATGTAACAGTACACGCGTAGTTTCATAAGTAGCTATTAAACATAAAATCTGAGTAATGCGTAATTAACGATAGCGCGATCTAGCGTGCACGTACATAATGTCATACTAGCTGATGTCAGCGACTCCGCCCACGTGAATGTCAATTATAGAGACTTTTGGTCATAATTCCGGTTGTACTCAATCAATTTCGATCAAAATATCTGACCGAGAACTATCCAATAAAAAAGAAAAAAAAAACGACATTAAAATATTTTCGGTACTTTTTGTGTCCATCACGAACAAATAGACCAGATAAAAAAGAAATAGAATTTTAGGTTTACACATACATATTATAATCTCGCCTTTATCCCGGGAGGGTTAGGGCAGAGGTGAATTAACACCCACATTTCATCGATCATTGTATTACTTTCCACTTAATAGATGTTGAGTTGGTGAGCCTATTGCCGTATTCCAGGCACTATCGAGTCATGCATCTGAGGCTGAGTCTGGGCTGTATAAATCTGCCTAATATTAAACAGCCCTTTAGTCACCTTATAGGTACGATTTGGTCACCACATGGGAAGAGTCTCATGGAATAGTCCATATTCTACTCTGCCGGGAACCACGCGTCTTTTTAAGTTCAAAATCGTTAATTTAACATTACCTTTCTTTTTTCAAATATCTATCTTCAATTATAGACAGACTCATCTTATTGATAATTTTATAAGAGTATCATACTAGTGGAGCCCATCGCTGTGTCTGCGCCAATATCGTTATGAGGAAAATGTTGCAAATTCTTGGGATTTATCCTCGAGGGTAAAAAATAATCTTCGTAGTTTGTTTGTGCTCTGAACATTGATCTTATACAGGTCTATTTATTATCTTATTTGTATCTTATTTGAATAGGGTCATTTTTTATTGGATGATACCTTATTAGGAAAGTTTGAAAGTTGCACCAGTGAACGAAAAATTGGGAAGCGATCGATTGTCGTGGTATGGACAGATTATTATTATCATGGGAATAGTTGAAAGTAGTGTTGTGAAAAAGGCTCAAAGTATGAACGTACTTCTGGAGCAAGAAAAGATGAAGGAATGCGTAAAAGATGGCAGGAAAGAAAGCGACTGAGGAGCTGACATCTCACAATAATTTATGGAGGAGAATGACGTGTTGAACCGACCCCAAATAATTAGGACAGGTGTGCTAACAACACTTCTATCTATACTATTACATAATTGTAAATTGGAAATGTTTGTCCGCGATGGACGCAGAAACTACTAAACGAATTTTGATGCATTTTTTTTGTTAGAAAGGTCTTGTTCAGACTTAAAATCTTACGTGTGTTTGATTGCAATCGGTTGAGCAGAACCGAAGATAAGAGATCCACGCGGGTGTGTGAACTAATTATAAGGTGATCAGGTGCGACTCCAACGACACAAGTGAGCCCTCTTCTCCACATGAATTTGCCTTCTCCGGCCTATTGACTTATAAAGCCGAGGCCGATAAAAATAAAAATCTAAAACGAAGACTAAAATTTCTCGACAAACAAACGGACATCATAAAATATTTCTATTTGAACACATGTAGTGTCCACGAGTACCGTTACCTAAGATAAGGTGGAGTTCCAAGGAAGTGGGGTCCGGGGGTCAGATGTTATCAGATGGAGCGACGACTCTGCGTCCACCTAGTAGGTACTGATGCAAGGCGACGGATTATAATTGATGTTTGTTACGTTCTTTCATATACTGATATCTTCGTTGTTAGAATTATTTTGATAAGGTACGGTTCGACCCAACAAACATTTTAGTCGTATAAGTGAAAATTACACGACTTAATGTTCTATAAACGTCGTATAGAAGTCATTTTAGGTTTTAATACGACTCAGTGCCTCTTTATCCTTATACAACTTGTAGTCGTATAAAGACGTCGTATAAACGTCTCCGCGACTGTTTTCTATGACCATTATACAACTTTCAGTGGTAAAACCGATGATGTCGTCTTACTAACGTCTATACAACTTTTACACCAAACTGAATCGTATTAGAGTCGCAAGAACTACTTATACGCGATAATCGTAATAGAGTGATAAATTGCACTCTTACAAGACTTTTAGTCATTTTGAACACTATTATACTACCATTAAGTGACTGAATGTCGCATAGCTGTAGAGTACCTTAACATTACAAGTCAGTCATTCTTTATCTCTATTTTTAATGAAACTGAAGGTGGTTCCGTACAAAATTTAATTTTGAGTTCAGGAGAGTTCCTTGCAAAATCAAAGCGCAGAAAGCGGATCTAGTTGTTTTGAAGTAGTAGAGACAAAACAAGATAAATAAGATGAAATATTTGAAAAAATATGTTTCAGTGATAGTGAAATAGACTATGAAAGCGAAAGCGAAACCAGCAAAAATGATAAACTTCGGATAATGAAAAATTCGTTAAAGCGAGAAATTCGTTATTTCAAGGGTCGTTATATCAAGGTTGCACTATATAATACAGTGGAATTACGGAATTTTCCTCTGGGGCAATTCCGTGGATATAAATACAATATTTATACTGTGCTCAAAATCTCTTCTTCCGAAATGACTATAAAATCGCCCTGTCTATTTGCATATTAGAAAAAAAAGAGACAAGTGACATTTCAAGGTCCGTTTCTTACCTATTTGATTCATATTTATATAGGCAGGTAACTAGAGTTTGTATGTAGAATTACGCAGCTCTTTATGTATATCACCATGGAAGTTATAAGTAAATAAAATAGTCAAGTAATATTGGTTGGTTTTATTTATTTTAAATGGTGATAGAGATGTGTGTGGATATCCATAGCCATCTCAAATATATAATTATGTATTAACTTCGAAAAATCTATCTTGGTTAAAAACTTATCGACGTCCATTAAATCACATCATACCTATTATTTTTACTACTAAAATAAAATTTAAAATTTACTCGTTGAACCCTAATTTTGTTAATATGGCGGCTAATTATTGCACATAAAATTAACTGCACAGAATGAAAGGTCGTTTTGTAGTCGTATTACGGTTGTGTCGCGTCTTAGAGTCGTATAAAAGTAACTTTTAGCACATGCGCTAAAAATATAGTGAGAAATGTTGTTTAATTTTAAGTATTTCTAAGGCGCGTGCATTATACTAAGAAAACTAGCGCATATTACACGATAAAATTAATTCCCCAATAGATTAATGCACTTCAAGACGCGTTTCGAGATATAACATATTGAAATTAAATGAATATGGCTAACTTAAACTAGGTAGAGTTTTGACAACTCTAATTTATAATGTCTCTTTCACTCTTCACTGTTATGAGTACAACAAAATTCAATAAAAATGTCGTCATTTGCACTGGTATTCGACAAAGTGTCGTAAAACAGTGGTATTGTAGACCATAATGCAGCAAAAAATGAATTTCACTACATCTATGCGACCATTATACGACTGAATATGTCATTGATACGACTACTATGCGACTCTTATACAACTCTAAGTCGTATAAAATGGGCCCTTTTTCGGTCGTAACGACGTGATAACGACGTTTTGGCGACATGCTTATACAACCAAAAGTTACATTCGGCACGTTGTGGCGACTTCAAAAATGTTTGTTGGGGACCTCTGTGGTTAGACGTTTCTGTAATAAGTACAAACTTGGCACTTAGGTATGCTATTATCCGTCTCGAGTGAACGTGGCCGCTACGTAGGTGGTGCGGGTTCAGTTCCTACTCAGTGCAAATATTTGTATGCCTTAATATGGGTATTTGCATTGGTCTGGTCGGAGAACACGTTAAGCCGTCGGTTCCGGTTACCATACTAACATCTATGACAGTCGTTACGGGTAGTTGGAGTCCTAAAAAGTTCAAGAACTGGTCTAGCTGAAATGCTTCGAAAGAGCCTAATGTCGCTATTGGGTTGTGGAGGTCATATGGCAGTCGCTTCACGGCAAATATCGACGTTCAGCCAAATCTGCAGTTGGACTGGTAAAGTGAACCCCAGACTCCGGCGAGATGAAAGCTTCGGATGCGACTGGGATTATCGTTAGAACGAATTTACACTGGCCACTGGCCATTCCTTTATACATTTTTTCAGATGTTAAGTATGTCATCGGGGTCTGTCTATTGTCGTCTACTGACTACTGTTGCATGAGCACGTATGTTTACTATAGGATTAATTATATGTTACCACGGGAAGAGATGGGGTGGTCCTACTATTCTACTTCGCCAGCTATATTATACCCAAACCTTATATCTACTAAATTCACACACATTTATTAAATTATAAACGTATTATTTTACACCAACCGACCTCGAAGCGGCTCCTCAGACCCAAAATGTTATCAAATACCTCATTTTTTACCACTGTTTGGGTCAAAAAGGACCGACAGAACACTCCCACATGTGGCCCCACCTTGCTCAGGTAACAACTTCTACCTTTCGCACCCGTCTTAAATCAACGTAATAAAGTTGAAAATCGTATAACAATTTATAAGATAATCGGTTGTTTTTGTTTAAATTTGTACTTTATTCGTAAATAATAAGGTTGAATTTATATTGTAGGGTTATGTAGGTAAACACAAAAAGCGTATAAAAAGTAACCTTTGTCTTGAACACATGTGGCGTTTCTAAGAAGCGAATAATTAGCGATTGTGAAGGTATGATGCGGGTGTTCCGGGAATCTTGGGAGTTATCTACTCGTTTACCTTATAGGAGCCGTTGTGGGCTTATGTTTTAAATAAAACATGTGTTCAAGTAGGTAGATATGTACTTCCTGGAGCGTAATAATTACATGAAGTGGTTATGTAAAGCCTCTGTACACGGCGAGGTTCTTTGAACTAATTCTACGTAAATTTTAAGTTAACTTCGAGACATGGCACGATTGTTTTTCGTAGTCTTCAGGACTACAAAGCTCGATCAAAGTTTGAAGGTCCAAACTGTACAAGGAGGTCCAAAAGTTCAGTTATAGATGAGGTATATCTAAACGTTGAGGCCTCACAGACAATGAAAGGACTAAATTTAATCTCACTGTGACGCTATGGTTGAAGCCGTGATATATAATGACGACATTAGAGGTCAAAGCCTATCACGCCTGCTGATTAACGGAAAAGTTTCTAACGGAAAACTACAGATTGATGCTCTCATAAAAGCCGTAAGTATAGGTATGATGAAATTTTTGTTTATAACCTTATTGGTTAACCTAACATTGTATTGTGTTAAAAGTTATAATCTACGTAATTGAAGAGCGGAGGGTCCTAACACAGGCATTTGTTGCTTATAAGGAGTCTTCAAAGAATATCTTTGTAAACCATGTTTTTGACAGAATAAAAAAATACGTCAAAACAGGAGAAGGTATAAGACCCTGAGCTCCAAGGCCTTAGATGCAGCCGGAAACAACACTTAAACGGTCAGGATTAGTGAAGAAACAGTGGACTAATGTCCACTTAGGTATTATGCTTCTTTGCTTATTCTCCCATGAAAAATGGCGTGATGATGATAGAATAAGAGCATGCTTGCGAATGGAATAAATACCGCACTTTATTATCTAAAACATTGTTGTACACTGACCTGGTTGTCCAGCTGAGGGGTGACAAAGTACGGAGTGCTTATCTGCGCCTGCGCACTGTGAATCATGCCAACTAAGGAAATGGGTTACCGGTGTTATCAATTACACCTACCTATAGGCACGAAATGTTGCAATATTAACTTCATTGTGCATCAGACCAGCCAGCCTGCTTCTGCTAGGGTGGCAGGTGGCCTCACCTGTCACAACTTCAGTAGAAGCCACGATGCGACTTCACTTTACGCTCGGAGAATGATGACGATGAACAGTCATTATAATTATTGGCAAATAAATAAGAGAAGCTGTGAGTTTTGTGCCAGATTCTTTTCTCACAGGCTGTACCTATTGCCTTGTGAGTCGCACTGTCGTTGTAAATGTTTAAGCATTGTTTCTTACATTCATAAATGTTACTTTGGGACTTCAATTATGGTACAAGTGAGCAAAGTTGGTGATTACCGCCGAGGCGCCATTGAGACCCGAGCCGCTAGGCGAGGGTCTTAAGAGAGCCGAGGACGGTAATCATCATACTCACGCGTGCCATACGACGTTTTACAACACACTTGCGAATAAAATAATACTACAAATACTAAATAAAGAATACTACAAATTAATTCGTTTTCCTATGTACCCACATCTAACAATAGCGGTCGGCCATATTTAAAAAAAAAGAGGTTTGAATGATGTAACTTGTTTTTTTTTCTGTACTTAGAGAAAAAAAAAGTTAAATTTGAGTGAAAATTTTGTTTATTAAACAAGTATTACAAGTTGAAATTATTTATTTAAATACGAAAATGCATCAAATGAACATACAATAGGCATATCAATTTATTCGTACTATTAAACACGTTCTTTTTTGTATCGAAACTTTTTTAAGAACATAGAAACTTAACCTATAAAATTTAAAAAGAATCTATAACTCACTTGTGAATAATAGCAATGAAAAAGTCACAGTTAGATAATAGATGTCATTACGTGCCTATTTGCGGTGAAATAATAGCACTTTGTTGTTTGGTGAAATCATACCCCCCCGCTCGGTGTCACGGAACAGACGTGTTTACAAACGGCTCGTAATCATTAATTTGCAATAGTTGGAAAAGTTTAACTTCAGTGGAAAAAAAACTACATCAGAGTGTAAACAAACAAAATACAGAAGTAGCGGTGTAACTACGGTGTCAAAGCACGCACAAACAACAAAGTTACAATCGAAAAACTGTTTATGAAATTCGTTGTGAAAGTGAATAAGTGACAGAATTAAAAGTTCAATACCCTCAAATAAACTATTTCACCAAGATCTCCGATACTTTGCTACTAAGCTTCATACTTAGCATTGGGTTGATATTTTCAAGACAAAGCTTAATGTCACGATAGCTTCGGCGGTAAAGTACGTGGTAGCAGTCGATAACACAGAGTGGCTCAAGTTCGATTCTGACTGGTCACGTGTGCTCTTTTTGTGTTTATAATATTTTCTGCCTATTAATAGGAAGCACTGGGTTCCAATTATTCACACAATTCCAAACATAAATAAACACAATTCCACACAGTTCCATTAATAAACACTACATCTCAAAATGAAATGCAATGGTTGTTTAAAGAATACAAAGGAGAACTGTATAAAATGTTCAACCGATGCATGTGCAAAAAGTTTCTGTTCTCAATGTATTAAATTGCCTACGTTGTCAACTGAGAAAATAAAAGTATGGAAATGTCCGGACTGCTGTGCTATGCAGAAGAAAGGAGGGGACAACAGTTTAACACCTGTACGTTCCACGGATACAAACGTCACTACGAGGAAAAAGACCGACACTTGCACAGAAGTTAACATCAACTCCGAGGTCAAGGAACTGATCGAAGAAGTACGTCACCTAACGCGGGAAATATCTTCACTAAAAAAACAACTTGAAGACGCCACAGAGTCGTTAGTACGCTGTCATACTAAACTGGCAGAATTGGGTTCAACCGTGGATGCTAATGATAAACGAATAAAGCACCTGGAAAAGCGTGAAGAGGACATGAAGCTGCTCGAATCGAAGGTCTCGGAACTGAAGCAAGAACTGAACGGACAAGCGCAACAACACCTGCGCAATGAACTCGAATTAGCCGGAGTACCTGAACACACAAATGAAAATCTACACCATATTGCACTCTTGGCGGCGCGGAAGATTGGTGTTGAGTTAAGCGACTGCGATATTGATTGGGTTGCCAGAGTGGGTCCCCGTATCAAGTCTGCATTATCTGCTGAGCAAAACGTCAAGTTTTCAAGACCAGTGGTAGTGCGCCTTCTACGACGGAGCAAACGAGATCAGATATTGAACGCTTCGAAGTCCAGAAGGAATGTGACAACTGCTGATTTGGAAATTCCTGGTTCCTCACAAAAAATCTACTATAATGAGCGTCTAACCAAGGAAAATCGACTGCTTTTTCGTGACGCAAGAACAAAATCAAAAGAAAATAACTACTCCTTCTGCTGGTGTACACAGGGGAATATTTATGTTAAGCAACGCGAGGGCAAGCCTGCCCTGCCAGTACGCACACAAGACGATCTTCAGCGTATTTTCAATACACCCATCTGAACTTTTTTATGCGACCTCATTTCATGCACACATTTATAAGCTCTTTGTATACAATATTATCTTTTTATATCTAATATTATGTAATAGCGATGTCAACACTAATACCACACTACACACCATTATCTATATATCTGATTATTTGATTACTTTATTTTTTTATTATATATATTACTGTAATTTTATATTTAAACACATAATAAGTCACAATACCTATTTTATACAAAAAACTTACAGTACCATAACAAATAAATATATTTTATATTATATGTTGAGCGGTGGTAATCATCATAGTCACATTCAATCAATCAATCAATCAATTAGCCTATTGCACATTGTTCTATGCCTAACCTTCCTGAGACCTTACTTATTACGCAAATATGACTGATAAACATATTGAAGAGTTAGACTCTTTAAGTATAAACTGTCTTACAGTACCAATGCCTGAACAATGCGCATCAGTAATAACAAAGAATTACAATTTTAAAATATTAACATTCAACATTAGGAGCATCACAAAAAACTATGACCAATTTATCGTATTTCTTAATAGAATGAACATTTCCTTTGACATATTAATATTAACAGAATGTTGGCTCGATGACTGTACTATAATACCACAAATGCCATCATACACTAGTTTTAATACGAATGGCATTATTAACCAAAACACAGGAGTAGTGGTTTACGTCCACGATTCGCTGAGTGCAAATGTCACAGAGCCAGATATTGGCGATGCTAGCGTATTGCAGGTAGAACTTAACAATATGATTACTCTCCTCGCTATATATCGGCCACCCTCAGGTCACCGCAAAAGGTTCCTGCGTTCTTTGAATTGCCTTCTGGAGGAAATGTCATCCAAATCAACGGTACAAATCCTTACTGGTGACATAAACATAAATTTACTTTCACCGAAATGTGAAGAGGATCTAGTGGAATATCTGTCCTTAACTGCAGAACACGGCCTTTTTCCTGCAATTTCAGAACCAACTAGGATGGACGCATGTCATGATCACATATTTGTAAACGCTGTCAGAAATGTGGTTGGTGTAGTTTGTAAATCGAGTATAACAGACCATGACATGGTGTTGCTTGGCCTAACTGTAAATAGAACTGTTAAACGTTGCCTAGACCGAACTATCACTAAACGTGATACAGAGGCTATAAAAAACGAACTTGGGACGGTTGACTGGCTCCAATCGTTAAGCAGTTCAGGGGTGAACCAGAGAGTAAATAGTTTTTGTGGCCAGCTAGCCGATATTGTTGGCAAGCACACACATACAACACGGATATGCCACTCAAAATATAACATCAAACCCTGGATCACACCTGGACTTATTCGATGCATGCAACATAGGGATCGATTACATCTCAAGACCAGAAAAGCACCGAACGACTGCCTCTTGCGCATAACTTACAACAGATATAGGAACTTCTGTAATGACTTGTTGCGTAAGCTAAGAACAGAGTATAATAACAACGAACTTTCGAACAGCCTAAGAAATCCTAAAAAGATGTGGAAGACAATAAAAAACGTATGTAACCTATCAGCAAGTAAAAAAGAGCCTAAGGAACTTCTAACTTTATCTAACGGCACAGACACTGCACAATCATTGAACATATGTAGTACTTATTTTTCAACAGTGGGACAAAACCTAGCCAATGAAATATTGAATCAGCTTCAACTGAGCCAGAAAGCATTAGCAGCAAAGATCAGTAGCAGTCTTATAACAAACTCATTCTTTCTGCAACCCACTGACGAAAGCGAAGTTGAATCACTAATACTATCATTGCAGAATGATAAAGCACCGGGTATTGATGGACTGACTAACAGCTTGTTAAAAGAAATAAAAAATGTAATTGTACCACCCTTAACTGACATATTCAACTTAAGCTTACAGTCTGGTGTATTTCCAGATGCCTGGAAGATAGCGTCGATTACGCCAATTTACAAGCACGGCCCAAAGGATTCGCCGGAAAGCTACCGACCGATCTCGTTGCTGACAGCGTTTTCCAAACTACTCGAGAAACTGGTTAATGACAGACTGGTTAAATATATTGAATCTCACAATCTTGTCTCTGATAGGCAGTTCGGGTTTAGAAGAGGCAAATCGACTGATGACGCTGTAACCATGTTAACATCAACAGTTTCTTCTCATCTTGACAAAAGACGATTCGCCATAGGTGCATTCTTGGACCTAGCTAAGGCGTTTGATACCGTTTCAGTACCGATCCTTTTAGCGAAACTGGAAAAGAAATTTGGCATACGTGGCATAGCATTGAAATGGTTTGAGAGCTATTTGTCAGGAAGGAAGCAGTGTGTTAAAGTGGGTAACTCTAAAAGTGAGCTACATACAATAGACTTTGGCGTCCCACAGGGTAGCGTGCTTGGCCCAACGCTCTTTATAATGTATATGGATGATATTCACGATGCGACCAACGCCAACATTATATGCTATGCCGATGACACTGTTGTCATATTTGATGGTGCAAGTTGGGTTGAAGCGTTTTCGAAAGCCGAGTCGGGCTTGGGGCAAGTGTCAGCATGGTTACATTATAATTTACTGACACTGAACGGCAGTAAAACTAAATATGTATGCTTTCATAAAACAGCTACATCGGCCCCTTGTAAAACCCTAGGCATCAAATTACACAACTGCCAAGATATGAAGGGTTGCAACTGTGGATTTATCCAAAGGACAGCTAGCATTAAATACCTTGGCGTAATCATTGACGAAAACTTGGACTTTAAAGAACACATCGTGGTTTTATCAAACCGAGTCCGAAAAACCGCAAACATAATGAAACTGCTCCGTTCTTCAGCTCCAACAGACGTCCTGAAATCCGTTTATTTTGCCCTGACTCAGTCGCTTGTGACGTATTGTATACGAAGCTGGGGTTCTGCTCAAAAGACCTTCCTTATGCAACTGGAAAGAGCCCAACGCGCAGTACTGAAAGCCATGTACCAGAAGCCCGCTAGGTATCCCACAACACAGCTCTACAAGGACAGTGGAGTGCCTACCGTACGCCAACTGTTTATACTGAGAACGTTTCTTAAAGCCCATCGAACAGTTATAAACAGTGAAAATTATGAATATCTACTTAAGCTTCGGGTGTATAGAGTAACGGTACCTAAAGTTAATTCGACATTTGCAGAACGGTTTGGCCCACGCATAGAGTATCACATATACAATAAGGTAGCTAAGTCTTGTGACATCAAAAACTGCTCACTAAAAGAGGCGAAAATGGTGGTTACAGAGTGGCTGACCTCATTGACATACGAGGCTACAGAAACTATTCTACTGCACTAAGTTGAATGCCTATTAGTGGGTAATGTCCGAAGTTTGTAGGGTGCATTATTATTATTTGCCCATTACTCATTTATTTATACATGCAATATATTTATACATTACATACAATATAGGTATACATATACATTTATATATTTATATATATATAATACACATACATTACATATCCTATCTCTTCTTCTTCTAACTTTTGTAAGTGTGATGATTATACTAAACTTGATGACCGAGCACTGAAACTGTACAAGGCAAACGTCACGGTACCCACAGGACAGGCTTGCCTAGTGTGGGGCCAACGGGAAACTTTAAAAATGTCAAATTGTTTTTGGAAATAAACTATTTTTTTTTTTTTTTTTTTTTTTTTTTTTTTTATGAGCAGGTGTGTTGTAAATAAATATACCTATCGAACGATAATGACAACGCCACTATTTCCATCGCCAGGTTAAATATACAAATAATTCTTAAAATACAAATATTTTTTAAACTTAGTTACAATAAAACAATACTCCAACCACGGATATCGAAGCCTCCAATATAAAATCATTACAAAAGTAGTATAGCTTTCAGCCGGTCTGAAAGCTAAAGTTGAAATAGGTACTAATAATCCTTAAAACTGAGGACGTTAGATGCAAGATAGATAATTTTTTTATATATGACTTCACCTCGCCTGATGGTTAGTTTTTTTATACCAATTAGGTGGCAGACAAGCATACGGCCCACCTGATGGGAAATGGTTACCGTGGTCTATGGACGTATGCAACACCAGGGCCGTCACATTCGTGCTGCCGACCCTAGTTACTTCATAATAATACTTTTTTATTAGGTATGTGATTGATTATACATATAATATAGATTATTTGTTTGACATACCTACCTACATTTTCATTTCAAACTATGACAGTACACAGAAACATTATTAATAAACGAGTTATTAGAAATACCTATGTTTAGTATCGTAGTCTGTTTTAAAACCGCTGAACCAAAATAGAACAATGCGTCTTCAAAGTGATACAAGTATTATGAACGATTAATCACCGCGACTAAATACATACATAAACCGTAGTCTCTAAGCTCAAAGTACAACATGATTTCTCTATCCTGAAAGTACAACATACGCTGCTCGCATTTAAAATACACCTAGCGCCATCTAGTGTCTAGTAGAATTACTAACGGTGGATTTGACACGATTCATAACGAACTTGCAACTATTTTTATTTCGTTTTGTTTGTTTACATTTTGAGTTGCATTACTATAGTTTTACAGCACATCTATTTTATATTATAGTGCAGAATTTATGAATCAGAAATTACTTTTTTTTTCTAGTATCTACCCAGATTATGACTACATTGTATTTACGTCAATTCTCATAACACTAGATCCCCTATCTGATTTTGAAGACGTTTCATATCCAACGCCACATTCACTGAGCGTGTAATTTCACCTGCAGGTTTTGAACCGGTGCCAACTGAACATTTTCTCGTAACGTTTTTTCTACCTTTGGAACGGAACTCAGTTGCAGTGAATCTTTTAAGAGATAATCTTTTTTGTTTGAAGAAAGACGTCACACTAGGTATATCATTTAAGTAACTAGGTATATTGTATTTAATAAACTGAAGTTACACTATGCAGAAAAATATTTTTTTAAAAGATTAGCAATTTAGAACAGATGGTTAGAAATGGATTTCGGTTGCTTTTCAATAGATGGCCACAGTTTTGAGATGGAAGTATTGTGGTGATTGAGGGACAGGCACCTCTTTAGTAAAGTAAAAACAGTGAAAGGTGAGGCTAAAAGTGTCTAATAGACGGCTAAAGAAGACTGCTGGGTTTCCTTCCTTGGCTAAAGGCGAGTCTACAGCAACCCAGTCTCCTGTGGAAAAACATCTTTGACTCCAGGGAAATAGTTCTAGTGGATTATTTCCAGACGTAAAAAAATATTTTGGTTACTCTTAGTTAAAACAGTTTTTCTTTGGAAAATGTAGGTACAGTGTTAGTTGCTGTTAATACTGGCCTCTTGTATTCCAAGTTACGGGCCACTTTTCCAAACTTGATTGATCTTGTTATTTATTCTGAACTGTTTTCATAATATGACCGTCAAACTCAATGCTAAGTGACCGTTTAAATCAATGTTGAATAGTAGGCACATTATAAACGTGCATACCTATAATAATAATTATAATGTATTTTATTTTATAATGTAATGTTTAATAAGTGCACTTCAACCCGTGATCGGTGTATATTTAGTCCTGTATAGTTCAAATACTGATCTGCAATATGCTTTAGTTAGTTATCGCGAAAAGTTAGCATAGGTACTAATTGCTTTAAAATTTCATTCATCCGAATTTATTTTCCTTAGAAATATATGTTGCCCAGTATTCTTCGGACGTTCTATTCTGAAAATATTAGTATTATGAATAGTAAACATGCCGATTCACTTCAGTTAATCGCACCGATTCGCACCGCCCATCCCGGGAACATTACACAAACAAGTCTATACCGCGGCCGGACACGTGCGATTGTAAGGTGTCCTCGGATAATATTAGAGATTAGCTATTTGCGCCGTACCGGGTTTGACATCCGTCTGACTCATCGCTCAGATAAGTATACCAAATTTAGTTTCTTGTAATTATGTTTATTGTGTGTTGAAGGACTGTTTTGGCGTTAATTGTAGAAGATAGAACGTGAGACATCCGGAAACTATGCGTTTGTGGTTTATTTGAGGTTATATTCTTTCTGGTTTCGATGGGGAGCTTTATCATGCTGTATTTATAGAACTCAGGATTGTAGTTGAAGGAAAAGCATTGTATCTTCTTTTTGTTCGTTAAAAAGGAGGTGTACTCACACTTACTGAAATATTTGGTTCATGCTAGAGTTGTTTGTGAATGTGACGCTTTAGTTCAGCACGTATTGTTCTGGAAAGTAAGGGAGTGGGAGAGAGTGTAATCGAAAGAGCTCATATCAACCTGCCAGAGGCTATATTACTGTTAATAGGGTAGGGTACCTACTGTTAATATCCCTAGCATTTGAAACAGCCCTTCGACATTTTCCGTGATACAACTGCCATCCAACCTCCACAATCTGTTGGTAATACCTAAGTAATGCAGTTATATCAGTTGCTGGACTTTTTGGAGCTTCAATTAGGTACCAGTAACAACCGCCATAGATGTTAGTATGGCAAGCCGGATCGACGACGGTTTAAAGTGATCAACGAGGCACAAATAGACACATTATTGCATACAAATATTTTAATTATTCTCGTATTCATAATTTCTATGAAAATGTCAAAAACATGCAATTAAAGGACACTAAATTTAGAATCCTTATGTTCATTCTATCGTTAATCGAACAGATACCTAATAAAAACCTAAAACATCCATATAACATACGAAGACCACCACGTAGGTAGAAGTAACTTAAGACGTGGTGTCGGTATCAGGATGCGCACATCCGTCCGCCCGTCAGCGCCGGACGCGCATGAAAGAGCCTCTATAGTGTTGGTAATTCGCTTTTGGAGGTGAGCGACAGAATATGTACAGGATGTTTTAGTAATTAAAACCTTTTCCCAAAAGAGAGCCGATTATATAACACTTACATTCATAGATAACAATCATATAATTTTCCCAATGAGATAATTAGGCAGAGATCACGGTTTTTAAATGCCTTTCAAAAAATGGTAGTTATGTACAGCACTAATAGTTGAGTTGAGGTGACATTTTAAGGAATTGCCACGAGAAAATAGGCAATAGATGACCCATTCTATTCTATTTAGTTCATTCATCTCCATACTTCATATTAATATTATAAATGCGAAAGTAACTCTGTCAGTCTGTCTGACAGACAGACAGTCTAATCCACTGAACCGATTTTGATAAAATTTGGTACAGAGATAGATTAGACTTTGGGAAAGGAGATGTTTCGTCGCGATAACCGACATCCACGCGGGCGGAGCCGCGGGTAACAGCTAGTCGAGATCCGATTCTCAGCACTCCATGGATGGTGCGTGCGGTCGCCGGGTCCATAGCGTGATACAGAGAGGAACACCGTGACGGCGACTGGGACTTGCGACCCAGATGTAGGTTTAGGGTGGCCACCTTGTGATGCATCAGCGCTCACCTCCACCGTCAGTAGTGTTCCCCCCCCCCCCCCCCTACCTATCCAAATTTGGTAAGATCCTATCAATGCCGCTTTTGATATTCGATTTAGTAAAGAGCTTACTGAAGCTCTTGGCAATCCGAGGTCTTTAAGTAAGTTGTACAGGGATTTAGCTGGAATTCCCCTTGCTCCTACTTCTACGGCGTAGAGTTTAACCACGTAGCCGTTTTTGGTTAACTCGTTAGTCAAGTCAAAGTATTTGTTTGTCTTTATAGCGTGGTCTTTAGGTATATTAGTTTCCCACGGTACTGTGAGTTCTACAAGCACTGCACGCCTATGCGATCGTGAAAAAAGGAATATATCGGGTCTGGATGATGAGGCACAGATATCCTCCGGTATTTTATAGTGCTTCTCATACGTGTCTACGAGTATTGTCCAGTCAACGGCAGTTATTAAAATTGAATATGGCTTTTGAGATGATTTCTTTGAGCAGCCTTCCTTTACAAACATAATGTCATTTCTTTGGTTTGTAGTTAGTCCTTTTTTCGCTCTAGCTACCGCCAAACTTACAGCCTCACGTATGATTTCCAATACCTTATCATGTCGGCGCGAGTAATGACCCCGGTCTAATAACGTCCTACAACCCACTAGCAGGTGCCTAGCCGTACCAGTTGCTTCACCGCATGAGTTACATTGCTTTGGTCGGGGAGGGTCAACTGAAATGCTAAATATGATATTAATAAATGTGTAAATGCTAATATTAAAATTGGAACATGTCCGTTCCATACAGCTGTTAACATTCTTCTCAAATTCAACTGAAAAGAGAAGCCACCCATCAAACTTAACGAACGATCGCAACACGATTTTTCATCCAGTTTATTTTAATGGTGCAAAGATGAAGCATGTATGATTAAACAGACCCGTGTGATATAACTAATGGTTATTGATGCGAGAACTAATGCTCCTACATTTGTATAACTCTATGTGGGGCTTGTGTTTTTAAAACTAAGACATTTCTGTATAGATGAATGAATATCATTCTATTTATTTTTGGATACCTTGATTTTTCACTTTTGAGAGCAAAACGTCTCACGAGGCAGACAGTTAAGTGTGCAGTAAAAAATTGATGGAAAAATGAGTTTCAATTTTTTTATACAAATCACGAGAACACAGGAGTAACGTTATCTAGTGAAAGAAATATGGACGAAGTAGGCTTAATTGAGTCTGTTCAACTGATATATCACTCGTAATCGTATGGTTTGGTAATAAGACTTATTTGAAGGACCAACTTTGTGGTAATTTGATAGCATTACCAAATTTAAAAATTTTTATAGAAAATACCAGAATTCTAGTTGAACTAAGAAAGAAAGTTTGAATATATAAAAAACTTTCATAAGTAGGTTAACGTTTCGTGAATAAACATTCAATTATTATTATTATTTTTAATACCTACGTATAGGTACGATTAATTGTAATCATCAGTGTCCTTAGAGAAAACCCGACTTTGTAAAATTGAAAACCCGAAAACATTTTTTACGAAATATTTGACCACCCCCATTAATTCTGACCACCCCTTCAATAAAGCGTAACCATTCTATTATATTATAAGTAGCATCCTGTACATAATGAATTTGATAATGACCCGCTTCGTAACCTGTAACAGCATTGCGAATACATGGCCGCAGCCACGAAATAATTAAGCTCTTGCAAATGTGGTGTGTCGCTTATAAGATGCTAGCTGATGATACGCGTGTTGCAATGCCCCTTTGATTTAAAAAAAAAAAACATTACAAAGTCATGTCATTTGTCTCGAAAATTACTTATTTTGTATTTGTTATACTAGTCGTTGTGTTTTCAGAAAAACCTAAATAGACATTGTTCGATAGCACTAGAAATACGTTAGAATAGGTATATAATAATATTGTATTTGAGTCAATATTGTGTTTTCGGGAACCACTGCACCATCAACAAACACATCAACAAAAGCTATAATCAACAATGGCCGTATTCCAAACAACAAAAACTTAACATACTTTAGCGAAAACTTAACATTTGGTCTTACTCGAACTCGAACCCAACAGTAGTATTCGCTGCCGTAATATTGAGGCAGTCAAGACAGTAAGGTAATCTGTAAAATTTTCTCTAAATAAAAGCAATACATCAAATGAGTTTAATAAGATAAGCAAACACAGGCACTACAGAGCGATTTCTTTGGACTATCGCTCAACTACCTAGTAATTCTTCAAGCATTTCTGAAATTTTGCCACAACAATAAACAACATAAAACTATTATAACACTTCAACGATATTGTTGAGCTCTTATTTACAATTTCACCAACAGAATGGATGGCCAGTCGTGTCGGAATGCGGCATTTCACTCAAGTACTGCTAGAATTGGTCCCCGAAGTTAAACATCTAGGTACAGATATTTATTATACCTGGTGTATGTTGCCAATATTGTTTCGCGTGTCTAGAATGTAGGATTTGCTATAGTCTTTAGGTTGTTGGTTGTATTACACAAATAACGACGAAATTATCACTTTAAACTAGTTCTTGACGTGAACCAATTCCTGATATTCACAAGCCATTTAGAGAAGTTTGTTGTTGGAGTCAATATAATTTCCCTCCTGATCAGAAGGTCTAAGTGGCTGAATGACCAACATCGCGAAACGTCTAAGAAGCATTAAGTCTAACTAGCACAAAGTCCATAATAGCAAAACGTCCAACTATCAGATGATCTATAGCAGAACACACCTGGTCTGATATTAAGCTAAACAGGAATGTGGGTCAATATTCATCAATATCTTCGCTTACTCAGTTGCATCTGAGGATCTCGTTGTCCGTGATCCCAGTTTGACGGAATTTAGATGCTTTTTCACACCCCGATGAAATGACCATAGGCTGAAGAAAGAGGGATATACGTGTGTTGGTAAATAATTCCAAGGTCTTCCAGTGCGGTAAAGAAAAGCTCCTGTAAGGAGTTGGTGGCACTGTTTGAAGGTGATATAGGTACGAATTGTTCCAGGAAAGGGGAGGGTAGGTTTAATTCACTTCAGTTCGTTATTTAAGCTATGTGATGGTTTATGATCAAAATATTTTTGTATTGTGTAATCATAACATTCACTTGCAAGTTGTTTATGATATCTCTCCTAATTTTTGTGAATTCTTGAAATTCACCCATTGTTCCAAAACTAAAGCATGTTTTATTTTTTGCTTTTGTAATTCTGTGAATCTATATTATCGTGTTTATGCAGAACGACTGTAATGTATATTGTAGTAGTATCACGTGAATAGTGGGTAGGTACTTAACGGCCCACTAACACAAAAAGTCTCCTTTGTAAATCTTATACGATAACCAACAAAGCTCTTCTGAGGTTATTTACGTTCTCTTACTAAACACCTTTATTTCACGTCCACATACCAGCGTTAATGTTGATCCCCTAATATCGTCTCGTGCCTGTCCGCTATTACAAGACAAACACTCCGGTACTACGACATTGCACTTGGCAGACGCGCGACATTTTTTCTATAATTTATTGCTCGCTATAGATTATGTTTGGGTTCGTTCGGATTTGATGTAGGTATAAGTAATATTTTAAAATTGAGAAGTAACATTCAACATGTTCATTGAGGAATATTTAAAGTGACTAAACGAATAGATATAGTTACAAACGTTCTAAACGGATATATTGTAGTGAGTTTTATTTCGTTCGCGTGAATTAAAAGGCGTTCTAAATCGTTCCAGTCACTTAACGATTTTTTTAAATTATATTAAGAAATGAGAGGCCTCGACGACCCAAACCTCGATCTTTATGTTGGGTTCACGTCGATAGTGGAATTGCCTGAATTCGATCCTGTGACCTCTCGATCATAAGCCGGACTCCTTTACCACTGAGCTACCGACGCCTATTCACAATACTTTCAAGTTTTATATTGAGGGAGTGATACACAAACATAAACATTTTTGTTTATTAATATAGAAGATCGTTTAAAGAGGGACTCAGTGTCTAGTTAATTGGACCAAACATTTGTATGTACTTTATTTAATACTTTTATAATTCACACTGCCGTAATGCCGCCGCGCCAATATTGCGCCAGACATTGAGTTATGTCTGTTATATTGCATAATTAATATAACAAAATATTGTTTATAATTTTGTTTTGATGTGCGGAAAATATTTCAGAGAAAAATGATCTTCATTAGAAGCAAAGTGAAATAATCAACAAGGTGCGTTGGAATAAAAATTGTTTTGACTGCTGGGTTTATGTCAACGCCAAAATAGCTGTAGCACATCTGTATGTGATCATGTAAAGAGAATATTGAAGATGAAGTCTTCCTCGACGGTAAGTACAGTCAACGACAAAAGTAGCTTAACAAATTTATTGATACCTGTTAAACCGAACATAAAATATTAAACAAAATATGAAATACATCAACTTTGTCCTTGAGTGATTCTATTACTACTAATATATTCAACGTTTTTGTGATATCGGGATTTATCGTGATTAATTATTATTATGGATTACTAATATATTAACTGTGGGCACATGCATTCCAATTTTAAAAGAATTTATCCATATTTTCGTGTTATCAACTTTTGTCAATGATCGTGCGTTTATAAGTTGGTGTCTACTAGGTATTTGGTTTGTTTTTTTAGTAATTATTATTCTTAACAAATTTTAGGAGGAAGGGAGATAGGTAAAAACTTTTAAAGCTTAATCGGTGGTGCAAGGTAACATTTTGGAGATCAGCCATTTCTGGTATACATTTTTTTCTATAAACGGGACTTGGTTTGACATTCTTTTCTATAACGATTCGTTCAAAAGTAGATATCCTTCACTGTAATGAATTCAGTTGAAAAACTAAGAATATAGTGAGTTCTCCCCAATAATGATCCAGCGTTCAAATCTGAAATTTCTGATGATCCTGAAACTGATTTTTATGTAGATACCAACTCCAAAACCCTCTCTCTCTTTTGGTATAAAAAACGGACGTAACTCAAAGCAGTAGATATTAATATTTATGTTGATGATGTATTAGTGTTTTCCTAACACATTTTCTTGAACAAAAACCAGTAAACCGTCCAATAAAGAAATATGGCGTTATCTTAGCAACATATTTTCATCAGCCTATTAGCTTATTGCGCACTAGCCACCTAGAATTATGATTTATGATATTTAGACATTTTTTGTGCACACTCCATCTGAGAGGGTTACTGTGGCAATATCTCTGAGTATTTGTGATAAATATATCAGCTAATATACGCTAAGGAGATATAAATCTTTTTAGCGCCTGATATGAGACACAGAGTATGAAGAATCAGTATGCCAATGGTTGTATACCATGTGTTATATACGGTACGAACACGTTATAATATAAATAACTGTTTCTAATTCATATTGTGTGGTAATGGTTTGCATATAACTATGTTTGTTATGAAATAAATGAATTTGAATTTGAATTTGAATAATATTATAAAAAATAAATTCATTTTTAACAAAAAAGTTTAACCGACTTCAAGAAACGAAAAAGAGGCACTGAAAAGCGAAAAATAACTTAATTTACAGACTTACTGATTTATTAGAAGTCGGTACCTAGCCCAAGAGAGGCCATATTTCAATTGATTGCATCATAGTAGTTCAGACACAACAAACAAAGTTGGCTGGCACCGACTTCTAATAAATCCGTAAGTCTGTAAACTAAGTTATTTTTCGCTTTTCAGTTTCTCTTTTTCGTTTCTTGAAGTCGGTTAAACTTTTTTGTTAAAAATGAATTTATTTTTCTCTTTTTAGTGAGTTTGTACAGTCTCACGACTGTACATCGCATGTATAGTGACCTGACTGTACTTGCGCTGCTGACGCTGCACTCAGATCGAACCGGCCACGCTACAAAAAAAAATTTATTAAATCATTATTCAAAAAGAATTTTCAAAATCAATGCATAGGTATACACCGGAAATATAGCTGAATATTCTGAACACTTCTGCGTACCCCTTCAAAGGACTCAGGCGTGATGTTATGATGTGTAATGGCAGAAACATTGCAATAATATGCCATTGCAGCAATCGCGGCTGATTTCCTGGTACTTTTTGAAGAGTTCCTTGGTCTAATCTCGGAAACCCATCATCAGATCTTTACGAAATTTAAATGGGACCACTTCGGAATAATCTACTTACGAACACAAAAAGAATTTTCAAAATCCGTCTGGAATTGGCTTCCCAATCGCGTAACAAACATACAAAAAAATAAAAAAAATAAAAAAAATTGGGTACGAATTGAGAACCTCCTTTTTTGAAGTCGGTTAAAAAATGTACAGAACGAATTAGTGCAATCCTAATTTCAGGTCGAGCATGTATGAAAATAATAATATATGGAAGTAGAAAAGCGAAAGTTGTATGCCAAAATCGTAGCAAGTGGAAAAATAGTCTCTGCCTACCCTACTGGGAAAGAGGTGTGACTGTTATGTATGTAATTTCAAGAAGTAGACGTATTATTGAACAAAAATAGTAATCGTTCAAAACCAAGCTATTATTGCGATTAAATGGAATAAAAGCAGTCACATAAATAATATAAAAATATTACTCAATATTAGTCAGCGTCAAAAAATGTACAACTAATTTCCTCTGGTATTTTATTACACCTTCAAAGCAATTACCCACACGTCTCACATTTTACATAAAAATGAAATATAAACTCGTAGTAGTCCCTTTCTAGCGATTATTTGAACCTATTCATGGTTGCTGATATCCAATTATTTTATTATTATAATTATTATTTTAATTTGTAAGTTTCTTTTTTTTTCTTCAAAATAAGTGTTATGTGTAATTGCACAGCAGCTCTCGGTTACTCTACTGTAATTTATAAACTGTGGTGTCAATGAGAGGCGTGCAAAAATACACATAACGTACGCCGAGGCATACATTTATTATTGTAAAATATAGCGTTGTGTATAGTTCGGTTAATTTGCCGTACACATTGTTCTCGCGTCCATTCCACGAGTAAAATACTTACACTTGGCAGTTTATCTTATAATATTTATTTATATATAGATATGGGCTTTCCGATTGAGAAATAACAAAGTGAGATGCCGGGCTGGAGGTAAATTTATGTCAAAAATGTTATAAACTCTTAAGATAAAAATGTTTGAAACATGAATGCTTTTAAGGAAAATCTGTTTTTTAATCAATCAATGTTTCCATGATACTGAAAGTATTTGTATTTACGATAACAATATTAATGGTTTCAAGAACGTTGAGAATGTGGAAAGTTTGGTAATTTTTTTTGTAAATTTTTATACTAGATAAGTATTTAATGTTGATAATTTACGTTCACACTTTTTGTGTGTACCGAAACATTTGATTTTACCGAGAAATCCGTAACAGTAAATCTCAAAAAAATATTACTTCATTTTTATTCTGATCGTTATTTTTTTTGCATTTCCGTGATGAACCTCTCTATACCGCCCCGAAAAAAGAAATATAGTCTTCGTGTGCTGAAAAGCTGTCAAGAGCGAATGAAACGAGAATGCAAATAATTTATTGTTCAACCTGAATTATTATGACACTGCAATGGACAATAATTTATCGAACAAATTTTCATTTTCTCAGAAAGTCCGCCTGCAAACGAGGTGATATTTAAAGATTTCTTGATATTTTTACACAAAATTACAGCCTTTACTAACGAAATATGTTATAATTTATTATTTAATTTACACAAATTATATCGTAAAACGGTTACATTTTTCATATTTATAAACAGTTTTAGAAACATTCACGTCATACAGAATACATTTATTGTGTAATTGTACCCTAATTTACGATAAAATGTTATTTTTCTCTATCGATAACTATAGTAATAAATATGACACAGTTTATAGTAAGTACCTACTGAAAAAACTAAAATATCAGTATACAAGACGGCTTGAGCCATATCATGATTGAAAAATACTGTCAACTAGATATCCTGACTATGGATCCTGAGCTGAATGACTTATTCTAACGTACTCTTGTTTATTTTTGCCAGGATCTACCTCTTTACTTCCTAGCTTGGCTTCCTCTTTGTGATCTAGCTTTTCTGCGTACAGAAGAGGTAGCTTTACGTCCAAGTTTGACTTGCTTTTGGTGATCTAGCTTTTCTGCGTACAGAAGAGGTAGCTTTACGTCCAAGCTTGGCTTCATCTTGGTGATCTGGCTTTTCCGCGTAAAAGTCGAACAACGTAACTAACAGTTAAGGCTGTTCTACGTCTGATAGTCCAAGAAAAAGTACCCGGTTGATGGTGACAGGCTCGCCTCATAAAACTTCACTAATGTAGGTAGGTATAAGGAATTTCTTTTGATGGTGCTACTAAATCGCCACCATTTACTTAGTTTATAGAATTCTCATGAAACAAACATAATTATGGATTCAAATCTTGAACGTTAAGTTTTGCCAAAATTTACGATAGGTATATTACGACATAGTTTATACAAAAATGAATTACTTACAAAATACTCATCCCATAAAGCGAATATGTTTGAGGCAATCTTTTCTCACTGCGTTATTTTTCATACAATGAGATCACACACCGGTGTGGTAGTGAGATCATAGATGAACATCGTTGATGGTTGATAAAGTCGGTTCACACGGGCGTTGACGGGCTAATGCGGAGTGCTGACGGCCGGTGTGGACACGCCCTATGTTTACCTTTGGCACAGAGTAGTTTAGGATCCAGATAGTTTGATTTGTAATAGATTTATGATGAAATTTAAATTAAATATTTGTTGTTAGAATTTCTGGGTTAGTACTGAATTTCTTGGCAGGAACAGGTCAGAGCGTGACTAATATTAAAATTTTACCTACATAATATTATATAAAACTACATAATGTATACTCCATCAAGACCTTCGAAGCAGAAGTTTACCTCAGCTGCAGGCCGGTAGTTACGTCTGTTTATTGGCAGACGAGGCTCTGGTCCGATTCTACTTTTCGGGGTTGAGGGATCAAATGGCAGTCGAAGCGTCATTTAGGGCTTTTTGAGATGTTAAAATGTAAATAATGTTTTTTTTTATATAAATGTACACATAGAAATACCCGCGCAATCTCTTTAAATCAAACTGCGATGAAACCCTCTAGTCTCAGTAGTTTTTTTTTTTATATAGGACACGTCAATTTGACTTCGCCTCGCCTGATGGTAAACTGAAGGCAAAGTCTCTGAAAAGAGGGTCACCATTACAGACATATACCATGTTACAATGGTGGCACTCAGCTTGACGGCCTCATCAGATGCTTTTTCACGCCCTGCTTAAAGGACCCGGGACTGTAGGAGGAGGGAAACACGTGAACTGGTAAGGAATTCCAAAACTTAATAGTGCGGCAGAAGAAGGAGTCGCCGAACCGCTTGGTTCTTGATGGAATATTCTGCACCGTATGCGGGTAGTCCGGTTAACATTCTTTCTGATCAAGAAATTTCCACTAGCAAGAAAGTCCTCTAAAACGGGTTGATAAGTTGCCATCCAAGAAAAACGAAGAACGAGAAGTACGTTACAGAAGTATTCTTTTTATTCGTTTTCTTTGTTTTATTTGCACTACACCTACTTCATAACCAAAGCTTCATAAACAGCTACTAAAACAACAGTCTCACCCTCTATACTCCAAGCCAACCTACACTTACGAGCAAAAAAATCGATGTTTACAAAATCGTCAAACTTATCGATACGTCTGTCGACTGGTGGAAGCGATTTTTGAGTGATTCTCAGTTCATGTGATTAATGTGTACGGTTGGCAACCCGCCAGCAACCACGCTGTTGCTTTGACGCGCCCAAACACTTTAATAACTGATGCTACGAAAACAATCGAAAGAAATTATTTGATCCGAATCTGGGGCGCCGTTTATGTGAAAAAGTACTAAAGTGGGCTAAATAGTCGGGCTATATTGAGACTGACATCGTTTTTATCTGAGTGCGGTGAAGACAAGAGTATGTCTGAGTGCCACCATTGTAACATGGTACGTGTAATGACCCTCTTATCCGAGACTGCCTTCAACTTACCAACAGGTAAAGTCAAATTGACGTGTCCTATATAAAAAGCGTATGTTTATTTATCCTTTCCTTCATAACTGATGCATGGTAGTATCGATTTTGATAAATATGACGTTAAATGTATTTTAACGCTAGTCTAGACACGTTAGAATTATTGTGAAAAATCGAAATGGAGAACTTTGTTTTTTTTTTTATGAACCCTATATCCGAGTTCACTAGGAGTTCAATTCACTCGGAATCATGTAAGATTTTTAACTATACCTATCCGATAAACCTTTTTTTTTTATCGTGCGAAAAATCCCCACGGATACCTCCCCCGCCGGGGCCGGAGGAGGAGGTTATGTCGGACTCGAACCGACTAAAACGCACGCCTTCTGTGGGTCGTCAGTTCCCGGAGGTGAGATTGTCATAGCCATATCCCTCGCACCCCGGCCTATCCAGAGCCATATCTCTCGATCTGGCCCTCTTCCGGTGTGGGGACCACGGAGTCCCCAACTCGCCCCCGGGTATGGGGAGGCACGCAATGCGCGCCGCCGCCGTGGCCTGCTTCTGCTAGGGTGACAGGCGGCCCCACCCGTCACCCCCAGGCCCGCGCTCATGGGGGACGGAGGTCATTCTGCGACCTCCGAGCTATCCGATATACCCATATTTATAAATCTGTTTAGATTTAAAACTTTTAGTAAACAGTATACCTATATAGGTACATGCATAAACTGATCCTAAGCTCATGGGGAGCATGAACTTAGGATCATTTTTAGGCAGTTATATAAAACACCACAATCAGCTTTTTTATTGTTTCAAATTTTACTTTTTTAATATTTTAATAAACTGATATTCATTGAGTCTGAAAGTTACAGGATTGAACATTTCCACCGCATCCGGTACATATTTCTGTCGACGCGTGAATATGCAAAAATGAACTCTAACGACCCGCTCTTTATTATAAATGATTTCTTATTAAGACGCCTCTAGTGGAGTGCTGTCAAAACTATAAATTATTCGAGTCTTAAAGGTTAATGTCGCTTGATAAATGCAGATTTATGAGAGCTGGTGACCAGGTATTCCTGGCCGCCTACGTGCGACCTACACTGTTAAAAAAATCGTTAATGTGGAGGAAAAAGCGGGACGTTTTCAGTTTGTACGACAATGACGGATGTTGGGAGCGAAGCGACACGGGCGCCTGCGCCTGCGCACCTACTAGGGCTGATAGAAATCGAGTTGATTAGTTTTTCGCTAAAGGTTAAGAATGTCAGAATGGACAGGACAGTTAAAAGTTATCCAAAACGTTGAGTTGTTTATACTAACAAAATACGCCCTTCAATACGTGAAAATACGTAGACGTAATTACCATAATTACGCAACAATACAATATAATAACTCGTACTTTCAGATATGCATTATGATGCAACTTCATTAGTATTTGCCGGTAATGCTACCAGACAATAAAATTCATCCCATTCAATTCGTGTCATCGAGTAAACCACTCATTCATTTTCCACATCTTTAAAAAAAACAACAACAATGCATCCAATAATAACATGATATTAAGGGCCCATCAATTTTTAAGATAGGTATGACGACGACTAAATTCCGGCAATGTTGTCCAATGTCAAAGACATCTACGAGTATAATAAAATCCTCTATAAATAAGAATAAATTTCATACACCTGCGTATCTATTTCCACCACTAATAAATAGCCAGAGCTCATTGGTTTTTGTGCTGTGAGTGGGAAGGCTATAGGTTTGTTATCCTATGTCATCAAGACTGACGGTATAGAAACTCTCTATTCTTGCTGACCCGGTACGAGTGTGACTCTCCTAATAATGCTAACGTTCATAGGCCACGGTAACCACTTTCCTTCAGGTGAATCGCGTACTTGTCTGCTACTTAAGTGATAAAAAAAAAGTACACGGGAATTTATCTACACGAGTTTCAATGCATCCGTGCCAACCCTACGAGCGCAACACCTGTCGCGTCTGCCTACCGGAATAGTCGTGTTTTCCCAAAATAAAGGTGGAGAACATTTTTGTGGCCACGTATTTGGATTAGTCCAACATTCTACCTCTTCCTCTTCTAATCCTCTTGTTCAGTAAACATTTTGTGAGCACTCCAGAGGATAGTGAGCAACTAAAATAAACTGTTGAAGGTGTGGAATTGGAATGGTGGGCTGAAATGGGATAGGTAGGATTTAAATGCTATTTATTTTGAAGATAATGCTATTAGAAGAGTTAGGAATTTACAAGAAATGTACAGACATAATAACATAAATGATTTACGCTTGTCTCTCTCCGGGGTAGGTAGAAATTACAGTTACCTATCTTTCACTTTTTACTAGAATTTGTGTTAATAAGTACCTTAACTACTTTTCATACAAGCTGAGGCTTAAATAAATCGTTATCATGGGATGAGTCCCATGATAACGATTTATCTGTTGCCTTGAGGATTTAACTGCTGTAAATGTAGAAGCAAAAAATCTTGACCTTTTCAGCATCATTTTAAGATCTAACTAAATAAATGTGCCTTATATGTATAAATCAATGTGATTTAGGTGTCACCCGCATACGATGCAAAGTCCAACATTCTACCAAGAACCAAGCAGTTCAGTGACTCTTTTCTTTGCCGCACCAAATCTGAAATTGTTTATCAGCTCACGTGTATCTTTGCCTTCAGCTTACCATCAGGCGAGGTGAAATCAAATTGATAAATATATAAAAAAATAAAATAAAGGATTTTGACTATTGACTGGCCTGTATTTAAATTGCTCAACTTCTCTGTATAAATCAATGTATGTAATAATGTGTATGTAGCTTATAATCAGTTGATACTATTTATGTCGTAGACCCTTCAAAGTACCACCATTACAATCACATTTCATTCACACATTCACAAGTCTAGCTTTCCCTCCCACCTCAGCCTACAAAATCTAATGTCAAACCGATCACCCATCTTGTACATTACTCACGAACAAAAACAGACGTCGTCTAGCTATGTTTATTCAGCTGACTCCGCCCGTTAGCGTCATTAGCCGGGTGTCATCGCCGACGGCGTTTGATTAATTGCCGTGTGAGATCGTGTAGTGACAGACGAAATCACTGACTGTATCATTGTGTACTAGATAATTAGGTATCTGTCTTTTGAAGACTGTTGAGTTGCAAATTAGAATGTTTCATTTATGTTATAACTAGCTTTTGGCCGCGGCTCCGCCTACATGGGATTTTGTTCCCATTTCTGCATGTAATCTATACTAATATTATAAATGTGAAAGTAACTCTGTCTGTCTGTCTATCTGTCTGTCTGTTACGCTTTCACTATTAAACCACTGCATCGATTTTTGGTACAGAGATAGATTAGACATTGGGAAAGGACATAGGATATGTTTGGTTGCGATAACCGATGTCCACCCGGGCGGGGCCACGGGCAACAACTAGTTTTATAAATACGCATTCACAACATGATACGAATCAATTAAAGGTTTTCAGTTGACTCAGTTACTTCAGTGCTGGAAAAACATGAACTTTGGTTGGACGAAATGGACGACACATGCGAAAAGTCTTTTTTTTTTCAATTTAGTAGTAAATACTAGCATCATCACCGTGCTAGGTCCGGTTGCATCCAAAACTTCCTCTTAAGAGTCCGAGGAACACATTAATACCCTTACTCTGGATTTGACTTGTCTTAGCTTTTACGGGAGCAACTGTTATCTGAACTCTCAACCTCTAGAAACAAACCTGCGCCAATGCCTCATTCATTAAACATCAGGTATATCGGCTTGGGTCTGAGTAGGACCTCATTCAATTTTGTGCTATAAATTAAACCAATAAATATTACATACCTTGTACTATCACATCATTTATATTCTATATAACCTAATTAAAAACAAAACGTGCCATTTATTTCACCAGCTTACCCAACCGTGTTCTCATCGCGCAATTAATAATAATATTAATAACAACGAGACCGCCAAAACAAACGTATGTTCCCAGAAATCGTATAAATATGTTACAAGAACCGATCCAGGTGTTCCCAACGTTTCTACCATAAACGTGTCTACGCTTTACTTGTGTTCATTTAACGCTCAAACTTCAAGCATACATGCAAAATTTTGACCCACAAAAATAAATTTTAGTCCCACGAAATAAAGTCCAAAATAAGTTAAAAGTGATTGTGTACGTGGAAGGGTGAAGGCGCCACATGTGGACCGCCCGCTAAATCGAAATAAAAATATAAATTGAAGAAAAAAGGCAACGAACGAGCGAATAAACGAGAGGTGAATGGACGAGCATGTGAGACTGTCGATTGATAAAACTTACTAATACAAACATAGAGTTTAATAGCAAGTTAAACGGGATGTAAAGACTTTATATGCCTATTTATGACTTCTAAAAGAACATGACTTTTGATCAGCTTTAAGAAAATGCTTAATGTTAAAACTAATCGAAATTAATTCGCAAAAGGTCAAGGTAATGTTTGTCCTTCATGAAGTTTTGTGTTATTTAAAGCCTAAATAATATGTAATATATTAAACTTATGCAATAATCTCAACTTGAATATTCAACACGCATACGTAAATAGATTCTCACCGTGGGAGACGCAAACTTGTAACAAAATTGTCGTAACGAATACCTTGACGTAACCACATAAGGTTGATATTCTGACCTTTTATTACAGGCTTCCCTGTTTCAGATTGAGGTGGTTTTGTTTTAACGATACCCACTGACAGACGTGAGAACTGTATAGTGTGACTTTCACAGGCGCTGCCTTTTAATTCGGTAATTAAATGGGGAGATCTCTGAAAATAAGTTGTTAAGTAGTTTCGAATGGGCTGTAATGGCTCGCATGTATCTCATAGCTCCGTGATGACAATTAAATATTTGAAATAAATGGCCCGTACTCTCAACGTCATATGGGCTTAATATTATGTATTCTAACCAAGCGGGGTACATCTGTATAGGCCCTGTTTTTGGGCAGGGCTCCTATCAGGATTACCAGATATTAACAAATCTTCGATAATATTATGTTTGAGTACTGCCAGATAGATATGTATGTTTTCTGGCGACGCGATCCTTAATTTTACTTTGCAATACATAAACTTATTAAAATCAAATAATAATTAATTTTTAGCATCCCAATAAATTTTGAAAATACAGAGGCGAATAACTTTGAATAATATCTAAGAACAAGACGTCAAATCAGTAGACAATTATTTATTTTTATTTATTTGCTCATCCTTACAAAATATTAACATTTTGTGCAACATGAAAAAAAGTTTTTAGCATCAAAAAATAATAACAAATTTTTAGTGAGTACAGAAATGAGCACAAAATGTAATAAATACATTGAAAATATTTTTTTTAATAAATATTGTAGGACATTCTACACACACACACACACAAGGCAACAAAAAATCAACAACGAAATTTAATGCAAGGTATATCTTTCAATTATTTTAAATAAATATCATAGGAAATGTGCAGACCGTCATTTCGTTGGTAGGACACCAACGAAATGACGACCTCTGTGCCGTAGCGGTAAAGCGTACGACTGGTACGCTGGGAGTGTGGGTTCGATTCCCGCTCAGTGCAAATGGCTGTACAGCTAGCTGAAGTTAGCTGGCTGAATATGAATATTTGCATTAGTCTGGATGTTTTTATATATCTATAATATGTATACTTATACTTACAAAAAATGTATCTTAGTATGTTTATCTGCATTCTTACACTTTCAAATAGGTAAGTACTAGGAATTTCGGTTACATTTTTTTTAAGAATTTTTGGTAAATATCAAAAAAAAATTAGTTAATTAATATAATCAGGTTAGAGTACAAGTTTCACCCGAATGGTGTTTTCCCTCTATTTGTGGAAGGTTTCATAAGCTAACGTATACTCTTACTATCAAGTGGGTGCTCGTTTATAAACTTAGCACTATAATTTTTGTGTGAATATTTTCCTTTTTGGATTTCTTATAGCTCCTCAATTATTAAGTTTTTAGTGAGTCAATGACACATTCCGCAATTAAATATATTCCACAACATTCTACACAACGCTTTTTAGACCCATGGTAAGCTTAATTAGCTTGTGTTATGGAATCTAGAATGCGGATATACATACTTAGATACTTTTTTTTTGTAAATACATACATATTATACATAGAAACACCCAGACCAATGCAAATATTTATATTCATGCATACAAATATTGGCACTGAGCGGGGATCGAACCAGAAATTAATTATTCATTATTAATTTAATTTAAGTTATTAATTATATTAATAACTTCATTTGTTTGCAAGTAAAACTCAGTTACCAAATAATGTTTCTCCACAAGATTCTGATCACCAAAAAACGACTGGAACCAAAACAAAATTCCACTCCAATAAAACTTTACAACGTACGGTATAGCCAAAAACAATTTCATTAGACGATCCCCGAACTTACCGCAGTATAAACCGTTTTATAAACTCCTTAGCCTTCGTAATATTGTTTAAAAATGTCTCTAAGCCGAGCATGGAAATCGTGAGGGACCCTAAACGTATGCAAATTTTATTTTTAAAAAATGCAAGTGGCCGGCCACATGTCGCCGGGGACGGTCATCGCGTTCGTCCGTCTGCGTTTTATTACTTTTATTTTTGTTGTCCATACTCGCCCACCTTCCTCTCTGATTTGATTGCGTATTTATTCCAAGCTGTGTTTTGCTATGTTCGAAGGAAATTGGGAATTTGGTAAAAGTTATGTTGTATCGCACTATTTTCTGAAAACGTATATTCAGTATTGTATTGTTTGCAAGAATCCACAGGAAATCTAGTAGATAGTTTTATAGGAAAACATAGCAAAGTTATTTTAAGATTCTCTTAAATCTCTGAAATCTGAGTCGGAGTTACAGACGTTCAAAAATAAGAGAAGCTATGAACTGTTGCATCAAATACTTTTAAGTACAACACTTGATACATAAGCAACCCTACCATGCTTGATAAGTTATGCTACAGATCAAGCAAAATTAAATATCCATTAATATTGCCCTATAGATATTAATGGGCTTGCTTCCTATTTCATGAGATCTAAAACAGCTGCCAAAATAATATGTATTACACCTCTGCATTAGTTGTTGCTATAGTAAACCGGGTAACTGTTGCTACAAACTTTTTAAAAGTTCAACAATCTGATAAATGTCTCAATGCTAACAGCTCTTTTGCCAAGTCGCTACTCTCATTTGACCTCCATAACCCACTGGCGATATCAAAATTCTGTAGTTAGATTTTGTGACTTTTTAGACTCCAACTACCCGTAACCATTGATGTAAATTGTTACTAAAGTACTCAATGCCCATAACAAATACAGCTCACCAGATGTTCGTGTGACCACCAGGATCAAACTCAGCTTAACGTGTTCCCCGAGACACGGAGGATTTTCACAGTGTTAAGAATAGTCATCCATCCCAAGACTTACCTAGCTAGAACTGTACTAAACTGAGCTATTGAACCTACTCAGTCACCACTCAGTCACGAGCCCCTCCGTCAATTACCTCAGTTGTAATAAAACTATATTACCTTCCCCGTGTCCACCTACTGTCCAGATATCGCGGCAGATGACTTTTACGACGCCTGTCCATGTGACGTCTTTATTAAAGATATCAAGGTGGGTTCCGTGAGATTAGGGGTCTGTCGTAAAACGCCCTGCATCGAACGTCTCTCTGTTATTATAGCGATATGATATCGTCCAACACTTAGGAGTTAGGGGTAACTTGCTTGGAATATATCAGAAATTATATATTCAACTTTGTATGAATATTTGTACATACATACGTACATTCACGCATGTTCGAAGGAGGAGGTACAGGTGTATTAACACCCACATTCCGTCGACTATAATTCGAGCCTATTGCGTAATGATTGAATATATTTTCAATAAAAGTTTAAAAGTGGGAATATATTGCTAAATGTTCAATAGTTAGTTAGCTAAAGTATCATGTTTTCCCTTCTTTCACCACAGGTTGACAGGCTCTACCTAACGTATAGCAAACAGCATTAATTTATGTTATCAAAGTTACTCAGAGCAACACGGCCTCCTGTACCGTGTTGCCCAATCAACCTACAAGTCATAATTGTGATCCACGCGATTAAAATGATTCCTTTTTGTTGTTAGTTCAACACCAAAAAAACCAACCCTCAAGCAATAGAGCGGTAATATTTTGCGGTCTGTGTTCAGTAACAAGTCGTGTAATAAATGCGGGCAGGGGGCGCCGGGGGGCGGGCGCGGGGCGCGGCGGTGAGCCGAAACATAAAATATATAAAGTTTGACCGCCGCTGGACAGTGACGCGACCACCTACGGATTGAGGAGGGTTTACATGGCACTGCAAATATTATAAAAAATAAAAAATTTCACTGGTAACAAAATATAGCTGGGCATAATGAGGGCCTTGGTTCCGAAGACCTTGGCTTCGGAAGTAGCCGATCTCAGCTGCAACCTTCTGACTGACGGACGAAACTTTGGGGCAGGGTTTTCTCTCGAGGTTGAGACGACAGACGGCAATCGCTCTCATAAAAGCAGTACATAGCAGTATTAGTTAAAAGAAGGAAGAGTAGTGTAGCAGATCCCGGGCTCTAACAAGGTGAATAACTGTAAAATAATTTGAATAGTATAGAGGGTTTAAAGAAAATCATGTTTTTTTTTAGTTTTTTGAACTTATTTACTTGTAGTGTGGAAAATTAAAAAGCTAACAAGCTAACGATTCATGTTTAGAAACATGAATGACAACAGACCGCGGCATTAACCAAAGTTATGTAAAAATCATAACAGTTATTTTGTGATTGCAGATTACAAATAACTGTTATGATTTTTACATAATAATATATATTATTGTGTCCATGTAAGCTCACTCTTGTTAGCAATATTGTATCAAGTAGAAGTGTCCACGTAGATACGTGTTTGTATGAAAAATATTCCAATATCCCCCGTCGGGCGATACCAAAATATAAGGTGATCGCCGCAACATGTCCGTTTATTCGGAGGGTTTAAGGTCGCCTCGCCAAATAATGTCGAAGAACTTTGAATTTTGTATCGGCGAATTGTGCATCATTTGTGGAGAAAGGATTTTGTATTAAGTATGTTTATTTTTGGGAAAAGAGATATGGAGTGCTAAGATAACAGATTTAATAGAGGCAGCGTGTATGGCCCAATTTTGAATCTACCGTGGTAGTGACCGTGGATGGTGATAACTAAATTACGATCGTATTGTTTTTTTATGCTAAGTTATTGCAAGTAGCAACCCTTGTGTATCTTCTTCTTCAACCTAGCGTTAATTCCCAGTCGCATCCGAAGCTTTCACCTCGGAGTCTGGGGTCCGCTTTACCAGTCATAACTGCGGATTTGGCTGGACCCCGATATTTTCCGTGAAGCGACTGCCATCTGACCTCGACAACCCAATGGTGACAAGCCTTGTGCATATTTTTACTTAATATTAATTTTAAAACGCAGTCTGCTGCTGTGCGGTTTGAGAATGACCAAAAATCATCACACAAAATATCGCACATCACACTACAGGTGCTTATTTACTAACTTACAGACTAAAAAAGATAATAGTTTTTTTTATATTACAAGGCAGTTTTACAGAAGATGTGACGGGTTTTAATCTAACAGTTACCTTACCCCATCTGAACATTACCCCAAAATAAGAGCATCTCACACAGGGATAAGAACGAGCAGAATCGCAAGGAGATCTGTGATGCGATGTGACCGGAAATTAAGACACGGGGTGGCGCCACCCTTCCGCGGCCGGCCGGACATCACCTTGCCCACGGCAGAGGCTGGACAGATGAATAATCATTATCATAAATCTTATGATAACGAGTGTGTTTGGGGAGAGAGGAGAATATTTTGTTTATTTTTTTTTTTTTGTTGTATTTAAACTTTTTTGCAGACACTGTAAACAGGACAACTGGGTAAGTTCGGGCCAATATAAAATTAGATTTTTTAATAGCTTCCTCTTCTGTCATTAATCTTTTCATGCAAGCCTGCCAGTTTCGAGTACTTCTGACATAGGTACCCTTTTTATAGGTATTTAAACTTTCATAGTAGGTATGGTATATACCATATACATAATATATAATATATGGTATATGGTATAGTATGGTAAATATCCCGATAGTTCTAATATTAAGGTACCCTTTTTTCGAAATTTATTAACATGGTCTAATAATAAGACAAATTAATAATACATTTACTTGCTGCTTTTAGAAAAGGCTCGAGTTTGACCACTATCTCACCTGTTGGTACAGTAAAGATGTGGCTGACGGTGGAGTGCGCTTGCCTAGGAGTAATCTATACGCTGTAGTCTTTTGCATCCAGTCTATTCTCACTACCTTTTCAGGTTGCTTATTGTCCATCAGCCTTCGGACTTGAGGTCTCCGATCTAGATTCGTTTGCTCCACCGGTAATCGGTTCTTCGGCAGATGTGGCCAGCTCGTTACCGCTTCAGCCTTCAGCTTTTGGATACCGCGGCTTAATAACCTAGTGTCGTGTTTCCGACGGTGAGTAGGGTAGCCAGAGCTCACTGGAGAGATTTTGTTCTGTCAGTGGGAAAACCAAAGGCTTAGTCCTACTTAAGTATCTTTTGCGCTGGTGGCACAGAATCTCTCTATTCTTACAGGGTCGGCAGCACGAGTGTGAATCCCCTGGTGATGCACTCGCCCACGGTAACCACTTACCATCAGGAGGGCCGTGTACTTGTCTGCGACCTAAGTGGTATAAAAAAGCTAGTTTTTCTGCGAACTATGTCGGTTACTTCATTTTTGTCGAATGATATTCGAAAATATTTTCTGTTTTAGCTGCGCGTCAGTTTATTTCACCTTTTGTTTCACCAACATTAATCTATCAACGCTTTCTTTTTTGTGTTATACTAATTGCTACGATATATCATTGAAAATGGCTCTTTGATTTAAAATCGTTTTTATGTCTACTGGCTTTATTAATAGTATAGTTTATTGTCTTACATCATGAAATAAAAGCTTTGACCTGTCTCAAAAATTTTATTCTTCTATAATACGAGTATAGGTATTTTAATCTATTTTCACGCTTTTTTTAGCTCTCCGCCGGTGATTAAATGCAACTATGAAATGGAACTAGAAATTCTTTACCCAACTTCCTATTACCTATCTATCAATTAGCCTATCGCAGTTCACTGCTGGACATAGATCTCTCACCAATGTTGGGAGGCTTTGACCTACTTTATTTTAAACATTGTAATATTGTGTTAAACAAATGATACCATCACGCTCATTTTGAATCAGGGTATTCATATCCTGACTGTAACAATTGAAGTGTTTCACTATCCACTATGGAACAGACGGAACGGATATTCATGCGGATTTTTAAAGTTCTTACTCAGACTTAAAATTTTAACTAAGCTTGATCGCAATCGGTCAAGTAGAACCGGAGATATGGCCAATAAACGGTATCAAAGAATCAAAGAATCAAAGAATCAATTTCGTTTATTCAATTTAGGCACATATAGAGCACATATGAACGTCAAAATATTACAATTGTGTCAAGAAGTATGTGAACAAAAAATAAAATATTAAATAAATTAAAGTAAACCATTTGAAAATGATTCTTTCGCTGGTTCGGTAGTTGGTTCTACTGAGAAGATACCCAGCAAGAAACTCAGAGAACTCAATTATCCTTTTTATTTATTTATTTATTTTTTAATACGGTTTTTATACAATTTACAATGTGCGGGCAAGAAAGTGATTAGGTTGACCATGCATTTTTATCATTAAGATATTCTTCTACTTTATAATAAGCTTTTTCCATTAGACTTTTTTTCACGTTTATTTTAAAAATATTAAGTGGCATGTCAACCAAATCCTGAGGAATTTTATTGAATATTTTTATACTGTTGCCTACAAATGAATTACCAACCCTATGAAGCCTGAGTATTGGCACTGCTAGTTTATCTTTATTTCTCGTATTATAATCATGTGTGTCCGAGTTTTTTTTTTAAAGATTTAAGTTCTTCCGTATGTATAAAATATTATCGTAAATATATTGACAAGCAACCGTTAATATATTAATTTCTTTAAATGTTTCTCTCAGCGAGTCACGGGGTCTGAGGCCGTAGATTGCTCGTATCGCGCGTTTCTGTAATATGAAAACAGTCTCAATATCGGCAGCTGAGCCCCACAGCAACAGACCATATGACATAACGCTATGAAAGTAGCTAAAATAAACTAATCGTGCCGTTTCCTCATCAGTTAGTGACCTTATCTTTCTAACCGCATAGGCAGCTGAGCTAAGTTTTCCTGCCAAGGCTGTGATATGAGAACCCCATTGCAGTTTACTATCTAGAGTTATTCCCAGAAAAACTGTGGTATTAACTACTTGAATTGATTCATTGTTCATTACAATATGAGTATCTATCTGTCTTACATTGGGCATAGTAAACTTTACACATTTTGTTTTTTTTGCATTGAGTAACAAGTTGTTACTTGTGAACCAATGCAATATTTCGGAAAGGGTATTATTCACATCGTCAAGTACTACTTTTTGTCTATCAGTTTTAAAAATTAATGATGTGTCATCTGCAAATAATACTATTTCACAAAGATTTTTAGTGAAGTAAGGAAGATCATTTACATATATCAAGAATAAAAGGGGTCCTAATATCGAGCCCTGGGGTACTCCCATGACTAAAGGGGCGCCAGAAGAGTCGGTGCCATTAATGTTGACTTTTTGTACTCTGCCATTGAGGTAAGACTTTATTAAGCTAAGTGAGCCACTAGAAACACCATAATAACCTAATTTCAATAACAAAGTCTCATGATCAACACAATCAAAAGCTTTTGATAAATCACAAAAAATACCAATGGCATCCTGCTTCTTTTCCCATGCATCAAATATATGTTTGACGAGTGCAACTCCTGCATCCGTCGTGTTTCTGCCTTTAGTGGTAAAACTGACATCCATTCGGGCGGAGCCATTCAGGCAGGTTAATTATTATCCATATAAAAAAGATTGTCGCCAAGTAGCCACTAGTGCTAGTGCCTTATATTCCCAAAATGAAAAAGGTAATTACGTACAACTTCTAAATGGAGCGAAAATAACTGGTAGCCCTAGGAAAGCACTTTCATAGTTGTAAGAAAACTTTGCTCTCTAGTGCCGACGAAATTTCGTATAAATTGTATTGTTAGTGTGACCACTCTCCTCATACATCAAAGCTGAACATTAGCGGACCTATGAAAAACTAACTTGGACTATTACAGGACCGCTGTATGTTACTCAGAACTACCTTACAAACGATAACATCAAAATAGCGTTATCCATTGCTGGTAAACTTTGTGATTGTGTTTTGAATATTCTTTTAAACTCAGTAGTGGATTATAAATTGAAGTGTTGGGTAGTATTGTAATTTGATTTTGGGTGCTTCTGCCAACTTGTAATATTACATTAAAGTGGTCGAATGTTTGAGTTATTTGGCTGATCGAAATGTATAGGTACCTACTTACGGTTTTATTTTTTCAGTTCAAATAATAGTTATGGATATTTCTGACTTGTAGTTAACCGCGATATGTTCTCAAATAATTAGCTTAGAGTAGGTTGCCCCTCAGCTGGATAGACTAACGACCTGGTAAAGGTAGCTGGGAAAGACTATTATGCGGAAGATGGAAGATCAGTTTTGGCAAGCCTTGAGATTGTTTACATACATAAATACATAATTATAAGCACGCTTTTATCCCCGGAGAGTTAGGCAGAGATGAATTAAAACACATCAATCATGAGCCTATTGCCGTATTCCTGGCACTACTGGTTGACTCCAGTCATGTATCTGAAGTTGAGTTGTCTGATGTTCAACAGCCCTATCCCCGAATAAGGGAGTCGCCTTGTACGTCACAGCATGGGAAGAGATGGGGTGGCTGAAATTCTACTCTGCCGGGAACCACGATGGCACCTTGAGATTATAAACTTAAATTACAATAGGTAGGTGCCATTTTCACTGATATAAAATTTAAAGAAACGCAACGAAATACGATGTATTTTCAATGAAATCCTGTATCTACGCCTCTCTTCCTCCCACACTATAAAGCAAATACACATCAAACAAAACAAAGGTATGTAACACACATAAACTCTCTAGATTACACGTTTAACATCCCTGCTAACGAAAATAGACTCTATGGTCTTAGGCATAAAGTTGCTTCCAAGTTGGCACGAGTGACGACTTCTGTCTATCAGTTCAATTGTGGCCGCGGATGGCAACCGGACACCGCGATATGAAAGCGACAATAAAAGGTGGTAGACCTGACTCATTGATCAGTACAGTCGATGACGCAAGTGATTTCTACACAATATTATTTTTTATGAACAAGTTGGACAAAGAAGATTATTAATTCAATATGTAGTAGTGTAGGATTATATCAGAAAAGGTAGAAGATTGTGGCAATTGGAAAGAAACTGTTGTCTCTGATTATCCCAATGAGTGAGTAGTTCCTGTTTTAGCTACATTTGGATGTTGGTAGAAAAAACTCTGATATTATAACTTTTAAACTCTTGGGGTATATACTTACGTAATACAAAAAGCGATTACAATATAGGGTTCTTCAAGAAAGGCATTAGAAGGATTTATCAAAGTCGGCAGCACAAGTGTAACGTCCTTAGCGTTGTATACGTCCATAGGCCAAGGTAACCACTTTCCATCAGGTGGGTCGTGTGCTTGTTTGCCACCTACGTGGTTTAAAAAGTACCCAAAATAGTTAATAATATTATTATCATCATCAGTATCACCAAACTCTCATTTACTGTGACCGAATTCTCGGAGAGCAAACTTAAAAGTTAATTTCACTTACGAGTAGCCAATCGCGTAAACAAATATTTTGGATATTTTCGCAAAATTTTTAAAGTAGGTGTATCTAATTACATATATATATGTAATGATAAGATTTCGCCTAAGCCCTTTAACTTATCTCAATTTTTTTGCTTCTATTAGAAGTGGGTTTACGTCAGTAGTGTAATGCCTAATGACCCTAAGTGAACCTGGGATCTCTCGATCGTAAGACCTATAACGTGCTTATCTTCTCATTCTTACAGAATACGTTTTGGGTGGAACTGAAAGAGCTAGTTCACTCAGGGATCTCGACCCGTCGAAGTTCAAGGCGGGTCATAAAGCAAACGCACCTTTATTGCGCGGCAATTGGGCATATCCTGCGCGGTCGATGAACCGTGCGCCAGCGCAGAAGGTATGTGCTATGTTAAGGTCGGTTTATTTATTAGCGTGGTATGTTGTGGTTAGCGAAAAGATGAGTAGGCACGTATTATTATTGTATGCTATTTAAATCAATTGTAGAACCATGTTAAGTACCAAATTATTCGTAACTTTTCATCACATACGACTATTACAGCCAAATTGCGGCTATTATTTTAAAATTATACACTAAACGCAACTAACTACCTACAAAAAAGCCTAAGATTATAACTTTGCTTGACCCGAAAATTGCATCCAATCATTCAAATATAATACATTTTTGACGTCAAAAGACTTCTACAAACAAAATGATTACTATATTAGTCTGTTTATAACGTGGGTACGTACCTATCGCCTTTTACTTGGGCCTGGAAAATTTTCATGAAACTCCATACACCCTACATAACTGTATACAGTTCTTGTATATTATACATACATTTTTTTTTATAAAGAATTTTAGCAACTGAAATTACTAATATTCCCTATAATCCCTCCAGCTAAGCTATATTGCTTGTGCTAGGAGTGGGTTCACGTCGGTAGTGTAATGGTCAGGATTCGAACCCGAGACCTCTCGATCGTAGGGCGGACTCCTTAACCATTACGTTACCGACGCGACGCTTAAATAATACATACATTTTGTAACAGAAGTTGCAAAGAATCACATGACGAATGTACTCAGATTCGTATAGTACTTTACCTATTCAGTCAACATGCTCCATCAATAAGGCAGGTCATGGTGTGAGTCTCGCTACCTCTGTCCGACGCTCTATTGGTACCAATTGACGGCAATCAGCACAATTGGCGGGCCCCTCCCTCCCTGGCGCACTGCTCCGCGCTCGTCCTAATATGCTTTCACTTCTCACCGGTACTGTTATGTAGAAAAGAGTTATCATTTTATGTTCGAAAAATAACTTTATGTTTTTAGAATTGTACTGAAAGTGCCCAAGCTTATTGTAGTATTGTTGAGACAATGAAAAGTATTTTGGAAGACTTGAAATAAGCGTGATACATAGGTACAAGAAGTTTTCCATTGAAAGGAACCATGATGTAGCTCTTCCATATCCTTGGTGCTAGGAAAAATACTTTAGTTGTACTATGCATGGATTCGTGATGTTTTCATGTCTGCCAAGCCGGCTGTAGCGTGACGAGATTTTAGCCTAACCCCTTTTTTATACCACCTTAACTGGTAGACAAGCACAAGACTAAATGTGAAGTGGTTGCCGCAGCCTTTGGGCGCGTACTAAACCACGGGTTGTCACGTCACACTCCTGCTACGAACCCTGTTTAAACCTTCTAATGCCCTTCATGAATGCTTTACCTCCCAAGAAGAGTAGGTCCGTGTCCTTGCAGTGAACCAAACAGACACCACAGCTGACACTTTTCAATGTTAATCCAAGCAATTGAGATTGAAGATGATTGGCGTCTTTCGTCATTTACTAAAAGAGTTAAAACGTATTCGCGAAATAACCACGAATATCTTGTTTCAATGTGAGTCGTGAACACACGTGTAGGGAATAAAAAAATATAAAGAAAACAAATACGGCGCCGGCGCAGCTCTGTTTGTTGATGTAGCGTCGAATTATGCGAGCCATATATGCGCGAGTTTGTTATCAAAATGGACGATGGTTCCGAACCAATACTTTTTCATTATTTACGTGTTGAAATCAAGTATAAGTTTTCAGTGGCAACTAATCCTCAATCTAAGATACTCAGGCAAGTCCACTAACCAGCAGTAAAAAGAGTTTGAAGGTAAGGCAAAACTGTTTCAGTGATCTTTACTTTTACTTCATCAAGAAAAAAAGTGTATAACTCCAAACAGTTATAACGCAAATTTAGTTCATATTTTTTTTATTTTAAAGTTTATTTTCTAGAATTTTGATTTTTTTATAGAAAGATTAATAATGTTAATGTTGCAATAAAAGTTGATTGTATTCGTGACGTTCTTTCATCTTTTTAGAGCATTATAAGTTAGGTGTTCCTAATTAGCCCACTCTCCCCTATCCTCTTCTACATTCCCTTGCGAACGCTTCAATTGAGAACACGGCCGGTCAAGGGAGCCTTAGTAATTGTACTATTTTTACAAAAATAATGACAAACGTTCCTCACACACTCACTGGTTAGTACATGTAGGTAGTAAGTTGGTATAAACCGCCCTATCGTTGCTACGGGTATCGCAAAAGGCGATTAAGAGATTATCACAGTTGGACGAGCGGCAGCATCCGCTCGCATCCGACTGCGATCAATCTTTACCTGCCAAGCTTAACTACTTGCAAAATGCTTTGTTTGTGTGTCTATATATGGACGTTCCGGGCAGTCAAGCGCTTATTAACACTTATAGCCTTGTGTAGAATGTCCTACAATATTTATTTATTTACTTTATCTATAGAGGACTCGCTTTTGCCCGCGGCTTCGTCCGCGTGGATGTCGGTTATCGCGATCAGACATAGCCCATGTCCTTTTTCAAGGTCTTCCCCTATACCAAATTTCGTCAAAATCGGTTCCGTGGTTTAGGCGTGAAAGCGTAATAGACAGACAGACAGAGAGACAGACAGAGTTACTTTCACATTCATAATATTGGTATGGATTTCAGCTGTATCTGCAATTTCATTCACATGAACTTAGAAATGGATTTTATTTTTTTTTGCATGGTATCCTAAAATTTTTGTGTTATTATGTCGAAGAGTATATTGTAGGTATGTGCCTATATATTAGCACAAAATCTCAAAAACTATGACACCTAAAAGCATGAAATTTGGCAGGTAGGTTCCTTATAGGGTGTAGAAGGTATGCTAAGAACGGATTTTACGAAACTCCACCTCTTAGGGGCTAAAACGACCTCCATGGGTACTGGAAATAAGGTCTTACATACAAATATCTAGTTACATACAAATGAATAATTGCATTGGTCTGGGTGTTGTCTATGTATAATATGTATGTATTTACAAAAAAAAAATGTATCTAAGATGTTTATCCGCATTCTAGAACCCATAATACAAGCTAGATAAGCTATGCTTACTTTGGGTCTAGATAGCGTTGTGTAGAATTTCCTACAATATTTATTATTATTTATCTAGTTGCTGAGCTTAGAGGAAACTTCAACAATGTATAACCCACTTTATTATTAATCCAGTAAAGAAGAAAAGGATCATTCAGAGATTACACGGAACCCTAATTCCCATAGCACCTTGTCGATAAATCAATGTGAACAGTGTAATAAAAATATTTACGCGGCGGTACGGCCATCGGAACCATTTTATTTATTTGTTGTAAGTATTCAATATTTTATATAACGCACCTATATAAATATCCTAGTTCCTTACGTAGATTTAAAATGAGGTAATACCTTTATTTTCGCTTACGGAAATCCTATAAGCCCTCACGGGCTAACTATGAGGTGGGTAACGGATGCAAACCGACTAAAAACGCACGGTGATTCGTCTGATCGGCCCATGTAGCCAGGGAATCTGGGTTACCCTAAACAGGATATTCCAAAGAGACTCTGACCGGTCTTAGCCTGCCTATAGAAGTTAGTCATATAAACTTCTTTGGAACTGAACTAAACCAAAATTCACTCACATAGATAGGTATATATTTCTAGATGGAAGTTCTTTCCTTACCTCAAAAGATATAACAATGCAACACCTGCCTACTTGGTTTAGTGTTAAACCTTTAAGTATAAACCCAAAATCTCCTTGCATTCACTCCAAGTTGCACACAAAATTAGTCTCTATTACTTACACAATAGCATCAAGAATACCCCGTGTGTATTAATTTAAGAATAACATTTAGCACAACAATAGGCCCGAGGGCTAAATCGTCATATTAAACAGATCGTATTGTGTCTGAAGGTATGCCACCACCTTTCAACTATGCTTGTCTAAGCATCAAAGATTAAGTGTTGACAGAGAAGAGAAAGTATTGTGAAGTTTGGTTTTGTGCCTACGACTTGAGTGGCGTAGCAGTCGTAGCGCTTTAAGCTACGACTGAGGATATGGGTTTGATTCTCAGCCAGTGTGAATATTTGTAGGTATATTTATATGGAACACATGAGTATGTATTTAAAAGAAAAGTGTATTATTTTATAAATAGGTATGTTTATCCACATTCTGGTAATTTATATTACACACTTTGTATAGTTAAGTTCTAAATGGCGCTATGTAATTTATGTTCTAGAATATTTATTCACAGTAATATAAATATAAAAATAATATTATTGTGTGCCAAATTAAATAAATTCGAAGTAAAATACGGTGTGCCGTGTGATACATAAAAATTTGTCCTTTTGACTATTGATTAGTTTTGATGTAAAGATCTTACAAAGCGTACTCTAATGTATTTAGAAGGCTATTTATTTTGAAATTAACTAACTTTCACAATAGGTACAATGATGATAATGACAATACAATAACACTTACCTTTAAACAATAAATAAACAAATGAAACACTGATCAAAAACAACAAGTCATATCTGTAAGCCCACCTACGCTATGCCACATTTCGGCCACAAAGAGTCCGGTTGTTTCACCCACCGGCGTATTGTCCTGTCCTATTGTTATTCTGACAATCTGCGTCATCCAGCCTCCCCTGGCGCCCCGTGACAGACGCTGGCGAGGTTTAGCCGAGTGTTGGGTAATACCCTGTTGTGAATGGACGCAACAATCCGAGATCCTTTTGATTTTCGGGGGCCTTGCGTGGAAACTGTTGTGATTTTTCTTTTAATAGAAAGAAGGAAATTGTGTATGCTTTTGTGTATATATCTATGTGTTTTCGAATGGGGTAGGCAGATTTTGGTCGGTGGTTAAGTGGTTGAGCAGTCAGCCTTACGATCGAGAGACCTCGAGTCGAATCCTGGCTACTAACGTAAACCTACTCTTAACACAAGCAATTTAACTTAAGTTATAGGGGCTTAGGGGAAATGTTAGTAATTTTGGTTACTATATTACAATTTCCATACAGACGTTGACGCATGTTAGGCACGCGGTAGGCAATGACAGCAGCTCTTCATTTGCTGCTATCTTTTTTTTATACCACTTACGTATGCAACACCAGGGGCGTCACACTCGCGCTACCGACCCTGAGAAACCTTCCAATGCGCTTCTTGAAGAACCCCATATCGTAGTCGCTCTTCATACTCTTTACATACTCCATCAGCTTCCTCAGTAAAAAATACCTATCTTCTTAAAAAAATCGTTAAAAATAATCGGTTAGGGACCTCTACGCATTACCCATGCTTTTCGGTTGTACCGGGTATGTCATAGTAATATCCATTACAGTATTAGAGTGTGTAATCCTCAAATTATTCACGTAGTCTCACATTAATTCCCAGAATTACAAAATACCGTTTAATCCGATTAAAAGTTCACCTAAACGTAATTTATCACAAGATTAATATCGCAAGTTACACGCCTGCCAGGTGCGAGACAGTTCCCTGGACCTGTCCTAGAGAGCTGTCAGCATATATAAGTCTTGTTTAGGAGGCCACATGCCGAAAATTATCTAGTTTAACTCTTTATACTAAGAGTTACTAGACTTGGAATAGGGAAGTGCGTGGAATCGTATTTAAAATTTGAATTTGGGGTTCTTTACTTCTTCATCTTAGCGTTTATCCCAGACGCACCCGAAGCTTTTATCTCAGAGTCGGCTGAAGTTCGATATTTTCCGTGAAGTGATTGCCATCTGACTTCTACAACAGATTAGCGAGATTGCAGTTGTTGGAAATTTTTCGAGCTCCAAATTTTAGGGTTCTGAAACTATTCGAGGTTATTCAACTGGGGGTATTTTCTACTATTGAAGAATCGAAACATTTCAATATTATAACCATTTACTTTTGTATACGGGACTGTAAAATTTTAGAATGTTCACTTTCTATCCTTTGAAAATAAATTCCCGGACAAAAACGATTGTGGCTTTTGGTAAACTTATCATCCATACTATGATTGTCATACCCGCAATGGCAATAACATAATTTCGAAATACTTTGTGTTTCTTTGCATTTACCAGGATCATTCCACTTTAGGCAAGAAAACCATAACCTACAAAACTATTTTCGAAAGAGGTGATAACCAATTTTTCATACGATCATCGATCAAAACATGACTAATCTCAGTTTTAATCTAAACTGTAAACGCGATCAAAACCGCTAATATTATTTATGTTATTGATAACCTCAAAGCTGAAACTAAAAGCTTCACTCACTTTTCAACCGTCAACAGTAACTAAAATTCATCTCAACTCATTTCAACTCCATTGCTCTCTCAACGCACTAAAGTGTACAAAATAAACAATGAGCATATCCTTTGATCTGTTCAACTAAATGATGGTAGCTGCAGCGCTGGATGTCAAAACTACACTATCTCATGTAGACTTAAAAGTAGACATAGTTTTATGTGCTCTATAATGTGTCCAGCGCTAGCGAATATGAAAGTGCTGTATTTATCAGGTAACGTGATGACTGATATTTGTTACGGACGAAATACTAAGTTGTGTAGTACTGCTTGTGTAATAAACGTCAAATCTTATACAAACAGTAAAAGTCAACCGCAAAAGCTATATAGTTACATTTCAATGGGTTGATTGTGAATAAACAATATTGTTGAAGGAAATATTACTACCAATATTTAAATTATGTGCATTGATGGATGAGGAAAGCGAGTTCAGATGGCAGGCGCTCTCATAAACACCTTGAAGGAGAAAGAGTTGGTGGCAACTACCACACCACACTGGACGGATGAGAGCAGAGGTTAGTAGTGCAGGTCTACTAAAATATTATTACACAATCTACAAAGAAATGATACTCATATTTTTTGTAATAGCAGCTTTAACTAAACTACAACATTACGCTACAAAATCCGTTTAATAGTCCCAGGGATCTATTAGCGCCACAGTTTCTCATATTGCGTCTGCGCAAGACTAATTATTTTCTAAAAGCCATTTGACGTTACGGCTAAATACACTGTGCACTATGCTAAATTTATTTCACAGGACGTCAATTAACCTGGCCGCGGTGAGTAAATCATCCGTGTTCACTAATTTGAATATGTGTGACTTGAGCGCGTGTGTGTGAGCATAAATGTTCGAGTTAATATGTGTGTGCAACAGTGTCGTCAAGCTGACAGAATTATTTGATTTACGAATGCGACAGGAACACGCGCGAAATAAGTGTTCTGTATTTAAATTCATTGGTTTAGCCGTGTTTTATTGTTTATTCGATATTTCAATTTCTATTAAACATACCTACTCACATTACAATTTTAATTATGCTCAATCATCTTTCAGTGTGAGAGGTCCAATGACAGTCGCCCCCGGAAAAGTCGACAAAATAAAAACTTCGGATGCATCTAGGCAATCGCTATGAAGATGATGATGAACTACTAGCTGTAGATTCTTTTAAGATACATCACTCACCACAGTCAATCTTAAAACTACTGTACGATACATGTAGAAATCAAATATCTTAAAACATTGACTTTAAAATTCACAACGAAATACCCAAACGCAATTATTTAAAATCAATTTAAAACAATCTAGCACCATAAATTCAATGTTCCGCAGCCACTAACTTTGCAGCGTCGGCCTTTCAGAACCAGATACAATATCTGGCGGAACACCGACACTACCACAGACAATTTGTCACCTGTCAACCTGTGCCCTAATTACGCCCATACCCGCTCCGTGCCGGCCCGGCCTCGCCCCCCGCCCCCCTCGCCCCGGGCACCTTGATTAAACTCCGCTATATATAAACTACGGGGAACGATCATACTTGTCATTTTTGGATTGACGTCCGCTTCTAGGTGTAATTAATTAGGTTTTTGGGTTGGTGCTAAATTTATTTCGCGAATAAAAAACCTTTGATTCAGTAAATGGCGAGTAAGAAACTGGCGTCATCTAGATATAGTAGTTGCTTTGATAAACTGCACTTATTTGTCACTAGCTGATGCCGGCAACTCCATCCGTGTAGACATTGGTTATCGTGATCAAACATGGCCTTATATCAAGTAGTATTATTTATTCTGTGCCTTATGCCCTTCCCCAAGGTCTAGTTCAATACCAAATTTCACCAAAATCGGTTCAGTGGTTTAGGCGAAATTTCATGAAGTTCCATTTAGACTTTTTACGTATAAAAGATACTCTTTACATACATCCATCTGTCCTCACTATCTTTAAAGTTATCAATTTTATTATTTTGTATTTTATTTGAATAAGTCTGATATACGTCAACTATTATTTATTTCTTGTTTTGACGATCAAACCATTTATTTTTTCACAACCCAACAGAAATGGCCGCTGAAACAAAGAAGCTCGTATTCTGTTTAAACAAACGCGCGCGAAACAAATCGCGGCATCACTCATGTGACGTAACAAATGCCACTATTGGCCGGCCGTAACGTCTGACAGCCAATATGGACAGCGCGATTGTCATCAGAAATAACATTTGTTACATGCCTTATATTCTACACAAGAGAAAAGAAACAACAAAGATAGATAAAGAAGGTTTTGAAAGTCATTTTAACCCTTGCTTACCTACATAACTTAACTACACCGTTGCGCGTTGTAGGACTTGTAGGGGTAGGTGATTAAGAACTATACCTATTAGAGACGAGGGATCAATGAACTCCTATTAAACTTCTTGTTCGATTTTTGGTGAGGTTCTGCCATAAGGGGTTCTTCAAGAAGTGCATAAGAAGGTTATTACAGGATTGGCAACGCGAATATGACGTATCTAGAATTGCACACGTCTATCGACCGCAGTAACCGCTTTCTATCCTGTCTGCGAACTAAGTGGTACAAAAAAATGCTTTTAGAAATTGCTGAATGTATAGAATAACCCTTCTGAGAAGTTACGACAAGTTTTAAGAGATTCGCATATAATTTAATGGAATGAAGCCATACACATAATTCGTAAGCAACATTGTAACATCCTCATCTTATCTTTGATCATCTAACGGCACTTATAACCTATAACGATGCCATTAACGAACCAAAACCATTCCAATAATATTCATAAAATAAGTTATAATATAAACTATATCATAAAAAGAAATCAAAAAGCATCGTACAATGATTTAACGGCACCATGCAGGCGTTTGGCAGTAAATCAACTGCCACCGGTCACCGAATACGCCCTGACATGTAGGAAGCTGTACATCATAGTGACAAATAGGTTGACACCGGCCATGCGTACGTTACTTTTATAAACAAATACTATCAACATAGTAAATTCCTTCAGTATTTTTGGGAAGGTAACGTATGCTTATTGCTATCGTGATTAAGAACCGTGATGCACTTGTGAATGCAGGAATGGTTTTAGGCAAGATATAGTGGTCGTTATTTTTATAGCAATTTAGGGTTAAGTTAAAAATGGTAGTGTCGTTAAAACGAATCTCGTTTGTGTGATTAAAAATAACTAACTAACTGGTGAAAATGGTTTAAATTAAGTTACAATAAAATTTTTGTTGTATTTCTAGGTGGTGTATCAGGCCTGAAACAACTAACACCGCACGATGCCTCTCACATCAGACATATAGTATGAAGAACCAATTTTAGCCTAGAGAGAACGTCCCTGGGAATCGGATCAGTTTTCGTCTCGTTCTCGAATTTCTTCTGATACATGTTGAAGTGGTAGATATCTCCAGTCTCATTAACAGTATCTTTTTCAGTTTTTTTAACTAATAAAAAAAAAAATCACCTCTAAGGAATTTCAAAACATCTAATGTGTTTCACTTAATAGCACAGTTAACATAGCATTCCCAGTTCCTGATATTTGTGTGGAATTAAATAACGCAATGCTTGATGACATTGACAGATAGACGTAATGACCCCTGCCTCACTATTATTGACAATGGATTTTCAGCTCAATTTATTGTCAATTCATGTTTTGATAAATTAAATGTTTTTTGTGAATTTCTATGAACCCTAACTATTTTAATTGACTAGCGGCAGCCAGCGACTTTGTACGCGTGGACCCCTTAAAGATTACCCCTCAGGGGTAGAGTTCTGTAAAATCCGTTCTTAGCGTATGTGTAGACAATAGACATACGCTAAGAACGGATTTATTTTCCCTATAAGGAAACTCCCAGTCAAATTTCAAGTTTCTAGGTGTCTTTCTGAGATTTATTGATTAATCAGTGAGTGGTATTTCGATTTTGAATATACCTATATAGATTTCGTGTAATTTGGTTCAGATAAAGTAGAACAATAAGTTATCAACTATCTATTAGGTGACCAAAGCTGACAAACGATTTGTACTACAAGTATATACAAACAGTATTGGGTACCAGATATTAGAGGCACATGTCTACTATGTACAGTCACGAGAATTCGAAGCACGCCACTAAAACTAAAGAGATCACACTTGACGATAAAATATTTTATAATGGGTCACCTTGTGTGAACAGGCGGATATTACTAAAACAGATGTCATAATCGGCCCTTTGAAGTCTATGAGTGTCCTAATACCAAGTTAGATGTACTATCTAAATACACCTTCCTGGGTAGAGCATAAAGTTGAATTTCAATCAACTGGGTTACTAAGTAAACGTTGGTTGTTTAAGAGAACATCCTATGATTTACAATATGATAAACCTACTTGGCTGAGTGATAGATGTTGCTTTGAGTGAAGTATTCACTATTAAATGTGCACTGAATTTTGTTTATTATATTTTTTGTAATGACACTTTTTATTGTTAAGACTAAGAAGTGAACAGCTGATATTCCAACGAATATTTTGCTTTATACGTTCAGATATTTTTTTCATCTCTATAAACTTACTAGCAACACAGCGCCCGAGTGGATGTCTTTTATCGCGAACAATCATAGCCTATGTCTAATTGTATAAAAAATAGGTAGGTACGTTTTCGCATTGGCCAACATTTTTGTATAAGTTAGACAAATTCAATAGGTCGCGGAAATGGAATATAAAACCTAATGCACTACTGTCATGTTCACTATAGTGAACATTTATATTTATTATTATATATTATTTATATTTATATATTATTATATTATTATTTATATAGGTATTATTTATAGCTCAGCTAACTATCTCGGGCTATAGCCCGAGATAGTTAGCTGAGCTATAAAACAAAAAAAAAAGATAGGGTACGAATTGAGAACCTCCTTTTTTAAAGTCGGTTAAAAAAGAAAATGAAAAGAAATTCAAGAAAAGTCAAAGGTAGCCATAAAAAAATAACTTTTCTCAAACCGAAATCAAAGACCCTATAATATTGTAGGTATTTACTATGAATGCGATAGCAACTGTCTCAACTGTCTGTCTATTTGTCTGTTACCTACTAACGTTTAGACATCTAAACCAATTTTGACGATAGCTTATTAGCTTGCTAGAGATAGCCCAAAGCAAAGCATAGAATACTTACTATATTTCGGATCATAGCAATTTTCCGCTATAAAGAGTTACCACGCGAGCAAAGCTGTGAGCAGCATCTATCAAAGCAATATCTCAATAACTAATATCTTTTACTAAATCATCTGTAGTAAATTTATACGTACAGTTTCCTAACATAATAAAGTATGGAGGATTAGAAACAACTCCACGAGCTATTTTGTTTACGAACAGCGCGTGCTTGATGGCCCAGGTTCGCTTCCCTGGTCGTAACTTTCAGTTAAATTGCTTGGCAGTTCGGTGCGCTGATCTTCTGACCTACATTTTTATGGTATGAATGTATTGTGGGTTAATCTTCGATTTAGTTACGTAGACTTTATCCATGTACAGATTTAGATGTTAAAAAATAATCTGAGTCTGATTTTTTTTTCTCAGCGTTACTGTAGTCTCTTTTTGTTTTATTGTTCCGTATTCTTATATCTGGTTCCATAGGAACGTCGTTAAAATTTGGATTTTTGGATTCAATATTACTTCTGCACAGGTTTATTCTCTTTTCAGTTTAATTAATTAACTGCAGTATGTAAGGTTTTTAATTCTTTAATTACCTTTTTTGGATAATGAATGTTCCGTCTTGACGGGTAAGGTATCATCCTCTAACTTTACATAGACTTTAAAATATCGACACCTCTGGGTTCAATTGGCGTATAAACCATTTTGGCCAAAATGAGTTATATACACCGTTTAATTCAGTTTTTTTTTCTCTATCAATCTGTATATTTAAAATGTTCAAATTCGCAAAAAAAATGCTTTTACGACCCAAAAAATTTAGATCATCCTACCACAAAAAAGATAAAATATTAATGTAACAGCCAAATTTTTCTTTTTTAAATTTTTAGTAAGACGTTATGACCAAGATTTTTACCAACCCGGGGCGTAAGGTCTGCGTTGATTGTAAATGGATTTTACGCCATGACGAGTAAATATATTTCTTAAACGTTATTTAAAATTGACGTCGTAAATCCAAACATTTAAATAAGATGGACGTATAAACCATATCCATTGCAAAAAATGGTATTCAATTTTAGACTTTATTGCTATACAATTAAAGTCCAAAATTAAATGACAATATTTTAACTACACGCTTGCGTTCACTCTACAAAAAGCCATTTAATTTTAAATTTTACAGACATTGCTTTAAAGTCTAAAATTAAATGTTAAAAATTCAAAAACCAATTACAGTGTCCGTGTTATGACGGTGGTTTTGCTTTAGCTAAAACCACTGCACGAACGGTCATGTGGGTGACAGGTGTGAGGAGTTTGGACATGTGCACGGCGGTTTTGGATACGGTAGCCGTAACCCAGAGGATGAGCACATCCTTAGAAAGTGTACGGTCACCGAACTTTCCGTCGTGAACAGATTCTTCAAAAAGAAAGTTCGATTTCCTACTCACTAGGAGGCACAGCATCAGCAGGGTGGCCAACTGCAAGGTTATACCCAGAGAGAGTCGCACTAGCCAACACCGTCTCCTTGTCATGGACCTCCGCGTGAAACCCAAAGACAAACGCGCCAAGCGTGGCCAACGCAGAATCAGGTGGTCATTCAAAGTCATCGGTGACAAGAGTGCTGATGTTATAGACGAAGCAGTACAGGTTTACTGGGACAGGATTCAGGCAGATATCCTTGAGGCGGGGAGGGCGGTTCTCGGTACGTCTAAGGGTGGATGCAAGTATGACAGGGACACTTGGTGGTGGAACGACACAGTCCAGAGAGAGATCAGGGTGAAGAAAACCTTCCTTAAAAAGTGGCAAGCGTCCAAATCTGCCGAAGACCGCGACGCGTACAAAGATGCAAAACGCGCCACCAGGTGAGTGGTAGCCAGGGCCAAACAAGACCACTTCTTCTTCTTCTATCGTGTCGACGGCGATAAGGATAGTCTAGGGATGTATGGTCTACTCTGGCAAGCATCCCTGTGAGTTTCCTGCACACACAGGATATCACAGCGGGTGTTCTGGCAGGGACTAGAAAGTATCTGCCTTGTCCCGAGAGAAACTGTTAATGGAGATGATGCGCAGAGCGCAGAGCGCTGACTTTGAGTGTGGACTAACAGAGTGGTGGGATTGGTTTTTAGCCATCGAGACCACTTGCAACCGCTATATAACAACTTGGAATCGTCTGAGGGGCAAAAGCTTATCTATAAGTTGACGCGTTCCAGGGCCAAAACGGCGAAGGCTCTGTCCAAGTGCCGCTGAATTAAAGGCAAAGACCCTGAGGACAATCTGTTGTACGAGGAAGTCGCGGTGAAGGAGAGATGACTGTTTGTTGAGTTACTAAAGATTTAAATAATTGCCTTTTTAAGTTTGATAATCTGATCATGACTGATAATCATCATCATCATCTGCATATAGACGTATTCTCCTGATTGCATCCGTGGCCAAGATGACCTCGAAGCTCAGGGTCCGCCTTCCGGCTCTTCCTTCTCCACTTCGCACGACTATGACAACATTATCATGACTGATAATGTTATGTCATAATTATAATAGACATAATTATCTGTTTTATTTAATAAAACTAAGTTAATTTTGTTTCTGGTAGTTTAATTTCGTGTATATCGACCATAATTCTGTAGTAAGAGTAATACTAATGTAATTCTGACACATTCTAACAGTATCGAGATTGTTTTTTTTAATTATAATTCTATTGATGTGCAAATTAATAGTTTTTACAGCCAAAATATCTACAGCTACATGCTTTTACATCAGTAAATTTGAACATAATTTTACCAAATATGGATATAAGCTGTAAGCTGTCAATTGTTATCCAATTTTCATGGGGTGTATAAACCATAAATTGATATTTTCTAAGACGTATATCCATGCTAACTTCCAAACCAAAGGGGATAGATATGATTGAATGATGTAGCCTTTTTCATCCCCAAATTCTAAGAATCTTTCCCCTAGGAATTTTTTATGTAGCTTCTAAAATAAAAAAGTTATGATTTTTTTTCTAAAAATAAAATCGTTTTTTTGCTCTCCTGAAAAGTCGTGTTTTGGTTTATACGCCAATTGAACCCAGAGGTGTCGATATGTAATTTGCATTATTTCGTTCTTCGCAGCTCTCTGGTACTTACTTGAAATTCGTAGGCATATACTTAGGTGAGTGGATAATAAGTACTTCTTCCGTAGAGCTAGTTCAGTTAGGCTGGGAAAGACCCATCTTTGCCATGTATCTCATTGAGTCAATAGTTGTAGTAAAATTCGTAAAACAGACTAGTCTTCTTTAATGTGATCGTTAAAGTCTGTCGTGATCACGATACGGCAGACATCACACGCTGATGCAATGCATAATAGTAATAAAAGAAATTGCATAGAACTATTTAAATTGCGTCTCAATTTGATCACCTAGGTTTATTTTCAGAATGACCGGTCAAAAATGTTCTAAAATAAAATTAAAAACAAAACATTTTTGCCCACACACTGGCACTAAATATAAATTTAATCTGACTTGTTTTATATATTCACGGCTGCATGTGTTAGACACATACCTACAGTCGTTTCGGAGAACATTATGACACAAAGTGGTCTAGATTTCCTCCCTTAGATTAATCATCATCATCTTAGTGTTGGTCCAGGTTGCATTCACCTCGGAGTTCCATGTCCGCTTCTGTGTAACTTATGGAGCATTTCGTAACAGGGTTGCTTCACTTCGTGATATTATTTTGTACATGGCTTGGCATGGCCATGACTTATTTTGATTTTTTATGGACTTGGAAGTCCATATACCAATTGACAGTAATATTCAAATGTAATATTTGACTTAGGACAGAATTGAATATCAATTCGATACAGATAGGTGTTCATCGTTCCAAATTCGATAGTTCCGAATTCCTGCAAGCTGTGGACCAGGCTCCGGCGCATATTTTCCTATTGGTCTTGGAAAATCAAACGGCATGAAAGCCGTAGGTGTGAGGAAACCAAAAGAAGAAGTAAATGGCTCCGAGGTGGCTGTGCGCGCTTGGTCCGATCACTTCGTCCAACTGATCGAACAACGCGGTGTACAAGGGCACTAAAAAAATAAAGGATAGTCTTTTCCGAAATAACTCTGTATCTAGATAGCAACTGTATGTAGCCGCCATTGTTTTTTGTCTCTTGTAATAACAATGTTTCATTAATAATCCAATCTCACGAACGTGTTGTGGCACTTGTGGCAGACGTATGCCGAGGTACGTCTGGGTTTAATCTTTCTAAAAACTCACAGAAATAAACATGTCTAGCATCTACAAAATCTGAATTAGACCGGATTACTTTACAATTTACGAGTGAATTGCATTCCATTAAATTGTAGCTAGAGTTAGGTTTCATTGTTATCTTGTGGATAAATAATAAAACTTTAATATCTTAAATTATTTTAAAAATTTGAAATTTGATAAATATTTATGGTGTAAAAGCTCACATTCAATCCATACGAATCGCTTCCTACAGTCCCGGTTTCTTCAAGCGGGACGTGAAAAAGCATAAATCAAGGCCGTCAAGTTATGGACCACCATTTTGAGTCCAATATCCTCTATAAATGGTGGTTCATATCTTTTGGAATGCAACTCAGCTTATTAACATCTTGTGTGGTGTAGTCAATTGACAGACTAATTATTAAAAAAAAATCCTGGAAACATTACACAATTTTTACTTCTTCTATCGAATCTGTAGAATCGTCATCTATAGAATCGAAGCTGATTCGGCGTTTCGACTCTCAAATTATGTTTTCCCAGTGCACTGCCTGCTCGTTTTTGTACAGTCGTGTTAAAATAACACTTTTTTACGTTTTTACTCGATCTCATTGCTGTTTACATACCTACGCATGAAATAAAGCAAAATGATCGTTCTATTAGATTTTTTTCTAGATAATAGCCGGCCAATCTTACAATAGTGATTAATCACTTGCTTGGACAGTAAATACTATTAAATGAGACAACAGCTGACATTTGAGTTTTTAAGCCATCAATCAACCTGCATTTGCAATAAAACGATACGAACATAAGAACTTAGAAATACCGTCGCGTTACAAACAATTTTCGACCTACCGGACAAATCGAATGACGTGTCCTTGTCACAGCGGTTGATTTAGCGCAGGTAATTTTCGAATACCGATTTTTTTTTATCATTTATTTTTTAAGATGTTTGACATTATCCGCAAGTGAGTTATACTGTTAAAAGTTTTATACAACGTGGCTATTTGTTTTGAGAATAGGCGATCTCTCAATGTTTAGTACCCCTAGGCGACAATAGCGAGTTAGACGAACAGCTGTTAGACAAATTAAGATTAGTTGGTATATCTTTTATTGATTTGTCGTAAGTAGAAAATAGTAGCAATGGGATAATAATTAAAAGGTTCGAATAGTTGCAGAGAAGTTGAGTAGGTATGATTACACAATACTACGATATTGGAATCTAGTTACATAGATTGTTTCACTCCACCAAAATGTTCAGCTGCAAGTAGGTTTACGGCCTGCATAACAGGGGACGAATGGAAGCTCTAAATATTTGAGGGGACGAGTGGACAAAGGGTACGAATTTTTAGGGTATCAGTGGGTTCGTACTCCATTATACGGACGAAGTACTGGTACAAATTTTCCTCTCAAAAAGTTGGGGGTACAGACAGCACTTGCTTGGGAAGAAAAAGCGTAAGCGTATAGACCACGGACTATAGGATGATGGAAAGGAGAAATAGTAGAAGAGCTTCGTAAAAGCTTACAAGTTTCAAGATGCAACCGGAATACACTGATACTACGGAAATCTATTTCAGGATAAAAAGTAGCCTGTCCTGTATTTAGGCGTATTTACCTAATAATAATAATAAATAAATATTCTACAACATTCTACACAACGCTATCTAGACCCATGGTAAGCTTAATTAGCTTGTGTTATGGAATCTAGAATGCGGATAAACATACTTAGATACTTTTTTTTTTTGTAAATACATAAATATTATACATAGAAACACCCAGACCAATGCAAATATTTATATTCATGCATACAAATATTGGCACTGAGCGGGGATCGAACCCGCGCCTCCTGCGTAGCAGCCGCGTTCACTACCGCTACACCACAGAGGCAGCCTTTGCTGCTAACGCTACTAATAGATTTTTAAATAGATACTATAACTATACTTAAGAATGCCCTCATTGTTGAAACTGCAAACAAATCCCACTAAAATCCATAAGGCTTTTCAGCACACAATTCTCACCAACATAACTCGAAAGCCATCACTACGCTACTAAAATAAAGAGAATATATCGTGATGATTTGGCTCGGCTCCTAACTGTAGGTAATTATTCTACTTTTTTTATCTAATAGCCAGTGAAATAGTAACGATGAACGCACCTGAATTTTCACGGACGCTTGACGTCTTCAAAACACCTGGTGGACATATTGTAGTTAATCTGATGTGAAGTTGAGCTGGATTAGTTAATCCGTGAAAATGACCGTCTTCCTCAATGGTGAAAACAATAAATATGTCAGAGAGAGGTTAAAATTCTTCAGTATTAGTACTACTACCTACGCTTTTTAAAGTATTTGTTTGAATTGTCATTTATTTATTTATTTTTTAATAGGACACGTCAATTTGACTTCGCCTCGCCTGATGGTAAGCTGAAGGCGAAGTCTCTGAAAAGAGGGTCACCATTACAGACACGTACCATGATACAATGGTGGCACTCAGCTTGACGGCCTCATCAGATGCTTTTTCACGCCCCGCTTAAAGGACCCGGGACTGTAGTATATATTACTTAGGTGGGAGACAAGTACACGGCCTGCCTGATGGAAAGCGGTTACCGTGGCATATGGACGTGCGCAACACCAGGAGAGTCACACTCATGATGCCGACCCTATCGTCTCAGAGAGCTTGCTAAAGTCATCGGTGAGTGGTTTATATAAAAGTTTAACTACTAGTAAACAAATTACACCTAAGATACGACCAATATTTCATATAGTAAGCTTTTTTTGACAGAAATATCGCAATAACTAAAGTTAAACTGTGAAAAAAAAGCTTGACCGACGGAATAACGTTTCTATATCTCAATTATAACTGAATTGTAGCAAATTAACAGTCACATTGGGATAAGCAGAAGTAATGGTGGTCATCCGAAGTGACAAAATAGTCGTATATAATTATTAAAAAGGCGACTACCACGATTGTGAAGTTTCTAACATGTTGATGTACGATTTGTGCCTACGCGCAATTTTGAATAGAATGTTAATAATGGTTTGTAAAAAGAACAAAGATTAATCATGTGCAAAGTAATTGTTGGTATTTAAAGGAAATGAGATTATTTACCTATCAATAATTCCTATCAATACGCTCTGAACATTATTCCTATCAAATATTACTACCATACTTATTAACGTAACTCTCAGTTGCATCCGTGACTTTCACCTCGTACCCTGAGGACGTTAGAAAATGCTGTAATTAATGATAAATTGGTCTGCCAATCTCCAGTTAGTGAATAGTTAAGTATTATCACCTATCTGCTATTCGCAAATCACCTGCTAGAATGAAGGACGGAATACGACGGAAGAACAAAGTAGAAGGAAGGTATGAAACCACAATCAAAGATTTCATGATTGCGTTTTTGTTGTAGATATTAACCACAGATGCTTCTGCCCCCCTAGACAAGTAGCAATACGCCGGTATTGTAGACAAGAATGACGAATATATGGGATTTGACGTTTAATCCCTACTAATATTATAAACGTGAAAGTAACTCTGTCTGTCTGTCTGTCTGTCTGTCTGTCTGTCTCGCTTTCACGCCCAAACCACTGAACCGATTTTGATGAAATTTGGTATAGGGGTAGATTAGACCTCGAGAAAGGACATAGGCTATGTTTGGTCGCGATAACCGACATCCACGCGGGCGGAGCCGCGGGCAAAAGCTAGTATGACATATGTCATAAATGTCAAATCATCAGTCATTCTATTAACAATACGCTTGCCATTTGTTTAGGGGGCTGAAATGACTTTTAACAAAAATCCAGGTTGTAACGACTGCTGTACCTTTTTTCATAACACTCTTCAAAGTATAAACAATTCTTTTAAGCTGTTTCCTAAAAAAACTAACAACAAGAAAAAATTGCCAGAATCATCATATTTTGTCTATTTACGTAATTCAGTTTATTACTATCATAAAAGTAATGTTTTATAATGGGTATAACATCTGTAGATTAAAAAAAGGATAAACAATTAATTCGTGGCTGGAGGCGCCCGTTGACTACAAGTGGCGGTGTAAATCAACTCAGAAATAGATGTTATGAACGTAAGGTGCGAGTACACTAACTATACTATTGTTTTACAAATAACCTTTACTCTGTACCTCAGAGGGCACGGTAAGCCGTCGTCAACACCTGTGGGGTTGGTGTTGATTTTTTTAATTAAGGGGTACGTCATGGAGGTCAATATGAATTCACCTTCATCACCGTAACGAAAGACCGTGCATAGTAAAGGACTAAAAGCCAAAAAGCGAACTCAGTGGTCTGACATCAAGGTCTTGTCTGCGACCGGAATACAATGTTAATGAGCCCTAATTAATAACACCACTAAAAATGGAGGCGAATTCTATAGGAATCTGTCAAATACAAAATATTTTATAAATAGAAAATTACTCCGTTCTGTTTATGCAGCAAACTTTCCCTACCTTTTACGTCTAGTGCAGGACCGTGATCTAAGATCATTAGCCCACCAAAAGTATTAGAGACCTTGACCAGGTCCATCAAAAAAGACAAAACGATATAAGCGCATAATTTAACCTAAATCTGTTCATTGATTTCTGCATGATTAGCTCGTAGTACTAAACAAACAACAACTGGTGTAACCTCCTTATTTTGATATCGTCAATTGGTTGTGGACGTGCACGAACGAAAATGTCGAAGATCAACGAAACCCGCAGTTAGACCGGAAAAGCGGAACCCAGACTCCGAGGTGAAAGGTAAAAACTTTGAAACAAACTTAAAAACAATAATGTTAAAAATAGTTACGATTACGCTGAAGTGAATTTGGTCCTTAACGTTGACCGTCATAGTCGAGCATGTGTGTCTCGTCCAAAAATAACCATAGACAATGGTATAAGGAAAACTTGGTTAATTATAATTCACGTCGCCGCAAGAATTAACAACACATGCTCCAATTAAATGAATAATTTACAGGTGTGTTCGTGGAAATATACCGTTTGTGGCGATGATGTACTTGCTTATTCTAGGACTTTGGTTATTGCGAATTAGAATAACTATCAAAAGGTATGTTCTCGGTATTGTTACCTGCTGTTGCTGTTTGTTTGTTGTTTTAGGTCAATCAACTCTGTTTTAGTTCACCTCTTCTTACGATCTTGGGTTCTTCAAGCGGAGCGTGAAGAAGCATCTGTAAGGCCGTCGAAGTAGGGACCGCCATTTTAAGTTTCTCAGTATCTAGAATGGTGGATAAGGTGGTGATCTTAGCGTCTTACCATGCTGTGGAATGTAGTTATTTGACGATCTGAATATGAAAGGAAAAAAAATCATTTTTGAAAAAGTCCATAGCGTAAGAATGTCAGAGGTAAATTCTTCTTCGAGTCTCAGATGCAAGCAGGTACGTCACAATACCTGAGTGACGAATGAGGCTTCTAAACACGAGTGGTTGGAGGATCTGACAGCAGTCACTTTCGTAAAAGCTAAAAAAAAACTAAATCATGGAAAGTAATTGGATGCAATCGAATTGTCGTTCATTCACATGATGTTGAAATGTAGCATAATGTAAAAAACCTTATAGGTACAATTCAACAATCTTATAAACGTCGTATCTTTCTTAATTGTGAAGACAATATATCCTAAGAATGACAATAAATATCTGCAGGCTGATCTCATATTATCGGAACCAGAATGTGGCTGGTGTAACTTCTTAGCGGCAATAAGTAATCCCCTCGAATTAGAGCTTCCATTGTTTGCTTTGTACTATCCCCTATCATCAGTCATACTGTTATTCTTATTAGTATTTTAAACTTTTATGACTACGGCTCATTACTCGTTACCAAACTCAAAATTTTGTCTCTCAGCTGTCTGTACACTTTTATTATCGTGGAAAACAGGTCTTCCACTCCTGTTCTCTGATCTTTTATGTCAGCATTAATTACAGCTTCTAATAAACGTACCCAGACTTTTCATTTCTACAGCAATTACTTGTAAAGAATCTAGTCGTTATTATGATTGACCGTGTCTAATCATACTGAATTATGCGCCCCGTATAATTATATTGTCCTCTTTTTGTAACAAAGAAAAACTACATTTTTCTTGGTGTTTTGGCCTAGATCTAAGAATAATCCTTTGAAATTGGTAATTTAAAAAACAATGAGACCATCGATTTTGTCATGATTTTTATACCACTTGGGTGGTAAACAAGCGCATGGCCCATCTAATGAAAAGTGGTTACCATGGCCTATGGTCACACTCGCGCTGCCACCCTATCATCTGTTTTCAATCCAATAGAATTATGGGAGCATTGGGAGCTACAGCGTCATCATCGGGACTTAGTTCAATCTCCCCTGCTAGCTGAATTTGGAATGAATCTCTGGCGCAGGCTTTCCTCTCGGGGTTGGGGGGTCAGCGACAGACGCTCCCACGAAAACCAAAATAGCCCAAATCAGAAATAGTAGTAGAGTGAACCCTGACCTCCAGAGTGCAAGACTTAGATGCAACTGGGACACTATAATGATGATTAAGTATCTAACTAAGATTTCTAAAAGTGAGGTACATCAGGCGAGATGAGTCATCCACACTGACAAATGTCGAGTCACCTCAATGAAACAAAAAATCAACGAAATGAAATCTGAACATATCGGATGATGTTATAAAATGTAGGTATATATTCCAATACCGTAGCATTTGGGTCAATTATAATGAGGCCATTGGCATGATTTCGGAACGAAACAATTTCGATTTTGTGAACGTTATAATTTAGTCGACAGACAATATTTATTTACCGTAACCCAAAAAATGTTTTCAAGAATTAAACTTGTCCAGTCTATTCTGTTTATAGAAAATGTGTGAATTATTTATTGCCTTGTGTTTTCAGGTAAAATATTTGTCTAGAAAAAAATAGAAAAAGTAGTCCCTTGTTATGTTACATAGGTTCTAACAAGTTACAGGCGAAAATAGGCGTGAGTTTATGTAGGTATGTATGTATTGCATGTTAAAATTTCAACTAATTAGTTTAGAAGTTCCAAATAAATAGAGAAATAGCTTAAGCCTAAATTATTTTTGAAGACCATAGGCATATCTTATAACTTCACATTATTTCATTGCTTTTCGTTCATCTGTTATACTGTCATGCCTTCAGTGACACTCACAAGATTATGACTATAATCAAAATTAAAAGATCAAAACTACATAAATCAAAGACATTACTCACAGTATGTAAGTAGGTACTTCTTTTAAGTCCATATTAGACATAACATTATCTACAAAACAAATCTTGACAAACCTACAAAACCAAAAACGTCAGTACCCCAGAGAGTTACCATTACCATATAAATTTGAGCTCCTGGTGAATAAGAACTCAATTGCTTGGCTGTTAAATGCGCGTCTGAGGGGTGCCGGGTGGGGCCACCCTGATTGACACGTGTTCACCTTGTAGGGGTGAATCGAATTGTCTGCCTATTATAAGCAAATTAAATGAATTCTTAGCTCCCTTTTTTTCTGTTGGCATCTGTGGGTGATTGAATTGATTTTTTCGAATTAGAAAGTATGCTGCATCCAAAGGGGATTGGGTAATCTAGTATGGACAGTGGCGTTCTTAATTTTTTCAGCGGCCATAATTAATTTTGATACCACTTCATTGTACTGTGTTAAACACACGTACAAATGTCATTATTTTCATTGTAAGTAATATCGGAGCTGCGATATACAGGGTGGAACATTTCGACTTTACCTTGAAGGAAAGTACCCTCATACTAAAGATAGCGAATTTTACTTAAAGGAAACTTTACCTTATTTTTTAAAAGAAACAAAATTGCATTCACAGACTTTTGAAAATGCCACACCCGATAGTCGAACCGACTAATATTTTACAAAACCTTCTTTTTCATAGACTTCCTTTTATTTAATTTACCAAGTTTGTTAGAGAGATTTGATCCCTATGATCGACCCTATCGATTGATGTAATAAAAATACAGGGTGTTATTTTTTCGAATTGTAGTCGGTTCGATTATAAGGCGTGGCAAACGATTTTTCAGCATTCCTTAAATGCAGTGCTGTTTCTTTTTTAAAAACACACTAAACTGTATTCAAAGTTTTTTGAAAATGCCACACACGGTAGTCGAACCGGGTACGAGTACCTACTCTTACTACCGGAGATAGTTAATTTCATTCAAAGGAAACACTCTCTTGTTTAAAAAAGAATACAAAGCTGCATTTAAGGAATTTCGAAAGATCGCTTGCCACGCCCTGTAATCGAACCGACTAAAATTCTAAAAAATAACATCCTATATTTTATTGCATCAATCGATAGGGTTGATCATAAGGATCTAATCTCTCTAACAAACTTGGTAAATGAAATGAAAGGAAATCCATGAAATAGAAGATTTAGAAAGATTTTATTCTGTTCGACTACTAAGTAGGTGTGGCATTTACAGAAAACTTTGAATAAGTACAGTTTAGTGTGTTTTTGAAAAAGAAACAGCCCTGCATTGAAGGAATGCTGAAAAATCATTTGCCACGCCTCATAATCGAACCGACTACAATTTGAAAAAATAACACCCTGTATTTTTATTGCATTAATCGATAGGGTCAATTATAAGGATCAAATCTCTTTAACAAACTTGGTAAATTAAATAACAGGAAATCCATGAAATAGAAGATTTAGAAAAATTTTAGTCGGTTCGACTATCGGGTGTGGCATTTTCGGAAAACTTTGAATATAGTTTAGTATGTTTTTAAAAAAGAAATAGAACTGCATTTAAGGAATGCTGAAAACTCGTTTACCACGCCTTATAATCGAACCGACTACAATTCGAAAAAATAACACCCTATATTTTTATTGCATCAATCGATAGGGTCGATCATAAGGATCAAATCTCTCTAACAAACTTGGTAAATTAAATAAAGGAAATCCATGAAATAGAAGATTTAAGAAGATTTAGGAAGATTTTAGTCGGTTCGACTACCGGGTGTGGCATTTTCAGAAAACTTTGCATACAGTTTAGTATGTTTTTAAAAAAGAAACAGAACTGCATTTAAGGAATGCTGAAAACTCGTTTACCACGCCTTATAATCGAACCGACTACAATTCGAAAAAATAACACCCTGTATTTTTATTACATCAATCTATAGGGTCGATCATAAGGTTCAAATCTCTCTAACAAACTTGGTAAATTAAGTAAAAGGAAATCTATGAAATAGAAGGTTATAGGAAGATTTTAATCGGTTCGACTACCGGGTGTGGCATTTTCAGAAAACTATGAATGCAGTTTTGATTCTTTTTAAAAATAAGGGAATGTTTCTTTTCAGTGGAATTCGCTATCTTCAGTATTTAGAGTACTTCCATCTAAGTAAAGTTGAAAAATACCACCCTGTATAGCTAAGTCCCGATATAGTTTAGAGAAGTTTGTCCATAGTAACTTTTGATCACTTTATACTGTACTTTCATATTATACCAATTTCATTGATGGCCGCTCAATTCCGACACGACGCCAACATTACCCAACCCCCTTTATTCTATTCTTCTTTCTACTTAGGTCCTACATTCGGTTAAGTGCATAACTAAAGGTAAACAATCCTATAAGATTGATAATACGCAAATAAACTAGGCTAAAAACTGACTAACTAGTGGTTCGATTTGGGTCTTATCAGGGGATCCAACCGGAATAACTCTCTTGATTCTTTAAAATAAGTTTTTTAACGGCAAAATATTTTTTTTGTGACGCCCGCGCCCCTGGTGTTGCATACGTCCATAGGCCACGGTGACCACTTCCCATCGGGTGGGCCGTGTGCTTGTCTGCCACTTAAGTGGTATAAAAAATACATATTTATAAACTGAGTTTTTAAATAAAACATCATTAATAATTAAATAGACAAATCAAGATTGTTTAGGTTTAGTTAAAGTACCTAATTGAATGGAGTATGAGTATTAGGTAGAAATTTTAACGTTTAGTGGATAGGTAGATGAATGAAGAAAATATTTATTACTCGGTCACACCAAAATGGTGTTAACAAAATATGTATAAAATTTGGCTCAGAATGGCATTTTTGTTGTTAATATTCGACGTCGATTACACTTTTCTGCCTTACAACCGTTGATTCTATCTGAAATTTTGGCTACACTGGTTGCCATAGGTATCTAATTGTACCTACCTACTAATGAGATTTTTTTTTTTTCTTTCTAAAAGATTTAAAGATATTCTTTCTGGTAAAAACAAAATATCATTTCCGTGTAATCGTTCGTATCGAATTCGTATCAAACTTGTGTTTCTCTTTGTAATGCATTTAAGAACAATACAAAATTCTTACAAAGAAAGGACTAATTAATATCGCGTCTTCATGCACAGCCCCTGTGGCCTAATGGATAAGGCATCGGCCTCCTAAGCCGGGGATTGTGGGTTCGAGTCCCACCAGGGGTACGACTACTGTTTTTGCTATTTCTGAAATTGTTTTTTTTTTTTCTTTATTTACTTATCTGGTTCCAGTTATCTTTGGAGTCTAGTTAGATGTTAAATTTCTGTCAACTAATTATTTAAAATAAAAAGGAAGGAAAAAAAAAAGGAAGGAAGAAGAATAAAAAAAAAAAAAAAAAACTTAACAATGTTTTTTTAATTCTTACTATCTTCATCCTTGCGTTAATTCCCAGTCGCATCCGAAGTTTTCTCCTCAGAGTCTGAGGTCCGCTTTACCAGTCTCAACTGTGGATTTGGCTAGACCTCGATATTTTCCGTCAAGCGACTGCTATCTGACCTTCAGAACCCAATGGTGACATTAGGCTACATCGAAGCATTGCAGCTAGACCGTTGTTGTTGGACTTATTAGGGCTCCAACTACCTGTAACGACGACTGCCATAGATGTTCGTATGGCAACTGGGACCGACGGCTTAACGTGCTCTGCGAGGCACGACCAGATCATTGCAAATACCGATATTCATGCATACAAATATTTGCACTGAGCGGGGATCGAACCCGCGTCTTCTGCGTAGCGAACGCGTTCATTACCGCTACGCCACAGAGGCTGTTTTTTTTTTAAATTCTTACTATATCTAAGTGTATAAGTTAGTTATTTATTTCATTACACAGATAACATAAAATTAAAAGAAATAAAATCGAATTCCTGCTTCTCTTTCAACCATTTTAACTGTTGACACACATCCAATAATTCTAAACCCTTTCACAAAATGACCAATAACCTTCGTCCAATGACAGTGACTTCAAAGATAGGCCTCTTACCATACAAAGCAAGTACTTACCACCTTTACGTTTACCTGAGAAGCCTTCGTTCCGATTGGTTGGTAGGTAAGACACCTGTCTCGCGTAGCCTCTCAGCCAATCAGGGAGCAGTGCACCTGTCCTATCGATCGTGAGGCGGGGTCACACCTGTGTAGGTGGAACACCTTTTGTTGCTATCGGTAGTGTGGAATGGCGGGAATAACATTACTGTAATGACCACAAAATTGGGTTTTTTATTTTTTTATCCAATCTTTTTTTGTGATGTGACAGATGTTGTTGTGTTGTATGCAGTAGATATAGGTAGGCGATATATCGATAAACTGGTTTCGTATTTATTAACCGAATTTTGAAAAGGAGTAGATAACCTTTAGCTTCTTATTTTAAAAGTAGCTGCTACAGTATGGGGTTCTTCAAGAAGGGCATTACGTCCATAGGTAACCACTTTCCATCAGGTGGGCCATGTGATTGTCTGCCACTTAAGTGATATATAAAAAAATATCGTGATATTTTATTACTAGCTTTTGCCCGTGGTTGCGATCGCGTGGAATTTTGATTCTGTTCCCACAACCTAGAAGTAGGTAATCTATGTGTTATTCCAAACTGTAATCAAACCCTGTACCAAATTACAGCCAGATCCTCAGAGTCATTAGAGCGTGATTGAATCTAAACATCTTCACAAACTTACACACGCCCTAGGTATACCTACTATGTAAAAGTGTATTGCAACAATGTATTCATTTGTATGTATTTGTGTATCTTTTTCAGCGAGTATCTGGCGGTGTATTACACGGTGTTTGAAATGTAGCGTGGCGGAAATCCGGAGTGTAACGACGTGTAATGACGTGTGGACGGCTCACCTGGATGCGGCGATGCTCATTAGCAACTAGGGATGGCCGGGACTTGGGAAAACTATCGATAAAATAAATGGTGTTTTAATCGGTACCTAGTTGTTTGTTATTATTAGGTACTTTGCTAAGAATTTATGATTTTTTTTGTAGATTCCTTTTGTCTAGTGATGGATTGAAATTCTTGTCGAAAATTATTATACGTGTTAGACCAAAAAAGTTAAAGAGTGAGTACTTAAGTGCAGAAAAAAAAACAAAAGTTACTTAAGTATTATTAAATTTCTAATAACTATCTATCTATTCGCTTCTGCAGACATTACTGTAACTGTTTACTTTTGTTTGAAGTACATATATTATTTATCCAATACGTGCGTGTTATATATGATGCGAAAATTGCTGAAATATTTTGGTTGTACCTACTAAGCTTGAACTAAAACGGTGGCACAAAATTGTTCCACAATCGCTTCTGTAGGTACATTTAACAACATCGGTACTATAATTTAGGCCATTTTAGGATATAAACTATCTTTACACCAATATTTTTCAGATAGATCACAGGACTTTTAGGGTAAACAAGTAACATACGTAGATATTGAAAAAATATACAAGTCTCATAATCACATTTGAATATATTTATATCTGTAGAATCTATCGACAAACCAGTTAGCCACATCACTACTTCGATGGTAGGCGCCATTTGCCAAACCGACTAAACAAGAGACATCTCATTGAAAGGTATCTCTGACAGAATACCTTGGCGTGGACTCGTGGACGTGCCTCACAATTTTAGACTTGGCACCTTTGGACATGTTGTCTTTTCTCTAGAGAATTCTCCCCACCATCTTAGAAATAATTGAGTGAAATTTACAGGTGTTATAACGCATTGACGGTTTTATGACGAATTTAGTTCGTATTTAGTTCATAATATTATGTTGTTTAGAAGAGCGTTGACGTTTTAAATGATGCTCGTATATTGTGAATGGTAAGGGTAACAAGCTAAAGTGGTTTGTGTGTGTGTGTTGATCCAATGTTGGAAACACAGCTGATAAATTTATTGTGAAGATTTTGTCTCCAAGTCGGTCGAATCGGTCAAATTTATGTTCAGTTTTCGTGATGTAATTTCAAAAGTTGATTTGAAAACAGGTTGAAAACTTATTTTATGCCTGGTTGTCGGTTATTGTATTGTAATTTTGGTATAATTTGACAACCTGTTTGACGTGGTGTTTCGAAAACCGGGAAAACTTGCTAGACGAGGTGATTCGACCATTGAGTCCGTTTCTATGCCAGGCAGTTTTTTTGTACTACATATAAATCTATGTGGTAACAGTGCACGTATTATTATAGACACATAAATTCAAACATAGACTTTGGAAACTCATGCGTAGGTACTCATAAGGTAAAGGGTAAGAGGAAAATCTGACATACATACACATGTGATGTATAATAAGTAAATTCGTATCTGTCAATAAATTGTTTTTTTTAGATAATAGAGAGGCACGCGGCCCACCTGATGGAAAGTGCCTACGGACGTATGCAACACCAGAGGCGTTACGCTCGAGTTAAATATAAATCTTTATCTGTCTCCAATATTTTTCAAGCTCAGCCCACGCACCATTATTCGCAATATTTTTCCTTAATCTGAAACCATGCAATTTAATCCACCTACGCGCACCCTACGCGTTGGATATAAATAAGCACAGATGTAATGGTATCCTAATTGCCTTGCCTTGCCTCGCAACCTGCCTATCGGATTGCAATTTACCGGCAAAATTGGAGTCGGCGATAAAAAATATCGCGCACAGGGGACTTGAGATACTTACCTTGGGCAAAGTATCTGAATATAAAATGAATTTCAAATGATACTGTTTTTGATTTGATATACATTTTTTTCTTTTTTTATATAGGCCACGTCAATTTCACTTCACCTCGCCTGATGGTAAGCTGAAGGCAAAGTCTCTGAAGTGCTGTCTAGGAATAGAGATTTCTATTACTTAGCTGTGCTTTCTGTATGCAGTCGTATCGTACAAGCGTGTTTCTATCTTAGGTTCCAAAGTCTCTGAAACGAGGGTTATCACATCACATAGCATGTTATACCTAATAGTGGTACTCAGCTTGAGTTAATGTATACTCCAAAGATGGTTCAGATCATCAGATGGTTTTTCATGCCCGCTAAGGACCCGGGACTGTAGGAAGTTTATCGTTTCAATTTGTACATAGTCGTAGTTCGCATTTAGAGTTGCAAGTGCAGGAGAAAATGTGAAAAAGGATTAGGATATATGTGTGGTGGGTACATTGGTACTTAGATAAGTACTATTTTCTATTTAACCACGTAACCATTCTCTTGAGGATAAATATGTAGGTACCTAAAGGTTCTCTTCATTAATATAGATTCCATCAAGTTGATAATTACTTCCAAATTAAATAAAAATATGTTGTTACGTTTAACTGAATTAAATTTATTAATTTATTTATTTCTCCATTACAAAATTGAATGCAGAAATCAATAAATAAATAAATTTTAATTATTTATATTTCTTTTAAATTCTTAATTTGTTAAGATAACCGCGTTTACTTAATTTATTTAGATTTGGTATATTATGTTTTTATTGATAAAATCTTTGAATTGAATTGAAAAACAAAAACAATGAATTAGTACCCATATAAAAATTGGAAGAACCTTGGTTTTATCATGACAACTAACTTACCTATTGAACCAATTGGCGACAAGCCAACTGTCTCAGTGGGTAAGACAATAACTCTGTACTAATTACTAATAAAATACTACTGAAAATCGAAACATTTAAATATGATCAGAAGATTAACTTTGTAAAATTTTAGTCAAAGTAGATAAATATTAGTAGGTAAAATATTGTTTAGGATTTTACGTTTAACTCCTTAGGGGCTGTCCATTAATCACGTGAGGCTCAAAAAGGGGGGGAGGGGGGGAGGGTCCGGAAAAAATCACGAAATATCACCAGGGGGAGTGAGGGGTATATTGAGATATTACGTGTATTTATTTTTTCTTATAACTCGCGATTTTTCTCACGATTCTTAGTTTTTTAGCATTCTTCTTCCTCTTAACGTTAATTCCCAGTCGCATCCGAAGCTTTCAGCTCGGAGTCTGGGGTCCGCTTTTACCAGTCTTAACCACGGATTTGGCTAGACCTCGATATTTTCCGTGAAGCGATTGTCATCTGACCTCCACAACCCAATGTTAACATTAGGCGATATCGAAGTTTTGCAGTTAGACCGTTGTTTTTGGATTTTTGAGGGCTCCAACTACCCGTAACGACTGCCATAGATGTTCTCATGGCAACCGGGACCGACGGCTTAACGTGCTCTCCGAGGCACGACCAGACCAATGCAAATACCTACTCATATTTCATTCACACAAATATTTGTACTGAGCGGGGATCGAACCCGCGCCTCCTGCGTAGCGGCCGCGTTCACTACCGCTACGCCACGGAGGCTGTTTTTTTTTTTTTTTTTTAGCATTAAATAATGAATAAAAAAATACACGTATTTTGGCTGGGGGAGGGGGGAGGGGGGGGGGGCGTAGTCCAAAACCTCACCATGTACCACGTACCTACCCGTACCACCATGGGGGAAGCAGGGTTTAAAAATTGCAAAAAAAACATCACGTGATTAATGGACAGCCCCTTATTAATATGTCGGAATGTCGGAAGTTTACGCTACGCTAAATTTTAATTAAATACCTAATTGAATATGATCGTAAAAAAAAAATGTATTTTTTTAGTCACACACTCACATTAACGGCAGGGTTATTAGCTAACTCGCGATAGCAAAACGATAGCAAAATTTGCGCGATAATCGCGCAAAATCGGCGAATTGGTATTACGTAACTCAAAGCCCAAACGAAAGCAAAACAATCGACCGTGCTGCCTCTACCTTACAATAGGAGAACTAAAAAGTGTATTTTATCGCAAAGTTTCCTTGGTGAGTTACAAATTTGGTATTACGTATCACATTTGATAGCAAGCGATCAGCGAAAGAGGCGCGATAAGCAGTGTTGCCCCTTTAGCGACTTTTTCCCTAGATTTCTTGTATTATAAGCTGAAATTAGAAAGAAAATTTTTGGTCAATCACGGCGTGATTGATGGTTAAACTGACAGCAAAACCTACCGTGTAATGGACCCCTTAGGAACATTGTTTTCCATTGAGGCAACATAGTTCCTCTTATCGCTACCTTTTCGCGTTTGGCGCTAGTATCGTAGCAAAAAGTACATTCTTGGCGATCTGATCGCAAAGCCTTACGTAATACCAATTTTTTTGATGTATCACGATCCATCGCGCAGTAATCTCGTTCTTACTGCTCATCGCTCGCTGGTCGCGAAAAGTTAGCTAATAAGCCAGCGGGTCAGCACCCATTGGTCCTCTAAAACTCGACCCCTAGCATAAAAGTTGTAAATTCGACCCCTTTTTAGGTGCCCATTGGTCCTTCGTCGTATAACACCCAAAAAAAATGTTAAAAATAGAAATTATTTTAATACCGATTAAATAACATTTTGTATTAGGTACTAGCTGTTGCCTGAGGCTACACTCACGTAGATATCGGTTATCGCAAACCACAAAAAAAAACCAAACATAGTATATACCAAATTTCATACGGTTATCTTCAAAAATGGCGATTTTTCATACAAAATTTCATCCCCTATTTTTTGTTCCCCAAAAGAAAGGGATTGGAGATCCCCCTTTAATACCTTTCTTCACAATAAAATGTAGCCTATGTTCTACGTCCTTTTCCAAGCTCTGGTCCATCTCTGTGCTAAATTTAATCAAGATCGTTCCAGTGATTTAGGCGTGAAAATGTAACAGACAGATTAACAGAGAGATAGTTACTTTCGGGTTTATATCGTATGGATAATTTCATTTTTTTTTTCGAAACTTTTTTGTCCGACTATTACTGTCATCGAATATAAATCCGTAATAATTTTGAAACATGCAACACTATTATTTCAGTGGTAAACACCTTTCTTCAGGAGTGCCAAACATTTTTGGCACACGGTGCGAGCTCGTTACTTTTTTCAAAATAAGCAATATTTCTCAGGTAATCTGACGGATCTTCACAGCTGCTTCACGGCACATACAATATGGATATTGTGAAAGTAATGTGCTTTGTAATTATGCGAGGAATGCCATTATGGTCGCGATAATAGTGATGTTTTATATTTTATTGTTAGGTTTTTTTTCTGTAAGGCGTTTTTAACGTATTTTCTTTATCTTACTAACTCATTTTAACTTATTTCGTGTTTTTTTCCTCGTTTATAGCTTAATTTATACACTAGTATTTTGATCAGGGTAATTATATTTAATAATTACAAAAGGTAATAAATATCATACATACATACATTTAATCACACGGATTAGGCAGAGGTGAATTAACACCCACATTTCACCAATCATTGTGTTCGGCCCCACGTAATAGGGGGTGAGCCTACGAATAAACATTATTCGTAGAGGTGAGCCTATTGCCGCATTCCGGGCACTATTGTTGACTCGAGCCATGTATCGGAAACTGCTAGTAATAAATAAAAATAAAGTGAATTAAAAAGTGGACATGTTATACATTTCTTTATGCTCAGTCACTCAGACATAGTTAAACAGAACTACTAAATACCTACACAGTCCAATTCCGCGTTCTATTTTTAAAAATTCTAAAAAACATCGCTGAAACCTAACCCTCCAATGCTAACATTACCCAGGTGTGTCCGCGGGCGGTCCGAGGTGTCGCCACAATCGGCGGCGGCGGCTGACACCTGACTGCACTGACATCTGACATCTGACAAGTGACACTGACAGCCCGACAGATTGAGGCGACAACTCCTATTGTGCACCTAGCCTCCTTTGTTTTAAATATAAAGGAGAACTTTTCCGGTGTGTTGATTTGTTCCTACCTTTTCTCTGGAAATGAATGGGGGACTCGTTTGAGAGGGAAAACGTGTTGATAGATTAAAAAACCACACTTCAGAGTTATTGTAGGATTTCTGCAGTTGTTATATTTTTGTGAAAACCTGTCACAGAATTACCCAGGGTGTAGGGTGTATGGGGCCTAAGCCGATCTCATCTGCTAACCAGTAGGTACATCTAGATCTAGAGATTAACAGCCTAGACTCTGGTGCCGGTTTTCCTTTAGGATTTGGGTGGTCAGACGGCAGTCGCTACCACAAAAAAGATGTGTGGTATATGAGGTGTACCATCAGGTTAACCTTGATTGTTTTCTTAGTAGCAGGTAAGTACCTATACAAAAAAACAAAATAAGAAGTCAACGTTATTCACATGATTTTAATTAAGCTTCGGTAGTTTAGTGGTTAAAGAGTCGGTCTTACGATTGAAAGCTCCCAGGTTCGAATCCTAGCCGTATGATCCCACTCCTAACACAAGCAATTTAGCTTAGCTGGGAGGGTTAGAAGGAATATTAGTAATTACAGTTGCTAATTTTCTTTGTAAAAAAAATATATTTGCGAATAATATTCATTTATTCCAATGTCAAATTTACAATATATTAACAAAATAAATATGTCACCTTAATCCCTAGTCCCTAGTAATATTATAAATGTGAAAGTAACTCTGTCTGTCTGTCTGTCTGTCTGTCTGTCTGTCTGTCTGTCTGTCTGTCTGTCTCGCTTTCACGCCCAAACCACTGAACCGATTTTGATGAAATTTGGTATAGGGGTAGATTAGACCTCGAGAAAGGACATAGGCTATGTTTGGTCGCGATAACCGACATCCACGCGGGCGGAGCCGCGGGCAAAAGCTAGTACTAAATAAATAAAATAAATCAATCAAATAACCCGCCCCTGATCGCGCCCGGTGCAAAGGTGCCCATTTCCACGTTGAATTGCGACGGCCATCCTCTGCACCAGAAACGACCCGGAGCGAGAGTCACCCGTTTGCGAATTAATCTAATTTCAAATGCAAATAAATTGTACCTACCTAGTCAATCTTAGGTACCTATAGGTAGGTGCTATACTATTTTGCACAATATCATCACGTGCCAACCCACTCCATCCTCACCAGATGTCTATCACTCCTGTAATGCTGATGGAGTGCGCAGCTTTATGACCGCCAAGTAATTAGCACGCCAGACTTATTATGACAACCCCTTATTAATTGGATGTTCATATTGTGAATAATAAAATAGTATTTTTTTTATATACCTAGGACACATCAATTTGATTTCACCTCGCTTGATAGCTAGCTGAAGGCAATTTCTCGGAAAAGAGGGTCAATACATAATACAATCGATAAAAACTAACATTCTACATAATACTTATTAAGGCCCCGAATCAGATCAGTCAGCATCGAAAAATCGGTATTTTCGAAACCGTTTTTCTTTTTAACTATAAAACCTACAGATCTGGAATTCACATGCCTGCATACTACAGGATATACAGAGTAACTTCACCTTTTCATAAATTAAATAAAAAAGGCGGAAATAGTTGAAAACAGGCTCTGAACATCACTCTAATCTTTCTTATGAAACCAAATATTTTCTACAATATGTATCCAAATAATCTAAATTTCGCATGTATGTTAAATAAGTGTATTAGCATGACGTGACCTTCTTAGTTAGTAACCGTCGCCTATAAAGTTATCTATTAAAATTAGTTTTTCTGATTTTTACGGTTCATATTATGAGCGAATGACCTTGAGCATTTGTATGGTCAAAGTCATCCGCGTATGTAATCACCTTAAATGCGAGTACCTACATCCCGGTCACGGTAATTCCTGGTAATACTATAGTCAGTATTGAACCAGTTCATTTGTGCTAGAATCAATCTCTTATTAAGTTCGTTACAGTTGGTTACTAAGCGTTGGTAGCTTGGTGGTTAAGGTGTCGGCCTCACGATCAAGAGGTCTCGGGTTCGAATCCTGGCCATTACATTCGGTACCGACGTGTACCAATTTAGCTAAGTCCCTCTAACCCCTTACTAAATTCGGTTGATGATATTTTTAAAGAAAAAGCGGAAAAAAGTTAAGAAAAATCTAGGTAAGAATAAAAATTACCGTATCTGAGTTTCGTAGCTCTGTGGCAGTTAATTACGGGCTTATAACTCGTTACACAGTTTCATTATGGCGAGGTGCGCGCCGAAGTCATTATATTTTGTGATTTATTTACTAATTGAAGGTTTCTGTAGGACGATTATTACATTTTCGCTTTTGAATATTCTCTTTCGGTGCTGTCAAAATTATGATAAAATTTAATGTTGCAACATACATACATATACTCACACTTGTAAATCCCCGAACGGGTAGGCAGAGGTGTATTGTCACCCAAATTTCACTAACTATGATTGTCAGTCCCACGTAATAGAGGGCGATGCTATTGCCGTCAAGCAGGAACTTAGTTATGGGTTGTATGTCTACTGTCGGATGTAACAGCAATACTATCCCTTAGTCACCTTCTACGACACCCACAGGAAGAGATAGGGTGGTCCTATTCTACTATTCTACTTCACCAGGAACCAACACAGCATTGTTGCTAAACTTTATCATATTTCAGAGATAGAGAGAGAGAGAGAGAGTTTACGAAGAGAGTTCAGTTAAGAGTTATTTAAAAATTATTTCTTTGCAGTTTTTTTGTTAGCAGATTTTGTATAGTTTTTTAGCAACCACAACCATACTGGTGGTCATACTGAAAAAAAATCTACAACGATTCTAGTACCTATAATCAACCATCAAGGGTTCAAATTTTAATTATCAAATATCAACCAATCAAATACATTTTAAAGAAATGTGTGGAAATTTTCTTTACCCAAGTACCCAGTTGCATCTTCATCCTAGTTATATCAGCTTGCTTAGAGTCCGGGAACCGTTCACATACTACTGAAAATAAACCGATAGTATTTGGACTATCTTCATCAAAATATAACGAAAAAGTCAAACGGTTAAGGTATAAATCTAGACTACTATCTCTATCTATCTGGGGACACATTCAATCACGTGATTTCTTTCACAACACTCCATAAGAACTATCAACACCGAATTTAAAAAATGTAAGTTATGAATAACCTTTTTTATTATGCACTCTTCTCTTAATAACAAACATCATGTCTGCCATTAAAAAATCAAAACAGTCTCTCTAAATAGGTTTATTATGAAAACAAATTATGACTCGAAATCAAATTTTACACAAAGCCAAGTAAAATAGCGTTTTCATTCCAAACTTTTTAATTTCCCAGAATATCTTCACAATAAAAAGAAGGTTTTAGTATCCACCATCCACCTATGTCGGTGGCTATAAAAGGGACATCTCGATACTGGCATTAGACAGTAGGTATCAAACAGGACAATAAACTCGCAAGATAATTGGCACTCGCCGTTCAAGGTTGACAGCTAGAGAGCGTCGTCGCATCGTGCATAGATTAGACGTACTTACAGACGATTCATTTGAAATAAATTACAGTTTAGTTTTCTTTAGGTATTTAGGTATCAAAATCTTACGTAAATATAAATCAGATAGATAGGCAGAGGTGTATATTAACGACTTAGGGGGCTACTCACATACTAAAAATCTCACACATTGGTGAGTGGACAACGCCCTGCATTCACATTGGTAATTTCACACACCCATATTTCGCCAATTATTTTCGGTCCCACATTTTAGGAGGTGAGCCTATTAGCTGGCGTCACCTTCTGCGACACCCACGGGAAAAGATAGGGTGGTCCTATTTTAGTCCACCAGGAAACAATATGGCAAATCTTTAAAATATTCATATTAATCTGTTTTTAATACAGATTAATATGAAAATTTTAAAGATTTTTGCCATCGTGTACAGAAGTTCACTTCTAAGCAGGAGAAATATCGAGAAATCGAGTGCTAGAGAATACAATTCCCTTTTTCACCCTACGGTACTTCGTTTCTCTCTGCAGGTGGCTACATTCTAGAGATACCTCTCATGGCAAACGGTTGCTATCAGGTTACCTTATTTACTTAAAATTGATTTACATGTACCAAGCACTCGGCCGAGTGCAGTCTCACCACTCTACTCGGTGCGTGTAATCAAGGCACAATTTTCCCTGTACCGGTAAAGTGAATAAATCTTGTCGACCTGCCATCTAGATATTTCAAGTAAATGTGTGTCGTTTGAAACGTATTGCGTGGTGTGTGCCAAATGATTTGACGACTATTTGAACACAAATCAACACTTGACGTCAAACAACCATTAAAACTAAATGCTGTATTTGTTTTCTTTTAAATGAAATTAAATAATAATCTTGAAGTAAACCAATATTTTAATCTTAACGGTTCAGTACGTAAGTTTTTCCGCTACTTTTTAATTAAATTGTACATTTACCTAGATAGATAATATAATGCTTTTGATTTTATGAAAACAAAAGTTTTCGGAGCTATCACTGCAGGTATTCAACTAGTTTCACCCATTGATTAGGGCTATTAATTGGCCCCTATTAACAACTTCGGGGCCTAAGTTAACTTCACCTGTTAGCTGATACACTTGCTTATCAGCAGACGAGGCTCCGTTATGGGTTTCCTTTGGTAGGTAGGTATGAAGGTTGGGAGGTCAAATTAAAAGATGGTCGCTTCCATAAAAATTGAATCACCATCTTCTTGTAACAGTTGTCCTATTGGGAATACTCACGCTAAGTTTGCATTTCCATCTGACGAAATGTGCAAAATGCAATTTAACAAATAATTATTAGCAATAAGTACCTATATTATTATTATGATCTCTTAGTGATAATGGCAAAACTGCCATGTCACAACTTACAAATTTCATACTCTGTGACACACCCTGCCTAAAAGATCAAAGGAGTCGCTAACAGGCGCATCAGAGGCACTGCAGCTTTGCATAGTTGTTACGTCACAACTCGGTTTTCATTTGATATATTAGTCTCATGCTCGAGACGGTAGGTAAACTACTCGTAAAAATCTATGACTTGCAATATCAGGTAAATAAAACATTAGTCTATTGCAGTCCATGCCAGGATCTCTGGCCTTTCCCAATGTGCGCACTTTGCGGAAGCTCCTCCACCTTCCGCATCCTAGACTGGATGCGCCAGCCTCCTTTTTCAGGTCGTCAGTTCACCTGGCTAGGGATGTCCCACCTTCCGTTTGCCTTCTCGCGGTCTTTACTCTCAATATAACATACCTACATGAAAATGGAAACCTGGAAATTATTCAAAAATATTGAGGAAAAATAGCATTCTCCAATTCGACAGCCTCCGTGGCGTAGCGGTAGTGAACGCGGCCGCTACGCAGGAGGCGCGGGTTCGATCCCCGCTCAGTGCAAATATTTGTGTTCATGAAATATGGGTATTTGCATTGGTCTGGTCGTGCCTCGGAGAGCACGTTAAGCCGTCGGTCCCGGTTGCCATAAGAACATCTATGGCAGTCGTTACGGGTAATTGGAGCCCTAAAAAATCCAAAAAAAAACAACGGTCTAGCTGCAAAGCTTCGATATCGCCTAATGTTATCATTGGGCTGTGAAGGGCAGATGGCAATCGCTTCACGAAAAAATATCGAGGTCTAGCCAAATCTGTAGTTAAGACGGTAAAGCGGACCCCAGACTCCGAGCTGAAAAGCTTCGGATGCGACTGGGAATTAACGCTAGGATGAGAGAGCATTCTCCAAAGAACTGTGAGAGCAGACTAACTTTTTACTTCTGAAAAAAAAAACAGAACATCACAGACAAAATTAAGACGAAGAAGCAGTTAAAACTTTGCAGCCCAAGTAGTACGATCACTCTTAAGACCAAAATAAAAAGTACATAATTTATTAAAAAAAAGTACATCTTAGTCTATGACATGCAAAGCGTAAAAGATCAAAGCCGACAAAGCGCACTAACATTGCGCCCGCGCAGCTCGCTGTGACGTCTTTAATGTGTAACGTGTCATTGTAGCTAATGGCGGAGGCAGTATTATGTCATACTTTGAGTGATTTGCTATTGAGATGAAACGAGACAGGTGAAACAGCTTGATGTCTCTTTTTATCTGTTCCTTTTTTTAATTCCTGAACAAAATGTGCGATTTAATGATGTTCCTTTGTTGTTTTTCTGTTTGATTTAGAAAAATTTAGACATCCTACTGCCATCTTGTATTCTACTCGTACTACTCGTACTACTAAAGTAAAGTAAAGTAAAGTATATCTTTATTGTGCACACCAAGGAAAAAAAAAAAAACATGTGTTATTATGTAGTACATTTGGGTATAAACAATAGGCGGCCTTATCACCTAGTGGCAATCTCTTACAGGCAACCATTGGATGGAGATAAGAGTTTGAGTCTAATTTTGGGTAGTTTGGTGTACAATGTCTGTTTTGGTACCTTACAATACAGGTACACTTCACATTGGATTCTGAAGTACTTTCTACTACTCGTAATATGTCTGTTCCAAAATAGTTAGGTAGCTGTATATTCTGTGATAAACTCGTTTTGGCATTAGTTTTATCAGTGGTATTCTTTAGGAACGCAAAACAAATTTGATAGAAAATAAATATACCTATCGATGGTCAGATTCTGATGGCAGTCGCTTTACGGAAAATATCGAAGTCCTGCCAAATCCGCTTCGGATGCGACTGGGATTAACGCTAGGATGAAGAAGAAGACATAAGTATGTTTCACTATGTGGACACGCGTAAGATATTTTGCGTTTCTAGTAGATTTTGAATTTTACCAGAACCCGCAGGCTTATTAGCTAACTCGCGATAGCAAAATTTGCGCGGTAATCGCACAAAAACGACAAATTGGTATTACGTACCACATTTGACAGAAAGCGATCAGCGAAAAAGGCGTGATAAGAAATGTCATCGCGATCACGCAAAAGGTCCTTTTTTAATGGCCGCCATTGTGAAAATAATAAATACAGAAATTTTCATTGTAAAAAACCAGTAGTAAATCAAGAAACACATATAAATTAGTCTTAGAAACAAAACTATCGCTATTTTTCAGTTCCGCAGCATAATAATTGTTAAGGCGATCTAATCGCAAATCCTTACGTAATACCAATTTTTTTGACGTATCGCGATCCATCGCGCAGTGATCTCGTTCTTACTGCTCATCGCTCGCTGGTCGCGAAAAGTTAGCTAATAAGCCTGCCGATGCCGGTAACGTCCGTTCAGGAAAAGTTCAATTATATTATTTCATAACCTGGTCCCATGAGTTATTTATATGATTATATAGTAAGGTACGAGTACATAATATCAAAGTTATGTAACTACTTTCGTAGAAAAAATAACTGTTGTTTATTCTTGGATTAGTAAAATTAGCAAGCTTCGTTAGAGGGGTTAACAAGACTATAATTAGGAGTCCAGATATTGGTCATTGTCATCGGTATTTTAGTTTTACCAATGGTGCTAAGGTAGTCGGTATAGCACCGGTGTATCACAATACGAAACTTCGATATCGCTAGTGAGCTGTGGAGGTAAGATAGCAGTAACTACACGGAAAATATCGAAATTTGGCCTTTTCGCAGTAAAGACTGAACGCCGACCGATAGATAATTTAGATCTATATATTATATAAAAATTAATGCCACTTTTCGTTGTTAGTTTATAACTCAATAACGGCTGAACCGATTTGGCTAATTATAGTCTTGAAATGTTCGTGGATGTCCAGGGAAGGTTTAAACGGTGAGAAAATAGATGCAGCGGAAAAAATATGGCGGTACGAAGTTCGCCAGGACAACTAGTAGATAATACTTTATTGTACACAAATACATAACAGTACTTTTACAGACAGTATAAGACATTATGTACAATCGGCGGCCTTTACGCTACAAGCGATCTCTTACATCTAAGACCCCAACCAATAGTCGGGTAAAAAAGGCTCTGAGGTTAGGTGTAGATACTTAGCGCAAAGAATGTTAGCCTTTACTATGCGACAATCAGACTAGCATTATAGTTACCAGTATACATATATTTTGACCCCATTTACAGCACAAAATGTGCTCCATACGCGCAGTAGGTACAAGTCTTTTAAGGATAGCACCGGTTGCTACGACGGCAAGGAGCTCAAATCCACAAATTATAGACAATATTCAACCAATCCGCGTGCGCCAGGACCTCATTTCTCTCGCTGTCGTGGTCAAGAAATTTGCCAGAAATTACAACAATTTTATCAACTTCCAACGAAATAAATACCTCCACGAAAACTTCCATTCAAAACTATACGCCTACTCCAGCTATCCCCAAAATCGCTGTAATCAGTCCAGGGAGGTGTGCGGCCGTCACGAACGGAAATACGTTGCCCCTGGGCGTCCACTTCCGTCGGATAAGTGGGCGACTGTGACCCAATTTCCGGATTTCACATCACATAGATGGTGTTATGATAATTTTTGTGTTATGTTGAAAATATGTGAGAACTGGAGGTGTTATGTGTTGTTGTATGTCGTTTATTGCGCGTATGAACATGACTGAGATCCAAATTTTTAAACTATTTAAAGTGATCTTTTTATTTATTTATTATAGGGCAACATGCAAATTTGGCTGGAATTTGATATATTCCGTGAAGTTACTGCCTTCGACTTTGACCTCCACAACCCAATGGCGTCATCGAAATGCGTCATGCTTTCGTATACCCTTTTCCCTCCTACTTATAGGCAGACACAATAGCCCGCCATTTACTTCTATCCTTAGATACTTCAGAAGGTTCTTCTACAGTATCAAACCTTACAAGTAAGTTCGCCGAATGCTTTAGACCTGCAGGTCTAAATATTTAGGCTATTTTATCATGCGGCGATATTAACATGAAATTGGAATCTGCTGAATTATTGTGATGCTGCTCACATGAGAAATCATTTTACGATTCTTTTAGAAATCTATTGAGATCTACTAGGAATTAATAAAGTTATTCATTTTTAGCAGAATCACTCAATGTGACCTTTTTAGATCCGCTGGTCTCATTTCAACGTTCTAATCGGATACACGGTCTCTTTGCACTCGTTTGCTTTAATTTCTATAGCATATTTTGTTCTGTGTATATAGCCTTATGGTACAAGATCACGGAAGCTATAAGTGGTATACCTTTAATTACGCACAGTAAGTGCACCTTTTCATGGAAAAACGATTATGATGTATGCGAGTAGTGTGAAAGGGATCAAAGAAGATAATATTAAATGCTATTAAAGATTATGATGTAGGTAGGTACTAATTTATAATTAGAATTATACTCAGGGTCTGTACAGTCAGAAAGTAGAACTATAGCCAACTATTGGGTCCAACCAAGTACTTCGGATCCAAACCAACCCCATAAGCAATGACATCTCTTGACTGACTGACAAGACTCTGAGACCAAAGTCTTATAATTTTTACTTCTCAGAGTTGGGAGTTTCCAGGATAAGCCAAGTCAAAATAAGTTAAATAGTACGATATTGGCAATTGGCTGAAGAAAAAGAAGCTGTATAATCGATTTAGAGAGGAAAAAGAATTTGACTTTGGGCGGGTTTCGAACCCGCGATCTTTCCCTTACAGGGAAAATGCTCTGACCGCTAAGCCACCGAAGACCGCACGAAGCCGATCCAAATTCCTCTATACTACCGTCTTTGGGGCGACGGTGGAGACATCTACCGAAACTCATACGAGCTATCCGGAACCAATGAATGATTTTATATACAAACATTTTTAAATATTAATTTTTGATGACTCCACCCAAACAATTGAATGAAATTTTGAAGCATTTGATATGCTAACTTTTCCAATCGATTTATAGAGGAAAAAGAAGAAGCGGGCTTCAGTGGCTTAGCGGTCAGAGTATTCCCCCTATAAGGGAAAGATCGCGGGTTCGAGCCCGCCCGAAGTCAAATTCTTTAGAAGACTGGTAAAGCGGACCCAAGACTTCGAGGTGAAAGCTACGGAAGCGGCTGGAATTAAAGTTAATATGAAGAAGAAGAAACGTGAGCCTATCTATGACACAATTTATTTGAAAATGTGACGCAATTTGTCTAAAATGTTTTTTTGAAATCAAGTAACGTTCTCTTGTCGGAGTCGATAATATTGATACCGATGAATATCCTATGATTGCATCACACGTGGCCCATAACCCCACACTCTTTGGTCCGTAGTCTCCACAGCTTATGATCACCGTAACAATATCCAATGAAGATTTACTATCAGATTTACAAGCAGACAAACATAAGTGGTTTGTATTCCTAACCCTTCCGCATACTGCAGCACTTAACTACACTACCGGTAGTAAAGATGGCCACCCAGTGGTGGATTGCTTGAAGGTATCGACAATGGGTGGATAAAATTAGATGGGGCAGAACGACTTTTGGTATTCGCTGATTGTACTTTATGATACACAGTGTATGATTCTAGTCCAACCGTTTATATGTTTGAAGTTTGTATGTGTTGTCTAGCATAGCATAGCATATTACTCCTCACGAAATGCTTTTATGGTGAATGGAAATGAGTGGGTGTGGAATACTACCTATGTTCGTCAAAACGCCTACACTAATTTATATTCCTAGAACAACAAGCATTGCTGCATCAACTGAGACTCTTTAACTTTAATAGATTTGCTCTTGTATGCTATGACTGAGCAACTGACGCCTTGAAGTTGTAATGCTATGAAAAACGAAGGCCACATCATTTTATAATGACCTGCGTCTTTGCTCGCCAAATGTAGATAGCCAACAGCGTATTTAATACATTCTGCTAGCTATACTCATTGCTGTTAACTGGGACCTTTTACTCATGTCGAAACAATAACATATCAATGCCTGTAAATCCCCGAAGAGATAGGCAGAGGTGTATTAACTCCCACATTTCGTCAACCTACGTCATAGTCCCTGTGAAAGTCATAATTGACGAACGGGCAGCAAAACATGGAGATAAAGTTTACCTAATCGAATAAGCTATTGTAATTTGAAGCTGCCTTACTAGGGAAATTCTGCCTTACCCTACAGAAAGTACCTAGTGAACAAACTATAATAATTTTCAAAGATAAGAAGGTTGACAAAAACTCGCCTAGAAAAGCGAAATCTCATACGTAGTTTCTTTATCACAAGTATTTATAGTCAAGAAGTAACTAATTGCCATTAATCAAGCAATGTTGTTTTCTTGTTTTGCCAATTTATTAGTGTAAAAGTACTTTTCAAATCGATTAAGACGCCCCAAAGACAGATGTATAGAGGAATTTGGATTGGCTTCGTACGGGTCTCGGTAACTTAGTGATCAGAGTTCTCCCTTTAAGGGAAAGATCAGGGGTTCGAGTCCCGCCCGAGGTCGATTCTCTTTCATAATCGATTTGAATAATTAGCATAGTAAATGCTTCAAAATTTTTTATAAATGTAAAAGTATTTATAAAGTAACATGCGGAACCACGCAACCGAAAAAAGTCATCAAACGCGAGCAGACAGTAATACAACCACTACCAAACCGCTCTAACCCCAAGCAAATAAAAAGCTAATTTAAATGCCATTAAAACTAGATGCTCCTCAAGATTTAAGAGCTGTGGAGCGCTCATTATTTTCCTTCCCCCCTCGAAGCCCTCCCTGAGGGATGTGATGCGGGAATTTTAAGGATCTGATTTATATATTGTTTGGTATTGACGCTTAGAATGATAGAAATATGTAAATAGGTGATGTTTAATGTGAATGTAGTAGTATTAATAAACCACTAAGGTTTGTGCTAATACTATAACTCTATACAAATAAAAAACCTGACTGCTGTCAAAAAGATCGAACTTTGTTTGTTAGCAGGCAGTTCCCATTTGCTAATCATAAAGAGAATAAAAATTAATCGTCCGACTAGTCTAACAACAGAACTTTGATATGACCAATTGGTTGTGGAGGTCAGATGGCAGTCCTGCCCGGAAAATATTGAAGTTCAGCTGCATCGCAGTGACTTGAAAGCCCATTCTAACTAAGTTGAGAAAAGGGCTCAGAGAATGATTGACCATTTCACTTTTTTAATCACCAATAGTCCCGGGTACATTAATTTATAGTTAGCCTACCAACTTTGGAGCTTGAAGTCCTTTCTTCTACTCTTTCTCTTGATTTCGATTACCATTTAAGAGCGACTGCTATTTGAATTCCCAACCAAGAGAGGAAAGGCTGCGCTCAAGGCTCGTCCGCCAATCAACAGGTGCATGGACTAGAAGCGTTGAGATTGAATTCAGCCCTAGGTTCTATACACTTAATACTTACATACCACCAAGTTTCTAACACATCTGAAACTAGATACTGCCGACGCAACTGAAAGGCAAACAGGGATACTTAATGGCTAAAATATTAATGCTATTTACAATTAACTATTGCAACATAAATGTCATCCAAAATAATTATTTATTAATGCAATAACAACTTGTAGATCGTAATAAATGTTTAACTACCCGCCATTAAACGAGAGTTTCAATCATCACTAATTTAATAATTTATTATTATGGCAATACTACTAATATTTTACCTGTTTTATAATCTGTGGTAGGTTCTAAACGTCAGGGCGTGATGGAGTCGGGCACGTGGTGAGAGGCAGACCGGTGTGCGCCGGTATTACACTAAAATGTATAAAATATTGATGTCCGTAACCGTCGGTATTTATAGAAACTCGGTTATAGATTAGGATGGTGCAGACAAGACAGTGGGTTAAAGGATTAAAATAAAATATTGTAGGTACCTAAGTGTATGTAGTACACTAATAAATTAATAAAAGTATTATGCTAATTTGATCGAAGAGCATCGATCTTCGGTTACAAATGTCAATTGATACTATGCATTTTATTCGTGGACATACAGTACTAACTACTTTGTAACAAGTATTATAGAATACGATTGAATAAACGACGATACCATTGACTTTAACGCTCTCACTCAATCACTTTGCTTACCATGGCGTCCTCTACATGAAAAATTATTTACATAGAAACACCCAGACTAGTTTGTAACCTCGATCACTTTTGTTTTCTCTAACAGACGTCCATATCTGAGAAAACAAAAAGTGGACCTCCGAGTCATTTCCCAACTAAATTGGGGTTAGTTTTCACTCTATCCAAAGGAGACGGGGACTTCTGGGCCAAAATTGTAATGAGTTGAGATATGACTTAAAAAAAGCGGTATTTTTTTCTATTTCAAAATATTAAAAAAACAGCTCAATTGAAAGTCTGGAAGACGAGTAATCTTAAAACTAAGTTTATTCCACTAGCAAAATAAAATATCGATTACTAAAAAATATTTAAACAATATTGCGTATTAAATCACTTGCATCACAATTTGATATTAAATCAATCAGAGTGAACAAAACTTAATCATTATAATAATAATAACCATTTAAAATACCAAATAATAGTGTAATAAAAATAAATTCTGAATCGATTTCCGTTAATCGATTAATTATTTCTTATGTTTATCAACTGTATTTTTAAGCTGTGACAGCTGACAGCTCCATTTTCAGTCAATCAGTTTATTTATTCAATCTTCAAAATTAATTATTTTATCGAAAAATTGTATATTTACACGGCTTATGGGATATACAATTGTTTATAAAATATGTACAAAAGTATGCTATATCAGTATGCTGTATCAGTTTATTGGTTTAAATCCAATGATCAATTGACTTCTGCGTTTTGAGTATTTCCAGTTGATTTCTTGATTATATTCCCATAACAGTGATTTCTCTTTACGGACTTCTAGCTTGCTCCTGGTTACCTTAAAGTACAATGATAAACTTGTTTACTTGTTTGAGTTTTGCTCGGTATTTTGGATTTTGACATGGATCTCTGTGTGAATTGTGGCATAGAAAATGAAGTAAATAAGGTAATATATTTCCACCTGCGCACTTCTTAGACAATACTTTAATTATTATTGAAGAAGAATAAAAGATAATTATTATTTAAAGTGTTTTTTTTAACATAACATCCTTGTACTCCATATCTTTAAAATCTCTTTGTAAGTTTTCGTACATTATCCCTGAGTGAAATATAATACAGTACAATTTAAAAGTATTTTAAGATAAAAAAAATGACCACTTTCTATTAAAACACCACAGAAATCACAGTTCTAAAATGTCAATTTCTTGCATAACCTCACTTTTACTAAATCTCTTATAACTCTGCTCTCAGATATCCAAAATCTGCAGAATTTTCAGGGATGGTTTAATAATTTATATGCTGTTAATTGATACCACCCTTATCTTATTACATTTTTGGCCCAAGAATGTATGAAAGCCTCCCCATCTCCTTTTAATATTTAATATGATGTATGGCGACTGCCATTAGTGCACCAAAATACTCACTATAATTCTATAGTGAGCACATTCGTCCACGTACTCTGAGAGGACTTCAACATTTAGGCATTAACTGAATTTCAGGCTCCTCACATCTATGTCCCTCGAAGCCGAGGTTACGAGCGGAAGTGTTACATTTCAAAGGAGCATTCTTGTTACCTGTCCACTAAAAATAATTCGTGAAACAGCCGGATAGGGAGAACGAGCGGGATGTGATTAGCCACGCCCCGCCCGTACCGGCGCCTTTGATCTTTCGCGCCAAATATTCTTTAAGCAGTTGTTATTTCGTGGGGTTACATGCTTAACCGTGGTAGGTTATTTGGGGAAAATGCATGAAGGTGAATTATTATGTGGAATTTGGTGTTTAGATGGGTGCGTGGGACTAATTCAATCTCACCTACAAGCCGGTATACCTGCTGATTGAGAGAAAATACGCTGGATAGGCTTGCCTCCCTGGGTTGGGATCCCATAAAAACAAAACCAAACCAAAAGCAGGAGAAGTAAGGGGTGCGGACCCGTTGATCACCCGAGTTTCATCCCTTGGAATATTAGTTGTAGATTCATCTACTTTAAAGGTACCCGTTGATCTCTCGGTGGTAGATCAAACAAAGGACCTCAGATTTTGTTATCCGTTATCAGCTCCTTAAGAGAGCTTTTGACGTTTATGACGATTGTGACATACGTTGACGACGCCATAATCGTAAAAATACGTGCCAATCCCACACATGCATCATTCTATTCTACAATACGCCGGCCAACGCTTTCTTTCTTTCTTTAACTCAGCTTTTTTTACTACTAAAGGTTATGTCGGACTTGAACCGACTAAAACGCATGTCGTCAGTGGGTCGTTGGCTGCCAGAGGTGAATTGTCTGAGTAAATCAGCTCATATTCTTTCAAGCTGGCCCTCTTTGTGTGTGGGGATAACTAGCCCCCAGGAATGACGAGTGGACTGCTTCTGCTACAGTGACAGGCATCTCCACCCGTCACCCCCACTTTTTTTTAAGACACCCCCGACTTATAATAAGCGAAAGGTGTATACCAGGATCATGACCTCTGTAACATATCTCTGCCTACCACATTGATAAAGTGGCGTGACTATGGATGTTAATAGCTTCTTTTCGCTTGTTTTTTTTTCTTTCTTTCTTGCTCAGACAAAACAGGAATGGATTCTAACCTAACAGCAAAATATAATAGACAGAATCGTGTTACTATTTTATTGCTTATTCTTATTTTCGTAAGCCATAACTCTCAGAATATTAATCTTATGTGAAACAGGATGTTGTCCAACTAGCCCAACTTGTCAGCCAACACGCTCGGCTATCAACAATCGTTTTTACGCTGAGTTTTAACGACTGTTTTGAGAAGTTAAGCAGCTGATGACGTCACTTTAATATCTTGTGATATTTTATTACTTCATTAGTTGTAGTTATAACCTACTGTCATAAATACTGGAGAATTTGTGGATAATTTGTAATAATTTAGGTGAATGTTATGAGCTTATTCATTGAACTATTTACAGTTAGGTGATGAATAAATAAATAATTACCTATTGATTAAACTTATAAGTTCTAAAATGTACAATAATATTATTGGGAATTCATGTGATCATTGCTATGGCTTGCTATGCACTATAAGTAGGTACTAGTAAGAACTATGACCTGAAAGTATAAAAGCAATACAAGCATCAAATCAGAAGCCATTATGTCAAAGATACACACACAAAGATCACATATCCTGTGTCAGAAGACGGTCACTTGCTTAAAAACTAATGGAAAGAGTATGAGAGCGGATCCAGGCTTTAAAGTGAAGGTGCAACTTAGTTCAAGCCTGCTTTTCCACTAGAAATATGCTATGAATGCCAATGGATGGATTATTTCCACTAATCATTATTCATTGGTCCATTAGTTATAGAAATATGCGTGATATGGATGTGTACTATCTATGGATGCGAACTGTGGATGCGTGCTGTGGATGCATGCTTTGGGTAGTGTAGAATATGCAGTACAGCAGAACCAAAGATCACATAGCTCGAGCTACGCATATTCATAGCACATTTTACTTATTACGCTACATAGCATAACGCAGTGAAAACGGTTATATAGTTTCACAGCTTAGCTTTTAAATCATCGTAGTATAGCTGCATAGCACACCTCTGATGGAATGGCAGTATTATAGCATTGGCAAGAAGATATAATGGAACCTATTATTCCTATTTACTAAGAAAACAATAGAAACTGCAAACGAGCTCCGGAAAGCCAATCATCGTCCCGTCTCTATTGGTGACGGACTGACGCGCGAAAAATTTAGACTAATGTTAAATTACTAACCTGAATAAATCACACAGAAATAACACTAGCCTCAATATACATTGCAAGTTATAAACTGCAGGTGTAAATTTCGTTACAAAGAAAAGAGGTATTGTATAATGCAATTTGAAAGAGGTGAGTGGTTGTGAAGTGTCTTGGTGAGATGGAAGTGTGTCTTGCACATGGAACGACAAGTAGACATCTTGCTATTAGAGCTGAAATCATGTTTCTATAATAACATTGAGCTTATTGGAGAAAAATGAATTCTGTTTTTTTATTAAATTATAATATCTAGTGCTTAAAACAATAATCTACTTATTACTTGCCATTTTAAACTCACGCCTATAAATTACTGAAAGGGTAAACAGAAGTGATTTACATAAACATTTCATGGGTATATTTTTGGTATCACTTATTAAAAGGTCATACTATTGCCGTTCGTCAGGTACGTTTTAAGGCTCCTTAGAATTGTTGATTCAATTTCTACGTAAACACTACCTATAGGAATTTTTCAAAACATCCCCAGTAAAACAACACAGATGCTCTTAATTCACACAATGAATATTAAAAAAATACAACACAATATAATCGTCTTAATGCATTCTCACCAAAATGGTTGCATGCAATCTAACACTCATAAAACACATACCATTTAGATCAACTCGAACAGCTCCTGAACATAAAACATCTTATTTTTCAACACAAATAACCTGCCCAATAATGCCAGGCACGCAAACGACGAACTCCTTTTACATTAGCTCACAAAAGAACTTCTAATTCATCCAAACAAAGGCAAAAGGAATGCCACATTCTCACCTAAGGCGGCGACTGTACCGAAATATACCGTGAGTCAGCTCTGTCGCCGTACCTGCATCAGAAATAATCACAAAGGAGACAAAGAAATAACTCAATAAATGATTCATGTGTGTTTTAGAACTGGTACGGCACATTATAAGTAATTAGAACAATGGGTACGAGTTTATGCGATACCTAATTATTGACAGGTAATAATTTCTAAGAATATTTTATTGACCTAGCGCCGCTTTGCAATCTCGATGATTATTTCTTCTTTGTCATCAAAATCTATATTAATAATGAAATTGTTCAGTGTGGGATCAGATAAAATATAAGTACATATACCTAGCTAGTAAAATGCATATGTAAATATTTAACTAGTGGTTCATCATGGCAGAACCTAAAGTGACTACAAACTTGTTGGACAGTTGATGAATATGTTGAGAATATTCAATCTATCAATCAATTTTATTATCCTGTTACAATCCACTGCTGAACATAGGCCTTTCCCAATGTGCGACATATCTCCTTATCCAGTCTGCCCTTATTTTCAGGTCGTCATCGTCAGTCCATCTGGTTGGGGGGACGTCCTACCTTCCGTTTGCCTTCTCGCGGTCTCCACTCTAGGACTCGTTAACTCCTACACCCATCTATCCTTCGGCAGATGTGGCCAGCCCACTGCTACTTCAGCTTGCTAATTCTACGAGCTATGTCGGTAAATTCAGTTCTATGTCAGATGACCTCATAGTCACATCACTAAGGAAAAAAAAATGGCAACATCATCTGTAAGGTACGAAATTGCCAATGCAGATGGAAAGTATGCGTCGGAGTCTGCTGCGCCATAGGCCATCTAGTAAGTAAGTAATGCACTTAACCATAAAACTCACTTTCTTTCTTCTCTTCTAACTGCATGTAATAAAGTGATTTTTAGGTTTATTAACAGAGGTAACGTCATCTATATTTCATTCTGCTAAACTAAATTTAGGTGCTCAAAGGTTATAAAGATCCTAAGCTGTCCAAGTACTTCTGTAGCTCACTGTACTTCTAAATTTTAAAAGACTGACCTAATATTATTGAATTTCTTCTCTAGAATTTAGTTCGTTATTACAAGAATTCACGAATGAATCACTAATTGAAAAGAGTTCCTGTTACATCCGAGTCCATTACGTATCATCTGCCAGTTTTCACAAATATCCAGTATTTTGAATAGAAAGCTGCGATGCGTACCATCTGGTTGCATCTCGTCAATCGAATGAAGTAGGTCATGATCAATGATGTTTCGATTATGAGCTAATGTATTTGATACAAGTTTTTATAAGCGTTTTCGCTTCATAGTTCAAAGGAAAGATAATGATACGAATCATGAGAGCGGAATATATCATACTATGATACTAGCTGTTACCCGCGGCTCCACCCGTGTGGAATTATGATCCTACAGGAACCTATTCTAAGAATAAAAATGTCTATATTCCTGTACCAAATGTTTATCAAATCCATTCACGCGTTATTGAGTAACAAACATCTACATATTCAAAAATCCAAAAATCTTCATAAACTTACTAGAAAACATCTCCATATTCAAACATCGAAACAGACTATTTGCGCTGTCAGGTTATTGTATTGTTTGGAGTTTCCGATATTTTGGCACCCTTACAAGCACCATGATTACGGAGGGAGGACCTGTATTGACGATAAACGGTGAAAAAGTTTTTATGGGTAAACTAGCTGTTGCCTGCGGCTCAGCTCGCGTGGAATTCTGATCCCGTTCATCGTGATATATACCCTATGTGTTATTCTGATGTAGAAGCTATTTTATTGCAAAGTTTCATTAAAATCCATTCAGTAGTTTTTACGTGAAAGAGTGACAAACATTCTCAGTGTTAAGGAGTCGACCTTACGATCGAGAGGTCCCGGGTTCGAATCCTGGCCATTACACTACTGACGTGAACCCACTCCTAGCACAAGCAATTTAGCTTAGTTGGAGGGGTTAACGGGAATATTAGTAATTTCGGTTGCTAATATCCTTTAAAAAAAAAAATTAGTAGGATATAGGCCAGGAAACAAATTGTATCCATAACTTTGTGCCCTAAATGCATTGAAGCCAGTGCATTCTTTTCAAGGGGTAATCTCCACACTTCCCTGAAAACTAGACTACTAACGTAACATTGTCAGCGTTGCGCAAACGCAGTGAATGACGAACATTTCCGTGTGTCGTATAGTCATAACGACCTATATTCTAAATATCATTATTAAGGATGGACACGGTTGAGTAACTTCCGCACTCGCAGGATATACAATTACTACGGATTCAAATAGATTTATAAATAAGTTAAAACCGCGTGGTTCCCGTCAGAGTAGAATTTGGGCCACCCCATCTCCTCCCATGCGGTGTCGTACAAGGCGACTAAGGGATAGGGCTGTTTAACATCAGACAGATATAAACAGGCCAGACTCAGCCTATACATGGCTCGACCCAACAATAGTGTCCGTAAAACGGTAATAGGCTCACCCCTTATTACGTGGGAGTTGGGACCTAATACAATGAGTGGTGAAATGTGGGTATAAGCGGGGTGAAAGGCGGGGATAAAGGCATGGTTGTATGTATGTATGTAAGTAATGCCTCAAGACACTACCCGCCGTTTGTGCTGGAAAAAGATTTCATACTAATCTTAGCATTGTTCCCGGTTGCAATGCGTAGTGCGAGGTCCCGAGAAGTTGGTTTATACAGATTTTATGGGAGTGACTGCAATCTGACCACCCAACCCTGAAAGATTCTACGACATTTTTTTTTATATAGGACACGTCAATTTGATTTCGCCTCGCTTAATAGTAAGCTAAAGTCTCGGCAAAGAAATGTGTAAAACATAACGCTATCTAGACCCAAAGTAAGTATGTAGAATAGCTCTGTGTTATGAGATCTAAAAATTTGGATAAACAATTATGTAAGTACATTATTTTGTATAATAAATATAATAAATATAAATATAAATATTGTAGGACATTCTACACAACGCTATCTAGACCCAAAGTAAGCATAGCTTAACTAGCTTGTGTTATGGGTTCTAGAATACGGACAAACATACATAGATACATTTTTTTTTTGTGGTGTTTTCTATGTATAATATGTATGGATATTATACATAGAAAACACCCCGACCAATGCAAACATACATATTCATGCATACAAATATTGGCACTGAGCGGGGATCGAACCCGCGCCTCCTGCGTAGCAGCCGCGTTCATTACCGCTACGCAGACCAATGCAAATATACATATATTCATACATACAAACATTTGCACTGAGTGAGAATTGGGACCGTCTACGCTGTTGGTTTTTTTTTTTATATAGGACACGTCAATTTGACTTCGCCTCGCCTGACTGGTTTGACTTCGAAAATATTAACGGGTGGGTTAAGGGCCTGATGGTGAGGTAAGCTAAGATGCAATAACAAAATGGTAAATGCTATCATTTCCAAAGCTATCAATTCTTAAAGTTTCTCAACTTCAGTTACAGAAAATAGGTGTCTCTCCGCTACATACACTAGGTACATACTCAAATGCATGATCATATTATTAGCCTAAACACCCCACTACACATGTACAAAACCAATCAATATACCGTGCACACTAAAGGCCGGGTGGTCCGATTTTACGGACGATTAACGATCCACCGATAGATGCGCAGGCGCCTTTGATTCACGCACTGTGCAGTTTACACTGCAGGACAAACAGGTCGTTGTTGGACATCTGGTGGTTTATGTCTGGTGGCTACAATGGTGGTTTGAAGTGGTTTTTATAGCACTAACTTTTTTTTTTCTGTTTGTTAATATTAGTAAAAGTAAAGTGCAAGAAAAACGGTACCAGAGTTATACTTTTCATTTTAGCAACTCTGGAAAAACTTACGCAGTCGGACCGAGACCTTAATCTGCGTCGAGATTCGAGATTTCTAAGTGATTCTGAAAGCAAAAAAAAAAGAAAGAAGAAAAGAAATAAAAAAAAAAAAAAAGAAAGGAGAAAAAAAAAACATTTAATATGTAAGTCACTTGAGCATGTCTATGTGGAAGGTTCTCAGCGAGCTGAGCAGTTCATCAACTTTGAAACGGGAGCCTTTTTTCGTGAGCCACCTCACGAAAAAAACTCCCTATTCAAAGTACTAGCTTCCCTCTAGTATCGAACGCTCTCTGGTCCACCACAGCAGCAGAAGATAGCATAACATAAAAAATTATCATCACATATCCAAAAGTGTGTCTCCTTCCATTTAGCCTATTCTTGCCTATGGTAGATTGCCTATACTATCTATGATCTCATAAAACTTTATTGATAACATTTGCCTTGGCCCGTGTAAGAATGCTTGTCGGTCGGAGCAGAATAACTGCGGTATTTCTAGATATTATGATCTTTAACTATTGTGATGTACATATTAACACGATCATAAACTATTGTGATGTAAATAACACGATCATAAACTGTGTATTAAAACAGTGGATTGCAATAGGTACTTACCTGTTAAATGTTAAGGTACTTACCAATAAGTGCTGCTATATTAGTATCAGATTGTTTTATACAACTTAGGTGGCAACCACCTGATGGAAAGTGGTTATCGTGGCCTATGGACGTATGCAACACCAGGGGCGTTACACTTGCGCTGCCAACCCCGTGAGAACCTTCTAATGCCCATCTTGAAAGACCCATACTGTAGTCATTCGGAAAATACATTATTAGAATTGATATAGATAGGAAAAAGATTGGAAAATAGATTAGAGAAAATAGATAAAGAGTTACTAGGTAGTTTAATATTATTTTATATTTATTTAATATTGTCCTACAATATTTATTTATTTATTTATTTATTAATGCTGTTGTAATGCTGCTGTTTCGATGTTTATTTCCACACATGAGAATTAATAATTGCTCCGAAAGACAATCACATTGGCATTCATTATCGAAGAAGTTAACCCTGTATACAGTTATAAGAGCATACTCTCTTAGTTTTTTTTTTTTTTTTTTTAATTTATTTATCATTTTAAACAGTTATATACAACAAAAAGATACATAAGCATTTAAGAAAACGTATGTGGTTTGTAGCCAATGCTTAAGGCGTTAAATTAAATCAATCAAAGTAACAAATTAAATCAATGAATTAACCAAGTGAATTTAAAAAATGGTATTTAAGTCTATTTCTGACACTATGGGGCTTAATGTTATCTATAGTGCGCAATTCCGGGGGTAATGCGTTAATAAGTTATATCATGTAACTTACAGGAGTAGTTTGGTTGAATGAAATTTTGAAGCATTTACTATGCTAACTGTTCAAATCGATTAAGAAAGGGAAAAAGAATCGACCTCGGACGGGACTCGAACCCGCGATCTTTCCCTTACAGGGGGAACGCTCTGACCACTAAGCCACCGAGACACGTACGAAGCAGATCCAAATTCCCTTATACAACCGTCTTAAGGGCGACGGTGAAGCCATCTACCGACATTCATACGAACTTATCGGAATCAATGAATGATGTTACAATCATTTTTAAACATTGATTTTTGATGACTCCGCCCAAACAACTGAATGAAATTTTGAGGCATTTACTATGCTAACTGTTCAAATCGATTAAGAAAGGGAAAAAGAATCGACCTCAGACGGGACTCGAACCCGCGATTTTTCCCTTACCTTCACCGTCGCCCTTAAGACGGTTGTATAAGGGAATTTGGATCCACTTCGTACGTGTCTCGGTAGCGTAGTGGTCAGAGCGTTCCCCCTGTAAGGGAAAGATCGCGGGTTCGAGTCCCGTCCGAGGTCGATTCTTTTTCCCTTTCTTAATCGATTTGAATAGTTTGGGATGTAAAAAATAATGAATATTATTATTTGTCAAAATACTGTAGCTCAGTAATAATTACAATGAAAGTTGCACTCATATAATGTTGTAAGACAAAAGGCTTCCAAATGAACGTGAATTTTGTGCGACAAAATGAACATTTTACGAAATAGGTAAGTTAATAAACAGAACACCCAAACAAAATGAGCTCCACTTTTTGTTCATATGCCTGCATTTTTATCCATAAGGAAAGCAAAGGAAACGGGCCAGTAGGAATATTTTTCAATAAGGCCGGCAGGAAAATGTCGCAGACAATGTGTGAAAAATATTCAAAAAAGGAAATATTCTGAAAAAATCCATCTCTTCTACTCCTATCTCTTTCTATCATAAAAAGCAGGTATTATGTTCTTGAAACTGTAATGTGGAGAATGGATAAAGAAACAATTTAGTACTTATTTTTATATGGACTTAAAGTAGGTACAAGTATGCTGCAACTTTCCCCATCACAGGAAGATCCCTTATCTTCCACTCACTCACTCAATTTTTCTCTTGCACGCAAATGAATACTACAGTGTTCTACAGGAACACCCTGTAGAATTGAAGCTGGTACATACAAACCTACAAAACTAAATAATTCTATTTCGTTTCTAGAATATTTCATTAAACGAAACCCATCATTTCCATGTTTGTAAGAATCCCATAAATCATGCAAACAACCGGGCAAGTATTAAAAATCCCCATCGCACACTTTAGCTACAACGGAAATAAGGACAGCGCGCTGCTTAGCATTATTAAAACAGCTTCCACCGTGAAACAGGCTTCGCAAAATAATAATAACTGTGTTTTTATTTGTTGATACAAGCTTCAACTAATTTGTATATACCGTATATTCATGAAATAGAGAATTACGCATGAGTACTTACTAAATACTATTCAGAATACTTGTACAACAAAATAAAAGGGCTAGAAAAAAAAATGTTTTTTTTTCTAACCCTTTTCGCTATAGAGTTGAAAATAAGTAGGTAATATTAATTTCCGCTTATACTGGTCACACTGGTAATTAGCAAGTCAACAATTAAAACTGCACGCACCATTGTATAATGTACATGTACATACTATAACCATGAATTTTATTGCGTTTAGGCTATCCCCAAGCATTGCATAACAATACAGGCGCATTATGCTACTTGACAATGACTTTCAAACGCAGTCAAAACTAGACTAGCCGGTGGATTTCAATTGGTTAACATAAATAAGCGAACTGACCTAAAACTAAACCAACTTAAATATGTCGAATAATACGAACGCTCGTAGTTATGTTATGGTTGGTCAAGCCTAATAAGATTCCAGAGTTTGAAAATGGAACAGAACATACCTTTTAACTAATCAAGCCTGTAATTGTGTTTATCGAAACATTTAAGTGGACGGTGCTATGCCCGACAATCAAGCAATACAATCTGATGGCTGGCTGTGATGGTGTTATGCAACAATCACAACAGCATTACCTGTGAATTACAGCCTGTGGTTCTACCGTTCTGGTCGAGAAGTAAGGTGACTATGATTTTTTTTTTTTTTTTTACAAAATTATAGGTATTTTATTCAATAATATTCTGTATGAACTATGTTGGCGAAATGTGTAGGTGAGGTGGTTAAGGTTCTGCTGTGTGTTTTCCTTTTAGGTATGTAGGGTTAGGTGGCAGTCGTTCCTGTAATAGCCAAATAAACCAAATCATGTAAAGATAAAATAGCAGAGGAAACTTCGGTTTCTAAATTACAAGTTTAGGATGCAACCGATTTTGATGAAATTTGCACTGATCTGTGTTCTAAAGAAAATTACTAAAGAATAGAATACACAATAACATAATACTCGTTATCTGTTTAATAACATTTTTAGTATAATATTTGCTTTATTACTAAATTACCAAAACGTAAACATAGTGAACTAAAATTTATTAACTAAAGGCTTAATATGCCATAATTCAAAATATAAATTGAAATATACCAGCTAAAATAACTTCAATCTACAATATTAATCGAGTTATTCCTTTCATTAACGAGTAGGTGTTTGTGGTTAATAGACGATATAATATTAAATAAGATATTGTTATTGCCTGCAGCGCATACGACCTGCTAATTAACTTTCCACGTAGCCTGGTTACCGTATGGCTTGGCACGTTGGTTGGCAGCTCTCCAAGTTCACTGGCTATTTGCTTATAATTCGGAATCAATATGCTAGCGCACGTGTGCCAGATTATTTCACTCATAAACGTTGTAATAGTTGCTGTAATTCATGCACAATTGCCCTCTATACCGTGTCTAGACTATAGGTAACGTGCTTCGGGAAAATTCGGCGAAACGAACATTTCCGAATGCCGTTAAGTGTTTATTGGAAACTGTGGTATTTGCTAACTGGAGCAGGCGCTTTGAGATTTTACTAATGAACACAACATTTTTTGCTGCATATTGCACGAATGGCTAAATATACGTTAAACGTGTATTCTTATTCATTTTGTATATATTCTCACTAGTCACAAATAAATAAATGTATAATAATTAGGTCTATTATTATCGAGTAAAAATCATGGTCACCCTATGTTTTTATACTGTTCGAAACTATTTTTATTTATATTTTTTACACAGAAAAGGAAATTATCCATATTTATACCTAAGTATGTTTTGTATAATACACCCGAAAGGGTATGCAGAGGTGTATCCACTGTACAATAACTACAACTGTATTATTATTAAGAATTTTGTATAACATTTACAAAAATAAGCCGAAGTGAACGAAAGAAGAAGTAAGCGAGCAAATCCCGGCCTTCAAAGTACAAGCTATGGATTCATAACATATGGACAGATACTCAGATGATGATGATGGCCTAAAAATATTAATGTTTAGACTACACTAAACTATTATACGTAAGTACATCTAATCTGTCATATAAGACAAATATTTACACGTACGCGTCATTAAGAATCACTCGGCGCTGCTGGCACCAATAGTAACTATTTAAATAGTAACTATGTAAATCAATGGTTGGCACTATTGGATATGTCGATATCGTGTTGTCGACGACTACACAGTTATTGTAGACACTGTCTACACGTGTAAACTTTAAATGAATTGGCAAATGTAGTCAGATCTACCGAAACAATTTAAAATATAAAAAAGAAAATAGTGAAGCGGACCCCAGACTCCGAGGTGAAAGCTTCGGATGCGACTGGGAATGAACGCTAGGATGAAGAAGATGAAGAAATTAAAATATTAATTACCTATTTGTCTTTTAACAGCTTCTCTTCTATATTCTAGTGTTAATCCCAGTCACATCAGTAGTTTTTATCTCGGAGTTTGGGGTCCGCTTTACCAGTCTAACTGCGGATTTGGATGAATTTCAATATTTTACGTGAAGTGAGTGCTATCTGACCTCCACAACCTAATGGCGATATTGAATACATTGAATCAATGAAGAAGAAGAAGCTAGACCAGTTGTTGAACTTTTTAGGGCTCCAACTATACGTAACGACAGCCATAGATGTTCGTATGACAACCGGGACCGACGCGACGGCTTAACGTGCTCTCCAGGCCAATTACTATTTGCACCGAGCAGTGATCGAACCCGCGTCTCCTGCGTAATGGCTGCCGCAGAGGATGTCGCTAATATTTCGGCCTGTATCCCAGGACGATAATCAGTCCTGAATCTCGATCTATAACTAGATCTGAGGACAGAATTGTGTTCTAATGTCATTGTGGGAGTGGATTCACAACTTGCTCTGGAATACGGGCCTAGAGGTTTATTCTAATTTTCATACATACATATACTCACGTCTGCATACCCCCGAAGGGTAGGCAGAGGTGTATTAACACCCAAATTTCGCCAACTATGATTTTCGGGCTCACGTAATAGGGGGCGAGCCTATAGCCGTCTGGCAGGCACTTTGTCATGGGATGTATATTTACTGTCGGATGGAGAACAGTCCTATCCCTTAGTCACCTTCTACGACACCCACAGGAAGAAATAGGGTGGCCCTATTCTGCTCCACCGGGAACCAACACGGCCTGTTCTAATTTAGCGATTATACAATAAGATTTGTTCCGTATTGATCCCACGACTATTGATCTCATTCTTAATTAACCCCAAATGAACGCAAAGGTTATTAAAAGTTAGTGAATTAACTGTTAGCGTGAGTTCGTCCCCCTGGGTTTAGTTCGGGGTTTTAGTTCTTATAAGCTCAAATTATTATACTAATAAGCATTAAAATTCCATATTACATTACTACCCAAATTGACAGGTTTTTTTTTTCATACATCTTAGGTGGCAGACAAGCACACGGCCCAGCTGATAGAAAGTGGTTACCGTGGCCTATCGATGTGTGCAACACTAGGGGCGTTACTCTCACGTAACCCGCAGCATCAATGGCGTCACATGCCTATCTTATAGAACCCCATACGTACTAATGCCCATCTTGAAGAACTCCATACTGTAGTCGCTATACACGTTATAGGTATCCTCAAGTTTGTGAAAATCACGACACGGTGCAGTCATTCCCGAGATTAATCGGACAAAAAATGTAAGACTTGGTCTCTTCCACACATTTACATGCATTTTCATATTTATTTCAACATTTTCGAACAGTAATCCGAGCAGATCGAAGTATCTGGTGGCTCATTGTGCGAGCGACAGGTGTCCGACGGGAATAGCTGCGCGCGCGCCGCCCGTCAGCCGCCGCTCACCGGCGCACCCACAGCTATCAACTTTATTTAAACATTCTACAAAATACACGTGTAACAACCACTACCAAATGTAAAAATACTTGAGAATTAAACCGTGGAACTATCATTATCTGCAGAAGAAAATGCAGAAGATTTACGATTCACGTGTTTCCCTCTTCCTACAGTCCCGGGTCCTTTAAGCGGGGCGTGAAAAAGCATCTGATGAGGCCGTCAAGCTGAGTGCCACCATTGTGACATGGTACGTGTCTATAATGGTGACCCTCTTTTCCGAGACTTTTCCTTTAGCTTACCAGCAGGCGAGGCGAAGTCAAAAAAAGTCCTATATAAAACTAAATGAATATAAAAATACTTGAGATTTAAACTGTGAAAGTTTCATTATCATTTTTGGAGCCTAATCTCAACTCAGTCCGGGTCTGGTGTCGACTTTCTAGTCTATCTGTAATACGGCTGAACTTCGAAATTTTTCATGACGCGACGGGTCTACCATCTGCCCTCAACAACCAATTGGTAATATCGAAACTCCGTAATTAGGACTAGTTGGACTTTTAAGGGCTCCAACTAGTCGTAACGTCTGCCATAGATGTTCGTATGACAACCAGGAGCGACGGCTTAACGTGCTCTCCGAGAAACAAAACACCCAGACTCTCTCTTTCACTAGACCATTTTCCATCATTTGGAGTCGGCCTTCCTAGTCCTCATACTCCACTTGGCACGGTATTGTGCTTCGTCCGTAGTCCGTATTTAGTTGGGTCACATGGCCCACTTGATGAAAAGTTACAGTGGCCTATGGACGAGTGCAACACAGTCACCATAGTCATACGCGTGCTGTCGACCTTTTAGGAACCTTCTAATACCCTTCTTGAAGAACCCCATATTGTAGTCGCTTGGAAAAGTCGCAGGCAGTTCATTCAATAATGTAATGAATCATCAATAAATATGCATAAACAATTATTGGGAGATTGCTTCAAAGAATGCATGACAAATCAATTAGAGAAGGCAAAAGTAAATAGGCAGGTCAATTGGGATCGACTTCGCAGAATGTGCACCGAATAAATTGGGCATATTTTAAAACGAGGGCAGGTCTGAGGCGTAGGGTGTGTCGGATGCATCTTTGATAGGTACAATCCACAAAGGAGTACATACCTACGAGTATAATTATACACCTTTTCATACCTATAAAGTTATATGTGAAAGAGTATACGGATTTTTTTCCGACTGTACGTAAATTCAATCTCACCTGCTAGTTAATAAATATGTTTTGTGAAAAACTTTTGGGTTTTAAATTCAGATGGCAGTCGCTCCCAATACCTATTGAGAGTGTCACTCAGATGAAGAAGAAGTATATCTTCTTTATACAACTTAGAAGACAGACAAGCACACGGCCCACCTGATGCGAAGCAGTTACCGCGCCCTATGGACGTGTGCAACACCAGAGGATTCACACTCACGCTGCCGACCCTGCACCACTAGGACCCAGAACCTATAAGAACCTACTAATCCCATTCTTGAAAAACCCCATATTGTAGTGGCTTTATAAGTAACTAGCCTAATAGGTGCAAAAGCAAAAAATTATTAACATCTAAATTGATTTTTTAAATTGAAATACTAACGAACACACATTTTCAACCACAACATTAAATATTTGTAATGGCTTCATAAAAAAAATTAACTACATTCAAAAATAATAAAGCCATTTTGAAAATATCTCCGATCTAATAAAATGTCAGTCTATATTAACGAACTAACCACCAATAAATATCATTAAAAAAAAACTAATAGCTACTAGCAAATCACCTCTTTTTGTCATAGATCACATTAATATACCACGAGCTCATACGTCTAGTCCGTAATCATAGATATTATATCACAGAGTCGTAAAGAAATCACTCCACGTACAACTAGGAAATGATTTAGTTACGATTAACGAAAAATATCTGTGCCTCACCTCGTAACTCAAGCCCTATGGGTTGAAGAACTTCGCTCAGCCTAATTCCTTTCAGCCATAAACTAAGAAAAATAGTTAATAGTAAACAATAAAACGAACAATATTCTATGAAAAAACTTGATAATGTAAATATTGGTTTTAGTGATCACGACACGATGGCGATACGATCTTGTATTAAAATTATTGTTGAAAATTAGTTATGAAACCGTTCAGTATAATAATCATCAGTTAAGTGTCTTAATACTACTTTAAGTGCACATGGCATCAAGTGCCATAAGCATCCATTGCAATTTTCAATATTTTAGTTTTTAGTCTCCAAGTCAAGTAATCTTAATCCTGTAAATACTAAGTATTCAGTCAGCAAGGATACAAACAAATTTCAGTAAAATTTTTGTTATTTTCTTCTTCTTCATCCTAGCATTAATCCCAGTCGCATCCAAAGCTTTCACCTCAGTCTGGTTCAGCTTTTTCCAATGTAACTGCAAGTTTGGCTGAACTTCGATGTTGTCCGCAAGTAAAAGTATGATTCCGAAGTCAACCGCATACGACAACGACAGACGCATGCAGCAGATACAGCGTACCCATTACTTGTTAAACTCCGATACGGATAAAGGGGACCATTGAGAATCCTCAATAAATTACGCGCATCTGCTGCGTGCGTCGACAGTTGTCGTATGCGGTTGGCTACGGAATCATACCTTAATTTCTATTTATTGTAATTATAAAATGTATGTAGGTACCCTCAGCCCTCAGCTAGTTTCTTCTCAACATAATATTTTAAATATTCTTATCTGGACAGAAAGTTGTTGGGTTCTCCTTACACTCAAACTCACTTCCATCATACGTTTCTTTGGCAGCTGTAGAATAACAACACATGCACATCGACATTTTAACATATAAACATCCGAATTGAGAACCTCCTCCTTTTTTGAAGTCGGTTAAAAATAAAATATATTATTTATTTCGTATAAAAACATCGTATAGTATAAATATTTAGGTGTGATACCATTTGATAGCTTGCCAAAAGATTAGGGATCCCGAAGCGCCCGCGCATGTAGGCGTTATGAATGGCTTCTAACTCGTTTAGGGCTTAAATAAAAAAGTTTCAGCTCAAATAATGGTGAGACGTGTTGATTTTTCAATGTTCTCGAAATTCTATTCGAGGTTAGATATTGTTTTGAAGAAAAACATTGTTAATATCGTCATATATTACTTACAATCATTGTAAAAAGTAGGTAAGAAATGTATATTTCTTGATAGATAAACATATAAAGTTTTCAACGGTAGATGGTTATTTAAACTATTTAGTACGCAATTGTAGCTCTGGTATATTTATTTAATCATGGGGATAATACCAGGATTATTTGGGCGTTGATAGAAATGATTGCCAATGTCATACATATATTCGGCTTGGTCGTGTAGATTTAATATTTTATATGAAGACAATGATCTGTCAGCGAAAGGTGATTAGCAAAACTCTTTTTACTGTATTTGAATAAATCTGTTAGTTTATTTAACTTGTGACACAATTTAAATATTTACAATATTAACAATGAAACTAAAAATATATACATAAAAGGACAAATTAAAAACTAAAAACCGAACGCGTCGTGGAATTCCTCCGCATCGCATGCCTCTTGTGGTAACGTTCCCAGAAGACTGGCAGCATTGCCACGTTGTATGGCAATGCTTATTCTCTGACCTAAAAAGAGGCCAGCCTTCTGGTCACGAGAAGCGTCGACCATACGCTTCGCAATCTCCCTGAAGAGATTGCGCGCGCTCGGACCCCATGGTCCCAACGTTTCGACTCCAAACGGCACAAATTCATAATCTCCAATGAGATTGGAGTATTTGCGCCGCTTGAGAGCCTCTGCAGAAGCAGCAGCAGCACCGGCACAGCCAGCCGTGCCAGGAATATGGGTAGGGGCAATGGTGTCGACGCATGTTGCGTCCCACACCAGAGTCCTACCCATTTTCCATGGCATTAACGACATACCATCCGGTCTCTTGCCATCGTCGCGCGCCAAACCGTTTGGTTCAAGCACGGCTGGCACACCGGCGGTGACAAGAGCACGGCGGATAATGTCGTTTAGGCTGGCGTGTCGTGGAATTCGCCCAGCGCTCCTGCAGCACGACAGGCCATGGTGTCCGAGTCGGTCAACTGCTTCTCCACAACGGCATCGATGCGGAGAAACACACGGCGCGCCTAATCGGAGGCACGTTGCGATGCGGAAGGTAGTGTCATCTAACATAGTCCCTACGTTAGATGACGGAAGAGCTTGTAGCCAAAGACCCGATTCCCACTCACCGACCGCCAATAAACGGGCACGCTCAGCAGCATTAGAGCATGTATTGAGTAAATTTTGTCTTACTAAGCTGCAGAGCGGCCCGTCCCACCGACGCTGTGAGAAAAGGTTCTTTGGGAGATCGGTGTTTGGACATGCAATTTTCCAAGCGTTCACTGCGTCAGTCTTACACAATACTTCAGAATTAACTAGTGTAGGTTCAAGAATTTTCCTAGTTAATTCTTCCGTACTGTGGACCGAAGACAGGAACGCTGGTAAGCTGACATCGGAAATTTTTCGAATACCGAGCCCACCTAAACGAATCGGTAATGACGCTTGTAGTGAAGCTCGGTCATTCAAAGCTACATTTATAATTTTGGTGAGTGTAATTTCTATGATTTTGTCCATTTTTTCCAAAATTGTTAAATGTTTCCAAAATGGTGTGGATCTGAGAGCATGGGTGAATTTTGGAACAAAAAGGCAATACCGAAGAATAGTAAAAGCCGAATGAATATTAATTTTTAGTAGGCGGTCCGAGATGTCACTAAAATTTTGAATTTTTTCCTCTATAAATGAGGTGTAGGCATCTTCTAGGATTGGGGACCCAAGGAGGCGAAGAGATTCTTTTTCAATAATTTTGATATTAGGAGCTAAAGAATTAAATTTAGAAATAGTTGAAATTTTGTCCGAAACGTCATTTAAAAAAATCTCGCATTTATTGTAATTTAGATCTAAACCAATTAAATTAAATTCATTTTTAATAAAAGCCAAATCTTGTAGAACTGTCTCCACATCTCCTCCTAGAGTCCCGTCGTCTAGGTACCATACATTAAATTTAGAATTTAACCTTCGAATAATAGGTTGGATAGCTAAGCTTGTGATATATTATTGTGTTAGTTTATACAGTGACTGTAGCACTTAGAGTGTGATTCTGTCTAAAGTTTACACGAATATTATAGAAGAAATTTGAGTTTGAGTTTGAGAAATAAAACCACTTTTAACGGATTTGAATTCATCATGATTCGGGTACCTACTTTGGGATAACTTATACTTTACTACAACTCGAGCTAAAAGTATAATCCCGACAGAATCCGTTAAAAAGTTACCTGTATAGTGTGGTTTATACACTTATTTATAGGTAACAGTACAGTTGTTAAACTAAAAGTGTATTGTTCGTGTTTATTTTGAGTTCGGAATGCGGCTTCCATCGGAAGCAGGTGAGACTTCAAACGGAATTAACAAGGACAGAAAAATAGCTTTCTCTGTGCCGAAAATGGCACCATTAACGAACTAACAATGCTGAAGAAAAAAAACGATTGATCAACATTCCCATGACACGTTTTATGTTTTAACCATGATACTAACTCTATCCAGTGAACCTATAACCGTCAAGCAGGCACTTTGTCATGGGCTAAATATTTACGAAGAAGTTTTTGAAGAACAGAAAGAAAGAAAGAAAGAAAGAAAAATCGTTTTATTGCGGATCACACATGTACACATATAAAAAACAAACATCAACATACAAAGAAATAAACAAAAATTATATTTAAATCAGGCAACCACAGAGTAAGTGGTGGGATCACAGATAATGCGGCATAAATACTATTATATCTTATCTGTGATCGCCGAGTCAAGACCGCGTGACATCGTGTGACATCTGTCATTCATAATTTATATAAAGTTGACAATTGACATTGACGTTAATGACATGTTCCCATCATCAACGTGTCATATCCTACGTGGCAGAAATCTCACAAGCCACACGGTCCCACATAGCCTTTTACACGTATACCCTATATTGCAAAAGATTGTAAATTGCATTGTAATACATCCAAATCTTAAGATAAATGTACACTATGTCCGCAATTTGGGCTAAACACTCAGCATATACTGAGGTGGGTGTTAGCCACCACAGAACTGATTTTCAGTGTAAGCCCTTATGTAGCCCAATAAGTGCGACCTGACGCCGTCTGGCAATACCGCCTCTCATCAGCAACACAGCAGCAGAGGTGTTTGGTAAGTTACTTCTCGTATATTTTAACAGTAGACAAAGGGTATTTATTACATATTTCAACACACAACACTGATATTGATGACTTAAACCGCCATCCCTCCCGTAACAGGTCCGTTCGTCACCGCATGTCCAACCAGTGCAGTTTGACCACAAAATAGTGATCACCCCACACAAGGCAGCACCAGTGACAATCGTACACCCTAGGGGCCATAATCCAAGGTAAAAACATGAGCGAAATTCTTAAGGCATACTCTTTTGAAGTTGTAGGAGTAATGATTTGTACTTTCCTCTAAAACTGTTTGTGGATCGTAGCTCCCTAATGGGTGGAGGAAGGTCATTCCAGATCCTCATCGCTGCATATTTCAGACAACCCCGGAAGGCTGTAGTCCTATGCCTCGGCACGGAGATTATGCCAGTGGCAGACCTGACCGAGTAGGGATAATGGCTTAGTCTTAAGCATATTTTATTATATAAATACATTGGCTTTTTTGTTTTAAATAAGTCAAAGAGCAGGGTGGCCAAGTGTAGCCTTCTTCTAGCCTCCATCTTTAATATATTGTTGTCATTAAGATAGGGAGTTACATGCTGGCGACTTGGGATCTCGAAACAGTATTGGGCACAAGCATTTTGCACTCGCTGTATGAGACTTCTAGTTTTTGCAAGTAGACAAGGACCATACACTGTGTCACAATAATTAAACCGGGACAGTATGAGACTGTCCACCAATTGTTTCCTGAGTGTCACACCTATATAGTCACGGATACGATATAGGATTTTTAACCTATAAAAGCAATTTCTTACCACTCTATTTATGTGCCCCTCGAATCGTAGCTGCGGGTCCATTATGAGACCAAGGTTAGTAGCCTCTTCAACCCTTTCAACCCTCTGACCATTGATCATAATAGCTGGGTCACACTTCAAGATTGACTGTACTTGTAGCTGACTGCCCAGTATCATTAATTTTGATTTTAGGGGATTTAGAATCAATGCATGTTCCCTTGACCATTGTACTATTTTTTTCAGGTCCTCATTTACACGAGATACAGCTGAGTGTGTGTCACCGGGTTTGAATGAGAGATACAGCTGCGTGTCATCTGCATACATATGAAACTGACAATTCTTAATAGAATTTGTGATGTCTGCGGTGTATAATATAAATAGAAGTGGACCTAAGATGGAACCCTGCGGCACCCCCCTACCCACCATGAGGGGGGATGACAACATCTCTGCGCCGTCCTCTCCTTTTAATTCCACATATTGTGATCGGTTTCTAAGGTAGCTATCAAACCACTTTACAGTATTTAGTGCGAAGCCATAGTATGTCAGCTTGGATAATAATAGTGATGTATCCAGGGCATCAAAAGCGCGGGAGTAGTCCAATAGAACCAGAGCTGTTCCCTCGCCACGATCCCTAGCTTCCAAGATGTTGCCGACAACATCACACAAGGCCATGGCCGTACCCCGCCCCTTCCTAAAACCAGACTGCCTATCTGGGAGAATGCTGTTTTGCTCCAGGTACTCCATGACCTGCATATGCACCACCCTTTCCAGTACTTTCGACAAGCAAGGGAGTATACTAATAGGCCGCAAGTCCCTGATGGTATTAGGATGGTTGTTTTTAGGTATGGGCCGAACTATGGAGCACTTCCACTGCTCCGGAAATGTTTGTGTATTGATCGATGTGTTAATTATTTTGGTAATAATATTTAGCGAGTTGGGCAGTGTGAGTGCCACCATCTGCGCACTGATCCTATCAGTACCTTGTGCTTGTGTCTTAATGTTATTTATAATTTTTAATATTGTAGCATGGTCCACTGGTCTGAGTTCAAAATGTATACTAGGGTTATACCTATGGTGCTCATAGTATGTCAATTTGGAAAGACTCACTGTACCCCCCCCCAGGCACATCCAGGAAGGCTTTATTTATAGCATCGGGGTTGTTAAAATGATTGGGCAAACATGTATTCCTATGTGAGGGAAGGATATGAGTCTTGAGATTCTTCCACATAGTTTTGGGGTTATTTAAATGTCCATTTATGTCTCTTGAAAAATATGCAGATTTCTCATTATGTAGTGCTACAACAGCTTGATGTTTGAGCTCTAAGTAGTACTGTTTTTTGGACTCCAGTTTGGTCTTTTGGTAACTAAGCCTTGCCTTGTCACGCAAACGGAAAAGCAATTTGACATTCTCAGTTATCCATGGAGTGGCTTTTGTTTTAAAGAGCTTCTTTTTGACAGGTGCATGCATGTCAAACATGTGCACAATCCAGGTGGACAAAGCCCCCACCATATCATCAACAGTAGCCTGTGACTCAATATGGCGCCAAGGGACGAGCTCAATGTCACTATCAAAAAGTTCTGGTATGATATCTGTGAATGGTCTGTATGTAACCCATCTCGGTTTCACCTTGTCTTTTTTTAAGGTCGACTCGCATGTCACCACTGCATGTTTCCCTAGCTCCGGGACATGAGTAACTGTGACATTATATACATTCATGTCTGTACATACAATGTCCAATAGAGTGCTCCTGTCATCGGTAAAATGCGTTGGTGCGTCCACTACCTGTCGCATGTCAGCGTAGTGCAAAAATTGCTGCAACTTAACCGTGTTGGCTGCACCACCCATCAACATGTTTATGTTAAAGTCTCCCAATAAAATGATGTGGTCATAGGGAGCCAATGCACAAATGCTGGCAGTCAAACTGTCCAGGAACCTGTCCACACTCAGCCAAGGTGGCTTATATGCTGTACCAATTAGAATTTTATTGCCCATACAAGTCAAGGACAACCAATACTCCTCTACTTGTGAGTCCACTGGGTGAGCTATAGTCCTTACACTAATCCCATTCCTTATGTAGAAACCAACACCTCCCCCGATTCCATCTTTTATCTCTGTAGGTCTTGGTGTATGCCTTAACCTGTAGCCCGGCACTGAAGGAGCTCTCCCATCCTCGCCTAACTTTAACCAAGTTTCATTTATGGCCATGATGTCAACTAAGTGATGATTCATGGCCACTAAGAATTCATCATGCCTAGTACCTAATGAGCCTGCATTAAATAGTCCAAATTTCAGATGCATTTTATTATGCATTAATACATATAATTAAATTAATATAGTGTGTGGATATAAATAACAAAGTTATCTGGATAGTATTTAGGTATATGCAGCAGGCATAACCTGGCATAAAATTGCATAACATGCAACTGGAAAATTGTACAATCCCCCCAACAACATCTGCCACACAACCTGGACAGTCACATACCATCACAATGAGCACTTGCATTATTGGCCCGTTACAAATACAGTCACAGAGATCACAGTATATGATGTGCAAATCCTTGCTGTTTGTGTTTAATGTGAATTTTTTTATGTTAGATAGATATTCCACAACATTGTAAATAATGACATGTATATAACAAACTTTGTAAATATTGTTGAATCCTGTAATGTTATACAGGTATTCCACAACAAAAACATTGCAAACAATGACATGTATATAACAACCCTTGTAATTAATGACATATAAATAACAATCCCTGTAAATATTGTACCCTATAAGAGATTCCCTATTCCTAACACAAATGTAAAAACACACAATCACTGTATAAATTCTGTAAATAATGTAAATATTCCTTTGTCTATACGCTATCACAATTATATGCTTCCTACTACTATTAAGTTTATTACACACTAAGTTTATTACAATTAAGAGGCAAAAAATTATGGAATTAAGTAATTGAAATAGGTCAATAAGTGTTAAATAAATGTTGTAGGAGTCATAGGTGTTGACATGTATAATATGTATATAGCAAAGCATGTAAATACTGTAATATATAAACAGGTGCACAATCACATCCTGCAATTGTAATACGACGGCAAGGGCCAACTTAATCGTCTGTAGTATTGATAGGATTCGAGCCAAAAACACGGTCAATGTCAGCTTCCGAGCGGATGGCATGGGTGTGCTTACCATCAGCTGCCCTTGCCAATATTCTACCCCGCTTCGTCCATGTGTACTTCCAGCCCACACGGGTGGCAGCCTGACGTGCAAGGAAAAAAAGTTGCTTATTTGTCTTGGTGAGCCTCTCATTTATGTAGAAGCGTTGCGGTGGTCCATCAAAGCCAGGCAGATCAGCCGTCGTGGCGCCTCGCCTGACCCTGGCATTCTGCAGCAGCTCGTCACGCAGCCCTCGCCGCGCCAGCCGGACCACGATGCGTCTACTCCTAGCCGCCCCCTCAGCTCCTGACCCACTCGCTCGCTCCACCCGAGGGCCCACACGCTCGGCATACACGATGTCTGATTTTTCGAGCACCATACCTATCTTCCTTGCTATGAGCTCAACCGTGTTTGTCACATTTTCAGCCTTGCACTCAGGGACGTTTGTGATCTCCACATCGGAAAGTAGTAGATCCTGCTCCTTATCATTCATTTCTAATTTTACCTGGTGTATAGCTTGTTCCAGTTCGAGTGTGGGTTGGACGCCCCCCTGACGGCTCTCGATCAACACCATCCTATCTTCCAGGGTGTCAACTTTCGCCCTGCAAGACGCCAATGACTGCCGCAGGTCGGCCACCTCAAATCTGAGCTCCCTCAGCTCCGCTTTAATGTCCTCTCTCATAGTCCGGATCTCTCTCCTTAAAAGTTGTATTTCGTAGCCAATGTCGGGCTTAGGCGACGGACAGCTGGCTCGCTCCCCGGCTGAAGTGCCCGAGCCACCGGCAGACACGGAGGATTCAAGCTGACTGGAGGGCGTATCTACACTACCGTCGCTCATCATAGGAGCAGGAGCCTTTGGGATAGTCACCTTGTTGATTTTGGCTCTATTCTTGCACTTACAGCATGCTGCACCCCCCTTCCCAGAGAGGAATTTCCCACAGGACGTACACTTGCTATTCATATTCACAATTGCTATAAATGTATCGCCAATAAATTTTATTACAGTTCGTCAAATCCCCAACCAATAGTTCCGCCACTGGACAACAGATGGCAGTGTCGTCACTGCCAGAAATAACGATGTTATCTTCTGTTCCCGTTACCACTTTAAAGGAATCGCTTGAAAGTTATGGCCCCTATGCATCGGCATACACACTGGGATACAACAGTAGGAATACTATTTGTTTATTATTGTTTATTATTGTTTTAGTATTAATTATTTCTATATTGTAGGTAGTTTTTAAGTCACTGTTTCTCTTTGTATTTTTATTTTAGTTTTATTTAAGTTCATATAATTACACGGCACCAGATAACACTATATGACTTTTATTTTGACTTTCCGCTTAATATTTCACAAGACTTGTATCAAACAAGCTATGTAATTATTTTTAATTACAACGAAACAATTGTATTTGCAAGCGACGCCAAGCGCCACCTATCGACAGATTACGTCAGCGTACAGCGCGGAGATGGGGTGGCCCCTATTTTACTCCACCAGGAACCAACAACGGCTATCCAAATCTATAATATGGGGTTCTTCAAGAAGGGCATTAAAAGGTTTCTTCAGGGTCAACAGCGCGAGTGTGACGCCCCTGTTGTTGCATACGTCCATAGGCCACGGTGACCGCTTCCCATCAGGTGGGCCGTGTGCTTGTCTGCCAACCGGGTTTCGTACTCATTATCGATAAAGTGGTATAAAACTAAAACATAATATCTACGTTATGTAATCTTTGTAGAAAAAAACGCACAAAGCAATTAACGTCAAAGTCTAATTTAAAATGAAGCCAAGCATGTAAACGATATCACCAGGTATGAAACTATACAGGCCGTCCTAAAATAACACATATTTAAACATGTCATAATACATAAACACTCGGCCATGTCCGTGTCAACTTTAATTTAAAACTCGTCCAAAAATCACATTAATTGCTTTTACGCAATTTCGCGGACTGTCACTCTAGCGAACATGTTATTATGGAACGACAAGACACACTTTCTCTCACTCAACCATATCTCTAAATTCAAAATCCATTGCTTGCTAAACTCTTTTGTGTAATTTCTACTCTTTGATAAAAGTGCTATGTATTCGGAACAAAAGAAAGCGTTAAAAATACAGCATGTTTATTTTCGTATTCAGGTGTCGGCATACTAGTTTTTTTTTTCACCGTAATGTGTATTGAAACGTCTAGTTAAAGCCGATGTGTTCGGCTATTTTCGGCGATGATCGGGCACCACCGGAAATTATTGGATAATGGAAATTCAGTCTGAAATAGTATTATGATGTTTAACTATAAATATTTTGTTTTGATGTTCAGTTGTAGAGGCGATGCGATTATTTTCTTAAGGTAAGTCGATAATGTTATTCGTTCGGTATTTATTAACCTACTTCAAAAAAAGGAGGAGGTTCTCAATTCGAATGTTTATATTTTTTTTTTTACTTTTATGATGAATACGATCATTGATGGTCAAACTCATTTAGCTTTTTGGGTGGTGTCCGAATTGTCAATGGACAATATTGTCCAAATACATTTATCTAATAGGTACGTCATCTAGCAATTATTTTATCTATTTAAGTTGTACACAAACCTACGGGATACTGGTGCCCCTAATTAATTTAAAAATAATGACAAATGTATAGGATTTGACGTTTTTGACATTCGTTGACGCCTGTCAAATACGTCAAATCCCATACATTTGGCATTCTATTCCATCATACGCCGAGCAACGAATTACCACTCGTCTAGAGGGGCTGAGAAGTGAAGTTGTATTTTGGAATTCTAGGTTCGTTCGACTAATCCTTTTTTCAAAATTCGGTTTGATCTGATTTTTAAGAGAGCGACTGCCGTTTGACCTGCCAACCACGAGGGAAAGTCCTGGGCATGAACCTCTTTCAGTAATCCCTACTTTCCCTACTAATTCCCTACTATCCCTACTAATATTATAAATGTGAAAGTAACTCTGTCTGTCTGTCTGTCTGTCTGTCTGTCTGTCTGTCTCGCTTTCACGCCCAAACCACTGAACCGATTTTGATGAAATTTGGTATAGGGGTAGATTAGACCTCGAGAAAGGACATAGGCTATGTTTGGTCGCGATAACCGACATCCACGCGGGCGGAGCCGCGGGCAAAAGCTAGTCAGTATATAACTGCCTTTAAGCTTAATAACGTAATCTTAAAAATAAGTATACCTATTACTAGATAACGTGAAACTCGAAGTAAAAACAATAAAATTAAACTTCAATTTCGAAATATATCTAGTTAACTTCGATTCTCCTCGAAGTCGGTGGACAATTTAAAAGATCGGTATGTCAATCTGTGTATCAATGAGACGATCCAATCCCGTCGGCGACATCTAAACGAGATCTCCGTCTGTCAACCTGAAGGGGATAGGTAGAATGGGTAGTGTATTTGGTGAAGTTGAACCGTCAATGTTAGTCTGTTGAGATATACTTATTATCTTTACTACACAGTAAAAAAGTTTCTCATGGGTTTAGAGTGCCCAAAGTTTATTGTTTTAATTCTTCAAAATATTCAAAACTAGTTGGTAAATGTACGTAATAGAAACACATAAGTGGTGTGGTGAAAATTTTCAAAACGAAAGCCAGTGGAAATACACCTTACCTCCTATAGAACGAACATTTTGTTTGGAATTTTAGGGGTTCTGATTTCAGATAGGTACTGAATTTCGGTTACCTACAAAATTTTGGGGACTAAATTTCAGATTCCGAATTTCAGAAACTGAATTTCAGATACTGGTATTTGCATCCACTTTGCTAGGAGACCGCTTCCCATTAGGTGGGCCGTGTGCTTGTCTGCCAACTAAGTGGTATAAAAAAAACCGGCAGAAATTGGCTTATAGGAACCCTTCACTACTAGGTACACATTAGATATGTTCAAAGTAAAAACGTCAAAAGATAAAATCATGTAGGACCTGGTTAATACACTGTGTAAGTACTTCAAATACCATTCAGAATATTACTCCTGTAACACTAACCCAATAATTTAGTGCAATAGTTCTAAAACACATTCATAAAAAAACCTTTCATGCATTGTTTTCTTTAATAATATCTTAGAAAATATGAAAATAAATGGCGCGAACATGTCGGTGTCAGATATTAGTCCAACAAGCTCATTAAAATCGCGTCATTTGTTGATTGTCGTGTTGTATGTCTGTCACAACAGTAATAGTGTGTAGTGCGCAACTGTTATGTAAGGTGAGTAGTACGCGCCATGCCAATATCTTGCCAATACGAGTACTGTTACTGTAGACAAGGAGATCATTCTTATAATCGGCGCCATTTATTCATTTTCCTGGGTTGGCTCTACTTGTATTATAACTCGAAATAAAACCCTGTACCAACCTGTCTGGCCAGCGTAGAAACAGTAGGCTAAAGCCTCCTATCATTGGGAGAGGCCTATGTCTAGCAATGGACTGCGATAGGCTAGTTGATTGATCGTGTTATTTGCGTGTTGGTGGGCTAAATGCGCACAGAAATTTTTTGTTCTTATTACAGGGTCGGCAGCACGAGTGTGACTCCCCTGGTGTTACACATGTCCAGGCCACGGTAATCACTTTCCATCAGGTGGGCCGTGTGCGTGTCCACCTAAGTGCCATATAACGTCAAATTCAATAGGTTCGGCGTTTCGCACCGCGGCGCGGTGTGAAACGCCACCTTCAAAAAGAGCTCTTGGGCGGTTAGAACCGCGGTGCGAAAGTTTTGTGGTGCGAATGGCCGAAGGACTCAATTTCACGATGCCTAATTTTTTGCTAATTTCGGTGGTATTTTTGAATCATAGGTTTTCCGTTGAAAAATTTAATGGAGTTCTTTTAGAATATCTAGAATACTGATGTGTTTAAAAGAACTCCATTAAATTTTTTCATCGGAAAACCTATGATTGAAAAATACCACCGAAATTAGCAAAAAATTAGGCATCGTGAAATTACCCAATATCTTCCTTCTATAGATACTCAATAGTTAACATGATTCGACTCACCAAGAAACATTCGTCTATTTTATTGAACATCGCAGTATTATCAATTTGGAGAGCAATAAACGTCAGTGGCCGTCCAAATGGTTGTTACACCAGTTCTTAAAGAGATTTATGGATAGTGAATATAACGGATGGGGTGCTAAACAGGTCGCACCTTCGCAACACCTGGCTGATCATATAAAATGGTAGTAGAACTGAAGAAGTCTCGTAAAAGATCGACGTTTTAGCGTTGAGTAAATAAACAGGGTTCCTATTCTGTATAACGTCTTCTTGTTAACATTTCCTACTGTTCCATATTATGTAAGTTAGTGAGAGATATTTCGAATAGAAATCGCCACGGATACGTTCTACCCTCTGGTTTTGACAGACTCGGACCACCTTAAATGTAAGATTACCTAATAACTTGCACCCCGACCGGTAGTACCTGGGCTATCTACGATTTTAAGATGACCCCCTTGCGTGTGAGCAACAGTGTTGAACCCCGAAAAATGGGGAGCAGTAGCGTAGAGCCACGGTACCGGCTCGCATGAAGGAGTGACAGGTGGCTGCTCTTGATACCTCCAGACCTGCACTCGAAGTACCAGCCCGAGTCTTGTATGCTCTCCATTGTACCTTATATTAGTCAAAGTGACATGGTTCCGAAGCAAGCAGCCCTCCAAGATGTAGCCTAACCTATTCGGTAGACGTGAACCTGAGCCGATCCGGTTGCACTAAAACCTAGGTTTTTATGACGTCATTAATCTAGTGCTATACAGCTGCACTAACATCACAGAATATTCAGCTGAAACAGTACATATTGATACCTACTGTTGATATTGACGTAAGCACATAAAGACCAACACTAATACGCTAAAACATCATCAAAAGAAATCATACTTCGTCTGACTGCCAATCTTTCAAACAATGTGTGAAACCTTTTACCTTAGCGAACTAAATAAAACACTATATCATCAATTAATATACATTGCTGGTTCTGTAAACAAAACACTTGATATATTGCGTTGTGGAACATCAAAGGATCGCGAAATGTTCTCAGTCGTCGCGTTGTCAGAGAAATTAAATTGCTTTCAGACTAACGATTTGTTGCGTGGTTTCAACGAGCAAACATATCAAATAGTATTCATTAATGCCTATGTTTTCTATAGGTACTATCTCTTGCCCGCGGCTCCACTCGTATGAAATTCTGACCCAGTGGCCACAATCTATAGGGATAAGAAGTAGCTTATGTGTTATTCCAAATTATAAATCTATCCCTGCACCAAATATTGGCGAAATTGGATAAGCTGTTTGAGTGTGATTTTAGTAATAAACATCCATACATCTTTACAAACTTTGATATTTATAATTATTATATTAGTAGGTCTGGATAATGTTATACATGCAGGTATATTACCTTTATTGCCCGTGGACCACCTCGTAGTTCACCCAGGTGAGCCACGGGGATTATGAATGTATGCGTATAGGTACAGATACAGTAATACCTACACAGAAACATCCACACAAATACAATAGACATTTTCATTCATACCAAACATTCTGAGAATCGAACCCACGACCTCCAAATACGTAGCAGTCGAACGGTAAACCGCACGATCCTATCACCAGTGTGAAAGCTCCTTATGAAAGGTTTCCGCACCTTCGCATAAGGCGGCGCCACACTATCGCGCAGACATAACAATATCGTCAACGCTTTGTGTAAACCACTTAGATATAGTAGCGCCTATCATAAGATTCCCCCAGTTTTTGGGTAATGCTAGCGAATAAGGGAACAAAATGTTACAATATGTAAATATTGATGTAATTAACCTTTGATTAAAGATCAAAGAGTTGTTTGAGAAGCTATATGGGAAGTAGGAAGTGTAGCCGCAGTTAAGATAAAATATTAATTAATATTATTAGTTTTCTTTGAACTTTTCTTTAGGAAAGTTTTTAATGAAAGAGAATACAAGGGCTACAATATTTGTTTTAGTGGGTGCCGTATAAGGGTAAAATGCGAGTCGGGTTCGCAGACGAAGGGTTCCGTACCATTATCTAGTACATGCATATACCTATAGGGGTAGGCAGAGGTGTAAAATCACCCATATTTCGCCAATTATGATTTTTGTCACGTAATAGGGGGCGAGCCTATTGCCGTCAAGCGGGCACTTATTCATGGACTATATGTTTACTGTTAAATGGAGAACAGCCCTATCCCTTAGTCGCCTTCTATGATACCCACAAAAAGAGATGGGGTGGCCCTATTCTACTCGGGAACCAACACAGTCATTACTTTTTTTATTATTCTTTAAAATCCACATCCACGTCGTTGTACGGGAGTCACCTTAAATAGTTATTTTATTCTGGTTTTTGGTATTGGTTCTTATAGTAGAACTTCAAGTATCTATGAAATTTTCAACTGTCTAGCTATCAAGATTTATTAAATACAGCCTGGTGACAGACAGACGGACAGGACAGTCTTAGTTATAAGGTTCCGTTGTTACCCTTTGGGACGGAACCCTAAAAAAAAGTTTTAATATAAAAAAGGTCAGAGTACATTCTTCTAGGACGATCTCTCTAAATCACCTATCAACCACAATAAATCAACTCTGATTAATATTTTCTACATATTCTGATAATTTTTATCATACTATTCTGTATCCAAATCACTATAATCATTCCTAACACCTCATAGAGACTATTGTAATACTTTGTGTACTTACATGAAAGTGATGGGTTATATCTCAGCACCTCAGTCGCGACTCACCGTCGGAGTATTTCTAGCGGTGAGCGATCAACAACACTCATCTTCATCTCACCACTTCATACGTTTGTTTTCATTTTTTCGTGATCATGTTGATTTTGGCTGGGTTGTCGATTCATACCTATGTTATATTATGGATGATTGGTGTTATGAGATCTACGAGTATATTTGGGTGTTCTGTTTAGTTTGGTTACTTGCCCAAAGTCCTTAAGTTCATTTAGAAAATATTTCATTTTTTAGTAATATTTATCCGTGTTTTCTCGTGGACCCACGAATTTGTTCCACTAGTGGGACTACGAGGGAGAGTTATTTCTCGTAGACCCACTACTTATTAAGCCACTAATTTGTCTCACTGGTGGAACCACGAGGGAGAATTATTGCTCGCAGACACACTCACTCATGGCACTATCGTGGTCTATATATTTATGTGTTACTTCCTGAAGACAGGTAAGGAGAGAGAAATTAGAAAGAGAATGAGAAAAGAAAAACAAAGGAAAGGCTTTCAGCAGGCTTACCAACTACGCGAACCTTCACTGAGAGGCTATATGAGACCTATGGCCAAGTTAATCTTATTGCAAGCCGATAAATTGACAGTCTCTATGACGTGGCGATAATGAACGCGGGTTCGATTCCAGCTCAGTGTAAATATTTAGGTCTAGATAGCGTTGTGTAGAATGTGCTACTATATTTATTGATGTTATTTATTTATTATTCAGTAATGTTTGCATTAGTAGGGTCTTTGATCTTTGTATAATATGTATGAACTATTGTATTGATGTATGTATTGATACAACCACAGCCCACTGCTTGATGTATAAGACTAGACCAGGTTTACCTGTCAAGGTTAAGAGATCAGATGATACAAACAGCAATCACTCACATTAAACCAACTGGTTTTATAGTAGCTCTATTTCCTCCCAATCTATGGTTATATATAGCTATAACACAGTTAAAGCCATTACCAAAACACCGGTAGTCTTTAGCAGTAGACGTCAATCACTAGATCCACCTCTGTTCGTACCCACCTAGTTAGCAGCGACACACATTCAGGGGATAAATGCGTCTGTTTGTTCGTCTTCTAGTGCACCGGTAGTACAAGGTAAACAGCAAGCGTCAATCATGTGTCCGAGAGTTTTTATTGGTGCCGGATGTGCGCGGGCGCAGCTGTAATGGACGCACGATGAAACGTAACTTGTAATTGGCATGTGTATTTAATAATGAATCAAGTATTTGTAGAATGAAAGGTAAGTATTGTATCTACGCGTCAATTTAATTTCCTTTGCTTTTATTTTTAAGTTTTTTATAGGACACGTCAATATTACTTCAAGTCACTTGATGGTAAGCTGAAGGCAAAAGAGAAAAGAGGTTCACGATTACAGATACCATCAATTTTACAATAGTGGCCCTCAGCTTGACAGCCTCATCAGATGCTTTTTCACACCTTGCTTAAAAGACCCAGGACTGTATTTTATATACTCCTACATTTTGGTCTCTTGTAATAAAAGGCATGTTTTCTTTGTCTTTAAAATATTAAAAAAGTAAAATAACATAAAATACTGATTTTATGTACCACATTAGCAATAGTGTACACTTTTGTCTAATCACTTAAGCCAAGGTTCGCTATAAAACATAAAATCGAAATCTACTGACCACCCAGACTCACAAATTAAAATATTTAAACCAAACATTTTTATAATAACGACAAATTTTATTAACATCAAAGTAAAAGCATTTTAACACTAAACTATCTTTTTATTGAAGAAATTTTAGATATTACCAACAAAAATTAATTTACGAAGCTAAAAGCGGATATTAAAAAAATTACACTTGTCACTCAGGTAATGGTGGCAATATGGCAAATATGACAATAAATATAAGTAATCTAAAACGGTAATAACAACGTTGACGGCTAGAATTAAGTAAAATGGTGGCAAATGTGACGAGGATGACAATAATTTGTCAGAAATATGACGGTTATGACCCAGATCGTTAGTTTTTGTGCCAAAGTGGCAATTGACGGGGATTTTGATACGTCAATGAACTAAAAGTCCGGATGCTAATGGGGTTCTTTATGATATTAATAATAACATTGTATATTTTGTTTATATTATTATTGTGTAACAGTTCATTGACTCTGACGAAAGGTTATATATGTAGAAAATAATGTTCTTTATTAATTTCCGTAGAAAGATTTAATATTTTCTAACGAAACTTGGATTTTCATAGAGTTTTTAGATTTGTTATTTCGTAAAAAAATTAACGATTATAGATTCTGAAAAGAATCAATAAATTTATTTATTTGCATGGAATATGGTTTCAGAAGTGGATCTTAAGTATTAGTAGGAAAGTAAAATATATTCGGCTTCATAGAGAGAAGGCACGGCCTACCTAAAAAAATTGCGCTTCTGCTTATCATCTAAATTCATTCAAAAATCTATTATAACCATTTAAAGTAGTGTTCATTAATTAAATAAATTGTATTATTATTATTATATCAATAAAAATGTCATACAAAATGGATTAGACTCCCATACTTCTCTCCAAATACCTTACTCCAAATGAATGATTGTGAGTTTTAATTTTACCTTACGCAATACACCTTCATACATCTGTTTATCCACTCCTACGCAACATCGATTTGAAATCTTGAAACATTTCCGGTAATTGATTTTTATTTTAGTTACGAGATGTTAGCACCAGATTCTTAGATTTCCCGTTCGATGATGTTATATCACTCTTGCATTGATCTGTCTGCGTCATCTACATTTGAGTGCATACTACTTGGTTCATTGGGTGGATTCAATTTGCCATCTTTGAAAGAACTCGTAAACTCGAAAAGGACTAATTAAAAAGTTATAGAAACAATCTAAGCATCGATATTTGAATGATAAATAATTTAATAGGTAGGCACCTGATGGACGTTTACTTACCTCACGTCCTAATTCATTATCATTATTATTTATCGGTATATCGAATATATAAAATTCTCGTGTCACAGTTTTCGTTGCCATACTCCTCCGAAACGGCTTGACCGATTCTCATGAAATTTTGTGAGCATATTGAGTAGGTCTGAGAATCGGCCAACATCTATTTTTCATACCCTTATGTGATAAGGGTGCAGCGGGAACGGGATTTGAATACCACGGGGGCCGAAAATATGGCGGTACGAAGTTCGCCGGGGCAGCTAGTCCATTACATATCTAATATCTAATCATTATTATTATGATTTGCTTGTAATATAACAAAACAGCAATGTCCATTGTTTGTAATTTATATTGCTAGTAAGCGGCTATTGCGACCAAACAAAGCCTATGTCCTTGCTCAAGGTCTAATCCATCACTGTACCAAATGTCATCAGAATCAGTTCAGTGACTTAGGCGTGAAAGCGTAAAAGATAGACATACAGTAAGACAAACAGACAGATTTCCTTTCGCGCTTATAATATTAGTTATGGAGCATGGATATGGATTACATCATGCATTTCAGTGATCACCAATTTGACACAGTTTAATAATTAAAATAATATCCATAATTGTTGTAAATGTAAATTATGAGCGTGAGTATACGTCTGGTATTATGAGGTCTTAGCTTTGATATCCAAGATGTACTATCGTAATTAAAAGTGCATTAGCACCGTAATGTTTATAATCGCTTGTCCGGTTAAACGCGTATCTATGTGTATGTAATGTTTAACGCATACATTTATACGTCACACAGTATCGATATGAGAAAATATAAATGTGTGTGATGCGAAACAAAGAAAACGTTATGCTCGCCTTTTCATACTATTAAGTTCGAAGCATGCATCTATATAAAGTAATGCAATAATTCGTGATTCTACGTAAGGCAGTGCGTAGCCTGGTCGGTAACAAGGCTGCTATGGATAGTGTTGAAATCGGATGTTGTGGGTTCGGATCTTAGTTTTTCCACTTTTTGTTGTTTTGTTTTCATGAAATTTTAGGAACAAGTTAACAGAATTAGAAATAATTATTTACAAATAGAAAAATATTATACTTATTTTACAATAGATTATAAATAAAACAAAAGTTTAAAAAAAAAAGTTTATTAAAAGAATTATCCAATGTTAATTTGTGGTTATAATAATTTCATCCAAAAAATATACTTTTATAATAAAATTAATATTGCATATTGAGGTTATAGCTTAATTATTCATTTTCTCGAAAGTTTTTTTTCGGAAAAGAGGATTGAAACTTAACCTCAACCATACAGTCTTATACTAATTACAGGCCAGCACGTCCCTTGATAGGCCCAGTAGTCTCAATAGGCTCAACTGAAATTAAATAACAAAAATATTTAAACAGAATAGCTTAGCACGGAGTAACAATATCACGAGAGCTTTCACTTTAAATTGAGCCTAACTATTTTATATAAAATATAATATATAATAACAATAACTTTTATCTCTCTTTGCACCATTAAACCCCATATATTCTCAATCGGGTTCAAATCAAGGGATCGTGCTGGCCAAGGAAATTCAGTGGCGAGGAGTACTCATAACACGATTCCTGCCGGCTTGCTCTGCAAAGGGAAGTCATGGTAGAGATGCTTAAGTTTAATGCATTATTACATGTATTACACCTAAAATTCAGTACCTATCTAAAATTTGAGAGAATTTCATACAAAATTGCCATGGTTGTTCTTTGGGATTTGCCACCGGCTTCCCTTTTGAACATTTTCACCCTTCGCCACAGCAAGGAATAACTTTACGTTCACTAAACCATTCGCGAAGTATGGTGGCTCGATGAATGGGACAATTATCGTGCACAAAACTTATATCATTTTTTTATACCACTTAGGTGGGAGACAAGCACACGGCCCACCTGATAGAAAGTGATTACCGTGGCCTTTGGACGTATGCAACACCAGGGGCGTCACACTCATGCTGCCGACCCTGAAGAAACCTTCTAATGCCCTTAAACCTTCATTTATATCTGGATAGACATTTCGCACTGTGGGCAACATTACTTATATCTTCTAACACTTCCACATAATTTGCACTATTTGCACGCGTAGATATTGGGTCTAATTCACCCGGCTCTTGCGCTCTAATCCACCCCCACATAATTTACACTTAGATTCAGTGTTCGGTACTATGTTGTTTTCACACCACCGTATTTTATCCTTATGTCATAAATGTAATCTTCCTTTTTGAGATAATTTAAACGTTTTTTCATCAGAAAATATTGTTGATTCCCAGTTAAAGTAAATACTCTTCGTTATTCGTTTCATATTCTGCTACCATATAAGGCCGCTTCAGCAGGTCTTCCACTTCTCCTCCAACTCTGCAACTCTTCTTCCTCAAATTGTTTCACGCAACGACTCCCAGTATTTCTCTAAAAAAACAACAACCATATTACACAATTGCAACCAATGAACAAAATTGCACTACAACAATATTAATTAATTAATTAACTTACAGATAAGCCCGTCTCATTAGAAATTTGAGATATATTCAGACCATTCGAATATGGCCACAATATTAGCTTTTGCTTCAATACTTATATTTGACATATTGATTTATTAAAAAAGAAATGTAATCGCTCGAACAGTAATTAACACAAACAGTCGTAACCATAGATGATATAATATATAAATAGGGTAGTCGTAACTGACTTCACCAACCAACAACTTCACTCATAGCCAATGAATCCATTTTATTTCAAATGCACCCTCAAATAAAATTATTTTCTCGCTAAGTTTAAAATTCTACCTAAGAAACATTTTTATATTCGTATCAACATTTATATATCATAACTTTTAAATATAAAACACAAAAAGTTATATTAGTTCCGGTAGGTTCGAACCATCACCGACAGGTTTCATACTATTTACAAGCCGCACATTAAACCACTCAGCTACGGGGCGGCTTACGTATGATATTGAAATTAACAATATCAATCAACGAGTGAACAATATTAATGTGTGTGTATGTGTGTGTGAATTATCTTCAAAGATTAAGGTCTTAACTTCAAAAGTTTAGTAAGAGTACTGTACGACGTAGTGTTGACGTGTATGTGTGTGTGAATTGTCTTCAAAGAATAAGGTCATAAGTACGACTATTGTTGACGCGCTATAGTTGCGTCAGATTGGTACTGCACTTATGATCGCGATAGTACAAGGTTTCATTGGGTTTGCTGCTAGAAAGTCACCAGGATTCGAATGGAGGAACGAAAAATAATAATATATATGAAAATCCCACTTCTGATAGTTATTAACATAACTTACCTATTTATTTTTAACACCAGTTAAAAGTAAAAAAAATACATAAATATACTTAATTTGAAAGTAGGTGGGGCCAAGTACGTATTCATTAAAATAAATTACTAACAACATGTGCATTATTTATAGTGCATAAACACTGTTTATGAAGTTTCCTGAAATTTACTCATTAGTATTCATTCTCAGGTCTCTGTGACTGTGAATGATCTAGACAACCATTAATTTTAATAAATTTAGGTCTTAAACTAGTTTTATGACACATTTCAGAGATTTTTAAAGATTTTTATATATCCTGCCAATTACAATAGCTCAGCTTGACGGCCTCATCAGATGCTTTTTCACGCAAGGTTTTGCATCCAAGGTTACACCAGAAAATTCAAGGTCCATGATAAGCCCAATCACCAGGAGGAGAAAGAGTAGGTAAGCTTCCTTCTTCTCCTTCGGATCGTAAAAAGCGACGACATCTTAGAGGTGAAGGAATCCTTACAATCGAGCGGCACATCATTGACCGGCGTGCTGTAGAAAATTAAGATGAATGTAAGGAATTGACAAGTATTTTGCCAATTATGACGTCATGACAGTCATCAACGTATGTCAATCACATTCATTGATCAATCTATTGTATTCTGTTTTACAAACATAATGACACTTTATCGAAAGAAATTCCTCCTAACACATGTAATTTAGCTTACCTTGAGCAGTAAGGGGAAAATACTAGTAATTTTGACTAGTAAAAATATTCGTCCCAACAAATCTCATTACGTAATTTTCTCAGTAGCCGCTCACCATCAGGTATCTCAGTTTCATTACGTAATAATTGAGATTCGAATGCCCCATAAACCTTGTCAAAAATAGGTTATCCCTTTTTAACGCTCGCACCTGTTCCAATTACCATCATAATTAAACTACCTATAAAATGCTACAGCGACAATGCGTCGCGAAAATAAAAAAATCAAAGAATAATATGACTTTTACGATTTGACTAGTTTAGTGCCAAAGTCGTAATAAGTAAGATAGTTTTAATTTTATTGTTTGAAACACGATGTGTCTCATGTAATTGATTAGGCGTATTAAATCTTAAGCTAGGCTGAAGTTGTGACCGCGAAGTGGATCTGCGAATAAAAGTGACAATGAAAATATTAATTTACGAGTATATAATTCTATTAGAGTACACGTTTGTAAATACATTTTGAATTATTTTATTGCTTGCAGACTAATGCAGACTTAATATCATTTTGTGTTGTCCGCTGTTCAATCGTTGTTAAAAATATACGTTTTAAATGGATTGTGCCGATTTGGATAATTTTAATGAATTTTTAATTAAGTATTCAGTTTGTTCTGGATGGACTGGATGCGGTAGGCGGAGGATCGGCAAACGTGGCGCACATTGGGGGAGGCCTATGTCCAGCAGTGGACTGCGGTAGGCTGATTGATTGATTGATTGTTCTGGAGTATTGTAACTTAAAAGAGAGTGCAAGAAATACGAATATCTTATTACTTAATAAATAAACTTATATAATCGATTTTATCTATTTATTTAAACTTTTTGCACATAATAAAATAAGTATATAAAGGCAGTTTTAATGCTATGGGTATTTTCTATATATACGCGTAACGGTGAAGTAGAAAGAACTTGCATACCTTAGAATTATTCCCCAATTTTCTATTTAATAGAACACTGTAAAAAGATTGAATAATTACCTATTTGATGAAAAAAGCTTCACAATAAAGAACCCAAATCTAACTGTGCCTCGAAGTTACAGGCAAGAAGTTTAACCCATATAAAATCACGAACACCGAGAAAACAGTAGCAGATGTATTGTATAAAAACTAGTTCGGTTTCAACTTTTGGCTGTGTTACCGAATTTTTATTAAAACCCCGAAGTCGACACGCCATACCTTAGCGTTTGCCGTTAATAAAATAGAAACGGAGGGCAAAAAGCCAAACTGTGCACGTTTTACGACCGCAGCGCCCCCTGCGGTCAGAAATATGAAACCTATCAAAATAGAAAATACACAGACGTTTTATGAAATGGCCGATCGTGTTTATGTACCGTGGCGAACGTAGCACGGATTTGTGTTTAAGGTTTTTAATAAAATCTTCATTTTGTTTTGTTGTAGGACTAAGATCGGGTTTCAATGGGACCGCGATCAACTGAACATAAATTGGGTTATCAGGATTTCGTTGAGTATGGTGTGAGGTCGTAGTTTAGTTTGATTAATAGGGAGATACGTAATTATTTCGTAGTGTAATCTTACTTTAACAGACCTCATTTGAGTTGGGAAAAAGCTCAAAGAATGATGATGAATCTAAGCTTATTGATTTGAAAAACTTAAGATAACTTATGGTTTTGAAAGAATCTATGCTGAGAACTATATCAAAAGCAGTCATTTTTGGGCGCGCCTTAGTAACACAGTGATATTAACTGCAATGGTTATGAGAGTCTCAGGTTCGTTTTAAGGATTACGTAACGTTTATGTCACTCTTTCCTGAGAATTGACCTTCAGCTTACCATCAGGCGAGGTGAAGTTAGGAAAAACTAAGCGACAAATGAGATAGTGGTCAAAAGCCTGTCTACAAAATAACACAAAAGTTTTGAGACCTTCGATTTTTTATCGAAACATTTGAACCTTGATTCACAAGTACCCCAATTAACGGTACCAATCGCTAAGATCAGTTTTAAGAACAAGTAATTTCAGGAACGAGGTCGCCGCCCCACACTCCGGTTACGAAGAATTAAACTGAGCTTAGCGTGAGTTATTGGACACCTCCGTCGCCACAGCCAACCTCTTATCTTGTTCTTTTATTCTTTTAATAATACTTTAACTGCCGTTAATATTATGGTGAAACTCATCTTTAAAATTTCTGGTCAAGTTTGGTTTTACTTTATTTTTGTCCTCAATTAAGTGTAGGGAAAGAGCACTGGCAATATTTAAAAAATAAATATTGTAGGACATTCTACACAACGCTATCTAGACCCAAAGTAAGCATAGCTTAACTAGCTTGTGTTATGGGTTCTAGAATGCGGATAAACATATTTAGATATATTTTTTTTGTAAATACATACAAAATTATACATAGAAACACCCAGACCAAAGCAAATATTCATATTCATTCATACTAATATTTACATTGAGCGGGGATCGAACACGCGCCTCCTGCGTAAATAAAAATGTAGGCTGCTACGTTGGGTACGCCTAAAGGGACTTCATCTATAAATGGGTCTTAAAATGAAGGTCATACGGGTGTTTTTGTGATAGAGTTCAAACATTGAGGTCGTGCAGGTTGCTTATGAGCCCATATGACCTCAAAATTTACCTCTCTGAATAATTTTATGACGGCACGTCCATAAAGTTTTCGACACTCAAGGCAACCTCACCTGCGAGTCAGTACCTACCTACTGACTAACGCAGTCCATGGCTGAGTTGCTTTCGTAAAGGCCAAGATTAACGTAACTTGCTATTTTTTTAAATTTCGTTAACTGGTCATTCACTCATCACCCTTTTTTCTGCCAAGTTGGGCAGAGAAAGCAGCCCTACATCTACTTTACTGCACTGTTCACTAGCTTCCTATAGTGCCATGAATACGTTCATGGTTTCAGATTGTTAACAGGATTCTAAACATAAAACATCTGTCGTAAACATTAATCGCATTGTCCAAACATAAAAAAAAAAACAAATAAAAATATTGACAAAAGAAATCCATCTATCATAACCACGGTCAATTAAAATCTATTAATTGAAAAAAGAAAACTCCCTAACCCCTTAGTCGCCAATGAATCAATAGTAAAGTCCACCTCTTACAATAGGTAGCGGTCATTAGTACCGCGGGTGGCCGCGGCAGGGCGCCACCGTCGCAGCAGGGCCCCGTCCGGTTCAATGCACTAAAACTCTCAGTTTAAGTGCTTTAAATTGACCCAACCAATTATGTTAGGCGATCGATTTAGATTGTAGGTATATAAGGTGCTTATTTATATTTTATCAAAGTTTTGGGCGTTCTGGAATAAATAAATCATTATATTCATGTAAGTCTCGGTCGTATTCGAGGCCATTTTTATTTTTTTTTATTCTTTTTTGACCGCCTTATCCCCTTAACGTTGAAAGAAACGCCTGCATCAGAGCCTTTTCCGTTAATCAGCAGTTGCATCTATAAAGTCTGGTTGACTTTGATTGGGCTCCATATACCCATGGGCAATGGGTACCTATGTGCTATAAAATTGATAACCTAGTTGAAAACCTCTAGATATCGCCTCAGTCAAGACACGTCAGGGATCAGTTTGATATTTACAAATTATGATATGCTAGCTGTTACCCGCGGCTTCGCCCGTTAAGAAATTATGTTCCCATTTCTACTACTTATGGTAACCTATTCTTGGGCTAAAATGTAGCTTAAGTTATTCCAAACTGTTATTTATCCCTGTACCAAAGTTCAGCCAGGTACATTCAGCCATGAGAGCGTGATTGATTATCAAAAGTCTTCCTATATGCCACAAAGGTGGCAGAAAAGTACACGACCTACCTGGTGGAAAGTGATTAGCGTGACCTATGGACGTCTGCAATATCAGAAATATCACACTCGTGCTACTAACCCTGTAGAAATCTTCTAATGCCCTTCTTAAAGAACCCCATATTGTAGTCGCTTGAAAAACCCACAGCAGCCACAAACTTCCACATTTATAATTTGTATACTCGTAGTACAGAATTATAATGTGAGTACTTTGATGTACCATAAGAGTCCATTAGTACCCAAACATAGATCAAAAGCCCAGACACGAAACTCCGTAATAATAACTTGTACACGAAATAAAATGGTCCTAAATAAAAAAGCTTTTAGACCGCCAAGATCAAACTTCCATACCTACAACATTATTTTACTGCGTTGTCAAACTAAACATGTTTCGCATTTTTAAAAAGAATCTCGTAAAATATAAAAACACTCAGGTGATTTTGCTCTGACGTTATAATTTATAACTTCTGGCTGTCCCTGTGAGCACAAACTTATAAATACAACTCCGAAATTCAAACATCGATCTTAATTTTATTATCCTAGAGTTGATTATTGCGTGACAGTTTTACGCTCGTAGGTAAAAACAGAAGTTGTTATTAATTTCAAACAGTCGTGATCTAGAAATGAGAGGAATAATCTTTGAAATTTAGTTAATGATCAATTTTAGCATGCGCTGGGTTAAGGTGCCGTCCGAAAGTTACGTAGGAAATAGTAAATAAACGCAATGACGTTGATTTATTAATGATTTTAGTTTGTTTCTGCAGCACATACAACAAACACTGGCAAGTATTTCCGTTCGTCTTGCGAAATGTTTTATCGCCGGATTTATACCTACACCTTGTTAAAAATTCTTTTCGTTAATGTTTAGATAAATCAAAATATAATGTTTTTCTTTTATGAAAGATATGACTGAAATGTTAACTGTGTTGTCTGTAGTTCACATGTCAAGGTTAACAAAGAAAAGAGGTTACTGACCCGTTTTGAAAGGACTTTGATGGATTTCAGCCCATCAGTAAACAAAATATTTAAATTTATTTGTCTATTTTTTTTATTTACTTAGATACATTGCCTTTACAGTAAAAAAATAATGCGACAATGTTCTTACAACTATTGTACATAATATAATAATACAAAGTGGAACTAATCTATGCCAGTTCAGACAAACACCGTAGCGTCGCTCTTTCGATAAAGATATCAATATCACGCGAGACCGGGTTTTGAATTATTTATTAATTAATAAAGATACACACTTAATAATATTTTTTTATTTTATATCACTTTAAATAGAAAAATCAATGAAGGTTTCGACAGCATTAAAGCACATATCAAATACTCTATTCAAAGTTGTAATACAATCTTAAAGTATATAAAAATAGACAATAGTTTCGTGTTAAACACACCTAAATAGTTGTAAAGCATATGTGGTTATAATGAAATAATTGTAATATCCTTCAGCAATAAACATCCTCATCCGAAACGAACTCACTGGCCATTTCCTAAATGAAAATCGAAATAGAAACAATCTCAAACTCATAATTAAATCACGTTTAAATCAATCACTTGAGTCGAGTATAATAAATCACGCGCAATCCCTGGCAATCCCCAAAAATCCGGGACAAGGAACGTTTATTAAGATCCCGGCAAAGTAAAATATTCATTAATTGATTCAGCCCCTCCAAAGATACCCCTCATTACTTGAGGGTTGATTAAGCGAAGCAACCTGGATGTACGTGGGAGAATGTCTTTTGAGTTACTTACAAGTTACGATACGATGTCGTGTCGGATGCGTAAATAGCGACAATATTCGTTTATAGAACTTATAAAGGCACCGGCGTTGTTTAAGATATAAACTGCGATAATTCATGACTTGCTAACGTGAACTCAAACCACTGTGAGGAATAATAATGTTTAGGTACCGTAAAACCGTACAACCGTAAAATTAACTATTAGTATATACCTATGTCATAATTATAATATTTAGGTCAAAATCTGTATTCATTGTTCATGTTCTATGATCACTTAATAAGAGTACTGAGATTTAATGGCAATGTATAGGCGCTTCAGTTTAATTATCATTATTTCCACTTCCCTCTTATTTTACCTGCACTGTACACCATTTATTTGGAGAGGAGTTTGATGGGCGGAAGATTACGCTGTCTAATTGTGACCTGTCTGCTAAACATTCTACATATTTGTGCTTTGGAACAAGCTTGCATCCCTACTTCCCTACTCTGTAGCTTCCTCGCTACGGTGTTCATATACGCACATCATCTGCTTACCTAGTTCGAAAGTAGGTTTTAGGCGTTCCAAACATTATATTTTTACTTAATTCATTAAATTATAAAATATATCATCAGATAAAACGCAGCCAGCGTGACGGGCACGGTATAGGTCTGGGAGCATTTTTTTTTAAGAACGATCACGGTCGCGTGTAACTGTTTAAATATATAATTACGAGTAAAAAGATCGTACACTGTAAACGTCAGGTCGCTAGACAAACGCGGTGTACACGGTAGGGCGGCGCTGACTGCGTGTACCGCTAATGGGTTGATGTCATTCTCTACGTTTTGATGCACACGGGAGCTGTGGAGTCGATCACGACGATAAACTGGTGAAATAGCTAGTTTCGAGGTTATAAAACTTACAAGGAACTGTTGAATTATATAACTTGCCTATACAAAAATTAATAACTTCATGAATAAACCTCCTTGTTAGCTCACTGGCTGTTGAATTATTTCTTCTTAATATCAGAACTGTCTGTTACTTGTTTTATAGTTTTCTTACAGATCTGTCATTGCTTCCTTGTGATAATATGATCTAATAAAAGTAATTGTATTTTCAACACAATGTTTATATTATTTCATCAGAATCTCCAACAGGTTATGGGTCCAGGCATTCTAATAATCGTATTGAAATAATAAAGTTGTGATAAGAAAAATAAACTGGAAAACTGTAAGTAATGGAAAAACAAAAACGAAACACATACTCGTAGTCTTTCGACGGGGATAAGTATTTCGTATATTATAACGGTAACGCAATTCTACGATGATAATATAATCATCAACTTCTGATGAAGAAGTTGATAACGTAATCCGTGTGGTGACGGAGAAAGAATACATCACCACTCCATCTCATTCGAAGTGTGTCGTAAGAGGCGACTAACGGAAAAATATATCTAATACTACTTAACGGATAATATACGATATCACTGCGAGAGAAGGAAAACTCGAAAAGCACAGAAACAGCCTACTGTTGATTTAGCCTACTAAAGCTTCCCAACATTAGAAGAGGCCTATGTCCAGCAGTGAACTGCGATAGACTAATTGATTGATTGATTGAATTGAAAACGATATTCTACAAATCCGATCTGAAATATGGGAAGAGAACAACAGAATCATTTGTGAAAACTAGGCTTGTACTTAGACCATGAAGTAAAAGTAAAGAATGAGACTGATGATACAAGCGAAAAGGTTCTACATATAGAAAGTAATACAGGAAATAATTACAAGCGAGAATTTGACATTCATCAATACAATAAAAGTTTAAAGAACAGAACAATTATAAGTTTATAGTTAAAATGTCATTATTGTGGGATTGGTACTGAATCTCAACAGTCATAAAATCAACAATTAAAACATCAACACCTTGCGGACGTAAGGGACATGTTAAGAAGAATTATTGTTCTTATTTTAAACGATCAAATAAGAAAAAGGACATGTCGGACAGGACAAGAACAGTTCAATCAGTGACAATTTCTCAAGAATCGAAGCTCGACGACTGGAGGATTAAAAAGGATTAAATAGAGGTTTCTGGAGTCTTCGATCACATCATAAACAGGGAATATATTTTTATTTCATAAGAATCAATTAAACCAATGAAACTTTCAGTTACTAAAAGTGGTGATTTTATTTCAGCTACTAAGAAAGCTTCTACAAACGTGATGCAGCGGGCTGGCTGGCAGACCATTTTTGATGAGCATGGCACGCACATGACGAGGGAAGGTAAATTGATTATAAAAGGTAAAAATTCAAACAATTGATTAATAACTATCTTTTAAATAATGTATAACATTATCTTTTAAGTTACTCTCAAGTATGTCAGCTAAATGTAAAATATAAATGCAGAACACATGTGCATGTCAACGTTTAGGTCATATTAGTAAGAGTAAATTCTTAGAATTGAAATGCAATAATGTGATAGCAGACCAGTAACAAATTGAAACAATATTTCCAGTGACTTAAAAAAAAAACTATTAAGTTGCTTAAGGTATTTTGTTCAACATCAACTAGGTATGTCCATAATAAAACCAATAAAGCTAAATAAGGGTTATAGTCCAAATGGTTTTAAGGTATGGAACACAGAATGCGAATGATAATATGAAACTGCAAGGGATGTTGTACTAAATGAGACAAAAAGAGAATAGTGTTGAATATTCTCGTGACAAAACTGATGTAGACAATACGTATAAATCAGTGTCAAATAAGTCTCAAGGTACAAACAAAGAGTATAGTAATATTATATAGAAGAGTGAAAACTTGCATTTATGGAAAGTGCTGCTGCCCCGGGATGGGTCCGGGAACTAATAACAGTATATGTATTATGTAGATATAAGCTTCGATATCGCCTAATGTTACCATTGCGTTGTGGAGGTCAGATTCTGATGGCAATCGCTTCACGGAAAATATCGAGGTCTAGCCAAATCCGTAGTTAGGACTGGTAAAGCAGATCCCAGGCTCCGAGCTAAAAGCTTCGAATGTGACTGGGAATTAACGCTAGGATGAAGAAGATGAAGTAGATATATAAGTAAGTAATTATGCAAATATGAACTCTTAAAAGGTCAGTGATTGAACAGCTGTTTTAAGAGTACATAGTAAGCTGTAGTATAGTTAGGTTACACCTAATATTATTATATCTATAGAATATAAACTCATTATTATATCTTAAGTTTGTGAGTTTATACAGTAAGAAAAAACTGCTTGATTAAACACAGAGGGCAACACAATGCAAAATTACTAAGCCCGATAACGATAAATAATATTTCAGTTCTTATGCTACAGTTTGAATGAAACCATAACGCGATCTTAAGGAAGTAGTGACAACGCCATCTAGTTTATTACGTGGACTCATCACCAGGGGGCGCTGCAAGATTTTCATAATTTGACTTTGTTCTTTGGTACAAAGTCAAATTAAAAAAAAAAAAAAAAAAAAAAAAAAAAAAAAAAAAAAAAAAAAAAGAGAGAGAGAGAAAGAAAGAAAAAGAAAAGAGAGAGAGAGAGAAAGAACATCCTTAATCAGATGTACTAGATCCTTAAATCAGATGAACATTCTTATACATATTATGAAATGTTTCAAAATCTAATGTACTAGATCCTTAAATCAGATATATGTCAAAATCTGATGTAGGTACTTGTACTAGTGGTACAATGCAGTCCAAGTAAAATTCGCAAAAATAGATAATGAACCTGAAATTAATACCTGTAATTTTATTTATATTCTTTATTTTATTATTGACGTTTTGTAAGTGCCGTTTTTGATGGTCTATACAGAATAAATGTTTTTTGACTTTGAGCGTCGGTAGCTTAGTGGTTAAGGAGTCGGCCTTACGATCGAGGGTTCGAATCCTGGCCATTACACTACTGACGTGAACCCACCTCTGGCACAAGCAATTTAGCTTAGTTGGAGGGGTTAACAAGAATATCACTAATTTCGGTTGCTAATATAGTTTAAAGCATTTATTCCGTTACATTAAGGGTACCTACAATTAATTTGAAATTGACTTATCAAAGTAGTGTTTTTAAGCAATTTATAACTGGGTACGCGGATTCTGATTGGGGAGGCGATGAAAACGACAGAAAAAGTACAACAGGCTATTTATTTAAAGCTTTTGATAATTGTACTATTTCGTGGAACCCACGTAAGCAAAACACTGTCGCTGTCTCTTCAACAGAAGCCGAGTACATGGCTCTGTTTGAAGCTGTAAGAGAAGCAGTTTGGATTAGGTCTTTACTGAATTCTATTCCTATAATTATATACGAAGATAATAACAGTTGTAGCCTATAATAAAATTATATACGAAGATAATAACAGTTGTATTTGTATTGCGAATAATCCTACAAATCACAAAAATCTAACCATATAGATATCAAAATATCACTTCATTAGGGAACAAACAAACTTCACAAACATCAGTTGCGGCATCATCTACTGTATGTAGCCGAATATATAGTCTTGTATGAGGCAGTTAAAGAAGACTTATAGTTGAAGTCTCTAGCCGAGAGTAGATATTAATATTATAGTAAATAAACCTATTACTATATTTAAAGATAATAACGGTTGTATTAGCATAGCTTATAATCCTACAAATCATGAAAGGTTGAAACATTGACGTAAAGTCAATGATGTATTATTTTTATAATACGTCATACACGAAGATGGCGGCTATATCGTACAATTAAAATAAGTAGGTACAGCTTGCAGATACCATGACGAAACCGTTACCAGTTTTTATATGAGATGTAAAATAGGTTTAGAAGAGTAAATTGTTTATTATGTAATTAATTTAATTATGTGTTAACATAAGAATGAATATAATATGTTTAAGGGTCTGATTAGGTTTTACTGGGTTTTCCCTAATCCTAGCAACAAATGTTGGACCTTGGTTGTATATACTCCCAGCAAACACTTGGAAGTAATTTTATGTTCTGTGTAATTATAAGTTTGTAGAGAAGCATTAGTTATCAGTGATCAATTTTTGAGGGGGCGTGTTGAATTATATAACTTGCCTATACAAAAATTAATAACTTCATGAATAAACCTCCTTGTTAGCTCACTGGCTGTTGAATTATTTCTTCTTAATATCAGAACTGTCTGTTACTTGTTTTATAGTTTTCTTACAGATCTGTCATTGCTTCCTTGTGATAATATGATCTAATAAAAGTAATTGTATTTTCAACACAATGTTTATATTATTTCATCAGAATCTCCAACATAATTATTCAAAACGAACTACAAAGATGGACTTAATGCCCAAGGCATTATCTAGGTCCTGCCTATTATTTTCACCCAAAAACGTGAAGCTATTTAGAAGAGAAATTGTGTCACGTTCGAAGACCTCTGTGGCTTCACAGATTACCTAATAGTTGGTAGCGTAGCGGTAGAAATTTCGACTGCTACGCGGGTTCAATTCCCGCTAAGTGCAAGTGTTTGTATGCATGAATATGTATATTTGCATTGGTCTGCATGTTTCTATTTATGTATGTATTTACATATAATATGTTTGTATTTACAAAAAAAAAAAAATCTAAGTATGTATAACCACATTCTAAAACCCATAACACATGCTGTCTAAGCTGTTTTTAGTTTGGGTCTAGATAGCGTGTGATCTGTGTGCAATGTTGTAGAAGTTTTTTTTTTCTTTTTTGCTTTTTTATTATTTTTTCATTATCTGTATGCCCAAATACAAGATATTATAATAACAAAAATCGCGCATTGTTTGTTGCTGGTCAAATAGTGGTCTTTCACGATGTAGGTAATTTATTTTGTTCATCAACCAGTCTTGATAGGAAAAAGCGAAACCAGCTCAGGCAGGACTCGAACCCATTATCTTTCTTTTACAGGGAGAATACTCTGATGACTGAGCCACTGAACTCCGCATGAAGTTTATTCAATTTTTTCTGTACTTACATCCGAATTGGGGCGACGACGGTGGGAGCCATCTACCGATACTCATACATACAAACTATCACAACGAATGATTGATATTACAATAAATTTTTAAACATATATTTTTAACTAGACTCAACATTATGCCAATGGCCCACTGAATACGGTTCAATTTATTGCTAAAATTATAATTTTCAATAATCTGAATTAACTATGATTGTGTCATTAATTATATTATGAATGAAGCTACATCAATAAAATTCTCTATAATATTGTTACGGACATTAAAGTCTGTCAAATGTCCGTTCGTCAGGAAACCGCGCGATGTAGGTCGATTGGCGCGAGATTTTAATTTTAGAACGCGGATCTGTGGCTCGCGTGATCCGTTTTCGATTACTTTCACTCACCATGTTTAAAAATAAAAGTATAAGTATCTTGTCTTTGGTTTTATAAGAAGATAAAATACACAAGTTACTTAGTTTAAAAAAAATCATATAATGTCAACGATTTTATAGTTTTTCTAAGTTAAAAAAATGAACAAAAAATACTACGAAGTCTCTATTACATACCCATTAATTTCATTAATTTTATTAATTTTCAAATTACGTAAGGAAATCTGCCGGACTTTTTTTTTACATAATTTATGATTACTGCTCCGTTCCCTTGAGTAGGCTTGAGTAGTAGTGTGATGTGATGGTGATGATATATTATAGCCTATACAAAGACGTTTCATAACATAGACTTGGCATATGCTTACAAATCAACGTAGAAAAATGTGCCGAACTCACACACTCACATTTTTAATTCATCTACACTTCCCTACATAACCAATGGATTGAAAAGAGAGGACATGAAAAATACAATAAAAATACAACTGTTATGTAAGGTGAGTAGTACGCGCCATGCCAATATCTTGCCAATACGAGTACTGTTACTGTAGACAAGGAGATCATTCTTATAATCGGCGCCATTTATTCATTTTCCTGGGTTGGCTCTACTTGTATTATAACTCGAAATAAAACCCTGTACCAACCTGTCTGGCCAGCGTAGAAACAGTAGGCTAAAGCCTCCTATCATTGGGAGAGGCCTATGTCTAGCAATGGACTGCGATAGGCTAGTTGATTGATCGTGTTATTTGCGTGTTGGTGGGCTAAATGCGCACAGAAATTTTTTGTTCTTATTACAGGGTCGGCAGCACGAGTGTGACTCCCCTGGTGTTACACATGTCCAGGCCACGGTAATCACTTTCCATCAGGTGGGCCGTGTGCGTGTCCACCTAAGTGCCATATAACGTCAAATTCAATAGGTTCGGCGTTTCGCACCGCGGCGCGGTGTGAAACGCCACCTTCAAAAAGAGCTCTTGGGCGGTTAGAACCGCGGTGCGAAAGTTTTGTGGTGCGAATGGCCGAAGGACTCAATTTCACGATGCCTAATTTTTTGCTAATTTCGGTGGTATTTTTGAATCATAGGTTTTCCGTTGAAAAATTTAATGGAGTTCTTTTAGAATATCTAGAATACTGATGTGTTTAAAAGAACTCCATTAAATTTTTTCATCGGAAAACCTATGATTGAAAAATACCACCGAAATTAGCAAAAAATTAGGCATCGTGAAATTACCCAATATCTTCCTTCTATAGATACTCAATAGTTAACATGATTCGACTCACCAAGAAACATTCGTCTATTTTATTGAACATCGCAGTATTATCAATTTGGAGAGCAATAAACGTCAGTGGCCGTCCAAATGGTTGTTACACCAGTTCTTAAAGAGATTTATGGATAGTGAATATAACGGATGGGGTGCTAAACAGGTCGCACCTTCGCAACACCTGGCTGATCATATAAAATGGTAGTAGAACTGAAGAAGTCTCGTAAAAGATCGACGTTTTAGCGTTGAGTAAATAAACAGGGTTCCTATTCTGTATAACGTCTTCTTGTTAACATTTCCTACTGTTCCATATTATGTAAGTTAGTGAGAGATATTTCGAATAGAAATCGCCACGGATACGTTCTACCCTCTGGTTTTGACAGACTCGGACCACCTTAAATGTAAGATTACCTAATAACTTGCACCCCGACCGGTAGTACCTGGGCTATCTACGATTTTAAGATGACCCCCTTGCGTGTGAGCAACAGTGTTGAACCCCGAAAAATGGGGAGCAGTAGCGTAGAGCCACGGTACCGGCTCGCATGAAGGAGTGACAGGTGGCTGCTCTTGATACCTCCAGACCTGCACTCGAAGTACCAGCCCGAGTCTTGTATGCTCTCCATTGTACCTTATATTAGTCAAAGTGACATGGTTCCGAAGCAAGCAGCCCTCCAAGATGTAGCCTAACCTATTCGGTAGACGTGAACCTGAGCCGATCCGGTTGCACTAAAACCTAGGTTTTTATGACGTCATTAATCTAGTGCTATACAGCTGCACTAACATCACAGAATATTCAGCTGAAACAGTACATATTGATACCTACTGTTGATATTGACGTAAGCACATAAAGACCAACACTAATACGCTAAAACATCATCAAAAGAAATCATACTTCGTCTGACTGCCAATCTTTCAAACAATGTGTGAAACCTTTTACCTTAGCGAACTAAATAAAACACTATATCATCAATTAATATACATTGCTGGTTCTGTAAACAAAACACTTGATATATTGCGTTGTGGAACATCAAAGGATCGCGAAATGTTCTCAGTCGTCGCGTTGTCAGAGAAATTAAATTGCTTTCAGACTAACGATTTGTTGCGTGGTTTCAACGAGCAAACATATCAAATAGTATTCATTAATGCCTATGTTTTCTATAGGTACTATCTCTTGCCCGCGGCTCCACTCGTATGAAATTCTGACCCAGTGGCCACAATCTATAGGGATAAGAAGTAGCTTATGTGTTATTCCAAATTATAAATCTATCCCTGCACCAAATATTGGCGAAATTGGATAAGCTGTTTGAGTGTGATTTTAGTAATAAACATCCATACATCTTTACAAACTTTGATATTTATAATTATTATATTAGTAGGTCTGGATAATGTTATACATGCAGGTATATTACCTTTATTGCCCGTGGACCACCTCGTAGTTCACCCAGGTGAGCCACGGGGATTATGAATGTATGCGTATAGGTACAGATACAGTAATACCTACACAGAAACATCCACACAAATACAATAGACATTTTCATTCATACCAAACATTCTGAGAATCGAACCCACGACCTCCAAATACGTAGCAGTCGAACGGTAAACCGCACGATCCTATCACCAGTGTGAAAGCTCCTTATGAAAGGTTTCCGCACCTTCGCATAAGGCGGCGCCACACTATCGCGCAGACATAACAATATCGTCAACGCTTTGTGTAAACCACTTAGATATAGTAGCGCCTATCATAAGATTCCCCCAGTTTTTGGGTAATGCTAGCGAATAAGGGAACAAAATGTTACAATATGTAAATATTGATGTAATTAACCTTTGATTAAAGATCAAAGAGTTGTTTGAGAAGCTATATGGGAAGTAGGAAGTGTAGCCGCAGTTAAGATAAAATATTAATTAATATTATTAGTTTTCTTTGAACTTTTCTTTAGGAAAGTTTTTAATGAAAGAGAATACAAGGGCTACAATATTTGTTTTAGTGGGTGCCGTATAAGGGTAAAATGCGAGTCGGGTTCGCAGACGAAGGGTTCCGTACCATTATCTAGTACATGCATATACCTATAGGGGTAGGCAGAGGTGTAAAATCACCCATATTTCGCCAATTATGATTTTTGTCACGTAATAGGGGGCGAGCCTATTGCCGTCAAGCGGGCACTTATTCATGGACTATATGTTTACTGTTAAATGGAGAACAGCCCTATCCCTTAGTCGCCTTCTATGATACCCACAAAAAGAGATGGGGTGGCCCTATTCTACTCGGGAACCAACACAGTCATTACTTTTTTTATTATTCTTTAAAATCCACATCCACGTCGTTGTACGGGAGTCACCTTAAATAGTTATTTTATTCTGGTTTTTGGTATTGGTTCTTATAGTAGAACTTCAAGTATCTATGAAATTTTCAACTGTCTAGCTATCAAGATTTATTAAATACAGCCTGGTGACAGACAGACGGACAGGACAGTCTTAGTTATAAGGTTCCGTTGTTACCCTTTGGGACGGAACCCTAAAAAAAAGTTTTAATATAAAAAAGGTCAGAGTACATTCTTCTAGGACGATCTCTCTAAATCACCTATCAACCACAATAAATCAACTCTGATTAATATTTTCTACATATTCTGATAATTTTTATCATACTATTCTGTATCCAAATCACTATAATCATTCCTAACACCTCATAGAGACTATTGTAATACTTTGTGTACTTACATGAAAGTGATGGGTTATATCTCAGCACCTCAGTCGCGACTCACCGTCGGAGTATTTCTAGCGGTGAGCGATCAACAACACTCATCTTCATCTCACCACTTCATACGTTTGTTTTCATTTTTTCGTGATCATGTTGATTTTGGCTGGGTTGTCGATTCATACCTATGTTATATTATGGATGATTGGTGTTATGAGATCTACGAGTATATTTGGGTGTTCTGTTTAGTTTGGTTACTTGCCCAAAGTCCTTAAGTTCATTTAGAAAATATTTCATTTTTTAGTAATATTTATCCGTGTTTTCTCGTGGACCCACGAATTTGTTCCACTAGTGGGACTACGAGGGAGAGTTATTTCTCGTAGACCCACTACTTATTAAGCCACTAATTTGTCTCACTGGTGGAACCACGAGGGAGAATTATTGCTCGCAGACACACTCACTCATGGCACTATCGTGGTCTATATATTTATGTGTTACTTCCTGAAGACAGGTAAGGAGAGAGAAATTAGAAAGAGAATGAGAAAAGAAAAACAAAGGAAAGGCTTTCAGCAGGCTTACCAACTACGCGAACCTTCACTGAGAGGCTATATGAGACCTATGGCCAAGTTAATCTTATTGCAAGCCGATAAATTGACAGTCTCTATGACGTGGCGATAATGAACGCGGGTTCGATTCCAGCTCAGTGTAAATATTTAGGTCTAGATAGCGTTGTGTAGAATGTGCTACTATATTTATTGATGTTATTTATTTATTATTCAGTAATGTTTGCATTAGTAGGGTCTTTGATCTTTGTATAATATGTATGAACTATTGTATTGATGTATGTATTGATACAACCACAGCCCACTGCTTGATGTATAAGACTAGACCAGGTTTACCTGTCAAGGTTAAGAGATCAGATGATACAAACAGCAATCACTCACATTAAACCAACTGGTTTTATAGTAGCTCTATTTCCTCCCAATCTATGGTTATATATAGCTATAACACAGTTAAAGCCATTACCAAAACACCGGTAGTCTTTAGCAGTAGACGTCAATCACTAGATCCACCTCTGTTCGTACCCACCTAGTTAGCAGCGACACACATTCAGGGGATAAATGCGTCTGTTTGTTCGTCTTCTAGTGCACCGGTAGTACAAGGTAAACAGCAAGCGTCAATCATGTGTCCGAGAGTTTTTATTGGTGCCGGATGTGCGCGGGCGCAGCTGTAATGGACGCACGATGAAACGTAACTTGTAATTGGCATGTGTATTTAATAATGAATCAAGTATTTGTAGAATGAAAGGTAAGTATTGTATCTACGCGTCAATTTAATTTCCTTTGCTTTTATTTTTAAGTTTTTTATAGGACACGTCAATATTACTTCAAGTCACTTGATGGTAAGCTGAAGGCAAAAGAGAAAAGAGGTTCACGATTACAGATACCATCAATTTTACAATAGTGGCCCTCAGCTTGACAGCCTCATCAGATGCTTTTTCACACCTTGCTTAAAAGACCCAGGACTGTATTTTATATACTCCTACATTTTGGTCTCTTGTAATAAAAGGCATGTTTTCTTTGTCTTTAAAATATTAAAAAAGTAAAATAACATAAAATACTGATTTTATGTACCACATTAGCAATAGTGTACACTTTTGTCTAATCACTTAAGCCAAGGTTCGCTATAAAACATAAAATCGAAATCTACTGACCACCCAGACTCACAAATTAAAATATTTAAACCAAACATTTTTATAATAACGACAAATTTTATTAACATCAAAGTAAAAGCATTTTAACACTAAACTATCTTTTTATTGAAGAAATTTTAGATATTACCAACAAAAATTAATTTACGAAGCTAAAAGCGGATATTAAAAAAATTACACTTGTCACTCAGGTAATGGTGGCAATATGGCAAATATGACAATAAATATAAGTAATCTAAAACGGTAATAACAACGTTGACGGCTAGAATTAAGTAAAATGGTGGCAAATGTGACGAGGATGACAATAATTTGTCAGAAATATGACGGTTATGACCCAGATCGTTAGTTTTTGTGCCAAAGTGGCAATTGACGGGGATTTTGATACGTCAATGAACTAAAAGTCCGGATGCTAATGGGGTTCTTTATGATATTAATAATAACATTGTATATTTTGTTTATATTATTATTGTGTAACAGTTCATTGACTCTGACGAAAGGTTATATATGTAGAAAATAATGTTCTTTATTAATTTCCGTAGAAAGATTTAATATTTTCTAACGAAACTTGGATTTTCATAGAGTTTTTAGATTTGTTATTTCGTAAAAAAATTAACGATTATAGATTCTGAAAAGAATCAATAAATTTATTTATTTGCATGGAATATGGTTTCAGAAGTGGATCTTAAGTATTAGTAGGAAAGTAAAATATATTCGGCTTCATAGAGAGAAGGCACGGCCTACCTAAAAAAATTGCGCTTCTGCTTATCATCTAAATTCATTCAAAAATCTATTATAACCATTTAAAGTAGTGTTCATTAATTAAATAAATTGTATTATTATTATTATATCAATAAAAATGTCATACAAAATGGATTAGACTCCCATACTTCTCTCCAAATACCTTACTCCAAATGAATGATTGTGAGTTTTAATTTTACCTTACGCAATACACCTTTATACATCTGTTTATCCACTGCTACGCAACATCGATTTGAAATCTTGAAACATTTCCGGTAATTGATTTTTATTTTAGTTACGAGATGTTAGCACCAGATTCTTAGATTTCCCGTTCGATGATGTTATATCACTATTGCATTGATCTGTCTGCGTCATCTACATTTGAGTGCATACTACTTGGTTCATTGGGTGGATTCAATTTGCCATCTTTGAAAGAAACTCGTAAACTCGAAAAAGGCTAACTAAAAAAAAAGTTAGAGAAACTATCTAAGCATCGATATTTGAATGATAAATAATTTAATAGGTAGGCACCTGATGGACGTTTACTTACCTCACGTCCTAATTCATTATCATTATTATTTATCGGTATATCCATTATACAGGGCGTCCCACGGCGATGCCACATGGAGGGAAAGTACCTTAAATCCTTAAGTTAGCTCATTTTGTTTAAAGGAGACATCATTTTATTTTTAAAAAGAAACAAAACTGCATTCATAGATTTTTAAAAATTTGCTTGCCACACCCGGTAATCGAACCGACTAAAATCCAAAAAAGTAACATTCTGTATTTTTATGGCATCAATCGATAGTGTCAATCATAAGGATCAAATCTCTCTAAGAAACATGGTAAATTAAACGAAAGGAAGTCCTTGAAATTTAAAATTATAAATTCAATTTGGCAAAATAAAACACTTTAACTCAAAGTTCATCCATCCATCTGATACCATATTAACAATAAAATTTCATATTTAAACTGCTTTTCTTTTTTTATCGTGCTGACACCGCTGCTGGTCAGCAGTAGTATTTAGGTATGTCGAACTCAAACCGACTAAAACCACACGCCATCTAAATTAACAGGTTATAAGTTGATCCATAGGGTAATTCTCTTGCCATTTTCGTTGCACAGGGTACACCGTGTGCAGGTTTCTAATCAAATCAAAGATATCTCTAGTGTTGATATCTTGTAAGAATTTCTCACAAGGTATCAACACTAGAGATATCTTTGATGAAATTTACTTAGTAAAATGAGTACTAAATGAATGATCTTTGTTACCTGTTTAGAATGTAACTTTATTGGGTAACTGCATGAGGTATGTGTAGGTAGGGTAGCTAGTTATTTTTGGGTGCTTGATTAGAAACCTGCACGCGGTGTACCCTGTGCAACGCAAATGGCAAGAGAATTGCCCTATGGATCAACTTATAACCTGTTAATTTAGACGGCGTGCGGTTTTAGTCGGTTTGAGTTCGACATACCTAAATACTACTGCCGACCAGCCTGCAGCGGTGTCAGCACGATAAAAAAAGAAAAGTAGTTTAAATATGGAATTTTATTGTTAATATGGTATCAGATGGATGGATGAACTTTGAATTAAGTAAAGTGTTTTATTTTGCCAAATGGAATTTATAATTTTAGATTTCAAGGACTTCCTTTCATTTAATTTACCATGTTTCTTAGAGAGATTTGATCCTTATGATTGAAACTATCGATTGATGCCATAAAAATACAGGTTGTTACTTTTTCGGATTTTAGTCGGTTCGATTACCGGGTGTGGCAAGCGAATTTTTAAAAATCTTTAAATGCAGTTTTGTTTCTTTTTAAAAATAAAATGTTGTCTCCTTAAAGTAAAATGAGCTAATTTAAGGATTTAAGGTACTTTCCCTCCATGTGGCATCGCCGTGGGACGCCCTGTATATCTAATATCTAATCATTATTATTACGATTTGCTTTTAATATAACAAAACAGCAATGTCCATTGTTTGTAATTAACCAAACCTAGCTAGCCTAGGTCCTTCCTCGAGGTCTAATCTATCACTGTACCAAATTTCATCAGAATCGGTTCAGTGACTTAGGCGTGAAAGCGTAAAAGATAGACATACAGTAAGACAAACAGACAGAGTTCCTTTCGCGCTTTTAACTAATTTAGTTATGGAGCATGGATATGGATTACATCATGAATTTCAGTGATCACCAATTTGACACAGTTTAGTAATTAAAATAATATCCATAATTGTTGTAAATGTATTATGAGCACTGTAAGCATTTGGTGGTTTAGTGAGTATACGTCTGGGATTATGAGGTCTTAGCTTTGATATCCAAGATGTACAAGGTTTCATTGGGTTTGCTGCTAGAAAGTCACCAGGATTCGAATGGAGGAACGAAAAAAGAAAATAATAATATATTATGAAAATCCCACTTCTGATAGTTATTAACATAACTTACCTATTTATTTTTAACACCAGTTAAAAGTAAAAAAAATACATAAATATACTTAATTTGAAAGTAGGTGGGGCCAAGTACGTATTCATTAAAATAAATTACTAACAACATGTGCATTATTTATAGTGCATAAACACTGTTTATGAAGTTTCCTGAAAATTACTCATTAGTATTTATTCTCAGGTTTCTGTGACTGTGAATGATCTAGACAACCATTAATTTTAATAAATTTAGGTCTTAAACTAGTTTTATGACACATTTCAGAGATTTTTAAAGATTTTTATATATCCTGCCAATTACAATAGCTCATCTATATCGTCATCAGCTTAACGTTATTCGTGGTTTTTTTTTTCATATAGGACACCTCAATTTGACTTCACTTCGCCTGATGGTAAGCTGAAGGCAAAGTCTTGGAAAAGGGTGTCACCATTATAGACACGTACGATCTCACAATGGTAGCACTCAGCTTGACGGCCTCATCAGATGCTTTTTCACGCAAGGTTTTGCATCCAAGGTTACACCAGAAAATTCAAGGTCCATGATAAGCCCAATCAACAGGAGGAGAAAGAGTAGGTAAGCTTCCTTCCTCTCCTTCGGATCGTAAAAAGCGACGACATCTTAGAGGTGAAGGAATCTGCCTTACAATCGAGTGCCACATCATTGACCGGCGTGCTGTAGAAAATTAAGATGAATGTAAGGAATTGACAAGTATTTTGGCATTTATGACGTCATGACAATCATCAACGTATGTCAATCCCATACATTGAACAATCTATTCTATTTTACGAACGTAATACTATCTACTTATCTAAAGGGACTGAAACCAATAAAAACGCATGTAATTTAGCTTACCAAAAGCTGTTTGGGAAAAATACTAGTAATTTCGACTAGTAAAAATAGTCGTCTCAACAAATCTCATTACGTAATTTTCTCAGTAGCCGCTCACCATCAGGTATCTCCGTTTCATTACGTAATTGAGATTCGAATGCCCCATAAACCTTGTCAAAAATAGGTTATCCCTTTTTAACGCTCGCACCTGTTCCAATTACCATCATAATTAAACTACCTATAAAATGCTACAGCGACAATGCGTCGCGAAAATAAAAAAATCAAAGAATAATATGACTTTTACGATTTGACTAGTTTAGTGCCAAAGTCGTAATAAGTACGATAGTTTTAATTTTATTGTTTGAAACACGATTACATGTAATTGATTAGGCGTATTAAATCTTAAGCTAGGCTGAAGTTGTGACCGCGAAGTGGATCTGCGAATAAAAGTGACAATGAAAATATTAATTTACGAGTATATAATTCTATTAGGGTACACGTTTGTAAATACATTTTGAATTATTTTATTGCTTGCAGACTAATGCAGACATAATAGATATCATTTTGTGTTAGCCGTTGATAAAAATATACTTGTTGTTGTTAAATGGATTTTTTTATACCACTTAGGTGGCAGACAAGCACACGTCCCACTTGATGGGAAGTGGTCACCGTGGCCCATGGACGTATGTAACCCCAGGGGTATCACACTCGCGCTGCCGACTCTAAGATTTGACCCTAAGATTATGCCAATGTAAATAATTTTAGTGAATAATTAATTATTTAGTTTGTTCTGGAGTATTGTACCTTAAAAGAAAATGCAAGAAATGCGTACATCTTAACAGTTTATTCATTTATTAGATTTTATTTATTTAAGCTTTTTGCACAAATATAAAATAAGTATATAAAGGCAGTTTTAATGCTATGGGTATTTTCTGCCAGTCAACCTTAGGGTAATGCAGAGATTGGTCAAAGTAGGTGCTTGAAGTATTGTTGTGATAGTATACTTAGTACCGTATAAATAGTAATGAATAAAATATAAATTCGATCATTATTACACACGTAACGGTAAAGTAGAAAAAACTTGCATACCTTAGAATTATTCCCCAATTTTCTATTTAATAGAACACTGTAAAAAGATTGACTAATTACCTATTTGATGAAAAAAACTTCAATCTAACAATAAAGAACCCAAATCTAACTGTGCCTCGAAGCTACAGGCAAGAAGTTTAACCCATATAAAATCACGAATACCGAGAAAACAGTAGCAGATGTATAAAAACTAGTTCGGTTTCAACTTTTGGCTGTGTTACCGAATTTTTATTAAAACCCCGAAGTCGACACGCCATACCTTAGCGTTTGCCGTTAATAAAATAGAAACGGAGGGCAAAAAGCCAAACTGTGCACGTTTTACGACCGCAGCGCCCCCTGCGGTCAGAAATATGAAACCTATCAAAATAGAAAATACACAGACGTTTTATGAAATGGCCGATCGTGTTTATGTACCGTGGCGAACGTAGCACGGATTTGTGTTTAAGGTTTTTAATAAAATCTTCATTTGTTTGATGAATTGGGTTATCAGGATTTCATTAAGTATGATGTGAGATCGCAGTTTAGTTTGATTAATAGGGAGGTAGGTACGTAATTATTTTCATACCTACTGTAATCTAATCTTAACAGACCCCATTTGAATTTGGAAAAGGCTCAGAGAATAATGATGAATCTAACCTTATTGATTTGAAAAACTTAAGGTAACTTATGGTTTTGAAAGAATCTATGCTGAAAACTATATCAAAAGCAGTCATTTTTGGGCGCGCCTTAGTAACACAGTGATATTAACTGCAATGGTTATGAGAGTCTCAGGTTCGTTTTAAGGATTACGTAACGTTTATGTCACTCTTTCCTGATAATTTACCTTCAGCTTACAATCAGGCGAGGTGAAATTAGGAAAAACTAAGCGATAAATGAGATAGTGGTCAAAAGCCTGCCTACAAAAATAACACAAAAGTTTTGAGACCTTCGATTTTTTTACTTTGATTCACAAGTATCCCAATTAACGAGACCAATCGCAAAGATCAGTTTTAAGAACAAGTAATTTCAGGAACGAGGTCGCCGCCCCACACTCCGGTTACGAAGAATTAAACTGAGCTTAGAGTGAGTTATTGGACACCTCCGTCGCCACAGCCAACCTCTTATCTTGTTCTTTTATTCGTTTAATAATACTTTAACTGCCGTTAATATTATGGTGAAACTCATCTTTTTTAATTTGATGAAGTATGCTTTTGTTTTTTTTTTGTCCTCAATTAAGTGTAGGGAAAGAACACTGGCAATATTTAAAAAAAATATTGTAGGACATTCTACACAACGCTATCTAGACTCACAGTAAGCATAGCTTAACTAGCTTGTGTTATGGGTTCTAGAATGCGGATAAACATATTTAGATATTTTTTTTTTTGTAAATACATACATAATTATACATAGAAACACCCAGACCAAAGCAAATATTCGTATTCATTCATACTAATATTTACATTGAGCGGGGATCGAACACGCGCCTCCTGCGTAAATAAAAATGTAGGCTGCGTTGGGTACGTAGCCTAAAGAGACTTCATCTATAAATGGGTCTTAAAATGAAGGTCATACGGGTGTTTTTGTGATAGAGTTCAAACATTGAGGTCGTGCAGGTTGCTTATGAGCCCATATGACCTCAAAATTCACCTCTCTGAATAATTTAATGACGGCACGTCCATAAAGTTTTCGACACTCAAGGCAACCTCACCTGCGAGTCAGTACCTACCTACTGACTAACGCAGTCCATGGCTGAGTTGCTCTCGTAAAGGCCAAGATGTACCAAACTTGCCATTTTTTAAAATTTCGTCAACTGGACATTCACTCATCACGCCTTCTTCCTTCCAAGGTAGGCAGAGCCCTACATCTACTTTACTGCACTGTTCACTAGCTTCCTATACTGCCATGAATACGTTCATGGTTTCAGACTGTTTACAGGATTCTAAACATAAAACATCTGTCTCAAACATTAATCGCAATTGTCCAAACATAAAAAAAAACAAATAAAAATATTGACAAAAGAAATCCATCTATCATAACCACGGTCAATTAAAATCTATTAATTGAAAAAAGAAAACTCCCTAACCCCTTAGTCGCCAATGAATCAATAGTAAAGTCCACCTCTTACAATAGGTAGCGGTCATTAGTACCGCGGGTGGCCGCGGCGGGGCGCCACCGTCGCAGCGGGGCCCCGTCCGGTTCAATGCACTAAAACTCTCAGTTTAAGTGCTTTAAATTGACCCAACCAATTATGTTAGGCTATTGATTTGGGGTGTAGGTATATAAGGTGCTTATTTATATTTTATCAAAGTTTTGGGCGTTCTGAATATAATCATGACCTATTTATTCTAATAGCTCAGTTTTCGAGGCCATTTTTGTATTCTTTTTTACCGCCTTACCCCCTATACGCCTGCATTAGAGCCATTTCAGTTAATCCAGTTGAAACTATAAAGTGCGTTTGATTTTGATACACCCATGGGCTACTCTAGGTATAACAAAATAATAATAAAAACGTCTGAAAGAATTTTACAATATCACATTAAAAATACAAGTTTGTGGTAAGTACAGGCGGCCTTATCGCTGTGGATATTTCTTACAGGCAACTCAGACAAGACACGGCAAAGCAGTCACTTCGAAGATCAGTTTGATATTAACTAATTATGATGCACTAGCTGTTGCTCGCGGTTTCACCCGTTTTGAACTTTGATCTCGCTCCTGCTACCTATGGTAACCTATTCCTGTAGGCACATGCTGTAACTTGCATCTCGAATGATCGAAGTGAGCTCGATAGCTGAATCCGCGGTGAGGTGTCAATTTCGCATACAAATTGACATCTCACCGCGGATTCAGCTATCGAGCTCACTTCGTTCATTCGAGATGTTTGTTACAGCATGTGCCTGCTGGGCTAAAACATAGCTTATATAATTCTAAACTGCCGTTAAAGCGTGATTGAATTTGCGCCACAAGGGCGACTGACAAGCACACGGCCCACCTGATAGAAAATGGTTACCGTGACCTATGGACGTGTGCAATACCAGGAGCGTCATTTATGCTGCCAACCCTGTAGAAACTTTTCCCTTCTTGAAGAACACCATAGTGTTGTTGCTTAGAAAAACCACAGCAATCTACACAAACTTTCACATTTATAATATTATTAGTATCGTATACTCGTAGTACAGAATTATAATGTGAGTACTTTGATGTACCATAAGAGTCCATTAGTACCCAAACATAGATCAAAAGCCCAGACATGAAACTCCGTAATAATAACTTGTACACGAAATAAAATGGTCCTAAATAAAAAAGCTTTTAGACCGCCAAGATCAAACTTCCATACCTACAACATTATTTTACTGCGTTGTCAAACTAAACATGTTTCGCATTTTTAAAAAGAATCTCGTAAAATATAAAAACACTCAGGTGATTTTGCTCTGACGTTATAATTTATAACTTCTGGCTGTCCCTGTGAGCACAAACTTATAAATACAACTCCGAAATTCAAACATCGATCTTAATTTTATTAACCTAGAGTTGATTATTGCGTGACAGTTTTACGTTCGTAGGCAAAAACAGAAGTTGTTATTAATTTCAAACAGTCGTGATCTAGAAATGAGAGGAATAATCTTTGAAATTTAGTTAATGATCAATTTTAGCATGCGCTGGGTTAAGGTGCCGTCCAAAAGTTACGTAGGAAATAGTAAATAAACGCAATGACGTTGATTTATTAATGATTTTAGTTTGTTTCTGCAGCACATACAACAAACACTGGCAAGTATTTCCGTTCGTCTTGCGAAATGTTTTATCGCTGGATTTATACCTACACCTTGTTAAAAATTCTTTTCGTTAATGTTTAGATAAATCAAAATATAATGTATTTTTCTTTTATGAAAGATATGACTGAAATATTAACTGTGATGTCTGTGGTTCACATGTCAAGGTTAACAAAGAAAAGAGGTTACTGACCCGTTTTGAAAGGACTTTGATGGATTTCAGCCCATCAGTAAACAAAATATTTAAATTTATTTGTCTATTTTTTTGATTTACTTAGATACATTGCCTTTACAGTAATAAATGAATGCGACAATGTTCTTACAACTATTGTACATAATATACCTAATAATACAAAGTGGAACTAATTTATGCCAGTTCAGACAAACACCGTAGCGTCGCTCTTTCGAACTCAGCTAATGTACATACAAAGATATCAATATCACGCGAGACCGTGTTTTGAATTATTTATTAATTAATAAAGATACACACTTAACAATATTTTTTATTTTATATCACTTTAAATAGAAAAATCGATGAAGGTTTCATGAAAATCAGTATCTAAAATCAGTACAATTTGACAGCATTAAAGCGTTTACCAAATACTCAATTCAAAGTTGTAATGCAATCTTAAAAATATATAAAAATAAACAATAGTTTCGTGATAAACACACCTAAATAGTTGTAAAGTATATGTGGTTATAATGAAATAATTGTAAAATCCTTCAGCAATAAACATTCTCATCCGAAACGAACTCACTGGCCATTTCCTAAATGAAAATCGAAACAGGAACAATCTCAAACTCATAATTAAATCACGTTTAAATCAATCACTTGAGTCGAGTATAATAAATCACGCGCAATCCCTGGCAATCCCCAAAAATCCGGGACAAGGAACGTTTATTAAGATCCCGGCAAAGTAAAATATTCATTAATTGATTCAGCCCCTCCAAAGATACCCCTCATTACTTGAGGGTTGATTAAGCGAAGCAACCTGGATGTACGTGGGAGAATGTCTTTTGAGTTACTTACAAGTTACGATACGATGTCGTGTCGGATGCGTAAATAACGAGAATATTCGTTAATAGAGCTTATAGAGGCACTGGAGTTGTTTAAGACATACGATAATTCATGACTTGCTAACGTGAACTCAAACCACTGTTAGGTATAATAATGTTTAGGTACCGTAAAACCGTACAACTGTAAAATTAACTATTAGTATGTCATAATTATAATATTTAGGTCTGTTAATCTGGGTTCATTGTTCATGTTCTATGATCACTTCATAAGAGTACTAAGATTTCCTGGCAGTGTATAGACGCTTCAGTTTAGTTATCATTGTTTCCACATCTCTCTTATTTTAACTGCACTGTGCACCATTTATTTGGAGAGGAGTTTGATGGGCGGAAGATTGCGCTATCTAATTATGACCTGTCTGATATACATTCTACATATTTGTGCTTTGGAACAAGCTTGCATCCCTACTTCCCTACTCTGTAACTTCCTCGCTACGGCGTTCATAATATGCACATTATCTGCTTACCTAGTTCGAAAGTAGGTTTTAGGCGGTCCAAACATTATATCTGCTTCATTCATTAAATTATAAAATATATCATCAGATATAAAGAAACGCAGACAGCGTGACGGGCGTGGTATTAGGTCTGGATGCAACTTTTTTTTAAGAACGATCACGGTCGCGTGTGACTGTTAAAATATATAATTACGAGTAAAAAGATCGTACACTATAAACGTCAGGTCGCTAGACAAACGCGGTGTACACGGTAGGGCGGCGCTGACTGCGCGTACCGCTAATGGGTTGATGTCATTCTCTACGTTTTGATGCACACGGGAGCTGTGGAGTCGATCACGACGATAAACTGGTGAAATAGCTAGTGCCGAGGTTATAAAAATTACAAGGAACAAAGAGAGAGGTCAGATATTGCTCGGGACGTATAACCTTGGACCTAAAATGTACTCAAAATGTGCTCTATACGCGCAATACACGTTTTTTGTTTGTCTTTTGATGATAGCACGGGGTGCTACGGCGGTGGACGAGCTCAAATTCACCAAGCATAGATTATTTCAGAACAATCCGCGCGACAGGGCCTCGTTTATTTCGCGATTTAGGTCCAAGACACGAGTTATACAACGAAATAAGACTTTGTTTTTCTGAATGCGCTTTTCTCTACAACGTCTTGATGTGCTATTTTATAACCCAGTTTTCGGAGAAGGCTGTAGGTTAATATAACATCACGCTATGACTCCATAGAAGATGCGGGTGGGCAAGTAATACGACGTAGTGCAATAGTATCGAGTAGGTGGGTGAAGCCGTAGGACTTAGCTACTAATTAATACTTTGTAAAGGTCGAATCCTGGCCATTACACTACCGACGTGAACCCACTCCTAGCACAAGCAATTTAGCTTAGTTGGAGGGGTTAACGGGAATATTAGTAATTTCGGTTGCTAATATTCTTTAAAAAAAAAAAAAAAAGCTATATGAAATGAAATGAAATGAAATGAAATGAAATGAAATGAAATGAAATGAAATGAAATGAAATGAAATGAAATGAAATGAAATGAAATGAAATGAAATATATTTATTTGCAGAAATATGGTAGGTACAAGGTCGTAAACATGAGTATAAGGGATCGCATATTTCGTCAGTCAATGTTCTGACATGCAAAATATTGAATTATTCGATAAATTAAATTAAATTAAATTAAATGATTAAATTAAAATATTGACATTGTACTCAGATTAAACAATAATCACTTAAATACACAATGAAAATGGTTATTATGTCATAAATTAATAAATGTCAAATGAAATACATTAGATTAACTAAGTCAAGGTTAATAAAGGTGAATTCAAAATGATTAATAGTCAATGGAACACAAAATAAACAAAGTTAACAATGTCACACATTTAAATAATCCCTCACGGAATAAAACATTTTATCCAATAACCATAATCTCAACCTTTTTCTAAATTTAATTGTCGGTAATTCTCTAATCTAATAGATGATGGTAGTTTATTAAAAATTTTTATGCACATGGCGTAACAATTTTTTTGAAATAGTGCAGTTCTAGGAACAAAATCTAGAACTAATCTTTCACTGTCACGAGTGCTACGTGGATACATATCTTTGGCTGTTTTAAACAGATTAGGGCTACTTTTAACAAATATACAGATTTCAAAGATATACATACATGGCAGTGTCAATATTTTAAATTTTCTAAAAAATGGTTTACAAGATTGATAGGGAGGGATACCTGCCATAGCCCGGATGCATCTTTTCTGGGATAAAAATGCTCGAACAGCATCTTTTGAGTTTCCCCACAGCAACAATCCGTATCTTAATACAGAGCTGACGTGACCATGGTACGCGAGAAGTACTGTCTGTTGGGTCGAAACTTTTCTCAGTCGGTTAAGCACGTAAACGAAATATATATATAGGCATAATCCTTTCCATAATTACCCTATGTAAAAACGTTATTAAGGATATTTTTAGAGAAATCCCTATTCCATTAGAATGTCTGGATGACTAGAAACATAAATAGTCATGATAGAATCCTTTACAATGTATGCTAATGCCGTAGATAAAAGTTGTAGTGTATACTTTTTCAATCTTGAAGAAAATAGTATGCTAATTTTTCCTTAAATTGCAATCAGAAAAGTTAACAAACAACACGGAACTTGCACTCGCAACCTGATTCTTTCTAGGGAAAATGCTCCGACTACAATTGAACTATCCTGGGTACCTATTCGAAATTCTCTTACGCTTACGTCATAAAATATATAGCGAATATAATCCTTCGACTCCACGCCACCATTAACTTACCTAAGGCATATTAATTAGAGGTAAACAAGTTCCTTTGTAAGATTTTCACTTCGTTCGACGGCGTCATACAACATCGCTACGTACGCTGTATCAAAATATCATCGGAGCTCACAGGCGTTAGCATATATATCGACATTTATTTAGATGATGGTTTGTTTGTGTTACTCGAGGGGCTTTAAGCTAAATGTGTATGTTGGGACGAATGGAAGGGATTCAAAGTTGAATAAATATTAGTAGCGGCCATATCCAGTTTGGAAGTCTAATAATAGATTGACCTGGATTTGGTAGCACAGTTACTGTGGCCTGGGAATTGTAGCAAGATAAGAGATAAAAAAGGGAGGATACGTTATCCATACTAATATTATTATAAATGCGAAAGTAAGTTTGTCTATCTGTTACGTTTTCACGCCTAAACCACTAAACCGATTTTGATTTGACCTTGGGAAAGGATTTACTCGTAGGTTATGTTTAGTCGTGATAACCGACATCCACGCGGGCGGAGCCGCAGGAAACGGCTAGTAGGAAATAAAGTGTGTTAAGGGCTGCAGTTGTACTACTGTACTGCAGTTTAATAGCCTATTGCCGTCAACCAGGTACTTTAAAGGGTCTTCAAACTTCGATAGCACTGAAGCTTCAGTAAACTCTCAAATCATAATAATCCTTATACCGATTTCCCATTTAATTATTTTAAAAAGAACAAGCGGACCACAGGTTGCAAAAACTTGGTTCTGGTTATTTTTTTATTAAGGTAAGTCGGTTTTTCCAGGAGCAACTAACTCCACCTCCGTCAGAACCTCGTCCACGGAACAGGTGAAGTTGAAGTTCACGATTTCCAATCTCAACCCACGAAATCCTACCCTCGTAATTATTCCGTTTTATGTCCACTGCAAATTCCGACCTCTACCCTGACGGATTGTAGGTCCGCATTTCTTTATGATGTACTTGAAGTGTTCATCAGTACACACCGTAAATAAATAAATAAATAAGTAATTTAATAAGGTTGCGATAATTTTGTTAAAAATCGACTTGGATAAAACTAAATTGCGTTATGAGTAATTTTGATTGAATATTTCTCACATCTTCAGATTCGTATTTCTATTACGTCAACATTATTCGAATAACAACGGTTCGAACCCGCTACTTCGCTTGCAATTGCTTCTTGTGTATCCAACTGTTTCATTTCCACATAAACCTATCCAAGTTATCAATCTTAATCATAACAGCGAGGTGCGACTGCCGACTAATTGGCGCGACTGAATTAATTGATTACCTATGTCGAGTCGCACGCCACCGCGCTCTCCTAACCGCCCGCACTAACTCATAGCCAGTTCCCTGAATAACACTTATAACACTAATATCGCCTGGTATGTGTCGTTTCGCGGTATCATATTGGATAGTTAGATTCAGTACGCGGTAGGCGGACTATCTTTAGATTTAGGAGTATGAAACCAAAAAAACGAATAAATATAGTTCGGTTTTGGTACTGAAGATTAATGCTGTCATTTATATACCTTCCAGTGGCGAAAGGTGCCAATTTTCAAAAGGTAAGTCGGTGGAAAAAAAAAATCATTAGTCTAGTTGGTTATGCCCATGCGACCTATAGGGAATCGGGTTATAGGGACCTACTTATTAGATGATTAATGAAATCTTTTCAGCCGTTCTACCTGACCAATTTGTCTCATTAATCAAATAAAAATACATGCGTTTAATTAATATTAATATTATACCTAAATGCGAAAGTAACTCTGTCTGTCTGTCATTCCGTCTTTCTATCTGTCTGTCTGTTACGCTTTCACGCCTAAACCACTAGACCGATTGTAATGAAATTTGGCACAAAGAGCGATGAGACCTTGGGAAAGGAAAAAGTATGTTGGTTGCGATAATCGACATTCACGCGGGCGGAACCGTAGGCAACATCTGGTTCAATACAAAAAAAAACCGAGAGACGGTCACTATATTGACAAATTCTCCGTTCACTTTCTGGTCTCGAAAACCTGATAGTAAACTTGAAAAAAGTCGAATAGAGACGGTCACTCAGGTCAGCATCAGATCGATCTTGATGAACAAAGAACTCAAAATGATCTTAACACCTTGGTATTCCCCCCTCCTTGTTGACTGATTGTACTGATATTTTGGTAAACACATTCAGTTCGGATAATAATACAATTTAAATCAATAAAACGGTTGGACTTGCTCTTAATATCAAGGTATTAAGATTATTTTGAGGTTTTTGAGGTGACTACACAAGATAATATATCTGATGCTGACTACATATACCTTCGAAAATTACAATTATTGTCATTTTCCCAAAAGTTATATGGACATTATACATTTAATAATGTTTTTTATTCCACAAAATGTCCTAACAATATAATATAACATATATAATTACATGTTTACGTTATAAACATAGGAAAACTCCTAAAGAAATCTACTAAAAAACAAACCATCACAATATTTATTATAATATTATAGTTACTGTTAAAGATGACAACATTATTATACGTAAAATGTTATGCTCTATATAACATACACACAGACACACATTCCAATGTACCCAATAATAATGTTTAAAGAGATCCTTAGTCCACGCGTGGTCTTAAAACTACTATAAGCAATCATTTCTTGGAAACATCAAGATGTATTTATCTTCGCATCTCATACCTTCGGGAAAACAGCCAACGATTCATTCATTGAGTTGGCGCGTAGGCGGCGACGGTAGCGCCTCTGGCGGGGAGTAGCGGCAACTTTGTGGTTCGTATCGAGGTAGAACACGGGCTAGTGTTTGTAAATGTATAGGTGATAATATTAGTTTAGGTATGTTTTTGAGGTAGCTATAATTATTAACTAATAATTAAAATTGGTTAGGTATTGTTTTTAGCTCTTTTGAAAAAAAAAAAAAATTGTCCACCCCTTTATCTTACCTTACAGGTAATGGTGTGCCATAATGGCTTGAAAGATACTTTCACAGCCTAGCTCATGGAGATGTGAACAATCTTAACGTTCATCCTATATTGCCAAAGGTATAGTTAGAGGTGTAATGACCACAACATTTTACATTATAAACAACTTGCATACTTTTTATCACACAGTACACACACAAAAAAATATAAATCGTAAACAAAATCCATGCGATATAATAATAATCATTCATAATGCACTCACCACTGAATGAGACCATTATATTAAAAACACAATCAAAATTTTTATTACCGCCACACGTCCGAAATTTATTAACCCATCCCTACCTTTATGGGTCTGTAAGCCCCTGCGCAAATAAAATAATATAAAAAGAGAGAAATAAAATAGAAAAAAAGTGACCGTTGCGCCGCGGGCGAGTTCTTAATTCAAAAAACATCATTCAAAATGGCCGCTTCGGCTTGGTGCATACGAATGCGCTTTATTGAAAGGGGCAGAGTTCTATGTAGAAGAGTAATTATTTTTTAAATTTTGTTATGTGTGTCATGTAGATAGACTACACAGAAATGAATGTTTTGTAACTAATTTGTTAGTTTGCTATTAAGTTTCATGTTTGTTGGTTTTGAATTAAATTCCACTTATTTTGTGAGTGTGAATATTTGTTACTATTAGGTACACGCAATAATAATAGCATTGTCTTCAGCTTACCATCAGGAGAGGTGAAATAATTTTTTGTGAACTTATAAAAAAAACTAGCTGCCCCGGCGAACTTCGTACCGCCATATTTTCGGCCCGCGTGGTATTCAAATCCCGTTCCCGCTGCACCCTTATCACTTAGGGGTATGAAAAATAGATGTTGGCCGATTCTCATAGATACCGGATAAGCACAAAAAATTTCATCAAAATCGGTCAAGCCGTTTCGGAGGAGTATGGCAACGAAAACTGTGACACGAGAATTTTATATATTAGATAAACGGAATTCGATTAAATTTTCACCTAGAGTTACTTTTTATCCCGGAAATTGGTTCTTGTACGTTGCAGGGCTTATTATTCACCTAATTTCTTAAATTTTGCGTGTTACTTTTATAGTGATTTATTATAAAAACGATCATAATATGTAGATTAAAAAAATATATATGAAAAGTGCATCTGTATTAATTTGGCAACGCTTAAAGGTAAACTATTTAATGAAAAGATGGAACAAAGCGCGCGTGGCCGCAGCCGCGGGGCGTAATAAGCGGAGGGTGATCGTATGAGGGCGACTCAAGTGGGTTCGATTCAAGGTGAAGCAATCGATCGGCTCGGTGCAATGAGGACAGATGTGTGCCATTGTCGAGAGTATATTACAAGTAGGTACGTTTGACTATATATTTGTACAATGTGGATTCGAAAAAAATATGAAAGTTTGAAATTGTTAGAAAGGTTATTGAAATAAAATTATTTTCAAGATTTTTTTCTGTGAGGTTTTATTATATTATAATAGCTTTTGCCCGCGGCTCCGCCCGCGTGGATGTCGGTTATTGCGACCAAACATAGCCTATGTCCTGTCTCAAGGTCTAATCTACCTCTATTCCAAATTTCATCAAAATCGGTTCAGTGATATAGGCGTGAAAGTGTAACAGACAGACAGACAGACAGACAGAGTTACTTTCACATTTATAATATTAGTAGGGAAGGGAAGTAGGGACAAAATAACCTAAATAAAATACCCGTGAAAGTTCGAGATAAGAATTGTTGCTGCCTCAAGGTTTCGTGTTTCATAGACAGCCTCCGTGGCGTAGCGGTAGTGAACGCGGCCGCTACGCAGGAGGCGCGGGTTCGATCCCCGCTCAGTGCAAATATTTGTGTGAATGAAATATGAGTATTTGCATTGGTCTGGTCGTGCCTCGGAGAGCACGTTAAGCCGTCGGTCCCGGTTGCCATGAGAACATCTATGGCAATCGTTACGGGTAGGTAGTTGGAGCCCTCAAAAATCCAAAAAACAACGGTCTAACTGCTAAACTTCGATATCGCCTAATGTTAACATTGGGTTGTGGAGGTCAGATGACAATCGCTTCACGGAAAATATCGAGGTCTAGTCAAATCCGTGGTTAAGACTGGTAAAAAGCGGACCCCAGACTCCGAGCTGAAAGCTTCGGATGCGACTGGGAATTAACGCTAAGAGGAAGAAGAAAGGTTTCGTGTTTCATAGTTTCTTAATTAATGTAGGTACTTGAAAAGTGTTAAACTGTTAAGTATATCTGTTATATTAGGTTTTTTTTTCAAACTATTTAAAGGATTATTATATCCAAGATAGGTAAAACTTAAATCCATAATAATATTAGGAATACCTAAATGCGAAAGTAACTCTGACTGTAACGCTTTCACGCCGAAACCACTGAGCCGATTATGATGAAATTTATTATAGATATAGACTAGAGCTTTGAAGAGATACAGGCTACTCTTTATCACGGAAAAAGGGGTTCAAATAGAGGATGAAATTTTGTATGAAAGTTCAACACAGATAGTGGTTAAGGAGTTGGCCTTACGATCCAGAGGTCCCGGGTTCGAATCCTGGTCATTACACTACCGACGTGAACCCACTCCTAGCACAAGTAATTTAGCTTAGTTGGAGGGGTTAACGGAAGATCATCCATCCATTATGAAATTTGGCACACATATCTCTAGGTGAGATCTCGGGAGAGAATATATTTGGTCGCAAAACCCGACATTCATGCAAATAGAGCCGCGAGCAACAGCTAGTTTCAATATAATGTAGAAAATGAGCTTACCAAAGCAATTTAAACTGTCCCTCGTCCATCAATCACGCAACTACCATAAGTAATCCCCCGTTGGACTAATCACCCCTTCGCCCGCGGCATAGCTGCACAGCGCGGCATAATACCTGGGGTGCCCCGCGGCATAACTGCACGGTGGGGTATAATCCCTACCTGGAGGCCCGAGCAGACATTAAAAGGCTTAGCGCAAGCGAGTGTAGGGTTAGTACATTGATTTGATTATTGTGTGTATTTGTTGATGATCATTCTCACATTGAATAGAAAACAGTTTTTAGGGTTCCGTAGCCAAATGGCAAAAAGCGGAACCCTTATAGATTCGTCATGTCTGTCCGTCTGTCTGTCTGTCTGTTTGTCCGTCCGTATTTCACAGCCACTTTTCTCCGAAACTATAAGACCTATGCTGTTGAAAGTTAGTAAGAAGATGTATTCTGTGAACCGCATTAAGAATTTCACACAAAAATAAAAAAAAAGCATTAAATTTTGGGGGTCCCCATACTTGGAACTGAAACCCAAAATTTTTTTTTCATCAAACCCATACCTGTGGGGTATCTATAGATAGGTCTTTAAAAATGCTATTGAGGTTTCTAACATAATTTTTTTCTAAACTGAATAGTTTGCGCGAGAGACACTTCCAAAGTGGAAAAATGTGTCCCCCCCCCCTCTAACTTCTAAAATAAGAGAATGATAAATCTAAAAAAAATATATGATGTAAATTGCCATGAAAACTACCACTAAAAATTGGTTCGAACGACATCCAGTCAGTAGTTTTTTTTTAATACGTCATAAACCGCAATTTTCGCCTTTGCTTTTACGGAACCCTTCATGGGCGAGTCCGACTCGCACTTGGCCGAATTTATTTTAAATATCGAATCTAAATTTAAAAATCGAATAAATGAATCAGTATAGCATCGTTGAACTTTTTCGCAAATTGAAACTTGTTTGCTTCAAGATATGAAACGTCGTAAATACTTTTATTATATCTATAGGAAAGTAGTCTCTGAATTGAACATTAAAGGTGTGTTTTCGTTTTGCAGTGTGCATTATTTATGCTAACTTGATGTTAAAGATATACATACGACAAATCTAAACAATTGTTTACTAGTAATGCAACGTGGTGATAACTGGTTGTATGTTTGAGTTTAGCGAAGGTGGTTCCAGTAATTATTTTTTTCACTTCCCCTGGATTTTTTGTTCCATGAGATTTTACTATGTTAAATGTTTTTTTATATCACCTCGCAAACCAGCACACGGTCCACCTAATGGAAAGTGGTTACCGTGGCCTATAGATGAGTGCAACACCAGGGGAGTCACACTCGTGCTGCCGACCCTGTAAAAACAGAGAGATTCTGTGCCGTCAGCGCAGAAGACAAGCAGGACAGCCTTTGGACTTCCCAATAAGAGCACAAAAAGTCTGCAGTAAGCTCTGACTATCTTACTCACCGTCGGCAACAAAACACGTGATTATTAATACCGCGGTTTTCTGTAGGGCGGAGGACCTCCTCCAACACAGGTAAGTACCTACTTACCTAGTCAGACTGCTCAATTGGGACGGAAATAACGTCGTGTCCTACCTCCATAATGTCCTAGAATATTTGTTTTAACAACACTAAAACTGAAGTCACAGTACAACCCAACAAAATGATCACAATGACCGTTCGACAGTTCCAAATACAGTTCGCGACGTCAATGCTATACGTCATCGATGACGCGTGACGCCTCGCGTAATAAAACAGATAACAAACTTGCGAGAAATTTGTCAACGATAATGAGGATGGATTCGAACGCTGGCCAGCGAAGACGGGCTGCGACTAATGGGACATAGAGATCTCTGGTTATTTATTTTGATGTAAAATGGTTAAATGGCACGCTTTGTTAAAGGTAAAGACGTTTAGATTACCATCTACTGTCTGGTTTTAATGTTTGACTTCTCCTTTGGCTTCTCATTCGAATTCAGCAATTTGAAATCAAAAGCTTTGGCTTCGTCTTTAATGTTACAGGTTGTTAATGTAGCAATAAAAGTAAAAAGGTAGATCTGGCTTATAAAAGAAAACTTTCCTTTTCTTGACTCATCAAGGATAGTAGGTACGCCGTTGTGTTAGAGCACTCAAGGAACTGAAAAAAATGTCATGCACCATATTCTGAACTAGAAGTAAGTGGAACATTGTTGTTTCTTTGATACAATTTACATTTATTACCCATAATCATAACGCTGCTGACTGACGAACGCGGTCTGGCACTAGCTTTTCTCTTGGACCTGGGAGTCGGACAGTAGCCACTGCCTGAAAAACTAAAATAAGCCTTTTTCACGCAATATAATAATATGCTGTATGTGCAAATGATAGCATCTGTCCTTACACCCCTTAACAGTTTCACCTACAAAAAATAAACTTTAGAAAATAACAATATTTACAGAAATAAACATGAAGCAAAACACGTTAAAGGTACGCATCCACTATCCCTTTTATCCGCTTTATAATAAACTGTCGGACATTTGTCAGCGATACCTTAGGCCGGCCGGACTGACTTCTGAAAAACAAAATTTTACGCAACACATATCATAGTGAACTGGGGTTTGCTGGAGCTACGCACTGGGTCTATAAAAAGCTACGATTCAGTAAAATATTTTTATAAAAAATTTGTATAGGTGGTTACAGTTTTCGCTCTTTACCAGCACTTCAAATGCTTTATCTTTAGAAGGGTTGTTGAAAATAAAAAAGTTCTTAGTGATTAATACGTCCTGGATATTAATTTATTGTACTTATTAGTTTGATCCGAACGTTAAGTGACTTAATGACGTGATGACCATTCGGATTCACATTATACAAGCTTGAAAATGAGCTATTTGCTCAACACTACGCTTCTCAAATAAATTATTGTACTTGGATTAAGTAAACATGTTTGTAAATAGATCAAAAAATAGCACGCTGAGTTTCTTGCCGGCGTTTTTTCAAGTCGGAGCCGTGCTTTAAACCGGTGGTCCATTTGTCAAACAAGTCTTGAATATTATTTAATTTTGACGTTTGGTATTTATTATTTTATACAGATTTTTTTACTGAGTAAAAATATTCATAAATCCAATAAATTATTGTTACAAAGTTGATACAAACTTAATATACTACACACAAATAAAATTGTAGTAATGCGTTTTACAAGCCCAGTGCGTACGTAAGTTAGGGCGAGGGTACAGAGGGTGCTTCGTGGACACGGTCAGTGCGCTCGCTCTAAAGAAGTGAATAAATCTGCCGGACGAACGACAAGGTGAATATAAATATAAAGAATCTGCGGACAAACTTCCGGCACAGTAGGGCTGGTACTAATACAATTATGTTAGAAATAAAAAAATGTTGACGATTGACCGTGACTAAAAATAGAGTATCTACCTATAAAATAACAGGTAACAGTGGTTTTCTTCTAATTAATAATCTTCTAAAAAATCTTGCTTCTCAATAATCTTGACCACTTGTGTTATTCATTTAATTCCTTTTGTTTTCGCCCTTCAAAATGCGTATATTTTTCCTTTTGGTACATATCTTTTTTTTTTTTTTTATACCACTTAGGTGGCAGACAAGCACACGGCCCACCTGATGGAAAGTGGTTACCGTGGAGATAGTAATGAACTGTATTGTAGGTATACTAACCCTAGTTATGAGCAACAATTACTGTTACTAACGATATGGATTTATATTTCCAAAATAAATGATTTAATAAAAATAAATTACCATTTCGATGTAACAGAACAATAAAATTGTACCTACATGCCTAACGTATTTCTATTAAAAGTATTTTTTCAATAATATTCAATACATTCAAAATGCCGATGTAAGATAGGATTCTAACTAATATAACTTATATCTTTCCTAAACTGACAAACAAGAAAAGATTCTGTTTGCCAAGAAGAGCCACCCTTCTGGGTGGATACAAATCCAATAAGAAATGACTTACTTCTTCAGTAGCCAAACTGCATTTTAGACAACCCTGTTGTTTGCCCGCGACGTGGCAGAGCGGTCACCGTGAAAGGCTAGGTGATCATAAAGTCCCGCGCATGTTCTTACATAATAATATTCTTGAAATATTCCCTCTAGGGGACCGAAAGCAACCTATCACGGTTATAAAAACCGTGGAGATGTCCTCGATGAGATTTTGGTATTTAAAGAAGGCTTTATCGTAATTTATGGAAGAATGCGACAACCCCTTCTACTGCTGGTTCTAACTTATATAAATAAGTCAATGCGTATTAACATCTATATTTTGCTAGTCATATTTTTTTATTATATTTATACATTATTTAGTTTACAGACAGGGTATGCAAACTGGTGCAAAAGTTATAATATATTATCAGATAAAATATTAGGTACATTAAATTTGTCGAATTACGTAATGAGTAATGACAAACAGGAATGGCCTAAATGATGTTGTAAATTATGAAAACATAGAGGCAAGTTTCGTTTGCCTGAAAAAAAAATCTAGTAGAAAGCGACTCCACGCCCTCCCTGTGTTACACAGGAGCTCCGACCAGGAAATGGTCAGCGGAGACAAACTACTCCGGCCGCGTGGCCGCGACACGCGTCATAACGCGCGGCCCAGCGATACGGTACAGTCTACGGAGACGTTTATTTTAAAATTGCCTTATTTATTTTATGTGTAGAATAACAAATATTTGTCTTTTTTGTTTACTGCCTTTAGGTACTAGAAGAAGTAAGCAAATGCCTGTATGCCCTTCATAATATAAAAAATATATCATTGCCGTTGCCTTAATTATTTTTATTATTACCTGAGGCTTACAGAAACCTATTCTTAGGATAAATAGTCATCATTATTACATCATTAAATACATCCTATGCCCGTTCGTATTCTACCTATATGTAGTTTCTTCTTTCTTCTTACGTTTGTTAGATTGATCAACTCAACAGTACGCTGAGGTCCAATAAATAGTGGCCCCATTCCAGATGCTGTCCCTAGAATGGTGATTCCTGCCTTCAGGAACGAACAGACTAGGAACTTCTAACGGATGACATTCTGGCGCAATCTTTCCTCTTGGGGTTCAGACAACTCGTAAAAGCCGAAATAAGGCAAATTAAGAGAGGAACCGTATGAGAGCGAAGCCTATACTCCAAAGTTCAAGCTGTAGATGCAAGCAGGACTATAAATGTTGTGATGATGATTGAACATGAAAGTTTAAAAATGATTAAAAATCATAGGATAAACTTTTGAAAACAAAAATATATTTGTCAATGTTTCTCATAACAAAATGCTTTATTTTTCAAATTCATCGAGGCAGCTGTTTGTCTGTTCAGTAAAAAATTCAGCAAATATTTATCATGCCGGCTAAAAATCTTCAATCTTCTTACCTATTTAATATCGCTATTTTTGCGTAAACACCTAGGTATGTATCTCGCCTCGTTAACGGCAACAGTATCAAAATAAACTCAAGTATAAGTGTACAAGCCAATATAAAACAAAACCTATTACCCTTTTATCTTCGCTCGATTTGCAATATTATTCACAAGTACCACTAAATCTTCAAGCGAAGGCGATGAGTCAATCGGGGTCCCCGAAGCCGGAGGACGATCAGGTCCTGCAGACCGTGTGGCGCCTAGCTGAATGGGCCGAGTCCCTCAAGGCGGAGCTAGCCGAGTTACGCCAGGACCGTGCCAACGCTAGGCAGCAGGAGGCTCGACGACAAGCCGAGTTTCGGAAGGTGGCGGCTGAAGTGGCGGACCTCCGAAAGATCGTGGCGGACATGCCTCGGGTGACACGATCGACGCGGCGGAATCAGGAGGTGCCACCGGAACGGCCGTTGTCGTCGTCGGGGCAGGTGTCGCCGGCACGGTCGGAGTCACCGGTGCTGCCGGAGCCACCGGCGCAGTCGCGGGCATCGGCGCGTCCGGCCCGGCCCGAATCTCCGGTGCTGCAGCCGGTCCGGCCAGCGGACCCTCTGGCTGCCTGCTTGGCGGCCATGGCTGCCATGGAAAAGCGGCAGAAGGCGCGGGATGCGGCGCAGGAGGCCCGGCAGGTGGCACATGAGGAGCGCACACGGCGACATTTGGAGTCCATGATGGACTCCTTCCGCCGCCCGTCCCTGTCGCTGCCGACCGGGTACGCTGAAGCCGTTGCGAGGGGTCCTACCCGTCCCGCGGCGGGAGCGTCCCCGCCGCAGGCGGCCCGATATCCGTCCGCTGCCGGAGCTGGGAGTCCCCAGGCTGCGCAGGGCACCCAGGCCAAGGGCAAGGGAAAAGGGGAGGGTAAGGGGAAGACGTCCTTAGTCCCTGCCTCGGTCCCAGCCCTAGTCAGGACTCCAGGCCCAGTCCCAGCCAGGACCTCAGGCCCAGCCAAGGGACCGACTCCGGCTGCCTCCACCAGCTCCTCACCAGAGGGCGGCTGGGAGGTTGCCGGTGACAAGAAAAAGAAGCGGAATGCCAAAAGGAAGGCAGCCAAAAAGGCCAAGAAGGCTGAGGCTGCTGCGAAAGGAGCGCCGAGGAGGCTGCGCGTCCCTCGTTCAACGGCCATCGTCCTCACGATGACGGCAGAAGCGTTGGAGAGGGGTGTGCAGTACCCACAAATCGTGACCCAGGCAACGGGCCTTATCGATATGAAGGCCCTCAACATGACGGTACCCGTCACGGTGAAACACACGCGGACGGGTGCTCGACTGATCGAGGTCCACGGCGCTTCCAGCGGTCCCCAGGCCGACGCCATAGCGGCAAAGATAAGGGAGACGCTGGACGCAGCCGACGTCCGGGTGTCTAGGCCCAACAAGTGCGCAGAACTGCGCATCTCGGGCCTGGACGACTCCATCACGGTTGAGGATATCAGACTCACCGTGGCGGAGGCCGGGGGCTGTCCCCTGGACACAGTAAAGGTTGGAGCAATTCGCTTCGGCCGCCGTGGACAGGGGGCAGCAGTTGTCGGCTGTCCCATCGCAGCAGCCCAAAAGGCTGCCGACCAGCGGTACCTCGCGGTAAGAGGCATTATAAGGGTGCAGGTACGGCTCCTGCAGGCTCGACCGGCTAGGTGCTTCAGATGCCTGTCGGTCGGCCACGTGGGAGTGCAGTGCACGGCGGAGGTGACGGTCGGAGACCGTTGCTTCCGTTGTGGCCAACCCGGTCATATGGCCGGTAGTTGCGAAGCTCCGTTGCACTGTTTTAGGTGTGCAGCGGAGGGCAAGCCGGCCGACCATAGGGTTGGTAGCAAGGCCTGCACTGGAGGGGAGCCGAAGCCGCGAGGCGGGCGTTCCGCTTCTAGTTCGCGGCGGGATGCGGAGATGGTTACATAATGGATCCCCAGCTCCGCATCCTTCAGGCGAACGTGGGCCACGGTGTCGATGCTCAGGCACTTCTGCTCCAGAGCATGGCACAGTGGTCCATAAATGTCGCCGCTGTCGCCGATCCATACACTCACCGACCACCCGGGCCTGCCTGGGTGATCGACCTGGATGGGTCGGCGGCACTGGTGCATAATGCCGCTGCAGGCAGCCCCCCTCTTACCGTCATTGCGAGGGGGCATGGCTGCGTGGCGGCACTTGTGGGGGAGATAGCGGTGGTGGCCGTATATCTCACGCCGAGTCGACACCGGTACATAGAACAATATCGGCAATCGCTGGATCAGCTGGCCGACGTCGTCAATGCCTGTTACCCTCGCCCGGTTCTTGTGCTCGGGGACTTTAACGCCTGGTCTGTGACCTGGGGATCCCGGCACACGAACCCGCGGGGCAGGGCACTGGAGAGCTGGGCCGCTACACTCGGTCTAGTTCTCCAGAATTGCGGGGCCGAAGCCACGTTCGTGGCCGCGGGGCGCAGCTCGATCGTGGACCTCACGTTCGCGGGCGTTTCGCTGTCACACCGTGTGCGGAACTGGCGAGTTGTTGCGGGGGTGGAGACACTGTCGGATCACCGATATGTTCGGTTTGACGTCTCTCGCCCCGCAAGCGATGCGCCGGTCATACCGGCCCCACGCGAGCCGCGCTGGGTGCTTAAGGCACTGAATCGGGAGGTCCTCCTGGAGGCTGCCATCGTACAGGCCTGGGCCATGGCGCCGGACAGGCCTGTTGATATCGATGATGAGGCGGTGTGGTTTCGGGAGGCCATGACACGTGTCTGCGATGCGGGTATGCCTAGGGCTCCGCCCTATAGTCCGAGGCGTCAGGTCTACTGGTGGTCTGCGGAGATCGCGAGGCTGCGACAAGCCTGCGTGATCGCGCACCGCCGGTGGGCCAGATTCCGTAGGAGGCGTAGCCGACCCGCAGATACGGAGCCCCGAGTGGCGGAGCTTCATGAGGGATACAGAGAGGCCAGAAATGCCCTCCGAGCGGAGATTAAGCGGGCCAAAGCCGCGGCTTATAAAGAGCTGATGGAGACGCTGGAGAGGGACCCATGGGGGCGGCCTTATCTTATGGTAAGAGGAAAGCTGCGCCCCCGGGCCCCGCCGCTGACCCAGACTCTCCAACCGGCTCTGCTCGGAGGAGTGGTTGAATCCCTGTTCCCGTCGCGGGCGGAACATGTTCCACCGCGGATGACCCCGCCACCTCGGTCGCCTGTGGCGCCCAGCGTGGTTGACGATGACGTGCCCGAGGTCACTTGGGTAGAACTAGAGCTGGCGGTGCGAAGGCTTAGCGCCAAGAAGAACACCGCCCCGGGACCCGACGGCATTCCAGGCCGCGCGTGGGTCCTAGCTCTAGGGGAAGACGCTCTCGAGCCTCGACTCAGAGGGTTGCTCAGCGCATGTTTGGAGCGGGGCCAGTTTCCGAAGACCTGGAAGACTGGGAAACTGGTCCTCATCCGGAAGGAGGGGTGCCCGGTGGACTCACCGTCCGGCTACCGGCCCATAGTGTTGCTCGATGAGGTGGCCAAGCTCTTTGAAAGAGTTATCGCGAAGCGCCTCGTCGAGCACCTCTCTAGAGAAGGGCCGGATCTGGCGGATGCCCAATATGGCTTCCGCCGAGGGCGTTCCACTGTGGATGCAATCATGCGCGTGAGGACTCTGGCGGAGGATGCGGTCGCTCGGGGCGAGGTGATGTTGGCGGTGTCTTTAGACATCTCCAACGCGTTCAACACCTTGCCCTGGAGTTGCATTATGGAGGCGCTCGTGTACCATGATGTGCCTCCCTACCTCCGCCGCATAGTCGGGGCGTACCTGACGGAGAGAGCTGTCATCTACCCAGGTGCGACCGGTGTCGGTCGGCGAGAGATGTCGTGCGGTGTTCCGCAGGGATCGGTCCTGGGGCCGCTCCTGTGGAACATCGGATACGACTGGGTGCTTCGCGGTGAGCTCGTGGATGGTGCCGCCGTGACGTGTTATGCGGACGACACGCTAGTAATGGCGAGCGGGGCTACACATCGCGAAGCAACCCTGAAGGCCACGACCGCGGTTGCCCAAGTCGTGGAACGGATCCGGCGGTTGGGTCTCGAGGTGTCTCCGCAGAAAACCAAGGCCATGTTCTTTCATGGACCTCGGCGCGGACCACCAGCGGGATCCAGCATAACAGTGGGAGGCACTCTCATCGGCATCAAGCCCCAGATGAAATATCTGGGGCTCGTGCTCGACGGTCGATGGGACTTCGGGGAGCATTTCCGAAGCCTGGTCCCCAAATTGGTGCTCACAGTTAACGCTTTGACGCGTCTGCTGCCCAATTTGAGGGGCCCGGAGGACTCCTGCAGGAGACTCTACGCGGGTATCGTGCGGTCCATGGCACTATATGGGTGCCCCGTATGGGCGGACAACCTGAGAGCCAAGTACGTGGACCTGCTGTGTAAACCGCAGCGGAAAATGGCCATCAGGACCATCAGGGGGTACCGCACGATATCCTTTGAAGCGGCGAGTCTCCTCGCCGGATCGCTACCGTGGATCCTGGAAGCGAGATCCCTTTCGGCGCTATACCGCTACCGAAAGGCGGCGCGGGAGCGGGGACACGATCCTGAGCCTGAAGAAATTCGGGCCGTGAGATCCCGGCTCCACAGGGACATGGTGGCAGAGTGGGAGCTACAACTTGGGCAACCACGCGCAGGGCACGCCGTAGTAGCGGCGGTAAGACCCATCATGGGGGAGTGGCTAGAGAGGCCACACGGCGGCCTCTCGTTCTGGCTGACGCAGATCATCACCAACCATGGGTGTTTTGGGCGGTATCTGCATCGGACCGCGAAGAAAGAGCCAACGTCCGAGTGCCATCACTGCGACGCGAGCGAGGACTCGGCGCTGCACACGCTCACTGAGTGTCCGGCGTGGGAGACGCCGAGACGGGAGCTGGTGGCGACCCTGGGAGTGAGAGCTCTCACGCTCGCCACTTTGCTCGCAGCGATGGTTCGCTGCGCGGATGCGTGGGCCGCCGGCGCCTCCTTCTGCGAGCAAGTGATGCTCGTGAAGTGGGCGGCGGAGCGCGAGCGAAGAAGAATCGCAGACCTTGCGGTCCGCGAGGAGCGAAGGAGAATCGCAAACCGCGCGGCCCGCGACGAGCGGCGGCAACTCGGGCGTCGGAGGTCGCAGAATGACCTCCGTCCCCCATGAGCGCGGGCCTGGGGGGCCGGGGGCGAGTTGGGGACTCCGTGGTCCCCACACCGGAAGAGGGCCAGATCGAGAGATATGGCCCTGGGTCGGCCGGGGTGCGAGGGATATGGCTATGACAATCTCACCTCCGGCAACTGACGGCCCACAGAAGGCGTGCGTTTTAGTCGGTTCGAGTCCGACATAACCTCCTCCTCCGACCCCGGCGGGGGAGGTATCCGTGGGGATTTTTCGCACGATAAAAAAAAAAAAAAAAAAAAAAGTACCACTAAATCTTTTTAATAGCCTTTAAAAATACAGACATTAGGCACTTTACACGCTTAACATAAAGGCCCGCACACATCGGGGTATAACTGCAACAGACGCGCCGAACACGCGTCATTGCCGCCGCGTCTTGCCAAACGCGCGTTGTATTCCAAATTCAAATTACTTGAGGTGACAACTGCTATTGGACCGTTAAACGCTTTGATTGGACACGTTTTATCGCCCGAAGACGACCACACGCGATTTATTTTAAAAATAGAATCGTGTGTCATTTGTTGTACATGTTAGTAAAAAGAAAGACTTTGTTCCAGAACACATAAAGACTTAATATTGTACGTGTCTTTTTATTATCTCATGGAAGCGTTGGTTTAGGGAGTATCTACAGAATCCCACGAACTGAACGGGGTGAGGTTCCAATTCTGGCTGTGGATGATGTGGTATTAATGGTCGACCGAAATATATCAATTGGTATCTAATGATCATCATCCTTATCTTAGTCCCAGTCACATCCGAAGCCCACCTCAGAGTTCAGGGTTCGCTTTTCTCCATTCTGAGTCACGGCTGAACTTCTATATTTGCCTTGAAGCGACTGTCATCTAACCCGCACAAAAGATTGGTGATGATAACGAAATTGCGATTCGATCAGTTTTTAGACTTTTTAGGGCTCCAACTACCCGCAACGACTGCCATAGATGTTCGTATGGCAACCGGTGCCGATGGTTTAACGTGCTCTACATTACTAATATCTGCCTCGGAAGGAGACAAGGAGGAGGAAGGAAGGAGGAGTCTCTCCTTTTTTGATATACATCTTTGGACAATAAACTTTATTTTATTATTTTACTTATTTATTGATCGAAATTATTTCAACCGTGTAGTCATTATAAGCGAACATAGGGGTAATATTCATAATTATTCTCTTTTGACTTCACCCGAGTAAGGTAAAAAGCAATTTCGCCTTCCCTCAATACCTGGCATCACCCAAAAAGGTGAACAAATTCAAAATGAATACAGAGACCTACTAATGAAACTGTCGTTTTGGTCGCGTTACGGACGCAATCATACACTTATTCAGACATTTCTGTGGCTTGGCATATTTTTTTAAAGCGTGTGTCGCATAATAATATCGTTCAAAGGACGCTGTGTAACACACATACTCTTAATAAAAAACCTTTACTGTGTTGTGGAAGGTGGATTGCGTTTGTCAAAGATGGCAAAATACATGTGGTGGATGTTTATTTGAGATAATGTGTACTTAGTAAGTAGGTACATGGTTTTTTTATATGTTTCATGGTTTGTTCAAATCAACAACGCAGGGCTCATGTAAGTTGTGGACAAGCACACTAGGGTTGACCTTGTAGAATATAAAGTGATCAATATTTTTGATCCTTGATTGTATGAAATTTTAAAGCAATTGATATGTTTACTATTCAAATCGATAAATAACGGAAAAAGTGAACAGCTCAGGCGGAACTTGAACCCGCGACTAGTCCCTTAATTTCTTTTTTTTTTAATCGCTATCTAGACCCAAAGTAAGCATAGCTTAACTAGTTTGGGTTATGGGTCCTAGAATGCGGATAAACATACTTAGATTTTTTTTTGTAAATACATACATATTATACATAGAAAACACCCAGAATTGGTCTGGGTGTTTTGCTCCGTAGCTCAGTGGTCAGAGCATTCCCCCTGTAAGGGACTTGAAGCCGCGACCAGGCTTCAAGTCCCTTACAGGGGGAATGAACGAATCACTTTTTCCATTCTTAATTGATCAACCTCATCGTTTCTTGATTCACAGTTAATATGAGAAACTACAATAAAAATAGTACATTATCATATCATTGCTGAACCATTGTGCAATTTTTTGACCCCCTCTGACCTTGGGCAACTCATCACACTTTGTGTAACAGATGTTCTTGATTGCAATCAAAGGCACAATGCCGAACAATTCAGCGGTTATTCACCGGCAATTCTTCCCGAACCATTTTTCTGGATAATTAACTTCAGCAATTTGCATACTCCCCCAAAACTTCTTAATTACCTGTCTCATAATTATTTTACCAAACAAAACTTACCAGAAAACTCATTAGTACCGGCGACAATCTTCATTATTTACCTTGAGCTCTAATTAATTCCTTGTCATGGTTTTTGCTTCAGCTTTTGAGTTATATCTTCAGGACAGGTGATAGAGATAGCGTATAAATCTTTTGTGGTACTAGAGCAGGACGGATGTATGTCTCCGGTAGCTGATTAACATCTTTTGGCAATTAGTAAAACACACAAAACTCCACCCCTGCCGTGTTCTGATCCCCTGGTAGGTGATGCTTAAATATTCACTCGTAAATTACTTGAAAACTTACCGCCAAGGTGCAGAAGTTGAATTTAAATGCATTTCGACGTTGTGGCTCGGAGATAACGTACCCAATGTTTTGGTAATTAATGGTGGCTGAAACTGGTGGGATTGGACATTTTGGAACTTTTGCTAAGTGTTTCATATGAAATATGGACATTTCTATCACAAAACATATTTTTCAATTTTATATTTGTCATAAAATATTGGAAGGTAACACTTTCCATGACTACTTAGGTGCGAAAAAAAATGTCCACTTCCCATTTCATAAAATTGTTCACACTGAAAAGAAATATGTACCAATGGTATTATTCGAATAGATAGTTTTCATAGAAAGCATTTATTTCAATAATAACACAATAGATATCATTATTACCTATTATTTTGACTGTGTTTGTTATAAGCTAACAATTAATAAATAGATGTATATAACAAAATAAAAACACTAATTTAAAATAACTTACACCACTTAACCCTGTAATATCGCACCCATTTCGTTTTTCGAAAATCGGTCAAACAAAAAAACCTCGAAAACCATCTGACAGTTGTATTTAATTACAAAAATTTCAATGACCTTTGTCAGAACGTGGCTGTTGGTCGGGCACACGCGCCTGGTCGCGCGGAAAATCCATTGATTATATAAAAAGGTTTTTTATTCGTGTAAAACATTTTGTGAACAAAATTATTGACGGCCGCGCTTGAACGGCTTACGGTTGATTTAATTAAATTTTAAAATTTAATTCTAATTCGAAAAGTGTTGTAATTTTCATTCCACGCATTTACGGGTTAATACCTATTATCGGCTATTGATGTAGGTGCTTGGTCTCCTAACAGGGGCCCAATGGGTATATATGTAGGGGACGAATCTACAATTTTTATTCCGTAAGACGAATTTTAGGAGAGCAGTGGGAGCACCATCGTCTTACCTACCACTAGTAAATAAACTTTTGTTTATGTATCTTGTGGACTAATTACTACTACTACCTACCTACTACCTACTTTACTTAACTCGAATTTATTAGTTTCACACTAGCAAAATTTTTTTTTTTTGTGATCAAGTTATTTTTTTACCCGACTGCCGAAGAAAGGAAGGTTTTAGTTTTACTCAATGATTAAAAGGTGATACACTTATTTTACTTTTACTTTGCATGTATACTATGTGTAGAGATAGCACATTTTGGCATCTATAAATGAAACTTTGTAGGCACAGACAAAATAATAACATTTATTTATTTAGAGAGCACATCATCTTTAGATTTTCTACAAACTCGTTTGTAATACGAAAAAATCAAATAATAGCTTGGACGATTATAAAATAGTAGGAGCTGTTACAATAAGCGGTATCGATTAGACATGAACGAGCGCACCTCGCCACTTGAGGGCCTCGCCAAAACTAGGGGAAGTGCACTCGACACGCGCCGTCAGGGTGAGGAACGAATGGATACGGTATGTGGGTTTAAGCAGAAAATATCCTTTTTACAATTTAGGTATATTTTTTTATAAGATCTGCTAAGTTTATCAAAAGAATCAATAAAATGAACTACGTTTTGACGCGAGCTTCAATCAAGACATACTACCAGTCGCTAAGGAATAACCTTTACAATATGCAGGGGTCTAGAAAGTAGATTGTGAGCACGGGTTACGAACTACTTACGGACTAGTTTCACTACAAACTCGTACTAGCTAAAAAACAACGATTCTTAACCAGCCACCATCTTAAATCCAGTTGAAATTAGTTTTTCTTCTAAGATTTCAGTGAAAATTTCTGAAACGAAAATTCGGGAAAGTTTAATGGCGGTAAAGGAAGCTCGTGAAGAGTGAAAGGATACAAGCAGAGGACCTTCTGTTCTCTCTAATTACCCCAAAAGTAAAAAGCCGTGAGCATATCAATGGTGAAGGGTGAAAATTCTAATGGAAGCCGGTGGAAAAAGTTCTTACCTCAATCTAGTTTATTGAAATTAAACATTTCTACCCTCTATGCAAAGGGAAGTCGGTAGGAAATAGGCTATAGGGACCTCACGCCACTGGAGCATATTATGTAAAAATTCAAAACAAAAGTCAATAGGTAATTCAAATGCAAATATACCGCATCCACCCTTCATACGTTCACAACGGTATTCGATAGCCGCGGGCGCAGCTCCCGATCGACAGATGCGCATGTATTGCACCCTGAATATATACGCTTACCTCCTATTTGTATAGTTAAATTAAAAACTCAGCACAATACGTCCGAACTTGAATGAAATGTTTTACAGCCACTTAAACTTGTTTATTTATCCTATCTTGTTTTATTAGTTTAAGAATAATAATAAAATATTTCAATATGCTACTAAGCCAGGGGTGAACAGACAAATATTAATACCTGGGCAACAACTGATTTTAGTCCGCATATGTGGATGCTAGCCAATTACCATCATGAAGACATTTTTCAGATTCTTCGAGGTAATACACAGTTCTAAGGGAAAAAACCTGAGACCTTCTGTGCAACAAAAGCCTAAGTAGCAGTATGCTGTATTTGATACGGGTTGTAAGATTAGCAGTGGAGTCTAACCGCCTTCGTTTTCCTTTTTCCAATTTTCCTCTGATTTCTCTCCCCTTTCCTCTCTGCAGACAGTGAAGCAAGAAATTAAAAAAATGTACAATCATAGGCGAGGGTACACTTGCTATTGGTGAGCCACGTTCCTTATTACTGGCTTATAGTAGAAATATTTGAATCTATTAACAATTTACTGCCCTATTATGTATAGAAATCGATAACCAAATCAGCCCCTATTAAAAATATCCCGAAATAATTACGCATTTAACAGTAACTTAATGTCAATATTACCTCATCCTGATGAATGATGACATCCAAACCAATATTTTAAAGTGAAATTATTTATTCCCTGCACACCTGGATCCTCAATTAGTAGGTGTTCAGCCACCGACAAACTAGATCAGACCACCTCCATCAACGTCCTCTTTGATTGATGAGCTCGCTGGTCAAATGAGACCAGCCGTGAACCCAACCAGACCAAAACATACCTTAACTACACCTAAATAGAAGTTAATTCATCTATAGCACAAAATTTGGTTTCCAATTCTCACTTTTTACTAAACGTCAATTCAGCTGTAGATTCCTTGTAATTGTACAAACAATTTTAATCTTTAATCCGTTGTGACAAGACTCACATTAGTATCTTCTGTATTTGCACAGGTTTGTACCTACAGATGATCTGTCATTCTAATGTCATTACCGTTTTGTTGGGGATGGTGTCTTTTGTAATAGGTGTAGGTATTAACTGCAAGAAAATTGGAAAAGTTCATTAATCAATCAGCTGTCAGTTGTGTGAGGGTTTTCTAGTCTTTGGAGAATAGGTAGATGAATGTGTTTATTGCACCTACATAACACAATATCATTTTTTAAATGTAGATAGCACTTCAATATAACTTCAGCTTTGAAGTCTAAATAATCTTCTATCTATCTATACTATTATATAATATTGTAAATTGAAAATGTTTGTCTGCGATGGACGCAAAAACTACTAGATGGATTTTGATGTAGTTTTTTTCGTTAGAAAGGTCTTGTTCAGACTTAAAATTTTACGTTTGTTTGATTGTAATCGTTTGAGTAGAACCGAAGATAAGAGATCCACGCGGGCGGAGCCGCGGGCGAAAGGCTAGTCTATTATATTAAAAATGAATCCCTAAATTTGTTACTAAGCGCAAATCTGGAGAACGACTGAACCGATTTCGCTAATTATTTTTTTAGAATATTCCCTGAAGTACGAGGATAGTTCTTACGGCGAGAAAAATTTAAAAAAAGGCGGTACGAAGTTCGCGGGGTCAGCAGGCTAGTGAAAGATAAATATTATAGATGCATACATATGACGAGCTACCCCATCTCCTGTGGGTGTCGTAGAAGATGACTAAGGGATAGAACTGTTCTCCATGTAGCAGTAAACATACAGCCTATGAATAAGTGCCCGCTTGACGGCAATAGGCTCGCCCCTTATTCCGTGGGACCGAAAATAGCAGTTGACGAAATGTGGGTGTTAATACACCTCTGCCTAACCCTTCGGGGATTTACAGGCGTGAGTATATGTATGTATGTAATTTCAGTTAGTTAGATGGTCAGGGAAAGAATGGTCGCGGGTTCAAATTCCATCTTAGATGTTAACTTTTTGGACTATTTATAAGTTGATAATACCTATGACAAAATTATTTTATAGATAATTTCTATAGACTCTCCTAGACTACAATTATTATGCACCAATAGCTGTATACTATCACAGACAAGCCAGTATGTTTCTCATTTTAGTACCATAAAAACATCACAGTCATTGAACCTCACGCCAAGCGCGTCAGGGTCCTGACAGATTGCTCGCGGGCATTGCAAGCACCCCTTTCTCTCAGCAGATGCTTCATAAGTTTCGTGGGAAAAGAAGCACCTGATTTGAGAATCTACCGTTCTTGTTGCTTACAATATTTTAAAAAGGTATATTATAATTTTGAGTATTGCAAACGTAAAAATTGCTCAGCTTAAATTTGAAGTGTCCTTGCATTGTTTGCGTTTTAGATAAAAAACTATCGTGAAAGTTATCGCGACTTTTGGTCATAATATCTTCGATTCTACTTAACCAATTTCAATTAAACAAACGTAATATTGCGACTCTGGCGTTCCACAAGGCGGTATAAAACTGACGAATAAGGCAACTGACGATTTAGGGAAAATGACCAATTAGGGAAACTGACGGGTGGAGCCTATCAGAAGCCGTTAACAGAGTTAACGCCGATATGCGCTCAGTAGGGAATTGGTGTGATAGGTTTGGTCTTTCTGTCAACCCCGATAAATGCCAAGGTATCTTAATTGGCAGTAGCCATATGATGAATAGGATAGACAATGCAACTCTGCCAATAATAAGCTTCAACGGAAGAACAGTCCCTGTCACGCTGTCTGTTAAAAACCTGGGAATACATATTGACTCCACCCTTAACGTGCAAGCACAAGTCACAAAAGTCTGTCAGAGGGTAACAGGGATGCTGCGTAGTCTTTATCGCCTCAAAAACTGCCTACCAGCTAAAACCAAGGCAATACTTATGCAGACCCTAATCTTTCCAGTCGTGGACTATGGTGATGTATGCTATCTCGACCTGAATGCAGATCTGCTTAACAAACTTGACCGCCTTCTCAACAATTACATTCGATTCACCTACAACCTTAGGAAATATGATCACGTCTCAGCTCATCGCTCGGAGTTAGGATGGTTGCCGATACGTCAGCGACGTAGCCTACGGGCGGTGACGATGATACATACAATATTAAGCTCCCCTAATGTCCCCACTTATTTATCATCTCATGTACAGCTACTTGGTTCTCATCATAACAAAAATCTACGATCAGCTGACAACCGTCTTCTCCATTGTCCTACTCATAGTTCTAGCTTAATTCATTCTTCTTTCCTCGTGCAAGCTATTCTCCTCTGGAACGCGCTTCCTCTCGAAATCAGGATGGTTACCAACCGCGGCACGTTCAAGTACAAGATACGCCAGCTGTACAGCAATCCCTAGTCGCAATAATGGGTAAAACTACTATATTAAATTCTATCATTATGTATACTCAAGGATGAGTAGGTATATATTATTATATATACATATATATTATTTAGATATGTAATTATGTAAGTAATGTAATTGTATGTAGTGTGTATTGTATTTGTAATGTATGTATGTCTATTGTGTACAAATTGTATTAAATAAGGTAAATTGTATAAATCATAATAATAATCCATCTTTTGCCTGCACCTACCTCAATGTATCTCTGCATCACCCTAAGGTTGACTGGTAGATAATGCCTGTGGCATTAAGTCCGCCTTTGTACAATTTTTATGTGCATAAAGTTTAAAAATAAATAAATAAATAAGTCCGATCAAGAAATTTCAAACTAGAGAAACCTTACAAAATCTTCTTCTTCTTCCTCCTAGCGTTAATTCCCAGTCGCATCCGAAGCTTTCAGCTCGGAGTCTGGGGTCCACCCGCTTTACCAGTCTTAACTACAGAATTGGCTAGACCTCGATATTTTTTGGTGAAGCGATTGCCATCTGAACTCCACAACCCAATGGTAACATTAGGCGATATCGAAACTTTGCAGCTAGACCGTTGTTTTTGGACTTTTTAGGGCTCTAACTACCCGTAACGACTGCCATAGATGTTCTTATGGCAACCGGGATCGACGGCTTAACGTGGTCTCCTAAGCACGACCAGACCAATGGAAATACCCATATTATGTCATTCACACAAATATTTGCACTGAGCGGGAATCGAACTGCGTAGTGGCCGCGTTCACTACCGCTACGCCACGGAGGCTATCCTAACTGGTCTAGGTGAGCTAAATTATGTGTTAGGAGTGGGTTCAGCCCCTCTAGATAAGTGGGAATACATTTGTAAACAAAAAAAAAATTAACAAAAAACCGACTTCAAAACCAAACAAAAAACTATTCCAATAAAACGCCACGGAGGCTGTCAAAATCTAAATCATCAAAATCTGTTCAGTAGTTTTTGCGTCTATCGCCAACAAACAGATAAGAATTCATAAAAAAATTGGTTTTCGTGTTTGGTATCATCATCACTATCACTACATTATTATAAAACAAAGTCGCTGTCACTGTCTGTCCGTCCCTATGTATGCTTAAATCTTCAAAACTTCGCAACGGATTTTGAAGCGGTGTTTTTTAATAGATAGAGTTGAGAGTCAAGAGGAAGGTTTATATGTATAATACATGCATAATATTGTAGGGAAACACTGATAAATTTGGAGATAATACCACGCGGGCGAAAAATATGGCGGTACGAAGTTCGCCGGGTCAGCTAGTTGTTAATATAACTATAACAATAGGTAACCCAAGTATTATTGTTTCAATATATTAATGTACTTATAGACACGACCACTTAACAATAATTATATCAATTAATTACTTTTTCAGTGCTAATCAATTTGAACAATAAATTAAGTAAAACTCATTACTGAAAGTATGAACTTGCTAAGGAGCGATTGAAAGGAAAGTGAATAGGTCAATCACGGCAGGTACCAAGTTGATAATGTATTCACTGTAGTCTTAAAAGAAGCACTAAATGAACAGATTAATGAACAGGTATCTAATTGTAGAGATATGCCATTAGTGCCATTAGTGCCAATATATTGAGTCCAAGTGTCACAACAATTTTCATTGCGCGCTTGGCATTATATTACGAATGCGTTCGTGATTAACTGGCAATAAAAACATACCTAGCGTTTCATTGTTTCACCTGTACATTGGTGATAAAGAACTTGAGAATAATTTGTGATTTAAAAAAATTCTATTGATTAGCTTAAATTGTGTGGCTTAGCGGTCAGAGCATTCCCCCTGTAAGGGAAAGATCGTGGGTTCGAGTCCCACCCAAAGTCGATTCTCTTTTCTCTTTGCAAATCGATTTGAACAGTCAGCATAATAAATGCTTCAACATTTCATTAAAAAAAATCTATTTTTAATATCACTTAAGTAGACAAGCACATGGCCCACTTAATCTTCTTCTTCCTCTTAGCGTTAATTCCCAGTCGCATCCGAAGCTTTTTCAGCTCGGAGTATGGGGTCCGCTTTATCAGTCTTAACTACGAATTTGGCTAGACCTCGATATTTTCCGTGAAGCGATTGTCATCTGACCTCCACAACCCAATGTTAACATTAGGCGATATCGAAGCTTTGCAGTTAGACCGTTGTTTTTTTTGGATTTTTGGGGGCTCCAACTACCCGTAACGACTGCCATAGATGTTCTTATGGCAACCGGGACCGACGGCTTGCTCTCCGATGCACGACCAGACCAATGCAAATACCCATATTTCATGAACACAAATATTTGCACTGAGCGGAGATCGAACCCGCGCCTCTTGCGTAGCGGCCGCGTTCACTACCGCTACGCCACGGAGGCTGTCGATGGCCCACTTAATAGAAGGTGGTTACCCTAGTCTATGGACGAGTGCAACACCAAGGGAGAAGCGCTCGTGCTGCCGACCCTGTAAGCACAGAGAAAGACAAGCTGTACAAGCCTTTAGTCTTCCCACTGACAACACAAAATCTCTCCAGTGAGCTCTGGCTACCTTACTCACCGCCGGTAACACAACACGAGAGCTATAACTTAATATAGAGTGTAAGGGATTCTATCAAGACTTTCTGGGTCAATCTCGCCTGTAATCTGGTAGGTATATGATCTATTTACTCATTGATAGAAGAAGCGCCCATAAAAATCACGATAAGTCAATTCGAAAGATAACCCTGGGCTCTGAGGCACAAGCCTAGGATGTTGTATCCAAGGTGGCAATGCCAAGATGATAATGATGATGATAGTAAATTACTTTCAGTTAGTTCAGCTTAAATTCTTTACAACATTTGTAGTAATATAAATAGCACAAAAAACTATTTATCCGTCTCAATCACTCTCTAAACCCATCTAATTCCTTGTAAGATAATTAAGGACACCTCTAATTTCGCAGTATTCCGTCTAGACGCATATAAATTAGCTTTTTACTTCTGATTACACCTCTATACATTTAAATGTTAATACCAGCCACGCACCGTCTCTTGGGGTATTAGACAATTATAAAAGGTAGCAAACTTAATTTAAACATCCAAAAACTGGAATGTAACCTCTATTTCTGTACCGAAAGAGTCTACATTCGTGTAGTTTTCTATTTTTGGAGGGTACCACTAACGTTGTTGGTGTGCCGTAGTAAAAACGATGCGTTTGGCGAAAACTATTATTGGTGTCGATAAAATCGCGATATACATACAGTATTGAGAATGATTTATCATATGTATTGAAGGGGAGATGTTTTTATCGATACTAAATTATTATTGTGAGAGAAAAGTTTTATAGAGTGGACCACTATTGAGGGCCATATTTTGGCCTGTATTGTGTCCATCTGGGAATTATACCCAAAGTAGACATGAAGGTTGTAGAAAGGGGTCCTTTGATTGAATCTCTTATCGATGGTTCTTTTGGTGATACTTTGTAATGGAGGGCACGGTTGTCTAACCAATATTTGCTGTAACTTTTAATGTACAACGATAGGAGCAAATAGCCACACAGTCCATCTAATGGTGAGTGATTCCCATGGTCTCTTAGAGCTTACAGTAAGATCTAATCGCTCGTTGTAATTATTTGGAATGTGTTGTACAAATAAAAAGATAAAATTTATTCTTTGTTGTAAACCATACTGCTTTGTTTTTGGAGATTTCACATCTCACATCAGCATAAATTAATGAATTTGCTTTTTAAGTATGTGAAGCAAGAATTTAAACAGCTAGTTTATTTTTAAACTTAGTATTTATTATCTTTTAAACTTTTACAACAGTAACATGCATATACTTACAGTTTAGTCCCGAGATACAGTTTAATAATATAATCTACGCCATATTTTTATCCCGAATCCACATAACTAATTCACAGCTGAAGCAGTAGTACATGAGTAACAGATTACGTTCGGCTAATTAGCCTCATTAATCAGGAGACAAGTGGTACGTACATTAGCTTTCAAGGAATCCATCGACGACAGATGTGGATGCGTTATCATTGTTGTGGCATGTGACGGTACGCAATGATTAGTGGACACATTGTTTAGTACATTATATAGAGCTTTAGGGACAGATGTAGGTTTAAAATGGTACATTGCGTTAAAAAATTCAGAAGTCATGATGAAAGTAAAAAGTTCTAGAGAAGTCATTCTACATCGCACCGCTCGCCGCACGCAGAAAAATCACCTTTTCATCCCACCATCTCGGAAAGAGTACTTTTTTTCTTCGATATCTGAGTGTAAAAGTCGCTTTTATCCTCTAGAGTGGTAAAGTAAATTTGAATTTAGAACATCGTGTGTACTAGGTTTGTGAACTCAAAACATCATTAAGTAAACCTATTTACTTCTACCTCTATGGTGCCGATTTATCATACAACTTTTTTTTAATTTATGAAAAACTCAACTCGGAACCTCCTTGGTGTACCTACTTTTTTTTTTAAATTTGCTTTGCGCGCATAATTTTTTTTTCACGTCCTATGGTTGAACATTGTTGTTGAATTTTATTTGTTGATATTTTATTATTAGTATTATTAAACATAATTATTATACAGCCTCCGTGGCGTAGTGGTAGTGAACGTGGCCGCAACGCAGGAGGCGCGGGTCCGATCTCCGCTCAGTGCAAATATTTGTATGCATAAAAAGCTGCAATGCTTCGATATCACCTAATGTCACCATTGGGTTGTGGAGGTCACATGGCAGTCGCTTTACGAAAAATATCGAGGTCCAGCCAAATCCGCAGTTAAGACTGGTAAAGCGGACCCCGAACTCCGAGGTGAAAGCTTCGGATGCGACTGGGAATTAACGCTAGGAAGAAGAAGCATTTCATTATTTCCTCGCTAAGGTGGGATGAAAAGTTACGTGTTGCACTCGAGTGCAAAGATTTTACACCTTGTGCTCTTTTAATTCCCTCGCTAACGCTCAAGATTCTAATTTATGAATCACTCGCTATGCTCGTGATTCAAATTTAGAATCTTTCGCTTGCTCGGTCATCAAAACTGAGCACGCGGTTAAAAAGCAACTTTGCACTCTTGTATAACAAATAACTATTACAAGTTGCAGGTATGCAGAAAAAGACATCATAGAGGCTTTATTCCACGGAGGCTCTGGTTGTGGAATGATCTCCCTGCCGTGGTTTTTTCAAACGACTACAATATCGGGTCCATCAAGAACGGCATTAGAAGGATCTTACAAGGTTGGCAGTATGCGTATGATGTCCCTCGAGATGCACATATCCATATATGCTAAGATAACCACTGGCTTGATAACTAGTGGTTATCTTAGCATATACATTTCTGATATAGCATAATGGATGTGACGTGAAAAAAAATGTGATATACCTAGATACGTACCGTAAAACTAGGATGAGAAGATTATACTTTCAAAACAAAGTTTCAAAAAAACCGCATTGTGATCTCCTAGAAGCCAATAGCAATGCACTCTTGGGAATAGTTTTGAAAAGAAAACGAAAGGAAATTGATGGTGGATTAATTGTGGTTTAATTGTACTCAAACTCTTTACCTTATAAGCTAGCTATTCATAGCACACACACAAGAAAACACACTAAACCAAGAATATTAACTACCTACATTTTAACTCACAGGCAGATGTAGGTAATGTATCAAACTCACAGATTTGGCTTCGACAAATCGCAAGTCACATCCAAAAAGACATAGCAAGGAATGTATCCAAGACTAATCGTTGACCACGAATACATTCCTTATGCTAATTGGACTGACTAATGACGTCCAGAGGCATATAAACAGCCGGAACACTTATGAACAATGGCTAGGAACGTCTTCTGCGAATCATAAAAATAGAGAGGGACAGTAGATATTCTAAATGTGGGCGTTTCTTTGATGTGGGAATGAAATAAAAAGACTTAATATACACTAAGTGCTATTGTCTGCACTAAATTAATCGTGATGTGTTGCTTTATTGTGAATCATTTATGGACTGCACTTGCGATCAATCTTATACACGCCGTGTGCTTACATATTATATAAAATCACACTTTCATTCCCGAAGGCTTAGGTAGAGGTGAATTAACACCCACATTTCACCAACGTAATAGAGGGTGAGCCTATTATCGTATTCCAGGTACATTGTTGACTCGAGCTATGCATCTGAGCCTGAATCTCGGCTATATATCTGTCTGATTTTAAACTGCCCTATCTCTTAGTCGTCATCTACGAAACCGCATGGGAGGAAATGGAGTGACCCAAATTCTACTCTGCCAGGAACTAGACAGCTGTGTACTGCACAGTAAGAAAGAAATGACTGCTTCAATGTTAAAATCTGGAGGCATGGTATGATTGGATGATTTAGTGAAGAAATTTAATGTAGAAATATCCCCGTGAGTCATTATCATCCCAGCCAAAGATATTGATGGACATATACATACATCCGATATATTTTGTCAAATGCACCCCTATTATTTCATCATCCTTTATCCAAATTAGTTCTGGATCAGTGTGATAGTTTAACTATGAAGTATTTGAACTTTGATATTTTCGTAAAGCGACTACTATCTGACCTCCACAATCCATTGGCGGCATCGTCTATAGTTAGACCAGTTGTTGGACTTACTAGGCTTCAACTATCCGTTACGACTGCGATTTAATTGTATCCCCATGTCTTCACTCTCCGGGCGTTTATCATCTCAGTTAGGGTCGGCTTTCTGGTCTAACCTTGAAGCGGCTATACTTCAATATTTTCCAAGAAGCGGAATCATATCGCCATCGTATTTATATCACTATCCCTTACAGAAAGTGAATGTCTATTTGATAGCAAATCATTAACGTATAAATTATAAACATGTCTACAGTTTGTCCGCACGTCTGTACATCACAAAAGTCAGTAGAAACACACAAAGACCTCAATTTAAATGCAATTACAAATCCGGTAATACTTCTGAAATGAATCGACGTCACATTTTCACGGTCACGGCGGCCACATCAAAGAGTTTCGGTGCAGGGGATGAAGCCACCCTATTGCAATACCACCCTTACTTTAATATACATCATTCGCAAAATTGGAGTGCGTTCGGTACTTTTATAGTTTTTAATAAATTCCTGCGTCCTATGTGTTTATCCGTGAAGAGATAAGTTCAAGCTTTTTTTATTGGTAGACAAGTTTATTTGTTTATATCCAAACTACATGCCCGTGACTTCGCCCGTGTGGTGTAAATCAAAAGCATCCTATGTCCAAGAAATGGGATAACTCTGGGTCAATTTTTATTACAAGTTTTGGTAGTTTAGTGGTTAAGGAGTGACCTCGATCTATGATCGAGAGGTGCCGGTTTCAATCCTGTGAACCTACTTCTAACGCAAGTAATTTAAATTAATGGTAGGGGTTAAAGGAAACCAAAAAAAAAAAAAAAATTAAAAAAAAAAATCTCTTTTTGAAAACAAATATATTACTTACGGAAGATTGAGTTACAAACAGCCATATATTAAAATTAAATCTTCATTAACATTTTAAGTGATTTCTAAAGCACTACTAGTTTAGCCGCTCCGTTCGTGTGGATGTCAATTATCGCGACCTAACATAGCCTATGTCCTTTCCTATGCTATCCTCCCTCCAATTTTGCTTAGGCGTGATAACGTTGCAAACGTAACGTTACGAAACGTAACGTTAGTTACAGAGTTACTTTCGTATTTATAATATTAGTGTAGATAAGAGATTCTAAATAATAAAGAGTACTCAGTCTATCTAACCTGCTACATGTCGATGTATTTGATAACGTCTATATGAGCCAAGTGTGCACTAGAATCAATCGTACGTAGAACAGAAGGGCCAGTGCGCACATACTCGGCACGGTTGCGATTCGACACCTGAGTACACCGCTCCCCTGCGCGTGTTGTGGGGATGCTGCGGGCCAACTGTGGAGACAGATTCTGTACTGTCATTAGAAAATAACTGAGAAGTGGCTAAATTGATGCATCATTTGCATATGCACGGCATATGCATACTAGACGCACATTTTGGATGTCAAAATAATTTCTACTAGCTAATACCCGCCGCTACACCTGTGAATTTCTAATCTTGCAACCCATAGGAATCAATTCCAGGTAGAAAAAGTATGATGCGCAGATGTTTGGTACTCAATGAAACGGTTGAACGGATCTAGCTGAAAGGTATGCGGATAGATTAAAGTCTGGAATAACTCGTAGGCCACTAGAACGGGATCAGAAATAATCAGAATACGACATGAGCGGAGCCGCGGGCAAGAGTTGGTTTTTATAAATATCTAAAAGCTTTATCCCTTTATGTTTCTTATGCATTTCACTTGATGAAGATAGTGAAGAAGATAGAAATAACTCAGGCGGGACTTGAACCCGCGACCAGTCCTTTATTGAGCAACTAAATCCAGCCTTGAATGCTCCAAATTCCACTATACAAACATCTTGGGGCGACGATGTGAGCCATCTCTTTTTCGTATGTTAATAGATTTGAATAGTTAGCATGCTAAGTACTTTAAAATTGCACCTACACTGTTCATCTGACTTCGCTGAAATTTTGAATTCTACCTTGATTTCCTACCTGTATCTTTACACATACCTATGTGTGTGTAAGAAAAAATAATGAAAAAGAAGTAATTTAGATTCAATTAAATAAAATAGAAACTCTATCTCCCTCCTTTCCAAGCAGTTTTAAACAGATTCGATCACACATTAGGGGGTGTTCACAAAAAATTGTCACAGGAACAATTACACGGCATCTGTCGTCCTCTCCTGCGCCCGCGCCGCCCGCGTACAATTTATGCTGATTGGATTTACACGACGGTGAGGGAATTAATGACAAAGTGTGTATGACTCACTGTTTTTAGCTGTACTAATATGATGTACGGATGTATGAGTCATTTTAGTTTGCTATAGATGGTGTTGTATGGTTATTGAGGGAAGTATGCCAAGTGTGCCTTGAGGAAGGGAACCCACTCTCGGTTTGTAAGTTTCTACAGAGGTACCTACCTGTAGTACCTACACACTTAAACAGATAAATCAGGTAGGTACACAAATACGTTCAGTACACCGAGATCATGTGTCTGGCTTGATATTTTTAAATATTAATAAGTTACTTCCATCAAATTCATAATCGGGGACTGAAAAAGTACATGTAAAGGACTTGTAAGTAGGATAATTACCAATATCTTCTGTAGATACTTTAATTCAGCATCATCGAAACATGGTTTATTTAGAATATCGAGGATATATTCAAAGCAGCTCAGTTGTTCCGAGTATTCCCCTAAAAATTATTTTTTGGTGAAATTATCTTTTGCCGATTTACTAGTATCTATTTTCAGTACTTCATTGTTACATAATATATCATAGATGATTCAAAATCAATGTTTCAATAAAATTTTAGTAGCAATATTTTAGTGAAAATACTATGAAATTGAGTGCATTATACCAAAACTGCGTAATTATCACGCAGAGGCGAATAATCAGATCGATATTGAAACAATAGAGCGCACCGACCGTAAATACCTGCGTTTTATCGGCCGCACATCAGCAGCGTTTGTTTTGAAAGAGCACTCACTCAGGCGATTTGTTGGCAAGTTGCTATGTTTGGATTTGCTTGCGGACTTTATCATCTAGATAGGAAGCTCAGGTACCTCTGTAGACAGATACACATAATCACGCGTGTTCCCCTCTGAGGTAGGTAGAGACACAGTCCATCGTGTGCTTCTTTATGTCCTTACAAACTACAAGAGCTTCCTCAACTGTTATTAAAACCTTTCATGGGAGTTTCTCAATTTCAAGTCTAGACATTGATATGATAATAAACATATAAGTCAAAATTTCAGTCGAAAATTTTCGCTAAATCATATATTTTGCATGACCTTTGTGATTCTTTACGATTTATTTTTATATTACTTGTAAACAAACAGCATTCGACCCATCTAATGGTAAATAGTGTAATCAGAAACGTTCATTCATGTAGATATTATACAGTATACTAGTAATAACACTCCCTTTAATCTTACTATGAAGTATAACGTGCGTTTACCTGGTCCTGTTTGTTCTTTCAAAACTGTACGTTCTATTCGTAATGATTATCTACCTATACTAGAAATTGAGACGTGTGTCAAGTCGACTGTCTCATCTAAACGAAGCACAGCACGCCAAGCGAGTTACCTGCGCCCAGTAACGTATGGCCGTGCACTTGGCTCCCTGCCAGCCCTCGCTAACCGTAGCGTGATAGTCTATAATCCGATGCGTGCATTTAGCATCATACACGATCGGGTGACTTAGGTGGTCACTATAACTGAATCAAATGATACGATTAGCGTTAGATACACACTGAACCGGTTGTATCGATATTCATGACTTAGGCTGTATAAATAACCTCGTTATTTATTTATTTATTTATTAGAACTTCATGCACATATGTACATAGGCGGACTTAATGCCATAGGCATTCTCTACCAGTCAACCTAATAGGTGGTGCAGAGAATAAAAAGTAGGTGCATTATGAAAGAAAATAAACCATTAGGTACTATAAACTTAGTAGATAAGCTGTAAGGTAGATATAGATACATCGCAGTAGATACCAATATACGCATATATATAAATATGTAATAGGTAACTAATAATATATACAGTCAATTCAACGCGGTGTGAAATATGGCTAATAAACATGCACACTTTAACAGTTTAAACAATATTGACATTAGCTTACTCATACAAAATGCATTTTTCACGCCGTTTTTTGAGATGCATTTTGTCAGCAAGGCTAAAGGGGGGTTGAACCGTGAACTATGATACACATACGAACAACTATTAGAACACATACGAAAGATGTAGCATTTAGCCTTATAGGTGCTATGAAATCACTTCGGTTTTCAGGCTTTAAGCCAAACTGAACCGTCTTCGGAACCAATTTCAGGACTATCCAACCCAAATTGTGCAGAATGTGGTGCTCTTGAAGATGTAGGTATACCTATCATCGGTTGGAGGAGTGTCTCCAAATATTGAGAACGGTTCTGTTGTGAGTAGCTGGATATTGGGAATTTCACCAGTACTCTGCCAAACCATTCTCTACAGCTTCCATTCTAATTGATCAAATGGGGAATACATTTTTGATAGCCTCCCTACCTACTGTCTACAGTGAAAATTTTCAGCAATAATATAATCCTTACGACATTGTACTAAATATCGAATCGGAAACATTTCTTTAAAAACATTAAGTACCAAAATGATGACTCGGACGACACTACGTGGAACACTAAACCCACAGAGTAGGTAGTTATTCACAGACGGTAGCATACGAATGACTTTATTGCACCTAAAGACCGAAGATACCGAAATAATCAGCATAAACGTCTCACATAATTAATATTTGTATCGTAAAATGTATTCGTCTCGCTGGAAATTGGCTTAGTAGAATAAAACTTTGTGTTACGTAGTACTTACTGGAGAACTGTTCAAAATCCTGATTTTTTTATTTCTTTCAGTAAAGCATTCAAACTCTGTGCGTACAAATGAATGGTAAATGTTTTACATATTTCAGGAAATTAAAAAATAAATATTCTAGGACATTTAATATAATGCTATCTAGACCCAAAATAAGTGTTGACGTGTAATGATGAGTTAAGTTATTTATTTACTTATTTACTTATATATCTACTTTTTTTTCTAATTACGTATACATTTAACATGGAAAGACCCAAACCATTGCAATTAAACATCCTGTGCATGATTGCACACAAATATTTGTGCGGGATATGAACCGTAGCAATCGAACGCTCAATCTAAGCTTGACTTGGCATCGAATTCAACAGAAAATTTTTACGAGTAATTTTGTCTTCTGAAATAATAAATCTGTAAATCAGTTATTTTTCGTTTTTGTTGCCTGTTTTTGGTGGTTTTTGATTTCGGTTTTATTTTTTTTATATTTTATTTTACCATGTATCTTGTTCCGATACTTGTAGTATACTTGTGTAACTTCACAATCCTTTGAATTTAGATTTCAAAATTAATTATTTCCATGTTTACTTATCTGGAATTCTGAAAATTATTCATTGTACTGGCCAGTAAAGCACAGACACAGGTCATTAAATAACATTGATTTACTTATATAAGTTGTAATGGGCCATAAAATGGTCTTCAATTCGTATTTTGGTCATTACACTGGGTAGATTTGTGGGCTTTGAGCAGTCACACCTAATATCAGAACATAGGTAATTTCGGGATATTCGGGATGATGGTGAAATAGTTTTTTTATACCACTTGGGTCGCAAACAAGCACACGACCTACCTGATGGAAAATGGTCACCGTTGCCTATGGACGAGTGCAACATCAGGGGAGTCACACTCGTGCTGCCGACCCTTTAAGAGCAGAGAGATTCTGTGCCGTCAGGACAATCCTTTGCTCTTCCCACTGACAGCACAAAACCTCTCTAATGAAGTCTGACTACCCTATACTCACCGCTGGAAAGACATCGGTTATTGTACATACTCATAGTTAGCATACTAAATGCTTTTAATTTCATTTAATTGAAATATTACATTTTTATGTAAGAATCGTTTGTAAATTAGTTAATAGCCATTTCGGTTGCTGACTGCACCTATTTTTTATTCACAAGATAGCCAAAAAATATATTGAATTAAAATTGTACCAGTCCCACTCCCTCCTTAATCAATAGAAAATACATTAAACCTCCACCAAACACGAAAATTCAACAAAACACTCAACCAAATCATTAAAAAATCTATTTGAACCTTTCTCCAAACCAAAGCTAACGATTAAAAATAAATTTAAAAAATAAATTCCAACACAAATAAAAGTACAGTCGGAAAGAAAAACAATAGCCAATTGGTCGTGCAAATAATAACATCTGTACGTAGGACTTTGAAAGAAGTTAGCCGGCGACCGGTTCCCGGTAAAAGTACCGGAATAAATATACTGACGGTATTTAGAGTGCCGATAGACACCTGGAGAGTTGATAATACCACATTTTTATTTTATTAAAAATATTATTTCATTGAATTATAATAAATTAGCTTAAGGACACACATTAATACGCATAAGTATATACATATAATCACGTCTTTATTTCCGGAGGGTTAGGCAGAGGTGAATAAACACCCACATTCGTCTTACTTATTAGGGGGTGAGCCTATTACCGTTTATACGCAATAGTAAAATTTATTATTATACAATCGTAAATTACAATTGAGTTTATCAAGTGATGGTTTCTAAAGTGGCTATTCTGTAGTTTTTTTAATACAAAGCTCAGTAAATTTAACAATGCTGCATTTCGTACGTGTAATGAGAGTTTCGAAAGCCTGAACAGAAAGGAAAGGATACTAGCTAATTCTCTTTCCCTCTTTCCAATCTCATCATAAACTCAGTTGCAGGTGGCAGGCAGGTTACTTAGTGCAGGTACAATGTGCAGCCTTAGCATAAGAAATGTCTCAACAAAGCATTACTCTTCATGAGTCTCGTTGAAGAACGTTTTATCTTTATCTGCGTGTATAATATTACTGAAGAGAAAATAAAGGCAATCAACTTACATAATTCAACTCATTGTGACTTTGCTAATAAAATTATACTTAATACAATTATTTTCAAATTACAGTTCCAGCTTATTGCCAAAAACATCTCTATAATAATCCGCCGTGTACAACGAAGCCCAAAAGTGGCACGTGCCGTCAGCGCCAGGTGCTCGAACCGCACGCCTCTAAATTTAACGTCTTTATTTGTGTTTGTGACTGTACACCCGATGTTTTTACGCGCACTGCGAACTCACCCTAATTGGAAGGTGGCGATTCTAAAACAACACGATTATTTCTGTAGCAAATTAAATATGGTTTTGATCCAACCAGTCTCACTTACAGAAGAAAACTTGTACCTATACGAAAGCGGAATAACAATCTTGCTTAGTAAGACAAACATTTTATAATGACATACATACACACATATGTACATTTTAATTGCTGACGATATCCATATCCATCCATACTAAATATTATAAATGCGAAAGTAACTCTGTCTGTCTGTCTGTTACGCTTTCACGACTTAACCACTGAACCGATTTTGATGAAATTTGGCATAGGGGTAGACTAAACCTTGAGAAAGGACTTAGGCTATGTTTGGTCGCGATCACCGACGTCCACGCGGGCGGAGCCGCGGGCAAGAGCTAGTCATACATGTATTAATAATAATAATAAATAATAATAAAACCATTTATTGCCTTACAAAAGACCTCTACTCCAATATAATACATCATTAGGTATGGTTATATTCTAGAAAGGATATTCTATATTTTCAACTTCACACGTTGCTTGCTTCTGCTCACCGCTATACTTGCGTACGAAACCCTCTGCCATGCAAAACTGCAATTTTCTAACATACCATAGTACACTTATTTTCTCTACTAAAATTTTAGATAGTTATATAAACATGAAAAATGTAACAGACAGATTATAGAATTACTGGCACATTTATTATTCTGAAAGATGTACTATGACATCATAATACTTTTCGTAGACTGCTACGAAAATAGTTTTCCGTCGTAGCAATCTTGAAATAATTTATGCTTTCTCAATCTTATTGTCTCTTAATCACAGCGCTATCCCAGTCGCATCCGAAGCTTTCATCTCGGAGTCCGGAGTCCGCTTTTTTCAATCCTACTGCGTATTTGGCTGAACTTGGACATTTTCAGTGAAGCGATCAGGTACTATCTGACCACCATAACCCAATAGCGATATTAGGCGATATAGAAGTACTGAAGTTAGACCAGTTGTTGAACGTTTTAGAGCTCCAACTATCCTTAACGACTGCCTTAAATGTTCGTATGCCAACCGGGACCGACGACTTAACGTGCTCTCCGAGGCACGAAAATATTTCAAATCTTCTTTTATGTATTTTAAAATGAATCAAATGCAAATAGTTCCGTGTCTTATATGTTTTATATCAATACATCATCTAAAAAGATGTCAAGATCTCTTCTTGACATCTTTTTAGATGATGTGTTAGGCATCGTTTAAAATCGGCATTCATTCGTGTAAAATTAGGCATCGTGAAATTACCCCATCTGCTCTCGCAGATGGGGTAATTTCACGATGCCTAATTTTTTGCTAATTTCGGTGGTATTTTTCAATCATAGGTTTTCCGATGAAAAAATTTAATGTAGTTCTTTTAGAACACATCAGTATTCTAGATATTCTAAAAGAACTCCATTAAATTTTTTTCATCGGAAAACCTATGATTGAAAAATACCACCGAAATTAGCAAAAAATTAGGCATCGTGTAATTACCCGATGCTACAACTAGATAACTAAATAAATAAATTCAACTCTCAGATCAGCAGATACGGTAATTCCCAGTAAGTAAATTACAAGTGTTACGGCGCCCCCGCCGCCGCCGCCTCCGCGGTGTAATTACACGGACCGCTTCGCCTTATCTACAAAATACTTTTCCTTTTAACGCACCTAACTTCACGTTTATCAGGTAAAACTTTAGCGAGCAAATTGAAAATTTTACGAGTTTTCTGAGAACGTACGGTCCCAGTGACAGCGAGTAGCGGGGAGCTATTTTGTGGTCGAGCATTGGCGTTAGTATAAATAAATAAACAAACTATGCAACTATATTTGGACTTAAAATAAGTTGTTGAATACAGTGCATCTTAAGCTGCACTTTAAAGCACAGGATCTGTTCACTTACAACTGTATTATTTTGACTTTTACGGTAGCGACTGTCATCTAACCTCTCAATCCCTACAAGAAAACCTGGGTCATAGGCTTATCCATGGCTCAACAAATTAAGAAGTTTTAAGTCTTGGTACTTGGTAGGTCAACGATCACTCTTAATGATTTGAATTATCGTGCTCGAAAGTAATCATAAAAAGACGAGTGTCACGGTGGTGCTCACTTCAATAGGTCACGGTAACCAGTTCTCATCAGGTGTGCCGTCTGCCTGTCTGCCACCTAAGTGGTACAAAAATAGAAAATAGATAATAATTATAGAATTTTAGCAAAAAAATTATATAACTTTGATCGCCAAACACCACACCCGCTGTCAGTGAGGCCGCACCCCAAAGGAGTCTCAAATTAATTGTGTTATCAAGTATTAATGTTCCATCTCGGACAAGTTTAATCGCCGTGTACCGCGAAATCATTTGATCTTTTACTTATGATTGATCTTCTGGAATACTTCTGTGAAATTCTGATTAGTTGCTAATGTTGCTTTAAAGTATTTTACGGTTTTCGTAAATCCTACTAGTGAAAAACAAGGAAATTAGTTTCAAGGAACGGAAATTATTTCTAGTTGCAAATAAAAAGGTACATCAGCAGATTGCCAGATGAGGCTCTTGCGTAGGCTTCCTCTTGGCCCTGGAAAGTCGCATGGTAGTTGCCATAAAATCAACAAAAGGTGGAGGAGTAAAAGAACTCCAGTCTCCAAGAGGAAAAACTACAATACAACCAGAAACAATGCAAATACTGATTCCTGCCAGGAGCATAGGAAACGCTGCATACCGGTCAAAACATTTAAATAGGCTCTTCTAAATACGCTTGGAGGGGTTTGGAGGTCAGATGCCACCCGCAGACTGGAAAAAACGGACCCAGTCTCCGAGGTGAAAGCTTCGGATGCTACTGGGATTAGCGCCAGGATTATACCGTAGGACTCAGTAAAATCTTTTTTTTTTTCTTTTATAAAAAAATATTAGCAATCGAAATTACTAATTTCCTATTCCCTTTAACTCCTCCAACTAAGCTAAATTGCTTATACTATGAGTGGGTTCAAGTCGGTAGTTTAGTGCCAGGATTCGAGCCCGGGACCTCTCGATCGTAAGGCTGCCCCCTTAACCACTAAACTACTGACGCTTTGGTGGCAAAATGGCCCCGGAAACTTACCAAAACAATCTGAAACTACACCTCTTGTTTAATTATAAACTATTAATTTTAACTCCAATGTATTTACGTTCTATAAAAGTATACAAACAGCGGTGCAAATGGCGGCCAAACGTGAGAAACGCTCTCCTGAGAGTAAACAATATAATTTTAAAATAATGTCTCGCAGCTGTACGGAATATGGATTATAATGTGAATGTATGATTGTATGGACGTGCGAACGCCTCGATGTTGTGCTCCTAAATAGTTGGAAGTCATTCAATATACATTAATGTACAGAAATACCGTTGTTTTTATACCTACGTTTAGTGTAACTGCAATGAAGTTCAGAACTTATATTATGAGAAATCTGAATTTTTGAAACAAGTGTTCATGAAAAAAGAGGTGCTGATAAAAGGGTGGTGAATTTTTTAGGGCTCCATCAAGGTAATCGGGGTTCACGCCGACCTTTTCTCTTTTATCGAGCGGGCATACCTCTGGATACACCGTTGTCGCCCTACGTAGGCAGCTATGTCGAACTCAAACCGACTAAAACTCAAGCTGATTTAGCTGATTGATGAGACTTTGACTTTGACTTTGACATACGGCAGTCGCTTTCATAAAAGCCATGCAATTCAAATCTAAAGAAGGAGAAAGAAAAAACGAACTTTGAAATAAAATCTGATGACTAAATATTATGATTAACCACCAAGTTTCATTCTTTTGGTATCATTCTGAATTTTAAATCCCCAAAGTCCCACGTACCGGCAATCTCGGTAATAGGGGGCGAGCCTCTTACCGCCAAACGGGCACTTTATCATGGATACCAGATGGACAACAGCCCTATCCCTTAGTCACCTTCAACAACATCCACGGGAAGACATGGCCTATTCTATTCCACGGTTCCACGGGGAACAAACACAGCAGTTCTTTTGATTTGTTACTGTATAAATTCATTTTAACAAAAAAGTTTAACCGACTTCAAGAAACGGCAAAGAGGCACTGAAAAGTGAAAAATAACGTAATTTACAGACTTACTGATTTATTAGAAGTCGGTGCCAAGCCCGAGAGGCAATATTTCAATTGATTGCATCATAGTACGAGTAGTTTAGACACAACAAACAAAGTTGGCTGGCACCGACTTCTAATAAATCAGTAAGTCTGTAAATTACGTTATTTTTCACTTTTCAGTGCCTCTTTGCCGTTTCTTGAAGTCGGTTAAACTTTTTTGTTAAAATGAATTTATTTTCCTCTTTTTAGTGAGTTATAATCGATCCATCTTCCACCCTCTGCTTAGGTTCCTATCATCAGCAGCTTAAAAGTCACGTGAAGATAATTTTAAAAGGCAATTATTGAAATTAAATATGTTAAAGCAGCAGAAACAGTGTTTTACCATCATTTTGAGGATTTCCCTAGATCCCATAATCCAATCCTGACTTCCTGAATTCTGTCATACGATTCTGGCTCCCTAAACCACCTTTCTCTCTCCAACAAAACAAAGATCATAAAATCCGTTTCACAAAATACGGATTTTACATACAACGGTTCGTCACCTATTTTACCCCCATAGTATCAAAATTTTGGAAAATGCTGGTACACAGGTATTCATCTATGGCTCTACTATACTCGTACTACTATAATATATTATATTATAGATATTCCCTAGCATAGCCATGTAGAACGCGTACTTATGACTATTAAGTCACTGTATTTCATAAATATTGATTATTACGTACGTACTGTAAAGTATCATTATTAAAGTTGTATTTTTTATATTATTTTCGCTATACTGTAATTTTAAGAGCAACGCCTGCATGTTCTTTGAAAATAAAACAACATTCATCTGATTGCTAATATAAAAGGGTAGGCGCTTGAAGGCGCATCAGTCTGGTTTCGGAGGATTTGCCTTGATTTCTCCAGGATCATAGCATTAGATCCGGACATCTTGGATATGGGACCACTCTGAAAGTATCCTCTATCAAACAAAAAAAGAATTTTCAAAATCCGTCCAGGATTGGCTTCACAATCGCGTAACAAACAGACAAAAAAAAAAAAAAAAAAAAATTGCGTACGAATTGAGAACCTCCTTTTTTGAAGTCGGTTAAAAATAGATTGGTATACAAATCCGATCTAACCACAACTATTTTAGTGCTCAATAAATCCTACACCAGTAACACACAACCGTATTTCAACTTGATCCAGATCCAAGTAATTTAACGCTCACCTTTCCAAAACAATTTAGCATCGATAAATCCTTAGCACCTCGCGCTGTCGTCGCGTTCCCGTCGCGTACCTAATGCGTGCTCCTTGCGTATCTAATGCGTGCTTTTCGCGTATCGAATGCGTGCTAGTCACATGCTTAAGGCGTTTGGTGTATCGTACGCGTACCGAGCGTAGTTTACCGCCCATCTACATTGTACTAGTATCCTAGGTGCGAATGGTACGTATGTCTTATTTGTGGACTAATTAGATCCTTGCCTCATTCTTCTGGCCTGCCATCCGAGCCCTGTTGCATTCTTATACTTGAGAGCTCAGGTCCGCTCACCTAATACTCCTGTACTCGGTTTATTTTGACTTTTACTGGAGCGACTATGGATTAATCTCCCAACCCCGAGAGGAAAACCCGCGCCAGAGTTTTGTGGATCAATCAGCAGTACCATCCTGCAGGGGTTGGCTTGGGCCCCAAACATCATGGATATGGTTTTTTTATACCACTTAGGTCGCAGACGAGCACACGGTCCACCTGATGGAAAGTGATAACCGTGGCCTATGGACGAGTGCAACACCAGGGGTGTCACACTCGTGCTGCCGACCCTGTAAAAACAGAGAGATTCTGTGCCGTCAGCGCAGAAAACAAGCAAGACGAGTCTTTTGTCTTCCCATAAGGTCTACCCAATGACAGCACAAAACATCTCCAGTGAGCACTGGCTACCCTACTCACCACCGGGAACACGACACGAAGTTATTATAACTGCGGTCTTTTGTAGGGCGGAGGTACTTCCCCAGTCGGACTGCTCGATTGGGACAGGAATACTGTCGTGTCCTACCTCTTATAAAAGAGACCTAGAGACCTTATACTGAATTCATATTTAATTAGCTATGAAAAACACACTTTACCAATAAATCAATGGGAAAATATAACTATAACGCAGTTTGTATTCAAAACATTATAGAGGCTGAAACTTATAAAAAATTTCAATAACGTAGGTAAAAAGCAGGTGGCGAAACCCATTAAAACACATCGCTTGTAATAATAATAAAATGTAATCATCGTTGCACGGGGCTCGGATAATAAAATAAATACTATGAACAAAAATAAACAGTGGTATCGACGCCCAGCTGTAAATTACCTGTTGGTTTCACTGAAATGCTTGATGCCTTTGCGCTTGATCGACATGTGAAGCTGGATCGTGTAGTCTTGGTACTTGAATACTTAGTTTTGTAATTTGTATTCAACCATTAGATTAAAATGGGAATAAGATAATGATTTCATTTGTGCACTCTTTTTCTAGCTGCTTGGTTGCTTGTGTATTATTCAGCCAAAACTCTATAGTTTGTCAGCAATACCTATGTATTGCTGACAAATGTGAAGGTTTAAATTAATAAAATACTCAGCCCCCAAGACAAGGTGGCAATTCGTTGGCCGGCACGGTATTGTAAAATAGAATGACGAATGTATGGGATTTGACTTATATAATATGACAGTTGTCTACGTATGTCATAAACGTCAAATACCATACATTTATTCTACGACACGACGGATTCTACAATAGAGTGGCAGCCCCCCTAAACAAGTGACAATTCGTTGCTCGGCGTATCATGGAATAGAATGACCTGTCTGTTTATACTGGAGATTGATGGCACTTGGTGGAACTTGCTACACATATTGAATAAATCACTTGTTGAACCTTACCGGTTTCACCTTACGGCATTATCAGATGATAATGCCGTAAGGTGAAACCGGTAAGGTTCAAATAAATAAATAATTGTGGAAAAGTACAAGTGATTTATTCAATATGATAAGAATGACCTGTCATATACATCAAACACCATACATTTGGCATTCTATTCTACAAAACGCCGGCCGACGAATTTCCACTCGTCTAGAGGGGCAGGTCTGCAACGTTTTACTCCTCTCACATTCAGTCGATTTTTAAGTTATTTTATCTAAAATACAAAAAATATTTTTAAATTTTCTTGAAAAACTATCAAGATCGCAATATCCCAGTGTTCCACGTAAACGCTCGGGCCATGTGTTCGGCGTCGGGTGCGCGCGCGCCGCAATTCGGTCGCAATCACCATTACCTGCGCGCACACGTGTATTTTTATATGCGCTATTTTGAAATTAACGCGTTTTAGATACATTACTTTTTATTACACGGCACATACATATTTTTATATGGGTCGATCAGCTTTATTTGTTTTTGGAAACCAGTTATTTGTTTTGATTATGGATTTAAATGTAAACCACGGAACATTTTATTAAAGAAATCTGTGTAATGCTTACATTTATGTGTAGCAGGCTAGTGTCTACATTATAATTCAAATACAAAGTTTGAAACTAATGTACCGTATTTATCCTTACAGAATACCGCTATGAGTCCACTGATCCCCTAAAATTCGTACCTTGCGCCCACTTGACTCCTCAAGTTATTGAGGCCCACATTCATTCCCTGGCTTGTTATTTTCATATCAAGTCAATTTGAGTGCCAATCGCATTTGCATCAGAACCTTGCACTTTGAACTTTTGGGTTCACTTGCTTACATTCCCACTGTATGGTTTATTTCGTTTATTTCTTTTATGGAAGCTACTGCAGTCTGAAAGGAAAGCCTACGCTAGGGCCTCATACCGGCTTGCAGGTGAGGTTGCATTGAGCACCGAAACCAGTTACAAAAACGTAAATTCTGTTTTCGTAGCTAGCTACCAAACAAGAAAAAAGTTCACATTCGCAACTGATTACGAAAAATTGGTTACGAATGTGAATGAAAGGGAAGGGAAGAGCTCCCAAACACGCTGTAGGTTGTGCTATCTGTAGTTAATACTACGATTAAAAATACCCACATCTTAATAATACAGTCGTATCAGTCTCGTGAACGACCGAACCACTTTATCTTGAGACACAATGGGTGCTTCCGAACAAAGTGCGTCAAACAAAGAAGCCTGTTATCGCCATACACACTAACTCCACCTGCCGTTACACGGTATCTCCAGAGGGAACAAACTCAGTTCAAATGTGAACCACTTAAAATTCGCAGTTAAACCCCTTATTATTAACCGTTGATGAACATGGGCTAGGGATGTGGCAGTTAATAAACTATCGATAATTTTTTATTTTACTACTTTTTTTTCTCCTATTTATTTATTTATTTTATTATTTATATATTTATTCTTCCTTAATAACTACCATATTGAAAACTGAAATCATTAAAATTGTGTTCGCAGGTTAGGACCTACGATGTAACTTATCGATGTAAACATAACATACATCGATATTTGACTACAATCTTACAGTTCTAGATTTCATTCCAGATTAGACAACGTTAAATTGATTTACCTATCTAGAAAATTCTTAAAAATCACAGCAATGGACATTTTGAAAATTGTGTTTGGGAAATGTGCCTGCGAGATAATAAACACTTTTACTAATTTTTATTTATTTATCATTTATTTCAAGCAAATACACTCATAGAATATTATAATTATAGACATCAATATCAATATTTTCTTAAATTAATTAAATTAATTAAACTATTGGAAGGTGTAGATTGCAGCAATGTTTCATGTACAAGCAATCCACCCTATCAGCAATCATTTTCAGGAGGGAGTTGGAACTCGCCCTGACCCTGCGCACGAGTGAGGCAGCGCGCTTCCGCATCGTAGTGTAGAAGCAATCTACTCGCGCCTGAGCAAACATGCCTGACGCGCTGCAGCGCCAGGGCAGTCCCATCAACCTCCTGAATGCGTTATTGTATTGGACCCGAAGGGCCCCGTACGCCTTCTGAGTGTAGTCAGCCCACAGACTGCACGTGTAAAAAGACATACAGTAGGCTCTGAAAAGAGTAATTTTTACTTGTGGTGAGCAACGTGCAAATCTGTGAGCTATCATATTAGCTCGGACGGACAGAGCCCTCCGTTCCCGATCGATATCAGCATTGTCTCTGAGGTCGGCGGCGACCAGGTGACCCAGGTATTTGAATTGATACACTCGTTCGAGTGCAACACCTCCGAGCCGCACGGGTGGCACACTATCCTGATACTGGGCTCCGCCGGCCCCAAAAACAATGTACTGACTTTTCTTAATATTATACATAAGCCCGTGATCTGCTGCATATGCTTCACACGTGGCTAGGAGCGATCTCAACCCACAGACTGAGGCACTCAGCAGGACCATGTCGTCTGCGTAGCTAAGATTATTGACGCATATTCCGTCAATATGACACCCGACACGCTGGCTGCTGAGCGCCTCAATCAGTGCATTAATATAAATGTTAAAGAGCGCTGGTGAGGTCAGCCCCCCCTGTCTCACTCCGCATTCTAGTTTGTATGGCTCCGATAAAGCTCCTGCCCATCTCACACTATTGACCTGATTCCCATACCAAAAGCGAAACGTACTTAGCAGTTCTATAGGGATACCTAAGGTCTCCAGCTTCTTCCAAAGGACTTCGTAGGAGACCAGGTCAAAAGCTTTCGACAGGTCTAGGAAACACGCAAAGACAGGTGTCTTCCGACATGTATAATACCTGACAGTCTGCTTGAGACACAGGACAGCACTTTCTGTTGATAAGCCAGGTCTGAAACCAAATTGGTTGTCGTGTATGTTTATATATTTGTTCAACTGTATGTCAAGCAGCCCATCAAGCACTTTAGCAAACACCGTAGCCAACGATATTGGTCTGTAATTGTTTATATCGGACAGATCACCCGTCTTATTCTTTACAATAGGAACAACAAGTGTTTTTATCAGGTCAGGAGGAAGGTAAGAGTGACTGATGCACAGGTTAAACAGGAGAGCCAGAACTCTGGGTAAATGAGGTCCAGCATTTAACAGATGCTCGATACTGAGTCCGTCGTGTCCGGGTGACTTACCACGAGATGAACCTCTTATTAGTTTGTCTATTTCATTGGCAGTAAATCGGGTATCCACTCTATCACGACCAGTACCCGCATCCGATATTAAACGGGGTCCTCCTAGCTGAGATTTCACAAAAAAGTGACTCCTAAAACGATCAGCTATTTGCTTCGCATCACTCACACCATCCACACTCACAGGCAAGCCAGGCCGCGGATTTAGCTTATTAGTTTCTTTCCAAAAACCACGGAAGTCACGTTTAGAGTGAAGAGAGGCAACTATATCCATTTTAATTTTCTCTTGGTGATTTTGACACCATTTTAATTGAGACTTAAAGTACTTTCTACTCTCCCTCATTTCCTCGTACACACTCCCAGATATAGGTTTCCCGCACAACTGCCACATCTGAAATTTAAGCCTGGCTTCCCCGTGAGCATGTCTGACGTGCCGATTCCAACCCATGACCCGCCCACCTTTTCTATGAACGGTCCTATTGCTACTACAGACTGAAGCTTCGCTAAGAGCGTGTACAATACTTTTGTGTAAATTGTCAATTATATGTCTGTGTTGAATGTCATTACAATAAAAGTCACTACATAATCTAAATTCCAATGGAAAGTCAATTAATCGCAATCTATTATTACATTCATTAAAATACAAATCTATTTGTTCCCTGGAGCGGTTGCTCCAAACAATGTCATTATTATCTGAATAATTAATTACATTAACCATTTTATATGTCAATAAATTTAACTTACATTCCAATGTCAAAGGAAAGTGATCAGACCACTTTACGTCATTATTAACCGAGACATTTACAATTGAGTCAACGGCTGCGTGAGTGACCAGGCAGTGGTCAAGCCACCGTCTAGTCCCGTGGGCTTCACTTAGGTACGTGTAAGTGTCGCTATCGGGGCCTAAGATGTCCATGTCCACCACAGACCATCCAGCCTCCTCACAAAAACAAACTAGTTCTCGCATAAACGGCTTGCTTGGGTGAGCATTAAAATCACCCAGAACGTACACAGATTCAACAACACAGTCATCAACAACAGCACTCACCATACCGAGGCAGTCCATGAAGCGCGGTAGATTTTTTGTTTCATCCGTGGGCATGTATATACTCATCACTATGATAGGGCGATCACCGGCATCAATTTTGATAGCACAAATCCGCGGGTCCGCACAAGGTATCATAGACACATTCCGGAATACAGCAGACCTCCATAACAGAGCAACGCCTCCGTACGGCCTGCCCTGTAACATACCCGCTGAAGTGTCGACGGCTGACGTCCCTATTGCGCTGAAAGTCTTGTCAATAGAATTTAAGTAGGGAATTTCATCCGGAAGCAGCCAGGTTTCCTGAAGTGCCACTATATCAGAATGGCGGCATAGTTCTCTTACGTGATCAACAGAGCGTTTCACATTTTTGCAATTAAATGTACTTAATTTGTAAATATTCATTGTATGTTTTTGTTTAACCACCTTTATTCAAGTATTTTTTGAAATTTACAAATCTCCGAAAAATTATACCCTGAGGCCACAGTTCTGTATCTAAGAACAAGGACAGCTTGCTTTCGTTCACAAAAAATTTATATGCTGTGTAGTGTTTCTGGTTCTTAGAATCTATTCTCTCCAGGGTAACCGTCTCATGCGTTTTCGTTTGTATATAATCGATAATATCAGACTCCACCGTATCTTTGTGCACGTTCGATATAAAAATTGGGACTTTCTTATCAGCGGCCTTAAAGGTCCCTGCTATATCACGAGATACTCCTGCCTTTCCTGAGTACCTATAATTTAATTTTCTTTTACGCACCACAGTTTGCCATTCACCGTTATTTTGTGAATCTTGTTGCGACTTTTCATCATTAGGCAGCGAAGACGAATTAATCAGCTGTTCACTCCGTAACGGTTCGGACGGCTGCGCGGGTGCAGGAGGTTGGGGAGGCGGGGTCCGCGGTGGTAAGTCGTCACGGTGATTGAGACGGGACGATATCGAGCGGTAATGCACAGCTGACTCACAATTACCCACATTTTGTATTTGTTTGGGTACATCATTATGGATTTCTTTTTCCTTTTCTTCCAAACTCCTGGCTCCCTGTGTTGTCGCAGAGGCGGTCTCGTCAACGTAGGATATTCCTATGGGGCCACTATCCGCACACCAGGCTCCCCTTTTGCGATTCACTTTTTTAAACGGACTTGGCGGTATCGAACAGTACATCATCCGCGTTTCAAGCTCATCTAGGTGACTCTTTGTGACGTAGGATGATCTAATCTCCTCCACCTCACCCTGCAGTCGAGCTATATCCTTTAAAAGCTTGGTACAGTCCAGATGATCGAATGTCAACGGAGGTAGTTTTTCCAACTTTTGAGCCACAAACACGGGGATGATATTCGGTTCACATGTTTTGAACACTTTTATTATGTCCTCTAAATCACGCACCTCCTTCTTTCCCCTGCCTTTCGAATTGGTTTTACGTTCGTCGGCGGGCAACGATTCAAACAACAACAGTTTGGAATTCGCGATTTCTTCCTTTGAAAAAGCCGTTACACATAATCTCACTAAGGACACTTGATCCATTACCGAATTTTTGTTTTGTATATAGGCAAGCAATTCATTTATTACGATGTTACAACTATTACATTTCAAGACGTTAGACATCTTCGTAAGTTAATTTGCGCAACAAAAATGCACGCCCGTCACTGACCGATGCGCCGCGGTGACTCCCAGATACACTACTTTCCCAGATACACTAAATTATTGTGCACGATATAACGCAACAGGACCCATTAATAAGAACTCATAAAATTAGTGCAATCGTTTGGTATTGCAGCTTTACCACACTTTAAAGATTATTCCAAAAATAATAAAACCGATACGTTATCGATATACATCTACTTACATAACTGCACATCCCTACAAACACATTAGGGTTGTCGTGAAATGAAATTATACAAAGATTCACCTACACTTGCAATAACATACTGATTATTTCCTACAACCTTAACACAGCCACTCCCCCAATCGAAATTCAACCTTATTCAAATAGTTATACGATCGTGACAGATTGACAATTGTATGTTGGTATTTGTGAAGTTAAGACAACCTGTTTCTCAAGTGCGCTAATCCCTTTTATCTTGAGGTGACATGCCGCGGTTTATTATTTCGCTTCAGATATTTTGTTAATGCTGTTAAACGACGTTGTATAAATAATTTTCAGAGCCACTGTGTTGTGGTTTTGTTAAGCCAGGGTTATAGACTTATGGTTCATAGTAGATGACAATTACTTTAACGAATCATGTTTGAAAATGCGGTTTGTTTTGAAGACTACAGGGACTTATAGTAGCAGTCAGAAAAGTTTTGTTTTTAATAGCATGTTGCTACATAATTAATGAAAGGGATTAGCAGAAAGTTGGAAAAGGAAGGGAAGGTTTCGAAATAAACAACCCCTGCAACATTCTTTTATTTTCACTTATTGGTAGGTGGGTTTTCCGGGTGCTACTGCCATCTGACCTTCCAACCCTGAGAGGAGAACATGAGCCTGTCCGTGGTTTAGCAGGTGCACTAACTGGCTTGGATCTGGAAGATGTTATTAGGACCCGGTACACCTTTATTTTCACACTACCAATTCATTTATTTTGCTAGGTCCCTAGATTTCCTAAAGAGAGGAACGAGTTTTTTTATATAACTTAATTAAATAATCACCTGATGGAAAGCGGTTACCGTGGCCTATGTAATGGACGAGTGCAACATCAGGGGAGTCACACTCGTGCTACCAACCCTGTAAGAACAGGGAGATTCTCTGACGTCAGCAAAGAAGACAAGTAGGACAAGCGTTTGGTCTTCCCACTGACAGCACAAAACCTCTCTAGTGAGCTCTAGCTACCCTACCCACCACAGGGAACACATCACGGGGTTATTATAGCTGCAGTACTCTGTAGGCCGGAGGTACTTCCTCAGTCAGACTGCTCGATTAGGTCGGAAATACCGGCGTGTCCTACCTCCACCAAATACCGTACCGTATAAGTATAATATAAAATATATAACTCCGGACACGTATCTTGGACCTAAAATGTGCTCAAAATGTGCCCCATAAGCGCAGTACACATTTCTTGGGCGTCTTTTGAGGATAGGTCTTGTGCTACTGCGGTAGAGGAACTCAAATTCACCAAGTATAGATTATTACAAAGCAATCCACGGGTGCCAGAGCCACGTTTGTCTTGCGATTTAGGTCCAAGATACGTGTCCGGAGTTATACCTGCCTAGGTAGCAAGCAAACAGTATACTATTAAATCCTACATTCTATTGAGAAGATAATATACCTATATCGACAACAATGTATCGAATAATCTCGAACAAATGTCAGGTAATGAACATAAATCTGGTTGAAATGTAGCGAGCTGGCTAGAAATACTGGTGGTGTGCGCTGTGTTTTCAGTTAGAATGATGCATTGCTGTTTTATGGGCTAGGTAGACATATTTCAACGCACCATCTTTCACGTGTGGTACTTGCCTGTGAAATAGTTTGGCCATTATACTGCTAGAGTTGTCATATTACTGCCGTACACCTGGACACATTCAAAATGTATTATGTGGCCAATGTACTTATTTTCATCGGTATTTCTGTATTGTAGTGATAGACCCTTCGAAGTCAGAGTCTGCAAGGTTAGTTCCCGTTTAGTGCAAAGTTATGTCAAAGTAAAAGTAATTTACGTTTGGCAGTATGTTTATCCGCATTCTAGAAGCCATAACACAAGCTAGTTAAGCTATGCTTACTTAGGGTCTAGATAGCGTTGTGTAGAATGTCCTACAATATTTATTTATTTATTTATTCTGTATAGATCAATTACCGGTAGTCTAGCCATGGGGCAAGAATTTTACCCTTGACACTACCAGTAGTGCCATTGGGTAGTGCCACGGGGCAGTCACCAATACTTACAAATCGTCAAAAATAGAAAATAATAACAATTTGTTTGGCAAATGGACCAACACTCCCCCGACCTGAGAAGAAGATTCATATATCACATTCAGTGGGTTTTTTTAGTATATTACATATTTACTTTAGTGTGTTTACGTCTGACTTAGCCGTGTTGGTTCCTGGTGGAGTAGAATAGGCCACCCCATCTCTTCCTGTAAGTGTCGTGAAAGGCGACTAAGGGATGGGGCTGTTCTTCGATTGATCCGAAAGTAAACATACACCCCATGACAAAGTGCCCGCTAGATGGCAATAGGTTCATCGAGCGGGAGCGAAATCATAGTTGGCGAAATGTGGGTGTTAATACACCTCTGCCTACCCCTTCGGGGATTTACAGGCGCGAGTATATGTATGTAGACTTAAGGTGCGTACAGATTATGTAACATGTTGTATAACTTTGCAACATTGTACTAACTTCAGTGTCTACATTACTGAAACATGTTATATAACATTGTTTTATAACATGTTATGCTATATAATTTGTACGCACCTTTACATTCTAATTATAAAAAAATGCTTGAGTAGAATAGTGGTAGATTTGTCTGCATTTAACTAGTTGCATATCATGGAAGTCACCGGACAAGACAGAAGTAACAATACGATACATTTTTATTCTCTCGTACGTCACTACTACAACCCACACATCTTCCTACACAAATCTAAGTACAAGGAACTTGGTACGGATTTAAATACAACTAGTTAAACCCTCGCTAACTTGCTAACCTGTTGATTTAATCGTCGATTAGTCTTCATTAGCAGCGCTCAAAGCGGCTCAACACTAATAGTTACTAATAGTGTGTCGCAGCACTACAGTGGCTTAAGGTTGTCACGCATTAGTAACAGTCAATGTATTAGCAGGTGGTAATTAGTTATCTATACTAATATTATAGAGAAGATTCGCAGTATTCGTTTATAACCGAGAAGTTCTGAAACTAATGAACCGATTTTACCAATTCTTTACCTAGCCATGTTGGTTCCCGGTTAAGTCGAATAGGGCCACCCTATCTTTTCTTGTGGGTGTCGTAAAATAAAATAATTAAATAATAAAAATAAATAAATATTGTAGGACATTCTACACAACGCTATCTAGACCCAAAGTAAGCATAGCTTAACTAGCTTGTGTTATGGGTTCTAGAATGCGGATAAACATACTTAGATACATTTTTTTTTGTAAATACATACATATTATACATAGAAACACCCAGACCAATGCAAATATTCATATTTCATGCACACAAATATTTGCACTGAGCGGGGATCGAACCCGCGCCTCCTGCGTAGCGGCCGCGTTCACTACCGCTACGCCACAGAGGCAGTCGACGAAAAGGTGACTAAGTGATAGGGCTGTTCTCCATCCGACAGTAAATATACAGCCGATGACAAAGTGCCCGCTAGACGGCAATAGGCTTGCCCCTATGTGGGAGTGGGAGCGAAAATCAAAGTTGGCGAAATATGGGTGTTAATACACCTCTGTCTACCCCTTCGGAGATTTACAGATTTACGTGAGTATGTATGTTTAACTATTAGGTAGCTATTTTATTCAGAAGGTACCTACATAGGCTATTTTTTATCCCGATATTACAACATGATATTACTACGATGGTGAAACGGTAACCTCTATCTGACCTCATCATCATTATCTACTTCATCACTAACATCACTATCATCACTTAACTATTGTAAGATCCAATGTTACCATGTTTAAAGGCAAATAAATTATTCTATTCTATTCTATCATCATGGAGACGTACTTTCCTGATTGCATCCGAGGACGAGGTGAACTCAGAACTCAGGGTCCGTTTTATCTCTATCTACCTGTTGGTAAGTTATATTGTGGTCGATGATTGAGTGCGTTGCCTAGAACGTGTATATAGTACAGAAATGCAAACAAATAGAATTACTTGAGTGCTAAAACCACCATGTTTAATAAAGAATAATTCTGAATGGACTAAGATTTGAACTAGGCGCCATACTAACTTTTATTCAGCTTAAAAATATCTATCCAGCGATGTGACACACATAGCTATTCAAGGTAGGACCAGGTTTCATACAAAAACTGGCTTTCCTAGAATCCAAAATCGAAACTCAGAACCTCAAGTGTCACAATCACATTCATTACTACTGTACCACTGAGACAACCAACACTCGAATCTCCTAAACCCATAACACAAAAACGGCAACGGATATTAACGCCATAAAACAAAGGAACGCTACAGTACGAAGCATACAAATACTAATCGAATAACAGTACAATAATGTTGGGCTAATATTTGTGCTGTAGGTTAAGCATTTGAATGTAATACGAAACAATGATGGCGCGCACGCACGCCTGTCGTAAATACCTGGCGTTTATTGGTGGAGCGTTTGTATAAGCAAGCTTGGTTGACCCAGTAGCCTGTTAATTTAGTTTATAAAGGTATTAGCGTATGATTTGAAATTGACATTTGAGGGTTAGGATTGATATTAGCGCTTGTAACAGTGTTGATCAGTTATTGGAGACAAATAATGGAAAACATGGTAAATATCCCGGGTAGTGTTGCAGTATTAAGGGTTTAGTGTGCTGAAGGATCAGTGCGTACAGAGGTTCGGTGTCTATAGGGTTCAGTGTGTATAGGGTTCAGTGTGTACAGGGTTCAGTGTGTACAGAGTTCAGTGTGTACAGGGTTCAGTGTCTATAGGGTCCTACCAATATCCTTGAAGCCCAAGCCAATATTACCTTAATTCTGTGTACCTACCTGATAAACGAAAGATGAGTCTCTGGCGCGGATTTCCCTTTCAAGGTTGAGAAACGAGAAGTCAGGCGGCAGTAAAGTCCATAAACCAGTCAAAAAAATAAACCTCAAGTTCCAGAGCGTATCTAATAACGTCGAAGTGATATTTTGGGAATAGAAATTGGGTAGGTACATAAATGATCTATGTATCTGACTGAATTTATGTACCCATGTATTTTGATAACGGGATCAGAATTGCATACAAGCGGAGCCGCGGACAACAACTAATATTGGGTTACTAGCATAACAATAGTCAAAAGATATGCAAGACATTATTGTTAGAGTTGCAATCACAAGAATCCGATACCATTACTTACTCACACCTTTTAACTAAAACACTATCCGCCAACAAATGCCGCCATATTGTTCTACCAAACTCCTATCCAATTACAACACACCCCACCTTTACATCATAAATAGCGCGCTATTACGAACAGTTGCCGGTAATGTGGGCTAACATTAAGCGCGTTATTGTGTCTGTCTGCGCGTGTATCCGATGGTAGTACCTGGGGGTGTACCATGAGACAACCGAGACTACGGGTGCGAACAAAACGCGGTCGAAAGACACAGTTTTTGGCCATGTATGTACCATGAAGTAACTACGATTTTCTTAGGCTGAAGCCAAATGAGTGTAATTATTTTATTTTCAAATCGCGTAGTTTCGGTCGCTACGTTCGATTTCATAGATAATTTTGCATCACTCGTGAATCAAATAGGATTTTTGTATGAAACCGAGTGTAGCAGAAATTAAAAAACCGAAATTACGCAACTTACAACTCAAAAAATCACGCTCGTCTCGTTTGACTTCCGCCTTACTGTAGAATTTTAGCCGAATCGAAATGTTATAATACCGTCTTAGAATTTCAGGATAAAATGTATTGTATTTTTTTAAATTGACTGCCCGAAACTTCGGCCGGTAACGCCGGATGTATCATGGTAGGCCTACAGATCATTTAACATTGCTATTTGCAGCGTGAAGCTGAAAGCTGAAAGGTGCGAACGTGCTAATTTGTTTAACACACGCTCATTAATTGCATTCATATTATGAAGGGAATAGAATGATAATGTTATTGACGCTGAGTTTTTTTCTGGGCGATAGATTATTCGTGGAATACTTAAATGTTAAAACTTGTTACATATATCATATTTCAGAGCGAGAATCAGCGCAATAAAGAGAAATTTAAGTTTGTGCAATTGTGGTATGGAATTACTGCACAAACAACTAAAGATTTAGACGACTTCTGGAATTCGACCACCACTGAAGTGCACTTCGGCATTTCCTGATTGGTTTACCATGAATTTTACTAGAACGACCACAGCCTGACCTCCAACCCCTAGAGGAAAATCTGCGCCAGATAACCGGCTTGCAGATGAAATTATCTTCGGCCCGATAGCCCTTGGACCCCACCATCATAAATAGCATAATTGGAGAATAGCTTGAAGGTTACGACCACCAGTGTTGTAACTATCTATAAGCACCAAAACAAACGTTACTTCTTCATCCTAGCGTTAATCCCAGTTGAATCCGAAGGTTTCACCTCGGATTCTGTGTACCGCTTTACCAGCCTAACTGCGGACTGACTTGGCTGAACTTTGATATTTTACGTGAAACAACTGCCATCTGACCTCCACAACCCAGTAGCGATATTGGGCGATATTGAAGCACTGCAGCTCGGCCAGTTGTTGAACTTTTTAGGGCTCTAACCACCCCTCATGACTACCATAGACCTTCGTATGGCAATTCTCTCGCATAGGATTTCTTTTGGGTGTAAGAAACGATATTCAACTTCAATTTCTTCATTCAAGAGACAGCCAATATAGTGTTAGAATGATTTTTTCTGCTTACTTTCCTAATCTCCTGACTAAAAAATGTTCAAAATTTTCCCGATTTTTATGAAGTCAAAACTTTCTTCCTCTTAGCGTTAATTCCCAGTCGCATCCGAAGCTTACAGCTCGGAGTCTGGGGTCCGCTTTTTGCCAGTCTTAACTACGGATTTGGCTAGACCTCGATATTTTCTGTGAAGCGATTGCCATCTGACCTCCACATCCCAATGGTAACATTAGGCGATATCGAAGCTTTGCAGCTAGACTGTTGTTTTTGGATTTTTGAGGGCTCCAACTACCCGTAACGACTGCCATAGATGTTCTTATGGCAACCGGGACCGACGGCTTAACGTGCTCTCCGAGGCACGACCAGACCAATGCAAATACCCATATTTCATGAACACAAATATTTGCACTGAGCGGGGATCGAACCCACGCCTCCTGCGTAGCGGCCGCGTTCACTACCGCTACGCCACGGAGGCTGTTTTTATGAAGTCAAAACATACCGTGAGAAATCCAATCCAGCGAATAGCCTGTCCATCTGGTGGCGGAGTGTTGTTGATAGACATGTGTCGCGTATGCACAATGCTACTTCCCTGTTGGTGTTGGCGCGTGTGCGCAACGCGACTCGTGCGCAGATCTAATGTTGCTTGCGGCTGCTGAGTATGGAGATGGAATTGCGTCAAAACTATTTTATTTATATGAGAATTTCGAATATCCAAGACGTTCATGTAGCTCAGTTGGTTGGAGCATTCCTCTGTAAGGGAGTGTTCGTAGGTTCGAGTCCTTTCTTGAATGTTGACTTTTTAAGATTTAAATCTTTTCAAAATATTGTTAAGTATACAATTGTTCAAGTGATTATAACTTTAGTCAAAGATTCTAATCAGTTTTTGTGTAGTAATAGGGTTGTGATAATAATGATAATAAGGACATTTGAAGCAGGAGCATAGACTAGGAACAATAATACCCGGTTGCTTTGAAATCAGTAGCGAAACCTTAGATGATAATATCTTATTTCAATCAGGTATAACAGGTTCGATATCATCTTAGTGCAAATATGCATAAACACGTGATTAAGTATTGTCTACGTGTATTGGTCTGGGTATTTACCTACCCACTGAAATTTTCCCTTCAGTTAGATAACGTGCGAGGAAAGTGCATCTACGGTAATAAATCCAATAAAATCCATCTCCACACTATTAGTCACCGAACCGGTGAGTTAGCGACAGCGAAAAGCGATTATATTTAGCTCTCCACACCTAGGAAGTTCATTAAGGAGATACTATGTTGCTAATGCGCGCCGGCTCTAATTGAGTAGTTTGACTCGAGTCGCGAGCGCTCAGTAGCCGATGTGTGGTTTATGGCTATCTTTGACATAATTATATGGACGTGTACTGTTTAACTGGTCGACGTGGCAAATGGAGAAAATGTTAAGTAGTATTACTCTGGTCATCTGTCTTGGCTCACGATGTGCTATACGCGCAGTTCACGTTGTTTGGGTGTCTTTTGAGGATAGCACGGGGTTATACTGTGGTGGACGAGCTCAAATTCAGCAAACATAGATTATTAAAAAATAATCCGCGCGTGCCAGGACCTTATTTGTCTCAAGATTTAGGGATACGTCTCCCGAGATATATACAAGAATTTGTCCACATCAATGTAGGATTAACCTTTTATTTTCATGTGGAAATATTTACCGTTGACCACCAATAGGTACTCTAATTTCCTTCGTGATCATGGTGCTTGTAACAGCACCGCAAACTCCAAACAATACATGGTAAATATCCCGATAGTTCTAATAGTAATCCTCTCTCTGTTTCAAGATGGCCCTCGGGCATGGGAACCACGGAGTCAATTAAAAGTCAACGCAACTTCAACCTTCAACCTTCTATCCGATATTGTACAGAACTCTCAGTGATGATGTATGATGGTGATAATTTCTTATGCGTCCATTACACGGTAGGTTTTGCTGTCAGTTTAACCACAGTCACGGCTGTGATTGCCGAATAACCTATCGTATATTGCGGTGACTGATGGTTGCATGTAATGTCGGCAGTATAACCATCATTCAAACGTAATACATGACTGATGGCATGAATGACCGTTGCATGAGCGTGTAATGGATACCTTATCTGTTATTTTAAAGTTATCTTATCAGCCCAGGATCCGCTTACTTCTTTTTTGGCTGAGATGGTTATTCTGGGAGCGACTACCGACTGGCCTCTCATACCGAGAAGAAAACCTGCGCGAAAGCCTCATCTGTCAATGAGCAGGTGTACTGGCTTAGCTAGCCCGGTAAGTCACGGTGGGCCCTATATACCTACCTAATAATAATATAAGATATTAGAAATCAGTAAATTATTGAAAACCCGCAGCAAACCCGCAGTAAGAACACTAGCCACGAGAGCACATAAATTTAACTAGTAAATGAACCCGGCGCGGCCCGTGCCTATACATCACGATGCTGCAAGGGACTGCAGGATGCATTTTATATTAGATATATAATTTATATGTGTATTTTATGACCCATGTAAATTATGGGCGGAGCTTAAGATTGTAAGCTATAAGATTTGTTGGTTGTTTCATAAACGGTAGAAGCGATACCACAATAAGGAAGATTTTTTTCGTTTTGAGCATCAGTGGCATAAACCGGAATATACTAATTCGTTTTGATCACAAGTCCGTATTCCAGAATAACGCTCAAATTCTGAATCAACACTTACAATGACATTAGAACTGTTAAGAGATCCGATTCTCAGCACTCCATGGATTCACCGCGCGGTCCCCGGGTCCATAGCGTGATACAGAGAGGAACACCATGATGGCGACGGGACTTGCGACCCGGATGTAGTTTAAGGGTGGCCACCTTGTGATGCATCAGCGCTCACCTCCACCGCCAGTAGTGTCCCCCCCCCCCCTACCTATCCAAATTTGGTAGGATCCTATCAATGCCGCTTTGGATATTCGATTTAATAAAGAGCTTACTGAAGCTCTTGGCAATCCGACGTCTTTAAGTTGTACAGAGATTTAAGTGGAATTCCCCTTGCTCCTACTTCTACGGCGTAGAGTTTAACCACGTAGCCGTTTTTGGTTAACTCGTTAGTCAAGTCAAAGTATTTGTTCGTCTTTAAAGCGTGGTCATTAGGTATGTTAGTTTCCCATGGTACTGTGAGTTCTACAAGCACTGCACGCATATGCGATGGTGAATCATCTCCTCCTCCTCTCCTCCTCGTGTCTCAGTCCTCAGATCTAGTTATAAATCAAGTTTCAGAACAGAGTATGTATCTTTTTGGAATACGGGCTTTAGTCTTTATTTTCGAATATAAAGTAACACAGTGAAGACGGGGTTATACAGGGTCTTTTTTTCGTGTGGAAATACCCACAGATACCACTTGAAATGGATGGACAGCACCTGAAAAACTATTCTTTGGATCGCACCTCAGCTCGGCAATTGACTGCCTGATTGGCAGTCAATTGCCGATTTAAAATGTTATTTATTTCTGTGGACCATTGAATTAAATTTAGTCCATTAAACAGTAGGTATTAATATTCAACTATACACAAAAATAGCAAATTTTCAAAAAACTGAGCTAGGACCACCAACGATTTTATAATCTTCATTAATCGAAAAAATTAACTGAATTTCTACGATGAGGCATATTTACTGCAAGTACGTACAATTAAATTCGCCACAGATTATTAATAATTTATTTTTGAGGAAAAAAAAAGTAAAATATTTAGTGGCATATATTAATTCGCGTTGAAGATCCGTCACTTCACGGTAATTAAATGTCTGTGTGGGCTTTCATCTTGACTGCACGTAATTGGGGTAGGCAGGGAAACTAGCCGGTCCATTTAGTGTTCCGTGACAGATATATTGATGAAGGTTATTGCGAGAATGGTAAAACAACGATATTAAAACGTTATAAATTATTGTTGTTGAGTTTTATAGACAATAAGAAACGCAATGTCTATAAATTAATAAATTTAAATGATATTGTGAAGAACTTAAACCATTTATATTCAGAGTACGTACGATAACATAACTTCAGTTGGTTCTAATACCATAACAATAACAGTGAACATTATGAAGGATACGAACGAACAATGAGTTGTATAATAATGTTGAAAATATAATGATACCTATTGTAAATTTTCTACTAATTAAAAGTAATGTTTACTTTTTTTTTCTTTATTTACATAATAAATAATTATTAATTATTAGCCTTGACAGAGTGATCTATGCCGCTAGATCTACAAACTTGACATTTTATCATCTTTACATGTATCTCCTACATTTTCTTATCTCTAATAAGGAAATGGATAAGGGTTAAAACACGATATATTTCCGTGCGAAGCCGAAATAAACCCTGCCTAGAACCGTCAATTTCAAAAACAACGTACTTATTATCGTTTCAATATCGTTAGTCTCGACTTCAACAAACTATATAGATACACTTTTAAAAGAATAGTTCCCGTCTCTCAGTTACCAATTAACAATCGTACGAAAACAATATTTTTACAACTTCCCACCATTATAACTATTGAAAACATTTTTATTATGACACCGTGTGCCAAAAGTCTAGCATCTCCACATTTTATAGCCATGTCGTGAAGGATATAAGCTGTTAAATTAGAAATATAAAGTAGTTTTTATTGGTTTATATAATAATACGTGTATAACACTAGAGGAATGCTATTTCGTATTGTTGTATTATTTGGTACATGTATTCTAATTATAAAATGTTTTTTCAGGTTTTTCCACTAGACCAAGTCTGAAATAGTGGTTCTTTGTAGCAGCAAAAGGTTCTTTTAGGGTCGGCAGCACGAGTGTGACGCCCCTGATGTTGTATACGTTCATAGGTCACGGCAACCACTTCCCTTCACGTTGGCCGTGTGCTTGCCTCCCACCTAAGTGAGAGAAACAAAAGAGAGAAATATCTACAAAAGATCCCTGAAGGCCCATTGATAGCGGGCAACTTATCACTTTATTAAGGAATCAAAGAAGGTGACTCGCTCGTATCTCGACAAGGAAGCAGGCTCACACTTCCCCGAAGAGTTGAATTTCCTCAAAAATATTTATTTCAGTAGGCACCTATCGCGTAATAAGCTCCCACAATAGCAGCTGGTTTGGTCTAACTGCAAGCTGATATCGCCATCGCCAATGGATTGTGCAGAACTGATGGCAGTCGCTTCACGAAAAATATCGGGTTTTTCAAAACCTGCAGATAGACTAGAAAAAGCGGACTGGGGTCCGGGGACTCCACTTGGGTGAAAGCTTCGGATGCGGCTGGGGTTAACGCTTAGATGGAGAAGCAGGTTTGGTTCTAGTATTTCACATCACCATTAACCATGCGTACTATAATATCTCCCAAAATATTATGCGTAACGTTCTAATCAGATAAAACGTCAAAAAAGCCCCTAACAGCGCAACGAAATGAACGCCCAACAGAGATGAAAACCTCCGTATAAAATCCTCTTATGAGAGAGCAATACATTGTGCACTTTGCGCGAAGTTAAAAAACTAAAAGTAGGGGATTAACCGACGTTCTGAACGAACGCCTAAGGTGAGGGTACACGGCAAACCACTCAGATTGCCATTAGACTCACGCTGTGCCGTGTGTTGAGGTCTTAACGCCCGATTGTAGAACGCGTTGGCAACTTTTATTTTTTTACCATGTAATTGTTGTTTTATTATTTTAATATTCTTGTAGACGCGTTGGACGTCATAGGGCTTTATGGAAAAAGTTGATAAGTAGATACAGTCACCCGTAGAAGTTTTTCGTCGTCTACCAGCCCCCCTAGACAAGTGGCAATTCGTTGCTCAGCGTATGATGGAATAGAATGCCAAATGTATGGGATTTGACGTATATGACAGGCGTCAACGAATGTCAAAAACGTCAAATCCTATACATTTGTCATTCTATTCCATCATACGCCGAGCAACAATAGAGGGGCTGGTTAAGTTTTCAGTATCATTATACTGTTATTGATTCACAGAGTTGGTAGAACAATAATAACTTTCTTTGATCTTCAATTCCGTTTGTAATTACTTTTTAATCCTTTATTTTTTTTTGTTATTAAGTTTATGTATTTTTTCATGAATATTTGCAAAGCTAAAGCATTTTCGCGCTAAAACTGCAACTTTTCAAAAGGACGCATAAACATGTCGTGTGGCTATAAAATAAGCGGGCAAGTGTCTTCTCCTCATTATTCTCGACAAATGCGTGTAATGAGAATATACGACGAAGCCAATTAGGTACGGGCTGGCGTCAAGTAATTGTGTTGTGACAAAACGGCAAAACTGATGATTATTTTGTTAAGTGATGAGTATAATGGCGAAGACAAATTTAAAAGTGATAATTTAGCCAAAATCTTGGGAGTGAGCTGTTGATTTGTGAGTTTAACTTTGTATCAATACAATTATTTTTGATAATTAATGTCATACAACATATTTTTCATATCATATGACATTAAGTTCGTATCTTGACTAGAAAAGCTCTTAACTTATTAAAATTATATTTCTGACGTAGAAAGTTAGCTATAGTTTAATGTGATTTTCTATTAGGTATGTACTATGGTGGTAAATAATACAAAAACTATGAATGATAAGATAAATTTATAAGACCAGAAAACACAATTATCGACTACGAATCACTCACACTCACTCATATTTAAAAAAAATTTTTTTTTCATAAAATTATTTTATGATAAAACAGAATCAATTTTCATAATCATTAAAATTAATGTTTAATACAGTTTCAATATCGAATTAAATTTACTAAAGTAATACACTTAATAAATGACAAGTCAATGTACAAGGAATCTTAGGTCCTTCCTCCGTAACTCAGGTATGTAAATGCGCCGTAAGCGACACGCGGGTGACGCTCGTAACTCGCTGTTTTTATGGCCCGACACCCACGCGCACTCGTAAACAATTACTTGTGTTATTCGTTTAGGAACGTATGACGAGACGACGCAATTTTCTTACAATTTGCTGCAATGCTGTTAAAGAACGTAACTGAGGTGATATTATGGCTGTAAGTTGATATTTTTAACGGTTTTTCAGACAGACTCGAGCGGAAAATTTAATGAATATGATATTATTTTTTAAACTTTTAGAAATGTGTGCAATTAGGTGCTTACACAGGTTTTCCGATTCTGGTATCTCGGGGTTGGAGATTGGCACGGCAGTCATTAGTATAGCAGTAAAATTCACCATCAAATTATGAGAAGGAGGGCATGGGATGTATCAGACTGTGCGAATGTTTAGATATAGAAGAGAAAAACCTTAAAATAGACAGGATTTTAAGAAAAGACGAGAGCATAATGGTCCACTAATGTCAAACTAAGTGCAAAACAAATCATAAATTAAAATCCCAATTATTTGGTTTGTACGAACTACAAATTACATCTAAATAACATTTTTGATTGGCAATCAGCCGTTCTCTTAATATAAGTATTACTGCATTGTCCATATTACCGCTGCATCGGGGCATCAAACTGATTGGTCCATCGCGGTCCAAACGGTTAATTTTGTATTTCGTATTGCCCGAATGGCCTCTCCGTCAATACAAGCTCGTTGATACAAATAGGCTGCACAATTTGAAGGTAGTTCGCGTTAATTGGTTTGGGTTAATTTGATTGGTAAATAGGTGGGACTGCATTACTAGTGGGTAGATGTGGTATGTACTATAACAGACTGTGTGTGTAATGAATGAACCCATTTTTGGTACGTCCCGCCTACTACGAAATTATTTTGACCTTTTCAGCAGCAGTCGCGTTTAGGGTTTTTATTAATTTATTTTATTTTATTTATGTTTTTTAACTATGATGTAGGTATTTTATATATATTATTTTTTTAATTTCATTCTAATTTTCATATTCATTATTGAATTATTGCACAAACGAAATGAAAAGCGAATTCATCTTGGAACGACTAAGTAGTTTCATAATATAATCATTAAGTGCGTGATATTTTAATTAATTAATTCAATTATTCTTATTGACAATTTTATGTCTGTCTATGAAATCGAATAAAAATGAGATCAATATTTTCGTTTCAGAGTAACAAAAAACCTTGATATTACAGGTGGTTGTAAAATGTTCTGGATCTTATTTATTTATTATAGCATCTTTAATTCTGGTAATAAACCATTTAAACAAATATTCTTTGATTAGTTGCTATCTTTAATATTTCTATGCTAAATTATAATACCATTTCTGTACAGGTGTAAAAAGTACAAACAGATAGTTAAACAGTTTAAGTATGAATTATATTTACTAGATTTATACAACATACAATTTGAACTAACGTCACCGAACTTCGCAAAATTAACTCGACACTACAAATTAGTGGAGGCCGGACATCGTGTATAGCACGCTATTTAAATTCCGAATGCACACCGCAAATATCCGCGTATCCGCGGAAATATCCGAAATATCCGCGATATCCGCCACGGGCGAGTGCGCCCGCACAAATAAACGGTTGATTTGATCAGCCGCTTTGCCAGAACGATATTCGTTGTGAAGGACTATCGAAAAAAGTCGAATGGATCCGATGAATTGCGGATTAAAGTGTTAAGGTTAATGAAATGTGTGCACCCTCGTTTGTGCGGTGAACACTCTCGCTATTTGTTTGTGGGATGTTCCTAATTTCTATTTTAAAGTAAGGCCGTTAAATTGCTAACGGTCTTACTATCGTCCGGTCATGAAAATTAGAAAGCACATCGTATGACTCTCTCTAAATGCAATAAGAACGAGTGGAATGATTGGACTTCTGGAGCACTGGACAGACTAGGAGTGTTTCTTTATTATACTACTTAGGTCACAGATAAGCACACGGCCCTCCTGATGGTAAGAGGTTACCGTGGCCTATGTGTGTTCAGCAGTGTGTAGAGGTTTACAAGTACAGTAAGCTTCAGAGAAAAGGGACCCCCCTTGATAATGACATGAAAGCTTTGAAGTTTTTTGAAACTTTGTGTAAATGTCATGTTGGTCTAGTGGTTATGACCTATGCTTTGTGAATACGGTAACCGGGTACGACTTTTGTTAATTATTATTTAAGGAATCAAATTTTATAGTAGGTATGAGGTTTGTAAGAAAAGATAGGCTTGTTGTATAAACAATATTAATTTATTTCTCGAATTACATTTCTAGGACTACATGGAGTCCATTTCCTGGTTGAGTATACAGTTTTTCTATCTGAGTTAAATTGGGGTTACTTATTTTTAGATTTACTTATTTTTAGAACGTAAATTTATTGACAAAACACAACACCCTAAGTATAAAATGTTTACTTCACTTAGGGTCTAAGTGAAGTATAAAATGTTTAATATTACACATAGTTCTAGAAACATAACTACAATATTTATTTACTTATTTATTTAAAGTTGCAAACATTAATTTTTTACACTCTGTATAATCTTTGAATAGAAAAGAATGGTTGAAAAATGAAATGTTATTTATGCCTGTGAACCACAAAGAAAGAACCAACATGCTAAACTATAACAGTATAGCAATATACATCTTCCTCTTTGATCACATTTTCTGATAAGTAACCCTTTTAACACAACATTAGAAAAATATGTGAGGTCAGATGGTGCATCGTTAACACATTAGAAGATTACTAAACTTGTAAACAAGAGTAATGGGATTAGGTATTAATAATAATATAATATTATTATTATGAATGTTAGGACACTATTTCGCATTAGTTCCCAAGTTCTGTTTACCTTAGTTCCAGTTTAAAACCATCTGACCCCACAAGTTTTTTATAGGATTAAGATCCGGGCTTTTAGCCGGCCACTCAAACACATTTATATCTTCTTGTGCATTTAGCCAGTCTTGCACAATTCGGGATGCACTAAAGGGTTATCATGAACCAGGTAAATTTTGTCCTTCTGGATATGCGACCCGCACTGATTATGCGCAGCATTACGTCTTTCAACACTTCAAGGTATCGCTCACTGTTCATGCGGCCACCTATTTCCACTAGCTCGCCTGGGCCCATTGAAGACATCCATCTCCAGTAACCTAAAATAATAAACCTTTTCAAATCTGTTTTTTTTTTTTGTGATTTTATTTTAAAGAATATTATTACAATCATTTACTTACCTACCTAATGTTAACCGCCGCTTGTTCTTAAGTCTTATATGTTTTTAGGGTTGAAGGGTGCCACTGAGTGAACTTCCACAATATCATGGTGCCGTTCTGATTCATGAGTGTAAGCAACTAGGCGAGGTCCTTGGCGTTCACATTTTTTATATCACCCGTCGCTTGATACCTTCGAATCCATCTACGCACTGTATTTCTCTGTAATGAAAATGATAATAAATAAAAGAAACTCCAAAAATCTAACTTGTAAATGAAAAGGTAACATGATTAAGCAATAAATAGGTATATAATATATTTTTATCGTAACTCTTACCGTTATGCCTCTATTCTTGCTCCCAGAGAATAACAATTTTAGCTTTCAAAAATGTTGTTCTTCGAACCATACTTTCAATTTACTCAAAAAACTGATCAACAACTTAATAAATTGAATAATATTACGAGGAGGATTAACACCAATGCAAATTAGCTATCACGAATTATAAAGTTACCTTCAATCACAGTTTAGTAAATAAGGCAAAGAAGTATTCTAATTGCAACCTTAGCGCGCTGTTACAGATATTAAAATACTATAGCCGCAGCTCATACAGCAGATAAGTTTTTGAAGTAAAAAACAAAATGACGGTAGTGCAATAAGCTGTATCAAGCGTAATCTATTGAACTAAACGAGAAATCTATACTAATTTCAACCTTATCTTTCAGTCAATTGAGCAGTTATTATTATCACATATGGTGTAGTTGAAATTTAAACCTTAATGTCTACAAAATAACACCGTAATCAACTTTGTTCGATAATAGGAGTAGGTAATGTTATTCATTTTTTCGCCATTATTATCAAGTGAACCGTAGCCTAGTGGAGTAAGGCGCGGTCTAAGTAATCGGCTGGCGCTGGAGATGCGGGTTCGTATCCTCAAACGGCACATAAATTAATGTGGCATCTTTTTGTGAGTACCTATGTTGTATCTTGGTATACAATTGAGCCGAAATACGAAAAATATCAGAAAATTACAAATATGAACATGCAAATAAAAGGCAGATGAAGCTGTTTGCAGCTCAGCGACGATCGCATCGCGTGACGTCATTCGTGAGTCATGTGACGCGGCCGGCGCAGGCGGCGATATTCTTTAAGTATTGAGGGGGTCTGTTTTCTCTGACGCTGACTGTACATATCTAATCTGTAGTATAGGGTCGCAACAAGACCTATGGGACCAAGCCAACCTTACCTGCAAGCATCACTCCTGCTGATTGACGGTCAAGGCTCTGGCGTAGGCTTTCTTCTCAGTATTGGGAGGTTAGATGACAGTCGCTCTCATAAAAACCCTATAAGTCAAGGAAAAGAAGGAGTAGGTAATTTAAACGGATCCCGGACTCCGAGGTGAAAGCCTCAGATGCAACCAGGGAACAACGCTATGATATTAGGACCATCCACGGAAGACATAATTATGATTGACTGGACCGGCTTTCGGGTTCGGACTGTCTCTGAATCTGTCAGTCCAGATTTAAAAGGCGCAGTATACTATCGCAAATTTGACTACTGATTCCAAACTTCATTATGAAGATGACACTAGCTAATGAAATGATGGTGATAATAATGATGATGAAAACTAATCAACACTATCGGTTTTTTATAATGTGTTAATCGGTAACGTTATGTGGAACGAATCCCATATTTCAAACGAGGCGAAACATTCCGTGCCAAATTGATTAATTCAGCTCTAACGTTGCACTTTAAGAATTATTTCTTCAAAAGAGTTGTATTTTGTGAAACGATAGTTACTGTTTTAGTCGCAATCGACAGTATTTTGGTTGTTATCTTAAAAGAGAAACAGTTGGGCAAAAAGCTTCGGAATGTTAAAAAACTTCTAACAGGTTAGTACTTAAATCGACGCCAAGAAATATAAAGTTTTAAGAATGAAATTTGAAATTAGTATGCTAAACTATTCAAATCGAATAAGATAGCTAACACAGCTCAGGTGGGACTCGAACCCGCGATCTTTCCCTTACAGAGGGAATGCACTTTTGTAAAACAAATAATAGCGGGGCTATAACAACTTCTTAAATATTATACGAGTATAAACATAATCGATTTTATTATATCGTAGAACTATATCAAAGATACGCACAGTGTAGGTAATCTTAGAGGTTTGGGCGCGGATTTCAGCACTATTCGACTGAAGATCTATTCCGATCCAATACTTAATGAAATTTTATTTCAGTCTTCAATCAAGCTTACGACACAAAAGAAGAGAAAAGATTTCATAGTGTGGTTTACAGATACGATCTATCTATCTATAAACTAGAACATCACAATGAAACGCATATTATTTGTCATATTGTATGCTGCACCTCATCTATTAGAAACTAATTCTCGACCAGGTAAGCTAGTTCTTGTATTTTGTTATAGTGCGTGCAAGTGCACAAGGTCCCTATCCGCACTCCTTTAGTTATTTTTTTAATATTCTAAATAATTACAGATACGGAATGCATGTCCGAAGCTGACTGTAATCCAGTGTGCATCCAACTTGGTATCATCCCAATGGACTTGCTGTGCCACACAGGTAAATGCTGGTGTCGTCCAGGCTGGCACCAGCCCGCAGCAGGCCAAGAAGAACCACGGTTTGAACTCTACGATTCCAAATAAAGCTATGTTGTCATCAACATTCATCATCATCATTAAATTTTAGCGTAGAATCTTTCTTCCTTATCTCTTTCCGCTGTGTGAGAGAACAATATCCTTACAATTTAATTAGCCGCTATTGTTACTGTGCAGTGGGGAATAAAAAGCATAGCAAAGTGATACTAAAAAGTATTGCTAATAAATTTTGAACAGGCGTTATATTTTCTAAGCTTACTGAACTAAGTTTTGCACATTGAGTGCAGCCTTTAACAATCTAACATCTATTATATTGCTGCACCATCTGACTACATAAGAAGGAATATTTCTCCCATCATATATCATGAAACCGCACCATAAAGATACATAATCAATTTTAGCAGGTTGACTTCGATATACTGATTTCTCATACTAGTTAATCTAAGTACAGTATGTTTCTAAGTACAATATAAGTTATTACAAAGGTAGGTGGATATCGCGGAGGTTGAATGAGCTGCAGATGATGTGAAGCGCTCGTTAAAAAGTTAGGCAGTGAAGCCTCGCCTGCGACAGACTGCCACAATGGCGCGAGGTGAGATGCGGCACTACAGGGTGGTCTACAAATATTATCTCACTAACAGTAATTACTAATATTTTTCGAGCAGGTATCCAAATGTGCTAATAATAAATACTGTGATGTCAATTTGTCTCTGCATCATCAATTTCTGATCGTTTTTTTTTTTTCAACTTAAATGGGACCGACTTTCCAGTCTGTGATGCGGCGGATACATTTTTATAAGTTTTTATTGGATTTTGGATGGTACTGTTTTTATACATATACTACTCTGGATACAAACGATACAATTAGTGCTTGTAAATTACAAAAAAGCATGAAAAATTCGCTTCAGCAAATCGTCTTACGAGCACTTGCTAGTATTTTGCATTAGCATACTTATATTAAGGAAGGAAGGCGAAGTTTTAGAAATAATGGCGCATATTAGGAGAGGCATATGTCCTGCAGTGGACTGCAATGGGCTAATTTATTAATTGTTACTTATAATAAAAACTGTTAATTTAAAATTATTATTAAACCTTCTTGGCAGTCGGGTAAAAATAGGTACATCAATTTATTTATAATGACAATATAATATAAAAATCCTACTTCTTCTTCTATCGTGTCGACGGCTATAAGTGATAGTCCAGAGATGTATGGTCTGCTCCGACAAGCATCTCTGTGAGTCTATCTATCTCAAAATCCTACTAATTGAAAGCTTCACAAACGAAATATTAAACTTATTGTAACATCCTGTAGATGAAATAGGTAACAAGCTTAAGCAAGCATGTTTTGTCTCTTAGTTAAATCTTTGTTCGCGGTGATCCTCTCGTGTCACCTCTCCCCTCTCCTCCCTCTCCCCCTTCCTGTCAGCGGTGACATCAAACGTGGAGGAAGAGGAGCCTATTGTTCAATGAGATGAGCATGAATTGCGGTAGATCGGTTATTTTGAGATGGATGAATTGTTGTTTCTGTTTGAGATTTTGATAACATTATTAACTAAAATGTTATTACAATGCAATTTTTTTAAATACAAAATAGTAGAATATGCAGGTGTATTAAACACTCACACACTCACACACTTTACTGTCACAGGATCTTTTTTCAGATTCCTTATGGCTACTAAACAAAAATATTTTTCGTAGGTTACATACCTACTGCTACTTTAGTGCACTACTTTCGTAGGGCACTAAAGGTATCTACTTAAAAAACTTTACTCTGTATATGATAGTTTTTCGAAGATAAAATAGTGACCGGCAAATACATCGTGGATTTAAAAATGGTATGAGATGTAAATCGATACCTCCCATCTCATCCATGATAGGTACATCTAAGTAAGCATTTTATATAAATGAACTTTTCTACAAGGAAATTCTCAAATGTACACAGCCTGTACACATTCTAACGTAGGTATAAAACTATTAGATAACGTATTTCCAGGATTGTTACAAATATCATAAACGTATTTTTATTTACGAGATCTCGTCTTACAGAATCACGCTCATACACACACAGTGTGAGTGTGCCACCATCAAATCAACTACCCCTGACCTATCGTTATTTACCCCACCTTTAAGATTGCCAGATAAAAAAATGCTCCCTGATTTATGGTAGTTTTTTCTCCGATAAATAGTTGTCTTAAGGGCTGGTAGGGCGTTCTGCACTCATTTTTCTAAAGGTGGATATTGCCTTTTTTGCTGATAAAGATATGACGAATGAGGTAGGTGTAAGATAGTTTATGTCCTGTCAGATTTATAACATGGGTTTTTATTTTACGATCACTTTATCATAGGTGTGGTTTTATTTTTAATATTATTCTCTTTATACAATTGAGGAAATGTTTATCGTGGGTTTTATTGAGGATTGTAAAGAATATTCATTTGTTTTTACATTCAACCCGTCATGGACAACACCCTGCTGAATGGTAAGAAGCTAAGGTAAAAATACCTGCTAAAAATTCATAACACCATAACTTTAATTTTCACTTAAAATGTTTATCCCACTGCTGGGCAAGAAGCAATCACTCCCTTAAATTAAACTTGTAATTTTGTGTTATGGCTATTAGTGTGCTATTTTTCATTTCTATTTTATTCTAAATAGAATGAAAACAATACTATTTACTTAGTTCGACTTAACGTTTGTATTAATTGATCAAATCCACTCTAAGATGGATAATTTCTTCTAGAATGACACTTTCGTACTGAATCTCGATATATCTGAGTAAAGATTGACATAATAATATATTGTTTATACAATTCTAAAATACAGGCCTAACACATTAAATCATTCAGAAGAACGGTATCCATAGGTATAACACAGAAGACGCAGTGTGAGAAAGTAAATGATTTCCATGAAGCTGAGCACGCAGCATCCCAGGAACAAGCCCGCCATACCTCCCACGGCAACTGGAGAAAAAGTCAGAATCTTGTTATTAAGTGTATACAATGAATAGTCACAGCGTTACCTAGACTCACAGTAACCATAGATGAACTAGCTTGTGTTATGTGTACTAGATTATGGCTAAAAAAATGAGTCTAAGTACGTCTTGGACACATTTTACAAATACATAATATTTATATGACTAGATATTTGTTACTTAATATAGCTTAATATACCTAGTACATCAGTGAAACTGAAGATGATGTCTCGCTTGTATCTCACTCGTGGATACGTCACCATACCCCACTGCAGATCTGTGTGCGGTAAAATTGATTGAAACACCCCCTAAAACAGTAGCACAAGATTAAAAGGTAGAAATATAAATTTTCATTGGCAATACTACCTACCTACAGCCTACAGGAATGTGGTAAAGTTTCAATGGGGGCTTGACACTGGCGTCTTACCATTAATAGTTTTATAAACATTTACCATTTACTTGACATTGGCAAAATTGTGGCGATTTGCTGCAGAAGTCATGAAAAAGAAGAAGAAGAAGAAAATATTTGACCCAAAACGACAAACAGAGTAAACTAAATAAAATAGCTTGTAAACATACGCCGGGGTGCAGCACATAGTTGACATCATCACACAGAGGAAGACAGTCGCATTCAATCCGCTTGCCATGGTCATCTTTCAATCGGTACAGCTCATCTAAAACGTAAAGCTTAAGCATTAGACAAACTAACAACACATACAACAGAATAACAAATAGAAAATCTATTATAATAAAACTATATTTAAATGAATAACAATTAATTTTAGTACCTTTGTGTTTTGCTAAACAATGCAGGCCTTCAACGTTGCATATTTTTTCATCACCTGTAAAATGATTTCAACATCCTTGCTGAAGTTCAAACTTTCTAAAAACTTGTTATAAAGACAATTTCAGGATAGTCAGAAATTATAGATAACGAACACAAAGAGAGATTAGATTTAATCTAAAAAGATTGCACTATGCGTGCAAGAAATTAATTCAAAATGCGATGTGACCATTGTAGACCAAAGCGCACCAATACATTTTATCAGATATTACGTGATGAAATTGATGAATGAGAGATACTTCATTCCTTGTCTCTAAGAATTATTACAATAATTTAATTTGCAATCGAATTATATCAAATTCAAGATTTAAAAAGAATCTTCGCATAGTTATTTCATCGTCTTATTTTTAGCTGCGCAAATCTGGCTTTCTGTATGAAAGTACGGGCTAAATTTAATAATGACTGACTTACCAATCCTCCTATAAAAATGAGGTATACAGTGACAATACTTCAGACACAGTCGTATCCGACACTCGATACGACACATCGTATAAGTGTAAATAGTGTTATGTTTCAGATTGTTCTCGTTAGGGAATCTGCAACGACGCTGACTTACAGTTAACCTGAAAAAATATTGTATTACCATTATTGTTATTATTTTAGAATACAAACCCAAATCTTCGTTAAGGTTCATTTAGGCAAGGAGAGTTTTTTTTTTATTTTTTTTTTTATACCACTTATGTGGCAGACAAGCACACGGCCCACCTGATGGAAAGTGGTTACCGTGGCCTATGGACGTATGCAACACCAGGGGCGTCACACTCGCGCTGCCGACCCTTCTTCCTTTCTCGCCTTCAAGATACGATTATCGCAAGGACAGAAAAAAGTTGCTTTGTCTAAACATTCACAGAAACAATAGTCGCGTCGTCCACGCCTAGCGAGAATTGCCTCGCAAAAGAATGTTGATAGTGTCAGACCGACACTATCAACATTTTTTTCAAGTAAAAACCGTATGTCAATTTTCATAGGCGATGATCATAGGCGATTTTGTCACTTGCGAGTCTGGTATAATATAATCGTAGGCAAGAATTTAGTGTTTGCCTGTGTGTAAACACTTTGATAGGTATGGCGATTATTGCTATTGGTACTCGCGTACGATTTTTCGGACCTAAACCTGCGAGAAACTCTATCCGTTTAAATGACGCCTTGTTTATTTAATACCAACCAGCAAGGTTCATTGTCGAAACCATAGCTAGAGGCGTGTATGTCTGCATAGGCCTACAATATTCTCAAAAGACTGCTTACTCTGCTGCTTTCGAGGAGGTATACACAGCTACAGCGGTGACATAAATCTTTATGTAATGATCTCCAGGCAACAGATGATACTTCGAAGTTATTTCTGGAATCTCTTGAGGCCCGTGTATGTAGACCTAAAAATTTACTTTCTACTTTAGTAGTTTGAACAGTTTCGTTTTTAATATAAATAGCATTAGAATCTTTACCATCAGTAAATGAGGCCGTTTCAAGGTTATTTTAGCAAATACTTCACCATCAAGGGGATGAATATAAATTGATTCGTTTTCGTTTTGTATTATATCCCATCGTTTGGCGGCCCTGTACCTGCAGCAATTGAAGAAGTAAGTATGTAGTTCGCTTTCATTATGTTCGTTATTAAGTGTTAATGTATGATGTAGCATTGTTATGAAGTAAGAAAGTACGTTGAGGTCTTAGTTGTTCGTTCACTGATAAATCTTAAAAGCTGATAATCCGTGTTGTGACGAAGAAAGAATACGACTATACTTATCCAAAGGGTGTCGTAAGAGGTGACTAACGGTAAAGATGTGAATGAAATCTCGAAATAAAACCCTGTACTAACCCGTCTGGTCAGCGTGGAATCAGTAGGCATGTCCAGCAGTGGATTGCTATAGGCTAATTGATTGATTAAGTTCTTTAACACTAGTATTATTGATGCTATGCAACCTTGGAGTAAAATGGAAGAAATATGTAGTATAATGATCCTTGCAAGATGCTTGACAATTTTATAGCAATTAGCTCCTGTTTTCCTCATGGGCCAACTACGTATGCACAACTAGTTGTGCCATGAGGGATATTTTTTTTAAATCATTCCCATTGGCACAACTGAATAATTTTCAATTAATATTAGTTCCTCTATATACAACTATTTCCCTTCAACGCATTTCCCTTCAGATGGCTACGTGAGCATAATCTCTGCTTTATGTATGTAAATTAAACGAGTAAGTTAATTGAAAGTTAGTTAAGGTAGTTTCCAGGCTTTGATTCGAAACTCCGTCGGCTGGACTTCTGAGTGCATCATTTTTAAAACACAAAGTTTTAGTTTCAGGACAACTTAGAGATAACTGTCTTACCTGAATAGTAATGTTTCCTTAGCCTGTATGCTAAGCAGTCATGAAAAAGAATGTCATGTCAAAAGTACTTACGCTGGAGAATTATATACAGCAGTTATTGAGTTTACAGCATAACAGAAACCCATTTCTGTAATAGTTGGCGTATAGATTGAAGTCAGACGACTTCCTTTATCCATAGTCAATAAAGGCTTAAATGGTAGAGAAAGGTTGTATAATAACTCTGTGTATTTGTCCGGATGTATATCTGAACATTCTGGTATGTTCTCAAATGTATTATAAGTAGCGTTCGCAAGGTTCATGATGAAATTTCTCAATTTTGTCTTGTTTTCTGCTTCAGATTCACTGGAAAAATCAAAATATGTTTTAACTTCATGGAAGCAGTTCTACTGGGGACGTACCTCGGCCCTACAGAATACCGTGGCTATAGTAATCTCATCAGGTGGGCCGTGTGGTTGTTTGCCCTAAGAGTAGTATAAATTAATGAAAGTAATTATGAACGCCTGCAATATGATGTTTAGAATCAGAGCACTAAAATAAAAAAAAATCGCCAAAACTGGATGAGGTAAGACTTTAGCATGCTCGATTAAATTGGACATAATCGTCATCTGAGCGTTCCTGCTGAGTTCTATACATCGGAACCTTGAATCGCTTTTCCAGCTTTCCTTATCCATTACTGAGTCTTCGGAATCCCTTACAGTCAGACCATTGACACGCCTACTAACCTTGACTCGAATTCTTCTGACACATAGCGATAGAATGTCGAAGTTCAGCCAAATACGTAGGAAGACTGGTACAGCGGACCCCAGACTCCGAGGTGGTAGTTTCGGATGCGACTGGGATTAACGCTAGGATGATGAAGAAGATACCGATAGAATTGCCTAAGTGTTTCATCAACGTGATATATTATTAAGCCGATGAAACACTTAGGTAATTCTTGAGAATTCCATTTGACCCTGTAACTTTTTCAACGACACAATATGCCAGTTGCTAAATGAAACCATACTAAGTTTTAAACTAAAACAACGGTGATACTAACTTAAGATAAATATCCAACTTAGTTTTATCGATATTTTGAATACTGTCAGGACATACAGTAACAGCTGGAAAACTGGTATTCCAAGCAAACATATCTCTATCCATAGAGATTACGGTTGGTGATGACTGGTAGCGATTCCAGGTGATGCTGGATAGGTACAAGGATCCGGATGCTGATAGGACTATGATTGCCAGCCAAAATATACTGTAAAAAAAGTTTTTTATTGACAGCGTTTCGCAGAACTGAGAAAATTGAAAAGGTTCTAATAAGTAAAATAATTTCGAAGTTTTTTAACATAAAACCACAGATAAAACATTAAAACATTTGATGCAGATAAACTACTCGTTAATCGATTTATCCATAATATTATCTGTAAAGAAAGTTCTCTATAATAATATAATATCTAAGTTAGGGTTACCCAATTTGGAGCAATGATGTAAGACATTTCAAGATGGAAGAAATTTGTTTCAACTATTTTCTAAATGAGATCATTTGTGATTGAAGTCAACACAACCTGATCAAAGCGCTAGGCAATTCAAACATTCATATATATACTTAGTACCGTGGTCTCTTTTATTCTCTTAATGGAATTTATAATGACATCACATCTATTGTTGTTATTAGAACAGGATTTCTTATATTTGATATTGTCAACAAGTTATTTTTGTACTTTTTATCTAACTCGTTTCACACATCTTGTTATACACAGTCATATGTATATGGAAAGAAAACTTGAAAAGCTGGTTTTTGGATTAAACATTGAAATAATAAAATACATCTGTTTTATATTTACTTACATTTCGAAGTAATGTCTCCGGGCAGCCACTAAATGATTCAGTCCATGTATTGACGATGTTTCCAGGAATAGTCTTAAATGCGTTTTTGCTTTTTTCTTTATTATTATGCAAATATTCTTTCCTTTTTGTTTAGAAAAGTCATGTTTAGGTCGTTGGGAAATCGTCTGAGGTGGATAAGTGTGTTTTTGGAACATTTTTTTGTGTCAAATTTCGAAAAATTATATTTATTTGGGTAAAGTTGATCGAGATTGTTTTACAATTGCATTGTATAGAGTGAGTATAGTTAGTGAACTCAAGTATTCTAATAATATGCGATGAGATTCTAATCAAAATGAATAATAGTCAACAAATTAATTACTATCGCATTATAAACCGCCATAAAGATGTCTACTAGATACCAATTGTTGTAGCACTTTATTATATTGAATCACTTTGTCATAATAGTGCTTTCATTAAATTAAATTTGTAGATATACTTATTGATGCATACATAAAAATAATTAAGTAGGTAATTCATGTAGGTAAATATCTCTAGTATTATATAGTAGCACCCAATAAAAATATCAGAGTGGCTATCTGTCTACCATACACTATTACCATACATTGCATTGAGAATTTAAAAAAAATGAAATTTCATTTATCTCACAAATAAAATGTAGTAGAAATTTTCTTATTGGTAACGAGAGTAGAGATATGAAAAAAAAAAAATCATTTATGCGTTTATATAGATAGATAGTTAATTGTTCAGCATAACAAGTTGGACAATACAAACAGAGTAGGGTTAGTTGGATATTCAAACATGTTATTTAGGACATTGGCGACGGTCTTTACGGCAGAACAGTCTAAACGTGAGGAAATACAGGATTTCCACGAAGCTCAGAAGACTGCAACCAAGAAATAAACCCGCCATGCCTCCAACAGATACTGAAACAAAATATGAAGCAGGATAAAAATATAATACAATTTAATAAAAATTAATAATTTAATCGCTATGATTTTTTTTAATATTTTTAATTTTTTTTTAAATCTTCGTTATGATAAGATTTTTTTTTGTTTTAACACAATAGTGATAAAGATGGATAGCGAATACCATAGCACTCATCATAACTTTATTAAGTACAAATATTTGTAAAGCATGTCAAATGCTTACCTAATAGATCAGTAAACCCGAAGATAACATCACGCCTGTATCTCATCCGAGGGTATGTCACCATACCCCACTGCAGATTGGTGCCAAGAAACCACTCCTGAAGTGCCTGGTAGAAACAAGCACAAAAGATAAAGAATATCTAAATATAAAATGGGCGTCAAGGATGACAAACGTAGTAGTCCGAGAGCTAGTACAATTTTTTGAGTACCTTCTTGAGGCAAACTGAAAACTTGTCAGACAACTCTCCTGTTATACCCCAACACGAAACTGCAGACCTGGCTGGTGGGTACGGGAACTTAATCAACCCCTGACTTTTTAAAAATTAAAAAAATAAATTCCAAAAAACTTGTATGAGCCAATATGCAATTTTTATAGCGTTGTAGTTTAATGTTTGAGAAATACATAAAAAAGACAAGGTGATTTGGTGGGGGCTTTACCATTGCCAGGCGGGTTCATTTTTTTTTTAATTTTTAAAAATTCAGGGGTTGATTTAGCCCCCGTACCCACCAGCCAGGTCTACCGTTTCGTGTTGGGGTATAACAGGAGAGTTGTATGACAAGTATTCAGCTTAGCTCAAGAAGGTACTCAGAAAATCGTACCAGCTCTCGGATTATAGGCAGTGTAGGCACGTACATTCGACTGCAGCACATAGTTGACGTCATCGCACAAAGGGAAGCAGCCGCAGTTGATCCTTTTCCCATCTTTACCTCGAAGTGTGTACAGCTCATCTGACAAAGAGAGATTATTATTTATATCACTAGCTGTTTCTACTGGAGATTGATGACGGTTGGTGGAAATTGCTATAGGTATTGAATAAAGCACTTCTACTTTTCCCCAATTTTGACCGGTTTCTCTATCTCTATTTATATAAATCTATACCAGTAGCTGTTGTCTGCAGCTTTGCTCGCGTGCTAAACCTACTTTTCTCGCAAAACTAAGTAACCCATCCCTATCCCTACTTAATATTATAAATGCGAAAGTAACTCTGTCTGTCTGTCTGCCTGTCTGTCTGTCTGTCTGTCTCGCTTTTACGACTAAACCGCTGAACCGATTTTGATGAAATTTGGTATAGGGGTAGATTAGACCTTGAGAAAGGACATAGGCTATGTTTGGTCGCGATAACCGACATCCACGCGGGCGGAGCCGCGAGCAAAAGCTAGTGTTCACAATAAAATGTAGTTTATGTTCTTCTGTATAATATAACTATATAATATCCCTGTGCTAAATATCCAATAGATTTATTCAGCCGTTAGAGCGTGATTTGTAACTCAATCACGCTCCATCCAAACCTTAAAACATCTTAAAAAAATCACATGCGTTGTATTAGGTGGATGGGATAAGAATAAATATTATGGATAAAAAATGTTGCAAGTACCTACCAGTGTTGGGCAATAAAAAAAATAAAAATCCCGTGGAGACAAGTTTGACAATAGGCTGTATAATGCCAATAATAAACCGAAAGAAAATTATTGGGTACCGCCTGCTGTCAAACTTGTTTCGATCTTTTAGACAGCGGTCGGGTTAATTGGAAGTTAATTTGCTCAATACTGGTGTTTGGAGAGTACAATATTCTTACCTTTGAAATTTGCTAAACAGTTTAGACCATTAGGATCACATATTTTTTCGTCACCTGTAAATGAATATCTTTGTTAATCTGGTTTTATCCTCTATAGATCTAAATCTACTTCAAATTAATAAATTCCTGCGGCAAGGACTATCATAAGTTTTATTCGAAAATACCCAAATAAACAAATTTTGTATTTAGAATAAGTAAAAATGATATAAAAATAAACCAAAAAATCCTCTGTGTCTCTTACCAGAGTCTTAAAACGGGGTCACATTGTAAACCTGTGTTCCATTTGCTAAACATTATTCTAGATTTATTTTACGTTTTGTAAATTGCGTTTTTCTATACAGAATAAATAACATTTGATTGAGTCTTACTTCGAGATTTGATGGACTTCTTTTTCACGCATTCTATCTTAATCTAATACTAAATGGATCGCGATAGAATCCGTTAAAAAGTGGTTTAATTTCAAAGAAATATTCGCTTCAGATAGTATTTGAAATCTTACCAATGTTTCTGTAGAAGTGAGGTATACATTTACAGTAGGCTAAGCAAAGTTTAATGCGGCACTCCATCTGGCACATGGTGTACGTGTATATCGTGTTGTGCTTTAGATTGTTCTCGTGAGGGAACCGACAGCGACGTTGACTCACGCTTAACCTAGAAAAAAGTGTAGTTACTAAGACAGGACTGCTCAGTAAAATAGAAAAGGCTAACGGAGAAATTACGTAAGAAATCGCTTCTGGCGATAAGGCCGCCCATTGTACATTGAACCGTAACATGCTACCTACTTGTATTACTGTAAATTTATTGGTGTACAATAAAGAATTATCTATCTATCTATCTATCTAACGGAGAAGCTGATCATGATTTACTTTCATTTGAAAATGACTGATGTCCGAGTCACGGCTTGACTAGGCAGAGGACTATCACAGTGAATATACCCACTAACTTCATAAGAATCTAGAGATGACAAACCTGCCCAACACCTCACCTTTTTTATTGTGCTCTAAACTAATTAAAGGAATGCACGAAAAGCCAAAGTGCCTAAAGCCAAAAGTAATCCAAAAGCTACCACCGTTGTGGAGACCCTAAGGATGTATAATGTCCTAGTAAATTAATCCTAATTTATCTTTTGATCAACATTACAATAAAAATGTTAAAAGTTCCATCTTACTTAGCTGCAGCCGCTGACGTGTATACTGTAACTGCAGTGACATACAACTTCATGTAAAACCCATCAGCGGACAGCTGACTCTTTGCCGTCACGTCCGGTATCTCCTGGGGCCCATGAATAAACACCTTAAATTTGAAAAAATAAATAAAGTAACATTAATGGCCCTCTCAATGAATAGCGCCATTGCCGTGAAACGAATTACTACATCACAATGGCATTCCAAAGGAAAACTATTGAATAGGAATACATACACTGTACTGGGTGGACATGTTCATTACTTGCGCGAATACTTCTCCATCCAGAGGATGAATGTACAACGACTTCTTCTGGTCTTTTATAATATCCCATCTGTTAGCTGCCCTGTATCTGCAACGATATCATGTATGTAACATATACGTAAGCATATTACAGAAAACTTAAGAAAGTTTTTGACATGTTTATACAGTATTTACTCTTTTCATGGAATTGTGGAAACGTTGGTCGATAAGTGGATAAGGAGTCGCCCTTAGAAGTTCTGTGTTTGAATCCTGACCATCGCATTATCGACGTGAACCCACGTCTAAGCAATTTCCCTTATAATTGGAAGGATTAGGAAAATACTATATACTCGTACAAGATAGTAAGTAGTAATTTCGGTTACAAGTCTTCTTATTCTTAAAAAGATTGCCCTTTGTGAAGAACCTCATACTACTTTGTAGAACGAACTTCGTAGTCACTTTTAAGGTAATGACAGAGTAAACTGTAATTACAAGGCATAGTCATGATCAACTAATAATACTAATAATCTCAAAATTATTTTACTTACTCGGGAGAATTATACTCCGCCGTTCTAGAATTAATTGCGTAGCAGAGCCCCATTTCCGTGATCGTCGGCACTATATTCAGTATCACATTTGCCACACCAATAGTCAACGAAGGCTTGAACTCCTGGGATAGGTTGAGCAGCAATTGTACGTAGTTCTCGGGACGAACACCAAAATACTTTGGCACATATTCAAAGGATTTGTACGAAGCGTTTGCTAGGCCTATGATGAAGTTTTCCAATTCAGTTGTGTTCTCTACACCAGATTCACTGAAATCAGAATAAATTGAGTAGGTGCCTTTTCATCAATTAGCTCCTTGCAGTCCACTACTGGACATAAATGCTTCTCCCAATTTGCTCCATTACTCCCGATACTCCTCCTTCCGCATCTAGGCTATCATTTATCTTTTAAAGGTACCTTTTTATGCAGGACACGTCAAAATGGCTTCACGTTTCCTGGTGGTAAGCTGAAAGCAAAGTATCAGGCAAGAGGGTCACAATTACAGACACCTTTTAAGATTTACAAATATACAGGGCGTCCCACGGCGATGCCACATGGAGGGAAAGTACCTTAAATCCTTAAGTTAGCTCATTTTGTTTAAAGGAGACTTCATTTTATTTTTAAAAAGAAACAAAACTGCATTCAAAGATTTTTAAAAATTCGCTTGCCACACCCGGTAATCGAACCGACTATAGCCGAAAAAGTAACATCCTGTATTTTTATGGCATCAATCGATAGTGTCAATCATAAGGATCAAATCTCTCTAAGAAACATGGTAAATTAAACGAAAGGAAGTCCTTGAAATCTAAAATTATAAATTCAATTTGGCAGAATAAAACACTTTAACTCAAAGTTCATCCATCCATCTGATACCATATTAACAATAAAATTACATATTTAAATTACTTTTCTTTTTTTATCGTGCTGACACCGCTGCTGGTCAGCAGTAGTATTTAGGTATGTCGAACTCAAACCGACTAAAACCGCACGCCATCTAAATTAACAGTTTATAAGTTGATCCATAGGGCAATTCTCTTACCATTTTCGTTGCACAGGGTACACCGCGTGCAGGTTTCTAATCAAATCAAAGATATCTCTAGTGTTGATACCTTGTAAGAATTTCTTACAAGGTATCAACACATCAAAGATATCTCTAGTGTTGATACCTTGTAAGAATTTCTCACAAGGTATCAACACTAGAGATATCTTTGATGAAATTTATTTAGAAAATGAGTACTAAATGAATGAACTTTGTTACCTGTTTAGAATGTAACTTTATTGGGTAACCGCATGAGGTATGTGTAGGTAGGTAGGGTAGGTAGTTATTTTTGGGTGCTTGATTAGAAACCTGCACGCGGTGTACCCTGTGCAACGAAAATGGCAAGAGAATTGCCCTATGGATCAACTTATAACCTGTTAATTTAGACGGCGTGCGGTTTTAGTCGGTTTGAGTTCGACATACCTAAATACTACTGCTGACCAGCAGCGGTGTCAGCACGATAAAAAAAGAAAAGTAGTTTAAATATGGAATTTTATTGTTAATATGGTATCAGATGGATGGATGAACTTTGAGTTAAAGTGATTTATTTTGCCAAATTGAATTTATAATTTTAGATTTCAAGGACTTCCTTTCATTTAATTTACCATGTTTCTTAGAGAGATTTGATCCTTATGATTGACACTATCGATTGATGCCATAAAAATACAGGATGTTACTTTTTCGGCTTTTAGTCGGTTCGATTACCGGGAGTGGCAAGTGAATTTTAAAAAATCTTTGAATGCAGTTTTGTTTTTTTTTAAAAATAAAATGAAGTCTCCTTTAAACAAAATGAGCTAACTTAAGGATTTAAGGTACTTTCCCTCCATGTGGCATCGCCGTGGGACGCCCTGTATAAACGTTACGCCAAAACGGTACAAAAATGTATAATATTTGATTTCTTTGTACTTAAATTCTATTTGAAAAGTACTTAGGTTATAAAAGATATCTATCAATACATACATATAATCGGGTTGTTCTCATAACACTCCATTCTTTTGTTCTAAAAAGATAAGAATCCCATACAATAATTCTCAAGGTTCTCCACAGAATTAAATATTATTTTTAAAATATTGCATTCCTACTCCGATAGGTAGCTGAAATTATTCTCAAAGTACTCCAGTGATTGTACATCAACAATCCCAAACTGCTCCATATATTATAGTAAATAGGGTTCTACTCCACAAAATATTGAAGAGTACAGTCGTCACGTTATTTATACAACTTTTTTTTGTCAATTCATAGAATACCGAATTCAGTAGTAGTAGGTGGCTTAGATTTGTATAACCCGCCGAGCGGCGCTTAAACACTATCTCAAAGTATCATTCATCAACACTCAAAAAATTCCACTTGAGAAGTATAAACAAAAGGGGCACACCTTTATCCCTGGAGGGTTAGGCAGAGGTGAATGAACACCCAGATAAGATATCAATACTTACTTCAAATAAACCTCCAACTTGCCTCTATCAATGTTAAGTATACCCTTTGGACAAATACTGACACTTGGGAAGGTGGTGTTCCATGCAAACATATCCCGGTCCATGGAGACAACAGTTGGCGAAGACTGGTAACGACCCCAAGTAATTAGGGACAGGTACACTGAACCATATGCGGATATAACCAAGATCGTCAGCCAAAGAAAACTGGAATGTTAAAATAATTATTAGTATAGCAACACCGTGATTTAGAATTCTCAAAAACCCGACTACTGCAAAATCACGCTCTAAAAAGTATTAAACAAGAAAATATCAAGAATAGCCGTGGTCGTATGCCACTTTTTCCTAGAATGTATTGTTCTGTTAGAGTGGCATACGACCACGGCTATTCTTGATATTTTCTTGTTTAATACTTTTTAGAGCGTGATTTTGCAGTAGTCGGGTTTTAGTTTTAAACTAATTTTTTATTTATATTATTTTGGGGCAAGCAAAACCCAATAATTTATACATATTTGAAATGTGCTAATTGAGCCCTTTAATTTGATACCAAACACGGTCGCTTTATCTCAAGTTTATTTTTTAATTCAGTACTTTATGACCGCTAGAGGGCGCCACATTAGATTTAGTGACACGTGATATAGCCTATAACCAGCGGACGATCAAGACGCTTCTAACGATACCACAACTGTCTAGTTCTAATAAGTAGTTGAAGAGCTATGAGGGAACAAACGAATATACATACATACATACATACATACATACATACATACATACATACATACATAGCCTGTCAAAATCATAACCCTCCTTTGGCTTCGCCATAGTCGAGTAAAAATTAGCTATTGCTTGCCGCTCCGCCTGCGTAGAATTGTGATGCCTGTGTTATTCTAAACTATAATCTATCTCTATACCAATAATTTCAGTCAGACCCGTTATTCGTCGTCCAGGTCGTTGCGTTGGCCAGAACGGATCTGCCCCCTTAGACAAGTGGCCATTTGTTGACCAGGGCATTGTAGAAGAGAATGAGAAATATATGGGATTTGACGTATATGACAGTTGTCAAATCCCATATTATATTCATCTTGCCACTTGTCTAGGGAGGCTGAACGGCATCAGAATTCCATGCTAGCGGAGGCTACAGCAAGTGTTTGTAAAATCACTACATATTATGAAGCAAAGTCGCTGTCGCTGTCTGTCCGTCCCTATGTATGCTTAAATCTTCAAAACTACGCAACGGATTTTAAAGCGGTTTTTTTAATAGATAGAGTGATTCAAGAGGAAGGTTTATATGTATAATACATGGATAATATTGTAGAGAAACATTGATAAATCGGGATAAGAATACCACGCGGGAGGAAAATATGGCGTACGAAGTTCGCCGGGACAGCTAGTAAATAATAAATACTTACACCTCCAGGTACTGCCTTCTATCAGCCACTAAATGGTTGAATCCATGTATTGAAGAGGTATTTAAAAATAATTTTAAATAGGTCCTGCCTTTGTCTATCAAAACTTGTTTCTTTGTTCTCTGTGGGGTTACAGTTTCATCGTGGGAATTATCCTCTTGGACCACCTCTTCAATGATTTGATTCTGATGCGTGCGCTCTGAAAACATTTTGGCTTACTAATGTCTATTTTGTTTGTCTAACAAAATAAGTTATAATCTTTATATCTCCTAAACCAAATTTTTGACAGACAAATTACTAAAAACATAATTGGTAATTATCTGTATCATTACAAAAGTATCGTACAAAATAATCCAGATATCAATCTGAACAAATTAAACGCAGACATTGACATTCTATCGGACATGATATAATACGTAACGGTACTCGTCACGGCATTTCATAAGTCGATAGATTATGAAGTAAAAGTTCCATGATATGGCTGTCATTATATCATTATGCTATAATTGCACGAATAATTTAATGATATTGTGAGCTTTATGATTTGAAGTATTGGAATAATTAATGAAACTCATGTTTGACATGAAATGTTTATTGTTATAAACTTTTACAGGACATGAAACTATTGTTTTATTGTTAGTTAGAATGTAAATGATGCCAGCCTCTGTGGCGTAGCGGTAGTGAACGCGGCCGCTACGCGGGAGGCGCGGGTTCGATCCCCGCTCAGTGCAAAATTTTGTATGCATGAATATAGGTATTTGCATTGGTCTGGTCGGTGGCCATAAGAACATCTATGGCAGTCGTTACGGGTAGTTGGAGCCCTAAAAAGTTCAACAACAACGGTCTAGCTGCAATGCTTCGATATCGCATAATGTCACCATTGGGTTGTGTAGGTCAGATAGCAGTCGCTTCACGGAAAAATCGAGGTCTAGCCAAATCCGCAGTTAAGATTGGTAAAGCGGACCCAGACTCCGAGGTGAAAGCTTCGGATGCTACTGGGAATTAACGCTAGGATGAAGAAGAATATATATATTTTGAAGTTTGTCTCACTCATAGTAATTGAAAGAAAGAAAAATCACCTCAATGAGGAATAGAAATGTTACTTATGGAGCCAAAAGATCAATAGACAGATTTCTTTTTCATCTTACTGGTGTCCCAATTTCAATAAAACTGCCACTGTGAGACCTGTGATATCTGGATCACGTTAAATAAAAAGATTAGGAGGAGTAGATAACGTATTGGCTATTATGAGAACGACTCCAGTCTGAGCTCCCAACTCTGAAAGGAAAACCTACATCAAAATCAAATACATTTTTGACGGATGTAACAGATGATAGATGGTCCTGGATATCTTCATGCATACAAATATTTGAACTGAGTGAGAAGAGAACCCAACTATAAGAGTAGTGACCAAGAATTTTCCGTGTGGTGGCGGAGAACGAATACAAGTATCACCACCCCATCTCATCCGAAGGGTGTCGTAAGAGGCGACTAACGGAATAATACACAGATGATAATATCACTGCGAGAGAAGGAAAACTCAAATTATACTCTGTACCTTTTCTTTCTTTTTTCGTGCGAAAAATCCCCACGGATACCTCCCCCGCCGGAACCGGAGGAGGAGGTTATGTCGGACTCGAACTGACTAAAACGCACGCCGTCTGTGGGCCGTCAAATTAATCTCTGTAAGCTGTGGTAAAAATACTTATTATAAGAGCTAAACTGTACCAAAACTGCCTTTATGCGAATTTGCCCTTTTGAGAAGTTGCCGTTATGAGAAATTGCCATTCTGAGAAGTGGCCCTTATGCGAATAAGGGCTGGTCAGCGTGGAAACAGTAGGCCAAAGCGTCCCAACATTGGGAGACAGAATCAATTACCACTGCTAGACATGTCTATGTGTGTCGGTGTCGACTGCGATAGGCTAATTAATTGATTGATTTAAGAGTAGGAAGAACTTTTTCAGTTGGACCAGCCAATTTGTGCCTCATACAAATTCCACTCCTTTGGTAAAGGAGACGGATACTCTTCCATACATTCGTGGGCCTGATTGACAGAAAATGGAGCTGTCAGCTGTCACAGCTTAAAAATACAGTTGATAAACACAAGAAATAATTAATCGATTAACGGAAATCCATTCAGAATTTATTTTTATTACACTATTATTTGGTATTTTAAATGGTTATTATTATTATTATGATTAAGTTTTGTTCACTCTGATTGATTTTATATCAAATTGTGATGCAAGTGTTTTAATACGCAATATTATTTAAATAATTTTTAGTAGTCGATATTTTATTTTGCTAGTGAAATAAATTTAGTTTTAAGATTTCTCGTCTTCAAGATTTTCAATTGAGCTGGTTTTTTAATATTTTGAAATAGAAAAAAAATACCGTTTTTTTAAGTCATATCTCAACTCATTACAATTTTGGCCCAGAAGTCCCCGTCTCCTTTGAACTAAAACCTTAATACAACGAAGGATACCTTAACAAAACACTACGATTAACCCATAACAGCTACCTCACTTTACTTAACCCTCGTAAAATATCACTAAATAAAGGTGACCCGATATATCCCTTAACCCGTCCGCAACAGTAGGTGTTATTGTTAAATTGGCCCAACAATCCCGAGGGTTTCAAAGACCTATCTTAATTATTAGCAAGGTGTTTAAGGGTTGAATTTACGATGTGTTAATACGACCCGATGTGCGTCGTCTGCAATTACGTCTAACCCTAAATTAAATTTACCTGGGGTCTTTTGGACCCATACTTAGTTACAAATTGGTGTAGTTTTAGGTATATTGTAATGTTAATAGTGTAACAATTAAATTAGAGGCTTCTCGCTTACACTGCAGAGAAGATCAACAATTTCAAAAATAGACCAAAATACGGCCACTTCTGTTCTTGGTTGTTGGACTATTTGCTAAACTGTTCTTTAATATATTTTTTTTAATTTTGACGTTTTGTTAGTGTCGTTTAAATGGTCTATACAGAATAAATTATGTTTGACTTTCAGTTTTCGAAGCTGGAACAGAGAAACAAAATACATTTTGCTAAATTCCTGAAAAAAAAAACATCCTTGCCACGTCACGTTAAGGTAAACAAGTTGAAACCTTACCTACGGAAGGGGGAGCCCTCTTAAGTCTAATAATTTCCGAAGTGTCATGTCGCCCAGAAATAAATGAAGTGAAGAAAATAAATTTCATTTAAAAATCACGGCACACCATTATTTTCCCAAGCTTCCCCTAATTAATTTCTTGTCACCGTCTGGATCGCCGTTGTGGCTGTGACAGCAGCTTAGACAGGGATGGAAAAAAGAAAATTCAATAAGCGAAAAAGAGACAGGTATATAAAGGTGAGCCCGCTTCATTTCCATCTTTTAGTAGTTAGCGGAAGCAGATACGAAGTTCGCTCCGGTCGAGTTCTGCGCTCCTAGTACTTCTTATTAATGACCGTGAATAATGTCGGGGAAAGTTCTTGTTTTGCTTATCGAAAATATTTTTTTAATGATAATCTGAATATCATTAGAATTAATCATATTTTTTTACGATTTCAAATTAGTTTTAGTACCTACCGCAAGATCCGCTGCAAAAAATCTGACCTCCTTTATACAAACCTACTTGATTATGCAAAAAATACCCATCAAATTGAGAACCTTCTCCTTTTTGAAGTCGGTTAACAAAATAATTATTCATTTACCTGTATTCCTCTGTAGATATTTGTGTGTACATACAATAATAGTACATTATGGTACAAGTGAGCAACGTTGGTGATTACCGCCGAGGCGCGATTGAGACCCGAGCCGCCAGGCGAGGGTCTTAAGACAGCCGAGGACGGTAATCATCATGCTCACACGTGCCATACGACGTTTTACAACACACTTGCGAATAAAATAATACTAGAAATACTAAATAAACAATACTACAAATTAATTCGTTTTCCTATGCGCGCGCATTTAACAATGGCGGTCGACCATATTTAAAAAAAATGAGGTTTGAACTTAACTTTTTTTTACTCTGTTTTTTTTTCTGTACTTAGAGAAAAAAAAAAGTTAAATTTGAGCGAAAATTTTGTTTATTACACAAGTATTACAAGTTGAAATTATTTATTTAAATACGAAAATGCATCAAATGACCATACAATAGGCGTATTAATTTATTCGTACTATTAAACACGTTATTTTTTGTATCAAAACTTTTTTAAGAACATAGACAATTATAGACACTTCCTATAAAATTTAAAAAAGAATCTATAAATCACTTTTGTGAATAATAGTAATGAAAAAGTCACAGTTTTATAATAGGTGTCATTCCGTGCTTAATTGCGGTAAAATAATATCACTGTTATGAGCAGGTGTGTTGTAAATATTATTATTATTACTATTATTAAATAGATAGGTACAGAAAGTTGACTTCATGTTCATACTATGACATAATACGCACGCACACACAGGCATATTCAGATTTATTGATGTCTCGATTCACTTCAATCGTCGTCATTCGCGAGTCTTGGTAGAAAACGTTTTGGTAACACATTCATTGTGCCTACAGTTAAGGAATGGAATTCCGAGTCTACGTTTTCAGGAAGTAAAACCTAGACATTTACAAGGCTCTAGTTGATTTCTTTTAGACAAGACTGTTTCAACGCAAACCGCACTGCTCTACTGGTAGTATCATCAGGAATATTTTGTCCCTTCTACACTTACTAATCCAGTAACTACATTCTATCATCACACTTCTCGCCATAGGCGGGGAATTCATCCTCACACATTGCGACCGGAAATGGTGCGCACTGTGCGGTATGAGAGGAACTTCATCCCTCGCACACTCAAGCTGTGGAATGAACTCCCTGCGATGGTTTTCCCAAGCGACTACAATATGGGGTTCTTAAAGAAGGGCATTAGAAGGTTTCTTCAGGGTCGGCAGCACGAGTGTGACGCCCCTGGTGTTGCATAGGCCACGGTAACCACTTTCCATCAGGTGGGCCGTGTGCTAGTCTGCCACCTAAGTGGCATAAAAAAAAAATAAAAAAAACTACTTCAGCACTTATCAGCAATGTCAGCCTAACAACGCCAAATATTTATTCAAATATTCGTTTGCCTTTTCATACCTTTGCGCCAAAGTTGAAAGGTTCACCTACTTTTGAATAAATTAATATTACATAGGTATAAAGCGACGCAACAAAAGGCGGCCGAAGTTAGATAATTAAACAAGCTTAATTTTCTTGTACGAGTTATATTCGAGATGTTCTGGTGTTTACTGAAAGTAACGGGTAAATATTGCCAACGGGAACGCTGAGGTAGAAGTCTTTTGAGGTTCCATAGTATGGAAAGGGCCCTATTATATTATTATATTATTTTTATATCTAAACTTAGGAGAATAAGTAGTATGACGAGCTTGCGATGCGCCTGTAATTGGCACCCAAGACCTCCTGGGTCAGTAGCTGAACCGGCTTGCAGATGAGGTTAAAGCAATTGCCAAAACCAAATCAAAAGGTGGTACCTCCGCGGTAGAAGCCTCGGCTGTAACATAATGATTACTAAGTAGATAATGATGACCTCATTTCGATACATATTGTTAATGTCGTCGATGTAATTTTCAATATTCGGGAATCTATCTACGTGACCTTCAATTGCACAACAATATTGCACACGTATAATAAGCCGCGGTTACTACTTTCCCTCAGGCAGGTGAATGTGCTTGTCGGCCACCTGACTGATATAAAAGAAATATGCACATTTTTCTGTAGCAACAATTACTTGAATTTTAAAACGTTAACTTACGACGACGCTTACTTATTTTAAAAATAGAAATAATAAATTTTAAACTTCTTAGGTGGCAGACAAGCAACCTTAGATGGGAAATGGTACATGGGCTATGGACTTGTACAAAACCACCGGCTACCGGCAGTGCTGCCGAGTCTGTAAGAACCTTCTGATGATCTGATAAAAATAATATCGTCATAAGCCTATTCCATATTTTCTTATCATCGACACCGCCGCTTAATTTGAATATACAGCACACTGGAGTGTTTAATAAAACATCCAGTTTGATTTACATCCTAACAAATCCGTACCTTTTGCGCCGTTTGCCGCGGCGTGTAAACACGGCCTTACCGTGCCGTGTGTACACGCCTTACGATTCCATTTCTACTTCCATTTAAATTTTCACTTAGATTTGTTGGCTCATTTGGCTCTCGAATTTTGTGGTCTATTCATTCGTTCTATTTTTGAATTATAATTTTAAATTAAAAGTTGAAAGAATGTTTAAGATTTAAAATTAATTGAACTGCTTATTTGCGTAAAATATTGCACCTTCTTTTTTTTTTATAGGTCTCGTCAACTTGACTTCGCCTCGTCTGATGGTAAACTAAAGACAAAGTCACCATTTGGAGTTAATAATAGATTTTCTTTAGAGAAAAAGTAGCGTGTGATAAATGCATTATTTGTAGTTTAGTTAGGATTAATAATATGAGTTAAGAGTTTAATAGAAAGTTGTGCCTTTACTTACTTAGATGTTGTAGCTTTCTTCATGGGATTGCCCCCGTAAAAGTCAAAATAAATCCAATCCTTAAGACTGGTTTTAGAGTCGCGCTGACCGTCGGCGCTGACAGCCGAAACATATGAACTTCTAGGAAGCGTTTTAGAATAACGGGTAGCTATCAGCGCGTGCGTTGGTCTGACAAGCTACGCGCTGAGCAGTCAGCGCCGATGGTCAGCGTGACTCTAAACTAGCCTAAGAAAAGTAGGAGAGCGGAGCCGCAGCTCTCAAGTTGCTTTGTAGAGCAACTGAAGACGCTATTGCTGTGGCCAAGTTTGGGCCGACAAAATTTAAAAATCCAGATCTAACCATTGACTCGAATAAGAAGAAGCTCTCAAAGTGCAAACTTTAGACGCAACCAATTCTTAACTTTAGTTATACCCTATGCGTACGCGTATATCACTCAATGAAAATAATCAAATTATCACCGGCGCAAAATATCAAAAACATATTCAAAACTAGCACATACCTATCCTAACCTATCAACTTTCCATTCAATAGAACTAAAATAATTCATCTATCAACACCAAAAACCTTTCTAAACCAATAAACGCTCGAAAAATGAACGCTAACAAAAGGACGAACGGGACGGGACGGGCCGGGACCAAACCGTTCCGAACAAACTGGACCAATAAATGTGGCCAAATGAGTGAAATGCAAAAACAAAACGGTCCACCAGACAGATAAATTGGAGTTTGGAGGATATATCGCTTTTGGCGGGTAGAGCCGGGCGGGTGAGGTGATGATGATTATTGGCGTTTTGAGGGTAGATACGTTTATCGACTACGACAGACTTTGTGGCGTAGCGTAGAGAGCTCAATTTGCTACGGTGGGTGTGTAAGTTCGATTCGCGCTCAGTGCAAAAATTTATATGAATACGTAGTACCTACTATTATTACTTATTCTGTGATATAGATGAATATGTTTTTCGCTTTGATCTGCTTATTTCTGTGTAAAAATGTGTATGCATTCATAAAAAAATGTATATACCTAAGTACGAGTATGTTTAACCGCATTCTAGATTCCATAATACAAGCTAGAGTTATGCTATGCTTACTTGGGGTCTAGATGGTGCTGTGTAGAATATTGTAAAATAACATAAATATTCCGGTTGTTCATAGATGGCTCCCATAGTCGGCCCAAGACGCATCCGTCTATAGGAAAAAATTGGATAGCTTCAGACGTGGCTCGGAGAAGAAGGGAGTACCAGAAACAAAAACATAACAAGCAAACACTCTATAATTTTTTTATTTTTTTATACCACTTTGGTGGCAGACAAGCACACGGCCCACCTGATGGAAAGTGGTTACCGTGGCCTATGGACATATGCAACACCAGGGGCGTCACACTCGTGCTGCCGACCCTGAAGAAACCTTCTAATGCCCTTCTTGAAGAACCCCATATTGTAGTCGCTTGGGAAAACCATCGCGGGGAGTTCATTCCACAGCTTGAGTGTGCGAGGGATGAAGTTCCTTTCATACCGCACAGTGCGCACCGTTTCCGGTCGCAATGTGTGAGGATGAACTCCCCGCCTATGACGAGAAGTGCGATGATAGAATGTAGCTGTGGGCATCATGTCAAACAATTCATCTGAGCACAAACCATTGTATAGGCGGTAAAATCACTTATAACAGTGCAATCTTTCAACACAAGCAGAAGGAATTCCCCTGCCCGATTCATCGCAACATGAAAGAAAGTGCGACACACGAATCTCCATATAAACAAAATTAAAAGTTGCCAATAAGTTGGCCGGTAAGCGATAGGAACAATAAAACGCCCCGATCCCTCCGAGGTAGGCTCCTAATAAAAATTCCACCAAATCAATACGTTCACGTTTAGCGCTTTTTGTATCGTATTTTATTTTGTTATACGCCTCTGTTTCGTGTTAAAGGGACAATACGGGATATAGTGGGGATGTACTGCAAGTTAAGGTTTTGATACTTGATGATTTGTTGACTGTACGAGAGGTGTGAAGTAATTTATTATTAAAAAATTAATGTGCACTGTGATCTGTAATGAAGATACATTATTTCTATCCATTGGTAGCTTTTCGGTAGTGTATATTTTATTTTAACTTAACTAATGCTATGCGCATGAATAGCCTTCTTATTTTGGATCTCAATTCTTCTTTAGAAACTGCTTCAAATATAAATCAAACTTTTTCTCAGAATTCTATTCATTCCACGCTAAACGTAAACGCAAATATTAAATTAAGTATAATCAAATACTTTTTATAGATTAAGTTCAAATCTGTTCATTACATGTTGATAAAACTTCGAACCTGCCTTTAGAAAAGCTAACTATCCATCATCCTGTTATAAAATAACGTTAAACTAAGTTAAAATAATAGCTTTCCACTTTAATACTCTGTCATCATAATTATTATGGTAGGTACAAGGAATAAGTGCATTCAAATAAATAAAATCTCCTTTCCCACGCACCAAGTGTCAAGACTATATTTCCATACAAATTGTTACAGTAAATAGAATACACGTTGAATTCCCTGTTCCGTCTTTGCGATTTGCATGTCCCTCCTGTGTGTGCGCGTCCTTCAAATGTGTGTGTGTGTGTGTGTGTGTGTGTGTATGTGTGCCGATTGACATAAAGAAGCTAAATGCCGTGGGGTGTGAATGCTACAAGCGTTTAACGTATGTATTGCCACGTACATCTATTGGGAAAAATTCCAATAAAAGTGCTCCGGACTCTAAGGGAAATTCCGTTCAAGAATAATGTTTAATTTGCACGAGGACCGGGTGATTTATTTGAGCTGCTTTTGTTTTGATGACGATAATGTGTCTTTTGTACGCTTTGAGAGTGTTGGCGATTTTGGGATGGATGCCTTTGTCTCTCATACACGTTATAGTTGTACATATTTATTTTATTCGTATGTCGTGTAGCTTTAATTTTCGAATTACTAAATGAAACATCCATATTTCCATACTAGTATTGTAAATGCGAAAGTAACTCTGTTGTCTGTCTGTCTGTTACGCTTTCACGCCTGAACTACTGAACCGATTTTGTTTCCCGTAGGAGCCGGGAAACAAAGCCCACGTGAATGTTGGTTATCGCGACCAAACATCCTTTCTCAAGGTCTAATCTACTCTTATACAAAAAATAAACCGAATAGACAGAAAATAAACAAACCGAAACGAATAGACTCCAGAGAGCAGACTTTGGATGAAATTGGGAGAATGATGTTGAGTAGGTCATGAACGTTTCTAAAATCAAAGTACATATTAGGCAAAAGGAAAAACAGGGAGGTAACGAGACTTTGCCGACCGGAATAGCTATAAAAATAAAACAATATGTAAGATTAATATTCAAGGTTATAGATGTATTGGAATAATAGATTAAAATCACATCATTATACTTATAAACACAGACAGAGACGCACGTATAGATACTACCATATTATTTATAACGTTTGACAATAGTGTTGTGACACCAATACCTGTTATAATAGTGATGTGCGGAATAGCAATTACGCAGTTAGTGTGATGTATTTGTATTTATTTTTGACTTCAATTTGTTGATTTTATTACGCAAAATAAAGTTAAATCGAAATGAGACTATTATGCTTTGTAACTGTTGTGTGCTTGTGGCAAAGTGTGCAATGTACAGTCAAATACCCCCGTCCTCTAAAGCTGATATGGTTGTACCCAGAACCTGACAAGATAGCGTTGAAAATTACGTGGAATTCTGTGAAAAACTGGGATGAAGAGGATCCAATCATTGGCTATAGGGTAGGTGATACATAATACTCGTATTATCTTCGGTTTAGTTAATGCGCTAAACATACAAATTGCTTCTAACCTACCTTTTAGTAGGTATATTTGTATGTAAAATCGGCAAAAGAGATAAGTATACATCTATAAATACAACTTTGTATGCAAAAGTATATACCTACTTGATTATTTTAATCGTGAATACACTGTTATTTTAAAATTACAAACCTCAGTTTTCTTCATTTGTTTATACCTACTACGAGTATAAGATTATAAATGCAATTTTTATAAAGACGTTTGAATGATTCCTACTCAATCGCGCTCAAACAGCTGAACGAATCTAGCTGAAATTTCGCATAAGGGTAGATTATAGTCTGGATTAACACATAAGCCACCATTCGGGCTAACTTCCTATAGGTTGCAGGTACAGGATCAGAATTTCACGCGGGTGAAACCGCGAGCAACAACTACTGGATTAATATGTCGCAGCCAACTAGCTAAATCAGCCGTTCAATTAACTACCCAGACTGTTAACTAAACGGCGCGGAGTAATTAACGGCCCGAATGATATGCAGATATTTAATTATACCGCTAGGCAATTGACTTGATGCGATGACGTTTAATTACTTGCCTAGCCATTTAATTAAACAGCTAGGCAAATCTCTGGTTTCTGCGTGGTTATAAAAAATTACCTATCCCTATCTTAATCTTAATATTATCATAACCTATCCATGTCAGATTGCGCTACTTCTCTCAATAAACCCATCACTGACTTTCTATCCTATTTCTGGGTGGTACTAATGGCCTAAGCATTAGCCAGCCAGTTTGTTAAATGTTGTAACAAACTATACGGCTGAATATCATTCAAGCCGTTAATTGAACGGCTGATTAAACTAGCTGGCTGTGACATATTTATACAAACATAGGTCTTATTAAAATTATGCCAAGGTTAAGCAAAATTATGTCATAACAAAACTAGCTGGACTAACTGGTTTTGCCGTTTCCATGCGTAATATTATGAATATTAGACAGGTTTATTTACAAAAAATGTACGTTTATCCACATCACATTAGGATACTATTCCACTATAACTGAGTGTATGTATGAATCGCCCAGGCGGGACTCGATCCCGCGACCAATGCTCTGAGCCGGTAGCTCAGTGGTCACAGCATTCCCCCTGTAAGGGACTGATCGCGTGTTAGAGTCCCGCCTGCGCAATTAACTTTTTCCATTCTTAATCGATTTGAATACTAAGCATATTAATTGCTTTAAAATTACATTCATCCAGGCCTATGTCCAGCAGTGGACTGCAATAGGCTAATAGAATGATTGATTCATTCATCAGTTCTGATTGTCCGCGTTACAGTTAAAAGCCGACTTCTTCTTCATCCTAGCGTTAATTCCCAGTCGCATCCGAAGCTTTCACCTCGGAGTCTGGGGTCCGCTTTACCAGTCTTGACTGTGGATTTAGTTAGACCTTGATATTTTCCGTGAAGTGACTGCCATCTGATCTCCACAACCGAATGGCGATATTAGGCGATATCGAAGCATTGCTGCTAGACCGTTGTTATTGGACTTTTTAGGGCTCCAACTAGCCGTGACGACTGCCATAGATGTTCGTATAGCAACCGGGACCGACGGCTTAATGTGCTCGGCACGACCCGACCAATGCAAATACCTACCCATATTTTTTTTTTTTTTAAAGATATTTATGCATACAAATATTTGCACTGAGCGGGTTCGAACCCGCGCCTCCTGCGTAGCGGCCGCGTTCACTACCGCTACGCCACGCGCCACGGAGGCTGTCCACGGAGTTAAAAGCCGACTCTGTGTTGGGAAACTGCTCAGAGAATGTTGAAATATATCGATGTACCAACAGAAGCAAGATACGAGTAACACTTCAGTTTAATACTATATTTTCAGGTGGTGCTTTGGGAAATGCAAACAATCAAATACGACGAAAAGCTAGTGCAGTTCGCAGACTCTTATGATGTACGTATGTTTTACATAACCGTTATTTGAAGCGTGAGTAGCTTAGTAGTTAAGGAGTTGACTTTGCGATCGAAAGGTCCGGAGTTCGAATCCTAAGCATCACACTACCGGCGTAAACCCACACAAGCAATTTGAGCATAGCTGGTTAGAGGGAATTTTAGTAATTTCAGTTGCTAATATCGTTATAACAAAGAAAAAGAAACGCCCCTGCCGGCCGACAGGGATACCCGGGAAGCTACCATACGAAAATAGATACCATTAACATAATAAACAAACTTATGACTTTGCTGAAGGAAGGAAAACATTCTACCACCTTCAAGAACCACACGAGGTGAAGTACACTTAGCATAAATTACTTCCTCAATGAGTCAGCTTGTTTATGGTGGAGAAACCCATTAATTCCCTAATATTCCCCTCTCAGAACAAAAGATGTAGATTCGAGCCCATATGTATTTTTTTTCCGCCACTAACATGATTACAATATGGGGTACTTCAAGAAGTAACGCCCCTGGTGTTGTACTCGTCCATAGGTCACGGTAAACCACCTTCCATCAGGTGGACCGTGTGCTTAACTGCCACCTAAGTAGTATAACAAAATGGTTGCACCTAAACCCCTTACCTCACCGGGGCTAACCACGAGATGGATAATATGGGAATCAAATCGACTACAAAAGCAAAGTGTCGTTCATGTAGTTGGGAAATATAAATTGCCATTAATAAAGTAGCCGCGGTAGCCTAGTGGTATGGGTAATGGACTGCTGAGACGAGGTCTCGGGTTCGATCCCAGGTTTACCATGGCACACACCAATGACTTTTCGATGCTTTTCGAAGTTATGTGTGTATTTATCGCAGGTTTATAAGTGCCCGGTTAATGGCAATAGGCTCGCCACCTATTACATTGGGACCTAAACATAAACGGCGAAATGTGGGTGCTAGCACCTCTGCCTACCCCTTCGGGGATATAGGCGTGAGTTTATGTATGTGTTTAATAAGGTAAATTTTGCTTTCAGAATTCGTTTCCCTCCGAATTCGCTGTTGGTCTCCCGCAAATATTCGAAGTTCCTGCAAATAATCGGACAGTCGTAATCGAAGATATAAAACCTGACGTCTGGTATGAGTACTCGGCGCTAGCATTCACTAAGAAGGGTGAAGGTCCGCTTTCGGCTCCAGGTAATGTCAAATTTGTAGGAAGACATAAGAAAAAACATCAAACCTAGTAGATACATAAAAATGTTTTATATATTTTGTAATAAAAATAACGTTGAAATGTTTTTCTAGTTTAATTTACTCGTTCATCTTTGTTACGTCCCTTTCTTCACCCTTCTTTCTTTCTTTAACCCTTTCTTACATCCAAAAATGCACCACCTCATCTCATCAGAATGGTGTCGTGAAAGGCGACTATCGGCAAAATGTGCAGGTGATGTCACTACGAGAGAAGGAAAACCCGAAATAAAACCCTGTACCGACCACTCTCACCAGCGTGAAAACAGTAGGCCAAAGGCTCCCAACATTGCGAGAGGCCTAAGTCCGGCAGTGGACTACGATAGGCTAATTGATGACCAAGATGAAGCGTCGGTAGCCTAGTGGTTAAGGAGTCGGCCTTACGATCGAGAGGTCCCGGGTTCGAATCCTGGCCATTACACTACCGACGTGAACCCACTCCTAGCACAAGCAATTAAGCTTAGTTGGAGGGGTTAACGGGAATATTAGTAATTTCGATTGCTAATATTCTTAAAAAAAAAAATATGTAATAAAATAACATATTATATCGACCACACCTACGCATAAGGTCGAAACGCTAAAAAGCTGTTTTTTCAGGAGAGCCGTTTTAAGATATTTTCTTGTCTAATTCGATTTTTTAAATCTTTTTCACCGATGTTTTTGTGTAATGTTATGAATAATTGACATAATAATATTGTGCCGAAATATGGATTTCATAAAAGTCATATTTACGAAAATATAGCCTTATTTAGTGAATTACGACCTTATACGAGTAGTCCAAAGGTCGTATGTCATTGTTATGACCATATGCCGCTATTCAGACCAATTTAGATAACACGAATAAGGTCGTGTGTTTAAGTTACGACGGTATACCGCGTAGTATTTCACGTGGCATACCGTTATACATCTAAGAAAAACAGTCGTATCAGGGTATCACACAATACGAAACTGCAATAATGCTTGTTCAAATCATACACAATGTTTGTTCTCTATAAACATCCCTGTAATATTATTTTTATTGATAATTTTATTAATAAAACATAAAATTTAACGGAATTTCTCTGTGAGTCTTTGCTTGAAAAATAAAGATTAATTAATAATAAATGATAATGTAGTACTTATGATATGAGAACAACTTTATTCTAATTTATTAAAAAAACAAATGCAAAAAAGTAGTTACATTTTGTGAATTTTGGCATTTTATTAGGTATATTATGTGAGTGTCTATTGCTCTAATATTTTAGTTAGACACGTGTTGGAATAAAAAAATCATACTTATAAATATGAATTTTTTATAACTATAATGGATGCGGAAGGCGGAGGATCGGCAAACGTGGCGCCCATTGAGGGAGGCCTATGTCCAGCAGTGGACTGCAGTAGGCTAATTGATTGATTGATAACTATAATAACCTAATTCTTGAAAATATAGAAAAATGGGAAGTTACCTGTAAAACTATTTTAAAGGTTACCTAACAGGAATCTAACAGGTAAGGACAGGAGTCTAACCGTATTACACTAACAAAATTATTCAGATAAATCTAGTGAAATTTTATTGTGGACCGAAAGTATGCTACTCGCAGGCTCCTTTACTGGATTACTATACTTGCCTTTACGTTTTTAATTGACGTCAAAAAACATGTTGTTGTAGTGCATTATTTTGAGGAACAAAATTACTTCCTCATAACACACAGATATACCTCAGCCTCTACGACGTCAAGCTAGCTCGTTTTGGGTCTACCCCTTACCAGAACCCAGTGAAGGAGCCATTGCTAGTTATTTGTTTCCCATGTTGCTTGGCGGTAGCCACAAAACATAACCGTACCAGCAAAGAAGACCTACCGTTTTATCTGGGATGTCACGTATATGAAACCAGCCGTGGATACGGGAGTACCTCACGCGATCATTATGTGTGACTCCGTACATCCAACGCAGTATTTTTATCTCCATGACGAGCAGCTCCTGCTTATATCACACCAGCAGCAGCCATATAGAAAGACAGACCTAATGGTCCCTTATAAACGTTGATCAATACTTAACAAATAATTAAAATAAATGTAGCTCATGTAATAGGTAAAGGAACAACATAAAATTGGTCCAAAAGTCCTGAATCTTACAAAACTTTTTAACTAGTTTAGCAACGTATGCACCATGCTTTCTTGCAATAATAATTTAACTATAAAAAGCAAATACATATGTCAGTTTCTGTTGGATTTTGTAAACTTAATCATTCGTCATCATTCTTTGGATAAAATTAGCAAAAATTTTGCGCGCATAATAATATTTAACCGGGACCAGTAACTTTTAGGGCATGTTAAGACCTTCCGTCTCACTGTTTGGTTTCATCACCTATCAAAATAGGTCCAGTTTACTCCAACCAATCCTGAGAAACAGATCATTTACCTAAGTACCAATTTTTTATTGTGTTTGAACTATTCTCTTCCCTATTGAAAGAGTGTAAAGGAATTTTGTTTTAAAGATGAACACCTTAAAAGGTATATCCGAGTTAGATTTAGTAAAAGGTACGATTAACAATGTAATTTCATTACCTAGAATGATACCCGAGTTGTAGTGGTGTAGGTACATTTTCATATAATTATCTGTATTCCTTTTGCTATTAGTCCATCTTCCTTGTTACATTATCCTAATTTTAGAAGAATTTTGCCCAGAAATTGAACATGGTAGTGCGCGCTCCATTTTTACTCAAATAAATGCACTTTCCTCAACTATTCAAATATTTTAATTTCATATTTTTGCAATCTTTAAGTTGATTCACTGTTATTAGACAAACAAACTAAAGTATTCTGATTCAAAATGGTAGTTATTACACAAAGTTATCACTGTTATTAGACAAACAAACTAAAGTATTCTGATTCAAAATGGTAGTGAACTGTGTACTGGCTCTCCTAACACTGATTGATGATTAAAATCTGAAACTCAGTTTCAAGTGCCACCGAGACTTCGAACACATAGGGAAATAATGATTAATGACATAAATTGTACAATATCTACGAAAAAGTAACATTTTAATAGTATTTATGTGAATTATTAAAAAACAAATAGCAGTATCTTTAGTATGTAACATAGCAAACAGTCTTATCTTTGTGATACGCCTATATACGCTTGTATAATTTTAAAATACAACAGCGCATATGGCCGTAAGTATAAGTTACGACCCCAGGTGTAATATTTTTGAAGAGTATAAAGTTGTAACTAACCACAAAATATGCTAATAGACTGTCACATAGAGTCGTAACATGCATGTTACGACGTTCTGCGTTGGAACCATGTGTCATACGACGTCGGAACTCTGTTGAGTTTGACCCATGCGCAATCAACTGATCGGCGCATATGATTGTAACTTGCAATGCAACTGTATGCGCGGGTGTGTTTAAAAGTTACAACTGTTATCGATTGAAAATCTCCTTATTTATTGACATTTTCAAAATTCTGTCTTCATGAAAAGTTAGTATGATATAATATTGTTCTGATGGCACAAATATCTCAATTTGTGAAAAAATCGCGTTACGACTTAATGCGTAGGCGTGGTCGATATATGTCGCAGCAAACTAGCTTAAACAGCCATTTAATTAACTGCTTAGGCTGTTAACTAAACGGCGCCGTTCAATTAACGGCCTGAATGATATTCAGCCATTTAATTAAACCGCTGATTAAGCTACTTGGCTGCGACACATACATTAGAACGTTCTACTTGACCGCCGCCGCGCCGGCCAGCAATATTTTTCCATAACAATTGTGATGTTGGTAATTATTTAAATCACCTTCTGACTCATAATAAGACTAGTAAAACCAGTTCAACAACTTTCCGACGTTCATTCTTTGCTAGCGTACACCAGGTAATACATGTGAGGAAGCCCTCTCATAATAGTGCTGTGTAACATAATAACAGTGTATTTTTGTACATGTGTACAAACAAAAAATGTATACAATGTTTCAAAAAATTGTAATCCTTGTGACTGTTGTGAGCTCGTGGCATAGTGTGCAATGTCAACAGGCACCTCGTTCCATTAAGAATAAAATATTTGAGCCCGAACCCGGAAAGTACGCATTTGAAATAACATGGGACCCAGTGCCAAACTGGGATGAAGATGATCCAATAACGGGTTACAAGGTAAGATATACTTTATAACGTTAGATATAATGCCTGAAAGATAATGTTAAAATGAAAATTAAAAAGGGTATGCTAAAGTTTGTTTAGATTACTAAGAACGAATGATACACCAATATATGTAAAAAGGCACATCATGTAAAAAAGTAGATGGACTGAGGTTGACCTCGCAGAAGATAAACTGATAGCTTAAAAACATACTTTAATAGAAAATCAAATTAAAAGTTAAAATAACTGTTATTAATGATGGATTAGGTACAATATATTTGAAGAACAGTAACGAATTCCATTTGAATCACAAAACATTAATTTATTAATAAAAAAATAAGGAGTACTCAACGATGTTGTGCGTTTCCGTCAATTTAAAAAAAAAATTGAGTAAATACATACATATTCACGCCTGTACATCCCCGAAGTGGTAGGCAGATGTGTATTATTGCCAATATTTCGTCAACTATTATTTTTGGTCCCATGTAACAGGGGCGAGCCTACATGGGGAATAATATAAGACTAAGAAAAAATAATACTTACGTATATAAAGTGCAATGATAAAACTTTCAGTTCCTACTCTGGGAAATGCATTCGATCAGAAAGCAACACCTCGTCGATGGAAAACTGGTTGATGATTTAGATGTAAGTATAATTATTTTCCACTAAGGATAGCTTGATGACAGACTGAGGCTTGATATGGACATAACTGATTACTTTAGTATCAGGCAATCTAATTTTAATTCTTCTGCATATAATTTTGACAATGCTTTCGGTTCCTCACAATATAAAAATGAATTTAGAGATGAAAACATCATTTCTGTTTATTCCCAAAGGTATGATTCCGAAACCGATAGCATACGACAACTGTAGATGCATGCAGCAGATACAGCGTACCCATTACTTGTTAAACTCCGATACGGATAAAGGGGACCATTGAGAAGCCGCAATGAATTACGTGTATCTGCTGCACGTGCGACTGCAGTTGTCGATGTCTTGATACTGCCTATTTGTCTGCTGCCGCTGCTGTTAAGGCTCATCAAATATTGATTTCAGACTTCTGCTTCCGATTACGCTGTCAGACTGCCCGAGGTATACTTGGTGTCTGCAAATAACCGGAAGATTTTCATCAAAGACCTTAAAGCTGAGGTCTGGTATGAATATGCCGGGTTGGCATTTACTAAAAAGGGTGAAGGTCCATTTTCATCACCTGTAGGAGCCAAAATTGGTGGAGGCAAGCTGAAAGTGAAGTCTTCCACCATATCTCCACTCAGCAACAGGTAAGATAGAGGACAAATGCGAACCTATAGAGCGGTAAAAAGCAAAAAAAAAATTATAACACTTGAAAAATGTCTCTTCTTCTTCTTAAATCTTTCGTGGCCAACTTGGAAGGCATTAAATCGCCTGCGGACCTAAGTTGGCCGCTGTACCTGTAATGCAAATTTGATAAAATGAGGCTATTTAGACCATTCGCAAGCGTCCTGTGACTGTGGGGCCCCATCCCAGTCCATGCTGCATTTGCTCCCTTCCACCTGTACTATCGAAGACCTGAGTAGGGCAACGGACAATGCTGTAGCCGTGGCCAAATATTGGACCGACAAAATTTAAAAAAAAGTGTAGTAGGTTCCCAACGGTAAACTCAGAGGCCCAATGAGTAATATTCGTAATGTTTTTCCTCGACATTAGCAGCTGCAATTACTCAAATTAGTTACCGAATCAAATAACCGGTTTAACAGCATCACAACATTATATTATTTGACACTAAACTTACAGTAAAATAAACTAGTTCTTTTTAATGTGTCTATAATTTATAAACGCCTATATAATGGTTTGTGCTCAGATGAACTGTTTGACAGGGTACTTCGTCGATTCACGCCACAAGCTGTTTGGACCACGGTGTGAATCGCACAAGGCCCCTTTTTGAATTCGTCGTTTCGGACCAGTGGTGTGAATCGACGAATGTCTATTTTACATGATGCCCACAGCTACATTCTATCATCGCACCGACTACAATATGGGGTTCTTCAAGAAGGGCATTAGAAGGTTTCTTCATGGTCGGCAGCGCGATTGTGATGCCCCTGGTGTTGCATACGTCCATAGGCCACAGTAACCACTTCCCATTAGGTGGCCTGTGTGCTTGTCTGCCGTTTAAGTAGATAGTATAAAAAGTAATAAGATTGTATACTTTTTATTATTACTATATTACTACCATGTGTTTCAGTAATCCAATTGGCAAGAAAAGTTTGAGCTATCCTGGTGCTATGAAAATAAAAATTTATGATGAACCTCAATCTTTTGACATATCTTGGAAAAAAGTGGACAGTGTCGATGAGGGAGACCCTATCTTAGGTTATAAGGTGAGAAAATTATAAATTACCATGGTTCCTCATATTACTGTTAGAGATATCGGGATTTTACTCGTAGATACTATGTATTATTTTGAGTTGCCAATATTCCGAAACCTCCGTGATCATGGCACTTGCTTATTTTGCCGAAGTACCTATCAGAAATTCAAAACAATACATGATTAATATCCTGATATTTTTTATACTACTTACGTCGCAGACGAGCTCACGGCCCACCTGATGAAAAGTGGTTACCGTAGCCTATGGACAATTGCAACACCAGGGGAGTCACACCCGTGCTGCCGACCCTGTAAGAATAGAAAGATTCTGTGCCGCCAGCGCAGAAGATCAGTAGGAGAAGCCTTTGGTTTTCCCACTGATAGCACAAAACCTCTCCAGTGAGGTCTGGCTACCCTACTCACCGCCGCCGGGAACACAACACAAGGTTATTTAGCCGCGGTTTTTTGTAGGGCGGAGGTACTTCCTCAGTCGGACTGCTCGATTAGGACGAAAAGACCATCGTGTCCTACCTCCTAAATCTCCAATAGTATATCTTTAACAGTATTAATCTTAAACCGACTATTACGGAATATTTATTTAGTCGAATATTAAAATGTGGCTTTTTAGGTTAAAGTATTGGAATTGAAGAAGTTGGAGAAAAGAAAAAAGCTAGTGGATATGTATAACAGTGAAACCGGTGAATTAATAACAACGCAAGTTGAAGAATACCCCGTAAGTAACATTCATACCTTTCTCCTGAAGTAACTACGCACATAAAAAACCCATAATTTTTGTTAGATTAGTCTCAGTGTAAAGATCGGTTTATTCCTGATTCCCACCGGAAAAAAATCAGCTTTATAATAGCGTTTTATCAAGACGAGACAGTCAATTATAAGCGATCTTACACTTTCATCTAGGTACTTTTTGTATCACTTGGGTGGCACACAAGCACACAGCCCACAGTGGTTATTTATTGAAAACTATTAGGTATCAATACAGATTATGTTATTATCAATTCAATCCTAGTGTTCTAATAATATACCTAATTCCCTAGGTCGGTCGGGGTGCAAGTGATGATCCTTTAGAAGTTTCTCTGAAGGAACTACTTAGAATTTTGTGACTCAATGGTTTCTTTAGTGCCTTCACAGGTACTCATCATCTTCTTGACTTTATTCCCAGTTCAATCCGAGGCTTTTCATAGTAGCGTAATTATATACCTATATTAGATATTGGTTACATACAAAAATACAAATCTTTCCTCTTTCAATCAATCAATTAGTTCGTTAATTTTTTATTAGCCTATTGCAGTCCACTGCTGGACATAGGCCTCTCCTCTCTTTGCCGATCCTCTGCCTTCCGCATCCAGACTGTTCACCCTTCGCAGGTCGTCAGTCCACCTGGCTAGGGGGTCCCACTTTCCATTTTCCTTCTCGCGGTCTCATTTCCTCTTCATAGTACTTATATACCTGTTGTAGATGTAAAGATAGAGCATGGAGAAGGAAATTACTTAATCATATAATCATATTTTTTCCTTCGTGGGATAGAGTTAAATGGCAGGCTATTGTCTCTGTCTACCGCGCAGGGAGATAGGCGTCAGCATGTGTATGTACTAATTAAATTTTCAGAAACTAAATGATTATCGAAACATCACGGATGGGAACCTCACAGAGATGATAGCACCAGCTGCAGACAGACCTACAGTTAGATTTGAAGGATGGAAGCTGGAAACACCGTATGAGATTAAAATATCAGCATACACCAAGACTCAAGAAGGACCATGGTCGTCACCTACCAGGTTTAAGATAAATGACGACCTTAAGAAACATTAGTTGATCAAATAATTACTTTAATAACGATTAAAGCTGGGTCCACATTAGTATCATTTGCCCGATCCGATCACCGTATCCATATCGGCGACGCGTATCATGATCACAATGTATATCAGTGATACGCATATCATCACCCGTCCACATTTGCGATACGGTGATCGGATCGGGCAAATGATACAAATGTGGACCCAGCTTAAAGAGCTTTAAGCGGGGCGAAAAAGCATCTGATGCGGCCGTCGAGCTGAGTGCCACCATTGTAACATGGTACGTGTCTATAATGGTGACACTCTTTTCCGAGACTATGCCTTCAGCTTACCATCAAGCGAGGTGAAGACAAATTTACGTATCATACATTATTACTAGAAAAAGAAAAATGTATAAAAAAATGACAACCAAAAAGAAAAATGTATAAAAAATTTATAAAACTGGATTTGTGTATTATTTTGTTAACCGACTTCAAAAAGGATGAGGTTATTTAGGTACCCTTTTTAAGAAGCAAACCAAAGTGACGGCAGCGACACGCGCTTTTATTTTCCAGGGCAAGATGGAGACTCAGTGGTTGTGGTTCCCATACCCAAGGTCAACGGGGCGCAAGAGAATTGCCGCGTGATTTGAAATGGCGTGCGGTTTTAGTCAGTTCGAGTCTGACAGGCAGAGAAAGGCACCCTCCTTTCCCCGAGACAAGACAAGTAGGAAAATCCTTTGGTCTTCCTGCTGACAGCACAAAACCGTTGCTCTGGCTACCCCACTCACCGTCGGAAACACAACACAAGCTTATTATACTCGCGGTATTCTGTAGGGCGAAGGTACTTCCCCAGTCGGACTACTTAATTCGGACTGAAATACCGTCGTGTCCTACCTCATTAAAAAGGTGAACCGTGAGGATTTCGGCACAAAATTATACTCTATCTAATAGAAATAGGCAATAGGCCTTGAGAATGTATAAAGTATATTCATATTTTTATTAGGATGTATGGGGCCAGACCAAGGCTCTGGTGCAGTTGTTCCTATTGGGGTTAGTAGGTCAGATGGCAGTCGCTCTAGGAAAAGCCAACATACCAGCTTATGCCAATAAGCAGACTCCACGCTCCAAAGTGCTAAATTTAACACTAATAACAGCAGTAAATAGTAGATAATAAGTATTTTCATTAAATATTAACAGACTACATCTATACTATTATAAAATTGTAAAGTGGTCGTGTCTGTACATTGGAGATATTTAAAAAAAAATACTTGGGTTATGTTCTATTAGCGATACTGAACACGAAAATATTTTTTTTTCATTTCCTGTCTGTTTGTCTGTTTGTCCGCGATGGACGCAAAAACTACTGGACGGATTTTGATGCGGATTTTTTTGTTAGAAAGGGCTTGCTCAGACTTAAAATCTTACGTTTGTTTGATCGGAATCGGTTGAGTAGAACCGAAGTTGTGAACAATTATGATAATAAACGGAAAATGGCCCGATAGACAGATGGCGCTTTTTATTATTATTGGTCATTTTTTATAGCTTATTACATCCGAGCAAGAATGTCAATTTATAGACTTTATTTTTACATACACAATTGTGTAAACTAATACGTTTTTAATCATGAAATTAAAATTTGAATTTTTAAGATTTAGTTACAGAATCATAACTAGATGGCGTTCTCGCGTTTAAATTCAAGCTATCGTTTGGTTTCAAACTACCGATATACGCGAACCGGTATTTAATATTACTTTATTTTTATTTCTAATTCTAATTCTAATTCTAATTCTAATTCTAATTCTAATTCTAATTCTAATTCTAATTCTAATTCTAATTCTAATTCTAATTCTAATTCTAATTCTAATTCTAATTCTAATTCTAATTCTAATTCTAATTCTAATTCTAATTCTAATTCTAATTCTAATTCTAATTCTAATTCTAATTCTAATTCTAATTCTAATTCTAATTCTAATTCTAATTCTAATTCTAATTCTAATTCTAATTCTAATTCTAATTCTAATTCTAATTCTAATTCTAATTCTAATTCTAATTCTAATTCTAATTCTAATTCTAATTCTAATTCTAATTCTAATTTGTCAATGTCAATTTGTCAATGTCAATTTGTCAATTTGTCAATTTGTCAATTTGTCAATGTCAATTTGTCAATTTGTCAATTTGTGATATAGATTTTGGTAGTCTTAAGATCCGTTTCAAAATCGTTTTTCACGCAAAGACAGATTAGAGCTTGGCGAAGACGAAGTACCTATTATAGTTGAGTAGACAGGAAAGGTACAGGTAGTGCGAGAAGGGCATAGGAATGGGGACTACAATAGAGAGTCGAGTAGATATCCAGGTAGGAATATTCTTATATACCACTTAAGTGGGAAACAAGCACCCGGCCCACCTGATGGAAAGTGGTTACTGTGGCCTATGGACGTATGCAACTCCAGAGGCGTCACACTCGCCCTTCTTGAAGTACCCCATCCCAATACTATTGTCGTGAGTCGTACAGACTGTAATAGTGAAGTCGAGTATAGTGGCATCGAGTAGAGACGCGAATACAGAGTGGAGTACTCGTACCTACTACGTGGAGTACAGGGTCAAGTAGGAGCCGAATGGAGAGGCGAGTACAGTGTCTAATCTTTTTTTTATATATACTACATACTTAGGTCGCAGACAAGCACACGGCCCTCATGATGTTAAGAGGTTACCGTGGCCTATGGGCGAGTGCAACACCAGGGGCGTCACACCCATTCTATGCTGTAAGAACAGAGGGATTCTGTGCCGTCAGCGCAAAAGATAAGTAGGGCAAAGCCTTTGGTTTTCCCACTGACAGCACAAAATCTCTGGCAACCCTACTCACCATCAGAAACACTACACGAGGTTATTAGGTAAGTCGCGAACTTCTGTAGGGCCAGGCGGACTGCTCGATTGGGACGGATATACCGTCGTTTCCTACCTCCTCTAAAAAATAAAGCTCCTCTAATCGGCGTTCAACGCGCAACTCTCTGCACTAAAATGTATAACACCACGCGATAAACGACATCCACGCGGGCGGAGCCGCGGGCAACAGCTAGTATTATAATATAATACTAGCTGTTGCCCATAATATATATTATATATTATGTTAAAACATGGTAAAACCCAGGTGCAAAAATGTTGCTGTATGTGTCGTGTGTATGTATGTGTTGATATATAATAATTATATTTAGGAGGATAATGTGACCAGACAAACAACTCAAGTTCACTTTTTGCTCCGTAATCTGTTTTACTTACTAACCCCCGAATGCTCATGTACGTTGGTCGGTTAGACCGACGATATTTATATTGATCTGAGTGGTTGAAGTCCTAAAAAGGACGACTCTATGAGGCTGATGATGACGATCAGGTAAATTATTAAATGGAACATTTTTCCATGCGTTTTTTTTACGAATTCCCCCTTCAGTTATTCTAAAACAGTTTTGTTAGAAATAGATTTACTGTATTACCCATTCATATAAGTCACTTCAATGACTTCGCCTCGTCTATGATAAGCTGAATGCAAAATTTCAGGAAAGAGGGTCACCATTACAGATAGGTACCAACAATGTTACCGTCACCTTAACGGCTTGATCAGATGTTTTTTCACACCCCTCATAAATGACCCGGGACTGTAGGAAGAAGGAACACGTGTGTTGGTAAAGAATTCAAAGAAAAGAGTCGCCGAACTGCTTGTTTCTTCAAAGTTTTGGTTCGAATGAATGACTATCAACATGATCCGGTCATTCGATCATTTTCGGTCTCACAGACCGTGAGTGCCTATATATGCATTACACTATTTTGGCACGGAAATAAGAGGGTTAATAAAAAATCTAATTCATGTTGTCATTCTAGTACCCACCATAAGCGAACGTACACCTTTGATACATTTTAAAAATAAAAAATAAACATGGCAATGGTATATTTTTTGCTGATACATACTAGCCGCATGTGATATCACGGTAGCAAAAAGTGTACAAACCTTAGAAAGCATAAATTGGATGGGAATAAATAATGAAGTTGAATCTGATGATGTAGGTACGTTAAGAGTGCGTTGGAACAGAGTGGAAAGTGGTGATGAGGCAGACCCTGTTGTTGGCTATAAGGTACGTGAAAGTGTTACATTTTCGAAACATTTTAGTACGTGGATAGTTTAGCGTGTGGTACGAGTAGATAGTCATTTCAAAATTCAGGATGAAATTTAAATTCGTAGTACTTACTTAGTCCCTATTTTGGACATGAGTTATACGTTAATTAGACATCTCTGATTACACATTGGGGAATTTATAGGCGTGATTATACGTATTTATATTATACATTATTATTTATTGGTTTATCAATGTGAATTAACTACCAAAACTTGGTTTGGTAGCTTCTGAGAGTGACCATACCTAAGAAAATAGCCTAATACTAACTACGGTAGAAAATAGCCTAATACTGAATACATTAGTCACAAAAGAAATTCTAGGGGAGATTTTTGAACTCAAATAAAACCGAGGGCAGTGATCCCTCAACTTTGACGCCATAATAAAAATGCTAGTGAGGACAAGCTATAGCGAAATATCGTATTTTTTTTTTCTTTGGCCAGCATTTCCAATTTTGGACGAACACGAATGAAGTCCTTGAACATTGTTTTACAGATACATGTATGGGAAGTGAAGAAAGTTAAAAAGTTTAAACATGTTCACTATAGCAACGGTTCGGTGGAATACGTGCAAGTTGAAGAGTATCCGGTAAATAAATTAACCTTTTTTATCCTTTTGATTTGACTTCTACAGTGGGAACGACTACCATATCTTTATTTTAATTCCAGAGAGCTAAACGTGTCAATGATACAAACGTAATCCCAGAAGGTAAGCTGACTGTCCTTGAAGCACCAGCAGACAGTCCTACTTTTAGTATGAAAGTCAAACTCGAAGTACCGTACCAGTTCACCATTACTGCCTACACTAAGAACGTGGTGGGACCACCATCTGCTATAACAGGGACTACTTTACACGGTCCTGATTGGGTGCCCAAGGATTGGGATTAAAAAGCCTTCTTATGTGACAGTTTGTTTTTTACATTAATAGACTGGCTGTGCTGCCACCTAGTCCACCCGTACTTGAATCTGAGTTTTTGTTCGCGGAGTTCTAATACCTATTCTACATAAATAGTAGGTATGCTAGTTTACTGGTTGTGTGTGGGATAATCAAGTGCCTGCTTACCTACAAAAAAAAAAATTGGCTGTTTTGATGTGAAGCTGTTTGAACTTTTGTCAACTGGTAGGTACAAAAAACTTTCGCTTTATGAGTTCTGTGGTATTGCGGTGGCGAATTGAGTAGGTGCTTGAACTGGTCGTATAACCCGCGCCACGTATCTTGGACCTAAAATGTGCTCAAAATGTGCCCTATACGCGCAGTACACATTTCTTGGGTGTCTTTTGAGGATAGCACGGGGTGCTACTGCGGTAGACGAACTCAAATTCACCAAGCATAGACTATTACAAAGCAATCCGCGGGCGCCAGAGCCTCGTATGTCTTACGATTTAGGTCCAAGATACGTGGCGCGGGTTATATCAAACATACACTCATAGTGCATTGATCAAAAAGCTGTTTTTTTTACTTTAAAACAGACAGTTCAATTTTCTTTATTTGTAAAGTTATGTTAGGTATTAACTGAAGTAAATACTGAACTGAATAATATAGTGCTGGCAGTGGGCACTAAAGTAGTGATTCTGTTAAATCGTACGTACTAACCATTCAGCAATACGTTAATTATGCATTCTGTTAAGAAGTGGAATGCCTTGCCCGACTCTATTTCTGGATAGCTATAGTCTAGGTGTCTTCAAAACTTGAGTAGATAGGTTACTTCTAGGCCAACGTGCTCCACCGTCGACCACATCGACACTTATCATAATCATAATCAAATATTTATTTGCTAGAATATGGTAGGTTACAATAGATGTTACAATACTTTGGTTCTTCATATTCTGCCACACAGAATGAGTGAGTGCCAACGAGTGAGTGATATTTTTTTTTATACTACTTAGGTCGCAGACGAGCACACGGTCCTCCTGATAGTAAGTGGTTACCGTGGCCTATGGACGAGTGCAACACCAGGGGAGTCACACTCGTGCTGTCGACCCTATAAGAACAGATAGATTCTGTGCCGTCAGCGCAAAAGATAAGTAGGACAAGCCTTTGGTCTTCCCACTGACAGCATGAAACCTCTCCAGTGAGGTCTGACTACCCTACTCACCGACGCGAACACATACATTCATTACACTAACTAAAACATACACAAAACTGAAGAAAGTACGCTAGTGGTTCAAACAAAAACGCTGGCGAGTATAGTGGCGGTTCTAATCCGTGCGCGACACGTGTCATCTGGTGTAAGCCGTGTCCAACTATTGTGACTGGGTTGACGAAGGTTCGATGTGCATATTACAAGAAATCTTAGTGCGATGTCATTGTTTTGTGACTGAGTGAGGTAACTGAATCAACTAATATGACACATGTAGGAAACTGTCCTGATTTCTTGTTTTTAGGGTTCCGTATCTGAAGGGCATAAATGGAACCCGATTACTAAAGGCAGCCACCCACTAACAGTTTATCGAACGACAACCGGATGATATCGGTCTGTCAGTTCATCGCAATAGCCCACACACTTACAGTTTCGTATACGATTTTGGACTGACGGATGATATGTGTGTGGCCGCTTGACGATTCCGGTCAGCAAAGACAGTTAAAGGCCGGACAGTCTATGGCCGTCGGCATTTTATACGTAAATAAATAAATAATAAATAAATAAATATTCCACAACATTCTACACAACGCTTTCTAGACCCATGGTAAGCTTAATTAGCTTGTGTTATGGAATCTAGAATGCGGTTAATACGTAATAACATCAGACTAAAAGAATAAAATAATGTTATTATTTTAGTCTGAGGTAATAAAATTATGATGAAATTGATGACAATCAGGACTGCAGGCCGCCGCCGGACAGATGAAAAACTGCAGGCGGACTGTAAGTGGGTGGCCGCCTTAAGACTATTTGTCCGTCTGTCGCCAGGCTACCTTTATGTGTATCACTCACAAGAACCGTGGTATATAGCTAGACAGTTGAAATTCTCACAGTACAGATTGATCAGATTAATTAAGTAGGCGATCGCTTTTTTCTGTTGCTCATGTCTGCGTATACCACACATGATAAACAGACGCTCGTTCATGACTAAGAAGTGTCTAATATTACAAAAATATCAGGTGGCAGTCGCTCTCATAAAAGCCGTATAAGTCTCACAAGAAGGAGAATGAGTAAGCAGACCTCGGATTCCAAGAATCCATTAGATGATGATGATAATAAAAAAAATTAAGTTTAAATAAGTACAATTATTTACATAAGTAAATTAATTACTAGTATAAAAACAATATCTGTATACCTATATACAAAGCTGCAGGTTTAGGCGTCAAAAAATTCCTCCCCATCGACGTCAACTGGGAGGGTGGCCAGAAGGCTGGCGGCATTGCCACGTTGAATGGCAATGCCAATCCTTTGTGCAAGGAATGAACCAGCCCTCTGGTCACGGGTAGCGTCTATAAGCCGTTTAGAAATTTCTTTAAATAAAAGACGGGCACTTGGACCCCATGATCCCAGCGTCTCAACCCCAAACGGCTCAAATATGTAATTACCTGTTAAATTACTATATTTGCGCCGTTTAAGGGTCTCTGCCGAAGTTTAAATTCTATCCATAAGTATATTATCAACTGTCTGATGCCTATCTGTTATGCTTCCACCGTTTCCACGGTTAAAATATTGACAAGTCCTCTAGCGCCTTATCCACTAGGCTATACATCAATAAATCAATTAGCCTATGCAGTCCACTGCTGGACATAGGCCTCTCCCAATATGCGCCACGTTTGCCTATAGGTACATGCCTACATAAATAATATAGCGTCTCTTGAAAAACCATTATGCTGTATCAAATTTAATTTACCTCCCTCAAAAAAGAACACAATAAAGTTATTCCTGTGACGTCAGACCTCCTGCGACAGCCTCCTAACCGTTTGAAACAAGTGTTCGTTGTACACCTCCGCTCCCGCGGGCCGCGGGCTGATTTACATTTAAATTATACTTAACTCACGTGCTTTGCCGCTTCTACATTTAAATGTACTTTGCCCCTGTGTGTTCTGTAGCTATCATGTTTAAATGTAGTCTCGGTTTACAAACGTTTTGATGACTTTCCTTTTGATTTCATTAATATTATACTCGTAACATGTAAAAGTTTCTGTGAAGTTGTTTGGGTGTTTGCTTCTCTATCACACATATACGATTGGGAATATCCGACTAATATATGGGTAGACTGTAGTCTGGAATAATGCATAGGCTACTTTTGATTACTAGCGACAAAAACCATTAAAATATTTTTATTTCTAAGATGGAAGAAACACATTTTTTTTAATCCTATCGTTTTACTGCATAGATTTCTATTTCAACCCATTTCTCACCTCCGGCATCCGACGGCCTACAGATGGCGTGCGTTTTAGTCGGTTCGAGTCCGACATAATCTCCTCCACCGGCTCCGGTGGGGGAGGTATCCGTGGGGATTTTATTTTTTAGATGTATTTAAAAAAAAAGCTATAAACATCACTATTCAATTTCAAATGCCATTCCACTCATAAGTACATTACGTCTTCCAAATAACGTCATACCCATAATACATCGCATCCATACATACCACACAACAAAGGGACAGATATTGTTGGATACACCCGCACTCGGTGGACACTGTAATTCAATTTGGCAAATTAGATTTTCCGTCAAGTTACCTGCTTCTTCGCCCCTTCGCCTCGCGTTATGCTGTCACATAAAAGTTATTATGGACAGCCAACGTTGGGACCAATATTGGTTGGTCCACTTTCTTTATACTTCCTAAAATTATTATCTAAAATTATTGTGATAGGTTAGATTCTTAATTTCAATAAGTTTTTCTGGCTTATATAATACTAGCTGACCCGGCGAACTTCGTACCGCCATATTTTCTGATCCCGTTCCCGCTGCATATCTCAAAATTTATCAGTGTTTTTCTACGATATATAATGCATGTATCATACATATAAACCTTCCTCTTGAATCGCTCTATCTATTTAAAAAACCGCTTTAAAATCCGTTGCGTAGTTTTGAAGATTTAAGCATACATAGGGAGGGACAGACAGCGACAGTGACTTTGTTTTATAATAATATGTAGTGATGATGATAGTGATGATGAAGTAGAAATAGAGGTAAAATTTACTAAATATCTACGATTCTCTAAGGCAGAACACCAGGAAAGAAGAGATCTTTGGACGTCTGAGATGATTACTACTGAATTACATCAAAGAAGTGCATCTAAGATCCGATTATTGAGTGATACCTGTCATCTGTTATGTGGTTATGCTAAGCACAAAACCCACAAAGGTATAACTGCAAACAAAATCCAAAACAAAACATTGGTGACCAACATTTGGCCAATGTAAGAGGGATCAAATTAGATTGGAGCAAGTGGGGTCAAGCGCGACGACGTCCAATGATGTCACAATGTAAGAGATGATATCTCGAAATAACAGATACTGGAGGAAAATATAAATGCACGTGAGATGCTTCTGAGAGAATTTGGCTCTTTACGTAATGGTATCAGAACTTTGGACGTAGATACTTTGTTTGGGTAGGTACTGCAAGGTACGCATTTGGTATGGTTAAAGAATGGTATGAGTTTTAGTGGTATGATTACGGAATAACCAGAAGAAAAGTAGGCAATTCATGTTTTGAAATTATTGTACTGAACCCTGAAAGTAGGTACTGACAATAAAAGTAACTTATTCAGTTTAATCAATAAGGTACTAGACTAGCATTGCTTTGTGGTTGAACCTGTGTAACTCCTAGTATTTTTCAAATATCGGGATAAAAAATAGTCTATGTTACTTTTGAATAGAGTAACCAAAGATATTATATAAAAAGAAGTAGATATGTTATTGCGCGAAAATCGTGAAGATCCGAAAACGAGTCAATTGGAACGTTTGCCTCTAGTACCGCGTGCCGAGCGGCGCCGGTCGGACGTTGAGCGGAAGCATCCAGACTTAAAAAAAATAACGAAAATGCCATCGTATGTTTATAGAGACTGCACGAACTATTACTCTAAAGTTAATGCACCAAAAGTGTAGATGAATTAAAAATATGTGTGTGTGAGTTCGGCACATTTTTCTACGTTGATTTGTAAGCATATGACATGTCTATGTTATGAAATGTCATTGAGAGTAACTTAGTAATGGCGAAAGAGTGGTTTATTAGTTTCAGAGTTTATCAAACAAACATTATCTTTCCTTTCCTTTTTATAATTATCACAGTACGGCTACAGAGCCTGATTTGGTACTACGGCACGGCACTTCATAATATATTTCGTTTACTAATTAAATCAGTAGATAAATGAGGAGAATGTATCATTTAATGTAACAATGAAACTAACAGGGTACGTACAGACAGCCATACATTTTATAACCTACGATTTTGCATGCCTAAAAGGGCGAAACACTTGGAACAAAATTATGTTATACTACGAGTAGCTCGCGACCAAACATAGTTTATGTCCTTTCCCAAGGTCTAATCTACGCCTGTACCAAATTTCTTTAAAATTGGTTCTGAGGTTTATTTAGGCTTTAAAGTGTAACAAACAGACTGACAAACAGTTACTTTCGCATTTGCAATTGAAAATATACTTTTACTGTTTCTATGTATAATATGTATGTATTTATAAAAAAAATGTATCTAAGTATGTTTATCCGCATTCTAGAACCCATAACACAAGCTAGTTAAGCTATGCTTACTTTGCTAGACCCAAAGTAAGCATAGCTTAACTAGCTTGTGTATAGCGTTGTGTAGAATGTCCTACAATATTTATTTATTTTATTTTATTTTATTTATAAAGGTAATTCAAAATAATGATATCGCACAATAACGGGTTTATATAAAAAAAAATCATTCACGTGCTAAAGAAAGCATCCGATTACAACCCGACTAAAATCGTATCGTAACCTCTAAACGTCCTCAGTACTCCTGAAGCATTTCTAAATCAAAACACGGACCGTTACCCACGAGAGTGACTTGCGGAAAATTGGAAAACGAAACAAGGTGAAAAATATTATTAAGTGGAGCACTCACCGAGCACGGCACTCAAGGGACGAGGGCTGTTTGTCTTCGATACTTTAACCTACCTTCGAGTTGGATTGCTCTTTAAAAACTCGATTTATTACTCGATTTCGAATTAAACGAAAAGAAAGAGGTGGACGTCTCTATAGCGAGATTAGTTGACGTAAAGGCATGTAACGTGTAATATTTGTTGATCGTCTGTAGTTCTTATTTTGGGCATAGAATTTGCACGAAACTTAAATCGACTTACGCTGTCAGCCAGCCATTCCTAACACGATTAACGAGTCAGATGGCAGTCGCTCCCGTAAAAGTCAAGATCAACCAATGTATTGAAAAGTGGAGTAGGAGAATGAAAGAAAAGAAAGAAAAGAAAGAAAAGAAAGAAAAGAAAGAAAAGAAAGAAAAGAAAGAAAAGAAAGAAAAGAAAGAAAAGAAAGAAAAGAAAGAAAAGAAAGAAAAGAAAGAAAAGAAAGAAAATTATTTTTATTCAAACCTAGCATAAGATATGCACATTTCAGCAACACAAAAAAACTACAACATTGTGCTTATATACTTATTAAAATTAAATGCATCAGAAATAGCCAGGTAGAATAATGGCCGCCTCTCAGCTTAATGCTGTCCGCGTTGTAGTGCAGGCTGACAGCGCTGGTTTTCAGAGACGGCCGGACTATGGGTTTGACATTGGACCCTGTGTTCCAAAGTACAAACTATAGATGCAACCGGGGATTGCTGTTTCTTACTTAGAGGATATACGGAAACTTAACGCAGACGGAGTCGCGGGCACCAGCTAGTATAGTTACTTACATATTAGTCCCCACTTGTACGGGTCAAGTCCATTGTGGTAAAATAGCTGAAGCGTCACATACATCACCAAATAGAAACACCATAATTATCTATCTATTTTGAAACCCATCCTTTAACTTAGTACAACACAATAAAATTCAACAGAATAAGGCATTTGATCAACGTGTATATAAATCCTCTCTATTTCGGTTCAATTGTCACCCAGTCACCACTCTAATTCCGTACCCAAACTCATCTAGCCCTAATAGCCGGCAATAAAGCACAAAGGTAAGTAGTCCTACTATTCATTGATAGTCAATTGAGCCCACAAATCGCCCGGGCAACCGCAAGCGACCGCTCTTAGAAGGTGGAGACGGTATTACCCGTGAAAGGACCACCGTTTTTCTTTTGCTAATGGTATACACACGGCCGTTTTGTTAGATTTTTCGAATGTAAGATAAAACTTAACTTCGGTTTCTTTAAAAAAAATTAAAGTTAGATGAATTTCTTTTATATACCCACTCAAGGTATTTTTAAAGCAATCAGTGCGTTAACTATTCAAAACAATTCAGTTTGGAAAAAGTGAAACAAAACTTGAAAGTAATCGAAAAACAATGTTATTAATGATTGTAGCATCGTTGATTGCTTCCAATAGTTCGTAAAAATATCAGTAGAGGGAGCCAACATCCCCGTTCGATGGTTGTATGGTAAAATTTCGAATGCTCAAGATGTGGTCCTATAGCTCAGTTGGTAAGAGCACTCCCCCAAGGGACTGGTCGCGGGTTCTAGTCCCATCTTATGATAGCAAAGGGTGTATGCCTACCAAGATCCTTGGTATCAAGTCAACCTCCCCTGCAAACCGATTCACTAGCTGATTGAAGAATAAGGCTCTGGCGCAGGCTTTCCCTTCTCGAGTTGGGAATTCAGATGACAGTTGCTCCCGCCAAACCATGATAACACAAATTAAAATAAGTTGTAGAAGAGCAGACCGTAGGCTCCAAAGTACAAGCCTGAAATACAAAAAGGAATAGCACAATGATGAAGAGTATATACTTCATAAAGATCGTACTAAATTCATTCGTAAGTACTAAAACGTTATAACAGAAATTGAACACACATTACTCTGATACAGTTCAGCACAATGTGCAGTGAGGTGCACAACTAAAATTGAACACACATTACACTGATACAGTTTCAGCACAATGTGCAGTGAGGTCCACAATTCTTGTACACTTAACTTCACACAGTTTTCCGAAGGCGGTGCTTAGTTTATCAATGTGTCAGCGTCGGTCAGTTCGCAGTCGATCGGCTGCCCACCTCGCTTCACCTCTTTATGGCCGCGTGGCCGGCACTCTGATAGCGCCAATTACTGGCCGGGAGACGAAAGAATTGGATGGATATGCCAACTTGTATAGGATATAACTTGGCCGTATTTTTGGCAAATCTGATGACCGGTTATATGTTTTAGTCGAGCAGTAAGCCACTACGCAGCGTTTTCCATTTTTAGGTTTAATGGTTTGGTTTCCAATGTATGTTCGTCTAAAAATAGGCAGTTCATATTCTGGATTGAAACATAGTTTGTCTTAAAAATAGGTCGAAAAACGCAGCTGCTGAACATTATAATAAATGAATAATAAATTAATGCAATAAACGAGCACAAAAGTTCATTTACCGGAATGTAACCATGGATTTCATTCAGATTATGTTTTATGGTAAGCATAATTTCAGATTGACGAGGCAAAATGTATCGTCGTTGGAACTGAATCAAATAACAAAAGTTCTACCCAGAGCAAAACTCGAAAATTCTATCCAGATGGTTGTTCCATACTATGCTGCATCTCCCAAGCGATACATAGCGGTCGGTCAGTCCCTTAGACTTTGTTACCTCTGGCGGGAAATTGCTACGCTATACGCTACATACATAGCATTGTACGACACGTGTAAGTAATCGTTGTCTACGAATGAAAAAGAAACTTGTATCAAAGTGCATTGAAAGTAATCTTTTATACGTGTATTTACGTAATGTACTTAATTTATAAGTGTTTGTGATTGTTTATTAAGGGATGTGGGCCCAAAAATTTTATGACCCAATGTTAACTTACCAGTGACCTGGTACACTTGCTAATTGACGGACGACCGCAGGTTTTCGTTTTGAGATGGGGGACCAGATGGCAGTCGCTCTCTATAAGCGAAAATATACCAATCCCCAAAAAGGGACACCTCGTGCTCTCAAGTGCAAGCTTTGGATGCAATCGGAATTGGCGCTCAGATGATCATGGATAAGATTTGTTATAAGCTTCCTCAGTATTCTCAAGAAGCGATTTTAAGATTTTCAGAGAATGGTTGAATTACAAAATATGGCCATCATAATATCATGGCCACAAGAACGCGGTTTATATTAACAACTTTCCAAAATGTTGTTAATAATTGAATTCCACAATATGGAATCCTTAAAGAAGGAGCTGCGGGCATCAGGTAGTACATTCATATTGTTTGAATTACTTCTTCCTCATGAAGTTGACAACTCGCTTGTAAATCTAATCCGCGTACAAAAACCCCTGCCCTTCTATCAACGTCACCGACTGATTGATGACCTCAATTAGCCATAATACTTATTAACTTCTTCGTACACGGAGTCCTCCTGGGAGCCACCTACGCGTTGTTTTAATGGAGAAATTAGTATAGGAGTTGAGCTGATGATTCCACGCCTGCTAGTGACGAGGGAAATAATAACATGATTCAACCTCAACGGTGGGTACCATAGAAGATTTGATCTCTTTTACGCAAATCTTTACAATATTCTATTGCGATTTACTTAATTTTAGGCTGTCGTCGTTTATTTATTTAACATTCATGGCCACGGAAAACTAAAAAGGTATCTGTCTCATAGTCTAAACTCTAAAGTATGAGTTTTCTCAAAGTTCTCGAACTATGTTAAATAAGGTAAAAATACCAAAAATCATGAAAATAGTTTTATTTTAATTCCTTTGCGATTGTCTGATAGGGCTGCATAAATAGCTGTTGATTTGCAATTTTAAGTCTTCGCAGCTTCAAGGAGCTGTTGAAGCTGTGAAAAGGCCTGATTTAGATATGAATTTCAGCTTGATACCATAACGGGTTCCTAAGAAAGTGGTCTTGACAGTTAGGCAGACAGACGGATAACTAAGTTGTAATATTTTTTTTCTTTTCGAGTTATATAACTCTACAATCAATTTATCAAGCATTAATCTCCATTTCCATCTTTCAAAACATTATCGTCCATCTCCAATCGACGTGTATATACTCGTACTCTTTAGTAATCGGACTCGCGACCAGGGGGGCAACCGGATACCACCTTTTACCGTGGGCAAACAGTTCAGGTGTTTGACTTGTTTCACAGGCTTGTGTTACTGTTTGTTAGAAGGGATCTCTCTTATTTGCCGGCTGTTTTTCTGCATATTTGGAGGGTAGTTTTTTTGCTGTGATACAAACATTGTAATATTTGTTTTCTTTGTAAATTATAGCAAGATTTAACAAATGGTGAAAGACAATTCCCTAACTAGGACTTTAAATAGCGTTCATTCATTCATTTCGTTCGACTTCATTCAGAGAATCGATCAATCAATAAGGCTATCGCAGTTCACTGCGGCACATAGGCCTCTACCAATGTGTGATATTGCTTCCGATTCTCCACCTTCCGCATCCAGTCAATCCCAGCCATCTTTTTCAGGTCTTCAGTCCATCCGCCTGGGGGGTGGGCGTCCTACCTTCCGTTTGCCTTTTCGCGGTCTCCACTCTAAGACTCGTCTGCTCTAACGGCCAGCAGTCTTTCGACAGATGTTTCCAACTGTCCAGCCCACTACCATTTTAGCTTGCTTATTCTGCAAGCTATGTCAGTAACCTTAGTTTTTAGTCGAATGACCTCATTACAAATTCTATCCTTCAAAGACAGATATATTATTATAAACCCCATAATTTCTTGCTTCAAGAAACTTCATTCTGCAAAACATCTTCCTATCATCATTACATCATATCACTAAATCACTGCACCCTCGTATCACTTAACCCTGTAATACATCACGGGGCACTCCAGGGCTATTACCTGTTATAAGCACTATTACGCGGCCGTACGTGCCTCAGAACCGACACCTCTACTTACCCCGAAATTGATGGCGGACGCAAAAAGTTACTAGTCTTAAATTGTGTGTGTGTTTTAAGTAAGTCTTAGATTTTTGTGATGTTTGTGTGAAATGTGTAAGTTTATAAAGATGTTTGTTATTCAAACACGCTCGAAGCCGCGGGTAATAGCTAGTTCGTAATAAAATGTAATAAAAATTATAGAAGATATTCATTTGGGACGGGGGAAAAAATAATATTTTATCTAGTTTCTGCGTCAAATTCCTAAATTCTAAATTCATACCCGCCTCACCCAAAAACGACGATACTAATTTAATTTTAAGAGCAGTGTTTTCTCTATCTTTATGAGCTTAATTCCCGATACACAACCACTAATTTCCTCGGCACCAAACGTGTACCTCCCCCTCCCAAAAATGTTTTATTTTTTTCTTACAGGTAAAGATTGAGCTGTAAACATTTTAAAGCTCTTTCGTAATTACAAAACGTGGCTCAACTTTAATTTTCTTTGCAGTAATTGTAACACAATACAAAATATTATGACTACAGTCCTCTGCAAGTGACTCTTAATTTACAAATATACTTCTACGCTCAAGGCAATGCAATATGAAACTTATTGCATTGTAATAAGAGTGTCGATGAGTGCACAGGTGTTCCCTCTTTTCTGGTGGAAATATCTTGAAGGTTTGTGACGTTTAATCTTGCGTGCGACGCGGCCGCCCCGCGTATCACTCGCCGGTCTCCTTCTAGTGATGTCCAGATATCGATACTTTGCAAAGGAAGTAAAGTAAAGTAAAGTATATCTTTATTGTACACACCAAGGAGAAAATATGTATTGTGTCATTACTCATTAGGTACATACATTTGGGTATAAACAATAGGCGGCCTTATCACCTAGTGGCAATCTCTTACAGGCAACCATTGGATGGAGAAAAGAGCTTGAGTCGAGAGAAAAGGAATGTTATTATTTTAATCGATATTATTTATAACATTAAGCATAATTTATGTATGGTATCCTATGATTCTAAACTTCTAATATTCAAATATTTGCAGGCAAGTAAACACAATACATACTGTACGAGCTTTTCTTGAGCTAAAGTTTAGAAACCCAAACCTTCCGTAATAGTAATGTTTTTTTTCAAACTTTTACCTTTCAGTAAGAGTTTCATTTTCTGATCTATCTATTCCTTTTTTTTTTTTTTTTTTTTTTGAATACCTACTCCTCTGCTTTCGGTAAAATGCAGAGCCTTTATTTATTTAGTAAAAATAAACAAACTTCCTAACTAAAATCTTTCCTCTTTCATTCTAATTCTCTTTGTCATACCATTCTCGCATTAATTCTTCTCGCACTTTCATACTTCCTTTCATACTCTGTTGGGATATGGGGGCATATGGGGTTTTGTGTACCTAACTTATTTTAATTGTTTTACTTTATTTATTTATTATAAAAAGTTATATGACATAAATATTATTCAATAAAGTCTTATATAATAAATTACTGTCTAGTTTACAGTTATACTTACAGCTATAATTTATGAGTTTTACAAGGCAATCTTAAAAGTTAATTCTTAATTTTATTATCTTCTTGTATATACATGAATACACTAAACTTACACTATTTTTATTATTCCAGATTTACAAAATTCTTATCTTATTTAAGTGACCTTTTTGTTTACGATTTCCGGGCTATTTAGGCAGAACATTACACTTAGTTAATGTGCCTAAATAGCCTTTACGTCCTGTTCCTGGCATTGGCTATTCTAACAATCTTATTTGCGAATTCTATAGCTGCCTCCGTGTGTTCTGTCATGAGTGTGTTAATGCCGTGTATGTCAACCTTTGTTTTTGTGGCGATTTCTAGGTCGAGCCTGTCCCTCGCGTGAATGGGGCAAACCATCAGGAGATGGGCCACGGTGTCTGGAATGCCTGGTTCACAGGCGCACGATGGGTCCGTCCTGAGCTTGAACCGAGTCAAGTATGAGGAGAACCCACCATGCCCCGTGAGAAACTGCGTTGTTGGGCCAGTGATGTTGATTCTCCTGACGGTTTTAAATGCTTCCACTGCGCAGGGGAAGAACATTTTTGTGGTAGAGGCCGTTTCCCCCTCCCGATATCGCCTGTTCCATTCGTCGAGGGAGCCCCGTCGTAGGACTCCCTTGACGAATGAGACAGGACACTGGTCGTAGTCCGGTTTTTTCTTAAGTCTTAGAGTGGCTTCCCTCGCGAGACAATCCGCCCTCTCGTTCCCCTCAAGGCCAACATGGGCCTTTATCCAGTAGAGGGAGATGCTCTTGCCCTGCTGACGACAGCGGCCAAGAGCATCCCTGGTCTCTACTGAAAGAGGGTGATGAGAGTACGGATTGACCACACTAAGGAGCGCCGCTCTGCTGTCACTGAAGATGCCGAACGCGGCAACGTCATGTCGCTCCACCTCACACGCCGCTTTGCGCAAGGCCAGGAGCTCTGCCTGGTAGACGGTGCAATGCGCTGAGAGAGCAAACTTGCGGGCCCTTGTCTCGGACTGACTGTCCCACACAGAGACAGCAGCCCCGACCCGGCCCTCAATTTTGCTCCCGTCAGTAAATACGCGGACATCGTGCGCTACAAGACTATTATATTGGACCTCGTCTACCACGCTATCGAACTCCAAGCGTATCCGCTCCGCGGGGTGCGGGCCCGCCAAAATGGGTGCCAACCGCTCGACCTCCCTGTCCCCTAGCCACGGCTGGGACACTCCTCTCTTGGTCTCATATAATGAGGCCACCTCCTGAACTCGGAGGTCCAGAGGGAGTATCCCAGCCAGCAGCAGTGCGGAGTTCAAGGAGACCGTGCGGTAGGCTTTTATTAATTTCTGAGCGAACACCCGCTGGACCGCGCTCAGCCTCTTCTTGACGCATTCCTTTTTTACGGCCTCACACCACACGCTGGCCCCATATAGAATGATGGGCTCGATCACCGCTGTGTAGATGGTTCGGATCACCTCGGGGTTAAGCCCCCAGGTAATCCGAGCCGTCCGTGCCAGTTTTTTATATACTTTGATCGCCTTTGTACATTTATTTTTGATATGGCTGTTAAAGTTTATGTTTCTGTCGATGGTTAACCCCAACAATTTTATCTCGTCGGACAGGCCAACGTCCACCCCGCCCATGCTCAGGCGTGGGGTTGTCATATTTTAGCCTCCTGGTAATGACCATGGCTTTGGTCTTATTTGGCGCGAACTTTAGTTTATTTTTGACACCCCACGCCCGAACACGTTCGAGAGAGGCGTTGGCCCGCCCTTCTATCTCCAGAGCAGAATCCCCATCGAAGATGAGGACTACGTCATCCGCAAAGGCATGTACGTAGTCCCCATCCCCTTCTAACATTCTGAGTAAGGGATCCAAAAGCAGGTTCCACAGCAAGGGGCCCGTAATAGACCCCTGGACGCAGCCCTTCTGTGTGCTTCTTCTGCACTCAGCACCCGCGTATCTCACCCGGACTGTTCTATCGCTCAGGTAGCTGCTGACAGTTCGCCTCAAGTTGACCGGACACTTTTCCTCTGCCAGTCGTGCAATTATAGCTGGCCACCATGCGCTATCGAAGGCGCCCTCTATATCCAGTGACACTAACGTGACAATTCTACGTTCACGAAGCTTGCCACGTATGTGCCCCATCATGTTATAGAGGGCGTCTTCGGTGCTCCTCCGGGGCATAAAGCCGTACTGGCGAGTACTAATCCGCGGTAGTAAGTAGAACTTGAGTCTGGCTGCCAGCATTTTTTCGTACAACTTCCCGAGCACAGGCAATAGCCCAATCGGCCTGTATGATTTGGGGGAGTTGTACTCTTCCTTACCTGGTTTCCTGAGAGCAACTACTGTCGCCTCCTTCCACGGTTTTGGGAAGTACTCCAGGTCCAGGCACTTGTTCAGCAGCTCCAGAAACAGTACCGGCGCGCAGTTCACTGCGTGAGTGCAGATATCAGCCGTGAAGCCGTCGGCTCCTGGTGCTTTTTTGGGGTTGAAAGAACCCAACGCGTCCGATAATTCGCCAATGGTGAATGGCGGGTCATAAACATCATGTTCACCCCCGCCATTAACCGTACTGGCTAACGCGCGGGTTCTCTCATGATCCGCGTTGTCCTCCTCGACCCGGTCCTCCGGATAGAAGACCGAGGCGAGGAGCCCCGCGGATCCACTGGCATCCATTACTACCCCGTTATGAATCAGAGGTGTATCTATTCCTTTACAATTGCTTGAATGACAGCAATAATCTTACCACTTGCAACGTTGAACAGAAAATATACAGTAAGATATTATTAATGAGTATGAAATGTTTCTAAGTGTCGTGGTCCATTCTTATTATTGTATTGGCTTATTCCATTACGGATATTGGTAAACGTGAATACGTTAATAATACACAATTACCAGACCATTTACAAGTTCTGTTATATTATAACCATAATTTAAAGGCACCTAACCTATTCTCATTAATATTTTTAATTAAGTACAAACAGTCAATTTATTTCATCGATACCACCGCACCCCATCCTTATCCCAAGCGTCTGCAGAAATTCAATTAACATTACCTCCAGTCGCGTGCACCTTTATTTCCGTTCGGAGTCACTTAGTTCCCCCCACCCCCCCTTTCCAAGGGTGGGTCTAAGACGCCCGTAATGAGGTCCGGCGATCGTTTAGTTTGTAGGTAATGGGGTACGTGAGGCCCCGACACAGTTTTTCGACCGCCAAATAGCCGCAGATATGGTTAAGCACGAATTTATTTGCACTTAAGTGATAAGAGAAGTGGGGATAAATATGTAGTGTTATGGTAGTAATGGAGGGTTTGTTAGTAGCTGTCGTGTGTAAACAAAAATGTTTTGATACGATTAGTTTGGAAATCCGTTAGATATATGAGTTAACTTGATCGAGAATCATACCTGCGACATCAGATCTGACTATAGCGCCTACGAAACGGTGAGGTTAGGTTAAGTAAAATTTGTAAGTAGAATTTCGTGAAATTGACTCGTCAGTCGAATGAGATATCTCTTCATATTGATTCCATTACAAGTTGTAGGTGTCATGCTCCTACGTTGGTTATATACCTCTCTATAGTCCATTCGGCTAGGTATTTAACTCATTTAACTAAACGTAAATAATCTTGATAATGTCTTTTTTAATATGTAAAAAAATTCACGTGGGTGGAAAAAATACGGCGATACGAAGTTCGCCGAGACAGCTAGTATGTTTATAAAATCTCAGTTTATTAATTAATATATTTTTATAATACTAAGGTTGCAGAAAAGCACACGGCCCTCCCGATGGTAAATGGTTGCAATGGCCTATGAGCGAGTGCAACACCAGGGGAGTCACACTCGTGCGGCCGACCCTGTAATATCAGAGAGATTCTGTTTAGACACTCATTTTAATGACTAAAAACTTAAACTAATTAGTTAGTTTATTTGTTTGATAAGTGTTTTATAAAAAGTCGCTACAAAATCGTTAACTAAAGTTAAGTTGTACTTAATCAAATGGGGTATAGACTTTTAGGGTTCCATCTTCAAAAGATAAAACCGAGAGCCTATAGTATAGTTTGAACTAATAAAATGCTCGTACAATATTCACAGGATGTTGTTTTATTTTACCTTCGAAGCGATCTGCGGAACTGATAACAACAGGATAGTAATACAGAACCTGTTCCGTTTTCCCGTGACGAGGATGGATGGGGTAGAGATTATCAGCGCAGATAAGCGACTCGTTCAAGGTGCTCTCTCTGAGGGTGGCTAGTGGCTATTAAGGGGGTGGTTGTGTGTCCTTACGGTGGCTATTTGTTTTGTTTGTAGGTATGGAATAAAAATAATATTTTAAATAAACTAAAAAATATTCATACTAATACCTATTATAAATCGATTTTCATGAAATTTGGTACAGGGTTAGATTAAACTTTGGAAAAGGACATAGGCTATGTTTAGTCACGATAAACGACTTCCACGTGGGCGAAGCCACGGGCAACAGCTAGTACTTTAATAAGAAGAAGAAATAAAAAATAAAAAGACTATATTTATAAGTAAGATGATTTTTGTAAGCACATTTAACCTTAAAATATATTTTTTTGTAATTCTCTTTATTTCTAATATGAAATTGTTTAGCAATTACTTACTGATTTTAAAAAGAAGCACGTTCATTTCAGAGAGGAAATCTTTTCCAATCTTTGTAAGACTATTGAAATATGATAGTAACATAATATTATGACCTCCGAAAGACGGTATTAGTTTGAAGAAGCTGTCTGTGATTTTTCCCTTTTTTAAGCGTTAACATTGTTAAAATCTTACCTCTAGTCCTCTTTCGTCTATAGTTACCCGTTTATTTCACCGCTAGGGGCGCCACTGTTTCCAGTCGCACATCTTTATGTCAATCATAGATCATAGCGTTTTGTGATTTTACCGCGTAAAGGTGAAAAAATTTTCAAGTCAAGAAAAAAGTTATTAAATAACTAATTAAATAGTAATTACAATGCAACATAAATAAGTACAAGGTATCTTATTTAGTGAAGTTTCTTTCCGTGAGCTTCGGTAAGTAGATTGTACCATACTTATTAATAAATACCGCTGAGGAATCGTTGCTCCCGAGGGAGAGCGAAGAGCGAAGCACTAATAAGTCCCAAAATAGTTCTCATCTTCGGAAGATTAGAACGACTTTGCCTCGCCATCCTCGAATAAATAAGCGGTTTAACCAAGTCATTTCGAAATGTGTTTGAGAGTTCGGTCTCACGCTCGGAACTCATTCCGCAATATGTTAAGGTTTTACAAAAATGAACCTGATAGAATTATATTAATAATCATTTACATTCGTTAGTTACTGATGTAGGTACTTTAATTTTTTTTTTATTGGAAAATATAAAATTGTTATGTTTGTTACGAAAACAATAAGATCGTTCCTTGGAAAAATGGAGAGGTACTTGATTTATGGACTATTATAATGAGTGTAGTGTCACTTGGATTTACCGGTCCAATAAAAATAAATAAGTTATAAATGATGTATCACCTTAATAAAAGGTATGATTATGTTGCCAGCACTGAACGGTCGATGGCGTACTTGTATACATTGTATTGCAGGGTCAGGAACTTCTAAAAACTGGCTTACAAAATAGCAATATTATAACATTCTAAGTCTTATTCCAAGTTGAATTCTTGAGGGTGTCCTAGTTGGCGTGATATTCATACGTTAAAACAAGAATATCTATAAAAATACTAATCTATATTGTAAGAAAGTAGTAGGCATAAATGCATGTCATCTTAGGATGCAAAGAATTTAACATTTTTTTTATAACTACTAATTTACACATACCTACATTAATAGTTAAAAAATAATTAAATTAAATGTTGAGGAACAGCTCCTTCCTGTTCATAAACGTCTTTAATAAAAGGTCAGATGGGGCATTATCCCCCTTTTTAAACTTAAAAGCCTAAATTAACATGTTTGAACTTAACATGTCAGTTGAAATTCCAATTATTTGGGATTCAGTTCTTACAACAGGTAGATTGGATGACAAGACTTGCACCAGGCATTTCTTCATCTATGCATAAAGTAATTTCACAGGAGGCTCTTGCGAGTAACACCTAATATGGAAAAGAAATTGTCTCAGAGCCCACTCTTTCAGTCTCATCTTCACCTTATACCATTGTAACTGCGACTAATTGGATTGCGGAAATCCTTTGGAAACAAGTCATGGTCATGGTTCATTTGCTAAACAATTCCTTCATAATTTTTGTTTTGGGGCTTTGGTTAATACCCACTTAACGATGCCATAATAATGTTTTTATCCGTGAACATAATATATCTAAAGTATAACATATAGTCACATTATTAAAGTTGGATCGGTAGGTAAATTCCAATCAATTCACCTAGAGTCACTTGAAACACAGATTTCAACTTGATGCCTTTGCCCACAGAGTAACTAAAATAGCTACTTAATTGGTATATTTACTAAAAATTTGCAGAACTATGACTTGCCTCCAAGCGATACAGTCAACATCAAAAGTCCATAAAAACATTAAAAAAAAAAAAAAAAAAACTGCATTACATTGCTTAATAATGTGTCAATTAATTTGATGTTTAAGTAGTTGTATAATATTTAGAAAACAAAGTAACTACATAGTACTACTAATTAATCTACTTTTGTCGTTGACTGTACTTATAGTTGCAAGACACTTGAAGTTAACCTGACGACTAGGATGATCAATTTCATTGTCTCAGGATGCAATTTTATTTTTGCTTGCTTCAAACAAGGTAGACTAAGAGAAAGATGGGCTCTGCATCCCCTAGTGAGGTGCAAATTACAGTGGCGGCTCAGGAATGGGAACCACAGTGCACAAGTGATACACAGGCAAAATGTGACTCACTTTCTCACTACAGAACGCGGCGGACGCGGGCTGGGGACTGAAGTTGAACAACTTTATGTTGTCAAGCAAATGGAGTTAGAGCCTACAAAAAAAACGGCATTCCAATGTGAGGGAGTTGTTTGCAGTGCATGCAGCATTATTGCTTATGTACAAAATGCACTACTGGTTCAGTCGGACAGCCAACTGAAATGATGGGTGCACTTGCCCCTTAACCCCTCTAGAGCTGACCAATCAACCGAGCAGTTCAATATAATACTGACGGTTATCTCCCTGAGAAGTTAAACGGATTCTTTGACCTCGTCTCAAGAGGCTGATTCGTTCATGAATGTGAACTTCTGCTAGGAGTCGCAATGGCCTCGATCAAAGATCAGGACATATGCAATATCAACCCTTTCACATCAAAGGGACTCACCCGTCGTTCCCCAGTGCATGACGCGGGACTCAAAGGTGGTTCAGTGACCACATGTAAGGCTTTCAGTTAAACTGGAACTACATCATACCTATCAGTACTTTAGGCTGATTGATCTCAGATTGACAGCCCTAACGGCCCTGACTAATAAAGGATCTGCGGAAGATCCTAATAGATCAGTTAGGATGGAGGTTTTTTTCCCCCACCTATTTTAATACTTTGGGCTGATTAATCTTAGATTGACAGCCCTAACGGCCCCTGACAAATAAAGGATCTGCGGAAGATCCTAATAAATCAGTTGGGAATTGGGATGGATGTTTTCTCCCACCCATTTTAATACTTCAGTGGCTGGCCCTTCTATACAATGCCAAGGGAACACAAATTCTAAATATAGTCCCATAGTGGGATCAGTACTTTGGGCTGATTGAGAGCCCTAATCGACCCCTTGCCGATAAAAGATCTCCGGGAGATCCTAATTGACCCCTCAGCAGAGAGTTGCTATCCTCCTTAAAAAAGGGGGGGGGGGGAGAGGAAAACTGGAGTTATCAAGTTGTAGTTAGCGGATAACCACTCTTGATCAATGCTTTGACTATACACTGTATTGACAAAGTATCAGTTGCATGTCAAAGGGGATTGGGTAATCTAGTATGGACAGTGGCGTTCTTAATTTTTTCAGCGGCCATAATTAATTTTGATACCACTTCATTGTACTGTGTTAAACACACGGACAAATGTCATTATTTTCACTGTAAGTAATATCGGAGCTGCGATGTACAGGGTGGAACATTTCGACTTTACCTTGAAGGAAAGTACCCTCATACTAAAGATAGCGAATTTTACTTGAAGGAAACTTTACCTTATTTTTTAAAAGAAACAAAACTGCATTCAAAGACTTTTGAAAATGCCACACCCGGTAGTCGAACCGACTAATATTTTACAAAACCTTCTTTTTCATGGACTTCTTTTATTTAATTTACCAAGTTTGTTAGAGAGATTTGATCCCTATGATCGACCCTATCGATTGATGTAATAAAAATATAGGGTGTTATTTTTTCGAATTGTAGTCGGCTCGATTATAAGGCGTGGCAAACGATTTTTCAGCATTCCTTAAATGCAGTGCTGTTTCTTTTTTAAAAACACACTAAACTGTATTCAAAGTTTTCTGAAAATGCCACACACGGTAGTCGAACCGGGTACGAGTACCTACTCTTACTACCGGAGATAGTTAATTTCATTCAAAGGAAACACTCCCTTATTTAAAAAAGAATACAAAGCTGCATTTAAGGAATTTCGAAAGATCGCTTGCCACGCCCTGTAATCGAACCGACTAAAATTCTAAAAAATAACACCCTATATTTTTATTGCATCAATCGATAGGGTTGATCATAAGGATCTAATCTCTCTAACAAACTTGGTAAATTAAATGAAAGGAAATCCATGAAATAGAAGATTTAGAAAGATTTTATTCCGTTCGACTACTAGGTGTGGCATTTTCAGAAAATTTTGAATACAGTTACTAAACTGTATTCAAAACACTAGTGTTTTTGAAAAAGAAACAGTCCTACATTGAAGGAATGCTGAAAAATCATTTGCCACGCCTCATAATCGAACCGACTACAATTTGAAAAAATAACACCCTGTATTTTTATTGCATCAATCGATAGGGTCAATTATAAGGATCAAATCTCTTTAACAAACTTGGTAAATTAAATAAAAGGAAATCCATGAAATAGAAGATTTAGAAAGATTTTAGTCGGTTCGACTATCGGGTGTGGCATTTTCGGAAAACTTTGAATACAGTTTAGTATGTTTTTAAAAAAGAAATAGAACTGCATTTAAGGAATGCTGAAAAATCGTTTGCCCCGCCTTATAATCGAACAATTCGAAAAAATAACACCCTATATTTTTATTGCATCAATCGATAGGGTCGATCATAAGGATCAAATCTCTTTAACAAACTTGGTAAATTAAATAAAAGGAAATCCATGAAATAGAAGATTTAAGAAGATTTAGGAAGATTTTAGTCGGTTCGACTACCGGGTGTGGCATTTTCAGAAAACTTTGCATACAGTTTAGTATGTTTTTAAAAAAGAAACAGAACTGCATTTAAGGAATGCTGAAAACTCGTTTACCACGCCTTATAATCGAACCGACTACAATTCGAAAAAATAACACCCTGTATTTTTATTACATCAATCTATAGGGTCGACAATAAGGTTCAAATCTCTCTAACAAACTTGGTAAATTAAGTAAAAGGAAATCTATGAAATAGAAGGTTATAGGAAGATTTTAGTCGGTTCGACTACCGGGTGTGGCATTTTCAGAAAACTATGAATGCAGTTTTGATTCTTTTTAAAAATAAAGGAATGTTTCTTTTCAGTGGAATTCGCTATCTTCAGTATTTAGAGTACTTCCATCTAAGTAAAGTTGAAAAATACCACCCTGTATAGCTAAGTCCCGATATAGTTTAGAGAAGTTTGTCCATAGTAACTTTTGATCACTTTATACTGTACTTTCATATTATACCAATTTCATTGATGGCCGCTCAATTCCGACACGACGCCAACATTACCCAACCCCCTTTGCATATTATGAGATTATAGTATATCTCGAACTTGTTCCAAAGTAGTAGCTATCTTTTACGTCGTGACGGTAATGGCCATTTACTGGATCTGTATAGATTGTGTATAGTCTAAGTGTACGGGATACCTACCCATACAACTATGGGTTACATATTGCATATTCAATGGCAATCTTTTATGTCATACGGCAGGAATGTATTTTGCATATCCCCATTTTAAACATAATTTTATTTTGAGCTTACATATCAATTGATTTAATAATTAACATCTGCAGGGCCTGCAGATCTATACGATCTGCAGTGTTTCCGTACTGTGCTACAAATGTAGACAGTTTTTCTAAGGAAAGCCCAGGCCATTAATTATCCTGAATGCGATACATACATTCACGCCTGTGAACCCCTCCAAGGGGCAGAGGTGTAATATTTGACACCCACATTTGGCCAGATAGTTATGAGTTCACATGACGGGGGCCAGACCTATTGCAGTCAGATAAACGCTTTGTCATGAGTCATGACTAATCACTAATGTCTACTGTCGGATGGGGAATAGCCCTATTCCTTGGTAACCCATACCACGAGAAGTGATGGGATACCCAAATAATATCTAACTGACTATTTTCAGTACCATATAACAGTTTATTTTAGACATTTCTAGAAGAGTTGCCATTATTCTGTCTCTAGCTACAGACAGGTGAGTACATGACTTCACGTATTAGATCAATTTCGCAGTATCGCAGCTTCATTGTTTTATCTCATTGAAAAATTGTACGCTACCCTATCATCTCTTTTGCTTCTATCCATCCAAAGGTTGCCTGGAAGAAATCGCTGTTAGCGATAAGGCCGCCCATTGTGCATTTATAAGTCGAAGATAAAATTAAGTGAAAGCCAGAATACATTATGATATTCTAAAACTGATTGTAGCTAGCATAGGCAGTCGGTGCTAATTGTCAAACACCAAAATGCCTAGTTGTGTACTTCAGTACACTCAACCTTGCGGTCTATGTTACTGATGTAACTAGTTGATTTATCTCAATTAGAGCAGCTACCACGACACTCCTAGGAGAATGGATAAGATCTATTTTTATGCAGTACATATTGATGCGGCTCAAGGTAGCTTCAGATCTTCAGTTGCCTTCAAAGGTTGACATGTATGCCCATGGCATAGGTTTTATGTTGAGGAAATTGGAAGTCTCAATTTGGTAATACATTTTAATTAATGTTTGATGTTATGAATATGATATACATCTTGGTTGCATGTTTTGTATAAACATTCTATTATGATTAATGCATTATTTTAATTCATATGCTAAATAATACTGTTTTCTATATTATCACATAGCGTTGTTATAGTTACCATCACCAGCAGAAACCAAACAGGTCTTCAAACTAATACCGTCTTTCGGAGGTCATAATAGAGCTGTTTTACATAAAATAAAACAGTTATTATGGCCGAAAGAAAGACGGTATTAGAGCAAGGTCCTTGCTGGCGAGAAGACACTATGATCTATGATTGACATAAAGATGTGCGACTGGAAACAGTGGCGCCCCTAGCGGTGAAATAAACGGGTAACTATAGACGAAAGAGGACTAGAGGTAAGATTTTAACAATGTTAACGCTTAAAAAAGGGAAAAATCACAGACAGCTTCTTCAAACTAATACCGTCTTTCTTTCGGCCATAATAACTGTTTTATTTTATGTAAAACAGCTCTATTATATTCCTAATGAAAAGTATTTTTTAGCTAGTGTTACAATCTTTAAATCTGTCACAGAACGCACGTAAGTACTTAAATGACTACTAAATCATGCAATCATAAAAGAAAATATGATAAACAACGTATATCATAATAAACATATTATAATACACCTATCGTCAGGTGAAGCGAATGTTAAATAAATGGCGGTATTCAAAAGTATGACTGCATTCAATACGTTTTCCCGGAGCCAGTGATGTAACGTAAATGGCACAATAATTCATCGATATTCTGTAGACGCTAGACTGCATAACTCAATGTGAGCGCTGTATTGAGATGTCGGTATTTTTATCGATATTGTAAAAAAATATTTATGGATTGTTTTCTGATTTTTTTTAGAGTTTATGTGGTGTTTATTTTAGTTGTGTTGAGTGTTTTTTGTAGAGGACTAACTTATGCAAAGACTTGTTATTTTTACAGTATACGTGTTGCATCTAACCTGAGTGAAAACTTATTTGTCGATTAGTCTCTTAGACAGCATTTGCCTTTGGTACTCTCTTGGTAGAGGTTTCCTAACGCCTATATTTCACCAAAAAATCTTACAGTCCCAAGTAACAGGTGATGAGCTTATCTTGAATTGAAATACATTCCCAGGTTGGGGTGAATTCTCAATCAGAAAAAGCTAATAATTATTTTTTCATTTCATAAATTGGACCGAACCCATTCATTCATTCTACTCAGCAGTCATATTCTCTACTACAGAGACAATATAATATTAAATTATGTTCAATTAAAGACCCATAAAAAAATTATCGATGTTAAACATCCCTAGATTTTGTAACAAATGTTGTAGATGTCAGATGGGTGCGGGCGGGTATTCGCGATGGGTTTAAACACACTATTTCACTCTTATTTCCACAGGCAATGTCCTGACTCGAAACTCATATTTATACAAAAACATAATGAGATAGTATATGTGTCACATATGTGTGAGTCGGTATAATATAAAGTACAGTCCACAGTTTTAGGACGCGGAATCCTACACGTTGACCACTTTTTACAGAAACTTTTAGTATATTAGCTCCAAATTCATCTGGATTTACTATTACTTTAGATTTTAGACTGTACTGATAGAACACATTTGGAGGTCCAAATAAGTGTCCAATAAGTAATTCCTTGACAGCCTCCGTGGCGTAGCGGTAGTGAACGCGGCCGCTACGCAGGAGGCGCGGGTTCGATCCCCGCTCAGTGCAAATATTTGTGTGCATTAAATATGGGTATTTGCATTGGTCTGGACGTGCCTCGGAGAGCACGTTAAGCCGTCGGTCCCGGTTGCCATAAGAACATCTATAGCAGTCGTTACGGGTACTTGGTGCCCTAAAAAGTCCAAAAACAACGGTCTAGCTGCAAAGCTTCGATATCGCCTAATATTAACATTGGGTCGTGGAGGTCAGATGGCAATCGCTTCACGGCAAAAAAATCGAGGTCTAGCCAAATCTGTAGCTATGACTAGTAAAAAGCGGACCCCAGACTCCGAGCTGAAAGCTTCGGATGCGACTGGGAATTAACGCTAGGAGGAAGAAGAAGATTACATTACTGAAACATGTTATATAACATGTAATGTAATGTATGGTTGCAACATTTTTGACATACGTGGGGTTAGAACGTAATCAACGAAATATTTTTTGTTGCTATAGAAACATGTCAGTGCAGATAGCCGGTACAGTAACCTGTTTCTCTATCTTAACACTCATTATATACAGCTCAAGCTCAGCCTCAGATACATGGCTCGAGTCAACAATAGTGACCGGAATACGGCAATAGGCTCACCCCTATTACGTTGGGCCTCGTGCAGTGATTGGTGAAATGTGGGTGTATTAACCTCTGCGTAACCCTCCAGAGATAGAGGCGTGTATCTAAACACCCGTATTAAAAAAATTTAACCGGTGCAGTCTATGTGAAATATAAGAATAAATTGTAGAAAAAGAAATCCTTTGAGTTTGTAAGAATGAATTCTGTACTATCCGAGTAAAAATGGTAGGTAATTATAGAGACAAGACTTCTCGTATTTTTTAACTTGGAATGATAAATCAGTATAATGAAACACCTTAATCTCTCCGGAATCTCATTGCAGAAAGACGAGATATTGCAGTATTAATTACTTGAACAAAGGGTGCGCTAGACGAGACAGTCTTGAAACGCTACACACAGTAAAAAAACCGTTCAATTTCAAATGTTCTGAGTAATATTTCGGTCAATATTCAGTTAATATCCTTCTTTTTTTTGCGTCTTTGGGTGTATGGGCCTCGTCCTGATCTTGGGGCGCACCCATCTCATTCTGCTGATTAAGAGATGAGAAGTAGGTTTTCCTCACGGGGTTGAGGGTAGATGGCAATCACTCGTATAAAAAACAAGATGAGTGAAGTCAATGAAGAGAGTAGAGGAGTGATTCCCAGTATCTAAGGTACAAACTTTGAATGCAACCGAGACTAATGCTGCGATAATGATCCTAATATGACTGCAATTTAATTTTCGAGGATTGGAAAATTCATTTAAACGTATCTATGTAATTTTTAAATTAGTTTATTGTTTAGCCTCAGCCTCAGCCTCAGTCAAATACATGGCTCGAGTCAACAATAGTGCCCGGAATACGGCAATAGGTTCACCCCCTATTACGTGGGGCCTAATGCAATGATTGGTGAAATGTGGGTGTTAATTCACCTCTGCCTAACCCTCCGGGGATAAAAACGTGATTGTTGTATGTAATTATGTTATTGTTTAAGTAGAAAGTCTTTAATTAGAAAACATAAGCCTACCCCTTCACAGATGTATTATACCTATACCTACGCGAAAAAAAAAACTTACATAAAACGCAGCAACCATAAACTCCCGTCTATGTTGACCTTTATACTTCCCGCCTCAGTTTCGGTGGCGGCAGCAGATTTCTGAACGCAGTCAGACTGCTCTTAATTAATTGGCTTGCATTCGTTTGCATGAATTAGTCAGGTATTCGAACGCGGCCCCTTTAGCAATTTTTACCACCCCTTTTTGGACCCTCTTCAAAGGGTTATAGTTGTTGATAGAGGAATTTTTGATGAAAGAAGGTGAGTAATGTGTAAGGATAAAATTATGATTTAAAATTAAAAGTTACAAGTACATTAGATTAATCAGATTGCATGTAAACTGAATGTAAAAGTATACATTTCCTTATTTTTTTCTCGAAGGTGGTAGATAGAGCCAGCCTTGACAGCCTCCGTGGCGTAGCGGTAGTGAACGCGGCCGCTACGCAGGAGGCGTGGGTTCGATCCCCGCTCAGTGCAAATATTTGTGTTCATGAAATATGGGTATTTGCATTGGTCTGGTCGTGCCTCGGAGAGCACGTTAAGCTGTCGGTCCCGGTTGCCATAAGAACATCTATGGCAGTCGTTACGGGTAGTTGGAGCCCTCAAAAATCCAAAAACAACAGTCTAGCTGCAAAGCTTCGATATCGCCTAATGTTACCATTGGGATATGGAGGTCAGATGGCAATCGCTTCACAGAAAATATCGAGGTCTAGCCAAATCCGTAGTTAAGACTGACAAAAAGCGGACCCCAGACTCCGAGCTAAAAGCTTCGGATGCGACTGGGAATTAACGCTAAGAGGAAGGGTAGATAGAGCCGTACCTATTCAGGGTTTTTTTTTGTAACATCTGGAAGTTTGACTGATAGAAACAGACCAGTGTATCGTGATAAACGAAAACACCTACCCAATTGAGGGTATATAAACTACCTACCCATTGGGGAAAGTCCCTTCAACTTGCTGAGATCCTGACATAGCCTTTCGTTCCTTCTAGTGGCATAATTTTTTTCATACACGCTAGTTGTATTCACGTGTCGTAGGTCAACACTAAACCTAGTAAGAGATATTTTTATTTTATTCTGAAAACAAAGCTCTGTCTAAACATAATATTGTTAGTCCGAGTACTTTAGTTCTACTTACTACTCTTTCTATTATACTACCTAGAAACGCCACTCCTTGCAAACTGCTGTAAACTTATATATTCAATAAACAAACATTTTCCCCAACTTTTTAATCCAAGCGGAATAGGTACGAAACTTTTGCATTGTCGGGACGTCACAGTGTGGGCGCACACCGCAAGTCGCCGCATCGAGTCGGTTCATACCGGATCGCACCGGATCAGGTGACCGGATTATTCTGGTTCAGTGCGGCCCAAAGCGGATCAAACACGATTTTAGACTTACGGGGTAAGGTTGGAGCTTACGAAGGTGGATAATGGACGTCTGCTAAAATGGCCGTGATCGAGACTGTTCGTAATTGTTTGGATGCTTCTGCACACGGTTTTAACTCAAGCTGAAGTTGAAGATTTTTTACTAGAGTTCTGTAGAGCGTTGCATTGTTCATTGTTAGAGAAGAGAATATCTTTATTCATCCGCTCAGATATTATTCCTCAAAATGTGGCACAATAAAATTATTAGAACATCAAGATAGAAAGTTGTTACTCACTGTAATGTAGTAGCGAATCCCGGACTCCGAGGTGAAGGCAGCACTTATAGAGATAAGGCCGCCATTTGTACATTTTTGTTACCTTGTGGAATCAACAGTGTTCTTAGGTTTAAGTATTGATGCCAAACTGCAGTGGGGATCACATATTGATAAAATAGCCAGTAGATTAAGTTCAGCTTCCTACGCTGTAAAAAAGATTAGGACTCTGACAGATGTGGATACGGCTAGAATAGTTTATTTCAGTTATTTTCATAGTATTTTGAGCTACGGAATTCTCCTTTGGGGTAATTCCGCGGATTTGAATACAATATTTATATTACAAAAGCGGGCTGTGCGAGCTATTTATAATTTGGGCCCAAGAGTCTCCCTCAGAGAAAAGTTTAAAGAAATAGACATTCTGACCGTAGTGTCACAATACATTTTCGAGAACCTAATGTATGTAAGGAAAAATATTTCCAAATTTCCAAAAATTTGTGACAGGCATAACGTAAATACGAGACATAAAAACAATCTTGTAGTCTGTGATAGCAGACTCCAAAAAATTAGTAATTCTTTCCAGGGTAACTGTATACGCTTTTTTAACAAGCTCCCTAATGAAATTAGGGATTTACCTATAAATAAATTTAAAAATGAAGTTAAGAGGAAATTGTGCCAAAAAGGCTATTATAAAATACAAGAATATTTAGATGATAAACTTGCTTGGAATTGAGCTGTTCACTCATGCATGCTTCTCAAACAAATGATTGTATTTAGACTAAGTAGACTAAGCATTTTTTGTAAATAGACCAAAAAAAAAAAAGCCCGCTGAGTTTCTTGCCGGAGTCTTCTCAGGCCGGGGCCGCGTTTCGAACCGGTGGTCCATTTGCTAAGCTAGTCTTTAGTACATATATGTATATTATTGACGTTTTGTAAGTGCCGTTTTGATGGTCTATACAGAATAAATGATTTTTGACTTTGACTTTGACTTTGACTGTTTTTCTATACATGTACTGTTTTAATTAGTGTACTGCTCTTATTATTTTATTAGTGTACAATAAAGTTTGAAGTAAAAAAAAAATAGGGCCTCGGATGTGACCTGGGCTAACGCAAAAATGATGATGAATCCCTGTAAAATGTAGTGTAATCACAGATGTAGGTTGTATAAGGAAATGAAAAGGAAAGAAAATTGCATAAACCACTAAGACCTTCGGGGTGAAGGTAATCTTACTTGCAAGCCGACCACCTGCTAATAGACGGCAAACTTGCCTCCTGTGGCTAGGAGACTGCATTCAGGTATCCATAAAAATACCCTTTATAATATTAGTCCAGACAAATTACACCGTATAATCGAATTATTACGTGTAAATTGCCAGTCCCACAGCGAAGTTTCGGGCATGTTTGTCCCTACACATTGAAGCAAGGATCATCTGTCAGGGTGTTCGGTTGCTGTCATAACTTGGGCGACACTTGCCGAACTCGGGGAAGTCCGCTCAAGTTTCGATTAACACCTGTACTGTGGGGTGTTTCCCGAATGTTTGATAACTTTCGTTTTAATAGTTTGGTGTACGGGGCTACATGAAACGTATATTGGTTTTCAACGTATACTTTTTGGCTAACAAATTCAGCAGAAAGTATATGATATCAAAGAGAATTATGTTTATTTATTTATTTATTTATTACATTGTGGAACATAGGTTTTACAGAGATCTTAAAATAATTATAGAAGTACACTATGTCCTACCACTTACATGGCGTACAAATTAAAATTAAATGTCATTATGGTTAGTATTACTGTTTACGGCGTATTTAAGATTCAATAAGTACAAAAAACAATTTCTGTTAGTTTAATTCATACAGTAACAAGCTTCTAATTTAACACTTTCGTCAAGAAGATCAGTGTGACTCGTAAAGTGTGAGTATACGTAGTAACTATTTATTAATCTGTGGTGTGAGTCCCTCTAACATCGGTTTGCCTCCCGATGTGCAAATTCAGAACCCGAGTAGGTACTATTTAATTTTAAGTGTTAACAATTAACACATACGTGAAAGTAGTAGGTACATTTAAATAATCTATACTATTATATACAGTGAAACTTGGATAAGTGGGACCTGGATAAGTGAGAAACCTCTATAACTGGAACTCATGCTAAGGTCCCTACACCTTGGTACTGAATTACCTCTATTAGTGGGACGAAGCAAACCTCTATATCTGGGATTCGTTCTTTCGATTTTATCGTCATAGTTACCTCTATAACTGAGACAGCGGGTGAATTTTATATGCATTTACCTCTGTAATTGAGATAACATCGTTCTGTTTGTTGACTTACTCTAATTCTACCCACCAATTCCGCGCTTACCTAATTTTGAACATCAATGACCTTCAGTTTTAGTTAAGCTTACTATCATACGGATGTTTAATTTTGAAAAATGCCGAAACGAAGGCTCCTATCATTATGGATGGCTGATACATCCAAGAGATAAACTAAAATTACAGATTTTTATAATTAATACAACATTCTGATTACAATATACCCAGTACTACATATTTGTAATAAAAAAACGTGTCTTTTCTAATTTGCCTTAATTATCTTTTTTTGAAACGTATAATGTTTACAAAATACGAGTACGTTATTTTAAATCGATTTAGAAAGGAAAAAGAAAATTTAGCGTAATAAATGCTTCAAAATTTCATTCAATACGTAATTTTATTTTAAAAATCGCACCTCTGTAACTGAAATAATCTGTATTCTGACCTCTGTTAATGGAACCCTCTGTAAATGAGACAGATATTTATTTATACCTGGATATCTGAGACACTGGGTAAGTGGAATACCTCTATAAGTGAGACAAATATGCTGGTCCCTTCAGGTCTCACTTAACCAGGTTTCACTGTAATTGTAAAGTGGTCGTGTCTGTACATTGGAGATATTTAAAAAAAAATACTTGGGTTAAGTTAAGTTAACGATACTGAACACGAAAATATTTTTTTTAAATTTCCTGTCTGTTTGTCTGTTTGTCCGCGATGGACGCAAAAACTACTGGACGGATTTTGATGCGGTTTTTTTTGTTAGAAAGGGCTTATTCAGACTTAAAATCTTACGTTTGTTTGATCGCAATCGGTTGAGTAGAACTGGAGATATGAGCAAAGGTCGCGTTAACCAAGATGCACGCGGGCGGAGCCGCGGGCGGAAGGCTAGTAATCTATAAAAGCTATATATACGAGTATCAGTGCAATTGGTTTAGTATCATTGTGGCTTTTGTATTAACCCAAATTAATTATAATCGGATTACTACACGTCCTAATTTTATAACAAATCAATTTGAGTTCAGACAAAAATTGTTCTGAACCAAAAAAGAACCATGTCGCCGCGCGCCGTCTTCAAAAAAATATAATATCGTAAGTTAAAGCATAAATTAAACATAAAAGCAAATGTTTTGAAGTGTCTCTTCCTCAAATATGCGAAGGTAATGATGTTAGCAAAGTTCCCGGGGGCCGGGATCCGGGACTTTACAAATTGAAATTATTTTTTCATTAAAATTCCGAAGTTGGAACTTTTCAGGTGGAAGTTCCTTGAGTGGGCAATTCACGGCGCACTTCCAGCTAAATGATTCTTTTCGAACTTTAAATAGAAGTCTAGGTGGATATTCGGTAAGTTTCAGTCGACTTTGTTGAAGATAATGGCTAGAGTTACAGTTTTATAGCCGTGGTTGACAGTTGATTAGCTGTTCTTCATACCAAAATAATTTAAATCAAGAGTATAATATATTGTGTTAATAAGCTTCGGTCTCATTTTTCAGAGATATATTTGCGTGGGTATATTATACAGAAATGGTACAGTTATTGCATGGGTAAGTATAATGTGCTTTATTTCATTACACAGCAACAGCATAAATAGTGAGTGAGAATAGACGTTCGAACAATAAGTCAGTGTTCACAGGTTTGATTCCCGCTGAGTGCAAAAATTTATATGCATGATCATGAGTAAATAAAATGTATCCTTAGCCTAGGAGTTTCCATGTTTCAATTGTATGCATTCATAGAATAAAGAGTCAATATCTTAGTCTAGCTAGAAACTAAGCTAAAATCCGCCTACCAACCTATATAGTTCTGTACAAGTAATTTGAAAAACCACACACTCATCTAGTATTTACTAAAAACTATTTATCTACAAAACTTCACTCTATATTAAAAAAAATTGAAAGCAATATAAACATTATTATTAGGACTATCGGGATATTTACCATGGTATTATTTCGAGTATCCGATCGAGATTTCGAGTAATGTGAACGACCACGAAAGTTTAAAAAATAACAATAATATATAAAGATACACAAAAAGTGATCACAAGTGAGGAAGAAACCCACACCAATTGACGCGGTGGCATCGTTCTATTTATCCAATAAATATTTTACAAGTATCAAGCAATCTAAAACATCCCCATATCAAGGAATGCATGTAGCGCATAGCGACACGAGATCACGGGACTGTCCCGCGGCCGAGATCACCTTAATCCCGCAGGTGAGCCCGGATTACGGGATCAGCTCGCCCCTATCTGTCTTCATGATGTATTATAGCGTTGACCACCATCGACAGATGTCTTCAGATATTTGGTGAGACGCTCCTGAGTACTGAAACGATTGCAGTTATTTGTGAATTTTCTTTAGTGAATATGAGTACTACAGAGTAATAGGCTAACGGTTAGCCTATACAAGTATTATGGGTTAGCGTCTAATAGAAATATAAATTGATATAATTTTAAAGCATTTAGTATACTAAAGTAAACAAAAAAGCGACTAATTTAAAATAATTTGTTTAGTTTAGCATACTAAAATGCTTCAAAATTATCTCAATTGGTTGGGCGGAGTTATCAAAAATCAATGTTTAAAAATGATTGCAACATCATTCATTGATTCCGATAGTTCGTACGAATATCGGTAGATTGCTCCCACCATCGCCCTAAGATGGATGTATTGGAAAATTTGGATCAATCTCGGGCGAAGCTCGGTGGCTCAGTGGTCAGAGCATTCCTCCTGTAAGGGAAAGATCGCGGGTTCGAGTCCTGCCCGAGTATTGATTTCGCTTTTTCCAATTTAAAATAATCTATACTATTATATAATTGTAAATTGGAAATATTTGTCCGCGATGGACGCAAAAACTACTGAACGGATTTTGATGCGGTTTTTTTTGTTAGAAAGGTAAAATCTTACGTATGTTTTATTGCAATCGGTTGAGTAGAACCGAAGATAAGAGATCCACGCGGGCGGAGCCGCGGGCGAAAGGCTAGTTAGAAATATGAATCTTTATTTGTATGAAACATAGGTGTGAAAGATGTTACATTGCACTGGTTTCCGAAAGTGCGGTGTGTCTCTATAGGCACGCACGCAAACTTTGTCTTGAAATTACACAGTTATTCTACGGTTACACTACCTTAGCGTCTACGGGATTGTTACCGCAATAATTATTATGCCATTAAAACCATCGAAAGAAAATTTGTGTAAAGAAGATTTACTTGAACGCTTCGGCCGTCTAGGAAACCGGAGTTTCGTAACCGGTTTCCTTGAAGGCTTTTTTAATACGTGTACGTAACTGGATTCCATGAAGTATTTTTTTATACTTCTACGTAACTGGTTTCCATGAATGAGCTCATTGCCTTATTAGTTCCCGGTGGTGTAGAATAGGGTCACCCCATCTCTTCTGGTGATGTCATAGAAGGCGACTGAGGGATAAGACTTTTCTCCATCCGACAGTAAACACACATCCCGTGAGGTCCTCTTTACAGCTATAGGCTCGCCCACTATATTACGGGAAACCGAAAATCCACGTCAGTCCTCCTAAAATATTTCATTACTTTCTAAAACAACAATTTAGAACAATAAACTCCATCATTAATTATTAACAAAACCGCCGTTCGCGAAGTAAGCTTTAAAATTAAGCTTTACTTCTCGATCGGTTGCGTTGAGAATTTTAAAGTAGTGTCGTCGAAACAAGTTCGTGTAAATAAAATTAATTAGTTATTCGAAGCCGTACCTGGACTAACGAGGGGGGACGGGTGGCGCGTCTTGTATTTTGTTTCGACTAAGTGAGACTTCAGATGAACGTGATGATGGTTTTAAGCAGACAGTAGACACATTATATTGTGGAAATGCTATCCACAATATTTATATCCTTTTTTAAAGAATATTAGTTACCGAAATTTTTAACATTCCCTCTAACCCCTCCAGCTAAGCTAAATTCTTGCTAGTGTTCACATCGGTAGTGTAATGGACAGGATTCGAATACGGGATGGAAAGGTCCCGGGTTAACATTCGCTTATAAAGAATAATTTATATTGACGATTGGGCCCGGTAGGTGGCGTTCCAATCGGTTTCAGGATAGTAGTTTAAGATAAAGAAACTCCCTAACTGGATAGATTCACAATCTAGAAGGTCTGCTTGCATATTTTCCTTTTTTCTGCAAGAGCGACTGCCGCCTAACCTTCCTGCCCCGAGAGAAAACCAGCGCCAGAAGTTCATCTGTTAACTGGCAGGTATACTTACTCGTTAGCAGATGAGGATGACTTCGGCCGCAATGATCTTGTTGATGTTGTTTATTACCTCTGGCTGCTTCTTCATTAATTAGGTGTACCAAAATGTAAGTATATTATTGTATTTCCATACACCACTTCGTCTTTCCATCCAATGAGTTGCTTCGGCCCGTTCGTTTACCTTGGTCCGCTCAGACCTACTAACCAATAACCGTGAACATTTATACCCGTCCGCGGCTCGACCCGGGTATTACTCTCCCGGCTAATCCGGGACCACTATTAACCGTTTTAGACAACCAGGGGTGTATTGGAATGAATATATTAGTCTTATTTTTGAGCTACAATAATGTTTCAGCAATATTAATGAGAGAAATTACATTTTATCTATGTACCGTGATGTCACCATGAGTCTTGCTAATGCAGACACAAATAGAAACCGTACGTATAAATTCAGTCAAAATCAAGTAGTAATAAGCGTTTTCGCACTTTTGGTTTGTATAATTATTATTATTAATGTGCAGCGAAATTGTGATCTACCTCCTTTTTTTAAGTAGGTTAAAAGTATTGCCATGAGAATGAACATCTAAAACGTAAAGATTTTGATTTTGATTAAAACGTAAAAGTTGAATTCGTTTCGTTACTGCCGTCTATTCCTATTCATTATGCTTCGCTTGATATATTTCTACTTTTAATGAATGTATTAATTATATAGACCGCTACTTCTATAATATAAGTTCAAGTACACAGTTCACATAAGTAATATCGCCCACAGTAAGTACACCTATGTGGATATATATAAACACAATAAAAACAACATGAGCACGCCGTAATGCACTCACAATATTAATTTCACCCAAATCCGTCCCTTTGTGACAAAGAAAAATTGTAACGAATCGAGTGGGACCCTACAACAACCTGCGTGGAAAACCTTTTGCTGTGTTATTGGATTTTGTGCTTTACTTGATTGGAATAACGTTGGGATTACGTTATAGGAACCATCCAGTACCTTTTCAGACTGAGTTATAAACTGATGGCGGGTTTAAGTTATATATAATTCCTCTGTGGCGTAGCGGTAGTGAACGCGGCTGCTACGTGCGGGTTTGATCCCCGCTCAGTGCCAATATTTGTATGCATGAATATAAATATTGCATTGGTCTGGGTGTTTCTATGTATAATATGTATGTATTTATAAAAAAAAAGTATCTAAGTATGTATATCCGCATTCTAGATTCCATAACACAAGCTAATTAAGCTTACCATGGGTCTAGATAGCGTTGTGTAGAATTTTGTAGAATATTTTTTTATTATTATTTATTTATTATTATTTATTTATTTATTAAATTTAAAAGAACGAAAGAGATGTAGAAAGTCGAAGCTACTAAAAAAACTGCCGTAGAGAGAATGTTAAAGATATGTTTAACATTTTTATGTGCACGAAGAAGTCAAAAAAATAATGACGTGACTAGTTCAGTTAGTGGACAATCCACGTTGTAATTAAACACTATTGAGAAGGCGCAATTAATAAAAAAATAAACAAAATTATCGTATTCAAGTTTATTTCGCGGTACGCCCTTGGAAGCGTCGGTAGCTTAGTGGTTAAGGAATCGGCCTTACGATCGAGAGGTCCCTGGTTCAAATCCTGGCCATTACACTACCGACGTGAAGTTGTGAACTCACTCCTACCACACGCAATTTAGCTTAGTTGGAGGGGTTAAAGGTAATATTAGTAATTTCAGTTGCTAATATTCTTTAAAAAAAAGTCTTATCTAATAGTTAAAGTCGTAGATATTATCAAACTTTCGGTAAGTTACTAAGGGGGTTTTCACACGGTATAAAAGTGTATATAGAAACCTATTCTGGGTATAAAAAGTAGTGTGCATTATTCCACCCTATATTTCTACCTACCAAATTGCATCAAGATTCGTTCAACCATTTAATTAAGTGTGATTGAATAACAAACAATCAAAAATCTTAACAAACTTTTTTTTTATATTTGGTCCGTCAATTGACTGGCACTAGATGATAAAAGCTTACATCCAACATTCCTGGCCCTCTAGACAAGTGGCAATTCATCGGCCGGCGTTTTGTAGAATATAATGCCAAATGTATGGGATTTGACGTATATGACAGGCGTCAACGAATGTCAAAAACTTCAATTAATCCTATCCATTCGTCATTCTATTTCATGATACTTCGAGCAACGAATTGCCAGTTGTCTAGGGGGCAGATGCTATGGTCCCTAACTTGACGGTCTTGATAGACTTCCTCATTTATAATATTTTTATGATTGAAAGACTCAGAAATTATTTTCAGCGAACATTTTTTTTCTTTCGTTTTAATCGCTTCCTCTTATCGCTTGGTCCTTAAAGGTACGTACTAAGGTAAGTCAGTCAAGATGCCTGTCATTAATACGGGCACAAGAGTAATGGCGGCCTGTAAACGGACTATAATGCGCTTGTTAGTTCAGAATGGAGTGATTCATTCGTTTTGTGAGCTTATTTGAGGGTTTTACTTATGCTGGCGTGGATGGATGATGAATATGGAGTGAACGAAAAATGATAGGAGATTATTACTGTCTTGGAAAGGTGTGGGGAGTAACGAAGTACCTGTTCATTGTTATGTTAAATGTAAAGGGTAATATACAGATTCACGCGTCCACCGATGACATCTGCGGATATTAACACGGACGCGTCCGCCGATGACATGTGCGGATAAATCTATCTACGTGTAGAGGAACCATACCACGTAACCTAAGAGATTTCTCTTTAATTTTCCCATATTTTTTGAGTAGGTACATCCACACATATTTCTTTAACATTCTTACGTATAAGATTTCTAGACAAAACAGTTTAGGTTTACTCCTAACCTGATCCGAAGTACCAGGCTAGGATTTCGGATCCGGATGTGTCCATCACATGAGACAGAAGGCAAAGACTGGATTGTCTAAGAAAATATGGGGTTTTTTGTACAATAGGTACTTAGGTGGGTGGGTAAACAGGCTATAATGAAATTGGATCGTATGGCCAAATAAGTGCGATAAGTGATAACGGTAAGTGAATATACTAGCAAACTAGCATAAATAGATGCTGCAACATTTAGTGTCTAAACAATAACAACCTACATTCTGCAAACAAAATATATGAATATCACACAATATTCCTTAGAAACGTAAAATTAAACACATTAGCCATAAAACACAGTTAATGTGCGCAATGCAAATGCGGTGGTAACAATAATCTCCGGGCAAAGTGCGAAACGGCACATAAACTGGGCGGCTCTTCCTGTTGCACTGTTTTAGCTAAGTTTTATGTTACAATTGTTAGAATCGTGACAATTTATGTTAACACATAACAGCAGTAGATTTAGGCGTCTAATGTTGTGCTAGTAAGAATATTATAAATATGAAAAGTTCACGAACTTTTCTTCTATGCATTGAATTTTAGTGACTGACTTGGACCATAAGGGTGCTATAAGGGCGCTCTATGTGCCCCTTGTCATACAGTTATTGATCTCAAGACATGATTCTTCTTCCCTCGCTCTTGTCAGAGTTGTCGTGGCTACTGATGAGCAAGTTTTCCGTCACCACTTTTTTCAGAGCCGCTGCAAGTCGCGCTATCTCCCTCCACTTTTGGTACTGCGAGAACATTGTATTGTGGACTGACTTTTCATGAGATCCATCTAGTGGTTGGGGACTGACCCCGTGACCTCATTCCCTCTATGCGGCCTTGTACCACAAGTCTCTCCATTGAACCCTCTATAGATGTCCTGTCTCGTGACGTTGGAAATAAGAAGTTTTAAGTCTCCTAAAATCTACAGCACTATGAGAAAGTCTTTTAAAGAAACATTTACGAGGTCAGAAACTCAAGTATTGAGAGAAAGCATACCTTCACGCAGCTTTTAAAGGGTTAAGATTTTTTATTCGTTCGTTATATATTACGGAAATAACAGATTACCTAATGTTCCCGTGTTGTTGACATTGATAGATGTCTACTTGTGACTTGGCGTTGGCACGGCTTTTCAGCGGTTATACGGTACTATTTTACCCGACTACGGGAAAAAAGAAAGCCAAATATTTTTTTTATACAGGCTGGACTGATACCGACCACTTAAAGTAGTGAGAATTGATTTTGGTACACCTTATTATAATGCTGAAAGATTTCAGATTCGCAATCTATATGTATATTATGAGAGCAAAATGCCACTCACTGATTAATCATGAAATCTCAGAAACTATAACACCTACAAACTTGAAATTTGACAGCTAGGTTCCTTATAGGGTGTAGACATCTGCTAACAACATATTTTACGAAACGCCACCCCTAAGCGGGTAAAACGAAGTCCACGCGTACGAAGTCACGAGCAGCCGTAAGCAACGTGATAGACATGCCTTCATAAACTAAATCCACTTTATCACCAACTCATTAAAAGTAGCTAAAGCCAAATAATTCTCGTAAAAGTAACTCCAATCGTATCTCACAAAGCGGGCCCACATCTGAGGTGGCTGCCCTTTGGCCATCAAAAAGATGACGAGCCCTCATTGTGAAATGAATCTTTTAATATCGGCCGCGTAGTCGGCGCGCTCAAATATTGGTAGCACACGTAACAAAAGGTTGCGCTTTATTGAAATCCGCAGTTCGAACGCTCCACGCTCATACCTAATAACGTGATAGGCAGCAAGTGTGGAGAGGGCGTTGTTTTTCTGTATTATTTCATAAGTATTCAAAGGATTTTATTGAAACTTTATACAAAGGGTTAAACAACACCAATACATATCTATTTCTACACCTATTATAGTAGAATGTGTATTATCACTGTAGTAAAATGATAATATAAGACCTCGAAGTATCATATTCTTAGAAATAAATTCATTAATTCGTTCATTCTACTAACGTGGATCTCAACTCTCTTCGATTGGCTGACCAGGTATGTTTATCATTTTCGAATTGATTGCAAATTTCATTCTCAAAAATATAAATATCCGTATTGAGAACCTCCTCCTTGTTTCGAAGTCGGTTAAAAACCAGACAAACAGTAAAATTTTGAGGAGTTTCATTATTCTGATTCAATCCTGATACCAGCATTACCAATTTCTAGGATCTGCCAAAATTAGGAGTTTATTAGTAACCTCTAAAATAAGTTCAATTTAAACAGGTATTTCATAATAGATAAAAAAAGATGGTAAATATTTCCAATCGGACACATAGTTACAAAGTTAGTAAAACCAATCACTAAAAAGCCTCCTCCATACTAACTTAGCCGTTGACTTAGAATGTGAAAAAATACGTTGGTATCAGGAAATGAAACAAAGGTACAGACTTGAGTGTGTAGCCGGCTCATTGTCGACTGCCGAATACTACTTATTGATGAAAGGTTGGGACTGTTGGGAGGCGACTGCAGTCTGCGCTCGGCCTTATTAAAACTTTCAATGATTTCAGTCTCAGCCCGATCGGCTTTTTTCTCTTTTGGTGCAGAGAATGAACACTGATAGTCGCTTTATTAGGACACGCTGGAGTCAACTTGATTGGCATAAGTTTTTGGGGCATAATATACTTTGGCATAACTTTTAAAAATTAGTATAGTTTTGGTGCTATTCGTTTTCCATTAATACTGTACATGGACATTACTTAAACCTTTGTTGAGCTTGATTCGATTACTAGACAACAATAACATGCAATAAGCTTCATACAGAATTTAAAATAGGTGTACAATTATTACACAGTCATACTTAAAGTTATCATTTATGAATTTTCAGCTCAATTTTTTTGACATTCAAAATTCTAGATCTGGAGAATCTGGTCGATAAGTTTGTTCAATTTGGGTTACGTTTTTAATAATTATGTGTTTTGAAATAACCCATTCCCAAAAGGTCGGCTATGTGCTTCTATGCACCATAGTTGTATAAAAAAATCAATATAATAATACATCATTCTTCGTATTGCTACAAAAAATATCCAGGTAAATTCCTATCAGAACTATCGGGATATTTACTATACCCTGATATATTAATATCCCGATAGTTCTAATAGGAATGTGAATGACCATGACAGTTTAAATACCTATCTATATCCATTGAAATAAAACCACTTTTTAACGGATTCGGTATAATTTGATATAAAATAAATTGAATAAATAATGAAAAGTAAGTATCATACCTATATCCAGGTAAATTCACCATTTGATACTTTTCCATTAAAACTTCGAAATAAGAATGCAGAAACTTCTAGAAACAGATGTTGCCACTCAAATTAAATAAGTATAAGGTTGCTCAAGACAATGCATAGGTAATAGGGCCAAGTTGGCCAAGTATATAAAAATCATGCAAACGAACTCAAGTTCCCCGATATGAATAAAGTATTCATTGTAATTGGGGAAACTTTGTCGGGGCAGGTGGGAGCCCCTGTTTGGAGCTGATTTTATGAATGGATCTTGTAGAATGGGATTAAAAATGTTGACAAAATGTTGATTCCTGTACCTACACCTAGGTATAACTTGAGACACATATCTTGGACCTCAAATGTGCTCGAAATGTACTCACTCAGTACTGTAAAGAGCACATTTTTAAAGACGCCTAAGAGTTGAACTAAATGAAAAAAAATATTCCAATTAGTTCAACGAGTTGAAATTTGAGTTGAACTAAATGGAATAAGGGAAGAAACGTGTTCTGACTAGTTTCTTAGATGTCTTTTGGGGATAGCACGGGGTGCTTCGGCGGTGAACGAGCTCAAATTCACCAAACATAGAGTATTACAATACAATTCGCGCACGCCAGGGTCTCGTTTGTCTTGCGACTTAGGTCGAAGAAGAGTCCTAAGGTATAGTACAGGTGGGTGTATAAATCGCACCAAAACCTTCTGGGATAAATTAATCTCACTCTCTGTGCATATACCTGTTGATTGATGGATAAGGCTTTAGCGCAGGTTTTCCTTGAAATTGAGGGGTAGGTAAAAGTCGAATTAAGATAAAGATAGTGGGAACAACAGTGCAGGTTTTGGATGCAGCCTTTATTCCCTACGTTTGTGAGTGTAAGGACTTAAGAATTCATACATTACCACGTACTACATTATAACATAATCATTTTGCCTCCACGATGGGTTCAAATATAAAAAGTAAGCAATGATAATAAAAAAATGATCCGTTCGCGTTCTGAAACTGTAATGTCAATGAAATATTCAGTCGTTTGACGTGCAGGTGGCTGATGCGCCATTGCGGTGGTTTCTTTATGCATGAGAGCCTCTTGTGATTCGGAACGCACGTCGTCGATGTATGCCCAAAGATAAGCTAAGTGGCCGGTTGTGTAGAAGCGATGTTGACTTACCGACGTTAATACCTACAAACATTTAATTTATTTCTCATAGCATCATTCTCAAAAATTATTTAAATTTCGATGAAAACGTCGTCTAATTAAACACAATAATCAAACTCAACAGGACGATCGTTGATGATAATTATAATGAAAATAAATAGCCAAATGATACTTTACTAGCTCACAAAAGAGGAGGCGTGGCTTATATGGATGTTTGGACTCGGAATAACCTTAACACTAAAATATGTTGTGTTTAAATGGTAAGTACATAGCACCTTAAACCTACAGTCAGCCACAAAATGTGTGATAATTACTAGTAAATTCAAATTTCGGTTCGAAGCAAAATACTTAAAAGTACAATGAAAAATCTTTCTTGAAGTCGGTTGAACTATTATACTTGTATTTCTTTAAATTCATTGTGCCTACTTTCGCATCTGTAGTTCTCGTCAGGTTGGCCACTTGGCCAGCGTACCTCAAGTACATTTACATTTATATTGGCCCGAGACGTCCATCGCGCCCTCGAGGACCCGCTGACGGTGAGAGGAATCAATTCCATTACAATACTTTGGGTGATCTCACCCCGATGTCTCAGGTCGACATGTTAGTTTTATACGAAATTATTCGAATTCAAATGACGTGATTCTTTTGTGAATTTATGGCAAGTGGCTATTTTGATAATTTGAAGACATAAATCTGTCTGGGTATTTTTAGGCCAGGTGAATAACAAGGTTATGTCAAATGTTCTAAGTAGTTATTTTATAATATTTATTCACCAATTTGGTAAAAACTATTTGAACATAATTATACATATATAAATAGAATTATCCCCGGTCGGTTAGGCAGAGGTGAACTAACACCCACATTTCACCAATCATTGTGTTAGGTCCCGCATAATATGAGGTGTGCCTATTGCCGTATTTGAATATTGTACCTATGTTATACAATCTATTGCAATTCATATCAAATGATAATAACTTTGGAGCGTTGGAGGCTATATTAAATCTCCCAAATAAATATGAGTAACGTTTTATCATTTGCCTGACCCATGAAACGAATAGGTTACCTGGTAAATCTCACTAAATAAATCAATTTTTAACCTCCGCTGTTCAAATATTACGCCACACGCCCTTCAATTAATTTGTCTCCACAAGAATTTACATCCAGACCAATTTACCTAACATCTTTTCGAAGTCAAACATTACTGCACAGTAATGCAAGTGTACCTGCAATGGATTCCCATCTAAGATAATGAATTATTCAACTAAAGAAGTTGAGCAACAGGGGTCGCGTGACACCCCTACAGATGTTTTAACTCAGACACTCAAAAATTAATAATGGAGTCGTCAGATTGTAAAACTTGAATGGTTATTATGTTTTGATTTGAGAAATACCACTCATCGTCCTTATAGTTTTCACTTTAGATTCTGCTTTTTTTATTAGTGGGTATTTTATAAGTTTCTCGGGAGCGACTGCCGTCTGACCATGAGACAATTTAATTCTATTTTCGTAACTGTTTATGAAAGCAAGAAAAAAATTCCATCTTCGAGACTGGTTATGAAAATAGAAGAAACCGAGAAAGAAGTCAGCCTCATACATTTTTTTAGCAGGTGTAGCTACCAGGTGAGGTTGGGCCTTAGAGGTGGTCATAAGGTCCTGTTCACCATACTCTCACTGAATAAAAATTTCGATTCAAATCGATTTCAACCGCGTTCACGGTGTACAAGGTGTATAAAAACTGCCTCTATAAACGTCAATGTATAAAGTGTGTTTGTGTGTGTGTGTTTTATACTAATGTCCACAACTGCAACCTACTACACTGTGTATTTACTATTTGGGTATTAAAAAACCGGTCAAGTGTGTCGGACTCGCGCACTGAGGATTCCGCACAAACCTAAATTGAGGAACGAACTTATATTACTTAAACGGCAATTCTTTTTATTGCGTTGAAGTAGAAGTTTTATTTTTAACAGCTGTAAGAGAAAAGAGACCTGAATAATTGGTATAAATTTCAACTTGATCTTGACAGACAAACAGACAGACAACGAAGTGATCCTATAAGGGCTTCGTTTTTCTTTTTGAGGTACGGAACCCTAAAACCAGAGTGACAACATGTCTGGCATTCAAAACTCTTACTTTATTTTTCATAAAAAAACGTGTAAGCAATTACAAGCCACCCATCATTTGACAAGCCCACACACAAAAGGGCCCATTGATCATAAATTTAATCACACGTAACGATAGCCCATAGGTGCGGGGATTATTAGGGATTCGGCGAGAGGGATCGAGGTGCAAGACATTGATTGATTCACCTTCATTCATAGACGATTGTATCGACATTTTTGATTGCGTATCAAACATTCAATTGTGAACTTTTTGGTAATAGAAATAAGGGTGAGATGAGTGGATGTATAAGTTGGTAAATAGAAGAATAGCTCTTTGAATTTGACAGTTAAAACGTATTGATATCTTGAAGGATTTATCATAAGCTTGGTTTCATAAAGCAAATATCTTCGCGAGTTTGAAAATAGAACATATATATACCTAAATATTCGTATTACATATCAAAGGTTTTCTTTTATGGCTACGTCATAATATATTATTTTTCCCACTGTAAACAAAACAATTATGGTTTTCTCACGTATCATCAGTTACACTAAACAGAGACAATAAAATCATGAAACATGGTTATGATTACTATAACTTACTGGTTGTTGTAATCCCATTTAGATTAGGAAACCTATTCTTAGGAGCAAACATACAATAATCCATTCACACTTCCACCTTCATAATAGTAGGAAGAGATAAGCACACTTAATAAACATTTTTTGGTATACAATACACATTATTCACGAAAAAATACCCAACCCAATGCACCCAGATCTAAGCATACAATTTTTCGCACTGAACCGGAATCGAACCCACGACCTAGTAGAATAAATATCCGAACGACCCCTTGTTTTATAGATAAACAAAGTCCGAACAAGGATTATGTAGTAATCTCTTAAATTGGACACAGTTTCACCTGTCCGGGCCCCGGCGCTGAGCGGATTTGTCCGGGGACTCCCCGGTAATGAACTAAACAAAAAACGTTAAAAGTTAATCTGGAGTCCAGGGGAGCGAAATTGTTTATAGGGATAGGTCTGGGGACGCTGTGTGACTTATTAGTTATGGTCAACATATTTTAATACTCACGTTTGTTAATTCTGGTAAGGGTAGGTAGAGGTGTATCAACACCAAAATTTCACCTATGTACGAGCCTATTGTATTGTCAATGTGGCATTTTCCTAGACTCACTCCACCTAAAGGAAAATAGAATGTGGATAGTATTCATTCATCAATAATGTTACTTTCAAAAAGATGACTAGAAGTGACTGAATGCACATGGCGGAGGATCGGGAGCGATGGCATACATTGGGAGAGGCCTATGGCCAGCAGTGGACTGAAATATGCTTGATTAATTGATTGCACTTTTCTGTCACTAGAAGATTATACGAATAAACTTCATTTTTGACATTATTTTATGATGTATTTAATTGATTTAATAATTGGTATATATAAATTCCATTAAAAAGTATAAGAATAAGTCTGAGATTTGTCCCGATTCATTACTGTCAAATAGATAATCACAAAAAATATTCGGAAACGCGCCGATCCATTGCATTAGTACCAACAAACTCGACAAGCCTCACAAACCCAGCCCCACAACTAATAATTGACTAATTGCGACGCGCGGCGGCGCCCACAATCGGAAGTATATAAAATATATCTCACCCAAATCCCACTATACATTTTTATTGGCCTCGTCCACCTTCAGCCCAAGGGACGTGCCCGGAGTGCTAATATAAAGGCGGCCACCCACTAGCAGTGTTGACACCGGATGATATCGGTCTGTCAGTTCATCGCAATAGCCCACACACTTACAGTTTTTTATACGATTTTGGACTGACGGCTAATATGTGTGTGGCCGCTTGACGATTTCCGTCAGCAAAGACAGTTAAAGGCCGGACCGTCTATGGCATTTTATACGTAATAATATCAGACTAAAAGAATAAAATAATTGAGATACTTAATTGAGAAAATTTGGATCAATCTCGGGCGAAGCTCGGTGGCTCAGTGGTCAGAGCATTCCCCCTGTAAGGGAAAGATCGCGGGTTCGAGTCCTGCCCAAGTATTGATTTCGCTTTTTCCAATTTAAAATAAAATAAAAAGAATAAAATAATGTTATTATTTTAATCTGAGGTAGTAAAATTATGATGACATTGATGACATAAGGACTGCTGGCCGCCGGACAGACAAAAAACTGCAGGCGGACTGTTAGTGGGTGGCTGCCTTAAGAGTTGGGACGACTTAGTGGTTGGGACAAGCGGTCTTTCATTCTTATACTAACTAAGGTCTGTGGTAAGTGGTAACTGAGTATGTAGGTATATAGGACACGTCAATTTGACTTCGCCTCGCCTGATGGTAAGCTGAAGGCAAAGTCTGTAAAGGTAGGCAATACTAGCCAGTTCAGTGTTAGGATGGGTGACCATTATTAGAACAGTAAGACGCCTAATTGACTCGGAGATCACGTTAAGCCCAGAATACGAACATCTGTGATATTTGCTCCTAGTACCTAGTAGGAGTCCTATAAAGTTTGACTACCTAATTGGGTGATAAAAAATATTAGCAGATAAAAATTCGACCCAGGGGCGAGTTTTTATCCTATTTTTAAAAATTTATACAAATAAGGTTTGCGTAAATATGCATAGGTATTTTTCTATGGATTAAATTTTATACGAAAAATGTTTTGAACTCCTTTCTATCCTACATTATATCTCACACATCAGTCAGATATAGTAGTTCACTACCTTAGTAATATAAAAAGTGGAGTGAAATTGTAGCAGTAATCCGCTACGCGCGAACTACGCCGTAGCAGCGTAGCGTGTATTGTGCTACGGAGCATGTGATTGTTTTCGATGCCCACACCGCAGGTAAACAATACTTGTTACGGACTACGTGTTACAGGAACTTTCCTATTTTATTTTCTTCTAAAGAAAGCTCGCAACTTTCGCTTCATTAAAAACTAATTTGACAGAAAACAGAGTAAAAGAAAAGAAAAAAAATCTAATAACATTATTAACAATTTTTGTAGTAGCAACACTGCCCAGCATCTATGCCTATTGCCGTATTCCGGGAACTATTGTTGACTCGAACCATGTATCTGCAGCTGAGTCTGGGCTGTATTTATATATCTGTCTGATGATAAACAACCCTATCCCTTAGTCGCTTAGAGTATACATTGCTATAGAGTGCGACTTACAAGTATGAACTGCTATCACGGGTATGAACAGTACCGAGGCTCCTGGCTCAGCCTCAATCAGTAGCAAAACAATACCCATCAAAATCACTTCGCAAATAATATTTAATTCGATATGTTAAATCAAAATTTTATATAACATCGTATATTTGTAGTAATAATGACGCAAAAATACCTGTATTGTGGCTTTAATTTTTTCCATGCATATCAAATCGAACAAAAAACTTCATAACAACAAACTACATTAATAAGTGCATGTATTGATATTTTCGGTAATGCATTAAACGTCACTATAGGTGCGCTATACCATCGCAAAGTATCTGCTAACACTCGGCGCCAAAGATCTGAGTGATAGGCGCGCTCTATATTTATAATGTATACTCTAAGCTTAGTCGCCTTGTACGACACCACATGGGAGGAGATGGGGTGGCCCAAATTCTACTCTGCTGGCTCTCTCACGCGGCTGTTTATAAAGAAACCATTATAACTACAACAATCTTAACGACCAAACAATCCTATTTAAAACTTAGCACAGAAGTGATAAAAATGTTCCACCGAGCTAGTTATCTGCGGCGCTCTCAAAGGATAGAATTTTAATTAAACCTCCATTCAAGTTATTACAGCGCTCCTCTCCAACTCCACCTACAGATTAATATGTATGCTTGGGCGGGGGTCAGCCGGGTTTTGAGGTGGATATTAATATTGACTTATTAGTAGGAATATGATATTGTAAGTAAGATGTGAGCTTTGATGTTAGGCAGATTAGAGCAGATGCGGTTGGAACACACAACGTGCGAATCTATAAATCCCTACTAATATTATAAATGCGAAAGTAACTCTGTCTGTCTGTCTGTCTGTCTCACTTTTACGACTAAACCGCTGAACCGATTTTGATGAAATTTGGTATAGAGGTAGGTTAGACCTTGAGAAAGGACATAGGCTATGTTTGGTCGCGATAACCGACACCCACGCGGGCGGAGCCGCGGGCAAAAGCTAGTTATAAATAAACTACCACTTACTGTTTCGTGGGGATATAAACCACCTGAATGTAGAACCTTTATTTATTGCGTTTCTTTAAAAAAAAAAGTAATTGGTATGCTTACTTTACCTACAGATTTAGATCGGAAAAAGCGACATCCAAAACTAATTTCTCCTTTATATTCCTTTGGACGGCAAAGTTTTCTATTGATATTCTTACGAAATGTCGGCAAATATAGGAGAAAATCGAACATCTCAGACGCTCAGTTCTAGATATTCACTATCTAATATATAAAAATCAATGCCACTTTTGGTTGTTATTTTATAACTCAAGAACGGCTGAACCGATTTGGCTAATTTTAGTCTTGAAATATTCGTGGGTGTCCAGGGAAGGTTTAAAGGATGAGAAAGTTCGCCGGGACAACTAGTTTTGTGTAGTTTATAGGCTCGCGTTGGATCACTATCTTACCTGGTATGGTAAGTGAAAATGACGATGAGGTCGACGTAAAGCACGCTTGCCAAAAAATAACCTATTCACTCTAGTCTTGAGGACATCCAAGATGTAGCTATCCAGAAAGACACATTCAGGCTAGGCATTCCACTCCATAGCAGGACAATTTTTCCAATATTGATCTGTGTATGTTTTTGTGTTCATTTTAAAGGTACACACCAATTTCGTAGTGAATCAACTCCAACACGAGAACATTGAAAGTAATAACATCTGCTATCTTCCATTACACAAGTTCCACAAAACTTAAATCCATGTTCTAGAAGATTCCGAATAATACGAACCGAAACAAACTTCTCTAATAATAACAATATCTTTGATTGATACTTCTGTCCGAGTCCATAATAAAACACCTAAGTTCGACGCAAACCCAAATCGAAAACGATTCAAAACTCAAACTGATAACCTAAAGTTTTACGTTTCATCTGTGTAAAGTTTTGGGCGCGCTTGCCAATTCGGGTTAGTCTTGCGAGTTTACTTAGCGGCTAAATAGTTTTGGCTAAGTAATTGGTGAATTGGAGTTATATTTCAAGGTTTGTTAGTCTCCAATAGTTTGTTCAATCTCGGCGGGGTTATTTGTTGTAGGTGGGTACTATCCTATAAAATTTTCTCAGCAGTGGTGGCTGAATTTTATTGGTAGTATGAGAAAATATTTCTTAAAACTGAGAAGTTAAATTCATTTGAAAGAGAATTGTTTCCGGTGAAGTATTGTACTAAGGCTGTACTGTCAAGATGTATGGGACCACATGAATCCCTTGGGGATCAAGCTAAACTACCAAAAATCCGATACCTGATGATTAATTACCGAGGCTCCCGACATGCTTTTCTTTAGGAGTTGGGTTGGGAGATTCCCTGGGTCGGCTGGGTTGCGAAACCACAACAAACACGAACCACAACCACCCACAGACGGCGTGCGTTTTAATCGGTTCAAGTCCGATATAACCTCCCTTGTCGGCTCCGGCGGGAAGGGGTATCCGTCTGTAATCAACTGATTTGAGAGGTCAGACTACAGTCGCCTCCGCAAAACCAAATAAGCTAAGCTAAAAGGATGAGAAACGGACCCCGGGCTAAAAGCTTCTAATTCGGTTGAAAATAACTCGGCGAAAGTCACACCTCTTCCATTGGGGTAGGCAAATATAACATGTATCTTCCAAATTCAAACACCTTAACACTTATACTGCCTCACACCAACAAAAACGAAAGCTAAATAATGATAGCAACTAACAAAAGTAAAACATGTCACCGCCCGCAGAATACACATCGAGCCAATAAAAATGGGCGCACATTATTTTTTGTCCGGCTGTCCGCACGTGAGGTGAATCCAATCGTTTTTTCTTATTTCCCCGATTGATTGGACTGTTGTTATATTTTTTCGTTTATCCCCTCACAAACAATGGTGCAGGTGAGCTAAACGTTTATGGACGATTGTGGGATTTAACTGTAGTTTTCGTGTCGTCTACCTTGTTCTTTATTTGTAATCGATAATTATGGAGGTAAAGTTTCAACTGAGATGACGATAAAATGTGGAACGTGTAAGAAATAACTCTAAATGTCTTTATCTTTTAAAAAACTTAAGACGCAAATGCAAAAATGTCTTTAATAAATTTGTATTTACTTAGATCATCTGACTCCCTTTTTTTCCAAACGCACTTGCTGTTTATTATTTTTTATTTAAGTACAGCTAAACTACTGAGGTTGCTCAGATGTACCTGTCGAAATTTGCAAACACCTATGCAACATTGGAATTAACTTTAATTTTAAATTAACTTCATATTATAGGATGTTATTTTATCATGATACATATTTAGTTGGTTTTGCGTTCATGAATTAACTGATACCAACATCACATTTACCATTTACCACCAAATAATCTGCTAGTTCAACTGCGACGACTTTCAATAAAAAACTTCAGATTGCACCACGCTCAGAAAGTTTTAACTTCCTAGAAGCCATGCCAAGAAAATACGACACACTAAAAGGCGATCTCATAATGTTCACGCGTCACACCCAGTGGGCCTGCAGTGTAATTATAATAAACAAAGCGGTACTAATTCAGGTGTTCGTGCGCAGACTACGTGTGGTGCATTTTATTTGCAATGCAGTGTTTCTTAACGCATAGCCTCCCTGGAGAGACGGTTCATGAAACAAAGTAAGTAAATTGTCTTTGTATTTATTTTTATTTGTTGTAGTTGTTTATACTGTTGATCGATGGTACTTGATAGTACTTGCTACAGTACTCATATTGAATACACACGTGCTGTCCAAAACTGTATAAGCCTTCGAATGCCGCGAGGCGAAACTGGTCAGGTGCAGTATTATTGTGGAAAAGTACAAGTGTATGTATATTCACTATGTTATATGAACTATTATTTATTCATTTTCGATTCAATTTAGTTAAAAATTTAATTGGGGAAGGTTTATCACAATGAGATTGCAGGATCTAAGGGTCCCAAGTCCTGAACCCTGTAAACCAGTACACCTGCTGATTGACGAATGAGGCTCTAGTGCAAATTTTTCTCTCGGATAGTCATAATATGGCAGTCACTCCCGTAAAAGTCGATATTTGATTTATTTTTGTATTTATGTTTGATGTTTATTGGAACGCAACTATTTTATCCATTCGACAGCAAATTCTATTTCGCAGTATGCTGTAACTGCTGCATGCGTCTGCATTTTGTCGTATGTGGTCGGCTTCGAAATTATACCTTTACCTAAGCCTCTTATTACCTAGTACCTAATAAAAAACCAAACTGTCGAAATATAGCTTTCAATACTTCTCTGCTTAACCCTTCAGAGATAACATAGTCTCCACCTCAGCACTATCAAACTACCTTATCACATAAACCTTTAAATCGCCATAACTTTTTCCATTACCAACTTCCATGAGGCTGTCACCTTTATCAGGAGAAGAAAACTAACCTAATTGTGGTCACTGGACCATGAAATGATCTCGCCTGCCAATATCATCACGCTATCGAAGGGTTGCTTGCTCCTCGTAAATTCGGAGCAGGTGCTTTTTCCGTGTTTTATCAGATCCAGTTATTGAATCCCTAATCCTCTTTTATTACTTTTTCCTGTCGTAATAAAAAAGTGGGTAGACGAGGGTAATTGTGCAAAATTGAGGAGTTCTGTCCGTGGTTGTTTGGTGGAATTATTAATAGCTTTTTTTGTTGGGCGGGTTAATTGAGGATTAGATGGTATATCTAATATATAAAATTCTCGTGTCACAATGTGCGTAATCGAACTCCTCCGAAACGGCTTGACCGATTTTGATGAAATTTTTTGTGCTTATCCGGTATCTATGAGAATCGGCCAACATCTATTTTTCATCCCCCTAAATGTTAAGGGTGGTCCACCCCTTAATTTTTATTTTTTATTTTTCAGACAAAATTTTTTGTTTTTATTTTTTTATGATACATCATACAAAAATACATGCAACCCTAAAGGAGACGGATACTCTTCCATACATTCGTGGGCCTGATTGACAGAAAATGGAGCTGTCAGCTGTCACAGCTTAAAAATACAGTTGATAAACACAAGAAATAATTAATCGATTAACGGAAATCGATTCAGAATTTATTTTTATTATACTATTATTTGGTATTTTAAATGGTTATTATTATTATTATGATTAAGTTTTGTTTACTCTGATTGATTTAATATCAAATTGTGATGCAAGTGTTATAATACGCAATATTGTTTAAATAATTTTTAGTAATCGATATTTTATTTTGCTAGTGAAATAAATTTAGTTTTAAGATGTCTCGTCTTCAAGATTTTCAATTGAGCTGTTTTTTTAATATTTTGAAATAGAAAAAAATACCGCTTTTTTTAAGTCATATCTCAACTCATTACAATTTTGGCCCAGAAGTCCCCGTCTCCTTTTCACCCCTCTACGATCAACCCTTATTTTTTATTCTTCTAATATATAAAATTATTCTGTCACGGGGTGCGTAATCGAACTCCTCCGAAACGGCTCGACCGATTTTGATGAAATTTTTTGTGCTTATCCAGTATCTATGAGAATCGGCCAACATCTATTTTTCATCCCCCTAAGTGATAAGGGTGCAGCGGGAACGGGATTTGAATACCACGCGGGCCGAAAATATGGCGGTACGAAGTTCGCCGGGGCAGCTAGTCTATCTATACTATTATATAATTGTAAAGTGGTCGTGTCTGTACATTGGAGATATTTAAAAAAAAATACTTGGGTTCATCATCATCTGCATATAGACGTATTCTCCTGATTGCATCCGTGTGGGTGCATAACTTGGGTTATGTTATATTAACGATACTGAACACGAAAATATTTTTTTTGAATTTCCTGTCTGTTTGTCTGTTTGTCTGTTTGTTCGCGATGGACGCAAAAACTACTGAACGGATTTTGATGCGGTTTTTTTTTGTTAAAAAGGGCTTGGTCAGACTTAAAATCTTACATTTGTTTCATCCCAATCGTTTGAGTAGAATCGAAGATAAGAGCAAAGGTCGCGTTAACCGAGATGTACGCGGGCGGAAGGCTAGTATTATATAAAAGCAAAATACGGGCACGAACAGAAACTATAAAACCTACAAACTTAAAATTTGGCAGGTAGGTTCCTTATACTCCCATAAGGAACCTACCTGCCAAATTTTAAGTTTAGTAGTTTGCCGCAGAAAACTAATTTTGCGAACTCTACCCTTAAGGGGATAAAACGAACCCCACGTGCACGTAAGTATAGTACATTATGGTACAAGTGAGCAACGTTGGTGATTACCGCCGAGGCGCCATTGAGACCCGAGCCGCCAGGCGAGGGTCTTAAGACAGCCGAGGACGGTAATCATCATGCTCACACGTGCCATACGACGTTTTACAACAAACTTGCGAATAAAATAATACTACAAATACTAAATAAACAATACTACAAATTAATTCGTTTTCCTATGCGCGCGCATTTAACAATGGCGGTCGACCATATTTAAAAAAAATGAGGTTTGAACTTAACTTTTTTTTACTGTTTTTTTTTCTGTACTTAGAGAAAAAAAAAAGTTAAATTTGAGTGAAAATTTTGTTTATTATACAAGTATTACAAGTTGAAATTATTTATTTAAATACGAAAATGCATCAAATGACCATACAATAGGCGTATTAATTTATTCGTACTATTAAACACGTTATTTTTTGTATCAAAACTTTTTTAAGAACATAGACAATTATAGACACTTCCTATCAAATTTAAAAAAGAATCTATAACTCACTTGTGAATAATAGCAATGAAAAAGTCACAGTTTGATAATAGGTGTCATTACGTGCCTAATTGCGGTAAAATAATATCACTTTTATGAGCAGGTGTGTTGTAAATAATTTTTATTTAAATAAATAATTTCAATTTGTAATACTTGTGTAAACAAAATTTTCACTCAAATTTAACTTTTTTTTTCTCTAAGTACAGAAAAAAAAAACAGTAAAAAAAAGTTAGGTTCAAGCCTCATTTTTTTTTAAATATGGTCGACCGCCATTGTTAAATGCGCGCGTATAGGAAAACCAATTAATTTGTAGTATTGTTTATTTAGTATTTGTAGTATTATTTTATTCGCAAGTGTGTTGTAAAAATAATTTTTACAACACACCTGCTCATAAAAGTGATATTATTTTACCGCAATTAAGCACGGAATGACACCTATTATAAAACTGTGACTTTTTCATTGCTATTATTCACAAAAGTGAGTTATAGATTCTTTTTAAAATTTTATAGGAAGTGTCTATAATTGTCTATGTTCTTAAAAAAGTTTTGATACAAAAAATAACGTGTTTAATAGTACGAATAAATTAATACGCCTATTGTATGGTCATTTGATGCATTTTCGTATTTAAATAAATAATTTCAACTTGTAATACTTGTGTAAACAAAATTTTCACTCAAATTTAACTTTTTTTTTTCTCTAAGTACAGAAAAAAAAACAGTAAAAAAAAGTTAGGTTCAAGCCTCATTTTTTTTTAAATATGGTCGACCGCCATTGTTAAATGCGCGCGCATAGGAAAACGAATTAATTTGTAGTATTGTTTATTTAGTATTTGTAGTATTATTTTATTCGCAAAAGTGTTGTAAAACGTCGTATGGCACGTGTGAGCATGATGATTACCGTGCTCGGCTGTCTTAAGACCCTCGCCTGGCGGCTCGGGTCTCAATGGCGCCTCGGCGGTAATCACCAACGTTGCTCACTTGTACCATAATGTACTATTATATAATGACTAATGATTGTTGATAAGTAATACTATTGGAGGGACTCGTGGTTATGTGGTAACCCAGTAGGTCAACATCTTGTAAAGTTAAGCGATACTAGCCAGGTTACTTTTAGGATGTCACATTTTTATTGATTGTGGCCTTTTATGAGGGTGACTGCCGTCTGACCTCCTAACCCTGGAAGTGAAATCTGCGCCTGGACCTCGTCTGTAGTTTAGCAGATGCATCAACCAAAGTAAGGCCCGGCAGGTGTTAGTACTACCCATATACCGCGTTAGCGTTCGACACGCAGAAGGCATGGGTTCGATTCCCGCTCAGTGCAAATATATGTAGGCATGTATGTATATTTGCATTGTTCTGGATTTACAAAAATATATTTATCTGAGTGTCATTATCCGCATTCTAGATCCCATAACTCAAGCTAGTTAACCTCTGCTTATTTTAGGTCAATCAATCAATTAGCCTATTGCAGTCCACTGCTGGACATAGGCCTCTCCCAATATGCGCCACGTTTGCCGATCCTCCGCCTTCCGCATCCGTCATTTTGAGTCTAGATAGCGCGATGTAGAATGTTCGTAGAAAGTATACTTCCATCCATATACTCTCTTCCATATAGTAGAGGGGTAAGGTAAAAGGGTATGTACCCTTTCTCATGTACCCTGTCCCATGTACTGCACTAATTTCAGGGTACACATTTCTTGTGAGTTTTTCTCGTGTAACATTAAGCAGCGGTCGTCAACCAGACAGGGTTTTAATTAACAACCCCTCAACACTTGGGGACGAAACGAACCCCTAACGAGTTTACCGACTAGCGCAGGATTTTTAAGGTTTTACATTAATTATCTGTACTTTTTTATTGTGTAATGCGCAGAATACGAAGCCTTGTCACGATAGCGCCACGGTGTGAAAGAATTGGAATTCAGAACAAGTTCTTGTTCTTAATAAAAAATCTTGACAAATATTAGAATAGAGGATTTTGTGTTTCTCTCGAAGCTGAGTGGTCAGGTGACCCGTTCCAGTAACTCCCGTCAAAGACAAATACCCAAATAAATGAACCCTATAATCGTATGTCATATTCTAGTGTCGTACATCCATACTATTATTATGCGAATAATTATAAATGCAAAACCGCTAAACCGATTTGAATGAAATTTCGTACAATTAAAGATTAGACTTTAGGCAAGGACATAGTCTATATTTGATCGCGATAACCTACATCCACGCGGGCGTAGTCGCAGTCAATAGCTAGTTATATATAAAGGTAATTCACTCAAATCCATCCAGCAGTTTTCACAAGATTGAGTAATAAACAAACCCACTTATACACTCATAATACTAGTTATAATAACGTCACAAGTTTAGCTAAGACACCCATTCCCAACTAAACGCAACTAACTGTTACCAACAAACTATTTTCAAGTCCATATCGTGGGTTCACCTGCTCGCGAGTCGCACTTGGCTCCACATTAGATTTATGGTCGCGACTCGAATGCATCTCGCTCAACTTTGGGAGACCGTTCACTGAGCTGAACTGGTTACCTGCAAGAGATAGTTGGTAATGCTAAGGAAACATTTATGAATGAATGAATGAATTTATTTCTATCTTGGAAGAATGAAAAGAAATATGTTTTATTACACAAACACAGTTACTTAAATCTTTACATAGGCGTACAAATACACAATCACAATACAATTTGACATGACAATAACCAAAATGATGGACGATTGAATGAAATTTTGAAGCATTTATTATGCCAACTATTCAAAGCCCTAAAGATGGTTGAATAGAGGAATTTGGATTGGCTTTGTGCGGGCTTCGGTGGCTTAGCAATCAGAGCATTCCCCCTGTAAGGGAAAGATCGCGGGTTCGAGTCCCGCCCGAAGTCGAATCTCTTTTCTCTTTCTAAATCGATGATGGACGATGTTTTATATTTTACTGCTCATTTTATATTTTAGCGCGTACCTTGTAATTATGAAGTTATAAGATCAATAATAATGGTTTAGATAAATCTATCTATTTTGCTCTGCTGCTCCTATCACATTTATAATAGCGTTATGATATACGTTTCGTTGATAGGTTACTAGCTGTCGCCCGCGGATCCATCCACGCAGAATTCTGATCCCGTCCCAGCAATTTATGGAAGAAGAAAAAGCCGTTTGAACGTAATTAAGTGAAAAAAGTCAAATTTGGGTGAGGTCAAAGTCAAAAATAATTTATTCTGTAGGTCATTAAAACGACGCCCACAAAACCTTAACTATAGTTAGAAAAGAATACTGTCTGAAGTTTACTCAAATAACACTCGTTGAAATAAATAGAAATAATAACAAACAAATTGCGCTGGATTCCATTATAAAGTGGTTTTATTTAAATCCTAGTGGAATGTTTACATCCTTAGTAATATAACAAAGTTTTGTATAAAAGACTATGCAAAATATACAAAAGTTGTGAATATAGGTTCCGCGGAACGATCGCTCAGGCCACGTCGGCACACCATTTGTCTCGGACCACCTTTAAAAGCTATTCACAACCATTTTTCTTTTTAAAAACCTTCAGACACTTCCTTTTCGTTTTTCAATCGCTCCCGCCTCGCCGGAGTTATCGCGATAAATGCTTTTGTTTGGGTTACTGTGAGGATCTGTATAGAGTGGATGATACCAATAAACATTGATGTATTACAGTATACGAATAAAAAAAGACCTGAATCTTTATAATATAATAAATAAGTACAAAATAGACATATTGTAAAAGCTTCAGGTCTTTTTTTCGAATCAGTAATTAGTAGTTTTAATTAACATAACATAAACTCACGCCTATATCCCCGAAGAGGTAGGCAGAGGTGCTAGCACCCACATTTCGCCGTTTATGTTTAGGTCCCAATGTAATAGGTGGCGAGCCTATTGCCATTAACCGGGCACTTATAAACCTGCGATAAATACACACATAACTTCGAAAAGCATCGAAAAGTCATTGGTGTGTGCCATGGTAAGACCTGGGATCGAACCCGAGACCTCGTCTCAGCAGTCCATTACCCATACCACTAGGCTACCGCGGTTTTTTTAGGTTTATTAGGTCTTGCAAAAACTGCTTTTTCATTACGTGGCACAAGTTTGTGCTTATGATTTGTAAGTCTTTGTGAGGGCCTGTGTTCCATGTTCTGTGTTTGATTTTTAAGAAATTTTCAGCAGTTTGATAGAAATTGGAGCCAATCCCGTTAAATGGCTTTAGAAAAGCTATTCCATATAGTTTACCAATAAACATTACATTAATAATAATAATTGTAAATTATATTTTACAACACACCTGCTCATAACAGTGATATTATTTTACCGCAATTAAGCACGGAATGACACCTATTATAAAACTGTGACTTTTTCATTACTATTATTCACAAAAGTGAGTTATAGATTCTTTTTTAAATTTTATAGGAAGTGTCTATAAATTGTCTATGTTCTTAAAAAAGTTTTGATACAAAAAATAACGTGTTTAATAGTACGAATAAATTAATACGCCTATTGTATGGTCATTTGATGCATTTTCGTATTTAAATAAATAATTTCAACTTGTAATACTTGTGTAATAAACAAAATTTTCGCTCAAATTTAACTTTTTTTTTTCTCTAAGTACAGAAAAAAAAAACAGAGTAAAAAAAAGTTAAGTTCAAACCTCATTTTTTTTTAAATATGGTCGACCGCCATTGTTAAATGCGCGCGCATAGGAAAACGAATTAATTTGTAGTATTGTTTATTTAGTATTTGTAGTATTATTTTATTCGCAAGTGTGTTGTAAAACGTCGTATGGCACGTGTGAGCATGATGATTACCGTCCTCGGCTGTCTTAAGACCCTCGCCTGGCGGCTCGGGTCTCAATGGGGCCTCGGCGGTAATCACCAACGTTGCTCACTTGTACCATAATGTACTATTATGCCTCTTAGTGTATTATACCTACGCCTGCTGGATAAGATTTCACCTTGTGATAGTCTAGGGAGTAGAGATTACACTTAGATTAATTTTGTTGTAATAGTGATTAATATTGAACGCCTGGGCATATCATTTTAGCAATCTATCTTTCAACAATAAAATATAGTAACATCATATAAAAGAAAATAAAAATTATTGCTTAATTTTTACGAATTATTTATTCACGTGGTATCAACACCTCCATAAATATCGTCAGTATTGTTCGAGGCGTTGAGCCGACCGGACAGGTAAATAGATGTCTCGGCCCGTTCGCTGTGATCACTCACAAATAGCATTCCTAAGGTACGAGCTGAAATACGAGCGGATAGCGACGGAACTTCCAGCTGGCGGCTGAGAATATTCAACTTTAGAATTTACTGCTTCAGTTTCTTAAAATATTTTTTTGTTTACTCATGTATGTTATAGAAGGGTAGGCAGAGTTATAGTAAATATCCCAACTGCCAGAATATTATAGGTTACTTATTAGGCAAGCGTTATCAGCAAGTTAGGTGCTTTTAAAAAGTTACCTGTTTAGAACTGAACAAAGTCCCAACTATTTAGATAATCTTTGACAAAGTCACCACAGTTTTTAAATTTTTGGTCGATTATTACTGTTAACATAAAAGAATAAAATATTTGCTAACAAACGAACTTCGTCAAATACCCAAAGTTTCCACTGAGTCCAGGGTTCGCTCATAATCTATATAATTATGATATATCGTATTGCTATGTGACAATCTAAATCAGAGCCTCATCCCTTATCTAGCAGGGGCACATATAGTAGACTCCTCCCATACACCAGGTAGGTAATGAACATTTAGCAAAACTTTAAACAACACCATACGATATTCGCTTCCCGCTCCCGCCTCCTCTAATGCCATAAAAACGCCGAATAACACAAGCAATAGCGAGCAGCAGCAGCGATTAATCAGCTAACTGATGCTTACCCTCTGCTTCCTCTAATTGAGCCTCCTTCCCCCCCCCTCGCCTGCCACGTCCACTGCCTCCCCCCCCCCCCCCCTCGCCTGCCACGTCCACTGTCATCATCAATATGGACTCCACGTCAACGGGTTTCCTTTTAACACTATTTGTTAGGATTTTTCGTGGACGTTTTAAGTTGAAAGTAAACGAAGATATCAATCTGGCTTTCGAACCCCCTGTAGGCAATGAATAAGTCAGTTAATGTGATGCAATCTGTTAAGTTAAAAATAATGTTTTTGAAAGATAATTTACTTCGATTGACTTTAATAATGTCAGTGGAAGGTATAATTTAACTACTACTATATGTAATACTAGTTGTTGCCCGCGGCTCCGCCCGCGTCTATTCGTTTATCGCGACCAAACATAGCCTATGCCCTTCCCCAAGGTCTAATCTATCTCTGTATCAAATTTCATCAAAATTCGTTCAGTTGTTTAAGCGTGAAAGTGTTACAGACAGACAGACAAAAAGACCGACAGAGTTACTTTCGCATTTATAATATTAGTATGGATATGGATAATCTTTACACAGGATGAAATGAAGTCACTTCAACAAATAGAGTTATTCAAGAGGAAGGCTTATACTTATCTATGTATAATACACATGGGCTGCGGGAATGGGATCGAAATTCCACATGGGCGGAACCGTGGGCAATAGCTAGTAATGTTATCTATATAAACATGGTAATGTGTGTGCCAAATCCGCAGTTAGACTGCTAAAGCGAGCCCCAGACTCCCGAGGTGAAAGCTTCGGATGCGACTGGGAATTAACGCAGGATGAAGAACAAGAAGTAGACAATTATTAATGTGTGTGTGCGACTGTGCGTGTAACATAGTCAAAAGTCCCTTTCTGTACGTCTGGAAATTGACATGAAGAAATTTCACTGAAGCCAGCGGCGCAGTAGGTAATGTATGTTGAGATCGAAGCGACTCACCATACTATGGTCTTACACACGGTGTTCCTTCTTCGTGAGTAGTTTACCAGGGTATACGGTAGGAAGGAACGCTCAATTAACAAAAAAAAACATTTCTATTCCTAAATAGTCATTTAATTATTCCAATAATAAAATCTAAACAAAAACTGCACGAGCCGAACGCATAGGAATCAATCATTGGCCACCATAAACGTTGGCAATAAATTCGGGCACGCTCTCGGCCCATTTTCCACTTGTTTTCACCTCAGCCGCCATTTTCAACGGCCTCATTCACCCCTTTTGATTTTGAATTCAACGTATTTGTCATTCTCTGACGTATTTCGTTTTGGCGATGCGCTTTTGTTTGGTGATTAATCGCCGCCTTTGTTGTTTGATGGTTAAGTTGATGGGTTAATTGATTTGCGATTTGTTAAATGTATTTTTATTGATGTTTGTTGATGAATGGATGAATACGGACTTACCGATTTTTATATTTCGATAAACTGACCCGACCCGGTTTCGTTCAGGAATTGAATTGCATACATGCAAAGAAACAAACTCTGATCCCGACATTTAAATTTTCATGTTCCATGATATACAATTGTGTTGACGGAATTAATGCAATCATGGTATAGGTATTTATTATTATGTACCTTGAATTCCAACGTTTCTACCACTGGTGATGGTGATAGACTGATTGGTCCAGTTGTGCACACCCTTCGTCGTCGTCGAGTTCGTGAGGTAGAAGGTTCTTTTAATTTTTTATATATTAAGTCGTGAAAAATGAGAAAGCTGGCGTTCTAATGGAGTGGTTACCGACTACAGTAGGAAAAGCTTAATTAGAAAAGGAGAAAGAATATTTTTACTGCCTTCTTAAAATTATGTGAACAGAAGTACTTACTTCACTGATCGAGGTGACTTACTCGTGCTAAGTACGAGTATACAAAAAGTCCTATGTGCCACTCGCAGAATCGCTGTTGGCGGCGTGACGCATCCGTCACGCCCGGACACACGTCACGCGTAACCTGCCAGTCTTCTCCAAGCTTTAACGGAAACAAAACATGCGCGTGACGTGACGTATGGCAACTTAGGATGCTCCATTTTACCAATTCTTTTTTTCTGGTTTGTATTGTTTGTGTTATTAGTGTAATGTTTATGTTTAGACACAATTGAGCACTTTTATTACTGGATGTTATCAGCTTCTTTGCCACACCAGTCAGACTGATTTATTTATGAAAACGCGTGTTTGTAGACGAGACGTGAAAAACCCCGTCTCGAGGCATTATCAAGGATGTCAAACGAATTAACACTAAGTATTGTCTATAATCGAGCCAGGGTAGCTCATAATGACATAATTATGATTATAAAAATAACTCGCAGCGTTGTATAGTGTATATATATTACCGTTAAAAATCTTATTTCCTAAGTACATCTAAGAAAAAACATCCTATATCAATAAACAAACATACCTATTATTAAAATTACATTTAAAAAAAAAAACAAAGTCATCTTTAAATTTCGAACCCCTTTTCGCATTTCAAAAACCAATTTCAAGAGCTCCAAAAGTTTTAAGGCGAAGGCAGCTCAAAGATATGAGAAAGGTCATTTTTCACGGCGCACATTAAGGGACGCGTTTAAAACCGACGGGCTATAAAAAGCGTGTAAACACGTCACCTGTCATGTGACGTCACGTCACGTGACGACGCGACGTGACGGAGCTGTTCATGCGGAACGTTTTATAAAATTCGGAGGAGGTATGTATTCTTTATATTTGACATGATCGCTTTTAGGTAGTTATCTATCAATTTAAAAATACTAAAGTGCTTTTATTATCTACTTATAGGTATTATTAGAGTTGGCCTAGACTTTTTTGGCAAGATTTTAAACATTTCAGGGAAAACTAGCTCGTAGTAGCACGGAACTAGCGCGCGATTGCACAGTCCTTTCTTCTCCCACAGTCCACACTCGTGAAAACGAAAATGAATTGCAGCGAAATAAACTAAACCAGAATCGTATCATTCGCAGTCGCAGTCGCTTTCATAACAGGCAAAATTAATCAAATTATGGGAGCGACCCTCGGACTCCAAAGTGCAACACTGGACGCAAACAAAATTGCTATTCCAATGCAAAGCAAACGGATCGCTGAAATAAGATCAATATCGCGTATAAAATAAACCACATCCGAATTCCTCCGTTACTTCTTCTCTCGTTGTTTGGGCAACGGTATGAAAAATTACAAGCTGTTAGCATTGACACACACCGTCGGCACTGTATCGACGTGAATGGGTCAACGTGATGCATGGCTTTGTGAACAGCGGCTTATGTGGCCACCTCGTAAGGGTTTGTGGTCAATAAAGAGGTGACAATTGAGTAGTGATATGAAAAATAACTGTTGCTCTAGGTAGTTCTCTGAGTTGGGAATCAAATAGCAGTAATACCGTAACAGATAAACCATTGTGGAAAAGTGGAGAACGAAGCTTATATGCAATTTAGATTGACGATCGGATAATGATGATAAGGACGCTAATAACAAGATGAAAGGTCATCATTATCATTTCAGCCATAAGTTCGAAAGATATACGATGCTTTACTTCGGAGCCTGAAGTCCTCTCGACTTTTCCTTCCGGACTATGACATCACTTCTTGGGGTCACCCCTTTTATTATTTAACCAGACAAAATGTTTGTTTCCTAAATACAACTGGTTGATCAACCAGTAGTATCTAGGAAACACTCGATTGATTTCCCTATTACTAGTATTACGAATACCACAAATTACATAATAGTCGGATTGCTATTACATTGCTATTACTATAAAGCGAATCTTCCACACCCTTTCGGAACGTTCTGTCCGTTTCCCAAAATAACAGTTTCTTAGAATGAACGTAGGCCAAAATACCCGTTTCCCATCACATCAGTATGTCAAAACACCCGGTTCTCATTGCATCCGTATGCCAAAAGAACAGTCTCTCATGACATCCGTATTCCCAAAAGACCCGTCACTTGAAATTATTTAAGAGATACGATTTGACAGATCTCTGGATTCATGGATGGTAACTAGGCACTATTGAAACGATACATGAAACTGTTATAAATTAAGTTGAACCATTTCTAAATACGTAATAACTTATAATAGTAAATGTAAAAAATATGGTGTGACATATTTTACTTTAAATTACTACAAATATTTTAAGAATTGCTACAAATAATTTAAAATAAGACGTGATTCTTCATTTTTCGAAATCTCGTGTGACAGCTACGTCATATCGTTCTTATTTTTTCATTTGAGTGTCGCGGCTGTGTTCTCTATGGTTGTTACATTTTAATCGTATGGAGTTTATGTCAACTCGTTACGTTTATGGTCGGCGTTGCCAGAATGTAACTTTTGTAATATTTTGTACCTATTTCTTTTTATCCTCTCATGTTTCTTCTAAGTAATACAAATCAAAATATTGTTTAGATTTTACTTTTGCCGTATCGCATATCTACTAGAGACAACAATATTAGATTATATTAGATTGATTGTGAAAATGCACCTCTTAGATTATTTTGCCTATCATCATCATCATGCGCATGGAGATGTATTTTCCTAATTGCATCTGAGGCCAAGGCAAGGCAAGGCAAATTTTTATGTTTCAATTTTTACTGAGCCGCGTGGTTCCCGGTAGGAGCCGCGCGGTTCCCGGCAGAGTAGAACTTTTGTTATTACATTTTGATCGTATGGAACCTCCATTATGTTCTCCTCTATTCGTTGCGTTTATGGTATAGTAATTATAGTACTGGCTGGACACATGTCTTGAACCTAAACCGGCGTGGAGGGAAATGTTCGCGCATGTGCACTATCGGACAAAAAAAATGTAACCATAATATTCTGTATTTTTCGTTTCTAACATTTTTCGCACGAACCATTTAAAATCTTCATTTTAAATTGCCAGTTGCCAATAAAAAAGGTGGATTCGCTTTTCTGTCTTAATAGATTTTGTACAAATCTAAAAAATCTCTTTAAATTATTTAAGTTTTATTGTTACAAACTTCAATAGCTTATATGTATTAATATAGCTGAATATTCTGAACAATTCTGCGAACCCCCTCGAAGGATTCAGGCATGATGTTCAATCGCGGCTGATTTCCTGGTATTTTTTTAAGAGTTCCTTGATCTAATCTCGGAAACCCATCATCAGATCTTTACGAAATTTAAATGGGACCATTTCGGAATACTGTACTGCTGAACAAAAAAAGAATTTTGCAAATCCGTCTGCGCAAGACGGAGCTATGACCGTACAAACATAAAAAAAATATTTAAACATCCGTATTGAGAACCTTGATGCAGAAGGCGGTATTCTTTGACACGGCACGTATTGTGACGCGTGGTCCCTGTACCCTATAGGTACCGTTGGGCATTGTATTTTATATTTTTAAATATATGTTTTTTATTGTAAGTAGGTATATGAATTTAAAAATATAGTATCTTACTAGATTTTTCAAGGAATAAAGAGGTATAATAATGATACCCATGGTTTCATTAAGCCTAACACATAGAGGTACTAATCCTAATATCAATACTAGATAGGTATATTAAATGATTAATCAGTGTTGCCAGGGCCAGATAGTCTAATGTAAATGTAAACAAGATAGCTTAAAAAGTTACATATCGGGGAAAAAGTAAGGTTTTTTTATGGTATGAAAATCCTGTCGGATAATTATATAGCGCGGTGGGGTAGTTATGACATGACGAATAGTTTTATTTATTTACAAATTACAATGTTACAAAAGTTACATTCGGGCAACGTTGCGATTAATCTTTTGTTACCTGAATCGATTATTCTGACAATTGATTTGAGACACTCCAACCCTAGACTTAAACGTCAAATCGTATCTCTTAAATAATTATAACTTGTAATACTGATGTGTGTGTCAATACTGATGGGTTTCTATTATACGTCAAAACACCCTAGAAATCCATATAAATATTGAGATCATGTCATCTTCCACAACGCTAAGCTTGCACTTCTAAGGTTTATCTCTTCTAGCTTATAACCAGACAAATGTTCAACCAGCTGTATCTAGGGAACACTTGATTTATTACCCTATAGACCTCATATTACTCTCAATATAACCTTTTACACATTTGAAATACCTCTACAATCTAACCTTTCACACCTTGAAATACCTCTACAACCTACTTATTACCTCCATCACGTATAAATATCAAAAGAAAAGCTCCAATAGCCCCAATAACCGCGGTCGGTGCGGGCTGGCCGATAACGCGAGACAGGTGCGGGCTTACAAATGATTTAGTGTCGAACAGAACTGAATTGGAGCTAAACCGATTATGTGTTCCACTCTCACGTATGAACACACCGGGATACTTTTCTTAACCTTTAGTGGAACTGTACGTTTTAAATATATAACACAAACATACATACATATAATCACGGCTGTAACCCCGGAGAGCTAGGCAGAGGTGAATAAATAGCCACATTGCATCAATCATTGTATTCGGTCGGACATGGGGTGAGTCCAACTATTAGGTAATCTGTGCTATTACTATTTACATTATAGATTGTGTTGTGATTTTAATATCTCTCAATCAATCTTAGTTTTTATGAGAGCTCTTACCGTCTGAATCCAAAAACCCGAGAGGAGACATTAGAAAAATTGCGCAGAAAAAGTATTTCATGCGCAGAATCGTGGACAATTGCTAGTCCTACTATAATCCTTCCTACTAATATTATAAATGTGAAAGTTTGTGAGAATGGATGTGTGGATGTGTGGATGTTTGTTACTCTTTCACGCATAAACGGCTGGACCGATTTGGTTGAAATTTGGTATGTATATAGGTTATACCCTGGATTAACATATAGGCTATATATCAGCGATGAACGGGATCAGAATTCCACGCGGGCGGAGCCGCGGGCAACAGCTAGTAATCAATAAAATATGTTTTTCCTTAAATTATCTCCAGTAACCTAACCATTCATATTCACTACAGCTGATCCCCGATCCCTTAAGTACAGGTTCCCTCACATATTAGTAAGTCCCAGGGGCTTACCTAAGCTACTCACATTAGTGAAGTTCTAACGGCAGGAGTTGACTTAGTTACGACTGCTGCGACACCTCGCATTACCGTTTAGATTGGCTGAACTGAGGAGTTAACTTGGACCACCTTTGATTAAAACTAGAGGATTAAAGTTTATTGGCGTATATTAACCACGTAGCTTGAAAGAGACAAGAATACATTTGACTACATAATCAAATCAGGGCCCATACCATGAACTCTTAAAACAGGTCAATAATTGAACTGCTGTCATTCTACCAACTGCAAATGTCACTTTGTAATCCCTTTGTAGTTCTATATATTTATATGACATTACAAAGTGACATTTGCAAATGGTAGAATGACAGCAGTTCAATTATTGACCTGTTTTAAGGTTTATGGTAAGGCCACAGATATTAGCAAACGAGGGTTGGACACGCATTTATCCCCGGAGGGTTAGGCAGAGCTGAATTAACACTCACATTTCACCAATCATTGTATTATGTCCCACGTAATAGAGGGTGAGCCTATTGCCGTTTTCCGGGCACTATTGTTGACTCGAGCCATGTATGGGCTGAGTCTGGACTGTATAATATCTGTCTGATGTTAAACAGCCCTATCCCTCAGTCGCCTTGTACGACACCGCATGGGAGGAGATGGGGTGGGTCAAATTCTACTCTGCCGGGAACTATGCGGCGGAAAAATACGCAGACGATATCACTGCTAAAGGAAAACTCGAGATAAAACCCTGTACCAACCCATCTGGCCAGCGTGGAAATAGTAGGCCAAGCCGCCCAACATTGGGAGTGGCCTAAGTCCAGCAGTGGACTGTGATAAGCTAATTGAATGATTGATTTCCGCTCCGCTAAGTACTTACTAGATGCTCTTGACAGGTTGCAGCGACGTGCGATACGCATTATTGGGAGTCCTGAAGTTACCAACACCCTCGAGCCTCTGCAGATGCGTAGAGATGTGGCTTCCTTGGCGGTATTTTACCGTTTCTACTATGGTGAATGTTCTGAGGAGCTCTTCCAATTAATCCCACCCTCCCCTTTTCTATACAGGACAACACGGGCAGGACTTAGATGCCACCCGCATACGGTGCAGAATATTCCATCAAGAAACAAGCGGTTCGGTGACTCCTTCTTGTGCCGCACCATTAAGACCTGGAATTCTTTACCAGCTCACGTGCTTCCCTCCTCCTACAGTCCCGGGTCCTTTAAGCGGGGCGTGAAAAAGCATTTGATGAGGCCGTCAAGCTGAGTGCCACCATTGTAGCATGGTACGTGTCTATAATGGTGACCACCAAAACTTTGCCCTCAGCTTACCTTCAGGCAAGGCGAAGTCAAATTGACGTGTCCTATATAAAGAAAAAAAAAATTATAAAAAAAGTCGATGAAGCTTAATGCTGCGTTTACATACTCGCGGCAGAGTGAGGGAAGTGCCGAGAGAAGTGGGCAGAGACGTGGTGTGAATGGTATATTCGTCATGGCGCGAGTACTGCCGCGTATGTTGCTGCGAATGTCGGCTTGGCGGCGCGAGTCAAAAGAGCGGCAATACTAGCGCGATGAACTATACGAGACCGCTAGATGGCGCTAATCAGTAAACACGGCTTTCGTTATTGCTCCTCGAATATTTACTTTAAAAAATATTTATATCCATCTACGGAAAGTGTATAGGTAGTTGAAAGTGATAGTTTTTATTATTAATCTATTTAATCAATTCGCTATGCTGTAAAAGCATAATGCGTACACTGCTACAGTGTTGTCCTCCATACGTTTACGTCCGTCTCCGTTACAGGGTGAATACTGTGATGCGGACCAACACGATGATGCGTACGTGTGAATGCTAGGGCATTATTCGTGGGAATACTTCCGGCAACACGATGAACAATGCGATGGGCAGCGTGTAAACGCGGGGTAAGAAGTGGATAGAAGCGGATGGCAGGCTGTTGCCACTGGCTACCCCGGACGGATATAGTCGTGAGCATATAATGTATATGTATGTATTTATTTACCCATAATAGAATATGGTAAAATATTGGTGGTAGCTAACAGAAAATCACATCCTCATATTCAACATCATTATACTGTTTGTCATATCTCTAAAGTGAACTTGTAATACGGAAAAAGTGTTTCCATTGAAGATTAGCCAGATTTCCATTCCACTCATTAATTAAAACAAAATCGTGTTATAAACTCAACAAGAGCCAACAAATATTCATCTAACTCGGTAGGGTAAATGTACCAACACTCGGCTATACGTCCCCCGGGCGTGCTAGCAGGGCCACGGACCGCGGCCCGGGAGCTGGCGGAATTGTACGACCGGTTTTATTGTTAGTTGCCGCTATAACTTCGCGCTAGTTAACCTGATAGGTGTGAGGTAGAACTAACAGTTTATTGTGAGAAAGGTGTCCTTGGTTCACGGGCCATAAAGTTTAGAAGTGCGAGATGAAATAGTTAACTCCTTGGAGAAACTTTTGAGCAAAGGTTTTATGAAAAGATTGCTATGAATATTTTTAGGTATTAATTTAAATATCATATAAATTATTAGGTGGTAAATGAGGCCAAACCAAAATTGAATGTATAACACAAACCGCGGTAGTATTTTACCTTTTTTATATAGGTACCTAAGAAGATGCGAAAGATTTATGCCAGGATGGTAGCAGGTCGTGCCTACCTAGATAGAGAGCCCTTTTTTCCACCTACTTTAAATAAATATATAAATAGGCGGGGAGTTCATCCTCACACATTGCGACCGGAAACGGTGCGCACTGTGCGGTATGAAAGGAACTTCATCCCTCGCACACTCAAGCTGTGGAATGAACTCCCCGCGATGGTTTTCCCAAGCGACTACAATATGGGGTTCTTCAAGAAGGGCATTAGAAGGTTTCTTCAGGGTCGGCAGCGCGAGTGTGACGCCCCTGGTGTTGCATACGTCCATAGGCCACGGTAACCACTTTCCATCAGGTGGGCCGTGTGCTTGTCTGCCACCTAAGTGGTATAAAAAAAAAAAAAAAAAAAATGAAAGAAATGTTCTCAGGTAAGTATTAGGGAAGAGGCGTAACTGTATGCATGTGTATCTGCTCTAGTCAGAGTTTCCAAATTGGTAAGCAGTGTGAATTAGCTATATACTATGATTGCGTTAAATCCCGTAAACGTAACTACATATAAACCTACAAAAGTTATTAAGTTATGTTATCCTATACCTACTACAGTTATATTTTTAATCTTCAACAGACACTACCAAAACCATTCGCAACTTTGCCATTTTTATATCATTTCTAACAGCTTCCAAGTTTTAATCTAACAAAGAGAAGTGCAAACAAATAAACCTAATAGGTGTAACAATATCTGTCCAGTCCACAGAGACCACTCACGTAGAAGGTGGGAGCAAATATTGTGAGCAAATGTTTGCTGCACAACGACTTTAAAAAGTGCAGTTCGAATAAACGCTGTTGTCGATAAGTGGAATGGACGATAACAATTACATCCACCCTACTGTCGGTTGTGTTGAAGTAGGGTTCAGATTGTATGGAAGGAACTATTGGAATAAAACTAAATTAGTTGGAGCTGATACGTACCCATACATTTCTCTAAATATACTTTTGTTATGTTTCAAAAGATATCTTTTTCAACCTTATTTCGTCAACTGTATTTTTGACATCATGTAATAGGCTATCTACTGGATACGTTTACAATGCCAATAGGGAATTTTCTCACTGAAAATTCAACTCCAATCAAACTTGTCAAACATAAACATATTCCACGAGATCAATTGACTTTTCCAAGCAGTTTTTATAAATTCAAAACAGCTGTCTGTTACCGTTTCTCGCAGAGGCTAAGAGAGATTTTGAAATGGCTTTTAACCTGAAGAAGATTTTAATTCATAAATGGCAATTTACCACGATAAAGTGATGCGGTTGGAGCTTCAGGAAACAGCTAGTATTTCATAAAATACAAGTCTAGACAACTGGCACAATCCTTAGCAGAATAGAATAGAATCATCAATGTAGGGGAATGACATATTTATCACAGGCCCCCAGTATGCACAAGCTCGTGTTATTAGTATAAACGTTGCAAGTATTAATAGATACAACAATTTTCTCCCACCTTCCACAATCAAACTTAATACCAAAGAATGAAAACTTCTCAACAACTAACCTTTATAACAGAACAAACAAGAAGTTCGGCCCAAAGTTGCAGCCCCGTTAGTTGAGAGGTCGGGGCTGCCAAGATTTAGACACGTACAATTACAGCATCCCTCCTGCGAGCTCTATCTCCTGGCTGCGTGACAAATACTAGGATCTAGATTGTAAGAATCACATGATTATTGTGTACCTTCCCTACCCTTTAACTTCGCCTGATAGTAAGCTGAAGGCGATTATAGAGACTAACTATGTTACAATGGCGGCCAGCTTGACGGCCTCATTAGATGATTTTTCATGCTTTGATTTATAAGACAGTCAGGACTGTAGGAAGAATGAAATGTATGTATTCATTTTAAAGCAGTTGTAGCACAGATTGCTTAGATAGTTGTATTGCAGTCTGTGACTTAGCTGAAGCGGAATTCTGATTTTATTCCCTTTACGTATGAGAGAGGTAAAAGTGGCCTACGTTGTTATTGCAGACTATGCCTATGCCAATAAGTCGTTTTATAGTGATTGGATAACAGACATCCAAACATCTTCACAAATGGTAGCCATACGTCTATTTATGACATATTGAAGAGACGTTCCTCCTGGAATACTGTTCCTGTTCTCACGACTCACAGGAACCCAGAGTAAAAAGTAAGTCCAAATTGTATTTTATATGTATCGATTTAGAAAGAGAAAAGAGAATCGTCTTCGGACAGGAATGCTTTGACCACTAATCGATTTGAATGGTATACCGCCGTTTGCCCGAATTTTATTTACCCTAATATCATTAGCCATAATAGTCAACAGCCATAATATTAACAGACATAATATTCATTTGCCCTACTCTTATTTGCTATATTAATCACGTGCTAGAATCTTTGTTTCCCATAAAATCACTTACCATAACATCATTTGTCAGAATCATTGTAAGCCCTAATTATCACATGCCATAATTATCACATGCCATAATTATCACATGCCCTAACTATCACATGCCATAATTTTCACATGCCATAATTATCACATGTCATAATTATCATATGCCATAACATCAACTGCCATCGACATTGTGTAACAGTGACAGTGTGTAACGGTTATATCAGGTGAAACTGGATGCAATCGGGACTTTAGGGCACCCCGACTCGGATAGGTTAGGTTAGAAGGGGATGGCGGGGTCGTTTGAGCGAGCGAAGCGAGCGAATAGACCCCGCTATCCCCTTCGTGGTTATTTTTTTATAAACCACCCAGAAGTAGTTTGGTTAGGTGCCAATTGAGTTAGGTTAGAACTGTGACCATTAACCCATCCACCCATCACACCCATCGACATCGACAGCCAGAAAGAGCAAGAAGAAAATATTATGTCTAAGAATCATTATGGCGTTTAAATATTATGTCTAATAATCATTATGGCGTATAAATATTATGTCTAATAATCATTATGGCGTTTAAATATTATGTCTAATAATTATTATGGCAAATAAAAATATGTAAAACAATACGTATGGCACTCGTATGTTATGGTATCTAAGTTTCGGGCAATTAAAAGTATGTCATATGTCTTTTAGGTCAAACAAAACATTCGGGCAAATGAAATTCGGGTAAATGAAATTCGGGAATATGATGATTATGGCATATAATCTTCGGTTAAACAATAGACAACCGATTTGAATAGTCAGCATAATAATGCTTCACAATTTCATTCAATAAGTACCTACACAAATTTTAGTTAAACCCATTTACTCATTTTTACATAATCGAGTAACAAACAAATGTAAAAACACATTCACTTTCGCATCTCTGTACATCAGTTGGAATACCCACCGAATTTCAATCCAAATCTAGACTAAATTCACATAACTCCTAACTCCAAGATCAATTTCTCAACCCACCTTCCGTCAGCGCAAACTTCCCCCTCACATATTTATCAAGACATGCCCTCACAGACTCACAGCTCTCCTAGACGAGGAGGACGCGTCTGGACCGCACGAGGTGCGAGAAAACAACATATTTCATATCTGAACCTCGCTGAGAGCTCTCTGCTTGATCAAGTTTCTTGTAATGAATATGGTATTTTGGTACAAGTTCTTGTATGTGAAGAGATTTTTTAAAGTGATTGGGTAAGTGATTTACTTTACCAATCACTTTAAAAACTAAAGCAGCTACCTAACCTACGTAATTGTTAACTAATCAAATTGTAGTTTTATTAGTTAGTTTTAATCATTTCCATTTCGGCCGAGGTAAGATCCGTTATACTCTTTATGTAGATACATAAGTAGACACACGACAAACAAAAATAAAAAAAAATATAATTCCACATTAATTTGTGATCACCAAAAATTTTTACTATTATTATACCTATTTTAATTAGTGTTTACGACTTTGCTCTCGTACTACTTATTGCTATTTGTGATCTCTTCCAGGTAATTAAAATTTGGATGAAAATACCATGTTATTATAGGTATTATACATTATTCGGACACATACAATAATATTAGTAAAATAAATAAAAATTAAAAGTTGCTTTTAGGCAGTTAGCAGAGTCAATAGTAGATCATTTATTTTTGAACCATATTTATAAATAGCTCCAAAAATATTCTTCAACAGGCCCTACTACACCCCATCCCAAATTTAATACTGCTGACTCCTGCCAAACTGCATACGCAATTCCTATTCCCGTAACCTGCAAAATATGTCTGCGGAGAAACCCTATGAGTGCCTCAACCGGGACCCTGTAGCCCAATGAGGTCGTTTGCATTGCAGATGCCAAGGTGAACGAGAGTGATGGCTCGCATGTGACTTTTTTTTTTTTTTTTTTTACCGTGCGAAAAATCCCCGCGGATACCTCCCCCGCCGGAGCCGGAGGAGGAGGTTATGTCGGACTCGAACCGACTAAAACGCACGCCGACTGTGGGCCGTCAGTTGCCGGAGGTGAGATTGTTGTAGCCATATCCCTCGCACCCCGGCCGACCCAGGGCCATATCTCTCGATCTGGCCCTCTCCCGATGTGGGGACCGTAGAGTCCCCAACTCGCCCCCGGGTATGGGGAGGCACGCAATGCGCACCGCCGCCGTGGGGCTCGCATGTGACTTACGAGCTATCTTGAATTCTACAGTTTCTTGATAGTGTATAGGTAGGTACTTTATATTCTGAAGAAGTAAGGGAACAGGATTTTTTCATCATTATGGGAACAAACAAGGGTTGTGATTACGGAGGCTTAGAAACAATAGGTAACACATCGAAAGACAGTGCAAGAATAACTGCTAAATGAATATAACCCAATATTCCACTACCACCTTCCTTTTTTAAAGTAGGGTCACCAACAAATTATTCCACAATCTTTATAATTCAAACTGAGCAAAATATTGGCGGAAATATCGAAAGGTTACTTATTCTAATAAAAATCGATTCAAAATTCGGTCTCGATTTAATCTGAAACTCGCAAATGTCAAAAACGAAAAATTATGTTACGAATTATGTTTTTTGACATTTCATTTGGTTTTGACAGATCGAGACAGATTTTTCGAGAAATGACCTTCTGATCACTATTCACAAAACAAAATTTGTCAAAAATAACATTCTTATTTGAGAACTTTAGCAGTTACTTACAAGTTGAGAACGTTAACAAGTTGTTAATATAAAGATGATGAAAATGACATTTTACTGAGTGATGTGATGACTGATGACTGATGAAATATTGAGCTCAAACATCCCTCACCTGTCAAAAAATTCTTACAAGAATAATAATTAATCTAGTCAAATATTGACATTGTTATTCGAGATTTACGAAATAAACCACTTTGGTATTATAGTTAGGTATACATAACTTTCGTAAAAGTAGGTAGGTACATAATCTCCCACTATATACGATGGTACAGCAAAAACCTTTTAATTCTTACACCACTCTAATAAAAAACAAATATTATATAAATATATCAGACGTCCACAGTTACCCAACCAAAGGTGACAAACAGACAATTTTCTCTCCTGTCCAATGCAAATGAGACCATCTGGCATAACCTAACATTACCACTTATATTTACATTCAAACAACACCTTAACACAAATGAATAAGAATCAATTTTGAATAACTCAAACGAAGATAAAAGTTTGTTTAACATAAAACTTGACATGGTTATAAATGCGTACTCAGTACACTTAATGCCGTTGCGTTAAGGGCTTTAATCGCTTAGCAGAGGTGTGTATAGTTAATTTGTGTAAGAGTCTGGCCTCACGTGGGATTCCAAAATAAAGTGATGACCCTAAAGCGTCGGCGTGTGAGTTATAGGGCTGTCATACGTATGAGCTTTGGTATGCTGATTGTAATACACATACATTTTTTGTTTACCGTGATGAATCACTCACAGCGTTTACTAATTCAATATTATAAATACGAATGTGTCTGTCTGTCTGTCTATTATATTATCACAGCTAAACCACTATCGATTTTGAATAAAATTGACACAGAGATAGGCTAGAGTTTAGGAAAGGACGAAGACTATTTTGGTCGCGATAACTGACTTTATTATATTTACGAACATTACACATTTTCACGCCTATATATATTCCCAAAGGAATGAACAGAGATTTTATTATACATCCAAATATGAACAGCTAATTTTTGTAGCCCATACAATATTAATGTGTGGTACCCACATTAATGGTCCTTCGGCACAAGTCAAAATCGCCAGCTGCTGATTGACGGACCAAGCACTAGTACTGTACTGAGTTTCCTCTTGGGATTAGAGGGTCAGATGGCAGTCGCTCGGAATCCAAAAAAGTTAATCAAGAGAAAAAGCTCTAAATGCTACCAAAAAAACACTATAACGATGAGGACTTATACATACTTTTCTCTGTATAACTAGACCCATTCATGGCCCTGTGGTTTCTTCAAAATTATTTTTTATATAGAACAGTCAGCGTTAGATCTATCTTGATTAGTAAGTAAAGTGATTTTCCCAAGCAACTACAATATGTAGTTCTTCAAGAAGGGCATTAGAAGGTTTCTTCAGGGTCGGCAGCGCGAGTGTGACGCCCCTGGTGTTGCATACGTCCATAGGCCACGGTTAACACTTCCCATCAGTTGGGTCGTGTGCTTGTCTGCCATTTAGGTGGTATAAAAAAAAAGTGACAAAACGATCTTTAATACCTTGGCAATTGTATAATATTATCATCCGAACTAAAGGTATGTACTAAATTTATCAGGACAAACAGTCGAGAGGATGGGGGATACCAAGGTATTAAGATTATTTTGAGTATTTTCCTAGTCAAGATCAATCATACACTGACTGTACCTAATCAGATATCAAAAAATATTTTTTTTAAAGAACATTAGAACCGAAATTACTAAAATTCCCTCTAGCCCCTCCAGCTAAGCTAAATTGCTTGTGCTAGGAGTGGGTTCACGCCGGTAGTGTAATGGTCAGGATTCAAACCCTGGACCTCTCGATCGTAAGGCCGACTCCTTAACCACTAAGCTACCGACGCTTTTTTTTCTACTATTTTCTCTATTCAAACATTTCTCCATCCTATAAACCGCGCCACGTATCTTGGACCTAAAATGTGCGCAAAATGTGCCTTATACGCGCAGTACAAATTTTTTGGGTGTCTTTTGAGGATAGCACGCGATCCTACTGCGGTAGATGAACTCAAATTCACCAAGCATAGACTATTACAAAGCAATCCGCGGGCGCCAGAGCCTCGTATGTCTTACGATTTAGGTCCAAGATACGTGGCGCGGGTTATACCTTCTTAATCGAAGGCAGCCAATCGTCCACCTATCCACAGATTTTATGGCAGGTACTATCAAACGCCGCCATACCCCATTGCGTCCCCATAGGTTTTACGACGGCCACCTTTACTTATGGGACGATTTATTACTATCTTTCCACGGCTGAGTTGGTACGGGGACCGTTACCTGTCACCCAGGTATGATTTAGGTAACCTAGACTTGGATACTAAATTAAAATCTAGGGTGAAACGAGTTCGGTAAGGGAAATTGGTTTTGTCTAGTTTTCGTGGAAGACTATTTATGTTGGCATGGAAATAATATAACTCTTCGAAAACTAGGTACAGTAAAGTAGTAGGTACTGTCAATGACGAAAGTTGCATTTCGCGTAAATATCAGATTAATATTTATTTTAATTTTTAACCTTATAATTAATTTTATAATTATATTTTAATTATAATTTAATTTTATAATATTTAGCACCTAATGTCGTAAGATAAAAGTCCTATAAATAAATAAAGATTTAAAAAAAAATCCTTTAACATTGGTCAATATAAATGATACGTATAGGTAGCTCATTTAAAAGTAATTTTATAATCCCCAGAGGACAAAATTAATATAATTTATATTATACATATCGACGGTGGAAAGGCAGAACACTTCAAGCGACACTTTGGTCGAAAATGACTTAAATACATAACTGGAATCCACATTAAATTCTGCGTCGATTGGTCTTAGTTTCATAACGATCTGAACACTTTGATGTCGCTTAATGTATTGCAATTTGGTATGGCATTTTTTTTTTGCTATGATTGAACCGACTCAAAATTTTATCTATTTTGATGTTATTTTCCTTGATTTAATATACAAAATGTATGTTTGGCATTTAGGTTATTTAAGCTTTCTTAGTTCAACTTATAACAAGTACTTAATTTGTTTTTGCGTACCCTATAATGCCCCTACATGACCACTTAATGCGTTTTTCTATGGTTACCTAGTCTGTCGATTTGTCGTATAAATTGTTTTCCCGTTAAACATTATATTCACAGTATGGATATAATGTGTTTTGCTAATATCTCGATACAATTGTCATGAGATTTAATTGGTTTTGGCAGTCATCTAATAATACACAAGTGTCGCTTAATTTACCTATGTTAAAAAGAACACGAATATTTTAAAATTAACCGACAGTACTTTTTAAAAATAAAATGTCGCTTAATTTATAATTTGAACCATTTCGAATGTATAAATAGAAGAGACAAACAAATGGCGCTTCATTCATTGACGACACGCGCTTTCATGAATAGACCGAGCGTAAGATATTTTCTTATTATTTTGTTAAACCTAGTTTTAAATTGTTGGGTAACTGGGTAATTAATTAGTATGATTAATACGAGTATGATAACTGTGTAGCTAATAATAAATTTGATGCTAATTCATTTTGTTTAAATTGTATGTTACAGTTTTAAAATGGATCGTAAAACTTACTTTAAACGAAAAATATTCGAAATGACTGAATCACAGTCAGTTATGAAATAACATTCGAAAATGAATTAATCAATCAATTAGCCTACTCTGCAGTAGGCTACTGCTGCAGTACTCCACTGCTGGACATAGGCCTCTCCCAATACACGCCACGTTTGCCGATCCTCCGCCTTCCGCATCCAGTCCGTCCCAGCCACCTTTCGCAGGTCATCAGTCCACCTAGCTAGAGGGTGTCCCACCTTCCGTTTACCTTCGCGCGGTCTCCACTCTAGGACTCGTTTGCTCCAACGGCCATCAGTCCTTCGGCAGATGTGGCCAGCCCACCGTTGATGTTGATGCCCAGTCCAATCCAGAGTCTTGAAGACGTCCTCCAATGCGTTGGTGAATAGTTTGGGAGATATAACATCTCTCTGTCTCACTCCACGTTGGAGGCTAATGGGTTTCGTCTTCTGGTCTTGGAGCTGGACGGACATTGTGGCAGTATCATACAGGCATCTCAGCGCCTCGATGTATCGCCAATCAACACGGCACCGCTGCAGGGTATCCAGCACAGCCCAGGTTTCGATAGAGTCGAAGTCTTTTTCGTAGTCCACAAACGCCATACACAGCGGCTGGTTGTACTCCTGCGTCTTTTCTATAATCTGCCGAACAGTATGGATGTGGTCCACGGTACTATAGCCTTTTCAAAACCCGGTTTGCTCAGGTAGCTGGAACTCGTCGAGCTTACCCGCGAGGCGATTTGTGACAACTCTCGTGAACAACTTGTAGACATGACTCAGGAGTGATATGGGCCTTTTTTGAAAATAGTACCACCGCACTCCCACTCCATGCCCTAGGTGTTAGCCCTTGCTGGATGACGGAATTAAAGAGGCTTGCTAGCTCTTTCAGAATTGGAGCGCTACCTGCTTTCAGCAGCTCAGTAGTAATTCCGTCATCACCAGGACACCTGTTGTTCTTCAGTTGCCTGAGAGCCGCTTCTACCTCGCACTGTTCAACATCTGGCAAATTCTCGGTGTAATGGCGCGTGAGGGGCTCTGTGGTCCTCATCGCTGTGTTCCGTCGGTTTACTCGTCCATGATGCATATAGCTGTCCATAGAAGTTCTCGATCTCTTCGAGTATCTCGAACTTCGAGGTAATCGTTTTGCCATCCCCAGTTTTAAGTTTCGTCAGATGGGGCCTCCCCAACTGCTGAGCGAACACTTTCGACCCTCTATTACGCTCAATTGCCTCCTGAATGGTGCGAGTGTTGGAGCGAAGATGAAATGTCTGACATATCCCAGGAGCCGAAAAAGCAATATGACGTACTTGGAAAACACTATTGGTCGGGGGTTGAAGTTAATAGGTCCGTGCATTGTATAATAACGCATTATTGGACATGCAATGATTGCATTGATAAATTATCAGTAGCAGTGCATTTTAGTTTCTAAAAATGAGGAACTCCTTAGTGCCTGTGCCTACCTAAAATAGAGTAGATGACTGATATGATATCGCACCTCTCGTCATAGGCGGGGAGTTCATCCTCACACATTGCGACCGGAAACGGTGCGCACTGTGCGGTATGAAAGGAACTTCATTCCTCACACACTCAAGCTGTGGAATGAACTCCCCGCGATGGTTTTCCCAAGCGACTACAATATGGGGTTCTTCAAGAAGGGCATTAGAGGGTTTCTTCAGGGTCGGCAGCACGAGTGTGACGCCCCTGGTGTTGCATACGTCCATATGCCACGGTAACCACTTTCCATCAGGTGGGCCGTGTGCTTGTCTGCCACCTAAGTGGCATTAAAAAAAAAACTAGAGTTAAGTTATAGAAGAGATAATAGTGTTAAGTTTAAAAAAATATGTTCTGTTGATATCCTAAAACAAAAAATTACCATGAATGTTCCTGGTTAGTTAGTAAGCGAAACGTAAGTTTTCTTAATAAAAAGAGTGAATTCTGAAATATGTTTATTTTCACTGCCTTAATAAAAAAATATTAGGAGCTTAAATTATTTCGTTGGTTTTACATTCTAATTTCTCAAGCACTTAAATGGTTTACCCTAAGTTAACCATACAGACATTGCGACACTTAATTTGTTTTGCCCATACAATATTAATATAAATTAATGTTGTTAAATTCTATTGCTTGTATTTTATAAACCAAAATAGTGGCGGTTAAAGTATTTTCCCGTGATCATTTATCGCAGCTCGGATTGCGTTAATGTGTTTTGCCGTAAACTATTATATCGGCAAAAAACATTAAGCGCCACCTATTTTTATAAATCTTTTAGGCTTTGTTTCATTAGTAGATTGAAATTATGGACTTTTAAAAAATAAAACAACTGCTATTTTTGATATTCTTTTAGAAGTAATATTTATTTTTTTATGATTATTTTACCTCAAATTACAAAGTTTTTTGGGTCTGCTGTAAAGTTTGAAAAATGGCGCTTACTTTAATTTGCTTTTCCACCGTCGATATTTATTTAACTTGAAGAAGGTTTCAATAAATTAGAATTCATTAAGCTTTTGTCGTTGACTATACCTACATTTAACTTCGCTGAACTTCCACATTTATTAATCAGTAAAAGCCATGCTAAATAAAGAACCTAATAATCCTTTTCCCTATTCGACATTAATCCAGAATCTGGGAATCTGGAGAATCAAGAACGGGGATAATCGCGACTAACCGCAGAATCTTACGTTCAGACGCAATCAATCTGAAAAGATAGCAAAACTAAGGTAAACTTAATCGGAATTCTCAACACTTTTCTCCCAATAAAATGGGTCTTTACAAAATAAAGTAGCAACAATCCCACAGTTCCGACTCCTCATGCTTAATTACGTACTTAGAAAACAATGAACGGACTCACCTCGTAGGGTAAACACACCAGATAGCGGCTATTGGAAAACTTTCCGTCGAGTCAATAACCTGTGCCGGAACTTTTTCGATTAGTACCTGCCAGTAATGGGGCGGTTCACCCTACCGCTGAACTATTTGCCCTTATTACGTCTTCTGTATCTGTTCGGTAATTATTTTTACTCTACGGTTTAGTGGTTATAGTTGGGATTGGAAATGTCGGTTTTCGGTTAAAGTTTATACCGGTTAATAAAACAATCTTCTTATGAATAAATTTTCAATTAATTTGCACGTATTATGTCACGTTTTATATCTGAAGGTCCAGCAGACAAGATTAAAAATCTACTTATCGAAAGATCGTTGAACTTCATAATATAAAACAATGGTAGGCCTTGGTGCTCCAATGGTAGAGCGTGCGACTGCTGCCTCTTAGTTCGATTCCTGAGTTGGGTACGGTACCTATATAATAATAATATATTTTATTAGATTATCCGTGTGGTGACGAAGAAAGAATACAAGTATCACCACCCCATCTCATCCGAAGGGTGTCGTAAGAGGAGACTAACGGAAAGATACGCACACGATATCACTGCGAGAGAAGGAAAACTCAAAATAGTACCCTGTACCAACCGTCTGGCCAGGCCTGGGAGAAGCCTATGTCCAGCTGTGGACTGCGATAGGCTAATTGATTGATTTTTTTTTAGTTTAAACCATTGTAAACCTTTGATAATGCCGTAAGGTGAAACCGGTAAGGTTCAAATAAATAATAAATAATTGTGGAAAAGTACAAGTGATTTATTCAATATGTGTAGCAAGTTCCACCAAGTGCCATCAATCTCCAGTATAAACAGGCTAATTGATTTTATTAGATTGAATTTTCAAAATAGCCGGCTAGCACTACCCAGTGTGTTAAAGCTCAATAGCTTGTGTAAGTAATAAATCTACAACACCTAGTCATTCCTAGTTGATGCGATTTGGGATTCACTATACCTGTTACTCACATATATCGTGAATATAAAAAATGAGCTCTATCAAGGACATGTTTATCACGAATTCTAAGGCTAACGTGCTGTCCACGCTGTCCAAAAGCCTATTAGTGTGCAAGATACGTATCTAGAGATGTACCTACTAGAATACTTGCATCGACTGCTAAATGGTAGCATGTGGTTATTGCACGATAATTTCCGAATACTAGGCATGGGAACCATTTGAATTTTAATGAGTGATCTTGTAAATTTTTTATGTATAGGAAAGCTTTATCTTCAGCTTACCTACAGGTGAGGTGAAGTCATATTCCGCTGCGGCGGCGCACATTGCGTGTTCCCCATACCCGGGGGCGAGTTGGGGACTCTGTGGTACCCACACCGGAAGAGGGCCAGATCGAGAGATATGGCCGTGGGTCGGCCGGAGTGCGAGGGATATGTCTACGACTACCTCACCTCCGGCAACTGACGGCGCACAAACGACGTGCGTTTTAGTCGGTTCAAGTCCGACATAACCTCCTCCACCGGCTCTGGCGGAGGGGTATCCTATTATTCTCCATTCACTCTAGTTTACTAGCCAATTATAGAATTAAACAACGTGTACACCGTACTCCAGGTACATTACTATGCCCGTCACAGCGGCGTGCGTTACGAGCTCCAAGTCTGGACTACTAAACAGACTAGTTTCATTTCCATGCTAGGTTTTATTTATGTTTGGTAGTCACACGTTTCGCTACACTTTAGGTACAAGATATGACACAGTGTTGTAGGCATATTTTTTTTAAGGAATCGGTACGTCCGAATATTACTGTTGTTATTGTTTTTTTGTAATTTTAAATCATTAGTTTTTAAAGTTGAAAAAGAAAATTTACCAATCCTACCTGTTATCTCTGAGAATACTTGGTTGCAAAATGTTGATAAAGAAAATAAGTTCCTAGATAGGTACCTATAGATTACAGGTAAACTTACAGACAAGTCTTACTTAAAATACTTAAATGACGCTAAAATCTCTCTATAATAATATTGTGTAAAACTTCATTATTCAATTATCTCGATATAGACTTAACTACTCACCCTAACAGTACGATCTGGCTGAAATTTGTACTGGAATAGATTAGAGTCTGGAACAAAAGATATGATTTTTTATCCCATGAATAGGTAGGCAAATTCGGCCTACTCTCTACTCATCGCGTTCTACAGCCAGTATCAGCATCTTCTTCCTCCTAGCGTTAATTCCCAGTCGCATCCGAAGCTTTCAGCTCGGAGTCTGGGGTCCGCTTTTACCAGTCATAGCTACAGATTTGGCTAGACCTCGATATTTTCCGTGAAGTGATTGCCATCTGACCTCCACGACCCAATGTTAACATTAGGCGATATCGAAGCTTTGCAGCTAGACCGTTGTTTTTAGACTTTTTAGGGCACCAATTACCCGTAACGATTGCCATAGATGTTCTTATGGCAACCGGGACCGACGGCTTAACGTGCTCTCCGAGGCACGACCAGACCAATGCAAATACCCATATTTAATGCACACAAATATTTGCACTGTGTGGGGATCGAACCCGCGCCTCCTGCGTAGCGGCCGCGTTCACTACCGCTACGCCACGGAGGCTGTCTGTATCAGCATGAATCCCAATAACACTTTTTTCCTGACCTAATAATCAAACCCGCAACCATCCTGTATATTTAACTACTGACTGACTGACTAACTAACCTAATGACACATGTTTTCTCCTTGGTGTGCACAATAAAGATATACTTTACTTTACCACTGCACCACCAACACAACCACTTCAAAATAACATACCTACCATTATCTCAACTATCCAATAAATACCAGTAGATATAAAAGCCTCCCTATTTACTCTTTCACAATCAGCTCAGCAGTAAATCAGCCCAGGTGACCGAGACCACTTGTCCTCAGCGATAAATCTCCGCGTTCGACCCCCGGGTCATAAATATTGAACTATTGACTCCTGCCCCACCGGTTGTTAATGATAGTGCTGCTTCACGGCTACTATCTTTGTATATAGTTTATTTGAATGTTGTTGGTCGGCCATTTTGTTTCTTTTTCGGATTTTAGGAAGATTATGAAAATTTTGTTGCGTATTGAAAAAGACTTTCCTTTATTTCCTTTTATATCTACACCATAGGTAGGTAGTGAGTAAATGAGGTTCCACGGTCGATTCCGAGATTGAGCAATGAAAATATAAAGAATATCTATAAAGAATTTCTCAGTGGCAGTTGGGGAGTTGTGAAAAAGTGACCAGATGACGACAGTAGGTTTACACCCTATTCCCTGATGAGAAAACCATAAACAAAATGTGAGTGTCCCTGTGATGATATTACAGCCGTGGCTAAATAAGTTATCTTACTAATTAAAGAATCAGATTTATGCCAAAATCTGGGTGACATTCTTTCCACGATTTGGTACTTATATCTTGACTTTTATAGAAATGACTGCCGTCTTACCCACCATAAATATACATACTCACTGCTTTAACTCTACACCATCAAAGTACAGCGGCCTTACCATAAACCTTAAAACAGGTCAATAATTGATGGTTAAACAAACTTACCTGTAAATGAAGTTTGACCATAATTATACGAGACGTTGCATCCGAAGGGATTTAATATTCACTTGGTAGTCCACTTCTCATTCTACTAGGCATCGCACAATATTTTAGAGATCTGGAAAAAAAAGTTTTAGTACCTACCCCCCGCCTACGCCCCAGCCGGCGGCGGCGTTCCCGTCTTATGTCATTCATTTTAGAGCTATTTCCTATTTCACGCAATCGGGAGGCTTGCCTTTTGGTAATAAGCATGCCGGGGATTGGGCGGGTAATAAATCCCTTCGGATGCAACGTCTCGTATAATTATGGTCAAACTTCATTTACAGGTAAGTTTGTTTAACCATCAATTATACTTCGACGTTGCATCCTCGAGATTTAATATTCACTTGGTAGATGTTTAGCGATGGTGTGAAATAGGTGGGAAACCGAAAGAAAATTTGTGCAAAGGAGATAGATTTAATCTTACACTATTAGTGTTGTAACTAACAAGGACTAACATGAAATATTAAGTCAGAATCACATACCATTATTGCGAAGCTATTACCATCCTCCATGGCCAAAGGTCTGTTATAAAACCTTGCAATTACAAGGGAGTTTCCGGTCCATCCCGCGGTTTTCTTTATAATATCGACGGATATGCCCCTCCGAGCAGCTGCTGAGATAGTGGCATGGCGCGTGCTGTGCGCCCAGAAAACAGTGGTATTGACTCCACCCTCCGTCGTTACATTTTCAATCCAACGGCTGATAGTTGGAGCGGTTGTGTTATGGACGGGTCTTTTAACGGTTAGTAATAACCTATCGGTTTGTGGATGGTCCCGGTTTAGTAGCTTCAATGTAGGATAGTAATGTCCTCGCGGGACATATTTGTTGCTTATTAGGAAAAAAAATAATGAATAATGTCGGCATTGCGCGGCCTGGTGCAAATGTTTTAATTGCTTAATTAATTATTATCGGTGGTGACATTGACATTAGTCAAACGAATCAAAGATAGCGTCTGCACTCGTCGTGCAGTTGACAACGCGCGAAGAGCCGTCAATTTCTTAGACAGTTTGTCTATACTCAATATGTCATTTGGGTACCATGTGGCCAATAGGTCCAGTACTAAATTCGGGTCCCAGGTTGACTTGTATTTAGGAAAGTTGGGTCTAATCTCAAATATACCCTTAAAAATCTATCTATTTCATCATTATTACCTACTTGTTTGCCTAAAAACAGAGCCAAGGCTGGTCGGAGAGTATTTAAAGTAGAATAGCTAGCACTTGCTGCAAACTGTGATGTTGGAGACGTTAATATTATAGGGATATCTATTACATAATAGTTCATGTGAATTAAGTCTACTAAATAGTATACTTAATTTACCCTGGGTGAATAAGCCAAAGTGAATTAAGTCTACGGACCCTCAAATTTCTATCAGTGCAGGATTGCCACCATTTTTAATAGCACTATCGTATTGTTTAATCGAATTTGTAGACAATGATGCAATCATAATATCTGTTGTCTCGGCACTCAGAGATTGTCTTGCGTACGCTCCCCTGATAATAGAGATGACACCAGGGTAAGTCGCCTCCAAAGGTGGTGGCGGGTCCTGGAAGGAGGCAGTAGCAAACCTGGCTTAGGTTTAAAGTGTACAGGCTTTAATTTGGACAATTTAAGAAAAGAAAAGAAAAAAGGGGATATCACGGCTGGCTTGGCCAGTATGGAACTACGATTAAGCCCGTGGTATTATCGTTAACAATTTTCCGTAAGCATTTCAAGATCAATGAAAAGGGAGGAAAGAGTAAAGAAATACTTATTCCCCACTCCAGTCTATAGTAAATGCATCTATATTATAGGCTTCGGGATCTCGATGTCATGAGATGTATATTAAGCATTTGGCGTTATTTTTAGTTGCAAAGAGGTCTATTTCAGGACAGCCATAATACGTGTCAACTATTTTTTGGAATGATAGAGTAGGTATCTAACGCTTCTGTTAAAATTAATTTATTTTATCCCTAAATTTGATTTATTTTTATAATATTAACTTGACATTGTTACTTTCATTTGACATGTCCATTTGTATTTGAAATTTAAATTAGTAATGTTAATTGTGATATAATTTTGACTTTGTGTTATGTTTAATATGTTAATTTTTACAAAAATAATGTAAGGCTGAACTAAAAAATTGATTATGGGGAAAAAGTTGATACTACTTTTTAAAAACTACCTACGTAAATGAAATATTATTATATTGTAGTCTTTAATAAGCCAAATGTTCATAATCGTCAATTTAAACCTTTGAGAATGCCGTGAGGCAAAACCGGTTAGGCTAACAATAAATATCTTGGAAAAAAAAAACCAGTGTGTTATCATCAATAATGCATAAAGTTTAAAATAAAAAAATAAAAAATAAAAATAAGGGAGGTCATAGACGTCATTGCATTCTCTTAATACTAAAGAATTTCTCGTGTTCGGATCGTTTGGTATATGACCAACCGTACGACACTGCAGGACAGGCGGAGCACAAGAGTCCTAAATATTGGCATGAAGTGTCGTTTAGAAATCTTTTCGATGTAATCCGTTAATTTTGTACGTTTTCGGTAATTTCAAACACGTACCACGTGAATCTAATTCAAATCCTAAAAATATCTATGCCTGTTTTGGTATTAAGTTACTTTTTGTATAGTACTTACTACATACAGTAGAAACTAATAGTATACAAGCACTTTTATTTAATTAATTAGATATTACTTCATACAACAATGGTCGGTAAATAAACAGAGATAATCATCAGTGGTTTATATATTACCTCCGCAAAAAGTTTTTTGAATTAAGAATAAATCTAAATGTACCGTCACCCTTAATAGTTAGGAAAATTTTTTGATAAAAATTGACCAGGTTTATAATCACACTTTATAATTGCCCCGAGTACCTGTAATTTAGATATTTCTAGAACTATTTGTTTCTCGGTAAGGCAAAATTAAGTTAATGTTTTCGGGTACCTACATAATGTTGTACCACTGAATTTGTGAACAGGATATGAATACCTTGAATTTACTGTAAGTACAATAGGATCGTCGGTAATGTTTTTCCACTCCTGTAGGAAGTGGCGAAGACGACCTGCATGGGATATTACCTGATCTATAACTTACACGTCTTGTTGGCTGGCCCGCTGGTCTTCCCTGCCGTTGGCGGGCGGTCCGCTGACGGGGCGGTTCGTTTGCTCCCTGGGCCAGTGTATCGGTCCCTCGGCCCTGTGGATACTTGCAGATTAATGTGGTACCGTCGCGTCAGTACGCTTTATTTGGAGTCCTGTCTTTTCGGCAGTTTTTGACGCCTTTATCTTCTCAATTAGAAGTTCTCCGAAAATAAATGTGTCTCTTTTAACGTCCGCGATCATTCAGGTAATATTTCTTTTTTTTTTTTTTTTTTTTTTTAATCAGAGGAGGGTATAACTAGTCTCCTCCTGGTCTTTGTATTATCATGATGTAAATCTAAGAAGATTTGACTAATCTCAGAGACTTTCTTCCGGAGTACCAGTTTGTCAGTCCTGCAATTCCTAATCCGAGATGGTCTTGGGCTTTTTGTGAAAGTTTATCTCTCTTTCTAATTGGATCACCCAATGCTGGTGTGATTTCGGGATTTAATAAAGGGGCTTTAGCCAGGCGAGAGTTGTCTGGAATGAAGGTCCTGTCAGTTATCTCCTGTTTTGCTTCTTAGTAAGGCCATCCGTTAAGATACGCCCCCAACGTTTAGCAATTTCATCGGGAATAGCAGGACCAAGGACCTCATCTTTCCTCTTTGGATCCCCAAGGGCCTCTAAGATATCATTGGAAAGAGGTACTGTCGCATTAGCCAAGTCGGAGCTAGAATTTTCGGCTGCTTCCATTGGGTCGAACCCCGATAGTGTTGGCTCCGTAGGAGTTGGGTCAGAAGATATTGAAGGGCCGGCTCAGGCAAGGACCTGGATTGTCTTTATTGACATTTTGTGTAGGAGCGGGGAACACTAGGGATGGTAAGCTACCGTCAGAATCGGAGTGCAGTTCCCAGCTTTGAATAGTTGCGGCTGAGTCGCCCCACGGCCGCCTCGCGTCACTTATGTAAGTGTTATCCACGTTATGCAATTCTGTTAGTACAAAACAGGAACGATTGCGTTACCTCTCTTACTACTTTCGTAGTAGTGTATTTTCAATGACATCTAGGTCATTTTTGTATTTTTGAGTCATTGGGCGTAATCACGTTACGACACGAGACTGTTAGTTATCACTATCAGCCGTGATCACGTCACGGAGTATAGCGAGTAGTGTACCGCTTGAGCGGAAATAAATATATGGGTTATCAGCTGTGATCGCGTCACGCAGTATGACCACCTTCACTAGGTACCCGTAAAGGGTAAGTATCCGTAATTATCGACTGTGATTACATCACCGATAGTAGGATCTCGCCAGGTTATGTACACAAAAGTACCTGTTTATTCCCAAAATAACATGGAGCAACGGAGAAGAACGTTAGGTTTTCTTATCATCGTATTGCGCTGTACCATGTAGGTACGACAAGCTAGTTTGTAAGAGTATAGTAGACTTTCATATTTATAATTTATAATATACCATAGTAAAGTTACATGTGTTTTCTTATCATCGTATTGCGCTGTACCATGTAGGTACGACAAGCTAGTTTGTAAGAGTATAATAGACTTTCATATTTATAATTTTATAATATACCATAGTAAAGTTACATGTGTTTTCTTATCATCGTATTGCGCTGTACCATGTAGGTACGACAAGCTAGTTTGTAAGACTATAATAGACTTTCATATTTATAATTTATAATATACCATAGTAAAGTTACATGTGTAACCCGACCGTATTACTTGGAACAAAGTGGTAAAAAAGTTCACGACTTACCCTCATCCGAGTGTCTGAAGAATAATTTCGTAATTGATTTTCTAATCGCCTAATTTTCTTACGAATGTGTTTACTTTTGCATTGTTTACGTTTCCCCATATTCACTTTGCTTAATACACACTAAAAAACTGGCAAAGTATATAAGAATTCACGGAAAAATATTTAATTTGATTTAATAGGTGTTGCGATGCCCGCACAAGAAAAGCGAATGACATAAGACGGGAACGCCGCCGCCGGCTGGGGCGTAGGCGGGGGGTAGGTACTAAAACTTTTTTTTCCAGATCTCTAAAATATTGTGCGATGCCTAGTAGAATGAGAAGTGGACTACCAAGTGAATATTAAATCTCGAGGATGCAACGTCGAAGTATAATTGAACTGCTGTCATTCTGCCAACTGCAAATGTCACTTTGTAATGTCATATAAACATATAGGATTACAAAGTGACATTTGCAGTTGGTAGAATGACAGCAGTTCAATAATTGACCTGTTTTAAGAGTTCATGGTATGGGCCCTGTACAATAAGGAATTGGTCGCGGATTGAAGTCCCGACCTGGATATTGAGTTATTCCCATCTAAATAGTAATAAAAAGATATCTACATTACCGATTACTTTAACATTTCATTAAATGAATAAGTAATCTATCTACCAGTGGGACGGGACGGCCGAAAATTTTCTAAAGGGAAGCCAGTAATTTTTTACCGTGATCTAGTTTGTCACACACCATACGGTCCATATATAGATCTCTACCATATTGGCAAAAACAAACCGGCCGGAATAGTGTTATAAGGACCCCTCCCCACTGCTATCTACCTGTCTACCCTAATATCTAACAAGACAACAAAACACTCAACTAAACCCATTGCTACAATAGCCACCAAGAAATGAAATATTCAACAGACTATCCACCTCAGACAGAGAAACCACCACCTAATCAATAGCAGCAAAAACAAACGCGACAATACTGAACGAGTGGGCCACCGCCGGTAACCGCCTCACCCGGGCCCTTAATGAGCTCCATCTAATTATCTGCGGAGACGTGAGGCTCCTGCTAACACCTGTATTATACAGCCACTTGGCTGCTGTCAGCCCCTTCACCTTACCCTGTCTAATGGGGTTGGTAATGGGCTGTTAATATTCGAAGTCGATTTGGAGTGTAGTGAGATCACGAAAAATTTAAGTGGTTTGGAACAATAAGAAAGGAATTTGAAAAATAAGTGTATTTATAGATGGGAAAAGAACAAAAGTGTGTTGACTATTTTATTTATATTTGTTTGCGTGTGTGTGTGTGTGTGTGTGTGTGTGTGTGTGTGTGTGTGTGTGTGTGTGTGTGTGTGTGTGTGTGTGTGTGTGTGTGTGTGTGTGTGCTGCTTATTGATGTTAGGACTTGAGGAGTCGGTGCCAAGACAAAACCGTTATAGATTATCCTGAAGTCCTACTATACTACATCTATTGCATGATAGCTCAGGTAGGTACAAAAGAGTAGCTTTGACACCGAGTGCGAACAGATCAACGAAGTTCTTTTTTCCATCCATCTTTAAAAAAGGAGGTTCTGTATTGGTTCGCGATTTCCCAATAACGAATGAAAACATCATGAGTCTTTAAAAAATGCAATACATACCTGTAGATACTTTAAAGGCGGCTTTTAGTTCTTGTTTAATCTAAAATAAGGTTGTTCTGTATACTTCAACAGTCATTGATTTTTTAAATTTTCTTTTATCAAAACTGCAAACGTAAACAAATGAGTTTACATTGATTGGTTGACTAACATAACGATAATGATTAGATATCATAATCGATTCCACGAAATGATGTCTACCATACCCAACTGTGCAATTATTTTTTATGGTTAACCTCTACACAACAGTATAACGCAGTAAATGTAATCAAAAACCTCATAAAGCAAGTTAAACATTTACTCAAAAAGACGTAAAACATTATTCACGCTAAACGGTGCGAGCCTCCCAGCAAAGTGGTCTAAGCGTAAAAATACAATTTATTAATTTGCAAAAAAAAACGGTCGCGACGGGCGTCACCTGTCAGGCGGCGTGACGGGCCCCAAGAAGCGGCGACGTGATGAATTGTTGAAAATAAAAATTACGACGTAACTGGATAAAAGGAAGGGGGTGGAACACGTTTAATTTTAATCGACTCGACTTCTCAAAGAGGAATTCATAAAATTCTCTTCGTTTTATTCGTGTTTCGTGAATTTGTTTAAGGTAAGTTGATTGCATTGTAAACATTTTCTTTTAATTTCAAAAGGTGTATAATTTTTCTTTACTGTGAAATTGTTTTGTTGGATTATGATGACGTTTAACACTTTATTAATATTATTAAAATTACAGTCTTGGGCTAAAATAAAGATGAGCTGATGGAAAACAATTGAAGTTTATGTACACCTGATAGGTAAAAATAAGTACATAATATTTCCTAATTTTTTAATAATATCAGTAACCGTAAATACTAAGCTAAGCTAGATTGTCTGTATAAGAAGTAGGTTCACGTCAGAAGTGTGGTGGCCAAGATTCGAACTCGTTTGTAAGGCCGAATCCTTAATCACTAAACAACGGACGACGCTTCCATATTCAATGGCTATCCAATGAAAACAAAATTTCACAATCCGAAATACAGTTCAATTATTAAGTCAGAAAACCAATTTGTGCTAAAACTCCCCACCGCTATATTTTTCTTTACAAGCGCAACACGCTGTCACGTCAGCTCGGTGACGTGCGTCACGTGACAAGCGCGACAGGTAACAACGTTTGCCGCCAATTTTTAACGCGCCAACATTTAAATTAAATTCCGAACGGAACACGTCCCGCCCGTGTCGCCCCCGTCGCGTCGCCTGCTTAATTCAGCCAATTACGTGGAAATGCTTATTGCTTACTTATACTGTTTTAGTCCACGGATATGACACAGTATGTGTGTGTCACTTTACATGATGTGGAGTTTAAGGAGTTAATTAAGGAGTTTATAACAATAATCGTGACACGTCAATACCTCTTCACTTCACCTCATGATAAGCTAAAAATTAGGTCTTAGGAATTCAGGTCACTAATTAAAATTACTAATGTACCTACCCTATTCAAACCACAGCCTCCGTGGCGTAGCGGTAGTGAACGCGGCCGCTACGCAGGAGGCGTGGGTTCGATCCCCGCTCAGTGCAAATATTTGTGTTCATAAAATATGGGTATTTGCATTGGTCTGGTCGTGCCTCGGAGAGCACGTTAAGCCGTCGGTCCCGGTTGCCATAATAACATCTATGGCAGTCGTTACGGGTAGTTAGTGCCCTAAAAAGTCCAAAAAAAAAACAACGGTCTAGCTGCAAAGATTCGATATCGCCTAATGTACCATTGGGTTGTGGAGGTCAGATGGCAATCGCTTCACGGAAAATATCGAGGTCTAGCCAAATCTGTAGTTAAGACTGGTAAAGCGGACCCCAGACTCCGAGCTGAAAAGTTTCGGATGCGACTGGGAATTAACGCTAGGATGAAGAAGACCATAGGTTTGAATAGTCAAACCATACTCCCAATAAGTGTTACATATTTTGAAATTGTTATTTTTTTATATAAAGGACGTCAATTTGACTCCACCTCGCCGCATGGTAAACTGAAGCCAAAGTCTTGGAAAAGAAGGTCACCATTATAGACACGTACCATGTTGGTGGCACTCAGCTAGACCTAGACGGACTCATCAGATGCTTTTTCACGCCCCGCTTAAAGTACCCAGGACTGTAGGAAGAGGGAAACACGTGTACTGGTAAGGAATTCTGGGACGTCGTCTTTTTTGATACGTACTTCAGATTACCATCAGGCGAGGTGAAGTACAGAAAATGACTTGTCTACTTGTCCTATATAAAAAGAAAAACTTGTCTAAGGGGCAAGTGTCCGTATTATTATCTATTTATATATTTAGCGAGACATAAATAAGCACCAGTGTCTACATTGTTTGTCCCAAGTTAGCCGTGAGCAAGCAATAATAAGTTCCCAGGCACAAGGTAACGTTTGAGCTTTTTATGTAATTGCCGATAAATCTTCATCTCCACTTTCTTGTTTTATCTCCCGTCAGCTATTTTGTTAGTCTGTTGAGCCTATTCAACAAACAGACTACCTTTTATGTAGGGAATAGATTTTGTTTGCTAAAATAATAGTTGAAAAGTTAAGTTTTGTTAGTAAACGAAATTACGTATTTATATTCACGCCTGTAAATCCTGTAAAGTAGGCAAAGGTGATTTTGCTAACAGTTATTACTGTCTAGTATTACCTACTCGTACCTGTACCCAAGCTAATTTGTTTATGTCAGGAGTGGGTTCGCGTCAGTAGAGTAATGGCCAGAATTCGAATCTACGACCTCTCGATCGTAAAGTTGTTTCGTTAATCACTAAGCTTTCGATGCGTCGACGAAGTTATCGATTTTAGTCACTATTTACTTTTAACTAACAACCATTTACTATTTAATCATTATTATATAATTTTATTTTATGTTTGTCCATGCTTTATTCGAACCTGTATACCGTAAACGGGTAGGCACAGATGTATTAACTTTCATTTCTCACCAGTTTTCTTCGATTAGGACGATAAAGAGAGAGTTCGAACCAGGAACATCTCCATCACAAGTCATACCTTTAGCCACCAGGCAGCTGCCGTTTTTGTACGGATTCCATCTTTCAAGCCCTGTAACCGCTTTCAAATTTCTTTTAACAAGATCCATGTTTGTTATTTAACATGTGCATTATAATATACTACATACATACATTTTGTACACATACAACATTATTTAGTACAATGTCAGTATACGTGTGCAGTGGCAGGTTACTTTGGCAATGTTCCCGCGAGCAAGATAGGTGTAGTACTAAGATTATACAGAGCTGGATATGGCTACAATATTATACTAACTAACAAGGCCTTGATTCTGCACACCACTACCACAGCAAAAAAAAAAATCATTTGATTTTAGGTTTTAGTAGTAGTGAGTGAATAAACCCTCGGGGAATATCAACCTTGAACTTTCAATCATAACTATGCTTTACAAGTCGAAAATAAATGGCCTATCCACATATGCAGCAATGCGAAGGATTGTTTGATGATATAGCAATTTTGGAAATGACTACCTACTATTAGACAAAGACTGGTCAAGTGACTTTATTGAGTAGTAGGTGCCTACAGTACTTCCACGCGAAAAAAATAGCGTTTTGAATAAACTTACAATACTTATTACATTTGGGTCCCATTATGGGCGTTCATTTTTATCTCAAGAAGTAGCGAAGTATGTTCATGAGATTAAAATTAACGCCTATTTTCAAACGACTCATCCACCTTTCAGCAATCTTAGTGACGCAGTTAGTCGGTTTCAGCGCGGGTGTCTCACAGCAAAATAAAGAAATTTCACTTGGAAATTTATTTGAACCGGGATTGTCTCCACGGAGCGTTTCCCTGTAGACTTACAGAAACATTGTCTCAAAATATATTCTTATCACTGTCACGAATTTTAAGTAATTAAATTATAATTACTTCTAGACAGAAGAAGGTCGAAACAGTGTCTACTGTTTCGACTAGAATACGCTGGCTAAGTGGCTTGCCTAAACCTATGTGAGGTGATAGGTTTGATTCTTTGGTTAACATTAATTAGAAGACAGCAATATAGAGCGACCTGTTCTTCTACCTGTTTTTGTCTCAATAAAATTGTATGTATCGACGTGATTTTGCTCTGCGATCGCGTCGATTCGTACGATTTTGCTTTTATTATGCCTTACACCGTCCGTATACCTCTTTCCTTTTTTCTATAATTCACGTGAGAATCTAATCACTGATAATTTAGCATACCATATTTTATAAGCAACACATATACCTATACATATGGATCTGAACATCAAGACCATCAGGCAGGACATTGCTTCATACAGCATGAAATATCAAAAAAGGTTAATAATACATGTCAACCACGGAGGACAGAATATGATTATAATTTCCTTCTCCATGATGTCAACCACGGAGGACAGAACCTTCTCCATGATGTCAACGAACTGGCAGGGAGCATAAAAGGGAGTACAGGGAGCGTAAAATTCCCCAGATCGAAGAGACACACCGTTTACGACCTGGAAACCAAATTTGGGGTCGACCAATAAATGGAGAAGGTACCACCAGGCACTTCATCCAGTCCATAACATATTTCCCTGATTGGTATCAGCCATAATAGTAGCTTATTATTGACCTCCGTGGCGTAGCGATAGTGAACGCGGCCGCTACACAGGAGGCGCGGGTTCGATCCCCGCTCAGTGCACATATTTGTGTTCATGAAATATTGGTATTTGCATTGGTCTGGTCGTGCCTCGGAGAGCACGTTAAGCCATCGGTTGCCATAAGAACATCTATGGCAGTCGTTACGGGTAGTTGGAGCCCTAAAAAATCCAAAAACAACGGTCTAGCTGCAAAGCTTCGATATCGCCTAATGTTATCATTGGGCTGTGGAGATCAGATGGCAATCGCTTCACGAAAAAATATCAAGGTCTAGCCAAATCTGTAGTTAAGACTGGTAAAGCCGACCCCAGACTCCGAGCTGAAAAGCTTCGGATGCGACTGGGAATTAACGCTAGGATGAGAGAGAGTAGCTTATTGTTGGGAAACAGATCGCTATATTGCGGAAATCAACACAAGAGACAAAAAAACTGAGAATTATTCACAATGTGCACTGTGTATAATTATTATCGCTCACAAGTTACAGCATGTTGAGGATGCTACAAAATCTGTACAGTAAAGTATCTCCCAGTAGCAACATAACAAAACATCTGCGAACAATGCTAACTCATTTCTCTTTCAACAAACCAAATAAATAAAATCTCTCAAAAGAACAACGATCATAACTGACCATTACACCACAATACCTAGGAAAATAAATACTAAGTACCTAGACAGGCTCGCATTTTAACCTTTATGATCTAATTTGGCAATGGCCGGAGCCATTTGGCAGGGTCCTCACAGTATTATATTCAATGTCTGCCATACAACAGGTACGGGACAAAAATAAAACTGTATTGTGGTATGAATGCCGTTGGATGAGTTTCAACGAGGATAAAAATGACCTGAATATGGATAGTCTTTTGAATTAAGATTCTTAGGGAGACCGCACACTAGGGACAAGACTGTCTTTAGACTGTTTTGTCTGACACAGACAAAACAGTCTTAAGACTGTCTTAAGACTGTTTTGTCTGCGACGCACCGCACACCTAAGACAAAACTGTTTTGTCTACGACACGCATCGCACGAACACCGCCACAGTATAGTATAGTTGAACAGTACACCGTCTTCATAGAAATGTGTGGTTGCCGGTTTGAATGTGTGCCACCGGTAGAATATGTGATGTGTTCGATTAACTTATAGATGCTCACCGATGAGTCAGTGCGGGCTGTGACGTGAGTGAGATCGTGCACGTACCACTGCGTTGCACTTTATTTCATTGTTTCGCGCAGTTTGCATTTGATGATCACGACTTCGAACAGAACCGAAACATATTGTACTTAGTATCTTAAGGTGTATGAATAACGACTACGCAAACCCAGACTTAACTTTCTTCACAATACATACTGAATAAGAAAGGAAAAGAATAGTTGTTTAGCACCATAGGCATTTGTTACAATCCGCATAGGTTTTCTATATAGACGTTTATGTATTATTATTGGAGTTAGGTATATATTACCTAAACAGTAGTGATGGAATTATGTGTTATGATAGAAATGAATGAATGTGTGTGAGAGAGAGAGAGAGAGAGAGAGAGAGAGAGAGAGAGAGAGAGAGAGAGAGAGAGAGAGTTAGTACTCGACACTCGATTCGACATAGAAGAGAACGAGACGTATGCCTGTCTCGCTCACATATTTATCGTAACGAGTGGACTCCGTTAGCCTCCGATTCCTTACTAAAATTAAAAATAAAAAAAAAATAATAATGAGACGAAATATTAAGCTTGGTTCCTGTACCCGATGCCGGTGGGCACTATTTTTTAATGAATTGTTTTGAGTAGGTATATTAACAAATACATTTAATATGATTACTTGGTATTATTTTATTATTTATAACAAGCTTGACGTGTTCCACCTGCCTAAAATAAATATGGGGTAAGGGCATGAGGATGATAACACTAATAAATTATTGTAAATCATTAAACATTTCCATCCAACTTTACAATATTCATAATCCATAAAACGTCTTTTTGTCTGTAGGTAAACATAATATGGCGACACCTAATTCAATAGAATACTTGTACTGCTGAATATATGTATACTGTGGCAAGACTGTTTTGTCTTTGATGTGCGCGACCGCATACCTACAGAAGGGAATAGAGATGTTATATTAGCTTATGATTTTGATATTCATGTAATTGAATATATTACTTTGATAATATTATGTTACCCACTAACAACGAAATAACAACCAAGAGGAATGTTATTGCTTCCTATTAATATAGATCGTCCCTATGTTCCGATACGTACATCTAGTTACTGCGAATGTTTGTAACAAGATAACACCGGCAGAGTAAAAGAGTTTTCACAACCTCGTAATGTAAAGAACGGTCACCCATCCAAAACCTGACCCAGCCAAATTGCATCCTCGTAATGTAAATAATATATACGAGTGTTTATATACCTATCTTGTTATTACTTGTAACTAATAACAATATACCTAGTAGACTTAGATATTTTTTAACAAGATGTACTCAGTACCTAACTAGATGTAGGTACGTTACGTATCAAAACATAGAAACGAATAATCAGATCGCTCGGGTAATAGTTACCTATAATACCTATGGCTTTCGTTGTTATTTCGTTGTTATTCAGTGACATGTTATGAGAGTCATCAGTAACATAATATGAATATAACACTGATATTATGTTACTGGTACTTGTTACGAGTATCTATATTCATTACACCTCTAGAAGGGAAGCCGACAGTCGTTAGACAGACTTGTCGCGTTGTAGGTAAAGACAGTTTTGTCTGTTAGACGTCTTGTCTCCAGTGTGCGCAGCTCCATACATTTAGTAGAGAGCAAGTCTGTCTTAAGACAGTCTTGTCTCAAATGTGCGCTCAGCCTTAGATTGTACTGAGATATGTAGTGTAAATGGAGGAGGTAGGACACGACGGTATTTCCAAGTTTGTTTATCATTAAGCTATTAATAATAGTACTACCTACATTTATCTTCACTCGCATCCCACTTTTGATACCAGTTCGTTTTCGATTTAGAAAGAGAAAAGAGAATCGACTTCGCGCGGGACTCTACATTTCTTTTTATATATAGGACACGTCAATTTGACTTCGCCTCGCCTGATGGTAAGCTGAAGGCAAAGTCTCTGAAAAGAGGGTCACCATTACAGACACGTATCATGTTACAATGGTGGCACTCAGCTTGACAGCCTCATCAGATGCTTTTTCACGCCCCGCTTAAAGGACCCGGGACTGTAGGAGGAGGGAAACACGTGAACTGGTAAGGGTTTTTTTAAAGGATTGTAACATCATTCATTGGTTCCGATAGCTCGTACGAGTATCGGTAGATGGCTCCACCGTCGCCCCAAAGACTGATGTATAGAGGAATAATTTGGATCTGCTTCGTGCGGTCTCGGTGGCTTAGTGGCCAGAGCATTCCCCCTGTAAGGGAAATATTCGAGGGTTCGAGTCCCACCCGAGGTCGATTCTCTTTTCTCTTTCTAAATCGATTTGAACAGTTAGCTAATACTTCAAAATTTCATTCAATCAGTTCGTTTTGTTTATTCTATAAAACATAATACATAATGTTGACTAAACCAGAGCACTTCTACGTAATATTTCATTCTAAAACTTGCAGTATATCTAAATTATTCTGCACTCTAGTAATTTTGTACGTAAGAATAAATCTGCAACAGTAGGTACGCCACGGCACAGTGACAGGTTACTTTGGCACGGACCCGGCGGTAGGTGCGGTTCAAACGAAAACGTTCACGATAGGAATGTAGCGAGAAGACGGTTATGTACTGGCTAGATTCTGTCTTGTGACTTTTAGAAATATTTTAGGGTTGACTATGTTAAATTGTTGTAATTTCTATTAATATCGATCTTCATTTTGTTTTAATATCTAGTACATTAATTGAATGTATCTTGCTATATGGTAAAAAGCTGAGATGCAATCCAGAAGATACGGACCTCCATTTTTGATGCTATTGGCTTTAAAACGGTGGTCCCTAACTTGACGGCCTTGATACATGCTTTTTCAGGCCCCGCTTGAAGGACACGAGACTACATATAGACCATAATGCACTAATGTCAGAGACAAGTACCTACTCAAACACTACACAAAACAATGATGTATAGACTTAAACTATAAACAAACTCTATACAGTCAGTATGTTCTTAGGCCCGTAATCTAGAACGACACTCAGTCTGGAATATCTCTTAATCTGATGACAGACTGTGTAGATAAGTTGACAGATTTGACAGATTGTCTATATAATCTGTTTTCAGATGAATCGAGATTCAGAATTAACTACTATTCTAGGGCCCGCTTTCTAGATTTTTTTTCTCAGTTCTGAATATCTTAGAGTATCCATTACTTAGATACTCTAAGCTGAATATAGTTTTATCTGACGACAGATAGTATAGAGTCTAGTCTATAGTATCTGTCATCAGATTAAACTACCTATATAGACAATCTGTCAAATCTAGCAATCTATCTATACAATCTGTCCTCAGTATAAATCAAGATTCAGGTCAGGACTGAGTGTCGTTCTGGAATTTGAGCCTAGAATACGGTTCTAAGTGTATTGATGCCTACCAACAAAACCGTAAAACGACTAAAATCGGAACTACGGTTGCCACTGTCAAATGCATACCGTTTCGATAATATTAAAAGGACGAAGGCGTCATTCTTGAATTCACAGTGATATATAGGCAGGTACAACTATAAGAATTCGTTATAATTTTCAAAATATACCAAGCCTAAACGTAACTGCCTTTTAGTAGCCAATCGCATTACGAATAATGTCGAACATTTCCACAGCATTGTGGCACATACGCGATAGTTTACAGACACTCACTTGTTTTTATATCCCACGAATAAAACCACCACGATGTAAACAAATAAAATACACGTAAAATAAACCCCCGACAATAATTATCCCCCTTATTCTATCAACGATTGTCTCAATAACCACTTTTCCTGTCCGCCGTTGAAGGCTACCGTCATAAAAATAGAAAAACAAAATAAAGGTAAACAAGAAAACAGTTACCGGCCGAACGTAATTTTGTCCAGAAAAAAAAACACAAACTATTACCATCTTTATCTAGGGTAAGTCAATTTTCCCCTCACTGCCTTAAAGGTGCAAATTTACCCCACGGTTGTGTTAAAGGATTTTCGACTTTAAGGTAATGGGTTAAGGTGTATGTAAGAGGTATGTTTGCGTGGTTATCGGTAACAATGTCCAACCTGTGTATGTGTAAGAACGTTGACAAGGTAGAGGCTGATCGTATAATCCTCATAAAATAAGGTAGCCAAAAAAATTGGGGCACACTGGGAGCAATTATTTTTGCTAGGATGTTTCTTTATTTCTTTATTTTCAAGACAAGTTGTATTATTTAAAATGGACTAGATATAGTCAGCATCCTGTGACACGACGATTTGGTTGTATTTAGACTGACGCACTTCAACTATCAATACGCCAAAAAAATATGTTTAGTATAAATTAAACATCTTGTAAGGAAATAAACTGAATACGTTTGACATTTATACAATGTATTTGCACAATAACCTTGGGAACTAGGCACTTTTTTTTAATCAGTACCTACTCAGTACAAAAATCAAAAATAAAAAGATCAAAATTATTAGGTTTATTTAGTTTTAATAGATACTGTAATGTAAATATTATAGTCAATGATGTTGTTTTTAAATTATTTCATTTTAATGGATGAATTACAGTAATGTAGTTTAATAAAATTTAGTTAAGTACTCATTTATGTTTTATCTTTGCTACATCAATTTTTAACGCGCTTGAACTCAAGGGGGCTGATCGTGGTCAATTTAAGTATACCTAACAAAAAATTCTGAATTTGACATGCGATGTTGAGACGGTTCCGAATTAACGGCAATGGAAACATAAGTATAACCAACAATCCAGTGAACTGAAGAAGGCCACCACTGTCCCTTCAATAATCTGAAATGCGTCTTTGATTTGCAATAAAACACATGCAATGTCTGTGACAACCGTACTCCAATTTTAGCCATTTCACAAAATGGCTTATTCCCAACGGCTACCATCCAAACCACCACCAAATCGTTGGTTTTACTACTTATATATACTATATTCAATTGAAACACTAATCTACCTTAGATTAGTGTTTCAATTGAATCTTCAGACAAAAGTTTCTTATAGTATGTTCTCTCGGTTCAGTATAATAGATAATAGTTATGATACTATACTCCCGGTGTGTCCACGGGTCTAATATAATCCAATGCAGCGGTATCTTCGCGTCCGTCCAAGCGAGCGCCACTGGCCGGCACTTTACGACGGACGGCGATGGCGGATCGCACCTCGACACGGGCCTGATCGTTTTCCTATACACTTAAGTAAATTCTACGTATAGTCTTTATTTCCACCGGTTTCTTGAAGGTATTTTAGTCAGGTAATATAAATGGGGTGTTTCATTTGTGATCAGTGATGTGGGAATCTAATAAGTGCCTTTTTACTGAACTACAGGATCTATTGTTGGGTAGAATTGAGCCGGTTAAGATATGTCTTAAGTCCCTACTGTTATAATACCTGGAACACAGCAACATCAGGTCGGTTTGTTGACTTTTACGAAAGCGACTGCCGTCTAAACCCCCAACTCCAAGACGACCAGTCCTTCGTCTGCACCAGCGCTTCATCTGCAGTTAAGCAGGTGCACCGACTAGCAAACAAGGTTTTCTTGGACCTCTACACTGTTTTTCTTAATAAACCATTTAATTGTCAAATATATAAGAATTTGTCAACACTTTTTCCCACTAAAGAGCCACAGACACTTTCTCCCAACTTTATCTCCCGTAATTTTACTAGCAACTCAATGCATTAACTCCAGTCAATACAAAAGGCAACGTTGAAGACGGACCGTTCAGTTTAAACCACTATTAACGGAGGTAAAGTCAATGAGATCGGTCGAGGGTAGTATCTGCTCAACCCCTAATAGCATTGTCCGAACGATCCTCCATAAGATTCATTGGATGCGTTTTCCAGTTGTGTCGACACGGCAAACGTATAACAAAGATGGTGTTATAATTTCAGTGGCATAATTTTATAGGTTCATACGAAAATTTAATAGTCAATGGTTATAAGATATCATGAGGTTCAAAAGCAGTCGAAAGCGGAGTGGTGTTATTGGGTTCTACTGTTAGTTAATTCGTAGAAGCTAAACAGCAGTGACATCTAGAAAGATCAAATTGTTCAGTAATTATGTGTACTCTTTCGGGACCATACAAACACAAGTAAATTACTGCTTGCATCTTTGATTGGCGATCAAAGTCGCAAGCAGTTGACATTACTGTCTGGGGACCGTTCTGTGGAACACTTTTAAGCGTAAGAGGTCCCTCGACTGCAATATTTAACTAAGTAAATTAGTAGCATTTGTTTTATATTTACAAATTAACTGTCGACGTAGACGGGACGGTCGTTATTTATTTCAATGTTTTGTGAGAATTAGAAAACTCAGAAAAAGGTGAAAGTTTAATTTTGAAATTCATATTATCATTTAAAGCTAAATATTAACAAAATAAATAATTTTACCATAGTAATATTGAATTAGCTGGATTATGAATTATCGTTTTGTAGCATCTTAATGTTTACACGGTGTCCTCCTTAACTTAGAGTCTGTAGAATAACCAAGAAGAAAATGTTGAAGGTACCTGTTGTAAAGAAACGTACTTACCTTATGAATCTCACGCTGTGAATCGACACATGTGGACAACAACTCAGCATTAGTGTCTACCTCAGAGCTAATCCTAGTCGTTACACCTCATTGAGGGGCCACGAAATGCGAAATTATTGAACAACCAGTACAACACACCCATTTCGTACTTTTATTTATTAGTATATGCAAGTGATCAATTCTGAAATCCAATTCTAATATGGCCCACACCACCCTAAAAATAACCGTAGCATAAATTTCATAACTGAGAATTCTTGTACAATGAATTTGGTAGTTGAAGAATTTGATTAACAACTTTTTTGTCAACTGAATAAAACTAGCCGTAAGTAGGTATATAACCTTGTTTTGTCTGATGTATTATGTACAATAATGTTAACGAGATGATACTTACGTACAAACCTACTATCGTTTTAGTGAATAATATCAACACAAGAACTGAGTAGAACATTTTATATCAACTCCACTGCCTAAAGATTTTCTAGCAAGAATCATTAACCAAAATCACGTCACCTGTCCACCCGCTCTCCTCGTGGCCACACGGAACCCATTTGCAACACTATCGTCTTAAGAGATTTCCTGTGCGGGACCACGTATGTATTGTGCGCGAGATTTGTGGCTCAAAGTATTGCGCTAAGTGCCCACCTTGATGGGGCTACTGATTTAGAACTTAACTACTGTGGTTTGTTTTCTTTGAAGCATATAAGTTAACAATTATAGATTTAGCTTGCAGAATAAGTGACAATAGGCTGACCATATCTGTAGAAGAACCGATGGTTTTTCGAAAAAACGAGTTCTAGAGTGGAATACGCAAATCGGCAAACGAAAAGTAGGACGCACATGGGGATTGAGATGACCTCAAAAAGTTTGCTAAAACAGACTGAATGAAGAAAGCCGAGGTTCAGGTGTTGTGTCGCACATTAGGAAAGGTCTATGTTCAACTACAGAGGACTTCGATAAGCTAATTGATTGAGTAACTTTCAGAATACAATACAATATTAGGTACTCTCTCTCATCATAGCGTTAATTCCCAGTCGCATCCGAAGCTTTTCAGCTCGGAGTCTGGGGTCCGCTTTACCAGTCTTAACTACAGATTTGGCTAGACCTCGATATTTTTTCCTGAAGCGATTGCCATCTGACCTTCACAGCCCAATGATAACATTAGGCGATATCGAAGCTTTGCAGCTAGATCGTTGTTTTTGGATTTTTTAGGGCTCCAACTACCCGTAACGACTGCCATAGATGTTCTTATGGCAACCGGGACCGACGGCTTAACGTGCTCTCCGAGGCACGACCAGACCAATGCAAATACCCATATTTCATGAACATAAATATTTGCACTGAGCAGGGATCGAACCCGCGCCTCCTGCGTAGCGGCTGCGTTCACTGCCGCTACGCCACGGAGGCTGTTACTATTGTTATTGATATTACTATTGTAGTAATACTATCTATTAATGAACAACAGGCTCGCTCTCAATTATGGGACCGAAAATCATAGTTGACACAATGTGGGTGTTATGCACATCTGCTTACTCCATTCACAGGTGTGAATATTATAAATGTATTTAAGTACGAAACTTTTAGTATTTTAGTTTGTGGACATTACCTACGGTAAATAAGACCATGGGGAAGCAGGTCTAGACATCACCGAATCAGTTTCTCAAGATTTTAATTTTGATTTAACATTTTTTCGTAAACTATTCTCCCACACGCCCATAAAATATCACAATATTGCCAAAAACGCGTGGGGAATCCCCCCACGCGCCGGTAAAATATTTTTTTCACAGGTGAACATAAATTACTCGTCTAGACGAGTTTTATGGCGCTGATACACGCACTATAATACAATCCAGTGACTCTCAAAGTTGTAGGTGAGATGGGGTGGAAAATATGAGGGTCCGGTGTGCGAACATTAGTGTCGGAATTTTAAACAGATATACAGATGTATTTGGGAAATCATATTCTTGTGTAGTTACAAGCGTTTGGGGTATATTTGTATCTTTATCAATTGTTTTTTTATTTATTTGAGGGTTTTATTTGTATTAGGTACACAAATAAGGTAAGAAGTATACATAGCTCATAAGAACCAATCGGTACCCGTCGAGTACATTCACCATCAGATCGATTTATTTATTTATTTCTTTAAATAACGTATTCGTATGTACGTATATTAAAATATTAAGTATATAAGATAGTCATGTAAGTGCATGATTAGATTGCCTACTCTGTCGTATTAGGATATACCTTGTAAAAATAGATGTAGAAGAGATAATAAATAAATAAATAAATCTTTTTGAGTACTTTGCTGGTCAAGATCAATCTAATACTCACCGTACAGCGTCCCCGATAGCGCTCTATGTTAGTTTCTGTTAGCGCTAGATTCCACCGAAAAGTCTAATGCATATTGTTGATCTCTTAAATTCAGTTATTTTTCAGTCATTTTTAATTTTGAAGTCGGTTTAGTATTTTTACAAAATTTTACTTTTAACCCTAGAAAACTACCCCATTGTTGGCTACCGTTATAGTTTAAAGAAAGAAACATAAATATAGAAACCATATGTTTGAGAAACACAAAACATAAGCACTTTATTGTATTGGATTCTCTCATCAATGATAGGTACGCATGTCCGAGATTGGTTTTCTTCAAAACCCAAGTTTTTCATATTATTTATTGGTACGGTATCGGTTCGGTTCAATCAGGTTTTATGCTCGGTTGACGTTTTCGTTTCAGTAAACATTTTGTTTTGTCAAATTTCATTCATCAATTCTGTTTGAGATATTTGGTTTTGAGATAGATATTTTGGATTGCCTTATGGCGTATTATACAGAGATCTTAGAATATTTTTATTGCACTTCATTTATCTATCCCAGGACAAAAGGATATCCGTAGTGAAATAATGTATAAATATATCTAAATAATGTGTAAAAAAATATAAATTAAACAAGATCTTCAGGGATCAGGTCAACCTCACCTGCAATCCGATACAACTGCTGATCGACAGGCGAGGCTCTCTTGCAGGCTTTCCTCTCAGGATGTTCTTACTTGACGGAAATATGCTCCCCTATTACGTGGGACAAAAAATCATATTCAGCGAAATGTGAGTACACCTTTGCCTACCCCATTTACAGGTGTGAGTACAATATTCATGTATGTACAATATTCTCAATACCAACTTCAATACTAAGTTTAAAAAAAACACATCCTCTATCTATAACCCTCTACTGGTCGTAGCATACTTAAATTCAAGCTAAACCATTCATTCATTCTCAAATTCAGTTCACACATTTCTCATAAACTTCACGGCGCCTAGCCACAAGGTGCGCGTTATAAAAAAATAGTGGCACTATTTATTAAAGGGTTCTCACTCCAGAACCAAGTCACGTCCACACGGCCAGATTTCACCGGAGGTATGTAGGTAGTGTCTGCCTTTGATATAGAGTTTTTCTCCCCCTTTCGCGTTCTATATTGAAATCGTATAGATTTGATTCCTGTACGTGTTTTGTTTGGCCTGTGGACGGCCAGATGGGTGCGGTGATATACTTATGTAGTTTTAATTTTACCTTGGAGTTTGAAACCTTTGAGGAAAGGACAAGCCAAGCATAGTTTTATTATTGTTTTTTGTCTTCTTTTTTATTCATTTCTTTGTCCTTCTAATCAGTTTTCTGTAGAGTGATATTTAATAGTACTCAATATAGTTATTGCATTCCATATTACGACAATTATGGAACCTGTCGGTCACAGCAAAATGTTTGAAGGAAATGTCAATTAAACGTATTTAGTTTACATGAATATTATATTACTGTTCCGCTTTTTCCTCTATCCCCCAAAGGTTTGCTGGGAGAAAACTCAATACTGAGTTAAGCTCGCCTTTGTACATCTTATTGTGTTTATGTTTGTTATTTTGTTAATTTCAGTGTACAATAAAGAATTGAAAAAAAAATACTTTATAATATCTCGTACTTGCTTAAACTTAGTACTTAGTTCTACTATCTATTCTGTTTTTTAAGCTACATTTACCTAAGTAGTGACTACTTAATTTCTCTACCGGTAACATAGTTTCAATTAGGCACAAACCACATTCGAATTTGTAGATTATGGTACAAGTGTGTAAAGTTGGTGATTACCGCCGAGACGACATTGAGACCCGAGCCGCCAGGCGAGGGTCTTAAGAGACCCGAGGATGGTAATCACCATACGCACGAGTAGCATACAACTATTTTCAACACACTTGCGAATAAAATAATACTAAAAATACTAACACAATAGTAAAAAATAATTCGTTTTACTATACGCGCCATAGATCATCTTGGTATAATAAATAATAGAGTTCAGTGATGCGCGCGCATCGAACATTTTTTTTTATTTTGTTCCTTTCGGGACAGGCTAAGGTGCTATCACCATGCTGCCTTGTCATTGGTTATTATTATAGACTTATTTGAATGATGATTTTTATTTAAAAAAATACAATTTAGTGAAAGTTTTGTTTATAAACACGTACTACACGTTGAAATTATCTTTTAAAATACAAAGTTGCATGAAATGAGCAAGCAATAGGTATATTAACTCGTTTGTAATATTGAACATGATCTTTTTTGTATCTAAACTTTTTTAAGAACAAAGACAAGACAATTTAAAAAATAAATCTATAACTAACTCACTTTTGTGAATAATAGCAATGAAAAAGTCACAGTTTCATAATAGGTGTCACTTCGTGCTTAATCGCGGTGAAATAAAATCGTATTTATAAGCAAGTGTGTTGAAAAAGCATTTACAGCCATAATATGTCCTAAGAATTTGAAATTCGAACACGAAATAAAACAGAAAAAAGGGATTGATTCCGCCAATCGTATTCCACTATCTGTCAACAGCATTATCTTAACCCTGTGCTCGCTGTTTGGGTCAAAATGATCCCCATACCTGATGCGCCGTCACGTCGCTCGCTTTGAATGGCAAATCACGAGGTAGACCTTTGGGGCCTCTGAGACCGAGTATGAAAATAAAATGATTGCGAAGGGTCCGAAGGTACTGTATTAAAATATTCCCCGAGGTTAGGGCTGAACACCTGATGTTTGCGAAATAGTTGTCTGCTTGTTTATTCTGATTTTTATCTGTGATAAATTGTGTGTGAGGGACTTATATGATGTGAGCTTTTGTGAACTACCATTTATATTGAATGTTTTTCATTTATGTTTTTCTTCTTCATCGGTAAACACGATGAAGATGATTTATTCGAAAGTAAGAAGAATTTAGGTGAGGAAATAGAAGAAAGTTTTTTTATATGTGCTGAAATAATGGTGTCTCAGTATAATTATATTTAGTGGTATTTTTGTGAAAGAACAATAGTAACTGAAAGTACTCGTAGCAAGAAAGACTAACTAAACTTAATTATATTATATTAATATGTGTGTGTGATCACTACTGTAATGCCCAGGGTACGATTCCATGAAATTCTCAAGTCATTGTGACATTACATTATTTTATTGTATTTTTCCAATACAGTAAAATAATGTACTGTTAAATGTTAATCTTATAGAGCTACATAATTAGTTCTAACCTAGATCTGACAGGGTTAAAAGTATTATACACATAATTAGTAAAATAAATAGGCCGTAATATATTAATTGCTGTACAAGAATAGCCTCGTATTACACCACTTAAGTAGTCACTTCCATCACCGGTAGCAGTGAAGGGTTATTCGTCTCCGTGCTAAATCGACCTGTGCATTATTTATATTTAGCATGAATTAAAATAACGCCGCCAGATTAATGAAGATATCGCACTTAGATCTAATTTTATATATACAGCATGTTTTAAATCATCACGTTATTTTATTGATATGGCAGGACATTTTTTTTTTCAACTACTATTGGGATGGCGCATTGTAACATTTTTTATTGCTCATCCGATTGTAAACATATAGCCCATGACGGCCATGACAAAGAGCCCGACTGAAGGCAATTGGCTCGCCTCTGTTTACATGCGACCGAAAATCAAAGCGGAATTTGGGTATTAAATTAATACATCTCTGTCTGTCCTTGCGAGGCCTTTCAGGCGTAAATATTTGTATGTCCTTTATTAACATAAAATTGTTTTTTTTTTTTTTCAACAAATCTATAAACACCCTCTAATCTAATATACCTATCGCTGACCGCATTTTTTTAGGAATATTAACATATCAACATACTCAATATCAAACTTAGTTTTTAATCCGAAAGCTTCCTTTTATATATGATCCCGTGAATACTAACACCACCCTGTACACTCTCACCTCGCGAGGTAGTCCCCGGGTAGTCAAACAAATTGCGCCGAATAATTCCGCGATTAACATTTTTAATCTCAGACGAGATGTTACCCGAATAAATTAAGTCGTTCCCGCAGCTCGCAGATCGTAGACTGAGATAGTGGCTATGCTGGCTGGTTGGTTTATCTTTAAAGGTTTAGGTGATAAGGAGTGACCGTGAAGGTAATGATTACTAAGGCTTAATTTTAGAAGTTAAAATGGGATAGTTTTCTAAATAATTTCATCATCATCATCCGAGCGCCAGTTCCGGTTCAAACGAAAGCACTTTGGAACCTGTTGTCCGCTCCTTTCCTTGAGAGTAAGTGAGCAGTTTGGGGGTTAAAAGGTAGTCGTTCCCGTAAAAGTCTGACACCCCCAAACATGACAGAAAATCCCTTCCCAGAGACCCGTCGGTCAATCAGTAGGTATACCGAAATAGGTAAGTAGTTTTAGCGCATATCTAATCAATTAAGCTTTTGCGTAAATTGACTGAAATATTATGAGAAACAATTGTTGAAAATATGAGAGCTTATTTCATTCTTAGTAGGTACAAAATAAAACTCCCACAAAACATTTTTATTAAAATAATAATTTCTACTAGGGTCAGTTCGAATGTTTAACCAAAACAGCGCTATCAAAACTCAGTTGGACTCACAATAAACCTTCGCAATAACACAGGACATACATCACGCGTCCAGCCACCACTCCCCACGGCAGGTGACTGATTCAGTGGACAGTCACCAACTGAAATATGGTTACGACCTGGACAAATGCGACTCTAATTTTACTAGGACGAATATTTATTTTGTTGATGTGTGTGTCAGAAAAAAAAAAAGTAGGTATCGTAATTTTGAATGAGGAACAACTTTTTTTTATTGTCATAGCAAAGATAAAAAATGATTTCTTTTTATTGACGTTTAAAAGATAGATGTATTTTTACGTGGGACCAAAAATCATAGTTGACGAAATATGAGTGTTAATATATACCTGCCTACCCCTTCGGGGATTTATAGGTGTGAGTATGTGTATGTGTGTATGTATTTTCGTTCTAATTTTAAGCAACAACAGAAAAGTTTATGGCCGAAAATCATGCGTTATTCTCTCTTCATCTAAGAGTTAATTATTGTGTAAGTGGCGGCCTCCTTCAGTTCACGGAATTGATTGTTTTTACTATAATTATAGCTTCAGGTTCAAAAGGTCTAAAGTATTAAACTGTCTATAGTATCAAATGCTCCATTTATTCTTTAGTTCTATTTTGTATGTGGCATTTAATAGTGTTTGCCATTTTTTTTTGTCTAGAATATACAGGTGGAAGTTTTTGACCTTACTTGAAAGGAAAGTATTTTAACTGGAGATGTCGAATTTCACTTAAAAGAAACGTTCCTTTACTTAAAAGAAAACACAACTACATTCAAAGATTTTCGAAAATTCACTTGCCATATCCAGAAATCGAACCGACTAAAATCCGAAAAAATAACACCCTGTATTTGTATGGCAGCAATCGATAGTGTCAATCTATCGTAGTTCGAATAATAGATTCGTCATTCTATTCTACAGTACTTCGGTCAACGAATTGCCATTTGTCTAAGGGAGTTGAAAACAATCCCTTACGCTTACACACACATACAACTTTCTCTCACAGAGCCACTGAAGCAACTTCCAGTTCTCATATTCCCGTAATTCCTTAATACACAGACAAATTACAAATACAGTGAAGAACACCTGACACACTATTCCCTCCCAATGAATAATTTAACACAATAAAATCGAACTACATTCCTAAACAGGCTGGCCTTTGTTCACATAACAAAATCCACGTACGAGACCAGCGAACCAAAGCGCCGTGTAAATGCGAATTCGTATGCAAATTGTTGGCGACACCGCAGGTGGGGCGAAACGGGGCGAAACGGCTCGAGCCGGCAAAGGCCCGGCACGGTACATCGTGCTACGAGAAGGGCGAATAAATGTAACAAGCACAATTTTTCTGTCTTATTATATTTCATTTTTTTTATCTCAGTGATGAGAGGTAGAAATGTAAGGTAAAAAAGGAAATTTTAAGGATTTGTTTTAAGAATGTTATTATAATATTTTGGCAGGAAAGAGTTTTTTGTATTGTTTGATTCTTCCTCTTGTGGTCGTAATATCTGAAGTATTGTATGTGAATGATCTTCTTCATCCTAGCGTTAATTCCCAGTCGCATCCGAAGCTTTTCAGCTCGGAGTCTGGGGTCCGCTTTACCAGTCTTAACTACAGATTTGGCTAGACCTCGATATTTTTCGTGAATCGATTGCCATCTGACCTCCACGACCCAATGGTAACATTAGGAGATATCAAAGCTTTGCAGTTAGACCGTTGTTTATGGACTTTTTTGGGCTCCAAACACCCGTAACGACTGCCATAGATGTTCTTGTGGCAACCGGGACCGACGGCTTAACGTGCTCTCCGAGGCACGACCAGACCAATGCAAATACCCATATTTTATGAACACAAATATTTGCACTGAGCGGGGATCGAACCCGCGCCTCCTGCTGCGTAGCGGACGCGTTCACTACCGCTAGGCCACGGAGAATGATATTTTTTACTAATATCGTAAATATCAATGACCACGCCATTAAAATGCTTATCGTTTGGTTGCTATATAAAAAAGCATTATTATGAAAAAGTCACACTATGCAAGATTTAAAATCATAAACGATTAAAGCTAAAAATGATCACGATTACAATGTATAATGAGAGAACATACAGTTTAAATGAATTGCAGGTTAAATACTGAAACAACTGGGCTATTAGACAAATACAACAAACATTCAAAATCATCAACATTACATTCATAGTACCTATTGAAACAATTTAGCAGCCTTAGTAGAAAAGTATTTACGCAAGGAAGAGTTTTAAAAAGTCTTTAACAAAATAAAGGTGAATTCCTGAAACTGAGAACCCATTGTCGTCACATCAAAACGTGCGAAGTAACTATTGAAACTGCTATCAAGGTGGACTTTAGCAACGACGAGCCCGCGTAGGGATGTGCTCGGTAAATATCGATACGAACGAAAATGTTAGACGACACGTTAATTTTTTAAGACACATTATGGAGAGGATTTTCCGATTAAGATAGCAATAATTAAGATGAAAATGTTTTAATCTACATGATACTGTCTGAAGTTAATGCGAGCCTCAATTAAAAAATCTGAAGTCGGAAAAATTCAATGGATTGCTTCAGAAGCTAAAACAAATAATAACAAATTAATTTTTTTAAAGTGAAACCTTTTGTCGCTTTAAAGCAATATCCGTGTGGTGAATACAAGTATCACCACCCTATCTCATCCGACGGGTGTCCGACACGATTAATGGAAAAAAACGCAGACCATATCACTGTGAGAGAAGGAAACCTCAAACATTGGGAGAGGCCTATGTCCAGCCTGTAGACTGGGCTAATTGATTGATTAATCATTTTAAAGAGTTAATAAAAACAAGTTCAATTAAAATTTACTATTTGCAGTTAAAACTTATAGGTACACAACTTATATTTCAAATGTTATTCAATTCAAATCCGTCGATATCGATATAACGCACACCCCTAATATCAAAAACGAGAGTGAATTCCTTTCACCTGATAGAACGGTTATTAGCCAATTCGAAGCTCATTCCGATCCTAATAGAGGTGTAATAAAAGGGGCTTCTCTCTCTCTATTTTTTTTTCTTTTATTTGTTCAAAAAGGTAAAAAAATAAAAAAATTCTTATTCAATTTGTTGACTGGATGTCGTTTCGATTTTATCTGTTTTCTCTTTACCTTTGCTTCTATAGGTGTCTTTATTTTGTAGAACGTGCTTTGTTTTCTTTTTAAGTTTTGTAGGATTTTATTTTTATTTTGGTACATTTTTGAAGTTAGTGTTAGTGAGTTATGTGAAATATTTCAATTGCATTATGTCCCAGGGACATAAAGCAGAAGGTCGTGGATCGGGAGCTGTGGAGCACTTAGGGAGACGCCTATTCTCCGCAGTGGACTGTTATAGGCTAATTGATAATATCCCGAATTATTGTCAGAATAATAATTATTATACTTTACTTCTTTTTCCATTATTATACTTTACTGAAATTTTGGAAACATGATCATAATATCTAAAAAAAGGTGCTATCCTTTGGAGCTAACTAGCTAGTTTATCTCAATTACTATCGGCAAAAATAAATCTGAATCTGTGATGATAAACAACTGCATCTGTGATCGATGCAGTTGTCATTGAAAGTGCATATTTTACGTGACCGATTGCTTATAATGAACACTTCATTAATAACCGTTATGATAATTGCTAAAATCGCCAATTTACGACCAAGTGCGGCACGTTTGTTAGCCATTAAATTATCTTCAACCATTGTCATTTGGTTAATTGAATATTTTTAACTTTTGATCAAAGTTCATGAATAGCAACATCCTTGATCTCATTTGTCTCGATCAATCTAACCTACAAAGCTATAACTGTCTGTGTACTGTTAAAATATAGATAGAGGTATATTTCAAGTTAGTCCCATATTCCAGAACAATACTTAGCCCTGAATCTCGATTTATAACTAGTAGGACAGATTGTCATTTTCAATCTGTCAAATTTTTCGAGAAAATTGAGATTTAGGATTATCGTATTGGAATACGGGTCTTAAATTTTGACCAATTAGTTGCCTACGGGTCCATTCGCGAAAACATTACCAATTTTCAACATCATCCGTCCATAAAATTAACAATTTAACACCCTACCTATCACGTTACAACCAACTACACAAGCTTTCAAACTCCTTATTCAAATGATTCCGCCCTAGAACACTGCTACAATATTCTCAAGCACGTGACGCTTACAAAAAGTATTGTGAAGGCCCCTTCAGAATCGAAACCTATTTTTGATTGCGCCGGCATCGCTTCACACATTTTTCCTCTCACCCACCGCCGCCGGTAAGAGGGCCGTAATGACAGGAAAATCGAAACTTCGGTGAAAGTTTCGGAAACAGTCGTAAAAAATGTGCGCATAACATAATGTAGAAATGATGCTGTTGAAGGTAGAACAGAAGATTGGGGATGAATTGAATCGAATGAGCGAGAGTTCGGTTTTTATACTGGTATTTTTTTTTTTAATAATATAATTATGTATAATATTTTCTGGCCTATATCCGGGACTCCGCCCGCGTGGATGTCGATTTTCGCGGCTTTTGGTCTTGAATCTGTTTCCACTCAATCAATTGCAATCAAATAAACGTAAATGCCTTTTAAACAAAAAAAACCACATCAGAATCCGTTCAGTAATTTTTGCGTCCTTTTTTCGTGTGGAAATACAAACTTTATTTTTTTATACACGTCAATTTGACTTCGCCTTGCCTGATGGTAAGCTGAGGGCAAAGGACAAACATACTAACTTTGATACTTTTCGTAAAAAGACTGCCATCTGACCTCCACAAACCACTGGTATACCAATGTTCTGTACTTTATCTAAGTTGTAGAATTTTTAGGACTCCATCTACCTACTCTTAATGACTGCCATAGATGATATATATTAAGAATGGTCACCCATCCTTTGGCTGATCTGCCCCCTTAGACAAGTGGCAATTCATTGGCCAGCGTGTTGTAGAATAGAATGACGAATGTATGGGATTTGACGTATATGACAGGCGTCAACAAATGTCATAAACGTCAAATCTCATATATTGGTCATTTACAATACGCCGCCGAACGAATCGCCACTTGTCTAAGGAGGCTGGTTATTATTGCTTAACTACACAAACCCCTACCGAAACCCAATAACATGTAACCTTATATATCTTCATATACGTCTACACACCATCCTCTCCGAGTCCCTCATCATTATTATATTACGATATGCTTCAGGTCCGATAGGTAAACGTGTAAAGTTATTGAAATTCATAAATCACGGCATCGTGCGCAATATACCGGCGAGGAGCTTGTTTAACAAATATATCGCGTGTTCTTCTCGTACACGTTGACTTGTAACAACGCGTACGGTTCAGTGTGGTGCAAGTGAGAAGATCCAAGAGATTTATAGCCAGTTATCATCAGATAACACATTAGTAGAAATCCAAAAATGTTAGTCGTTACGGGTAGTTGGAACCCTCCAAAGTGCAACTATTCAAATCGATTAATAAAGAGAAAAGAGAATCGACCTCGGGTGGGACTTGAACCCGTGATCTTTCCCTTACAGGGGTAATGCTCTGACCACTAAGCCACTGAGAGCTGCACCGATCCAAATTCCTCTATACATCAGTCTTAGGGCGATAGTGGGAGCCATCTACCGATAATCTTACGAGCTATCGGAACCAATGAATGATGTTACAATCACTTTTAAACATTGATTTTTGATGTCAACTAGTCTAAATAGAGAATTTCGATATCGTCAATTGATCAGATGGCAATCGCTTCACGGAAAATATGGAAGTTCAGCCGCATCACAGTTAGACTGAAAAGCCGATCCCAACTGATTTGGTAAAGATTTAGAAGAATTTGGAAGAAATTGATTTGGATCTAGAAAGGATATCTCTGAGATCTTGACCGATCTTGGCTACCAACATTGGCAATCCTAATGTCTAATATGTAAGATCTATTACTTATAGAAAAGTGTAGTGTCAGACTATCAAGACGTCAAAATTCATCCTACTTTAGATATTTAAAATATTACAAAAAGTCTCCTCTGTTTGGGAATTGATTTACTATTTAAAAAAAAATATTAGCTACCTTTTCACGAGCTCTTCCACATTTTCCTCAAATATCAAAGATGATTATTGTCGAATTTCGACCAATTAGCTGAAACCTAGTTTCAATTGTATCATTTTACAGATGAACCAAATAATTCGTCATACCACAGGGTTTCATTGTAGGTCCGCATATAATAAACCTTGTTATTTCACATCCAATATCCTTGTGGCCCAAGCCAAGCAACCGGTAAAATCGCTAAGACAATGAAGAATTCCCGTTCCCGCTTCCCGCTTGTACCATGAGCCAGCACGTAGCAGCGATAGATCAAGTCCACCTGTAATATTAACGCTTCACTATCAGCCGCATATGGCGTCGCCCGCCGCCCGACTAACAAAAAGTATTTGTCAAGCCCTGATGTTTCTTTGAGTACGAACTGTACAGCCCTTTGGCATTCGTTATTTAGTGCTTATTCGATACGTGTGTGTTGAGCTCGTATTTGTTACGTCACATTAAAAAGTAATGTCATTTGAGAGAGATGATAGATGCTCTTTTGCTGATACAGTTATACCGATAGACGATTATTACTAACGTCTGTATATACCTAAAGGGATAGTTTGAACTCCGATGGCATTTGTGGTTTTCACCTCGGAACCCGGAGTCCGTCTTCTAGCCTTTATTCCTACATATCGCAAGGTCTTTGGTTTCGACAGCCTCCGTGGCGTAGCGGTAGTGAACGCGGCCGCTACGCAGGAGGCGCGGGTTCGATCCCCGCTCAGTGTAAATATTTGTGTGAATTAAATATGAGTATTTGCATTGGTCTGGTCGTGCCTCGGAGAGCACGTTAAGCCGTCGGTCCCGGTTGCCATGAGAACATCTATGGCAGTCGTTACGGGTAGTTGGAGCCCTCAAAAATCCAAAAACAACGGTCTAACTGCTAAACTTCGATATCGCCTAATGTTAACATTGGGTTGTGGAGGTCAGATGACAATCGCTTCACGGAAAATATCGAGGTCTAGTCAAATCCGTGGTTAAGACTGGTAAAAGCGTACCCCAGACTCCGAGCTGAAAGCTTCGGATGCGACTGGGAATTAACGCTAAGAGGAAGAAGATCGCAAGGTCTTTGGTATTCCTGGCAATAAGGCTATTGGCACGCATCAAGTCCTTTTTGGGTCCATGTCAAATTTTTGCTAGATTTTGAATGCCTCAGTGGTGCGGTAATTGTGCTTGCGACTTCTACCATATGCCTAATGAGAATGACATTCTCAGTGTAGGTTAAATTTATTTAGTAATTCATTGTTAATCCAAATGTCTTCGAAAAATCGTCAATCATTTTGATTATTCTTCATTTCTCTTCTGAATTTTATTATTTTTGATGCATAAATCAAAAAGTGGTTTCTAAAACATTATTGATCAAATATACCTACAATTTCAGTAATATCTTTACGTAAACTGTGTGTCACTATATCACCAGCCATCAGTGTGTTTGTCAATCAAATTGGTATTTATTCATCTTGTTGGTTACATCAGTGGCTGTTACAGATATATTTATTAGTTAGTTGAGAATCCCTTAGTTTCTATGAGGTATGGTTAACGCTGTCTTTAGAATTCGGATATAAATAAAATTATAACTACTACTGCTTATCAATCTATGCTACGCACTATTTTAACAATGACAGAAATAAAACCATTGTTTCGAGCATTGTTTTAAATTGTTACTTAAGTAACGTTTCGAGTTGCCAAAAATTCGGTACCGTTGCAAGCACCATGATGACCGCGGAGGAACTGAAGTATTGGCGGGACACAGTGAAAGAGTTTTTAGGAGTCTTTCGAGTTCTTTTGCTGCGCGTATCATCACTACTACGGGTGTCATTCTCACTACAAACTCGAACCAAGAAATACAAAACAGTTAAGTGTAGTTCCCGGTGGCTTCTCCTTCTTAAGAATGACTTATGAGGCCTTCTCACTACAAACTCGAACCAAGAAATACAAAACAGTTAAGTGTAGTTCCTGGTGGCTTCTCCTTCTTAAGAATGGCTTATGAGGCCTTTATGAGAGTGACTTACGTTTGACCTTCCAACTCCGATAAAAATATCTAATCTGAGCCTCGTTCAATCAGGTGTATGCCGACTTGCATGTAAGGTTGGCCTGGACCCTAGACCCCAGAGAGGGGCCATAATCAACCATTTTCATTAACAAGTTGACAGTCTAGTCCGTAGCTAGACGATAAATATTTTACTACTCATTTTTTCGGCCATTTCAGTACATATTCCACACAACAGCTATCTCAAATCTATATATAGGTAAGCCCAGTTGTAATAATGGCGTGCATTAACACCTTTGAATCAAAGCGTCTTTGAAGCCGAGCCATGTAATCTCGCCCACACTACTGCTTATCTCGCCAATATTTGTAAGGTGCTCTACTTTACGTTTTTTTTATTTGGACTAAATGCCAGTAAAATTGTAACATTGTAACGTTGTCGATCGGTTAGTTTACAAAGTAGGTAACAGTATCTGTATTCATTTACAAGCTGAAGTGTGAAATATAAACAGTTTTTCAGTAATATTAATGGGGGATAGGGAAATAGGCTCGCTGGCACAGACTGACAGATTCATTAGTACACTAAAAAAATAAACAGTAGAATATGAAGGACCAAAGTATTGTAACGTCTATTGTACCATATTCTAGCCAATAAATATTTGATTCGAAAAACGGCAATGTGAGTTAGCCAGCTTGTAAATGAAATAATTTGTCTCAAAGTACATATTTATACACCTTTAATTAAATTCTTTCATCTATTTTAATACCACGTAGTACTAGATAACTCCGTCTATTCTAGTGGATGGTGCGCAAGGTGACTAAGGAAACTATTCTCCATACGATACCAAAGCATTCAGTTATTTTTACTTATTATTAAACTTACACTTTAATTACGTTAAAACGAAAAATGTAGTTCGAAGATACACTATACAAAATTATGTTTATAGTTAGGTAATATTTAAACTTTAAATAAATATCTATGCGTTGCAAGTTCAATGAATCATCGGTTGACAACCGTATCAGTAAGTGATAGTATTTAAACTGATATTAAAACATTATTAATAAAAATAACCATTTTAAAAGTTCACTAGTAGAGCATTTTAGCCAACAGTGCCTTCGTACAGGACTATTTGCCACAATGGAACTCCTTTTTCGGTCCTTTGTGAGCGTAGCTTTGATTAACTTTGATCTAGGTGAGTGCACTGAGGTGGTCTCAGATCGGCTAATGGATTGTGCCACACACCGCAGACATTGTCTTTTACCTGAAACCCTGAACTAGAACCCTTGCTTTTCTTTCCTTTTAGTATTTAGATCGATAACGCGTGTTTTGTGCAAGCTCTATAATTAGATGAGACGACTTTATTCAGGCAACGTCTGCTAGGTTACCGGTGAAGTGGACAGGGCCACACTATCTCTTCCTGTGGGTGTCGTAGAAGGCGACTAAGGAAAGGGGCTGTACTCCATCCGAAAGTAAACATTCAGCCCATGATAAAGCGCCTGCTTGATGGCAATAGGCTCATCCCCTATTATGTGGGACTGAAAAACTAATAATAAAATACTTTATTTTGTTATATTGAATTTTTATAAGTTTAGTTTTCATGGACTTCTTTTCATTTAATTTACCTTGTTTTTATGATTCACATGATTATTCCACTTTGTTCACCTGGGTGATATGTTAAAGTGGAATTGATTTGTCTACTTTGATCACTTCGGAAATAAATCACCTGACCCAAGACGCCTCTGATGATATAACTCCAATTTTTAATTTTTATTTTTAATCTAATAAATAATAATCGGTACCGTTAAAAACCCAATATTTATAGGATACTGTTTACTTTACTTTATAGAAATGTTTACAGGTCCGTTTTTTATTTTTTATTAACTTCACAATTTAGCAACACACGGGTCACTCAGTATTTTAGTCGCCCACTCAGTATTTAAAGTAACTCATTATCAGTCGTCCATTTATTATTTTTGTCGCACGGTTTATTATATCCCCTTTAAAAATATAGGACGTAATTTTTCAAATTATAGTCGGTGCGATTACCGTGTTTAGCAAGCGAATTTTCGAAAACGTTTTAATGCAGTTTTGTTTGGTTTTAAAAATGTATTCTTTGAGTGAAATTCGCTATCTTCAGTATTTAGAGTCTACCCTCCAGGTAAAGTCGAAATGTTTCACCCTCATTGCATTATTCCATGGGTCGAATCCAAATATTAGGAGACCAGTGGGTTCGTCGCCAAAAAGAAGAACCTGTATCGGAACCTCATCCGTCAATTATGAGTACCAGCTAGTAAACGAGGTTAGTTTGTGTCCCGAATGTTTTAAAAGGGATCATATTCATATAGCAAAAAAAAAGTATTTTTGGTATAAACAAATATATTTGCCATCCTATCAGCTATTTATCGAACAAAAGTCCAAAAAAATAACATGTTAACAGCAAACACATCAATTCTCTTGCAGGGTTGTTCAATTCAGACTAGATTTGGTTGTTCGGTGGGTGGTGGGCTTAAGCGGGCAGATGGGCACCCTTGGGCTGGAAACCATTCTTGTCAGCGAGGTACTCGACTTGGATTTCCTGGCCATTGGGTGCGGTGTACTTGAACACTCCTTGGACAACCAACTCTTCGGCATCGGTACCAATGTTCTGGAGCTGGCCTTGTTCAGATGCGGACTTGCCATCGCTGGTTTCTGCGCTGTAAGTAATAATAAATAATCATGAAAATTAGGATGATCTACACAGCGGTATTTAGATCTAAATAAGCACTGCTTATATGAAAACAAAAGGTAAAAAAATATTATTTCTACCAGACGGGTAATGGTAGGATGAATCATCTAAATAAATCTATACAGATATAGAGGAAAGATTTTGTTTTTTCGTAATCGCGAACTCAAAAACTACTGGACTGATTTCAAAAATACCATTATCCCTGAGTAACATAGGCTACTTTATAACCAAATATTCCCAAGTGATTAGGATTTGTGTGAGTGAAACAGTGAGGGTGTACAAGTAAATAGTAATGTAAAACTTACCGCCAGCTGTATCCCTCAACACCGATGTTGTCGAAATCTTGTCTGATAATGATGGCATCCTTGGGGTCAGCGGGGGCAGCGACGGCCACGGCGGCGACGAGGGCGAGGACGATGAACTGAACAAATAATTGATAGACTAAATCATTTATCATGTATCATTATCATGTACACATGACCAAGGAGATAAATATACATTTGTACATGTGAAGGTGTAAATTTGTCTTTACACTTTTCCCATTCTCTCTCTTTTACACTTTTTCAAAGTCAAAGTCAAAGTCAAATCATTTTAGTGTGAAAATGGGTACATAGTGGTGCTGTGATAAAATGTGGTTTCTCCATTCTCCGCCTCAAGGCATACAATAGAATTGGTTATTAATCGATTTACTAGTCTTGTTTATTTATTCCCTTTGTTTGAAATCCGACTCTTTTTTTTTTATTAGTTGCCACTAACACATAAAAAATCATTATCTAAACCTATTTTCCGAAAAAAGAAATCGGTTTTTTTTTTAATTGCTTTCAGACCAATTGAGGAACTCTAATTATAATAAACAATTGTAACAATCCCTATTACGTTTATTTTGACCAGGAAATGGCACTTCCATTGCTCAATGAACATAATTTACATTCAAATGCGTCAGTGACCTGTCGGATTTTATTAGACGTCTATAGCGACATCATTATAGAGGAAAGGAAATGTCAAGGTTCAGGTGAATCTTGGAGATTTGACCGCGAACTGAATCATCTAAACGATAATGTGTAAAGAATGTTCAGTTATGTGTACTAATACGGATAAACAAAAGTCTTCATTGTTTGGAGCAATACAAAACAGTTTTTGTAAACTGTCAACTTAAATTATTCGTAAGTTTTTATCGTGACCATTGTCTTAATTATTTTGAAGTCGAAGCAAAAGGTTGCATCCATGAAATACTAAACTACTTTACAGAAGACCGCATTGGTCTATAACTATTTACTCGTATTACTATTACACACACAATAAACACTTAAACTATAATAGTAAATTAAAACAATTCAATGCACTTAGCTTTGACACTACTAACTCATTATAAATTGCTATAATTATTTAATACACTAAGCATCTCAATAGATTTTAAGACAATGTTTTTATTGAATAAGCCATATTTCAAGTTTATCATATTATTCTTGAACATGGCATTATTTATGTACTATGGTTTAGATTGTATAAAGATTCAACAACATTCTACATGAGGATGATGAGTAGGCGTGTAATGCGTTAAACATCGACATCGCTAAAGAGATTGTACCCGTACATGTTGACATTTACAGTACCAAGCCTGTTTGACCAGCACATCGTTTTTACAGCTTCTAGTGCGTTAGAGACATGATTAATAGGTCTAGTTAGTGCGTTGAATCATTCAAATAGCTTAAGATTTTCAATCTATGTGTTAAAGGTATTACTTTGTTTGGAAATATTAATGGAGATAAAAATGTTAAATAGGAGGTAAATGATGTGAATGATAAATTCAAGTCTAGAAAATAGGAGAGATAAGTGATAGGAAGGCAAAATGAAGAACATGTTATATTAAAATCTGGACTATTGGGGAAAGTACCAATAGAAAGTACAATGAAGATGTTAAATAAGTCTAGAGGAGGAAAATGTTAAATTCAATTCAGTAAAGTAGGAGAAAGAATTAATAGAAAAGTCAAATTCGGAAAAGTTAAATTCAAGTCTGGAAAGTAGGAGATTGAACTAATAGAAAAGCTTAATTAGGAAAATGTTAAATTCAAGTCTGGAAAGTAGGAGAAAGAACTAATAGAAAAGCCAAATTAGGAAAATGTCAAATAGAAATTAATATCTTTTTTCAATGTAGGTATTAGATAAACTTAAAAGAATAAATTAGACTCAACTTACGAATTTCATTTTTAGGAGTAGAAGGTGGGTTGTTCTCGTTTGTAGAGTTAAAGTTGACTGTGTCTAGACCTAAGATTTCGCACATTTATATACAGATAGGTGTAAAGATTATTCTGCATATATTTGAATGTAAACCTGTGGTCTATTCTTCAAAGATTGGCGCACCTCCGTAATTTGGTGCATTAATATTTGAGTAATGATGAATTAATTAGCATTAGTGATATCGGGTCTAGATGTTCTTCTTAGCGACAAATTTTAACCTTAGTCTTATCCTCACAGGTAGTATATGTTATTATTATGTTAATCTTGTAAATTTGAATTTACAAATGTTTGTATATCTGCTATAAACTTTATTTGATGCAACAATAATGTTCTAATTTGCATTTGAAATGGTTTACATGTGACTCCTTTGTCTTGTCTCAACGTGTGAATATAAATTTATTAATTCGTCCTTTGGTAAGTAAGATACCCTTTTAGAAATTAAGACACATTTTACAGGGTAGGTCATCAAAATAGCCAAATCTCATACCTATTTGGCTATTTGATGGCCTACCCTGTAAAATCAATAACTTTAGTGCTGGCTACGAAATTCAATTAGCAATACGTTCAATAAGCGTACTGCCAAAGAGGGCAAAATGCCCTGCCTGAGTATGTTAGTCCAAAAAGCTAGCTAACCTAACACAACCTGGGTCTACTTCAAGTCTAGAGTGAACACTTGACTTCCAAGCAAGTTTGCTTCGCCATTGTAGCACCACCGATCCACCGGTGAGATAGTGGACGCGAGTCATTCATTAACAAAGAAACAATGTGTTAGATTCATCGAATATCAGCCAAATCCGCAGTTAATACTCGTAAAGCGGACCCCAGACTCCGAGATGAAAGCTTCGGATGCGACTGGGAATTAAGCCTAGGATGATGAAGAATGTGTTAGATCCAGCTACTAGGCCAGCCTCTGTGGTGTGACGGTAGCGAACGCGGCCGCTTAACAGAAGGCGCGGGTTTGATCTCCGCTCAGTGCAAATATTTGTATGCATGAATATGGGTATTTGCGTTGTACGTTAAGCCGTCAGTCCCGGTTGCTATAAGAATATCTAGTGCAGTCCTTATGGGTAGTTGGGAGTCCTAAAAAGTTCAACAACTGCTCTAACGATATTCAATATGGCCAATGGATTGTACAGGTTAGAATGCAGTCGCTTTTCGGAAAATGTCAAACTTCAGTCAAACCTGCAGTTGGACTGGAAAAGCGGATCCCTGACTACGAGGTGAAAGCCTCGCATGCGTCTGGGATTAAAGCTAGGATGAAGAAGACTAAGCTTCACTTCAGAGAGATATAAAAATACCGAGATATACCATACCATTACCTATCAAAAATACTGATTGTACAATTACTATAACACGGGGAGTAAAGACATTGTACGCAATAACAAAAGTATATCATTAATATAGACTTTTTACAATAAAAGACATAATTGAGTAGGTATTTTTCGCGCAGAAATCCCCACAGATACCTCCGGAGGGAGTTGAACTGCAACCGACAGAAACCGCAAGCCATTTTAGGTATTACCGGGGTAGGTCTAAGGTGGTACAATAAGATAATCCACTCGCATCCCAGATGACCCTGGGTAGCTTTGAGTGCATACCTACCTCAGTTGGTAGAGTAACTAGATCATATTATTTTGCATCTCGATGTTTAGTATGTCGCATCTCGATGTTTAGTAACCAAAGATATTATATAAAAAGAAGTAGATATGTTATTGCGCGAAAATCGTGAAGATCCGAAAACGAGTCAATTGGAACGTTTGCCTCTAGTACCGCGTGCCGAGCGGCGCCGCCGCCGGTCGGACGTTGAGCGGAAGCATCAGTGACTTAAAAAAATAACGAAAATGCCATCGTATATTTATAGACACTGCACGAACTATTACTCTAAAGTTAATACACCAAAAGTGTAGATGAATTTAAAATGTGTGTGTGTGAGTTCGGCACATTTTTCTACGTTGATTTGTAAGCATATGACATGTCTATGTTATGAAATGTCATTGTTAGTAACTAATAATTAATTTAAGTACAATCTTGGCATAATAAATCATAACAATACTACCAGTAGGCTGAAAGTTGGCTGGGATAGACTGGATGCGGATAGTGGAAGATCGGAAGCAATGGCCCATATTAGGAGAAACCTATGTCCAGCAATGGAATGCAACACATATAATTGTCGGTGGAACCACACTAGGCTAAGCTTAGTGAAATATGATAATTGATTGATTGACTTAGTAGAAGTTTATGACGATGTTTCTTACTTAATCCCGCTCAAATATCTGACCGGACCTGATTGAAATTTGGTACAGGGATAGATAAATTAATCTGGGATAACACATTCACCATTTTTTACTCCTGGAATCTCCTGGGTGGCTGAAAAGGGATCAGACTCCCTCGCGAGTGGAGCCACGAACAACAAATCAGTCGTCAATAAATAAAAAAGTGCATCAGTAATTGAATAGGATTGCATTGTAATGCTCCGACCTTGGCATTCACTTTCCATCTCGTCCGATTGAAAGAAGACGATATTCATTTAATTATTATCTAACGGTGAACCGGTTTTATTGCACTATTTGGTAATATTCGTTTTAGTTGTGACGGAACGAACACGACACGACTAATGACTTCGTGAATGTGTCTAGGTTTGTGGTACTTTTTACGTATTGTTATTACCATATTTGGGACAGTCTGGAGCTGTCTCTGGGGCCTAAGTCAATTTCACCTGCATGTGATTACACCTGAAGATTGATAATCGACTTCTCAGGTTATGGGGGTCTGAAATATGATCTCATTTATATTGTACTAGCTTTTGCCCGCGGCTCCGCCCGCGTGGATGTCGGTTATCGCGACCAAACATAGCCTATGTCCTTTCTCAAGGTCTAATCTACCCCTATACCAAATTTCATCAAAATCGGTTCATTGGTTTGGGCGTGAAAGCCAGACAGACAGACAGACAGACAGACAGAGTTACTTTCACATTTATAATATTAGTAGGGATTGGAAGAGACATCTTGTACTTTTCCACATTATTTAATTGGTCAATTTTACCGGTTTTTACTCAAAGATTTATATTGGCAATTATAAAGTTATTATTTCTAACTTTATAAAGGCAAGGTGTCTTATTCAATAATGTGTAGCAAGTTCCACCAAGCGCCATCGATCAACAGTATAAACAGTCATTTATATTGGTTGATTATCTTAGAGGTGACAGTAACAGACTGGTGGTCCTTGTAACTAGCGACGTATGTTAGTACCTATTTAACCTCATATAAGTATTTATCCATAAAGTTTTTAACAAATAATATCGTCGGTACTAAAAAGCTTTTTCGTTAATTGCCAAACTTCCATAAATAACAGAATTAGTCTATTTCCTTCACATTTACAATGGGTCTTATGCATATATGACATACTAGCTATTTCCCGCGGCTCCGCCCGCGTGGATGTCGGTTATCGTGACCGAACATAGCCTTTGTCCTTTCTCAAGGTCAAGGTCAAGGGGATGAAATTTGGTGCCCACAGAGGTCTGTAGGTACCAAATTTAATCAAAATCGATTCAGTGGTTTAGGCGTGAAACCGTAACAGACAGACAGAGTTACTCTCGCAGACAAGTTACTTTTTAATCTTTTTTTTTCCTCGTTCATCGAAAAACGTATCGTTAACGGTACATAGTGTAGAAGTTCCACATTACACCTGTGTTGGATTTTATTTTTTGATTAAAATAACTTGTATTTAAATAGATATTTATGATACCTAATATATTCATTCATGGCTTTTTATCGGTATAAAGAATATTTATATTGGACAGTGACCCTGAATAATATAAATAAATTAAATCAGCTTTGGGAAGACACCTCTGCTTGACCTTTGAGGCAAATAGAACCGTGACATATTTTCCGAACAATATATTTATTGTTTCTTATTAGAGTATAAACTTGCCACACTAAAAAAGATTATTTTTTCGTGTGGAAACATTATCTTTATAACAAAGCGGTCGTGTAGGATTTGAATCGACTAAAAGCACACACAAAACTAACCACCGAGTCAGTCAGCCTGTGGTCACGGTCATTGTTACCTGGTTTAAACGTCAGTCAGTTCAAAGATTAACATTATTCTCTGAGTTTTTTAAGCTCCTGTCTGAGAGAAAGAAAGAAACGTTAATTTGAAGCTAATAGGTCACACGTGGAACCAAAGGGAATATTGTTCAACAATCAACCCAACCAGTCATCACAGGCAGCGTCCATTCATGTGTCACAGTATTGAAGAGTGTGACTTCATCAACAAGTCACCTAGGTGGCAGACAAGCACACGGCCTACCTGATGAAAAGTGGTTACCGTGACCTATGGACGTATGCAACACCAGGGGCGTTACACTCGTGCTGCCGACACTGAAGAAACCTTCTAATGCCCTTCTTGAAGAACCCCATATTGTAGTCGCTTGGGAAAACCACCGCAGGGAGTTCATTCCACAGCTTGAGCGTGTGTGGGATGAATACTGCATACTGCGCAGTGCGCACCTATGCGCAATATGTGAGGATGAACTCCCTGCCTGTAGCGAACGGTGCGATGATAGAATGTAGCTATGGGTATCATGTCAAACAAATTTATCTGAACCCAAATCAGCATAAACAGAGCAGACCTTTGATCTTCACGCAGTCACCTCAACAACCGCCATTGTTGATAGTTCACACACCTCACACTAAGCACAAAGTTCAATCCTAATGACTTCGCTCGCTCTATAATCATAATCAAATCTTCCAAGTATCTACCTGAACACTATATGCAGATGACTTTGTAAAGCCTGCTATTGAAGCAACGATGTAAAGCCGCTTAGTTAGAGCAACTCTTTATAATATGTTTTACTGCTTCAAATCATCGCATTCCTTTAAAGTCATTAAAGAAATGTGATAATTTTGTCAAGTAAAGTGGTAGGAGATGTGATTTTCCCATGCATATCCTTCCCTTCTCGCCCCAACTAACCAAAAGCTATCGAGATGACCCCCGTGGGAGTGGGACCACCGCGGTGCTAGTCAGTCCTCCATGAAGGGTGTCAAATGACTAAAGATAAGCAGATTGCGAGTAAGTTGGCTGCAATTCCTACAGTTGAAGTAAGCTCATATTTATTGTGATATCGCGAATTATCACGATTTATCTTGTATCTTGAAAGTTGAAGTACGGTACCTAGATTTTAAAGCCAAACAATTTTCGTCTGACTATATTGCTAGATGTAAGCGGTATCATTTTCTTCCGCTTGAATATAGGCGTAATGTGGGTGACCTTTGTTACTTGGCTGGCATAGCTAATGGCACTGTTGACTGCCCAGAACTCCTCGCTAATGTGGGACTGCGGACCAACCTACTGGGCTTCAGACAGCGGCCAGTGTTGAGTATCCCTGTAGCTTCAACTAATTATAGACGCGGTGGGTTTTTGATTCGCAGTCTTAAAAAGTTTAATGAGGTCTCGATACCCCTGGATATAGATTTGTTCTGCACAAGCTCGAATATAATTAAGAGACGTATGGGTGACGAGTTCTTTGGTTCTGTTCACCGTAGCCGTCGCAGAACTCAGTCAATATAGTGTGGTGGCACCAACTGCAGACTATTCTTGTACTTTTATATATTTTTGTATCTTCTATTATATATTTATATTTTCTATTGTTACCTGTATTTTTTCGAATTTCGCATCATGTTTTGCATCTTTTGTTTATTTATGTTATTATACCAGCAAACGTAATTAGTAGATATACATAACTATGATTGTACTTATCTATTATATACAGGGTGGAAGATTTTAACCTTACCTGGAGGGAAAGTACTTTAAATATTAGAGATAGCTAATTTCACCAAAAGGAAACATTCCTTTATTTTTAAAAAGAAACAAAACTGCATTCATAGTTTTTTGAAAATTCCCTTGCCATGCCCGGTAATCGAACCAACTAAAATCTGAAAAAATAACATCCTGTATTTTTATGACATAAATCAATAGTATAAATCATAAGGATCAAATCTGTCTAAGAAACATGGTTAATTAAATGAAAGGAAATCCCTGAAAACTCAATTTTCAAATTCAATTTAACAAAATAGAGAACTTAACTCAAGGATCCATCACCTATCATATGAAGAATAAAATTCCATATTTAAATTACTTGTCCCTGTTTTTCATGGCTGGCCCTCACTGGCCAGCAGGGGTATTTACTCTCTCGACTCAAACCGACTAAAACCGCATGCCGTCTCAGGTTAATACAAAAGTCTCACTTAAAGTAATAAAAGACGAACCAATAAGGCAATTCTCTCGCCATCTCCGTTGCCCAGGGTGCGATGCGGTGTACCACGAAGTGCTTTCCAAGCCCAACCAAGCATACCTTGAGACACGTATCTTGGACCTAAATCGACATCGACATAATAGTAGCATCGCCGCGCCGTCGCCGTCGGTAGCTTAGTGGTTAAGGAGTCGGCCTTACGATCGAGAGTTCCCGGGTTCGAATCCTGACCATTACACTACAGACGTGAACCCACTCCTAGTACAAGCAATTTAGCTTACTTGGGGGGTTAACAGGAATATTAGTAATTTCGGTTACTAATATTCTTATAAAAAAAAAATCGGGAGACTTGACTACCTCATGCAGTCACACAATAACGTTACATTCTAAATCGGAATCAAAGTTTAGTCATTTAGTACTCATTTTACTAAATAAATGGCGTTATTGTTGATAAGGGTGATGGCATGTTGAGCAAAAGTACTGTATCTGTTGGAATGGAATCCTTTCATTTAATTTACCATGTTTATTAGAGAGTTTCGATCCTCATGATTGACACTATCGATTGATGCTATAAAAATACAGGATGTTATTTTTTTGGATTTTAGTCGGTTCGATTACCGGGCATGGCAAGGGAATTTTCAAAAAACTATGAATGCAGTTTTGTTTCTTTTTAAAAATAAAGGAATGTTTCCTTTTGGTGAAATTAGCTATCTCCAATATTTAAAGTACTTTCCCTCCAGGTAAGGTTAAAATCTTCCACCCTGTATATACCTAATAACATAATATGTGTGGGCTTGTAATTGGCAATATGTTTTACATACTGTAATTTATACACTATTGTTATTAGTCTGTAAGCCTTCCTAAAAGTAATAAATAAATAAATAAAATAAATAAAGAGATACTTAATTAAGAGAGGAAAATGACTTTTCAAAATGGTGGATCGATAAAAAATATAATGAAATTCCAATGAATAGCTCGCTTTAGTTATATGGCGCCGTTTTTATTTAGTTAATCTCCTGAGATTTTTACTAACAACTGTATCAAACGATTGCCACGGTTATAACAAACTAGTTTAGGTTTTTTAGTTTTTCTATATACCTACGTATGTTTATTAGACGTATATTTTTTATTTATTTATTACATTACTTGACATTTTTAACGCAAACCAAATTACTTTATTTTTATCCTAGCGATGTATGTTAGTAAGCTGCATCATTAACAATCAACTTGGTTGGGGCCGGGTTTCCAGTCTAACTGTGATGCGGGTGAACATCAATTTTGACCAAGCGACTGCCATATGACCTCTACAATGTAGTGACCGCTTTTATATTTCACTTACATTTCGTTCACAGTTACAAAACTTAAGTTCTGTTAGTGAAATTCTTTTTAATAAATAATAAACATAGTATTTTTATGTTATTCCCTTTAATATTATATAAATTAAATTTGAAAAGGAATAACAAATTGTTTTGTATTAGATTTTTTATAGCATTCGTTCAGTCTATGGTACACTGACATTTTTTGGTCTGTTAAAAATTATAGAACACTTGGTCTCTCTGGTTTTTCTCTCAAGACGAGCAAGACGTGTCTGAGTGATGGCGATGTAAAATTATTTTAAATAAAAGTTTTTATGCACGGATTGTGACATCCGATCGCATCCGTTTGCTCCTGCATCCAAGTGAGCTGTTGATAATGCAAAAGGTGAGTTTGGCGGATGCCAATCCTAACGGCACGGGTATTTCGCCGATGCTGTTGGTCTAGGACCACCCACCTTCCGCAGGCTGAGCAGTTGGGGGCTGCTCATGTCAGATCCATGTGGCTGGATCTGGCGATGCCGAGGAATCTTCGCCCTTCCCCTATCTGCCATGTGAGGCTAAGCCTCTCTTCTTCTTCGAGCACATGGCGTTCGTTGATGTGCCGGCGCATGTCATGTCGTGCGTCTGCGCAGCCTGAGGATCACATACCCTGAGGGATTCATGGCCAGGGTATTGTTTTGCGACTATAGATGTAAGGCCGGAATAATTCCAAATATTCCGATGAGGATAAAACGAAAAATCCCGAATAATTCCCAAATGACCCGGAATAATTCGGAATTATTCCGGTCGATATTTATGTAGATAGATGTAGTATTGAGAGTCTTGACTCGTGTTGATAGTCTCGAAATGCAGTTATGATTCGCGTTTTATACGGTTATAGATATCTAAATATATATAACTCAAAGGTGACTGACTGACTGACTGACTGACATAGTGATCTCTTAACGCACAGCCCAAACCACTGGACGGATCGGGCTGAAATTTGGTATGCAGGTAGATGTTATGACTTAGGCATCCGCTAAGAAAGGATTTTGATTAATTCTACCCCCAAGGGAATAAAATAGGGGATGAAAGTTTGTACGAAACTTTGTCAATTTTAAACCGATCGGCTGAGACTTTGCATGCATTAAGCTACTATGACGTAGGCATCCGCTAAGAAACGATTTTGATTAATTCTACCCCCGAGGGGATAAAATAGGGGATGAACAACATTCCGAACTTAACGCGGACGAAGTCGCGGGCAACAGCTAGTTGGTGTATATACCTATCGGTGCTAAAACGAATGAAGTGGCGAATTATAACAACATTTTCTTGATTTTACCGAGTTAGGGATATAACTGAGTACCTACTTACACACTTTTAAACTCTTTAAGAGTGTTTTCACACCATCCGATATCCGTATCAGACGACGATGGCCGACATCCGTTATCCGACACCATATTATTATGTTGTTTTCATATAAATATCCGATAAAATCGGTCCGATATGGCTATTTGTTACATAGCACAGACTACTTAAGGATGCTAGGGATTAAAAACCTTAAAAAACGTAGTGCAAGCAATTTTCGACCTTATTGACATGACATAGAATCGAGTTTTTTTTCTTATATTCGTAATCAGTGTCATGTATAAGCGCAAAAAGACACGTAATTAAGATAATGTCATTAAGGTCGAAAGTCGCTTACAGTCGCTGTTTTAGTATCTGTGTGAAAGTTGTAGTCATATTATATAATATTACCTACATATATTATAATAAAATAAGTAGGTACCGTACATCTTGACTTGACCCCAAGTCCCGAGAGATGCTCGAATTGGTTTGATTTGGTCTATGATTAGTGGATTTGAGCTTCTCCGTCACCATGGTACACGGGGTACCATGATGGCGGAGAAGCTCAAATCTACCTAATCCACAAAAGACATCCAAAAACGCGGAGGTACTGTTACTCGTACTGCGCATATAGGTACATACATTAAGTGACGTCACTGAGGTCAAGATATATAATATTCCAGTATCTACCTACCTATATACCAATACCTACATAGGTCTGTACTTAAGTTTTTGTTTAGTAGGTAGGTGTAAGCACAGTTATTTCATTTTTGTAGGTGAGTTTAGCGGGAATAATTCCGGAATATTTGAGAATATTTGGGAATAATTCCGAATAATATGGAATAATTCGGAATTATTCGGGATTTTTACATCTATATTTGCGACTACGTGAGCTACTTATTTTATCTATACATGCGTATAGCCTATATGTACATTGTAAATATTTACAGATAACTAAAGTAACGTTATATTTATTGTGGTTCTTGTACATACTTATAATCTAATTCGTCAAGGTTACAGAACAGTTAGTATACATAATAATATTGATTATGCCAAATATTTGGACACGGATAATTTAGCAAGCTTAAATTATGTTACAAAAGGTTGACGTTCTCCGCTCTTCATTATCCTTCTGAATCTTTTTTGAACTCAATTATAGTCGGCTTTCGGTCAAGGTATAAATCAAGGAATCCATCCTTACACGTTACGACTGGCAACAGTACGCAGTCAGGTATGAAAGGAACTTCATCCCCCGCACGCTTAAACTGTGGAATGAACCCTGCCGTGGGTTTTCCAAGCGACTACAGTGTGGGGTTCTTCAAGAAGGTCATTAGAAGGTTCTTACGGGGTCGCAGCGCGAGTGTGACGCCCCTGGTGTTACATACGTCCTTAGACCAAGGGAAACACTTTACATCAGGTGGGCCGTGTGCTTGTCTGCCACCTAAGTTGTACAAAAAATATCGGTCTTTGATATTTCTACTAGGATATGACCTTCACAACCCACTGGCGATAGATATGGATGTTCTGTGTCAGTACAAATATTTGCACTGAGCGAGAAACGAACTTGCGTCCACTTTGTAGCAGTTGAAAGCTCTGCCGCTACGCCACAGGAGGGTTCATCGTACATTGGCGCCTGGGATATGCTCTCCTACTTCGCGTTATATTGAGGTTTTTACGGCAAAACTGCCGTAAAACCGCTCAAACCGCAAGGACGCTCAACCCAATATGGATTGCCAGCACCAGGGCCTCGCCCGTCAATCGGTGGGTATTGCCAGTTGAAGCCAGCACGGCCCAAATAACTTGCATTCTAATACCAGATGGTATTGATAGTGATGTACTATACGTGTATGAGAAGTATTTGAGCTTTTCTTTTTATAACGGCTTATCACTATTATATTTCACAGTTATCTTCTTCTTTTGTCGAGTCGACGGCATATCATGTCATATTTTGTTTGCCCAGTATGTAGCCACTCCGATAGCGTTCTCAGAGGCACTCATAAGTTCCTCCGGAGTGCACGTGCTTGGACAGGCAGCACAAGTTAACAGGTGGGACATAGTCTGTGGCGTAACTCCGCACTCACACCGTGGATCCATCTCGTCTGAATGACCCCACCTAATACGGTTTTCCTTACTTCGACCAACCTGTGTCCGAAGTCTATTTAAGGACTTCCAGGTGGTCCAGGCAAGGTCCCGTCCGGGGGGGAGATTCTCTGCTAGTGGAACAAAGGGGGATGATGGGCTCTGTGCTCCCCACAGATTAACTCTGGCTGAAGAGGGTTCGCTGGTAATAGGAGCAACGCACGCGAAGAAGCTCCTGCGACTTTTTAGCCTCTGCGTCACACCAGACTTTGCTACTCCGCAGGGGAATACGCGTGTCCGGTGTGGTGCCGTTCTACTCATGCCAGGTTAGTGGATACAGCATTAAATGAAACCTGTCGTATCATTACCGGTTGTCTCAAGCCGACTCCGGTACGCATGCTGTATCCACTGGCTGGTATTGCACCACCCAGTGTGCGTAGAGAGGTGGCTTCATCCATCGAAATGTGCAAACTCCAGATGGATCAACGACACCCCATGCATAGTCACAGTTATCTAAAAATATATAATTCAATTTATTTTATTTCAGTTAATACAATACATTAAATGTCAAATTATTGTAATTACTAAGCATATAAATGCAATAACGTTATTCACAATCTCAAGTTAAACGTGGTAATGTCACGTCAAATAACCCGCACCGTATCCCGGTGCGTAGCGGCCGGTGCTTTAGAAATGAAAAAATGTATAAAATAACACAAAACCGATATAAATTAACATCAAAATGCAGATCACTAACTTAACCTTCAAATTTTAATACAAACACAACATGTATATTTATGTATATCCTTTATTTTTATGAAGTAAGTTCGATTGGCAAGATCAACAGATCTATCTATTGTTATAAGATCATACATAATCATAAATCATAAGATGATTTATTAATATTCATTATTTTAAGTTTTCACAAGATATCGATTTCCGAATAATTCGGAAATCGTATAAAATCTCGAGATGTCGTCTTTAATTTACATAATAATTTAGTGATGCTAAAATCGTTGAAACATCGATTGAATCGATCATAGTATCGATAGTATCTAGGTGTATTTTGCAAATAAAGTGGTATTCTTCATGGGAAGTTAGAGTAAAGATAATTTCTTATTTAATCAGATCAATTATCGGTAATACCCGGTTAAAAAATGTAACCCCACAAGCTTGGTACAAAAACTAAAAATTTCTGCCTCGCAATATCTCTTGCATGCAGCGCCTTTTCAAAACGTGTAAGGAGACATACACATTTCGAAAAGACTCTGCATATCTCAACCAAATAAGGTTTAAGTTGACATAACAATCAAAAACAATAAGTCCCAACGCCCGAGTTGATCAGTGAAATCAATTTGTGAAAATCGATGTTAGCCATTTTGTCACATCACTAATCATCTTTAAAATGTTTGCTAATGTAGTTAATTAAAACTTTGAGATGAACTGATTATATTGTAGAACAAGTCACGATGCTCATTAATGATTAGACAAACAGATGTGTAGACATTCACCAGCTTTACGACTGCCGGCAAACTTTGTGAATAAATAACAAACAGTTCGCGAATTACCAATGACACGAGTCTTTTGAGCCCGTACTTATTATATAATTTATGATTGGTTGATTGGTGTACCGGCACCCTCACCTGATAGTAAGCTGAAAGCAAAGTCTCGGAAAAGAAGGTCACCATTATAGACACGTATTGAAAAAATAGTGGCACTCATCTTGACGTCCTCATCAGATGCTTTTTCACGCCCCGCTTAAAGGACCCAGGACTGTAGGAGAAGGGAAACACGTGTACTGGTAAAGAATTCCAGGTCTTAATGGTGCGGCAGAAGAAGAAGTCGTCGAACCGCTTGGTTATTGATGGAATACTATGCAACGTATACCTACGGGTGACATCTAAGTCCTGCACGTGTTGTCCTGTATGGGAGGATGACAAACGCGTTTTTGTAGCCTGAGTACATTGTAACGAAGTTTGCCTTTAACTATGCGATTTATTATACAGTGACTCAAGATGCAGCTTATTGCCTCTGAGCCATTTCCTGTACAGCTTACATTCTTGAATATTCAACGTATCACGTAATCAAAATTGGAATTCCATTAATGCACAATACCTTTAGCCATGCCATCGACCATAGCTAATACAATAACTATGTCTATCTCATACTGTAGATAAAAAATAACAAAAAATTAAAACATTAAAACGAGCAAAATAAATATTCATCCTAGTATTTATGGGATGGGAATTCCATAAATATTAATATTTATGAAATTTTATATTTATTTATTTACTAGATTTTAAATAAAAACTTTTTTGAAAAGTGAGCAATATACTATTAATTTAGTTCTGTGCAAACGTCAATTAGTTATGCTAGGTGCGATGCTGATTATTAGGCAAGGCTAATAGTGCGGGCGTGAAGCTGAGAAACAGCGATAGCGATTACGAGTATAATCAGTGATTTTAGAACGTTTAACAGAAAACTGCTCAACAGGTATTTTGAATGATTTTTGTAGGAGGAATATCTTATAGTTTCGCCACGATAACATACTTAATCTCCATTTATTAAATAACTAGCTGATGCCTGCAGCTTTTGCTATCCATGTTAACCAATTTTCGAGATAAAAAGCCTATGTTATGTATCGTTCCAGCCTATCTCTACCAAATTTCAGTCAGATCGTACTTGATTTATCCAACATCCAAACATTTTGCCTCGCCCGAAGCCGATCCAATTTTTCCTATACATCCGTCTTGTTGCGACGGTGTGAGACATCTACCGATACTCGTACAAACTATCGGAACCAATGAATGATGTTACGCTCATTTTTAATGATGTTGCGCTCATTTTTAAATATTTATTTTTGATTAGGTGCTTATTTAGGGTCAGTTCACACCAAGACACGACGCGACGCGACGATGTTTGAAAAGGCCAGTGGTTTTGCGCTTCGCAGCGCGACGCCGCGAAATGCATCGCGGGCATCACGGCGTCGCGAGGTGCATCGTGAAGTCGACAACAGAGCGACGCCTTGCTGCGCAGCGAGACACCGCGAGGAGCAGCGTATCTACTCGCCGCGGACGACCGGTGGCGGCGTCCCGCCCGCGCCACCCGCAATCTGCCATTTGTAAGCGCATGAAAACGACGTTCTGGCGGGTGCGTGCATTATGGAGATCGAGGAGAAGTTAATTTATTTCTAAACGGATTCTGGACGGAAATAGTAGACAATCGCGACAGCAGCCTCAGGCTCGCGGCGTCGCACGGCATCACGAGACGCAGCAACACTCTTGCATGCCCCGCGTGGCGCGTACTGGATGGCGGTGCACCGCTGCGGCGCGATACGTCGCGCTAAGTTCGGAGACATCTCGAAGCGCAGTGTTGTGTGATGCAACGTATTCTGAATTCTCAAAATGAAATGTGTATCTTTTCGTGTTGTAAATAAAGTATATTTTCAGTTGCTATATTAAAATGTGCGCGCATCGTCGCGTCACGTTGCGTCTCAGTGTGAACTGACGCTTAGTATGCTAACTATTCAAATCAACTATGATAGAAAAATGCAAATACAGCTTAGGTGGGACTCGAACCGGCGATCTTTCCCTTACAGGGGGAATGACCACAGAGGTACCAAGCCTCGCCCTCAGCTGATCCAAATTTTTCTACACATCCGTCTTGGGGTGACGGTGACGGATATTCGCTTTATTCTATTTTAATCGATTTAAATAAAGTGTATTGTTATTAAAAAAAGCGTACTTTTGGTTTGACCGATTTTTGATGGTTTATTCCTAATCTGACGCCACGACCTAACCCAATACCGAGTTAAGATAGGAAGAGTCTTTTCCTAACCTAACCCAATGTAAATATAGCTATTACTCGCAGCTTCGCCCGCGTGGAATTTTGATTCCGTTCCCGCAACCGATGGAAAATTATTCCCGGGATAAAAGTTACCGTTAGAGCGTGATTGAATAACAAACATCAAAAAATCTAAACATCTGCATAAACTTTCACATCTATTTATAATATTAGTACGATTTACCTACAAACATTATAATAATATTGCATAAACTAAAATAAATTAATATAACCGCTGTCCGCGCGCTGTATGACCACCGCTTTACACACATTCACACGATTATCGGCGCGAGCGCAGGTGTTGTGTAACAAGGTGAAGTTCAATGGGTTAGACCACTAGTTTTGTAAAAGGTTAAACCATTTGCGAAAACGTCCGCGCTTTGATGAATTATTATTGATCGAAATTACCACTTTTGTTATTAACGATATAACTTTTGTAGATAAACGTTTTTTTATTAAAATTTATCTTGTTATAGCTCATTCCCGCGGCTCCGCCCGCGAATTTTGATGTTATCTCCGGTTCTACTCAACCAATTGCGGTCATGATTTGAAGGCGGACCCTGAGCTCCAGAGTCATCTTGGTTATCAGGAAAATACGTCTCCATGAAGATGATAATGATACGTAAGATTTTAAATTTAACCAAGACCTTTTTTCTATTAGTCGTAGTTTTTGTATCCTTTACGAACGAACAGACAATAATTCCAAATAAATATTTTTGTTTTTAGTGTCGTTACTATAAATAACGTACAGACACGTCTAATTTTCAATTTATTTATAGATATTTGTCAATATTTTTTAAGATTCGTAGGCAATAAATTGTTCGTTCACCTTCTAAGAGAAATTGATAAAACTATTGTATTCTGAGCAGTCGGAGTTGAATGTGAAATCGATGCTGTACGGTCTGAGGCCATATTGGGCCGTATAGACGGCGGTATGTTAGTGACGACATACATTCTTATTCTGTTACTAATTGATTATTACTTCAACCTATCGATCGTTAAAATTGTTTCATTTGTGATGCTAAATGATAATATTTACCTATCAATTAATCATCTAATTTGTTAAGTGCAAAACTTGGGAAAAGCTGGGCCTGATTTGAGGATTTCTTTTTTTTTGTTTTGGAAAATTCACTCAGGGATGTTCGTTACCTCGATTTTTGGTCATATATCCGGTTCTACGCAATCAATTGTGATTAAATCATTAAACATTCGGTATATTTTAAGTCTGAACAAAAACTTTCTAATAAAAAAACTACATTAAAATCCGTATAGTAGTTTTTACGTCCATCGCGAACTAACACACAAACAGACAAGAATTCCAACATAAAAATATTTTTGTGTAACCCAATTATATTTTTTAATACCTTCAATGTACAGACACAACTAATTTACAATTTTATAATAGTATAGATTCTAATCAACTCTAGTAGCTGATGAATTCAATAGACACTCTAGGTCACTGTTAGCCTTCCAGCAGCAAGAGAGACTCCGCAACTGTTTTGATTGTCATTAATCAAATAGCCGTTGAAAGCAACTGCAAATACCTATGACTATATTAACTTGAGTGATGATATCTACTAATCGCATAATACCAATCTAAATACACGGATTATGAGTGAAGTGTAAGTCTATTTTTTGCTTGCAGAAACTTCCTTGGACCTCTCCGGAGCTAACAACGGACTGGAACCTGCTAAAACCGGTATTTCGTCCCCTCGGCAGCAATTATTTCCCAGAGACTGCGACCAGCCTTGGCCACCAACATTGGTAACCCTGACGTGTTGCCGGGAATCAATATCCCCTCTCCAATATAGAGATGGGCGCATGAAAAAAAGACGCGTCGCCCGTCGACCCTGAGCCTGCTTCAACTAGGGCGACGGCGGCTAAAGCGCACCCATATCACTTGTTTAAGAATTATATTTTTTTAATGTTAATAAGGATCCTTGATTGACTACTATCTCATATGCTGGTATAGTAACAGGTATAATATCATTATTAAAAGCATGACACAAAATGTACTAATACACGTTTTTTGGGTGTCTTTTGAGGATAGCACGGGATACTACGTTGGCAGAGGAGCTTAAATAGGCCAATCATAGGTTACATCAATCCAATTCACGAATGCCAGGGCCTCGCCTCGCGACCTGCACATCTAAAACGGCTACTTTATTGGAATCGTATTGGTATAATATATTGTCATGCGGCGATATTTACACGAAATTAGTATCGAAATGCTTAGTAAATAAATTGTTATGGTTCTGCTCTATGAGTGTACATTTTACGAGTTTTATCGGAATCTACTGAGATTTACTGGAAATCCATAAAGTTACTTGTTTATAGCGGTATTGCTCAATGTAGCCATTTTAGACCCGTTAGTAACTAACGCCATGTTTCTAGCAACACAATTGTTACTTGACAAGAGATTTAACAGCCGATTAGTTAATTTGACGTTGATCAGCCTTTCGGAAAATGGGCGTAAGTATACACTTTTGGAATTCCTATCACAGTTACTTCCTACTGAATACGGGACACTCCCAACCTGTGTCACAACTTTTATTCAAACTGCTAAGTCTATAAAGTCTATAAGCATAAATGTTACGAAGTGAGTTGTGACATATGCGTAAAGATTGTTTCTCATGTCATCAGCCTGTCATCATTAATTAGCTCCCTGTCTTTCATTCACTCTTCAGTGCGAGCTGTCTAGACTTGAACCTCACAATCTCCTCATTCATCTGTCGGAACACATCGTTGTAATTACGCGTTTGTTGGAATTAATCGAAATGCTGATCTATTACAACACGTTGCGGTGTTAATACCAGCTTGCGTCATTAAGATTCAGTGTGTGTATATATTGAAATATAATAATGTCGAATCGCTTTTGAACTGCCACGATGTTAAATATTGCAGGGGCATGTGATTATTTTAGAACTCACTTTGCTCGCAGATTAATAAATAGTTACTCTTTGATAGTAATGTAGGTTCACTTATTAAGTATTAAAGTGATGATAGGCTGACCATATCGGGCGAAGAATCGATGGCTATTGGAGTAAATGTCTTCAAGAGTGCAGACAACAAATCGGTAAACAGGAAGTTGGACGCCCTCATCCAGATGAACTGGTGATCTAGAAAAGGTAGCTGGGATAGACTGAATGCGAAATTCGGACACTCCCAATTGTTCAGAATATACCGCTACCAATCCTAACTAATATCTTATATATAAAACTCTTAGTCCTGACTGACTGACTGACTGATTGACTTAGAGACAACGCACAGCCTAAGCCGCTGGTCCTAGAGACTTTAAATTTATAAAGAGTGTATGTTTTGATGCGTGGAGGTGTACTAAGAAACGATTTTTCGAAATTCAGACAGTAAGTGCCTAAAAAGTGCCAAAAACGTACTTTCTTATAACTCAAGAATGGCTGAACAGATTTTCATGATCTTTGGTTTATTGAATTTGGCTTTTTCGCCGAATAGCAATTATCACAATTAAAATGTGGCAAATTCACGAAATAATGTAATATTAAAGAAAATACGAAATATTATGGCGCTAATATCGCTAGCAAAATTGTTACCATGACAACGGAACTAAAGTGATGGTGTCAACGCTAAGTCACATTTTGATCTGTCAAATGATAATATTTATAAAAATGTCACTCTCTGTCACGTATAATATGCAAGAATGTGAAAAATATTGTGTAAGAGTTAAGTATGTACTGCAGTTTCTTTATTTAATTGATTAGAAATAGAAAAAAAAACATATGATAGCCGCGATGATAGCTATCTAGAGCTATATAAAAGAATATACCTGTATATAAAAGAAAGCCTAAAAGTAATACAGCACATTATCATCCAGATCAATCCTCATTTACATTATTTTTAGATAATTATAAAAAAATTAAACCACCACAAATTTCAAGTATGTTTTTTTATTTGTATTCATTTTTGACGTATCACATAGTAATTTATGTATCCTCAGCATTTACCAACGCATTGGAGGACGTCTTCAAGACGCTGGAGTAGTTACATCTCGCACCTTCGGTTCGCCGATGACATCATCATAGTTGCGGAGTCGCTAGAACAACGGGGCGAAATGCTGCACAGCCTGAATGGAGCTTCTCGACAAGTCAGCCTCGGTGTAAACTTGGATAAAACCAAGATTATGTTCAACGAACATGTTGTACAGAGACCGATTGCCATCGAAGGAGCGACACTCGAAGTTGTTCAAAAATATTATCTACATGGTGCAGGTTATCCAGCTCGGTAAAACCAACTTCGAGAAAGAAATAGCCAGAAGAATTCAACTGGGGTGGGCAGCATTTGGCAAACTACGTCGGGTCTTCTCCTCCCCCCTGCCGCAATGCCTCAAAACAAAGGTTTTCGACCAGTGCGTCCTGCCTGTTATGTTACCTATGACCTACGGTGACGAAACGTGGCCACTGAAGGTGGGGTAGTCCGTGACCTAAAAGTCGTGCAGCGGGCTATGTAGCGAGCTATGCTTGGAGTTTCTTTGAAGGATAGAATTCGAAACGAGGTCATCCGACATAGAACCAAAGTTACCGACATAGCTAACGAAGATCCAACTTTCTGTTTTGGAAATTATTTTCGAAAACAGAATTATTATTCTTTCTTGGAAACCAGGTTCGTTAAAAGAAAAATAATTCTGCTATGGAAACCGGTTTCCAAACCTTCGTTTCCAATCTGGCCGTAGGGTTGCAGAATAAGCAAGCTAAAGTGGCAGTGGGCTGGCCACATCTGCCGAAGGACTGATGGCCGTTAGAGCAGACGAGTCCTAGAGTGGATACCGTGAGAAGGAATACGGAAGGTGGAAGACCTCCTAGCCAGCTGGACCGACGATCTGCGAAAGGTGGCTGGGACGTACTGGATGCGGAAGGCGGAGGATCGGCAAACGTGGCGCATATTAGGAGAGGCCTATGTCCAGCAGTTGACTGCAATAGGCCAATTGATGATTTTTTGTATCCTTAGCATACAACAGCAACCTTCATAGTTATGGTATACTGATGATATCGCACTGGTTGACAGGGCTCTTAAAAGCAGGTGGAATCTCAGTTCTAAAAGAGCTTACGAACCTCTTTGATTCCGTCATCCAGCAGAATTTAACATGGAACTGTAGTGCGGTGGTACTGTTCTCCAAAAAAGGCTATAAGGTCTTGCTGAAGAATTATAAGACTCCTATATATCTCTATAGAAGTTTTGTTCTGGAGAATCGTCTTGAATAGTTGTGAATTCCAGCCACTGGAGCAAGCCGGGTTTTAAAAGGGTTATAGTGTTGCAGCCTAACTGTTGAGCAGATTATACAAAAGACCTGAGAGTATAATCAGCCGCTATGTATGGCATTTGTAGATTACGAGAAGCCTTCTGACATCATCTAGACCTGGGCATTTCTGGATTGTCTACGACAGTGTCGTGCTGATACGATATTTTCATTGCTGAGATGGTAATTTTAGATTAGAAGACGAAACCCAGAAAGAGATATAGGTACGTCGAAGGGTCGACAAGGGTTGGGCAACATTGGGAAAATTCGTCGAGGTTTCTACTCCCCTGTTATGACTCATGGGGCCCAAATGTGCAAACTGACAGCATATGTCCCCAACATACGGTGGAGGATCGAGTGCTATGGCATACTTTGGGTGAGGCCTTAGTCCAACAGTGGACTGAAATAGGCTATTGATTGATTGATTGATAAGAACGAAATGTTAGGCAATAGTAATTTTTTCTTACCAGTCTTTTTCTAGCCATTTACTAGCTATTGGTATAAAGATACTAATAGTATTTTTATTTTGTTGTAATATTCTAAAAATCTACCACTTTTTTGTAAGACAAGGCCGATGTTTCTTACAGTTTTCATTTAATATTTTGAAAAAAAAAACACTACTGAGAGAGCGAAATAAGGTGTCGAAAGTTTATACAACAATTACTATTAGAACTATCGGGATACTTATATTCATACAACAAGTCCATCAGTTTAGAAAAAAATACTATTGGTGATGGTAGTCGACATCCACGCAGGCGGAGCTGCGGGCGAAAAGCTAGTTACCTATAAACGTGAAAGTTTGTAAGTATGGATGTATGTATGTGAGGATGTTTGTTGCTCTCTCACGTAAAAACTACGGAATGGATTTTAATGAAACTGTATAATAACACATAGGCTACATATAAGCGATGAAAAGGATCAAAATTCCACGCGGGTGGAGTCGCGGGCAACAGCTAGTATAGAATAAAATTAGCCTGCGCAAAGTGATTCATTTCAAACTACACACTAAAAACTACTTAGAGAGAACCAAAAACTCAAAGTTGACTTGACTATTAAACATTATTTTACACCGTGTTGTTAAGTACTCAGAATAACTCCAAACCAAATATTTCATTGCCTGACCCAATAATCGACGTGTGACCTCATGAACCGTAGTGACACTCGCATCAGTACGCCATAGAGTCAGTCCTATATTATTACTCTCTCATTAATACATGTCCCAATCACACCATGTCATCTATATCTTATTAATTGCATTGTCCGTCCATTGCGTGAACTATACGCCGTTCAATGAAAGGCTCACACGTTTTGCCCACCTACAAATACGTAGTGGTGTCGATTCTGTTGTACCGGTCTACATTTTCACTAAACTATAATTTCTATAATATTTTTTTTACGGATTCTATCGTTATGTATTTGGTGTTATTCTGAAAAAGATTCCCGTTCAGTGCAAATGTTTGTATGCATGAATTGAAATGTTTGTTTGCATTTTGCGTATTTTGTGCCTCGGAGAGCACGTTAAGCCGTCGGTCCTGGTGGATGCCATATGAAGATCTATGGCAGTCGATATGGGGGATTGGAGCCCTATAAAATAACATCAAATATAATTATCATGATAGAATCCGTTACGTCTGTTTGTCAGTGTCATAAAACCTCTACATTTTAGTTGATTTTAATTCAGTTGTTCTTTTGTTTCCAAAATTGACAATTTAATACCACCAGGTACAGCCGTAATCAAATCAAATCAATTAGCTTATTGCAGTCCACTGCTGGCGTCTCCCAATATACGCCACGTTTGCCGATCATCCGCCTTCCGCATCCAGTCTGTCCCAGTCACCTTTCGCAAGCCGTCAGTCCACCTGGCTAAGGGGTGTCCCACCTTAGCCGTAATAATATTGAATAATTTTAAAAAGTTCAGAAAATACACAGATTTTAGGTTTAGAATCATTATCAAACGATTTATTTACCTTGATATTGATGTAATATTTCGACGCAATTGTAATATTTAGACGTTCATATGTGCTCTTTATGTGCCTAATCTGAATAAACGAAATTGAATCTTTGATTCTTTAGTGAAAATCATCGTTATCTGCCTGCCTTTGTTCCAATTACCTATTTGGTGTCGACGCCTCAATGCAACATGACATGTCATTCTCCTCCATACATTTCTGTCAGATTTCATCCCGTCAACCACTCCTTCTTTGTCAGTTTAGTTTAAATTTTCAACAGAATTGACCCCAGTGTCCGATTGCAGTAATACTTACATATTGTAGGTACCTATGAAATAGAGGTTTGTAGCAATCACACATCGCGACTGATCTTTACGGCGAGGGGGCGACCGGCAAGCAGAGGAGCTTAGGATCATAATTAAACTGTCTAAACGTAATTGTGATCATGTTTTTTTAGCGGACAGCCTTTAAGTTGAAGGTATAGTATGTAGAATATAGTGCTATGGAATTTAATATCAACTCTTACAAAATTTATCAATATTGGATTTTCTGCTATTGAATGAAATTTTAAAGCATTTAGTATGCTAACTATTCTATGTAGGTAACTAGCTATGTAAGGGAAAGATCGCGGGTTCGAGTCCCGCCTGAGCAGCTGTATTCGCTTTTTGACTACCTCTGTGGCGTAGCGGTAGTGAACGTGGCCGCTACGCAGGAGGCGCGGGTTCGATCCCCGCTCAATGCAAATATTTGTATGCATGAATATGAATATTTGCATTGGTCTGGGTGTTTCTATGTACAATATGTATGTATTTACGAAAAAAAAAGTGTATCTAAGTATGTTTATCCGCATTCTAGAACCCATAACACAAGCTAGTTATGCTATGCTTTCTGTGGGTCTAGATAGCGTTGTGTAGAATGTCCTACAATTTTTTGTTTTCTATCTGAATCGATATTCATTTTTGTCATCCCTGCGTTATTTTTGATTGAATCCGAAGCCTTTATCTCCGAGTCTGGGGTCGGTTAACTCCGTCTCCTACTTTAGAGTGGCTACACAGTTGCTCCCATAAAAGGATCCCAATCCTTGAGAGGTAAGATTTGACTTCTCGAGTGGAAATCTGCGAAAATAATAAAAAGTCACGAAAAGTATTCGAATTGAGATTGACTGAAAATACATATTCTGCTTAAAAAATACATTCCTTTCTCCGGCAAGCGACGGCCCACAGACGGCGTGCGTTTTAGTCGGTTCGAGTCCGACATAACCTCCTCCACCGGCTCCGGCGGAGGGGAATCAGTGGGGATTTTTCGCACGATAAAAAAGGTATAGTTTTAATCTAATCTGAATACCAACTCAATTCAGACAGATGACGATCGTATAAAAATGTCAAACTTGACGTATAAACAAGAGAAAAGATAAGAACGATTTTTCATTCGTGGATTCATGGATAATGAAAATTTCATTACGAGAAAACCTTTTGTAACTTTTGTGACGCCGAAATTAGACGTAAACTGAATTTTGACCATCCTCATAAGAACCGACCTTCATATCTCTCAACACTCTCATTAATGCAGACCCCATCGGCGTTCGAGCGCGATTCACCCACAGCTACTGTACGCACGTATAATTATGTTGTATTCATTCTAGCATACATCGTCCAAATATAGCCATCTCTACGGTATATGGTAGACATTAATTATAGGAATTAAATCAGTGGACGCCATAATGAGAGATGCTCCAATTCTATTATACTCTTCAGTTATTTAGTTAAACTGGTCAAGTTGATTATTTTGCAATTCAATTAGTGCGCCGATAATCTTATTTAATATAGTCATTTACTAGTACATCATCTTAGCGTTATTTCTGTTGTATTCGAAGCCTTTCTTGGAACACAGGGTCTGCTTAAACTTTCTGCTCCTTTCGGTTTGTATGGCTTTTACGGGAGCGACTGCAGTCTGCCCTCTTAAATCCGAAGAGGAGGAAGAGGAAAGCCCTCCTCAGAGAGTCTTCCGTTAATCAATCCGCATGTAGGTGTTATTGACTTGATCCCCGAAGATCTTGGTGAAGTCTCAATAATACCTTCCAAGTCCCTCTGAAGCAAGCAAGGCAAAAACAATAAGGATCATTTTCACATCGAACTGATACTAAAAACCACAGAAATCCAACAACACTTTTTGCACAATTCAGGCATCGAATCCAGAACTTCTTGCACATCACTTAGATACACTCGCAAACATTACACTGTATAGGTTGTACACCATAAATGTACTAAGGATTTCGTCTATTTTGTCTCAAAAAATATACGTTTTCGCTTGTACCACCATAGCATACTAATACGATAAAAACATGTTACAAAAACAGCGTGTTCCATTTTGTGGAATTCGCACACCAAAAATAGTTTTATCGGTGTCTCACGACTAAAATATCATCGAATCAGTCGCCATTCTCAGACAATAGATTCCAAATATGTTGCACTCTACACATCAGTTGGAAAACCAGTTTCTGAAACACTTTCGCTGTCTACATCCACGGTTTCAACACTCTTTGCAATCGCGTAGGTTCAACAAACATTAATTTAAATGGTTAGGCATAAGACACCTGACTGAGGTGGAGATGGTCACCTTTAAAGTTCGAATAAACCTTATAAGAAAAACGTTAACCGTTCGTGTACCCGATAGGTCTATCAGACCGATTACATGCATTGTCATTTTTTAAATGGAAGCTATTGATATTTTGGGCTCCTTGGTAGCTGTTTAGTTTATTGTCAACCTTAAGTCAGTGTTTGGCGAAAGTATTTTTAATTTATTAAACTCAAGTTTGGTAACTAAATAACTAAACATCACTACAATAGTATGTATTTATTATTTAAAGTACCATGGACACTGACACACACAATATGAGAGATATCGGGATATTTATCATCTATTGTTTTGAGTTTCCGATATAATGACACTGTTGCATGCACCAGTAACTGCATGATTGCAACAGTCGAAATATCGGAAACTCACAACAATACATGGTAAATATTCCAATATCTGTAATAGTGATCACTAGTATGTATTCTCGGCCATCTACCAAGTTAAGTGAATTGTTTATATAAGAAGTGATCTCACGTCGGTGGCTAATGACTGACTACTAGCACATTCGGTCTCACATCGGCTTGGTACTACTTAAGCCTCACGCCCTCAACAACGCAGCGAAATATATAGCGGCAAAGTCGGTATCTGTACCTGAACGTGGGAGCCTGTATCAAGTTCCACACAAAGTAAGTCCTACCAGTTATACGCTGTCTAACTTACGCCAGCCAATCGAAGTCAACAGTACAGTCTGTAATGGCAATAACAAGAGCTTCCCACCCGAACCAGGTAACCCAAAAAGGAAGGTAAGTCACGTCCAGGAGCGAGGACGCCCACCTGAACTGGAGGGGGAGGATGTAGTACTAGCTATTTGGCGCAGGTATGGTGACGGTTAAATTCGATGTAACGAGAAAATTTAGGATTCCAAGGATGCAACAGTAATAACTTTGAAATTATAATGAGATGATGACCATTTCGAGACGAGCACATCTTGCTCGGAAGGCCGCATCGATCGTTCATTTGCATTTTATTTTATCTTTAACTGTTGTGGAATGTCTTCTAATATTTGAAACTGTTCATAAAAATGCTCAATAATACAATTTTGATATCAATCGGTGGAATTGTTTAACAGGCTGCCTAATCAACTGAGGGATATCATATTAGCACACATAAGTTCAAATCTCAGTTAAAAGCATTCTTGTTGGAAAAATGTCTTTATAGTATAAAGACATTTGTCTTTATACTATAAAGACATTTGTCTTTATACTATAAAGACAAATGTCTTTATAGTCTAATGTCTTTATATTATTTTGATTTATTTATATATACTTCCGTAATAAATACTATTGAACTATGTAATTACACTCAATTTATATTGATATCTGTATGTCCCAAAAAGGGCATACTTTAACACCCGAATTCCTCAAACTATATTATATATCCAGGTATTGAGGCCGGGTGACCTCATTGCCGTAATTTCCAGATTCCGTGCTACTATTAAAAGTTTGCTTATAGAGAACCTAACAATATTTTATCTAACTCAGGAATTTGACTAAAGAACTTGCGATCGCAAACAAAAATAAACACGAGCTTACTGGACGATTTGAATAAAAATATTGTTTATGAAAGGATGGGCCTTCATTTAAATTTAAAACCAATTGATTTAATCTAAATTTAACGCAATTGTTATTCATTTGGCTATCAGTATTGCGGTTCTAACTCAAAACACGCAACACTTTTAACGATAGCTCCGGAGATGACCACACGGACCAACGTTTATTGTTATAAAAGCCACTTTGTATACTATTTCACTGATTTAGTAATAGTGTGACGAAACTAAAACTATATGTTGTATTATAACTGTTTTTAACGTATTATATCGCGGTTTATTGGATGATTTTATTTATTGTTTATGTTTACACTGTTCCCGACGACGTTACGATAGCTTTTTAGCAGCCATGGTCACGGTCCTGTTCTTCCAAAATACATCAATTTCAATCAGCAATATTTACGTACACTTTTGACAATTTATCATGTAAAGTTGACCAGAGAGGGTGAATTAGAATAAATAATAGGCAAGTCATGATTCAGGCTGCGTCCGAGGTGAAAGCTATGGATTCAACTGGAATCATGTCTATGATAATAATGGATGATGATAATAAAACTGATAATTATTTTATAGTTGCTAACGTGTCGGACTGGGTAATAAAACGATTAAATAATTTACTATAACATAAATGTTTATTCAACAAATATTTTCAGGATCATATCACAGATCGCTTAAAGATTGGAGCTTTAACAAAGGAAGGGATAAAGGTTAAGGATGAGTATTTTTTGGACTAGAGATTGGTGTTATTATCGTAGACTTAAGCGGCCTGGGGAATGTGTTTTCCTGAGGGCTGGAAACCGTTCTCGTCAGCGAGGTAGGTGATCAGGTAGAAGATACCATCAGGGCCGGTGTAAGAGTATTGACCACGAACTGCATAGACTTCATTGTCAGTTCCAGCATTCTTCAGCTGACCTTCCTCTTCAACACTGATGCCGTTGGAGGTCTCCACTCTGTTGGCAGCAATCACATGAATGTTATGGAAAAGTTATTGAGAATAGATGTCAATACCAGGAGATGATAGTAAGAATTTCGGTGTACTTACTTAAGACTGTGGCCATCGATGGTATTTTCGTTTTCGTAGCTGGTGATGACAGCATCAGCATCAGGGTTGGTCGGGGCGGCGACGGCGGCGGCGACGAAGAGAGCGAGAACGATGAACTGTTGAATGAGATAATGTTCAAACTATAAAAGATGAATTTTTTATCCACAGTGGCGAGGAGGTCGATTCCCAGAAGTTTTGGAGAAGATTGATTGCAAATTTTCTTCTTCTTTTTTTTCTTGGATGGCAACTTATCAACCCATTTTAGGGAATATTGCCAGTGTCAAGTTGGAAATTTCCTAATTTGAGAGTATGTTTCATTACTTTTGATTTCAAGTCAGAGGCTTTTACTTTGACTTGGGTGAGCAAAAGATCGATTTCAACTTTAAATCGACTAGTTATTTTATTCGATTTTATTTACGATTGTCAACCGAGTATACTCAATATTGGATTATTTTTGCATTCCACAATATGAGTTTCGATGGTAGGCTATACGTGATCATCATAGATCCTGTACATCAAAGTAAAAGAAAGGAAGAGTTTACACTGTTCTTATTTTAGGTATTAAGATTTAGATACTGGTTCATTTAATATTCAAAATCGTATAATATTTGAAGAAGAATAAAATTCCATTCTTAAATGCACTGATTTTAGTTATGATTTATAATCGAAACTTGTTGACCGAGTGAACGATATTCAAAATCGAACGACACACGAAGAAGATCAAATTCAAAATTAAATTCACCGATTCCAAATTTAGATTTAAACGTACCGATTTCATTTTTGATGAGTTTTTTTGGTTGTGTTGGTACTGAATGATTGAAAGGCAATCGAGCGACTGATGCCTGTGTGTCGTCGGTCTGAGCATTTATAGTCGCAGGCGCATCGTTGCACGGCAAGGACGCGGTTTGACATTTGAACTTAGAGGCTTCTTCGGCCACCGGGTTTCGTACTAGGTAAAGGTTCTTTGTGACATGTCCGGTTTAGAATCGATGGTGATATAGACATCTGATATGGGCTATTTTAATTTATGGTTCAGTTATTAATCGCCTTTATTGAACTTAGGAACGTAACTTTACCAATCGAGAGTGAATACTAGGCAACCCAGTAAATGTCTAGGTGTACGTAAATTAATCAAATCGAGGACTATTTAAAGAAATTCCAGGTAAATAGTATCCTTCCAGATGCAGGATATAAGCAGGATATAAGCAAGTGGTTAGATGATATCTTTGCCTCCTCCAATGGGAGACACATGACTATATGTATGTGGGAATAGCTGATACGCGCGGCTTCACCCGCATAGAATTCTGATACTTTTCCCGCAAGCCATGGAAACTTAAATCAAGAATAAAACCTATGCGAAATTCCTCTATTCCAGACTGTAAACCTATACCAAATTTCATCCATATCTGTTCGACCATTTTGAATGTAATTCAATAACAAACATCTAAACATTTATACTACTTTCACATTTATAATTTTAATAGGAGTTGGATAAAATAAGACTTGGTCCGGGAGTCGAACCTGGGACCTTGTTATTGTAATATTTTTGTTGTTGCGCCTGTAGCCTTGGCTAGTTTAATTACCATTTGGCCATTTGGTGTAAACAATATAGGTCTATGATATTCTTAATATCAAGTTTTTGATTGAAGATTGAATTGAAATTGAATTCCTATAATAATAACCGATGAATTGGATAGATTGAATAATAATTATTTAATAACTGCATTACACCGTTAAAATAATTAATAGGTATATTTTAAGATGTTCTGGGTGTATGGGACTCCAAGGTCTTCGGTGCTCAAACTGATACCCCTGATAACCTGCTGCAGGGTATCCCTGAAGATTTGACAGACGAGGCTTTGGAGCAGGCTTCCTTCTAGCCACTTCAGTGAAAGCTAACATAAACCATTCATGGAAAGAAGAAGCAGCGGATGGGTTCCATAGTACAAGTTTTTATTCAACCGGGGTGGATACTCGGAGGAAGTAATTTCGTACCTATCTAATTTTTAAACCCGTATAAGTGTATACATTAAAGGGGGCAGACAGAAGATTTTATACACTTCTGAAACCTAAACAATCGATCCTTCTCAAGGGGCTCGTCGCTAAATGGTAACCCAGTTAGTTATAACATAACACATCGCAACGTTAAACAATACAAGCCGTCAATCTTAGCGTGGATGACCATTCTTATTCTTAACGCATTGAGATCCCTCTGTGCCTCTGAGAGTACGTGAACACGTCGGTCCTGCTTTTTACCCGACTGCCGAAGAAAGGAAGGTAATGTTTTTCGAGAGTTTGTCCATTCGTTTGGCACGCACTGCAGCTTGAACGGCTCGACAGATTTTGACATGCGAGGTTTTATTTGATTCGTTATGATTGTGTGAGTGACACCAGGTGGCTTACCATAAGCTCTACAGGTCAGGCTAAACAGGTCAATATTGGCCGGGAAATGAACGGCTGTCATATTTCGTACTATGAACGCTATGTAAAGCAGGCGATACAGCGATTGTCTGGTCAGTGATCACGTGATTAACATTTCACCGGCTGACTCGCGCCGACTGGTAATAATTTCGTATCATGAAGTGGCTTTTGACATCTTCACGCAGAAAACCAAACTGCCGTATTGTCATAATGGTTGTCAAATTTGAAGGCGTTCAAGAGCACCTTTTATTGAACTGTTTGCTTCATTTTCATAATAAAAACCTAATAGTTTGTTAATTTGTGCAAAGATTAAGTTTTCTATATCCTACAAGATTATTCTAAAAAACAAATCTCGTTATATTTGCATTATTTTAGATGTGTGATGAAGATGACATTATGAGAATTTTTAGAAGATGATTTTATTTGGTCGAGAACACGAAAAGAAAAGAAAATTCTAAGGAATATCGACTGGAGAGTAATAAAATCATTTGAAATGCCGGACGGAATGTATTTGCATCGATATAGACTGTCTAAAAAGTGTGTGCTTGAACTGTGCCGTGAAATAATACCATTTATGTTGCAACGTGAACATACTCGTAATACCAATAATATCATCACCTAACCATATTATAAATAAACTATATGTTTGTCTGAGTAACCTCCGCCGTCTCGGGCGATCTCTGCCTACCCTAATTTAACACAGAACATCACGTGAAAACTCGCAATGTGGTAGAAAAGGCGATAAAATTGTGCTCCTCAAAGTACGCTTTAGATGTCTCACAACGTTCTACATTATGAAGCCATTATAGCAGCGGCTATTGTAAATGCTTATGTGAAATTAAATGTTGATTATATAATAAAGCTTTTAAATCCATCTACTTCCATACTTCATCCATACTATATACTATAATATCCATTAGTATATATGTTATAGGCAATGTGTATAATGCAGGCATTCTATACAATACCTAGGCAATGTATAGAATGCCGGGGTCGTTCAGGCAATGTATGAAATGATATTCAATTTTTAAACTATTTTACACTTTGACTAGGTAATGTATAGAATACCTAGGCATTGTATAGAATGCCGGTCGAAGCATAGGCAATGTATGTAATCTATTTTTCTTCTCTACGATTTAGTTAGATAGATACTAATCTTTTGAGAGCTAATCCTAAATTCAACTTCCACCAGCAGACAGTGCTGATAAGACATGTGTTCTATTGGTAGGTATGCCTAAGTACCTACGTGTTTTTTGCGTAGAATGTTTCTCACATAGTAGTGAAAGAAAAGCTGCATATTCCGACTTGGATAGATTAGGTTAGAAGGCTAATGCGGGAGCGGAGCGGAGCGAAGCTCCCGCATTAGCCTTCGTGGTTATTTTTTTTTATTACCATACAGAATTTCTATAGGCCACGGCAACCACTCTCTTACCATCATCCCTGTGCTGGTCAGCCACCTAACCTGATGGAAAGAGAGTTCTTACCGTGGCCTATAGTTCTGCATAGTTAAAAAAAAAATAACCACGAACCTAATCTATCCAAGTCGGAATGAACAATTTTTCTTTCAGCAGTAATATCCATTTTTCAAATTTTGTTTGCTAACAGTACTTATTTATCAAGGTGAGACGAATTTTCGCACATGAAATATCATTTTGAAGAGACGAATTTACAACAACCCGTCCATTATACACATTGCCTGATGCGCTTCGGGCATTGTATACAATACCTAGGCAATGTATGAAATTAATCGTATTATACACATTGCCTGAACGTTTTAGGCAATGTATAGAATGCCTAGGCATTCTATACAATGCCGGATTATACACATTGCCTATAACATATATATTAATCTATGATATCCATACTAATATTATAAATCCGATAATAACTCTGTCTGTCTGTCTGTTACACTTTGATACCTAAACCAATGAACCTATTTTGTTGTAATTTGGTATAGAGATAGATTCAACTTTGGGAGAGGACTTAGCTATGTTTGATCATAACCAACACCCACGCGGGCGGAGCCGCGGGCAACAGCTAGTATTTCTATATTTCTGTCTGTCTGCTTGTCTGTTACGCTTATACGCCTAAACCACTGAACTGATTTTGATGAAATTTGCTGATAATTCATATTAGAGCTAGGGAACGGACAGAGGCTACCTTTTATCACAAAAGAAGGGGTGAAAGGGGGGAGAAATTAGGGAAATAGGGGATGAAAGTTTGTGTAATACTTAGTACATCATTGAAGATATCCTGATGAAATAGATAGATTAGAATGTTTGGGAAATCTAAAGGTCAATGGCCCACTGAAAGAGCAGCGGCCAGGGTTTAGTACTAGAAATGATTGCGAGAAGGTTTGCGCGCCCGCGCGATGCCTGGCGATCGCCTTCAAATGACGATGATCTTTTTCTCCTGTAGGTAGATAAGATTCAAAATGGTTTGTAATACCTATAATAGATAAGATTCAAAGCCTGTTGACTGACAGGGACGGGATTGATCCTAATCTTTCATCGAATTAATAAATAATATAGTAGTGATCATTTAAAATAAATCATTTACTAATTTCATAACCGAATTTAAATACTTGGCAGTGTCGGACTCGTGGATAATTCTATGATCATATTTCGCTCGTAATCACCAACCGTATACCTACCTCTTTGAGAGTATGACCTTATTCTTATTTTATTCCATAAAAAACTAAAGTACTCACTGTCAAGTTTTTTTTTTTCTGGCGATTCCTTCATAAATTGTCATAATAAATTTCGTTCAAGAATAGTAACATCTTAATAACTTTTAAAGTTGAGTATATAAAATGACTAAAAGAGTCCTCAACCTCTCAAATGATATTATAATGTACGTTGTTATTGAAGAAATCGAAATTTGTTCAAAGAACTTCATCATCGGCTATATATATTATATAAATAATATTTATTTGGTATATAAAACTCCTTTGGTAACGATTCCGAGAAGTATTTTAGAACGTTGATGGTGTGCCAAATTGATCAGAGACAATTTAGGCGTGTCAGTATTCGGTACATTGCAGCTCAACCGAAGAGGTTCATGGTACCAATGGAAAAACTGCCAGGTTGGGTGCCAAGTTGAGCTGCCCTGCGCATGGCAGTTGAAGCAAAAGTTTATGGTAAGGCCCCTGGGTATATTAAAATTTCTAGAAAATCAAAATGGCGGCTTTTTGGCGCCAAAACGTATGTTATCAAAAATATTTTTCACTCAAACTTATCGAGTAGGGTATTAAAATGGAGGAAATTAGGAGGAGATTACAATAATATATACATGTCATATCATAACAAATAGTATAAATGATTAAAAAAATAAAAAAACCCTACTGCCACTGTAAATTACCAACCCATTAATTTTTTTTCGGTTCATGATTGGCAAATGGGTACCGCCTGCTATCAAACTTATTTCAATCTTTTCAGTGGCAGTCGGGTTTTTATTTTTTTAATAATTTGTTCAATATATAATTGGTCCGTCAATTGACTACACCCCGCTGGATGATAAAAAGCTGAGGTGCACTCCAGAAGATACGGACCACCATTTCTGATGCAAATGAGCTTAAAATGGTGATCCCTAACGTGACGGCTTCATCAGATGCCTTTCCACATACATACAATCCCGCCTTTATCCCCGGAGGGTTAGGCAGAGGTGAATTAACACCCACGTTTCACCAATCATTGTATTAGGTCCCACGTAATAGGGGGTGAGCCTATTGCTTTTTTACGCCGCGCTTGAAGTACCCGGGACTGTAGGAAGGACTGCATGAACACATCTGTGAATATCGGTAGGATTGAAGTAGGTAGTTGGTAGGGTTAAATGTAATGATGTATTAAATTTATCATTGGTTAGATGGCAGTCGCTTCGCAGAAAACATAAAAGTTCGCCCTTTTCGCAGTTAGATTGAAAAGCCAATTGAGCTGAGAAAAAGTTCGGTGGATAATGAGTTGATTCTCCAAATTCTGATAATCATCACTACATATAAAACAAAGTCGCTGTCGCTGTCTGTCCGTCCCTATGTATGCTTAAATCTTCAAAACTACGCAACGGATTTTGCAGCGGTTTTTTTGAATAGATAGAGTGATTCAAGAGGAAGATTTATATGTATAATACATGCATAATATTGTGGAGAAACACCGATTAATTTAGAGATATGCAGCGGGAACGGGATCGGAAAATATGGCGCTACGAAGTTCGCCGGGTCAGCTAGTTTAGAATAATTAAGGTTCTAGATTTGCTCGTGATTACAGGGTTTTGTTTAAAAGGAGAATATTATTCAGAAGCACTAATCTGTCTTGTATATACTGTTTATAATTAGTTGTAGAGTGATTGACGGACAAGCTCACCTACTGTATGACCTTAGTTACGATTCTAATATAATATGCTAATTACGAGTATATCTACTTTTTGTACTCACTTTCAATGATCTGCGTTGCTTGACGTACAAGTATCGTCATCATAACGATTTCCAAGTTACGACTATTTGCATTTTAGACCCCGATTTCCAAATTGTTTTTGATTGGGACGGTGGCTTTTCACGGAGCGACTGTCATCTTACCTCCCAATTCTGAGAGGAAATCCTGTGCGAGAAGTTCGTCCGTTGTTTACACCAACTAGTATATGAGGTATGCTTGGTGCCAATCGCTAAAAGGGACAATGATACAACAGTCTAGAGTGGATACAATTTTTCGAACTTACGTAAGAAAACGCGAACAGAATATACATGTTTGTTAATTTTTGAATATTTTCTCAGAAAACGTTTTGATTCTATTATACTTGGTGAGAATAGGTATGTCGAGATGTTTATGAGCAATTTGTGTCTTTTAAAAGTATCTATAAATAGCGACAGTAGCTCAGTGGTTATGTAGTTTGCTTTATGATTAAGAGTTCTTGAGTTCGTTTCCTAGTATTACACTACTGATGTGAACCCATTACTACGACAAGTACCGACTACTAGTACCAGCCTCTCTAGACAAGTGGCAATTCGGGACTGACAAGTATTTCACAACAAGACATTGTAGGTATGGTTACGAGGGAACCTACCTACAGCACGATCAGCCTCCTCCATGGAACCACAGGTGCATCTATGGGGTTCACACACCCTGCTACCCAGCGAAGAGCCACTGCCACACGCAGAGAGACATCGTCCAATATAGTGCCCAGATGACGGCAGTGCGTGCAACCATGCCCTAGCCTCTGGCTGGGACACAGCCAGCAGTCTCGCCCGATCCACCCCAGCTACAGTCTCAAAACGTCTTCCGTAGGCCAGTCTGACTCCCACCTCTCAAAATTATTGGTATTAACAGTGGTAAGGGGTGAAAATCTTGAATAGGAAAGCCGGTGGAAAAATCTTTTCCTTATAGAACACCACGGTTCTCTTTGCAAGCCGGCAGGAATCATGTTATAGGGACTCCTCGCCACTGCCTATTAACATCATTTTGAGTACTTTACTAGTCAAGATGGGTCATTTCTATCGAGTCATTAGGTGCGAGTTGGCAATTTTCGATTTTATTTTATTGTTTGTCGTCAACTCTCGCGCATGTTAAAGTACAGTCAGATAAAAAGAAACGAAAGGAGAAATGAAATAAGAACTAAATCGATCTGATGCTGACTGTACACGAAATCATAACAAAACAATGAAGCCAAATCGATTAAGATACCAACGAGTGAAATAAGTTTACGTATGTAATATATTGAAATGTCAAAATATGCGCGCTCATGAAGAAATACAAGTTTGACTTTTAAAGTTTAATTTATAGAATTTTGAATTCTTTCAATTTCTGTCTACAACTTTTGATTTATAGATGAAACTAGCTACTCGCCTCGGTTTCACACAGGTGTGAAAGGTACCATTTTTATTTTATCACTCATAAAAATATTTGCAATGAGCAGGAATCGAATCCGTGACTTCTGACGTAAGATTCGAATGAATTACTAATGGTAGTAATTCATTCGAATCTTTGTCCTGTCTTTGTCCGATTTTCTATGGAGAAAATCGAACAAATTCTATGTACTTTTTTTCGTTTGCGTTTGAAGTTAAGTTTGTAAAAGTTGTAAAAGTCTTTTCAGAGACTTTGCCTTCAGCTTACCATCAGGCGAGGTGAAGTCAAATTGACGTGTCCTATATAAAATTTTTTTTAAAAAGTTTGACTCTAATTAAATTTTATGTACAGTCGACGAGGAGATGCGGTTACACCTTTACATAATAAGGTGTAAGGTGTATCCGTATCTTTTTTGTGGACAGTATCTACCTGTCCTAGTCATGATTATATTTTTTGTGTCGAATCCCAGCCAAAGCCGTCTAGTAGATTTTGCTTGATTAACTAACAAACAAATTTACATTTTTAGTTTATTAATATTATTGCCTATATGATATTTATTAAGATATCGTCAAATAATTTCATTGAAACGTCAGATGATCTTATTTATTGATTTTTTATGTTAATTAATTAGTACATAAGTACATAGGGAGGAGTCGGTAGGACTAATTTACGTTTACATCACTACATTATTATAAAACAAAGTCGCTGTCGCTGTTTGTCCGTCCCTATGAATGCTTAAATCTTAAAAACTACGTAACGGATTTTGAAGCGGTTTTTTTTAATAGATAGTGTGATTCAATAGGAAGGTTTATATGTATAATACATGCATAATATTGTAGAGAAACACTGATAAATCGGGATCAGAATACCACGCGGGCGGAAAATATGGCGTTACGAAGTTCGCCGGGTCAGCTCTTAGTTCTACTATTATAATGCCCGCGGCACCGTGTGAAATTGATCCCGTTTTTGTACCCATTATTAGCCACTGCTAGGGTGAAGTCCAAATTATAAGATGGTTAGCACAACAAAAACACAATATTTCAATGTAAGTATGGTTCCAAATTGAATCATTCAAGTTTATGTGTCTGTGCGTGAGCTCATGAGCAGACAGCGTCATGTCATAATATTTCGTTACAGCAATGCGACGCTGAGTCATCAAAATTGAACAAGTGTGAAATTAGGCTTCGCGGAATTTTATAAACAAAAATCATGGCCTTGAAATATTTACCTTGGTTATTATTCATTTTTGGATTATTAAAAAAAATTGTCTTAATAAAAGATCGTGTGGATAATATACTAATGATATTCTAAAAAACATTCATTTCTTCTAAAAAATTTTTGAATGTGGATAAACATACTCAAATTTTTTTTTTCAATAGGTACATCTATAAGCAAAAAGCGTAAGCCATCTGACATCTGAATTGAACATAGTGACCATCATTCTTGAGACGTCACCAGTTCACCCTCAGGCGGATGAAGTCATTATATTGACATAAGGCTGTAAAATTGTAATAAATGCACGAACGTCATACCTATTTATTGGTTAAAATGAAGGAAGCTCCTCTTATGATGAGCACATTTGCATTTATTAATCTGGTAAAATGAATAATATGCATAAGTAATGAGGTTGTCTATGTACTTGTGTAGCGTGTGAACTACTAATAGGTACCTACTGATCATCAACTTAAGGTTGTTCCGGGTTGCTTCATAGACTGTCGCCTTGGAGTCCAGGACTGTGGCGTTTTGCTCCAAGTTCCAACTTGGCACAAATGTTCTTTGGTTTGAAACACAACTTTTGTCGGGAGCTTTTTTGATACGAGGGAAAATGGAAAAGAAAAGGGGATAAGTTTGCTGTCGCGTCATTTATGAACAGATCTTGATGATTTTTGACTGGAACATGAGTTCTCACAGATTGTTGTGAAGAAAAACATGCCTCGTAAAGGTGAACTTTTTTAAGCATATCTACCATTTAAATTTGTTTACCTTTAAACACCCAGAAAAAGGTAAGGCAAAGGGTGCTCGTGAGGTCTACTGTTCGCAGAACTACTAGTTTAGTAATAGCCTTATTCTCAATAAACTTTGCCAATAAGGTTTTAAATTACATTTTTACATTAATTTGCAAGTAAATCCCAAATTTTATTAGGGAGCTTGTTGTAAAAGGCGTAAAATCCACTACCTCTACTTTCTAGGTACATACCATCTAACCACCACAACTTGATTTCTCGAAATACTGTAATTAGACCAGGTTGACACTTTTGAAGCCTCAAACTACCCGTAACAATTACCACAGATGTTCGCATGGCAACCGGAGCCAACGGGTTAACGTGCTCTCCGAAGCACAGATTGGTCAACCGTCCGATGACTGATCTGACTAGTAGGTACTGCTTAACCATGTTAGTTGCTAAATAGTACTCGGTTACTGAACCACGAGCCCCTATTCCTACTAACACTAACTGTGACAAACTATGACCCTTGGGAGTATTTCCTAATATGGACTTCCTAAATACTTGTCCAACTTTGTCCGTTAGTCCTTCGAGATTCATTACTATTAATGATAGCCTTGTTTAAAAGTTATTGGCTTAATTTGACAATAATTATTCTTATTCTTGAGTTTATAGACCTCGTACACGGTTGTCATACGAACGTCTATGGCAGTCGTCACGGCTAGTTGGAGCCCTAAAAAGTTCGACTAGTGTAACTACAGAACTTCGAAATAGCCAAATGTTTGTGGAAGCATTCGTCTCACGGACAACACCTAGCCTAGTCCACGAACGACTTGGAAGTATCTCTACCCTACAAAATACCACGGCCATAATAATCTCATGTTGTGTTCCCGGCAGTGCAGAAGACAATGACAATCCTTTGATCTTCCAGAAGCTTGTCATCAGGCCATGTGCTTATCTGCCACCTAAAAAAATCGCTGTGGATCAGTTGTACTACTGATTAGTACAACTGGTAGTACAAATGATACATTATTGTATCATTAGTACTACTAAAAAAAATACAAGCAGTTTTCTTTGGGTAAATGTCGTTGTAATTTCTTTGCACAGATCTTTGTCATGAGTCATGACCCAGCACCTTGATAAAAGAAGAACCTTTACACAAATGACTTAAGCATTAATTTCACATTCGTTTCCTAATAATCGATTACCAACAGATATTCCGTCCATATATTCATATATTATGAGGTAACATCTTCAGCCATTGCTTCGCGGCGTGCTAGTCCAATGCCATATACCACCGATGGTATTGAGGCGAGTTATAAATAACCAAATTATGTGATGCTACTGTTTAGTCGGAAGTGGGCTTGTACTCGTAGAGCTATGGGATTTTTTCATGGTAAAAAAATCAAGTGGAAATGTACGGTTCTTCCAGGTGGACTAACTATTACCGGAAGCGGGGTGAATAGGGATCTAAAGGTGAATAGGAATGTAAAGGTGAATAGGGATCTAAAGGTGAATAGAAATAAAATGGTTAGCTAAATTTTATTATGAACTAGTTCAATGTAATAACAGAATCGATTACGATCGGAAAAAATAAAATGCTCAGACGGGACTTGAACCCGCGATCAGTCCCTTACAGGGAGCATGCTCTTACAACTGAGCTACCGAGACAAGCTTTGATTGTTAAGAAAAAAAAAGCGGAATCATCAAATTTTTGGTAATATGCCTACTTATAAATGTATAAAGGGAATTATTTAAAAAAAATCTAATATACGTTTAATCTCTAATTCATCCCTTGATCCGTATTCACCCCGGTTTATCCGGAACCTAACAGCCAAACGAGCGTATTTTTAAGAGTTATGAATCGCGTTATTTCGATCGCTACGTTAGATTTCAACGTGTGAACCAATGTATGTGGCAGAAATAAAAAAACCGAAATTACGCAACTTGCAACTCAAAAAGTTGCGCTGGTTTTTTTTTGCCTTCTTCTTCTGCCTAGCGTTAATTCTCAATCGCATCCGAAGCTTTCACCTCGAGTCTGGGGTCCGCTTTACCTGTCTTACCTGCGGATTTGGCTGGAACTCGATATTTTCCGTGAGGCGACTGCCATATGACCTTCACAACCCAATGGTGACATTAGGCGATATTGAAGCATTGCAGCTAGACCGTTGTTGTTGGTTGGATAGATGTTCGTATGACAACCGGGACCGACGGCTTAACGTGCTCTCCGAGGCACGACCAGACCAATGCAAATACCCATATTCATGCATACAAATATTTGCACTGAGCGGGGATCGAACCCGCGCCTCCTGCGTAGCGTTTCAGTTTAAAGGCTTCCACATCCTTAGTTTCCTCGGACATAAACTTCAGGAATATCGTCTTTGTAGATTTGATTAGGTATGGCATCATAGGGACCCTACATGCTAGCGGTGTATTCCTCCCAGTTCTACCACTCTACTCCGCTGGTGTTATTGTTTTTCGCAGGGCACCACTAAGACAAGCATACCGCTGCTTAAAGTCCACAACATCAAGTGATAAGGTACCACTGTCCTGAAACAGCTGAAAGGCAAAAAGGCGCAAGAGACATCGATTTTTCAAAGAGAAAAGCTTCTAAACACTTTACATCATAATACTGCCGATATTATCAAGAACTTTAAAGTTATTGAACTTGTGAACTAGACAAACAACATCGTTATAGGTTCAATTTGAATTTAATACACAATATTTATCTATTCATTGTTCTCAATAGACAGACATGACTTAGCTATTAACCTTTACCCCGCGTTTACATACTGCCGCTCGCATTGCTCATCGCCTTGCCGGCAATATTCACGCGAATAATGCCCTAGCATTCAAACACTCGCATCATCGCGATGTTCATCGCGTTGCCCCGCATACAGTATACAGTATTCGCCTTGCGATGGAGATGGACGACTTTAGTTAAGTGGACACCTAACCGAATGCAGTATAGGCATTTTATTGAGCTAGGCTATCTACTTAGATACTTAGCTAGTAGGTAATCAGGCTAATTTGGTAGGTAGGTAGGTACCTACCTACCTACCTATTTTAATTTGGTAGGTAATTAGGCTAATTTGGTAGGTAGGTACCTACCTACCTACCTATTCTAGTTTGGTAGGTAGGTACCTACCTACCTACCTATTCTAGTTTGGTAGGTAGGTACCTACCTACCTACCTATTCTAATTTGGTAGGTACCCTGGCTACCTGTTTGGTAGGTATACTTAGGCTAATTTGGTAGGTAGGTACCTACCTACCTACCTATTCTAATTTAGTAGGTAGAGGTACCTACCTACCTACCAAATTAAAATAGGTAGGTAGGTAAATTAGGCTAATTTGGTAAGTAGGTTACCTACCAAATTAGAATAGGTAGGTAGGTAGGTACCTACCTACCAAATTAGTATAATTTCCTACCAAATTAAAATAGGTAGGTAGGTAGTACCTACCAAATTAGCCTGATTACCTACCAAATAGGTAGGTAGGTAGGTACCTACCTATTCTAGTTTGGTAGGTAGGTACCTACCTACCTACCTATTTGGTAGGTAATCAGGCTAATTTGGTAGGTACTACCTACCTACCTACCTATTTTAATTTGGTAGGTAGGTAGGTACCTACCTACATACCTATTCTAGTTTGGTAGGTAGGTACCTACCTACCTACCTTTTATATACATATGTATTACCTATATTATTTAATTAGATCCGTAGCAAGCATTTCAATAAATTCTATTGATTTTTCGTTGGACCATTCGATTGGTTGCGTCATTGTCATGATAATATATTCGAAGTAATCCTGTGACTGTGACACGCGCGTACACAACGAGCGCTCGATGCGAAGTGTGCGCGACGCGAGTATGTGAATGCTTCATCGCGCTAGTATTGCCGCTCCTTCTCGCGCCGCCACCAAGCCGACACTCGCAGCAACATACGCGGCAGTACTCGCGGTATGACGAATATACCATTCACACCACGTCCCTGCCCACTTCTCTCGCCACTTCCCTCGCTCTGCCGCGAGTATGTAAACGAAGCATTAGGTACAATCGATACATCGCACCTAATTCCGTTATTTATTTTAGTACGACACAATAATTTTAACTATAAATATGATGGTAAAATGCTGTAGCTGTGATATTAATTTATACATTTATAGTTCAAATGACTTAGTGCGATACCGATGTTGTTAGTGGAAATTGAAGCAATATAAAAATCAGTAGTGCAAAAGAAATATTGTGAGTTGTTCTATATCGGAATATTACGAGTACGTGGGACGGGCGAACTATGGTTTACAATAAATATATAAATCGAATTTAAACTGTTAAGTTAGTTACATCACGTCAGTTATCTACTGAATAGATTCGAATCTACAGTTGTCTGATCACTAATCTTATGATTTATACGTCTATCGATTGAAACAACAATACATGTTATATTTAATATTAGCGGCCGGTCGCGACACTCGCGACTTCGTACGCGTGGAGTTCGTTTTACCTCTACAGAGGTAAAGTTTCGTAAAATCCGTTCTTAGCAGATTTCTATACCATATTAGGAACCTACCTGCCAAATTATAAATTTGTAGATGTTATAGTTTCTGACATTTCGTGATTAATCAGTGAGTAGTATTTCGCTTTTATAATATACTAGCTGTCCCGGCGAACTTCGTACTGCCATATTTCTCCCGTTCCCACTGCACCTATTTTCTCATCCTTTAAACCTTCCCTGGACACCCACGAATATTTCAAGACTAAAATTAGCCAAACCGATTCAGCAGTTCTTGAGTTATAAAATAACAACGAAAAGTGGCATTGATTTTTATATATTAGACTAGCTGTCCCGGCGAACTTTATACCGCCATATTTTTCCCGTTCCGCTGCACCTATTATTTCATCCTTTAAACCTTCCCAGGACACCCACGAATATTTCAAGACTAAAATTAGCCAAATCGATTCAGCCGTTCTTGAGTTATGAAATAACAACAAAAAGTGGCATTGATTTTTATATATTAGAGAAGAGAAAATAGAGATGAAGTTCTGTTCTCTGCCTGTACTGTGGCTAATGATATTGCTTTTATAATTTTGTAGTCACATTACCATATGGGAAGCTTCCAACCTTGTCTCAAATTGCGTAACAGTTCTCACGGCTCGCATGTATGAAAATAACCATATTGAACTGAATTAACTAACACAAACTTATAGAGGAGTATTGGACAGAAAGTCTCATTAGTTACATTAAAATAAAATTTCCAAATAATGTAACTACTTGGAACAAAAATGTTCAACTAGTTACATCAATGTAACTACAATGTAACTAGTGGGAATAGAGCGTTATATTTAGATTGTTACTAAAGTTCCTAGGTTGTTTGAGGTTACACTTCTTTTATTGTTACTGTGAGAAGAAAATAGACACCTATCATTAGCCTCCTAGCGAATTGTCCGCTTACGTTCAAAGTTTACCCTTTCGAACACAGAATCTGTGATAAAAGCGACTGCTACGACCTGACTTACTAACTTACTAACTTTGAAAGAAAAGCCTGCGCTAAGGCGTCCGACTAACAAGTAAGGTTGGGCATTGATAGGGCACCATACATCCTATAGATGCTTAGAAACGGTGAGAGATCTATCTCTATCATTCTCCTGCCCTCATCCCATATGTATTTTATTCATCTTGTATGCATCTCAACAGTCACACATAATAATATATCTAAGAGGAGATAAATGGACCGTGTGGAAAATGATAATATGGCTAATGGCTCCTCTACACGTAAACAGATTCATCTGTGGATGGTAGCGGCGGACGCGTCCGCCGATGACACCCTCAAGAAGATAGACACATTCCCTTGTTTGTAGCCGTTCATTTCTATAATGCCTTCCTTACGACATAACTATTATCTCTACGCCTACATATCCGAGGGAAGACAAACGATTTCTTCCTGACTTTCTTCTTACTGTAAGAGTCCTGTATAATATACAATGACAGTGGATGTACAGAGGCGTACCAACATCCAAATCCAAAGCCGGGAACTGTACCCACCCATATATTTATGATGTCATTTTACGTTTAATTTTTTTAAATTCAATAACAACCTGTGCGGATCGTGTGCGGCTCATTTTTAGTCCACTTTACATAGATGGAATAGACATTAACGTTTACATGTGTAATGTAAAAATAATTTATATTCAACTCGTGCGCATTAATATATTTTCAACAGTTGACAATTTCTGTATGCATATGAAAAATAAATTATACCTTTACGATAGATATTAAGTTTATGATTATACCAGTAATTTAAGTTTAACACGGATCTGTGAATGAGAAACGGTCACCGTGACTTATGACCGTTTGAGTAGAATATATCATCAAGAACCAAGCGGCTCGGCGACTCCTTCTCCTGCCCCACCACTATGACCTGGAATTCCTTACCGGTACACGTGTTTCCCTCTTCCTACAGTCCCGGGTCCTTTAAAGTAGCGGGGCGTGAAAAAACATCTGATGAGGCCGTCAAGCTGAGTGCCACCATTGTAACATGGTACGTTTTTATAATGGTAACCCACTTTTCCGAGACTTTGTCTTCAGGCGAGGTGAATTCAAATTGACGTGCCCTATATAAAAAAAAACATTGCTTTTACGGGAGCGACTGACATTTGATCCCCAAGCAAGAGAAGACAGGAGTAAGATGATGCTTTACTGTCAGTCCATGCCACCAAAAATAGATGTAAAAGGAAAATTGGTCTCACATTTTGAATTGATACGAGAAAGTGTGCGCACGCGCGTCCATAAAACTATCTTCACACCGAATATAATTTCATAACGGTCAATTTTGAAATGGTGACTCACAGAACTTTGTAGAATATGAATGAGAAACGTTATTGCTACAGGTAAAGGCTAGAGCAGGTTAGCATATTGCACGGTTAAGCAATACTAGTCAGGTCAGTGTTAGGATGGGTGACCGTTAACACATTGAGACCCGTCTTGCTTCAAGGAGCTTGTTAAGTCGTTGGTCGTGGTTGACCTCAAGATCGCGAAGTCGACTCTTTGCCACTAAGCTTTTTTTTTTGTTATACCACTTAGGTGGCAGACAAGCACACGGCCCACCTGATGGGAGAAGTCATCACCGTGGTCTATGGCCGTATGCAACACCAGGGGTGTCACACTCGCGCTGCCGACCCTGAAGAAATCTTCCAATGCCCTTCTTTTAGAACCCCATATTGCTATCATAGCAGCGCATCGTAAAAGCATTTATCCAGTTCATCCTAAAAGTTGCACGCTGACGCCTATTTCCTTTCAGGGTAAGCAGAGACGACAGCCCGCCATTTGACTCTATCCTTACATACTTCAGGAGCTTCCTCTACTGTCAATAATCTTTTCATACAAAAAGTTTGTGAAGGTTTATTATTCAATCACGCTCTTAATGGCTGAATGGATCTGGTTGAATAACACATGGGCTTTTTTATCCCGAGAAGAGGTTACTATGGTTTGCGGGAATAGGACCCACATTACACACGGGCGAATCCCAAGGCAATATCAAGTTATAGAATCAAGCTATCTTTTTTTTATCGTGCGAAAAATTCTCACAGATGCCCCTCTGCCGGCTCCGGCGGAGGGGCAGGAGGTTATGTCGGACTTGAACCGAATAAAACGCACGCCATCTGTGGGCCGTCGTCGGTTGCCGAAGGTGAAGTAGTCGTAGACGAATCCCTCGTAACGCGGCCGACCCTGGACCATATGAATCAAGCTATATTGATCACAATGATTTTCTACTTTATTTTACTACTTTTTACCTCTTGCAAAACCCATTTTTCTCTCTCCAAATTCTTAGAATACGTCACTATATCCTCCTCCACTTCAAGGTGTGAGTAACCCGAAGGTCAAACCCAGTCACCTCCAAAAAGTGTGTCTCAATATGACGTAAATATTGCACGAGTTATGAATGAAACGAACAAGCAATCATTGATTGGTTATCACAATTAACGCCGTGCTGTGAGTCGAACGCACATCAGTCATTGTCGAGAATGGTGACATGACTTAAAATCTGCAATTTTGAGTTCTGTGTGCAGAATCAACGACCTCATGAGTCCTCACTAATAACACAGTTAACGAATGAACGAACGAACTGTCATAGAAATTCGTTCTACTGTGCTATTATCATAAAGATGCTAAAATAAGTTTTGTTTTATTTAATCCGTCAATTTGCACCCCGCTAGATGGTAAAAAATAGGGTGAAGGTCAAAAGAAACGGGTCACCATTCCAGATGCTGTCAATCTTAAAATTTTGGTCCTTGTCTTGACGACCTAGACAGATGCTTTTTACGCCCCGTTGAAAGAACCCGGGTTTTTTTAAGAAAAAATGAGTGGGTATAGCCTTTCTGTACGTTTCTTGAATCATCTTTACTATGATATCGTTATGCCTGGTTGTATTCGAAGCTTTCATCTTGGAGCTCGAGCTTAGACTTATTCGATTTTTATGGGAGCGACTGCTATTTTTATACCATTTAGGTCGCAGATAAGCACTAGGCCTACCTGATGGAAAGTGGATACCGTGGACAATGGACGTATGTTACATTAGGGGCCTTACACTCGTGCTGCCGACCCTGATGAAACCTTCAAATGCCCTTCTTGAAGAACCCCATATTGTAGTCGCTTGGGAAAATCACAGCAGAGAGAGTTCATTCCACAACTTGAGCGTGCGTGGGATGAAGTGTCTTTCATATCACACAGTGCTCACCGTTTCCCGTCGCAATATATGTTAGGATGAACTTACTAATAGGAAAGCCTTATTATAACGTGATTGGGCTCTAAAAATCTTGGTGGGACCCCAAAACCCACTATAACATTTATATAATAACTCTGATATTTTAAAGCTAAAGTCACACAATTCTCTTCGCATTACTGTTGAACTTGAATTCATCAGGCAATTTGAAATGTAATGATAATTGCGCCTTAGAAGTTGTTTACGTTTGAACAAATTGACTGCGACTGATACACGTCCTTCAGATAACTAGTAGTTTTAGAGGTTTAGAGGCTAGTTGCTAAGGTGCAAGTGGATGAGAGGTCGCAGGTTTGAATCCTGAATACTCCTGGCTCAAGCAATTTAACGTAGTTAGGGGGTTTTACTAGGAAAAAAATATGTAGGGTGGAATTTTTAACCGCACTCGCAGGAAAAGTTCTATTCTTGAGCCATGCTGATATTATAAATGCGAAAGTAACTCTGTCTGTCTGTTTGTTAGGTGGGCTGTGGTTTGGGCGAAAGAAACAAACCACTGAACCGATTTTGACAAAAATTGGTACAGAGGTAGATGCTCTGCGAAACATAGAATATGTTTGGTCGCGATAACCGACATCCACGCGGGTGGATGAATATATAGAAAATATTACTCAATGCAGACACACAGTTTTTTTTAATATAAACAAAGTTCATTCAAAGTTTTAATATCATTTCCTAAATAGTAAGCATAATTAAATATTTAGCAGCACATTTTGACCAAATCATTAATCGATCCTACGCAAAATTGTAAATATTACCATTTATATTATGTGTGTTAAACATGTGACATTACCGTAAATTCGTTCCTAAGTGCTCCATTTTAAGTAAATGTAGACTTTTCTGTGTAACCTAGAACCTCAAGGAGAGCAGTCGCATTCATAACCAAAGCACCAAGAACACCATTACCTTCAAAATAAACGCACAATATTCAATACAATTACTCTTTCTAAGCACTATATGCAAATATGGCAACCCTTTCGCAATAATAACACCAACTAAAATGAGATTATGACCATTGAAAAAGCTCATTACTTACATTTTACACATTCGCGCCTATTTTAAGTTCAAGGTTTGTGTAAACGTACGGAGTGTGGCGATATTTGAACGGATGTTAAATGTAACTTCTTAATAATCTTGCTCCACGGGCCCGATTGACCTCTGCTCATCTTTAGGTATGCTATAAACTACAAGCTATGCTATAAACTACAAGCTATGCTATATACTGCAAGCTATGCTATATAGTGTACGCTACGCTGTATAATAACTACCTATTAGATCTATCCTTTTACAAGTACAAAATGAACTTGGGCAGCTCAACTTGGACTATTTTAACACTCCCGGTACCTATTCTATATTTTATTTGTTTTGTGATACTATAAAAAGTCAAAAAGAAGAAATTATAATGATATCACAGCGTAGTCGCCTTTTTAGAGCTGAGTAATTGTTCTCAGAAAATATGTAACATAATGCTTGTAAACACCAACAAAGGATTTTCTCTGTCATTTGTGAACCAATTTAAGAGATTTTATTTCAAATTTTGGGTGTTAATTCACCTTTACCTAACTCTCCGGAGATAAAGGCATAATTATATGTAGGTATGTATTTTAAATTCATATTATACTAGCTGCCCCGGCGAACTTCGTACCGCCATATTTTCGGCCCGCGTGGTATTCAAATCCCGTTCCCGCTGCACCCTTATCACTTAGGGGGATGAAAAATAGATGTTGGCCGATTCTCATAGATACCGGATAAGCACAAAAAAGTTTCGGAGGAGTTCGATTACGCACATCCGTGACAGAAGAATTTTATATATTAGAAAGATTTTGATGCATGTTTTTTAATTTGCATAGTGTATCTTAAACACTGGAACACGAACCTGTGACGTGAGCACATTACCAATATGCCAAAGCAGTTAATTATCGCATTATTTATGTGTGCCATTTAGTGCACACGTTAGAAAGGACACAGTTGCCAAAATTTTGCTTTTTAAGGATTTATTATTTAGATGACAGAGCGAGACGGAGCGGCGACAAGCCTTAAAGCTCAATGAAATTTATATTTGGAGTGTCTCTTTATTGTGATGTTTGGGGCCCCACCGAACTAATTAGGTTCTAAACCAACCTGCTGATTGAATAAAGAGGCTTTGAGGCAGGCTTTCTTTTCGGAGCTAGGGGGTCAGATAGAAGTCGCACCCTAAAAACCAATGTAAACCGAATTATGGAAAAGAAGAGAGCAGGCCAGGCTGCTATGTGTAAGTTTTGGAGGCATATTGCAAAGTTTATAAGTCATCATAGTCATTAGAGTTCTCACACACATGTAGCCACGTTTCGATGAAGACTAGAACATCATTCAATTTATTTATTGATTATCATTTTTCGTAACCATTTAGGCAATTATAATTGAATTTCGTGTGGAAACAACTTAGTCAATCAATATCTTTGTGTCATGAAGACCTAGGACGCATTCGGAGGAGGTAGGACACGACGACGGTTTCGGAGGAGGTAGGACACGATGGTATTTTCGTCACAATCGAGTAGTCCGACTGGGGAAGTACCTCCGCCCTATATAATACCGCGGCTAATAATAACCTCGTGTTGTGTTTCTGGCAGTAAGTAGGGTAGCCAGAGCGGAGGTCGCAGAATGACCTCCGTCTCCCCCCCCCCCCATGCAGGCCACGGCGGCGGCGCGCATTGCGTGCCTCCCCATACCCGGTGGCGAGTTGGGGACTCCGTGGTGGCCCTCTTCCGGTGTGGGGACACCGGAAGAGGGCCAGATCGAGAGATATGGCCCTGGGTCGGCCGGGGTGCGAGGGATATGGCTATGACAATCTCACCTCCGGCAACTGACGACCCACAGAAGGCGTGCGTTTTAGTCGGTTCGAGTCCGACATAACCTCCTCCTCCGGCCCCGGTGGGGGAGGTATCCGTGGGGATTTTTCGCACGATAAAAAAAAAGGGTAGCCAGAGCTCACTGGAGAAGTTTTGTGCTGTCAGTGGGAAGAACAAAAGCTTGTCCAATGTCCAGCTTGTCTGCGTCGCTGACGGCACAGAATCTCTTTGTTCTCAAAGGGTCGGCAGCATTCTCCTGATGTTGCATGGTAACCACCTTTCATCAGGTGAGCCGTGTGCTTGTCTACGACCTAAGTGGTATAAAAAAATACTATTGTTGGCATATAAAGACTTGTTTCTATCTTATTCTTCATTCAATCACCAATTCAACTTCACCAGATGCATCTAATGCTGCCAAGACCTGCTAATATTAGACTTTTGACTTTTATGAGACGGTCTGCTGTCTGACCCCACCCCCCTTAACCCTGAGAGTAAAGCATACACCACAACCACATCAGTCAATTATTAATAATACCAGTTTGTAGGTTTAGGTCTCAAAAATATGGATGTGACCTCATACCTCAAATTAAGTATCTTGTGCCTAATATGCGTTTATACATAGGTACATACATATAATCACAGAGTCGAATCAACACCCACATTTCGCCAATCATTGTATTCGGTCCCACGTAATAGGGGGTGAGCCTATTGCCGTATTCCGGGCACTATTGTTGACTCGAGCCGTGCATCTGAGGCTGAGTCGTGGCTGTATATATTATCTGTCTGGTGTTAAACAGCCCTATCCCTTAGTCGCCTTGTACGACACCGCATGGGAAAAGATGGGGTGGCCTAAGTTCTACTCTGCTGGGAACCACGTTGTGCATTTATGTAAACTTGTGACATGAATATTAAAAAAATGCTTTTATGTCTCAAATCGTACAGTAGGATGAAGGTTAAAACTGTTAGAGTTATAATAATTTACGATGTTGATATTTGCGACATAATCACTGGTTTGGATCTATAACATCAAATAAAGATGTATCTTAATTATGTATTTGGTTCGAGAGCCAATATTATTTTTATTTAGAGTCACAGACATATAGTACGCTACTAGAACAACCAAAAAATAATGCACATAATAGCAAAATAAAAACAATTTCAATGAAGATACCTTACGAGTTAAAAATCCAGATCTAGGCATTGACTCGAAGAAGAAGAAGTAGATTTATAATAAATGTCTTTCTTGATACTTTTCAGATATATTCTTAATCACACACACACGCACGCACGCACGCACGCACGCACGCACGCACGCACGCACGCACGCACGCACACACACACACACACACACACACGCGCGCGCGCGCACACACACACACACACACATTCACAATCTTAATACTTTTCAAACATAGTCCTTAAAATGACAAAAGCCGTCGCCCCAAGATGGTAGTATAGGAGAATTAGGATCGTTAGCTCAATAGTCAGAGCATTTCCCTTGTAAGGGACTGGTAGCGGGTTCAGTCCCTTCTTCCCATCTTAATCTAGATCTTTGGTAGTAGTACATGAAGTGAAATCTAAAGGAATTATTTTTTGGATCTTTGAAGGTTTTTCTTAATAGTTTTCGCGCGTTGGTAAAGGCACTGATTTAAAAATGTGTATGTACAAAATTCAATATCACACACACATCACACATCTATGTCTATTGATATCGGTGTCTATTTATAATATTTCGTCGATAAAACACACCACGCATCGATGATCACTTTTGTAAAATAACCTAAGTAATCAACGCAGTTTTTTCGGAAACCATTGTAAAATGAAATTTGGGACAATTTAATTTTTTTGAATATGAAGTCGTGTCAAAAAGTTTAAAAAGTAAAAAAAAATATGCTTGTGGACGTGTTTTTTTTTTACTTTTGCAAGACAACTTAACTCTTGTCCTGCGGCCACCATCTTAACAAAAGGGATACAAATGGTATTTACGTTATTCTGGGCAAACTATTGATGTCACAGATCAAAAAAAATCGTTTTATTGCAAATTAAACTCTCAATAACTGATTTTTTTTGTATTTATTATTTTTCTAACAATTTTCTATAGTGTATGGGATGCTGCCCAACCTCACCTGCGGCGGTATTGATATATTTGGAGCCGCCATACATCAAAACATCAAAATAGGAAAAACTCTATTTTTAGATACTTTATTGCGATTTCGAGGATAATTAATTAAATTAACATATTAATTACATTCGTGCCACATTAGGCGTCATTCATTATTAGTTTGAGGAGAAGAACACCATAATTATGGTGATTTGATGTTTTTTTCTTTTATGCAACAGACACCTAGAATCACGACTTGTGATGTCAATATAGAAGATTTATAATAGGTACATAATAGGAGTGATTAATAATTTTATTACGTTGTGTGGTTATTGAATTACACATATTATATAGTAGCCTCCGTGGCGTAGCGGTAGTGAACGCGGCCGCTACGCAGGAGGCGCGGGTTCGATCCCCGCTCAGTGTAAATATTTGTGTGAATGAAATATGAGTACATATTTGCGTTGGTCTGGTCGTGCCTCGGAGTCGTTACGGGTAGTTGGAGCCCTAAAAAATCCAAAAATAACGGTCTAGCTGTAAAGCGTCGATATCGCCTAATGTTAACATTGGGTTGTGGAGGTCAGATGACAATCGCTTCACGGAAAATATCGAGGTCTAGCCAAATCCGTAGTTAAGACTGGTAAAGCGGACCCTAGACTCCAAGCTGAAAGCTTCGGATGCGACTGGGAATGAACGATAAGAGGAAGAAGTTACAATTAATGTGCTCTATACGCGCAGTTCACGTTTCTTGGGTGTCTTTTGAGGATAACACGGGGTGCTATACTGCGGTTTATTACAAAACAATCCGCGGCGGCCAGAACTCGGCCAGTCTCGCGATTTAGGTCCAAGATACGTGTCCCAAGGTACACCCAGAGCACAGATTACCTAATAGTCCCAAGAGTCCCAAGGTCCCAAATCCCAAGGTACCCACTTGGTAGACAAGCACACGGCCAACCTAATGGGAAGTAGATTGTGGCAAAAGGACGCCCAGAGTTCTCATACGTGCTGCGGACCCAGTAAGAACCATCTAATGCTCTTCTTGCAGAAAGCTACACTATAGTCACTTGGAAAAACCACAGCATGGAGATCATTCCACAGCTTGAGTGTGCGCAAGATGAATATTATACAGGTACCTACTAGCTGATGCCCGCGGCTCCTCCCGCGTGAATATCGCTTAGTAGTGTCGCGTAGTGTGGTAAATTTTATCGCTGAGTCGAGCGTTGAACGCTGAGATAACTACAATTGCAATTTCGTCATCGACATAATACTACACGCATTCCGCGCTAAGTACCGGAAGAAACGAATTCCTCAGTCAATCACCTGTTGATATTTAAATCAAAATATCATCGCAAGTTCACAAGTTCGATGCACGAATAGATCTTATCAGCTTATTTGGGAATTTCATCGGAATTTGGACCTTAAGGGTAAGGCGCGAATTCAATACAATGATCTGAGAGTTCAAAATTACATGACCTTTATGTTGTTTAGATAAGACGGATGTACGTACTTTTTGGTGTTTTTTTGTTATATACCCGCCTGATGGCAAGCTTAGGTGCAGTCCAAAAAATAATGACCGCCAATACAGATACTGTCCCTAACTTTTCGTTTCCGTAAGTTGATTGGAAATATACTTACCTATGATTTTTAAATAGGTACCCTATAGGATTTCCCTTGCGAGTGCATGAACGTCGCTTATTGGATTGCGAGAACTTAGCAGTTTGAGAGGTGGAAGATTAATTATTTGATGTTAATTTTAATAATACCACGCGTTCCTGAGAAAATACTCTAGACGGACACGGAGACAGAACACGAAATGTGTGAAAACCTAAAAAGTAATGACGCGTTGTAATTGAATAAACAGGACAAGTAAATTGATAGAAACAAAATAATGATTTATGAGTCAACCTGTAATAAAATCTGAAATAAATCAATTGGATTTCATTGCGTGGTCACGAACTCACTATAAAGATAAACTTACTAGAGAACACGTAGGTAGTCATTTATAACAGCTAAAACTGAAGAAGTGGAATGGAATTAAATGTTGATCACCTATTCGGGTTACGTTATACAATTTACAGGTACAGGTTATATTTGACTCTAGTAGTCACAAGCCTGTGTAATCTGGGCAAACTTCGGACTGTTTAAAGTTATGTACAGTGAATTCCAGAAGTGCCTGGACAATTTGAAACTAAAATTTAACGTAGATAGTGGCTCCTCACACTATATATATTATAGACCTTAAGGTAGGGAGGGCATTATGAACTTTCCTGTACTTTTAAGAGGGCGACACCCACCTGTCAATCCGCATGTGTACCTGCTTACAAGTGAGGTTCATTCCGGCCCTAAAGGCCTTAATGGGAACTTATATACCCAGAAAGTTAGCATAATAAAATTGCTTCAAAGTCGGTTGTCTTTGTTTTCAACCTACTTTTTTCAATCCTGTTGCATTCATTCATTGTCAAAATATTTGATGCCATCAATCAAACGATCATAACAGTAATATACTACTATTGTATGCCTATATTAGCTAACACATTTCACCTGTTTCATAACAGTTGTACAATCTCCTATTTATCGATATTTACATCTCTTTGTTGAAACGACAATAGACGAAATCTAGCTGCAGGTTATTGGACAATACAATATATAACTTGTATTTACGCAATCATTCTATACTAATAAATGTTATAAATACGAAAGTAAATCTGTCTGTTACGATTTCACATCCTCAAGATTAACTCAGATTTTGATGTTTTTTTTACACCATCCAGGTGACAGACAAGCACACGGCCTACCTGATGGAAAGTGGCTACCGTGGCCTGAGGACGTCTGCTACACCAGAAGAGTCACACTCGTGCTGTCGACCTTGTAAGAATAGAGAGTTTCTATTGCGTCAGTGCAGAAGAAAAAGCAGGATAAGACTTTTATACAAAGATAGACTCTAGTCTATCTTTGTATAAAAGCTCTAGCTTGAGAGTACACGATTATACAATTGCAATAACAAAAGTGTCAATGGCACTTGAATAATTAAAACCACCAACTGACCACTCGGCTCTGTCCTGAGAAATCTCCGGCAAAAAAGTCAGCGGACTTTTTGTGGTTTATTTACAAACATTATTACTTAATCTTATAACAATATTTTGTTTGTTTTGCAATTCTCTTTAAATTGATTAATGCTTATAAAATTGATGAATAGCTTATTAATAAAATAACACCAATGAAAAGAAAAGCTTTATTGATAATTCGTACAGAGGTAACATTATCCGATAGATAATATCTTGCTGATCACTTTATAATGATCAGATCATAGGCGCCTATGAAGGTAATCCAAAAAAACAGACGTCCAAATTTATAATCTAATGAATTGAATTTAGATTTGACTTTAAGCTGTGTTATAATTTGTGTTCATTTGATGAAATACTTCTGCCTTGCAATAGTGGACAATACTGTCTTTACATGTTGTGATATTTTTTGTTGAACGGCCGACTAAATTCACTTGTTTCTTTATGGGAATATGTAGACATTATTTTCAAATACATACATACATACAATACATATATACAGTCACGCCTCTTTCCCAGTGGGGTAGGCAGAGACCACAGCTTTCCACCTGCTACGATCCTGGCATACATCTTTCGCTACTTTTATGTTCAATTGCTTTCATGCATGCTCGCCGGTTTCGGGTACTCTGACATGTCCTTTCTTTAAAATGTCTTCGATCTCACTGACATACGTATGTCTAGGTCGACCTCTACCGGGTTGCCCATTCACCCTCGCTTCATGATTCTGTTTCGTCAGTCTTCTTTCATCCATCCTCTCTCCACGTGTCCGAACCATATAAGCATCCCTTTCTCTATCTTAGTCACTACATCTTCAACCACCCCACAACGTTCCCTTATCTTATTTTCACATCCTTAACAGAATTCAACAAGTAGTCCCGAAAAGTTCACGTGTTTTCCTCTTCCTACAGTCTCGTATCCTTTAAGAGGGACGGGAAAAAGCATCTGATGAGGCCGTCAAGCTGAGTGCCACCATTGTAATATGGTAGTAGGTGTCTGTAATGGTGACCTTCGTTTCTGAGACTTTGCCTTCAGCTAAGACGAGGAGAAGTTAAATTGACGTGCCCTATATTACAAAAAAGTTCAATAATTTCATGTGACTGAAAGAAGTTTGTGAACGTATTAAATCTGAACTTGTTTATGTTGTGTGTATTAGCAAACGTAACTATCATAAGGCTTACTATTAATAGCGGTAAAGTAACGATGCAACAGACCGATTATCTCTAGCTATTAAAATGCAATATTCACAATTTAATCTGCCATTCAAAGATTGTAACATTATGTTAAATCACCTGGGCCTCAATTCTGCTAAAGCACAACCACTATCATGCCACTATCACTGCGAGAAAATTCAATTTAATTTTAGCCTTTAAAATAATGCAGTTTAAGTTTAAAATTAAATGGCTTCTTATAGAGTGAATGAAAGAGTGTAATGAAACTCTTTTCATTTGATTTTTGACTGTAAGTCTAGAGAAATAAGGCCTAAAATTTAATGCCATTGTTTGCAGTCTCTGTGGGATGACAGTGGTTGTGCTTTAGCAGAATTGAGGGCCTGATAGTACGCAATTGCAAGGGTATATGAGACCCACCAACTGAGGCTAAGTCAACCTAACCTGTGAGAAGATACATCTGATATTTAATGGACTTCTTCCCGGCTTTCCTCACAGTGTTGAGGGGGGGGGGGGGGGGTGAAAGAAGTACTCACTTAAGAGTGAGACTGGGAGTCTTACTCTTAAGTGAGTACACAAATTCCAATCAAAGTGATTGTAAACTACACACTATAATAACTAGTATTAACCCAAAGCTCTGCCTACTTGGAATTCTGACCCCCTTCCTCCAACCCATGGAAATCTATTCCAGGCTTAAAAAGTCTATGCCTATGTGTTATTTCACCACAATTTATACCTGCAACAAATGTCAACCAGATCCGTTCAGCCGGTTAAACGTTTTTTTATGCAATTTAGATGGCAGACAAGCACACTGCCCACCTGATGGAAAGAGGTTATCGTGGCCTATGGACGTATGCACAATATGCACATTCGTGATGCCGACTCTGAAGAAACGGGAGCCTTAGCCCTTCTTGTAGAACCCCATATTGTGCGTGCAACAACAAACATTTTAAAATCTTCACAAACTTTCACATTCAACTTACCTATTAGTATGATAGGTTATTCTCGCACTATTCGCAAGTGTGTTCCCCGTCACCCACGAGAATCCTTGCATACCGCGCACACGTGCGCGCTATGGCACTATCGCTCGTGAAAGTCCAACATAGCACTTGATAGAGACGCTCAAAATGTCACTAGTTACAACAGTGCAGTGATGCAAACTGGTACTGATGTGTTCAGCTCTATAGGGTGATAAACTGGTTACTTGTTACTAGAGGATAAATCTGTTTTTTGTTACAAATGTTATTAGCAAAAGGTATTTTTCAATATCCAAGCGGCTTGCATTTTCTAAGCTTAGGGTCAGCTAGCCCATTACTCCTCCTATGACTACTGTCTGACTTTAAAGACTGCGCCAGACCCTCGTTCATTTATCAATAGGTCTACCGGCTTCAATTTTTCAAGTAACATGAATAGTCGGTGGATATAACTTGGTTAAACATAGTAGAAAGAAGTGGTGTAAAATGTGTCGCTTAATATGAATGTATATCGACAAAGGAGTTCACGTAACGTACAGCGACTAAAGTTGTGTATAAAGATATGATTCCGTAGCTAACGGCGGCTTCTCAATGGTCTCCTTTATCCGTATCGGAGTTTGACAAGTAATAAATAATCATTTTCATCATTTTCAGCCATAGGAAGTCCACTGCTGGACATAGGCCTCCCCTATAGATCTCCAATAGGACCGGTTGGAAGCGGCTCGCATCCAGCGCGTTCCCGCGGCCTTAATGAGGTCGTCTGTCCACCTTGTGGGTGGACGTCCTACGCTGCGCTTGCCGATACGTGGCCTCCACTCGAGGACTTTTCGACCCCATCGGTCATCAGTCCTCCGTGCTATGTGCCCTGCCCACTGCCATTTCAACTTGCTAATCCACTGGGCTATGTCGGTAACCTTGGTTCTTCTACGGATCTCCTCATTTCTGATTCGATCTCGCAGAGAGACTCCGAGCATAGCCCCCTCCATAGCTCGTTGGGCTACTTTGAGCTTACTCATAAGGCCCATAGTGAGGGACCACGTTTCAGTGCCATAAGTCATCACTGGTAACACACACTGGTCGAAAACCTTCGACTTGAGACACTGAGGTATGTCGGACGAGAAGACATTGCGCAATTTTCCGAACGCTGCCCAGCCGAGTTGGATTCGGCGATTGACCTCTTTCTTGAAGTCGGACCTACCTAACTGGACTACTTGTCCTAGGTAGACGTACGAGTCAACAACTTCAAGAACCGAGCTCTCAACAGATATTGGGGTAGGTACAACATGGGCATTGCACATCACCTTTGTCTTGTCCATGTTCATTTTAAGACCCACCTGTTGAGAAACTCGGTTGAGGCCTTCGAGCATCGTGTTGAGATCTTCCATCGATTCTGCCATGACTACAATATCGTCGGCAAACCGGAGGTGAGTGATGTATTCGCCATTAATATTGATGCCGCATCCTTTCCAGTCCAGGAGCTTGAAGGCATTCTCCAAAGTGGCCGTAAACAGTTTCGGAGATATCACGTCTCCCTGTCTTACGCCTCTTTTCAAAGGGATCCCCCTTGAACTCTGTTCCTGTACTCGAACCGACATGGTGGCGTTATTATACAAACACTTCAACACTTCGATGTACCGATAGTCAATACGGCACCGCTGGAGAGACTCAAGCACAGCCCATGTCTCGACCGAATCAAAGGCTTTCTCATAGTCCACAAACGCTAAGCAAAGTGGCAAATTATACTCTTCGGTCTTTTGTATAACTTGCCGCAGCGTATGGATGTGGTCTATGGTACTGTAGCCTCTTCGGAAACCGGCTTGTTCGGAAGGCTGGAAGTCATCAAGCCTGCGCTCGAGACGGTTCGTAATGACCCTTGAAAACAGCTTGTAAACATGGCTCAGAAGCGAGATGGGTCTGTAATTCTTCAGTAAGGTATTGTCACCTTTCTTAAAGAACAGCACCACTACGCCTCTGTTCCACGCTTCTGGCGTTATGCCCTCGAGGACGACGGTGTTAAAAAGCCTCTGAAGGACTTTAAGTACCGGTGTTCCACCCGCTTTCAGAAGCTCTGAAGTGATTCCGTCGTCACCCGGTGCCTTGTTGTTCTTAAGCTGATTCAGGGCCATTCTAATCTCGTACAGGCTGATGTCCGGGATATCCTCGGTGAAGTGTCGGGTCAACTTGGCTCTTGGGTCGGTCGCCATGTTGCCAGCAGGATTAGCGACCGAAGCGTATAGCTGTCCATAGAACCTTTCGATCTCCTCCAAAACCTCAGCCTTGGTCGACGCTATACTGCCATCTTCTCTCTTCAGCTTAGTCAACTGGCTTTGCCCAACAGACAGGTTTCTTGCGAACACTTTGGAGCCTTTGTTCCGCTCGATTGTCTCTTTAATATGTTCAGTATTAAAGAGACGTCTATGTCGTGTCGCAGAGATTTGGAAATCTGTCTGTTGAGCTGCCTATATGACTCTGCATCATCGGAAGACTGCAGTCGAAGTGAGTGTGATAATAAATAATAATAAATAAAATAAAAAATAAATAAAAAAATAGTTTATTGCCAATTAATTTACCGCATTGTGCGTTACACTATGGGTACACTGTATGTGCTGCATGCGTCGCCAGTTGTCGAATGCAGTCGACTTCGGAATCATACCTTAAAGATGCAACCGTATCTCTTTTGTCGACTGTACAATCTGTACATAGTAACAATTATTGGTCAATGAGCAGTTTTCCAGTAGGTATAATAATCAGTTGGTTTTTAAGTCATCAAGAGATGGCGCTAGCATAGCTTTTGGTAATTTTAATGTACTCTGTGGTTTGTTAGTGGTATTTTCATTGTATCAGAAAAAATGACAGAATATTTAAGTAAAGTAAATCATTACAAAACCGAAGAACATTTTTTCCATAAATTACACTAGATGTGACACCACACTCTTCTTACCAAAAGTGCCGGCTGCGCCATCTAGCGCGTCTTTAGGAACCCTTTAAATACCTACTGGAAAACTGCTCATTCCAACATGGCGGCAGGTGTAACACTCAATACGAGTTAGAACGTATTTTTTGGTAGCTTGAGAGTAAAAAACATCTATCAATACTCCATTTCTTGAGAATACTTTTATTTATCGTACAAAAGTTGGCAACTCTTGCGATATGCACTCGGAAACTGCCGAAAAACCGCAAAGTGAAATCTTAAGTGCTTGTTTCAAGTTTTTTATACTGAGTGAATGCTGAAAATTTTTCTATGGTAACTTCTTCTCGTTAATAAACTAGTAAAGTCAACTTTATCCCCTGAATACCTTAGAAACTGGCCTCAACAGCATTCTTATCATAGTTGATGGGTGGGACAACCCTATATGGAGATATTGGATGCGTCTACAGAAGCCAGTGGCATAGTTCGTAATCGTAAAAAGCATTACTAAGCATTTATCTTCAGATGCAATTTATTTCTCTTCACTATCACTACATATTATAAAACAAAGTGGCTGTCGCTGTCTGTCCGTCCCTATGTATGCTTAAATCTTCAAAACTACGAAATGGATTTTGAAGCGGTTTTCTTTAATAGATAGAGTGATTCAAGAGGAAGGTTTATATGTATAATACATGCATAATATTGTAGAGAAACACTGATAAATCGGGATCAGAATAGCACGCGGGCGGAAAATATGGCGGTACGAAGTTCGCCGGGTCAGCTAGTAGAAAAGAAATGTGTGTTTTCTTTTGGGTATTTGCTGTATTCAATATTTAGAGTACTTTCCTCCAGTTCTCTTAAACAAGTGGCAATACATTGGCCGACATGGCAGGTAAGAATATAAAATATCACCGCATAGCATATACAAGAGACATCATTTTAAAGAAGGCGTAGAATCTTATATATAAAAATGAATTCCAAATTCTGTTAGTCTCGCTAAAACTCGAGAACGGCTGAAACCGATTTGGCAAATTTTAGTCTTGAAATATTCGTGGATGTCCGAAGGTTTAAACGGTGAGAAAAGTTCGCCGGGTCATCTAGTGTTCAATAATAATAATAGGTACTCCATACGAGGCTTCCGGCGACTGGGACCGCAATTAAATTTATTTTAAATTTAATATTTTTCTTCCGGTGACTGGGACCACCCATAAAAAAGAACAAAAAAAATATAGTTAAAACCAAAAACAGTACAGTCAAACAAAAAGACATTTCAAGTAATAATTAAAGCAATATCTGATCAATTCAAAAATATCATTGGCTTTAGTAATTTCTTTAATGTACACCAATAAAACAAATTAAAACTACAGTAATGTGTCACCTTAAATACTAAATTCGAACATCATGTCAAAATTAATCAACTAGATCGCCCCGCCGCCTGTCACCGTAACAGGGGCAAAGCATGACGCTAGCGGCATTGCCCCGCTGTATAGCAACGGCCAACCTCTGCCCCAGGTACGAGGCGAAGCGAATGTCACCGGTTTTCTTGCAGCGGTTACTGGAGACAGGACGGTACGGCACACGTGGTTGGGGTATCAGTCGACACAAAGGCTTTTCGGAGTATGTCGTTGAGAGCATGGTGACGCGGAAACCTGCCCGCGCTTCTTCGACAACTCCATGGAGCCGCAGGTGCATTTATGGGGTTCACAAACCTTGCAGCCCAGGTGGAGGGCCACTGCCACCCGCAATGAATTGTCGTCCAATAAAGTGCCCAGGTGAGGTGAAGGCAGCGCGTGCAGCCATGCTCCCGATTCCGGCTGCCACACCGCCCGAAGCCTCGCCTCGCGGGAGGTTGGACACACCTACACATACCTTCATGACTATTACATACACATATTTACGCCTGAAAGCCCATATTTCAATATGTTTTCGGTCCCGTGTAACCAGTCTCAGGGGGCGAGCATATTGCCGTCAAGTGGGCACTGTGTCTTAGGCTGTAGGTAGGTATATTTACTGACGGATGAAGAACAGCCCAGACATGACAGATGGAGTTCCCGTAGTCGAAGGCGACTACGGGTAAAGGCTGTTCTCCATCCGTTCGCCCTATCCACCGCAAACCAACACTGTCTAGGAACAAATTGATACTCTAGTGTCAATGTAGGGTCGGGAAGCCCGAATATGTTTCTAATACCTACCATTGATCCATTCCCTGAGCCTTTATCCAACTCAGTTAGGATCGAACTTTAATACTTACCGTGAAGCGACTGCTACCTGACCTCCACTCCTATTTGAAGCTATGGCGCTAATTTTAAACTATTAGTGAATGTTGACTATCACTATGATATTTTAAGTAACAGAGGTGATAACTTAGAATACCATCCAGGGTGCCACCAAATCGCATACAAAAAAAATCATTCAAATCGATCCAGCCGTTTAGGAGGAGTTGATGAGTGACATATACGATAGATGACATTTTTCAATCAAAGAGTATTTTCTTTAAATTAAAACTAACCTTTTTTTGTTTGACTGTACTGTTTTGGCTAAAACAATAGATTTTTTGATACATTTATAGGTGGTCCCAGTCGATGGAAGAAAAATATTAAATTTAAATGAATCCGGCAACTGGGACCGCGGTCCGAGTTAATTGCGGTCCCAGTCGCCGGAAGCCTCCTCCATACATACCCCGGAGGGTTAGGCAGAGGTGAATTAACACCCACATTTCAACAATCATACTAATACTTGTTTATTCATCACTACTAGGTAATAACTTATGACAACTTAGTACCAACCTCAGAGTATACATTGTATTCTCTGTATACTCTAAGGTACCAACACATTTTACTAAAGGTTAAGCCATCTATTCATTTATCCTTTAACCTACGAGTAAAAAGGTGAGGAAGAAATATGATAGCCCAAATAAATAACATTCCTTCGCATAAATCAGGTACAGAACAGGCAACAGATAAATGTGAGATGTAGAATGTAGCATCGCAAAATAAATAGGAACAGAAGGCTAGCTTAACAATAACGGGTATGAGACCTCACCAAGATCTTAGAAGCTCAAGTCGGCCTCACCTCAAAAGCAATATGTACTTTATTATTAATGGATGCGGCTCTGGTGTATTTTTTCCACTTTGGGTTGGGGGTAAGACGGCAGTCTTTCCCATAAATAAATTACCTGCCAGAAATCGCTTGAAGCAATAAGGCCGCCCATTGTACTAATTTCGTAGTAATAGATTTCAAATAAAGTGCAAGCTTTAAGTGTATAAATTAGCAGTAGGATCATGAATTTATGATATTCACGTGAATTTAAATTATACTATAAGGGGTGGATCAAGCGGCAAACAAAAGATTTTCGTATTGATTTTATTGCAAATACACGCAGCTTCGTACAATTTCTATAGGTATGTCATAGAAGCCTGCGGATATAATCATTCAGTCAGGTTCCACAGTGAAAACTTAAGGCTTAAGTTATCGTGCGTTCGATCTTTATATAAAGTAAATCTTCTGTATCATATTCATGCAGTGATATTAAAATAACGACACGAGCATTATTACCTCCAATGCATAGAATGTGTGACGCAATAGTTCACGAACAATGACGAGTCCCAGCCGAGTCATCGTTTAATATCACCTTATAAGTGTATGTGAGTCATTGACTCGATGTGATATACTTTCACATAGCTGAATAGTACTTGTGTTGTGTTCATTGAATATCGAGTATTTATGTAGGTACTCGTATTGACTGTATGCCGTTTTAGTGGGTTTACTCTGAAAATTTATGTATGTGTGTATATAATATATCATCTCATCTCATTTCATATGCTCACGCCTGTATATACCCGAAGGGGTAGGCAGAGTTGTATTAACACCCACATTTCGGCCAATAATGATTTTCGGTCCCACAGTGCACCTATAGGTATCTAAAATCGAACTATTATGTTATCATGGTATGTATAACTTTTTAACAATGGTTATACTAATTGATATTTGCTTAAAGTACAAAATAAAGGTTATGAATTTGGTCACACTATAAGCAAATTCAAATATTATCGTGACATTAGTTATTTACGATATTATTTTAGACCCGGGGTTCTGCCCTCGTGAAATACTATTGCATAGAAGTTGCAAACATTTGAATCAGAAAAAAATAAATATGTACTTTATAAGACACTAAATACATGATAAAATCTAGAAATCATTTGCACGAGTAACGCCCTGGTATTGCACATGTCTTGTTGTACTTGCCTACTTGTCAGCCACCTGAGTTGCATAAAAAAATAGAAAACATAATTATATAAAAAAAAAAACAAAAAAAAATCAGTAATGAAACAAATTTCCTACTATAAGTGCAATAGATTTACTACACGTCCAGTGTAACAGAGCCTTAGGCGGCGGAATGCCGGGGGTGCCAGGTCGGGTAACCTCCACGAGGGCCTCCTCGTTTCTTCTCCCCTTGGACCACGGTCCTGGGCAGCAGAAGCGGGGTGGCTGGTGCACCCTGGACGACGGTTAATGGATTCCGACTCCTAGGGGAAGGAGCTCTGTTAGCCGCTCGACTAATAACCCGACAACCCAGCCCTTTTCAGGGCTAGCTGACCCCATTGCACGAGGGGGTCGTGGGATGGCGGGCCTGCTAGGCCCGCGAGGAGGGAGCCGCGAGGTGTCCTCCAGGCCCTTTTCAGGGCCACAAAAACAGCCCTTTTCAGGGCTAGCTGACCCCATGAGGGGGGTCGTGGTACGGCGGACCTGCTAGGTCCGCGAGGCGGGATCAGGTGGTTTTGTCGCTCCCAGTATCCCTCTGCTCTCAGAGGGGACAGGGGAGAGACGTAGTAGATCCATCGGGATCGAGGGACGGGTTGGCCCACTGCTCGCGCAGGGGCTAACAGGCACTCGTGCCACCGTCGATGTTGGGAGGGTTGGCTGCCCTCTCGCGTCGCGTAGCCTCCGGGTGATCGACAACGACCTGAGTGCTAGCCACACTCGGGAAGTCGTGATCTCGGAGAACGTGGGGCTTGCCTTAATTGGCCGGCCTGCGACAAGGAAAAGTCTGTAAAACCCGACAGCGAAGTCGCTTAAAACCTGTGGACACCTGGGGAACTCCACAGTATTTACCCCGCTTCCTGGAATGAGCGTCACCCGGGAAGTGTATTTTATATCGACTCATACTCGTGGGAATTGTATGGATTTAATGACAAACAACCCCCCCCAACCAAGCGAAACAGTCTGTGCGGAGGTCGTGCAGCACCATGACGCGGAGGTCGCGTCCCATGGCGCGGTGTCGGAGAAATTCGACACCGCGAATGAGAGGAGCAGGGCCAATAGCCCGGTGGGTCTGCAGACCCGTAAGCTCGCGAGGAAAAGGAAGAGAAAATGCAAAAAGCAAATTCCTCCTGCGGCGAAGACCGAGTCGGACCTAGAGCTAACCCTGGCCGACTCGTCCACCAGCAGCAGCCACGGTAGCGACGAGATGCTGGGGCCCACCCCGTCCAAGTTGGTAGCGGTCGGCCGCCAATTGTTGCAGGGTGGCAAGAAAGCTACCCCCCATGCGTCCTCTCAACGAGCTCTGGCCCTGGAGGATGTGGCGGCGCCGCCGAGTCTCTTCACCTCGGCGGCGCCTATGCCTCGAACCGACGTGACGTCTAGAGACGTGATGGAGGCCCTCTGCGAAATGGCCAAGGCCCACGAAGGTACCTCGAGGCCGGAGGAGGAGCGGGTCTTACGGACAACGGAGCGACTTGCGGAGCAGTACGACCTGCTAAAAGTGGAGCTGGCAGCGTCACGGCATGAGCGGGCCCAGGCCAGGCTGCAAGAGGCACAGCGGCAGGCCGAGCACCGCAAAGAGCTGGAGCGGATGGCGAACGAGTCGGAGCGGAGGGCGGCCGAGCACCGCAAAGAATTGGGGCGGATGACAGCCGAACTGGCAGAGCTCAAAAGGGTTATCGCTCAGATGCCTGAGAAGCCTGTGACGCGGTCGACGCGGCGGAAGCAGGTGGCGCAGCCAGAGTGGCCGGCGCCCCCAGCGCGGCCCGGGTCACTGTCACCGACGCGATCAGCCCGATCGGTGTCGCCGGTGCTGCAGTTGGCCCGGCCAGCGGACCCGTTGGCGGCTTGCATGGCGGCAATGGCTGCCATGGAGAAGCGGCAGGAGGCAGGACGAAAGGCGCAGGAAGCGTGGCAGGTGGCGCATGAGGAGCGTACCCGGAATTTGATGGAGACCTTTATGGACTCCATCCGCCGTCCGCTCCTGGCACCGGCGACTGGGTACGCCGGGGTGGTCGCGGGGGGTCCTACCCGTCCAACGACGGTAGCGACCCCGCCGGATTCAGCCCGCAGTCCGTCCATGGCGCCTGCCGCTCCGGCCGTTCTCGCTGCGGGAGCTGGTAACTCCCAAGCTGCGCGGAGTACCCTGGCCAAAGGCAGGGGAAAGGGGAAGGGCAAGGGGAAGACGTCCCTGGCCCCTGCCCCGGCCCCGGCTTCGGCCAGGACCCCAGCTCCGGCTCAGGGATCGATTCCGGCTGCTTCCACGAGCTCCTCACCGGCGGCGGGCTGGGAGGTAGTCGGAGACAGCAGAAAGAGGCGGAACGCCAAAAAGAAGGCAGCCAAAAAGGCCAAGAAGGCTGAGGCTGCTGCGAAAGGAGCGCCGAGGAGGCTGCGCGTCCCTCGTTCAACGGCCATCGTCCTCACGATGACGGCAGAGGCGTTGGAGAGGGGTGTGCAGTACCCTCAGCTCGTGACGCAGGCAACGGGCCTTATTGATATGAAGGCCCTTAACATGTCGGTACCCGTCACGGTGAAACACACGCGGACGGGTGCTCGCCTGATCGAGGTCCACGGCGCTTCCAGCGGTCCCCAGGCTGACGCCATAGCGGCAAAGATAAGGGAGACGCTGGACGCAGCCGACGTCCGGGTGTCTAGGCCCAACAAGTGCGCAGAACTTCGCATCTCGGGCCTGGACGACTCCATCACGGTTGAGGATATTAGACTCACCGTGGCGGAGGCCGGGGGCTGTCCCCTGGACACTGTAAAGGTCGGAGCGATTCGCTTCGGCCGCCGTGGACAAGGGGCAGCAGTTGTCGGCTGTCCCATCGCAGCAGCCCAAAAGGCTGCCGACCAGCGGTACCTCGCGGTAAGAGGCGTCATAAGGGTGCAGGTACGGCTCCTGCAGGCTCGACCGGCTAGGTGCTTCAGGTGCCTGTCGGTCGGCCACGTGGGAGTGCAGTGCACGGCGGAGACAACGGTCGGAGACCGATGCTTCCGTTGTGGCCAACCCGGTCATATGGCCGGTAGTTGCGAAGCTCCGCCGCACTGTTTCAGGTGTGCGGCGGAGGGCAAGCCGGCCGACCATAGGGTTGGCAGCAAGGCCTGCACCGGAGGGGAGCCGAAGCCGCGAGGCGGGCGTTCCGCTTCAAGCTCGCGGCGGGATGCGGAGATGGTTCCATAATGGATCCCCAGCTCCGCATCCTGCAGGCGAACGTGGGCCACGGTGTCGATGCTCAGGCACTTCTGCTCCAGAGCATGGCACAGTGGTCCATAAATGTCGCCGCTGTCGCCGATCCATACACTCACCGACCTCCTGGGCCTGCCTGGGTGATCGACCTGGATGGGTCGGCGGCACTGGTGCATAACGCCGCTGCAGGCAGCCCCCCCCTTGCTGTCATTGCAAGGGGGCATGGTTGCGTGGCGGCACTAGTGGGGGAGATAGCGGTCGTGGCCGTCTACCTCACGCCGAGTCGACACCGATACATAAGCCAATACCGGCAATCGCTGGATCGGCTGGCCGAAGTCGTCAATGCCTGTTACCCTCGCCCGGTTCTTGTGCTCGGGGACTTTAACGCCTGGTCTGTGACCTGGGGGTCCCGGCACACGAACCCGCGAGGCAGGGCACTGGAGAGCTGGGCCGCTACACTCGGTCTAGTTCTCCAGAATTGCGGGGCCGAAGCCACGTTCGTGGCCGCGGGGCGCAGTTCGATCGTGGACCTTACGTTCGCGGGCGCTTCGCTGTCACATCGTGTGCGGCACTGGCGAGTCGTTGCGGGGGTGGAGACACTGTCGGATCACCGATATGTTCGGTTCGATGTCTCCCGCCCCGTGGGCGACGCGCCGGTCATACCGGCCCCACGCGAGCCGCGCTGGGTGCTTAAGAGACTGAATCGGGAGGACCTCCTGGAGGCTGCCATCGTACAGGCCTGGGCCATTGCGCCGGACAGGCCTGTTGACATCGATGATGAGGCGGCGTGGTTCCGGGAGGCCATGACACGTGTCTGCGATGCGGGTATGCCTAGGGCTCCACCCTATAGTCCGAGGCGTCAGGTCTACTGGTGGTCTGCGGAGATCGCGAGGCTGCGACAAGAATGCGTGATCGCGCACCGCCGGTGGGCCAGATTCCGTAGGAGGCGTAGCCGACCCGCAGATACGGAGCCCCGAGTGGCGGAGCTTCATGAGGGATACAGAGAGGCCAGAAATGCCCTCCGAGCGGAGATTAAGCGGGCCAAAGCCACGGCTTTTAAAGAGCTGATGGAGACGCTGGAGAGGGACCCATGGGGGCGGCCTTACCTTATGGTAAGAGGAAAGCTGCGCCCCCGGGCCCCGCCGCTGACCCGGACTCTCCAGCCGGCTCTGCTCGGAGGAGTGGTTGAATCTCTGTTCCCGGCGCGGGCGGAACATGTTCCACCGCAGATGACTCCGCCACATCGGTCGATTTTGGCACCCAGCGTAATTGACGACGACGTCCCTGAAGTCACTTGGGTAGAACTAGAGCTGGCGGTGCGAAGGCTCAGTGCCAAGAAGAACACCGCCCCAGGACCCGACGGCATTCCTGGCCGCGCGTGGGTCATAGCTCTAGGGGAAGACGCTCTCGAGCCTCGATTCAGAGGGTTCCTCAGCGCATGTTTGGAACGGGGCCAGTTTCCGAAGACGTGGAAGACGGGGAAACTGGTCCTCATCCGGAAGGAGGGGCGCCCGGTGGACTCACCGTCCGGATACCGGCCCATAGTGTTGCTCGATGAGGTGGGCAAACTCTTTGAAAGAGTTATCGCGAAGCGCCTCGTCGAGCACCTCTCTAGAGAAGGGCCGGATCTGGCGGATGCCCAATATGGCTTCCGCCGAGGGCGTTCCACCGTGGATGCAATCATGCGTGTGAGGACTCTGGCGGAGGATGCAGTCTCTCGGGGCGAGGTGATGTTGGCGGTGGCTCTGGACATCTCCAACGCGTTTAACACCTTGCCCTGGAGTTGCATTATGGAGGCGCTCGTGTACCACGATGTGCCTCTCTACCTCCGCCGCATAGTCGGGGCTTACCTGTCGGAGAGAGCCGTCATCTACCCAGGTGCGGTCGGTGTCGGCCGGAGAGAGATGTCGTGCGGTGTTCCGCAGGGATCGGTCCTGGGGCCGCTCCTGTGGAACATCGGATACGACTGGGTGCTTCGCAGTGAGCTTGTGGATGGTGCCGCCGTGACGTGTTATGCGGACGACACGCTAGTAACGGCGAGCGGGGCTACACACCGCGAAGCGACCCGGAAGGCCACGACTGCGGTTGCTCAAGTCGTGGAACGGATCCGGAGGCTGGGTCTCGAGGTGGATCCGCAGAAAACCAAGGCCATGTTCTTTCATGGACCTCGGCGCGGACCACCAGCGGGATCCAGCATAACAGTGGGAGACACTCTCATCGACATCAAGCCCCAGATGAAATATCTGGGGCTCGTGCTCGACGGTCGGTGGGACTTCGGGGAGCATTTCCGAAGTCTGGTCCCCAAATTGGTGCTCACAGCTAACGCTCTGACGCGGCTGCTGCCCAATTTGAGGGGCCCGGAGGACTCCTGCAGGAGACTCTATGCGGGTGTCGTGCGGTCCATGGCTCTATACGGGTGCCCCGTATGGGCGGATAACCTGAAGGCCAGGCACGCGGACAAGCTGCATGAACCGCAGCGGACAGTGGCCATCAGGGTCATCAGGGGGTACCGCACGATATCCTTCGAAGCAGCGAGTCTCCTTGCCGGATCGCTACCATGGATCCTGGAAGCGAGAACCCTTTCGGCGCTATATCGGTTCCGAAAGGAGGCGCGGGAGCGGGGACATGATCCTGAGCCTGAAGAAATTCGGGCCGTGAAATCCCGGCTCCACAGGGACATGGTAGCGGAGTGGGAGCTGCGACTTGGGCGACCACGCGCAGGGCACGCCGTATTAGCGGCGGTAAGACCCATCATGGGGGAGTGGCTAGAGAGGCCACACGGCGGCCTCTCGTTCTGGCTGACGCAGATAATCACCGGTCATGGGTGTTTCGGGCGGTATCTGCATCGGATCGCGAAGAAAGAGCCAACGTCCGAGTGCCATCACTGCGACGCGAGCGAGGACTCGGCGCTGCACACGCTCACCGAGTGTCCGGCGTGGGAGACGCCGAGACGGGAGCTGGTGGCGACCTTGGGAGTGAGAGTTCTCACGCTCGCTACTTTGCTCGCAGCGATGGTTCGCTGCGCGGATGCGTGGGCCGCCGGCGCCTCCTTCTGCGAGCAAATAATGCTCGTGAAATGGGAGGCGGAGCGGGAGCGAAGGAGAATCGCAGACCTTGCGGCCCGCGAAGAGCGTAGGAGAATCGCTAACCGCGCGGCCCGTAACGAGCGACGGCAACTCGGGCGTCGGAGGTCGCAGAACGACCTCCGTCCCCCATGAGCGCGGGCCTGGGGGTGACGGGTGGAGCCGCCTGTCACCCTAGCAGAAGCAGGCCACGGCGGCGGTGCGCATTGCGTGCCTCCCCATACCCGGGGGCGAGTTGGGGACTCTACGGTCCCCACATCGGGAGAGGGCCAGATCGAGAGATATGGCCCTGGGTCGGCCGGGGTGCGAGGGATATGGCTACAACAATCTCACCTCCGGCAACTGACGGCCCACAGTCGGCGTGCGTTTTAGTCGGTTCGAGTCCGACATAACCTCCTCCTCCGGCTCCGGCGGGGGAGGTATCCGCGGGGATTTTTCGCACGATAAAAAAAAAAAAAAAAAAAAAAAAAAAAAAAAGGCGGCGGAATGCCGCGGTTTCGTGCCGCAGGCGCAGACGAGCTCACCTTGACACGAGTCGAATGTCGCGTCTTCGCATAATTAGATAAAAATAAAAGTATAACTATGACTTAGACCGTGCTGTTAACCATTCGCTGGCCACGTGATGCTCATCTGTGGGTGCCCATTGTTGTAAACGACACGAGAATAGGTTTTGACGGTAATTTTTGTGGTGGAACGGTGGAGTGTTTAAATCAATTCATTTATTTGCAGCGAATATGGTTCCACTGCTAAGTCAGAGGACCTTAGTTTTATTACTCTGGTGCAAATATTTGTAATCATTCTAGAACCCATATGGCAACATCTGTGTAATTTGGGTCTTTAAATAGCGCTGTGTGTTGACTGATTTACGTTGAGGCTTGAAGTGTCGAAATGAGATAGAGAATTTTATTAAATAATAATTTAATAACACTTCAAAAATAGAACACAGGTCAGCACAAACTCACGACATGGTACTAACAAATATTTTCCAGTTGGTATATAATTTGAAAAAAAAAAAGACACAAAACATGTAGGTAATGCCTGTGTTTCTGGTTATAAAAATATTAAGGGCATTTATTTTTCGTTAGCGTAGGTATGTGCTTAATATTAAAATAATAATTGTAATAAAAATAATGACGTGCGTGAGACAATGCACCCGCGCGCTCATCTACACAGGCCTATAGGCCGCGTGTGCCACTTCCAGTAAGCGTACTGCAGATCATCGCAGCGATTGACCACTGTTGATTTAATTAATGATAATATAATGATACAAATCATTACTTTTTTATGAGTACATTCTTTTATAATACTTAGATCGCAGACAATCACACGGCCCACCTGATGTAAAGTGGTTACCGTGGCCTATGGAGGAGTGCAATATCAAGGGAGTCACACTCGTGCTGCCGACCTTGTAAGAACAGAGATATTCTGTGCCATCAGCGCAGAAGATAAGTAGGACAAGCCTTTGGTCTACACACTGACAGCGACAGCACAAACTCTTCGCCGGGAACACAACACGAGATAATTTCGGCGCGGTATTTTGTAGGGCGGAGGTATAATATGTATATTACTTACTTTTTAACTAGGTACTATCCATCACCCATCACCAATCAAAATCTTCAAAACAGTTGGGGAATTGACAAAGAAAGTTGGATATTCTTTATTCTTGTATAACCATGACATAATAATAATAAAAATAATAGTAGCCGCCAATTGGTTTTGGCGGTCAAATGGTAACCGTTTCATGGAAAATATCAAAATTCAGCCGCATATACCCGTCATTTAGATGGAACGAGTTTCTCGCCAGCAAGACCCGATTATCGAAAGGACAGAAAAAGTTGCTTCGTCTAAACATTCGTAGAAACAATTGCCGCTCGCAGGTTCACGCCTGGCGAAAATTGCCTCGCAATTGAATATTACAATAGTAGTGTCCGTTTAAATCACTCGCGAATCTGAAATCGTATGATATAACCGTAGGCGAGAATTTAGTTTTTCCTGTTTTTTTTTTTTGTTTTTGTTACGTTTTGTTTTTTTTATTTTGTTTTTGTTGTGTGTGTTTTTGATACGATAATGGTATGGCCATGGTACCTACGATTTTTTGGGACCGAAACGTGCGAAAAGCTCACCCCTTCTAAATGAGCCTTTACAGTTACACTGGAAAACCGACACCAACTGAGTTGGGAAAATGCTCAAAGAATGATAAGTGGTTAAGAAGATCAGGGCCTCGATTCTACTAAAGCACAAACACTGTCACACCACAGAGACGGCGAGAAAAATCCATTTGATTTTAGCCTTTAAAGTAATGACGTTACAGTTTAAAATTAAATGACTTTTTGTAGAGTGAAAGAAAGCGTGTAATGAAAGTATTGTCATTTAATTTTGGGCTTTAATAAAATTCTATATTAATAAATTCTAAAATTTAATGCCAATTTTTGCAGAGACTGTGGCACGACAGTGGTTGTGCTTTAGCAGAATCGAGGGCCTGGTGGTCAAAAAATACCTCTATTCCATGTTGTGATCCAGTTTAGCGACAAATTCGCAGAATGTATTAATTAATTAAACTCTGCCGTTTGTTTCATCGCAATCCGTTGAGTAGAACCGGAGATATGGGAAAAAAACGCTATGTATAACTGACATCCATACAGGCGGAAATAGTTACAAACATGAAGAGGTCAAGGTCTTGACCACAGCGATATAGTTCAATCACGAAGTAGATCGATCATCCGGATCCGTCTGATGCCGTCATTGTTTTAGTTTTAACTGGTAATCATTAATTTGAAACGGCTTGAACATTAAGTTAACAATTAGTTTGGAATTTAACTCTATTATTAAAAAACGTCGTAATTCAAGCATTAAATAGCAGTTGCTTCACAGAAAATATTAAAGTTTAGCCGCCTCTGGCTCCGACAGCAATATGGAGTTCTCAAGAAAGACATTAGAATGTTCTCACATTGTGATGATCATGATGTCGGCAGCACGTATGTGACGCCCTGGTAAGTACCGCACGCGGCCATAGGCCAAGGTAACCACTTTCCATCAGGTGGGCCATGTGCTTGTCTGCCACACAAGTGGTGTAAAAAGAAACCTCGTAGTGGATTCCAACTGAGTTGATAGATACCATTAAATCATACAAAAATTGTGGACTTCACATTAACCGATTTGTCATATATGCTTGCAAATGCATTTAGTTATGAATAAAGATAAGAGTTTGTTCTTAATAAATATCAGATTTTTATAACATGGCAAAGAAAAGATTTATAGAACCTTTTAATCCTATTTATGGAATTGTTTGCACCATATGACAGATAAAATTGAATCTTTAACTCTGCAAGCAAAATCATTTTAATTTTATGAAGAAATCGCTCGCGTTGTTAAGTGTGGGCTGTGAATTTATTTAGCCCACTGCCGTCTGTTGAGAAATGAACAAACAATGGGCAGGTAAGACAGATGACAAATATATTACATAAATATTTTAAAGAAGATTCATATTGCAAAAGTTTTTGGCACTTTTGTTAGAGTAAGTTCCACACCTTACTTACGCAGCAAATGGCTACTAGTAGAGTAGGTTGCTTCTACTAGGAATGGTACCAAACATTAATATGAAGAAAGAGTGCCATTGAGTGGAATGCCTTGCCCGAATCTGTGTTTCCGGACTGCTTCCTTGCCTACATTAAGGGGTGAGCTTATTACCGTCAAAAGGGCACGTGAAATTCGTGAACCATCTACCAAAACCAGACTACCATCATCAAAGTATACTGCTGGAAGTAAGGCATTCCTTCATCACGTTGTGCAAAATTTACATGAACATACCATTAGATACCATTTTTTTAAGTTTTTAAAGAGCACTCGTTCATACTACTAGTATTATACCGTTAACCCAACTAAGCTAAATTGCTCGTATTAGGAGTGAGTTCCCGTCGATAGTGTAATAGCCAGAATTCGAACCCTGGACCCCTCGATAATAAGTCCGACTCCTTCACCACTAAGCTTACGAGTACTTAACCGAAAGTCACTAAGTATTTACGTTAGCGTCGTATCGCAATACGTTAGCGTTTTGATAACAGCTATTAACAAGTCATAGGGTACATCAAAACTCAAATTAATTACATACCGGCCAATGTTGGTATTTCGCCATCAAATATGGTCTAATTGTATGTGCTGCCATCATGCTGTCATAGGCCTTTCGTAATATTAGTTCATTCAAAAACCACATCATTAAAAATGACAACGTTTACTTACGATCAATTATGTCCATCATAGTATGTCATTCAAACAGACGTTTCTAAAGCCGCCTACAGTGTTGAGTTTTCAAGATACGATTAGATATGGTGAAGATGAGCTAGTATATCATGATGTATTTCGAGCTAATGTGTTTAAGTTACTTTAGTAACAGGCCCCGATCAGATCAGCATCGAAAAATCGGTATTTTCGAAACCGTTTTTCTTATTAACCATGAAACCTACAGATCTGGAATTCACACACCTGGATACTACAGGATATACAGAGTAACTTCTTCTTTTCATAAATTAAATAAAAAACGAGAAAATAGTAGAAAAGAGGCTCTGAACATCACTCTACTCTTTCTTATGAAACCAAATATTTTCTACAATATGTATCCAAATAATCTAAAATTTCACATATTATGTTAAATAAGTGTATTAGCATGACGTGATCTTCTTAGTTTGTAATCGTCGCCTATAAAGTTATGGGTGAATTTCCCAAATGCCTTTTTTTTTTTGTCTTCGGTGAAATTAGTATTTGAAAAAAGGAATATTGTTCTGAATTTTTTTTTTAGTATTCAATAGGTTGTTAATGAGTTGTGGCAAAAATATATTTAGGCTAGGACTATATATAAAGGTAGAAATAAATACATAAACCTCTATTTTCTTCAAATCGGTGCTGTCCCTCTACTTTTTTTACAAACAAAAAAGCTTATACACTAATAAAAATAAGTAAATTAAGTATAATAAATTATTCTATTTCATAGAATATTAGTTTTATTATTAATTTAAGTCATATTTTATTATATAATTAACGAATATTATTACTGAGAGGCACAAACGTACTTGTCCTGCGAAATGTTCTCAAATCGGTGACCAAAAGTAATTTACACATAACTTTATATCGACGAGTCCGACAGTGTCCCCACCTCAATTTTATTTCTCTCGTTAGTGCCTGCTAGTGCGCAGTCAGGACGGACGTATGTTAAATCACTGCATATTCCCGCCAATAATATAAGTACGCCATTTTAGTTGTTCCCGGACAATTATTTTATACTATCGGTGGTGGCATCTTTCTAGTGTAGTAAGCAGTTTTATTATTGTTTTTTGGTTCTAATAGAGGTAGAAAGTGAATTAGCTTCATTGATTGTTATTGAATTTAACCTAGATATTATGCATTTTTTCTAATATTCTAAAAAGTGTGAAATTTCTCACGTCGGTGTTCGCATATCGGTGTAATCGGTGGTCTTTATTACCACGGATATGATAATTTACACCGAAAATGATAAGAAAAGACGAATCGGTGTCTTACACCTAATATCGGTGTTTTGATTCATGATCAATGCACAGTTTTGTCACATCGGTGGATTGCTTTATCATATCGGTAGATATTTTTTCATCTCGGTGAGTCGTTTTATCATATCGGTTGATCCCGTGCGATTTCGTTAAGTATACAAAGGAAAAATGGAACATACAAGAACATACATATAAACACATACAAACATAGGGGGGACTTCAATGCCAAAGTGGGAATACAAGAACGCGACGAGAAGAAAATCGGAACATAAGGAGTGGTATGCAGAAATCGCAGGGGGCAAATGCTAGTCAGCTTCCTCAAGTCACAGGCATCTCTTCTTAATGAATAGTTTCTTTAAGAAAATACCCCACAAGCAGTGGACTATAATAAGGAACGATATAGACTTTTTTCATAATGGTACCTAAGCACATATTCAGAGATCAACAAGTGTGATCAACAAGTTTAATACTGGAAGCGATTACCGACTTATCTGACGCTCTCTAAATATCAAGATTCCGAATGATAAGGTCAGCCCTCCCACCTACGCCGCTCCAAGTAGCTCTAGGGTCGCAATACTGGAAACCTCTAGGCATTGACGGGAAGGCCGACTAGTGGTCAAACCATTGCATTGTGGGGCTCCAATCCTGAAAGAGCTAGCAAGCCTTTTTAATTCCGTCATCCCGCAAGGGCTAACACCTAGGGCATGGAGCGGGAGTGCGGTGGTACTGTTCTTCAAAAAAGGTGACAAGACCTTGCTGAAGAACGCAGGCCATCTCACTCCTGAGTCATGTCTACAAGTTGTTCTCGAGAGTCGTCACAAATCGCCTCGCAGGTAAGCTCGACGAGTTCCAGCCACCTGAGCAAGTCAGGTTTTGAAAAGACCATAGTACCGTGAACCACATCCATATACTGTTTGGCAGATTGTAGAAAAGACTCAGGAGTACAACCAGCCGCTGTGTATGGCGTTTGTGGACTACGGAAAAGCCTTCGACTCTATCGAAATCTGGGCAGTGCTGGATGCGCTGCAGCGGTGCCGCCTCGATTGCACATCGAGGTGCTGAGATGCTTGTATTACACTGTCGAAGAAGAAGACAAAACCCATTAGCCTCCAACGTGGAGTGAGACTGGGAGATGTTATATCTCCCAAACTATTTACCAACGCATTGGAGGACGTCTTTAAGACTCTGGGCTGGACTGGGCGGGGTATCAACATCAACGGTGAGTACATCTCGCACCCTTGGTTCGCCGACGACATCATAATAGTTGCGGAGTCGCTGGAACAACTGGGCAAAATGATGCACAGCTTGAATGGAACTTCTCGACAAGTCGGCCTCAGTGTAAACTTGGATAAAACCAAGATACATAATCTTGGTTTTATCCAAAACGAACATGTTGTACCGAGAGCAATTGCCATCGAAGGAACGACACTCGATGTTGTTGAAAAATAGGTATATCTATCTGGGGCAGGTTATTCAGCTCGGTAAAAACAACTTCGAGAAAGAAGAAGCCAGAACAATCCAACTGGGGTGGGCAGCATTTGGCAAATTACGTCGGGTCTTCTCCTCCCCCTTGCCGCAATGCCTTAAAACAAAGGTTTTCCGACCAGTGCGTTCTGCCTGTTATGACTTACGGTGCCGAAACGTGGCCACTGAAGGTGGGGTTAGTCCGTGACCTAAAAATCGCACAGCGGGCTATGGGAGCAAGCTATGCTTGGAGTTTCTTTGATGGATAGAATTAGAAACGAGGTCATCCGACATTACAACCAAAGTTACCGACATAGCTCGCAGAATAAGCAAGCTGAAGTGGCAGTGGGCTGGCCACATCTGCCGATGGACTGATTGCCGTTGGAACAGACGAGTCCTAGAGTGGAGACTGCGAGGAGTAAAACGGAAGGTGGGACACCCCCTGGCCAGGTGGACTGACGACCTACGAAAGGTGGCTGGGAAGGACTGGATGCGGAAGGCGGAGGATCAGCAAACGTGGCGCATATTGGGAGAGGCCTATGACCAGCAGTGGACTGCAATAGGCTAATTGATTGATTTGTGTTACCAGCTTATAAACGTTCTTTTTTAAATTAATTATATATTATAAAAAAAGAATAGAAGAAAGTAAATATAATAAAATAGGTACCTATATAATTTCAAAAAATATAATATTTTCATTGGATCTTCAAGAACTCTATTCTCGTCGGATATGATCTTCTTCAGGTCAGACATTCAGTTTTAAGTCACTCTTGTAAGAATAAGGCACCTACTATTTCCTTTTTGATGTTCAAAGGTGGATAGATTATCATTTCGGTGAATATTTTATCATAATGGTGGATATGTATATAATTTCGGTGGATAAACTTATCAAATCGGTGTTCAGAAAAAATAATCGGTGCGGGTTTGTCATGTCGGTGGAAACCAAAATTAAAACTGAATTTTCTCCATAATCTTAAATGATACGTTGATGATATTAAATTTGGGGATACATGATTATCACAAAGATTACATAAAACCTTAAAAATATACAAAAAACATATAAATGAAAAAGTTCACCGATATGATAAAAAAAATGGCATTTGTTGAAATTCACCCTTATCTATTAAAATTGGTTTTACTAATTTTTACGGTTCAAATATGAGCCAATGACCTTGAGCATTTGTATGGTCAAAGTTATTCGCGGATGTAATCACCTTAAGGTGTAAAAGTTTAGTGGTTCAAGAGAGGAGCCTACGATTGAGAGAATGCCTCGATGGTCTTTGGATGAATTTGCAGGCGGAGCGGAGGGTTTAAGAAATAAATTGATAGTAGGTATAGTTATTCATATATTCAAGTACTTGCACTGAGTGGAAATCGATCCTGTCACCTCAGTCGAACGGTCTACCGCTTCGCCACACAGGTCATATTTCAACCTAGATCCGACCGAACCTTGATCTTCTTATGTAAACTTAGTAGGTATAATGTTTTAACAATTTTGCAGAGGCGTTCAAAAGGGCTATATTATGCTATTCTTGATTAAGGTTGTGAATATATTTACGTACCTGCCGGAATGTGACTCCATATTGGAGCTAATGTTTGCCCTTTGAACGAAGATGAGTAACGTTATTGATGCTAGGGCTGTCAATCTGCAAGATACCTGTTTAAAATCTGTTACTAAATCAAGTGTAATTTTTTTTTATATAGGACACGGCTTGTGATGCCAAACTGAAGACAGTCTGACAAAGAGGGTCATCATTACAAACACCAACTAACAGTGTTACAATGGTGGCCCTCAGCTTGACGGCCTCATCAGATGCTTTTTCACACCTCGCTTAACGAACCCGGAATTTTCGTTCTAGCTAGTTTCGTTCTAACTGAGATATATACCTACTTGAGATCAATAGTCATTATGTCAACACTACTAGGTCAACAGCTCAAAAGATCAACGGCTTACTACATCAATAAGTTATGAGATCAATAGTTCATTAGATCAACAGATCATTTAGTCAACAATTCGATATGTCAACAGTTTACGAGATCAATATTAATTTGGTCAATGGCTTAATATCTGATATTGGCAAAAATAAATGTTTAATTTTTATTTCTTTTTACGACGAGTACCTACTGTATAACTTCCTGTAGTACTGTATAACGTCTTTGGAGATAACGGAGGGAGGAGGGGAATCGAACCGACTGCATCTATATATGGTATTCTGTCATGGTGCTCCATTTTGTCATACCGATTAAGTACTAGTGCTTGAATATTCCTAGTACCTGATGCTCGTTTTCAAATATTTTACTTCTTCTTCATCCTAGCGTTAATCCCAGTCGCATCCAAAGCTTTCACTTTGGAGTCTGGGGTCTGCTTTTTTCAGAATATCTACGGGTTTGGCTAAACTTCGATATTTTCAGTGAAGTGACTGCCATCTGAACCAACCCATTGGCTATATCGAAGCATCGCCAATGGCTTGCGGTTGCGTTTTCATTTACTATCTAAAGTGATTGCTCGGCAAGAAGGGAAGGTGTTTGATGGTAGTCGTTCTCATAAATTTCGAGGAGGTAGCACACGACGGTATATCCGTCTCAATCGAGCAGTCCGACTGGGGAACTACCTCCGCCCTACAGAAGACTGCGGCTTAATAACCTCGTGTTGTATTTCCGACGGTGAGTAGGTTAGCCAGAGCTCACTGGAGAGATTTAGTGCTGTAAGTGGTAAAACCAAATGCTTTGATCTACTTACCTTTTGCGCTAACGGCACAGAATCTCTCTGCTCTTACAGGGTCGACAGCACGAGTGTGACGCCCCTGGTGTTGCACTCCCCCATAGGCCACGGTAACCTCTTACCATCAGGATGGCCGTGTGGAAGTCAACATAAGTCAAATCAATTGACTAGGAAAGCGGACCCCAGGCTTAAAAGTACAAGCTAAGAAGTAATCAGGACTAATGTCGTGATAATGGTGAATGAAGTACCGAAAGTGATCAGCCCTAGAAAACAATTGCAGTCCAGCAGGCTCGATCCCACGACCTCCAATGATGGCTCACGATTCCATTATTTTATTTATCGTGAACTTTTCAAGTACTTTATTAATTGGTATAAATCCATATGTACTATTCTAGGGTATCTTTGTTTGAAACCTACACAAGCTATACCGGGTTCGTCCATTTTCGTAACTGTCATTTTCATAACCAGCTACGAACGCCGAGTGAATTTTTCAAGTGGGTGTTAATGACGAAATCTGATACTTTGAAGAATAGTGAAAATAATCCAAGGAGTCTTTCAAAAATATTCCTTCAGGAATTGAACATGTAAATTTTGAAAAAATCTATAGGTATCAATTGAATCTAAACCATTTAATATTGTGATAATAAGGAACTAATGACATAGGGTAATGACGCCAAACCTAAGGAAAGACCTCATTCTTAACAAAATCATTTATTATTTCGTTAGCTATATACTTAGTATACTTAGTGGCGATAAAGTTTTCCACTGCTACGAGTATGTCAGAGATCGCAAGATCGATTCTGCAGTGCGACATTTCTATGTACATAATATCTGAATTTGGCAAAGGTGAATCGTTTCTATTTATTTATTTTAGATAGCGTGAATAAACTGCCTAACTCTTATGAAGACAGCGTGATGTTCAGTGTGTTATAGGTAGAACAACATCCCTATAATCAAACGGTGCAATCACAAGCCCTTTGTCGCGACGCACGCGACGCGTGACTCTCACAAAGTGTGCTTACCCTTTGATGTTAACAGGGAACATGGTATCATTTGATACCTATTATATTTCAATTTATTTAGAGATACAAAGCATTCGTTAGTTTGCGTTCTTTTGATTCGTAGGATATGTATTTTTTGTGATTTCCTAACATTACATACCTAAGTGTCAAAAATGGTGGGTATATTTTGTATTTCATTGAAATGAGATACAAACAAATTGGTAAAAATTCTAGAACATGTTACAATCACCCCGAGATGGTTGTATAGGAAAATTTGGAACAATTAACGACAGCTCAGTGGTCAGGCGTAACGAAGGGCGAAAATAATGAAAAGGGAAGCCGAAGATTTTTTTTACCGTGATCTATTTTGCCACGCACCATACGATCCATAATATTGATTTTTGCAAAACAAGCCGACCAGAATCGTGTTATACGGACCCTTCGCCACTGGTGATCAGAGTATTCCCCATATAAGGCACGGCACGTGGGTTCACGTCCCGTTTGGGTAGTTTCACTTTTTTCAATTTTAATCGATTAGAATGATCCGCTCTCCAACTATGTATTTTATTGATTTGTTTCGGCTATTATGCGACTGCCACCTGACCTGTCAACTCCGAAAGGAAAATCTACACCAGAGCCTCGTCCGTTGACTTGAATATGAACTTACCTTGGACTTCGAAGATTTTGACGAAGCCTTATATATCAAAACTCTGTATTATCTTTCTCATTCCTCTATCACCTCACACCTCGTTACCGAAGTTCTAACTTTGCCCAGATAGGTGCAAAGTTGTCCCCACACGTGCCGGGTGTGGGGCGTTTTTGCCCACCCGTAAGTGTAGATGTTTATTAGATCCGCAACTTTGCACCACGGCACCGGGCAAAAAGTGGATATAACACCACACGGACAGACAGGGCGAAGTTTAAATCTGAAATTTATAACGACTATTTGTTGTTATTAGATTAAAATCAGCATGCATGCTGATATTACTAGATATTTATTAATGCTACTTATAAAATTAATTTGAATATTTGTAATGACATCCTGTAAATCCCCGAAGGGGTAGGCTGAGGTTGTGTTACTCAAACACGCTACATTGCCTGAACCTGGCTAAAATTTGCTACAGGGATAGATTATAGTCTGGAATTACATATTATTATGCTTCCTTTTGCCCTGGAATTGGATCCCATAGTTTGCAGGTTGCAGGTATAAAGAAGTACCTACATATTTGTATGTGATTTCTTATTGTTTCTTATAAATTAGTTTTTCCATGGGACTGAAATCTATGACAGCCTTATCTAGTGATAATGCTCTGCCAACTGAGCTATGGCTTTGTCTTGAATTCCTAAAATAACCATTCCACCATACCTCCATACCACCATACAACCATACCACCAGTCGACCCATATACTCGTTTGCTACGTTATTTCTTAAAATAAAATGTAATATTGACGCAAATAATTTATCAAAATTACTTTCCAACTACACACCGTGTAAGAGCAACAGTAATCCCATATTTTGTCTATTATTACTCATATTTATATTAAACTCCTCCTCCGAAGGGATCTTCAATAAATTCCCTCCCACCTGTCCCCTGCTTACCCCCTGAACACCATAAACACACCATAACAGCCCTAAGTCACAAATGATAGAGGGTCAGACCACGACTATAAAACTTATGAATTTATGGGAAAAAAACACCATAGTCTATTGTCTGCGGATGATGTGTGAAGTTTCGTTTTTTTTTTTCATAAATATTGTTATTGGCCGGATAGAAATATTAGTTTGGCTTATTTTTATCTTATGATGTTCTGTACAGAAGATTCAATGGGCAGGCAGGCATACAATGGATAAGAAGTAAGTAAAATATATATACGAGTTTTTAATTTCTTATCAGGATCAAACTACCATAATAGGGTACAGGGAACTTCCAACGGGTTTTTTTTAAAGAAACAACGATAACTATTTAATACTAGCTGTTGCCCGCGGCTCCGCCCGCGTGGAATTCTGATCCCGTTCATAAGTAGCCTATATGTTAATCCAGGGTATAACCTATATACACACCAAATTTCAACCAAATCGGTCCAGCCGTTTATGCGTGAAAGAGTAACAACCATCCACACATCCATTCTCACAAACTTTCACATTTATAATATTAGTAGGATCTTGACACTACCGGTGGTGTAATGGGGATTGAATAATATCTTGACACTACCAGTAGTGTGATTCCACTACCATATTATGAAGTTGCCAAAAAAGTGTTTTGTCCTATCTAACTTTTGAACTTGTTTACACAATTATATTCAATATAATTTTCTCACCAAACACTAACGTTTGAGAACCTTAAAGGATAAAGAGCAGAATAAAAAGGAAATTAAAAAAATATGGCAAGGTTTAGCAACCTAAGGAATACAGCATACTGCCACTTATATTTAGTGACAGAGGGTCTACCAGGTCACATGATAAGATGGTTCCTACACGGTTCTTCCCCGGTTTATCTAGGTATTAGATCAAAGCACCTACAAAATATAATAATTCAAACGAGCAGAGGTGCCCCGTAGGGCACTTAGCATAAATCTAGAGGAGAAATAAAAACAGTGTGTACTTGTGTAGCGTCAGTAATAAGTGTCAAAATACAGCCGTTAACTCTTCGCGAGGTGCTTGACTAACTGCCCTGCGTGAAACATTGCGACGAGATTGTGCAGCAGCCGGAGCTACGCTATAATCTTTATATTTTGTATGTGACGATGAACGGTAGCATTTGACCGCCTCTGTGGCGTAGCGGTAGTGAACGCGGCCGCTAAGCAGGAGGCGCGGGTTCGATCCCCGCGCAGTGCAAATATTTGTGTGCATAAATATGAATATTTGAATTGGTCTGGGTGTTTCTATGTATATGTGTGTATTTCCCAAAAAAAAATTATTTAAGTATGTTTGTTTATCCACATTCTAGAACCCATAACACAAGCTAGTTAAGATATGCTGACTTTAGGTCTAAATAGCGTTGTGTAGAATGTCCTACAATGTCCTATAGGTAAAATTAAGAAAATATAGGCCACTATAGATACAAGCAATCCCAAATTAATATGAAAAATTACTAAAATACGTGTCATAAACTTTTGCTAAATACGTTTAAAAAAAAATATAGGACCATTGCAAAAATCTAATATAGTATTACAAACACATACACAACACACCTGCATATTCATACGCACATGTAAGTTCTTATTAATATTTATCGAATTGAAAGTTAACTTGGCAGATATTAACAGGGTCGCACACATGGACTTTTGCATTGATCTTTTTTCATCCTTCATTCCACTTCGTCTAAACAACAAATAATCCAGTTCGAGCCATAAACACATTCTATTTTAAAAAAATATGACTTATCACATCGCTTATCTTCTCGCATATCCTTGAGTGTAGCACAAGCGCAGCGTCACGCTCACCGCTCACAAAGCAATAAATAAGCGAAGAGACAACACCTTGTTAACTGGAAATAATTAACGATGGAAAAATAACGCTACCAGTGGACAACGGGGTTTATTATCTTGTACGCCAATGACTTTACCGTATATTTCACACTACAATTCATATTTTATATTCTTTGCTTACTACTATAAAACGTAACAAAATTATTAAAAGCTGACGTATATACTGTTTTTATGAACGCAGTATTTATTAACACAGATCATCGACCTATATAGTATACCTACCTACTAGACGAGTAGTTCAGAAAAAAAAAGTGTCATAGTTTCAGGATAATCACAATCAATCAATATAGACCCCTTTTTTAGACCACTAGATCTGAGGATTGACAGATTTGACAGATTGTCTATACAATCTGTCCTCAGATATATCGAGATTCTGGACTGAGTGTAGTTCTAGAATACGGGCCTTAGATCAGAAACTAGATAATTAAGTTAATGATAGTAGTCAAGTTATGGTTATCATATATTTTGCCATCGCGACATAATGAACTTTAAAAGGAATGATACCTATAGAAAAAGCATTGACAATAATAGTTATGATAACATTTGTTCTTCCATAATACATCCTAAAAAAAATGCCCTACAGTTCTTTTCATCTCATACATACATAACAAGAATGATACAATAATGCTACACTATAATTATGCTACGAACTTTTCAACGTCACTGATGTCTACGCGGCGTAGCATTGTGAAGCACCCCCGCCTACGGCGTAGCAAGTCGGGGTTGTTTACAAAAACAAGATGACTGGCTTAACTCGCCCTCCCGTGTCTTTATTGGCCCTTGTAGGCCTGTCTGACAGTGGATGGTAGTGTGTTATAATGAGACAAGAAGTTTTTTATTGAAGTGAATATTTCTTTAGGCGCGTTGAACTTTTTTGTTGAAAAAAAAAGCAATTAAACTCGCGACACACCTCTATATCTGTATTTGCTATTTTTAATAGTTATTTCTTTATGATTTTAGATTAGTGGAATGCTAACTCAATTTATAACAAAAGTACTATTCCTACTCGTAGGTTGATTAGTGCTATTTGTATTCTTTCATAGATAAGTCGCTGTCACAGCTTTTTTTCGCTTTCCAACCTTTATTCCTACTTTCCCATCTTTTTCTATTCCATTCTCTTTCCCCTCTAAAAATGCTCAACCATTAGCCAGTTATAAACAACCAATACACTAAAATCCCGTTACAATAATTCCGTTGAACACTTGTCGCATACCGCGGTCCACACAACAATAGCGCCATAAACGAGCGAGGTAATGGCGCGGCGCCGGTTAACTTTAATGTGCAGGTGCTTAGCGCTCGGTAAACAGGTACACTCACTTTGATCTGTAACTAGATGCTACAACGAAAATGTAAACAGGTACAGTCGCGCACATTACCTACTCACTTTGATCTACTTACTAGTGCAACAAAAATGCGCAAATGTAAACAGGTGCACTTACTGCACACAACATTTACTTTACTTACTGACGCAAAAAAATTAAATAGGTACACTCGTGGCACTCTTAGGCCCGTATTCTAGAATGCCACTCAGCTGAATCTCGATTTACCTGAGGCAAGATTGTATGCACAGATTCCATAGATTTGACAGGCTGTCAGACAGATTGTTTATAGTTCTATACAATATGTCCTCAGGTAAATCGAGTTTGAGTTGAGCGTCATTCTAGAATACGGGCCTTACTTTGTTCGAGTTACTGGTGCAACAAAATAAAAACGGTGTAAACGAGGCTCTGGCGTAGGCAAATCTCTCGAGGCTAGGTCAGACGACAGCCATAAGCCAAAGTTAAGGAAGCAGGAGGATAAGCGGGCTCTAAACAAGGTGAAGTCCATGGACAACAACGCTAACATGCGGCGTTTCCTGGGAGTCGTTCCAGTAAAAGCCAAAATAAATTAAATTAATAAGGACAGCCACTTTTTTTTTCCTTGCAAGTTTTAGACACAATCAGGATTGGAACTGGCCAACTTGATAGATTCATTGTTGCGATCTCAGGGTGCTTACTAAGTTAGATTTTCTTTAATTATATTCCTAATATTGACTGTTTTAAATACGTGAGCTAGCCCAAAAAGGATCACGTTATTTAATTGTCCATTATTAAATTAAAGATATCAATAGAAGTGAAAATACCGTATACCAATAATAATTCTTTCACAGTATCTACGTAATGAATCACAAAAAACAGGGGGTCGTTTTTTGTGATTCATGTTTTAAACATTATAGCGTCCTAAAATACAACATGGCGGGTTTTAAAAATCTTGCGAGCGCTATCAACTGGCGAGTGGCCAAACTACCTGCACAATAAATAATACAATCTGAGTCCGTGGGCAGAGCGTTGCAGACGGGCGATTACAAACAGTGGGCCAATTAAAGTTTCTGAATAAATCAACGAAAGCTATCATTATTTTATACAGTCTTGCGTTAAGTATTTGCAAATGATGCAATATTTTGTGAATGTTGAACTTTTGTTTTTAAGCTATTGCATAGCTCCTATCGCGGGCCTTGAGCGTGGAGACCGAATCCAGAAATTCCGTAACGAAAAAACCTAAGCTGACACTCCGAGCTCGCACGAATCAAGCCGAGCTGTAGGCACATTCGCGAAATTGACAAATCACCGCGGATTCAGCTATCGAGCTCACTTCGATCATTCGAGATGCAAGTTACAGCATGTGCCTACAGCTCGGCTTGATTCGTGCGAGCTCGGAGTGGGGGGATAATTGCAGAAGTTGATGAAAAATTCAATGCAATAGCTTTACCGCGGCAGTCCCCGAGTGCCACACGTCTTTTTTTATACCACTTAGGTCACCGATAAGCACATGGCCACCTAATGGAAAGTGGCTACCGTGGCCTATGGACGAATGCAACACCAGGGGAGTCACGCTCGTGCTTTCGACCCTGTAAGAACAGAGAGATTATTGTACCCTCAGCGCAGAAGACAACCAGGATCTTCCCACTGACAGCACAAAACCTCTCCAGTGAGCCTTGGTATTCCGGACATTACTGTTGACTCGAGTCATACATTTGAAGCTGAGTCTCGACTGTATTATATCTGCGCTAAACATAAGATTCAATTCAATTCATTTAATTCTTAACAATATTTAGGGGGGATCCTTCCTCTTGGTATAAAATTTTAAGGCAGAATATAGTTTGGCATAACGTTTTCGCATTTCACTTTCATTAGCATATGTAATAATACTACTGCATAATAATCCTTTGGCATAACGCAAACATTAGCATAACTTCTTCTTCCTCTTAGCGTTAATTCCCAGTCGCATCCGAAGCTTTCAGCTCGGAGTCTGGGGTCCGCTTTTTACCAGTCTTAACCACGGATTTGACTAGACCTCGATATTTTCCGTCGATATTAGCATAACTATCCTTTAGTATAATTTATGTTTTGCCATAAGAAGGAGGTACATTTTTTTTAATGACCATCAAGAAATTGAAGTTTCGCAAAGCCATTATTATTATGCTATTATATTATTATGCTTCATAATTATTATGCTATTAGTATTTATGTCAACAGGCATTATGCCAAAACATTTATGCTTAATAATATTATGCGTTATGATCATTATGCTGATATTTGTTATGCCAATGTAATTTATGTCTATATATTTTATGCTTTTCATTAGTAAACCTCTTTAGGTACATTGTGTTGAAATTTATTATAGTATAGATAATATCATTTACAACACACCTGCTCATAACAGTGATATTATTTTACCGCAATTAAGCACGGAATGACACCTATTATAAAACTGTGACTTTTTCACTACTATTATTCACAAAAGTGAGTTATAGATTCTTTTTTAAATTTTATAGGAAGTGTCTATAATTGTCTATGTTCTTAAAAAAGTTTTGATACAAAAAATAACGTGTTTAATAGTACGAATAAATTAATACGCCTATTGTATGGTCATTTGATGCATTTTCGTATTTAAATAAATAATTTCAACTTGTAATACTTGTGTAATAAACAAAATTTTCACTCAAATTTAACTTTTTTTTTTCTCTAAGTACAGAAAAAAAAAACAGAGTAAAAAAAAGTTAAGTTCAAACCTCATTTTTTTTAAAATATGGCCGACCGCCATTGTTAAATGCGCGCGCATAGGAAAACTAATTAATTTGTAGTATTGTTTATTTAGTATTTGTAGTATTATTTTATTCGCAAGTGTGTTGTAAAACGTCGTATGGCACGTGTGAGCATGATGATTACCCTCCTCGGCTGTCTTAAGACCCTCGCCTGGCGGCTCGGGTCTCAATGGCGCCTCGGCGGTAATCACCAACGTTGCTCACTTGTACCATAATGTACTATTCCTTTCCACAGTGATTTGTAGAATCATGAGGGACGGCACTGTGAGTGTGACATCTCTGGTGTTGCACACGTCTATTGGTAGCGGTAACTTAGGTGGTCTACTAATGTTATACATAATATACATGTCAGTTTGTGAAGATGTTTGTAATTCAATCACGCTCTAAAGGCGGCCACCCACTAACAGTCCGCTTGCAGTTTCTGGTCCTATCGGGCGGCCTGCAGTCCTTTTGTCATCATAATTTTATTACCTCAGACTAAAATAATAACATTATTTTATTCTTTTAGTCTGATGTTATTACGTATAAAATGCCGACGGCCATAGACTGTCCGGCCTTTAACTGTTTTTGCTGACCAGAATCGTCAAGCGGCCACACACATATTAGCCGTGAGTCCAAACTCGTATACGAAACTGTAAGTGTATGGGCTATTGCGATGAACTGACAGACCGATATCATCCGGTCGTCGTTCGATATACTATTAGTGGGTGGCCGCCTTAACGGCTGAACGGGCCTGACTGAAATTTGTTACAGGGATAGAAGTCTGGATTAATAAATAGGCTGTAAGAATTAGTTTTTTTTTATAAAAAGAAGTCGCCCGTCTGCTCCAGTTACGCGTTTCGCCGCGAGCAAGCCGACGATAACTGCCATTGTAATAGGTGCGCGTATTTTTAGCAGCAAGTCGTATTGCACCCGTAATGATACAAGTAGGTGCGGGTGATATATTTGTGGCTTAATGTGCAGCAGATCGGAGGCTGTGGTACTTAGTTACATTACTGTTTGTGGTTATTTCTGTTTGATAAGAATATGTACTGGTAAACTCTAATGGGGTGGTAATCATGTTCATGAAACTTATGTAACTTTTATACATACATTAATATTCGCCTGCAGATCTGCGAAACGGTAGGCAGAGACATATTGACACCCACATTTCTCCATGACTTTCGGTCCTGCGTAATAGGAAGCGAGCCTATTGCCGTCAAGCGGATACTGTGACATTAGCTGTATGTTTACTGTCGAATGAAGAACAGCTCTATCGCTTTCTACGACACCCATGGGTAGTATCTCTACCCAGTTTAACCCTATTTTACTCCACCGGAACCAGCATAGTTCTATAAGTTCTGAGAATTATATAAGAATCATTTGGGGTTGAGACGCTGGGATCATGAGGTCCAAGTGCCCGTCATTTATCTAAAGACATCTCCAAACGCCTTATAGATGCTACCCGTGACCAGAGGGCTGGTTTATTCCTTGCACAAAGGATTGGCATTGCCATTCAACGTGGCAATGCCGCCAGCCTTCTGGCCACCCTCCCAGTTGACGTCGATGGGGAGGAATTTTTTGACGCCTGAATTTCGCCTTTATATATTATGTAAATGTAAATAATTGTACCTAATTTATTGATGAACAGAATCGGTTATTTCTACATGAAGTCATACCTTGATTTATGTTATACCTACCTAACGATAGCCTTATCATGTTCATTCCTCTAACCACTAAGTTTAGAGCCCTAGACTTCATAAAACCAATCATAAGGTTAAATTCATCTCTAGCCATAGGTACAACAAGACAACTCGTTCCCATTTGAAATCCAATTTAAAACCATACCTAAATTTTCGCCTATCGCCGCTAACAGCTACGCATACACCTATAAATTCAAAATAAAAAGGGAAGCGAACCCGTCGAGCGGGCAGCGGGTCTGCTTCGGAAGCACTCAACATATTGGCGTAAGTGAGCAATATATTCGGCCGAGGTGAGCGAGGTGAACGGTGATACGCCCTGCCATTACCTATTGTCTAGCGCCATGGATGCTGGAACACTCAAAATGGATGAGGTGTGTATTTCAAAACTTGTGTCTCAGAATTTTTTCTTTCTTTTATAACCATGGCGTCTAATCGAGGAACTTAGAAATACCATTGTAGAATCGATAGCCTCATACATATGTAGTTTTCGTTCCGAACTTTATCCAAGCTTACAACCGGGCGGGGTGTAGTCAAATCGACGGACAAAAAAAATCAGAAAAAAAAACAATCAGAAAAATACACTACAACGAAAAAATAATATTATAGGAGCCCTGGAAATATAATATCAGTGCTTCGCAGCAAACTCTTGTGTGCCACAATGCTGTAAGTTTCAACTAATAACTTAAAGTTCTCAATGAATTATATTTTTAAGCTCATATTCTGTTGTAAAATTACAACGAATTACGTCATTATTCTGTGTAATTATTTTGTCTGGTTTTAAAATGTGACAGTTTTGCCAAATTAATTTCCACACTAACAAGGTTTACCTCGAATATGGGTACTCACAAGTTGCCACATCCAAATCTGAACACACCCATTGTACATCTAGGTAACATCTTAAAGTCATGCAAGGGTGAAACTGGACTCACAGCACAGTGCATGAGTCAGGTAGCTAAGATTAAGCGTCTAGACGCCCGTGTGTCGCAGGCCTTATTTATTGCATACACACGTGTTTTCAATTTAGATCTCGTAGTTTTTGTGCCGCCGTGCAAATTGTATTCTAGGGAGATATAAATTACTAGTTTTTGCTAGTTCACTCGCTTAAGATATTTATTTTTTATATCTCCGGCTACATTTATCATACCTACTGGGTTTAATAGGTATGATTTGTTTATCAAAAATGATCAAGCAGTTTTGTATAACGCGCAAATGAAGAAAGAACCCGTTAGAAATTAACATTTTAAAGTAACTAATGTAGTAAAGAGCACTTAGTGGATTCACATCATTAGTAGTTACAATGTTACACAATGGAAGGATTCGAACCCGGGACCTCTATATTATAAGACCGACTCCTTACACACGATTTGCCTTTTTTATATTGTGGAAATCCCCTTGAATAAACCCTCGCGTAGAAACGTGCTCTCGAACCGACTGAAATCGAACTGACTAAATCCGCACATCCTTTTGGTCCTTCATTTACCGAGGTAAGATAACCAATAGCTTATCTCTCGGGCTTCAACCGACCCGAGGCTTCGTGATGGCCCTCTATAGACGTTTTGACTATCGATTCCTATCTTTGCCGCTGACTGTACTTTCACACCTGACTGCACGATTCTTCTCACGATTGGCGACAACGGGGAAAGTGCTCACACACCCCAAATGACGACACATTTCCGGCGTACCGCAATGTACGTGAGGAATACTGTGCAAGTGTGCAATCGGCTTTATTTGCTAAACTTTTCCCTGGGATTTTTAAGATTATAATATATTGCTATAAGTATACATATATAAAAATAAAGACTGGTCAATGAATAAATATTAAATACTGTAGGACATTTTACACAGCGCTATCTAGACCCAAAGTAAGGATTACTTTACACCTATAGCTTGTGTTATGGGTTCTAAAATGCTGATGAACCTACTTATATTTTTTTTTTGTAAATACATACATATTATACATAGAAACTACATTGTATATAAACATATTTCCGAGGCCATAATCAGGGGACGAGGTTCGAGTTAGAAATAGGCTCTAGCGATGGTCTTCCTTTCGAAGAACAAAATAACTCAAATAATGAACTTGTAGGACGAGTGTATGTACCTGCAAGCCGAAACTTTTTTATATCACTTAGGTCGCAGACCAATGGGGCGTTACACTCGCGCTGCTGACTCCGTGAGAACCCTCTTATGCCCTTCTTGAAGAACCCCGTATTATATTCGCTTGGAAACATTGGAAAATACATGCCGATTTATAAACGAAGCTTTGTTGCAGGCTTTCCCCTCAGGATCGGAAGGTCAGATGATAAAATCGCTCCCATAAAAGCCAATATAAATCATTATAGAGAGAAATAAGAGAAAAGTACGAGCTTTAAATGCAACCAAAATTAGCGCTCGGATGAAGAAGAGTTTTTAGTTGCAGGCAAGTGGACCCCGGACTCCAAAATGAAAACTTTAAATGCGGCCAAAACTAGCATTGGGATGAAGAGAAAAATAAGAGTTAAAAAATAACCCCTACATAATAGGCATTATGTTATCCACCTTCACAGCAAAAACACTAAAAACTAACTTATCTATATTAAAATCAACCCCTTCTGCAATCGTCCCCTTTATCTAAAAACACTTAGGTCTCACCTCTTTACAGCGTGCACTCGTGCGCAATGGCGGCCGACACCAGCGCCGGAAACGCGCGCCATTTCCGGCCTCCACCTGTCGCCTCGCCAACTTCCGGTCACTTCCTTGACCTCCCAACCTCCGATAGCCGAGAGGGTTCATGCACTGAGAATACTTCGAGTGTAAAGTTTAGTACTTTGTTTTGTTCACCGATACTTTTAAATCTGTTTGAGAATTTGAATTGGTGTAGTGTTAGAGTTTTTTAACTGCTTTGTTGTGGGTTTGAATCCTGTTTTGAGTATACAGTTTGTAATGTGGGTTATGGAAAGTTGATAAACATACTTGTTTTGTACTTTTATTGTAAATACAATTCATAAATTTTTGTTTTGCACTGAACGGGAATCGAGTCCATGCTATCACGTAGCTGTTAAATGAACTACTCTCACGTTAGAGGATTTGGAGATGTCTATTTGCATTTGCATCTTTCTTTATACCTATGTTATAATATATGTACACAAATATGATCATTGTGCAACTGTGTTCTAGAAACCAGTACCTACAAATCATGCCTAATTTGTCTAAATAAATAAATAAATATTCTACGATATTCTGCATAGCGCTATATGTATACTAAAATCTAGAATATAATTATATTCTATTACCTAGAATACATTATAATATAGCCTATTAAATATGCTTTTTAAAACCATTAAAAAAAAATAAGTTCTTTAAAAACCACGCAATCTATAAGTGAAGAAGTTTCCCGAGAGATCTCCTGGCAAGTTTTAATGAACGTGACCCGGACAAAGATAAAATGCAACGATTGCTCACACTTCTTAATTTTAGTTGTGGAATAAGGACATCTTACAAAAGCTGCCTATCTACGGCCCATGATTACACGGACACGTGCGCGATTGCTAATGCCGGTAGGTACACCTACCCCCTTAGACAGTAGGTGAGTAGGGTAACCAGAATTCACTGGCGAGGTTTTGTGCCGTCCGCGCGTCCGTCAGTGGGAAAACCAAAGACTGGTCCTACTCATCTTTTGTACTGACGGCACAGAATCTCTCTGTTATTACAGGGTTAGCCTGGCGGGTTGGTGGGCCGTGTGCTTGTCTGCGACCTAAGTAGTATAAAAAATGACGTATATGACAGAAGTCAACGTCTGTCATTAACGTCAAAATACGTGTCATATACGTCAAATCCCATACATTCGTCATTCTATTCTACAATATGCCGGCTGATTGATTCAAGAGGCCTTAGTATAGGCTTTCCTCTCTCTCAGAGCTCCGAGTTGCGAATTCAAATGGTAGTGGCTCCTATAAAAACCGCATACTTAATTACTATTCGTGTTTGATCGTAAAAAGTTAGAACTTATTGCGATTATACAAATTTCATGAATGTTATGGCCAGTGCAGTTCGAATGTAGTGACGTCACACCTCACTATTCTAGCACTAACTCATAGTGTAGGTGCGAGTGACAGTCGACACACGAGTTCGCAGATTTATCGCTCTGTCCTTTGAACGCATAGACCATGAAGTGCAGAGGTGACACATTGAATATACATGCCATTGTGTTATCGTTATGTAGACAATCGAACCAAGAAACACAGCAAGAAATCCGTGAACTGTACGATGGCACCACTGTCCCCTCAATATTGCAAATTATACCAAATTGACTTTGATGTGTCATAAAATAGTATGCAGGACAATGACAATTTGACAACAATTGTGCCAATTTTAGCCATTTCACGGATTTGTTCGTTTCTATAACACATAATTTCGTTTTAAGTGTCACTCGAATGAGGAGTTCAGTTTGAAAATGTTCTGTGTGCTCTCTACTGTCACTATTAACGCACTTTTACCATAAATGTGGTCGAAGCCTGTTATAAATATCATAATATATGAGGACACATTATATGTGTCCACATTTCACCAGCTGTATTTATTAACCCTACCCTTATTTGCTCAGACTCACCGTTTAGCAGGCATATTTTTAGAATACTGAGAAAAATAGGAATTAATTCTAACACTTTGCTATATATCTCTATTCAGGAACTGTAGACCTCGCGACAGCACGCGAACATTACTTAATATCAAATGTTCGCCACGGAACCATCAATCAGCAATAAATCTAAATGTACAAACTGACCGTGATCTTTTCACACATCCTTAACATTAATATGTAACCATTACTGACAGTAATCGATGCTGGTCGAGTGAAAACAAAGGTAGGAACACAGGTTTAGTGTATACTAGATACAAAAAAGTGTCCGTCCCAATGCATCATCGCTCAGTCTAAAATGCCTATGCATTTTAGACTCCAATTGCATTACTTTAAGGTCTAAAATTAAATGTTTTTTTTTGCAGTGTCTGTGGTATAACAGTGGTTTTACTTTAGCAGAATCCAGGGCCTGGTTGATAGAGAATGTTATATAACATTATTAATCAGAAGGATTATAACTTGTGTGCTGACAGTAAACTTGAATGGCTTTCATTTTTTTTATACCACTTATGTAGGTGGCAGACCTGATGGGAAGTGTTCACCGTGGCCTATGGACGTATACAACACCAGGGGCGTCACACTAGCGCTGCCGACCTTGAAGAAACCTTCTAATGCCCTTCTTGAAGAACCCCATATTGTAGTCGCTTGGGAAAACCACCGCAGGGAGTTCATTCCACAGCTTGAGTGTGCGTGGGATGAAGTTCCTTAATGATGACAGTAAGCTTGAAAGACTCTCATAACGGTTTTAGTAATTTTCATATAATTACAATCTTTGTATTCATACGTGGTATCTGGCTTAGTCTAAATCTGTGGCTAGGAAGCCAGTTAACTCGTTTTGGAATGCAAGCATCAACAATAGTCTGGGGCATAGGTCAACATTTTTATATTGGTATAAATGATTGATAAGCTAAATGTTTTGACATTATTTATGTTATATGGCATATAAAACGTAAAACTGAACATCTTGTTTTCCTTGTGATTGGAGATGAATCTTTAATGTGTGAGGTCATGGATAGTGTGGTTTCGAAGGACGAATGATACGAACGAGATATTGAAAGCAGAGTGAATGCGGGAATGAGCTATTTTGAGTGTAAGAGTCTTGTCTTTCAGTTTCTTCGTAGGCACGACTACGATGAAACAGAGAAATACTTACCTTAGCATTGTATCTGCTTCCCTCACTAATAAGCACACAACTCTCTCATGCACCACACACACACACACACACACACACACACACACACACACACACACACACACACACACACACACACACACACACACACACACACACACACACACACACACACACACACACACACACTTTAATTTATTTCATTATTACTTTATGGTTTTTAGAATTATGGTCTATTACTTTAAAAGCCTAACCTATAATAAGCCATTTTGTAGCACAAAATAGTGAAGCTGTACTTTGGTAAAACTTATTAAATGTAAATCCATTGGGAATAGGGAACTGTAACTCCTTCATACAGGTTACTATGTAACCTAGTTAGGAAAACAGTACTGTACCCACAAATTGTAGAACTATTGTACTTATCCTTGTACTCATATATTAAGTTTTCTATGTACTACAATCTTTTATATAAATAAACATTATTATTATTATTATTATTAATGAGCTGCATTCCTAATCGAACAAGGAGGATGTATGATAGCCCCACCAAGAACTTCAGGGCTCAAACTAATCAGGTATGATAGGAACTTCATCCCCCGCACGCATAAACTGTGGAATGAACTCCCGTCGTGGTTTAAGTGGTGGTGGAGTGGAGAACAGTATGAAGTCCTTTAAGAAGGGCATTAGAAGGTTATTACGCGGTCGGTCGGCAGCGCGACTGTGACGCCCCTGGTGCTGCATACGCCTAAAGGCCACGGTAACCTCTTTCCATCAGGTGGGCCGTGTGCTTGTTTGCTACCTAAGTGGTATAATAAAGCCTTACCAGTCAGCCGGTTCACCTACTGCTTAACAAACATGGCTCTGGCGTAGGCTATCCTATCCGACTTGGGAAGATCATCGCTCTCATAAAAGCTGAATAAGATAAAATTAACGGACAGGACTTCGGGCTGCAAAATACGCTGATGAATCAGTACCAAAGAAGGCATATCTGGCAACTAGATAAAGTTATCAGAAAATACTGCTTTAATAACACACGTCATTTAAAGCATTTCGATGTCGCGTCTGTTCTCATTTCATGATCTTTGCCACTCCGGACCAACAAATCAACGGCGCGCATATTGCAGCGGTCACCGGTGTTGAAATCTACATACGTTTTTTAATGACGTATACGATTTTTTAAAAACATAAAAAATCTTCAAAAAATATTTTTATAAAATCATCGTGTACGAGTATAAGCTACTAACTTTTTAGTTCAATGAAGTATTCCAAAGGTACTTAGTCATCATTGCTGTGTCCCAATACTCGAGATTGCATCTCAGTACGTTAACCACCCTAGACGAGTCGTAATTTGTATCGTAGCATAGAATGATCAATGTATGTACTTTGACGTATGCCAATCCCATACATTAATCAATAGAATAAATTGATTGCCAAACGCATTGCCAGTTGTCTAGAGGGACAGTACCATTCTGTGATCTGAGACCTTCAGTATCCAATCAAGTGTTTCAAATAAGTGATGATATTTTGATGATAAAGGAAATCCATAATCTCATAAGAAGACTTGGAATTCCTTACCAGCTCACGTGTTTCCCTCCTCCTATAGTCCCGGGTCCTTTAAGCGGGGCGTGAAAAAGCATCTGATGAGGCCGTCAAGCTGAGTGCCACCATTGTAACATGGTACATGTCTGTAATGGTGACCCTCTTTTCAGAGACTTTGCCTTCAGCTTACCATCAGGCGAGGCAAAGTCAAATTGACGTGTCCTAAATAAAAAAAAAATAAAAAAAAAGTTACCAAAAATCAATGTTTAAAAATGATTGCAACATCATTCATTGATTCCGATAGTTCGTACGAATATCGGTAGATTACTCCTACCATCGCCGTAAGATGGATGTATTGGAAAGATTGGGTCACTCTCGGGCGAAGCTCGGTGGCTCAGTGGTCAGAGCGTTCCCCCTGTAAGGGAAAGATCGCGGGTTCGAGTCCCGCCCGAGAATTGATTTCGCTTTTTCCAATTTATTATAATTTGTTTAGTCTAGCAAACTAATTGCTTTAAAATTATCTCAATTGATTGTGCGGAGTTATCAAAAATCAATGTTTAAAAATGATTGCAACATCATTCATTGATTCCGATAGTTCGTACGAATATCGGTAGATTACTCCTACCATCGCCGTAAGATGGATGTATTGGAAAGATTGGGTCACTCTCGGGCGAAGCTCGGTGGCTCAGTGGTCAGAGCGTTCCCCCTGTAAGGGAAAGATCGCGGGTTCGAGTCCCGCCCGAGAATTGATTTCGCTTTTTCCAATTTATTATAAAAAAAAAATAATCCTCTGGGAACATTATGAGGTTCATTTTACTCAAATAGGTACCTAGTACCTAGTAATACTTTTCTTCAGGTACCACTTCATTGATTTATAATGTTGCTAAATTATATAATGATTTACGGTATGATTGGTCAATCGTTTCGACTAGTCAATCGTGTTCTGTGCCATAAGTAGAATATTAATTGGTCTTCCTCCTTTGGTCTTTTTTTATAGGACACTAGCTGTTGCCCGCGGCCCGCCCGCGTGGAATTCTGATCCCGTTCATCGCTGATATATAGCCTATATGTTAATCCAGGGTATAACCTATATACATACCAAATTTCAACCAAATCGGTCCAGCCGTTTATGCGTGAAAGAGTAACAAACATCCACACATCCATTCTCACAAACTTTCACATTTATAATATTAGTAGGATAGGATTCCGTATTTTTTCTCATTTCTTTCACTACCCACCCTAAGTTTAAAATCTAATAAATAAGAAAACTATCTGCCCGTCCGTCTAGACGAGTTAATTTCTCGAATACCTGCGGACAATAGCCCGCTGCGGACAAAAACCACGGCATTTTTCCCCTGGACAATAGAGCCAGGGTAAGGCATTTAAGTTATTGGTCTCGAGCAGGTGGATAAGAAAATGTATTTAGTAATGGCTTTGTGCGATGTTTTCTTTATAAGAGGAAAAATATCATTTAACTTTGATAAATAACGTAGTTTTAAAATTATTATTACCGGTTACGAAACTCCGGTTTCCTAGACGGCCGAAGCGGATAACAATATGCCGTTCAAGGTGGAGTGAAATAGGGCTACTCTATCTTTTCCCGTGGGTGTCGTAGAGGGCGACTAACACTTAGGGCTTTTCTCCATTTGACAGTAAATATACAGACAATCACAGAATGTCCGTTTGACGGCAATAAGCTCGCCCCCAATTAAGTGGAACCGAAAATCAATGTTTGGGTCATCATCGTTGTGTCCCGTCTGCCTGCCACTTTGTATTTACGGGTGTGTGTATGTATGTATCTTCAAGTGCGTCTAATGCTACCCAGCATCATGGTAATGATCGAATAATTCAACTCATTTACATTCCTTCATCACCTTTTGGTTGATGTGTTGAGGAACCCCTCAATAGAACCCCTCTTTTAGGCATACGATACGCAAAAAATTAATTAAACTAAAATTCTAAGTCTCCTCTCTAAGTTTGTTTTATTTCATTTGCCAATAGTCGTAGGAGACCTGGAAAACAATTACTTAAAAGTGAATAAAGCATTTTCTTTCACTGCAAACTGAACGAGAAAATAAAATAGCGTCCTCTTATCAGTGCTCCCGGTAAGGCTAAGTTCGTGTCACTTCTGAGGTGAATTTAATTGTCCGACGTCTATAATAGCGTCTTAACTCCGCTACCGTTAGGTCTACCCGATCGAGGTGCGGTTGTCCATTGAGTACGACACGATTTGGAGATGTAGGAAACGTGTGTGTCGAACTATACTACGTCTTAATTGTATTTTAACTATTTAATTAGGTTGATCACTGAATATTCCGGGGTGCACGAGGGATATGCTAGATGCTATACTACCTCACCCCCGGCAACTGATGGCCCGAGACGGCCGTGCGGTTCTGGTCGGTCCGAGTCCGACATTATTATCCACCCTCGTTGGCTCCGGTAGTGATTTCGACTCATATAAAAAAGAGTAACAATACCAAGACTACCTATTCAAAGACTTATGCATACGCCGTGTATTGAAATGTAAATTAAGTTGTACCATCAATGTTAGTTTAGACTTTAGCAGAACAGACTACAGAAGGAGAATTTATTTTAAGATGGTGAAAACAGCTCTGAAAATTAAATTTCATACATGTATAACAGTAGACACAATGCAGACTCTTACGAAAGGTCCCCTTATGAACGATGAGTACGATGCCGCGTGTCGTCCTCAATGGAAAACGAATTCCTTCACCCCAGATCGGCTGTAAGTGGCGGGGGCTAATAAAGCCGTCTCATACTAACTGCTCAGCTAATCCCGCCAGCGGCCCGCGCGTGTGGCACACCTTAAAGTCAAGACGTAAGACATAGCCGAATCGCGTGTAGTTTTTCTAAACTACGAAGAAATCTTGTGAAATAGGATTTAATTAAATTATATTGTTACTGAGGTAGTAGATAGATAGATAACAAATTAATAAATAAATAAATAAAATATGTTTACAACACACCTGCTCATAACAGTGATATTATTTTACCGCAATTAAGCACGGAATGACACCTATTATAAAACTGTGACTTTTTCATTGCTATTATTCACAAAAGTGAGTTATAGATTCTTTTTTAAATTTTATAGGAAGTGTCTATAATTGTCTATGTTCTTAAAAAAGTTTTGATACAAAAAATAACGTGTTTAATAGTACGAATAAATTAATACGCCTACTGTATGGTCATTTGATGCATTTTCGTATTTAAATAAATAATTTCAACTTGTAATACTTGTGTAATAAACAAAATTTTCGCTCAAATTTAACTTTTTTTTTCTCTAAGTACAGAAAAAAAAACAGAGTAAAAAAAAGTTAAGTTCAAGCCTCATTTTTTTTTAAATATGGTCGACTGCCATTGTTAAATGCGCGCGCATAGGAAAACGAATTAATTTGTAGTATTGTTTTTTTAGTATTTGTAGTATTATTTTATTCGCAAGTGTGTTGTAAAACGTCGTATGGCACGTGTGAGCATGATGATTACCGCCGAGGCGCCATTGAGACCCGAGCCGCTTTGTACCATAATGTACTATTATTGATGCCATATTCCAATAGATAACAAATTAATAGTATAGACATAAGTGAACAGTTGAATTTTACAAAGGCCTCACCAAAACTTTCGGCGATTAGCCAGCTTTTATGTGACTGACGAATAATTATGCTATGTATTACATAAATAAAGAGCCGAGAGCTAAATACTAGCTCCACAAATATATCTACAATTATTTCACCATCACGTATTAAAAAAATATCATAAGTTTGACATAATTATGGTCCTGCGAGCCGGATAAGTAAATGCAGATGCGAAAATAAAATATCAATCAAACATCGATCTAATGCGTTTACCTTTTCGTACGTGTATTCCAGTTATACAATATGCAGTAGTGATCTCGCTAATTTCCCATGACTTGTACCACATCACATCAAAAGCTTGGCCAGACGAACGGTTTAAACTAATCTTATTATACTTGAGAGCGTTTACGGGATCTTTGTGGGTAGTGCCAAGGTAAGCCAAGAGCCAGGTAGCGCTGGGACTTGCAGATTGTAAGGGGTTTTACTATTGAACCGAATATTATTTCATTACATTTGGATGAATGAATGAAGAAGGCATTAACATACACATACATACGATATGGATATGACATATGTGCAAATACTGAAACCGCGAAGCATCCTGGTCCGTAGGAATAGAACCAAATTAAATTTAAACTTAAATTCCCTGATTTATAAAATCCGAAATTTTCTAACAAAATAATTAATAAAATAAATGTAGAAAATGCAACCACTTGTATAAGTCATTAAATAGTTTCATCCATTGCTTTAAAGTCATTGAGTGTGTCATAAGTCATTAATAAATACGCACACACCTTCACACACACACACAACAACTTCACACACACACACACACAACAATAGGCATAGTAGGTAACTTACTTGAACAGCTAAGCGGCAACATGCGATTCTACAGAGTGCTCAAAGTTGTTCAAATTCTATAAAATTAAAACTCTAGTTTCTGCCCTTAATACTGGACCAATTTTGTTCAAACTTTTCCTGCTTGAAGCTTAGGGGGTACCAAGTATATGGTTTCAATTATTGCCTATATGTCGTATCCATATTGTATACTAACCGCTGTCAATCCGCAAAGGGGCTTGTAGAGGTGTATTATCTGCACAATAGAACGTTTAAAGTGAGAGTGGCTGGTGAAGATAGCAACACCATGCGTGTGAGTGAGGGTACGGCTCAGGGATCGGTATTGGGACCATTGCACTTTCTCATATATGTCAACAACTTAGAAAACCTTATAAGGAACTGTGAGATATTCCAGTTTGCTGATGACACATGTCTGGTGGCGGCTGGAAACACGGCTGAAGATGCACTGGTCAAACTCCAGGAAGACTTTGATCTACTGACCAAATGGTCTCATGACCTAGGGCTCGTGCTGAATGAAAGTAAAACTAAACTAATGTACATAAGCTCTAGTCGAAATAGATGTACTTATGAGCCTACTCTCGTCGCACACAATCACGAATGCCTTCACAAGAATAACAATAAAACTGTACCTGATAGGTGTAACTGCAAAATAATGGATGTGGTGGACGAGCAGACTTACCTTGGTCTTGTCATAGACAGTCGACTTTCCTGGAAGAGTCACATAAACCGGGTCTGTGACAAACTCAGGGGTATATTGGCCAAGTTTACCCTGATAAAGAGGAAAATACCTTACCAAATTCGATTACAATTGTACATTGCCTTAGCCGAATCAATTATTAGTTATGGTTTATCTAGCTATGGAAGAACCTACAAATCGCATCTCGATTCCATCTATGCACTGCAACTGAGGCTGTTGAAGGAAGTTGTTCCATATAATATCAAAAAGAAGTATGAAAATAACTACCATGCACTCTTTGAATTTTGCAAAATATTACCCGTACACGAAAACACTAAATACACACTGTTACATGAAGAATTCTTCAGGGAAGATTTTAAAAATACCAGACAGTATAACGAAAAATACACAATCCAAACACGTCAGCTCCTGAAATCTAAACTACTTTTGCCCAAATACACAAACCACTACGGTAAAAGGAGACTGCCATACATTATTCCGGACCTCATCAACAAACTCCCATTATCCCTAAAAAATGAGCTAACTCCAAAAAATATTAAATTCAGGCTCAAAAAACACTTTCTTGCGAATACAACAATCACTGTACAGTAAACCACAAAAAAAAAAAAAAAAAAAAATGCACACACCTACAAACACGAGCGGTCGCACGCCCACGCGCGCGCGCCTGCGCACTCACACACACAAACACTCACACAAACACACACACATACGCTCACACGCACAAATATATAACATTTACAAAAATACTAATTATAACTTTATCCTTATAATAATACTCATGAGTCATGATACAATGCCTATCAACGTCTAGTGCGATTCACAGATATTACGCTAACCGATATCAATAAATGTTTTAGCTTAATATTGAAAACAAACATCATACTGTAGATGCAGTTAATGTATTTGTTATCTACTCAGAGTGCAATACAATAGAAAACAGTTTGCCGGCTGGCGGGCGGGTGACGTCAGACGCAGTGGAGTTTTTTTCGCAACCTACCCACCACTTATTTGATTTTTTCTGTAATGTTCCCTCTGTTGCAATATTGTATTTGTATTTTATTGTATGAATTAAGTTACCAACTTACGTACTGAATGTCGATGATAATGATGCCCAGTAAAACTTGAATGAGTTTATGTGGCATCATAAACAAATGAAACAACATGTAATTTACCATTGTTTATAATAAATAAATAAAAAAAAAATGAAATTTTGAAGCATTTAATTTTATTATGATAACTATTCAAATCGCTTTAGAAAGAGAAAAGAGAATCGACCTCGGGCGGGACTTGAACCCGCTATCTTTCCCTTACAGGGGGAAGTACCTATTACCTTATCATCCACATTTCGCCAATTTTTGATTGATTTTCGATCCCACGTTACAGAGGGCGATCCTATTGCCGTCCAGTAGGCACTTATTCACGGGCTGTATGCTTACTGTAGCATTGAGTGAATCCAAGCAGGCACTCATTATTACCCGACTGCGCAACGCAAAGAAGTGGTAATGTGTTTATAAGGTATGTTCCTTTGAAGCACTATACTGACCAAACACCTGGGCCGATTTTTATGATTCATACGTCAATCGATTCCTCTTAGTCCGGCGAGTGTCACTAAAGACATGACGTTAGGGAAAATTCAATATGGCGACTGATTGACGCCGGACACGGGACAAATCACAAACCGGGTGGAATAAATCTTTTTAGTAGCAGTCGGGTTCTTATATTTTATAATGTTTTTTTTTTACAAACATTTACAGAGTCAACATAATGGTGAATCATGAAATGAAAAACATAAAAAGAGATGATAAATAGATAAGAGGAGAAGACTGAAAAGAGAGTAGGAGTAAGGTTTTTCTGAAAATAATCTTTTTAACATCTTTTTAGGATTCCATGCCCGAATGGTAAAAACGGACGCTTATCACTAAAATTTCAATGTCTAGCTCTGTCTGTCTGTCACCAGGCTGTATCTCATGACCCGGGATATCCAGACAATTGATATTTGGGTGAATATTTCATTTCGCGCATATTTGAAGTTTTGAAGAAAAATTAAAAATATGCGCCAAAACCTGTTCTTTATATATTTTTTGTAAAGTATTTAATAGTTACTTCTGAATTATGTTGAAGGGACAGCAATAAGTCTTTTATCCTTTGAGATTTTGAAGTTTCTATTTTTTGCGAGAACGGTAATGAGATTTCATAAGTACGGCTATTAGATCTCAGGATACGGTAGTGAGGTAAATTAAAATGGTAATTAGAAATAAAACAAATGTTTGACAAATCAGCCTCTTATTGAGAACTTTGTATTCAGTCTGTCATACAGCTGATTACACTCGTATAACTACGCTTAAGATCAAAACAACATTATCTTTCTTCTTCTATATCTTCTTAAATATAAAAATCAATTGCTGTTCGTAAGTCTCGCTAAAACTCGAGAATTATGGACAGAATTTTTTTCTGTTCTTTTCTCTTTAGATATCTTTGGTGTTCTTTTTCCTTCTGTAAAGCGTAAAGAGCGGGATCTGATTTAATATTTTCATATCTTTTCTGCGCGTTAATTTGGTTGTTTCTAATATTTCTTCTCTAGTTTTCTTTTTTCTTGGCATTGTGATCTAAAAAATAGTAAATTACGGTACAAGTGAGTAAAGTTCATGACTACCGCTGAGGCACCATTGAGACCCGAGCCGTCTAGTGAGGGTCTTAAGAAAGCCGAGGACGGTAATCACCAATACACACGTGTGGCATACGAATTTTTACAACACACGAATAAATTAATACTACAAGTAGTAAATAAACAATACTATGAATTAATTCGTTTTCCTATGCGCGCGCATCTAACAACTTTGTATTTAACTTTTTTTTACCTTGTTTCTTTTCTGAAAATAAATACTTACAGGATTGGTTTAGAAAGAGAAAAGAGAATCGACCTCAGGCGGGACTCGATCCCTCGATCATTCCCTTACAAAGGGAATAAAAAGGAATCTATAACTCACTTGTGAATAATAGCAATGCAAAAGTCACATTTTCATAACAGGTGTCATTACGTGCTTAATTGAGGTGAAATAATAGCAATTTTATGAGCGAGTGTGTTGTAAAAATTATAACGACTTTGTAAGAACCTATACGAAAAACAAAAACACAATGCCTAATAGGTTTTTACTCCAATGAAGTAGAAAAAATAATTACCGTTCGTTATTTCTAATTATCATTCGAATTAAAACGAATGGTAAATAAAGGTAATTAGAAGAACGGTAATTAGATTTACAAGCATTTTTATTTAAATACTCCAGTTTTTAATAGATAAAGACCTGATGATTTACCAGCGTGTAGAAGATTTATATTGAATACACCTGACAAATAATTACATAGAAGTAATAATTTAATTACCTTTGAAAATGCGAATGGTATAGAGAAATATTCTGAGTCACTTCACTTTCCGAACAGGAGAACTTTAAATTACGTAGCCACTCTCGCTCTTTGACGCATGCCATCAGCTCGGTGGTATAGCGGTGACCACCGCCGAGTACTTTATGTTCAGTCTAGTGCACAGTGGCGCGTAAATACGAAAATATCGGATCTAGAATATCGTCGAATGGTAATTATGGGTGAGTCTAGGGACATTTTTCAAAGTCGTATTAAACTAGTTAAATTTGTTCTTTCGTAAACAATATCTACTATACAACATAGATTAGTTAATTTATTAACCGAAATCGTATTTAATAAATCGTTCTTCCAAGAGATTTTTTACCACGATGTACCAATGTAATAAAATCTGGAGAAAGGGACACCGATGGTAATTAGATTTTCGGTTTGGTTTTTTAAATTTGGAGTATTTCTAATAAAATACAAGACGTTTTCAGGGTTGCGCCTAATACAATGCTACGTTAACTAAATTAAAAAAATATCAGGTAAAGACTTCTTTAACGTTTAATGTATTCTTTATCGTCCGCCGTGTAATGTGCACGAAATGAAATATTCGCCCATTTTCACAGATGATATATTTTTGTTGCCGCTATAACAATGAATACTAAAAACAGAATAAAATTGCACGGAACCCCTCGTATACGACTCCGACTCGCACTTAGCCGGTTTTTTGTTTTACTTTCTCGGACTCCATTTTTTTCTTTTATCATACATAATATACTCACGCCTCTAAATCTCAGAAGAGGCAGGCAGAGTTGTATTGACAACCACATTTCTTTCTTTAACCACACTTTTTATCATTTTGCCTTTTTGACATAGCCAGCATAATGTGAATAACCTTTTGAGGATCCAAAAATCACTTAATGACGGCCTCGAATACGTAACACACCCCCTGAAGAATAACTCCAATACATTCATATTCAAATCCCGTCTATCAATCACAAGCATTATAAACCAATGATGAATCGCGAGTAAAATCCCGTGACGTCATAACACAGCTCCCTGATCGCACCCGTAGGTCTCTCTCATCCCTCATCTGTCAGGATATTGGCTTACCTATTATGCACCTTGAGTACCCTACTCACGGAGGATTTCTTTTACATATCACTCACGAATGTATATCTTATGTAGTAAGCAGGATAATGAACTAATGATTGTTTTTTTAGCCGGGAGCGGTTGGAAGAGACTTGAGAGTATTTACGGGATCATTGTGGGTAGTGCTAAGGAGCTAAGGTAGTGTCGGGTGCCCAAAAGCCAGGTAACGATGGGACTCTAGTGTGTACTCGGTATGGTTAGTATGAGGGGTGGGAAGAATTGTGTAAGAAATAGTAGCCTATTAGTGGTTAAAAGTGGTTTCACACACATTTAATTCTAATCCTTCCTTTGGGAACCTATTCCCGATGTAAAGGCTATGTGTTATTCCAGACTTTAATCTATTCCTGTTCAAAATATCAGGCAGATCCGTTCAGCCGATAGAGCGCGATTGAACAAATAAATATCCAAACGTCTTCAGTAACTTGCACGTTTATATTCGTAATGTAAGTAGGATAATGAGATAGTAAGATAGTAGGATTGTGTCTGTGATCAATAATTAAAACTAAACTCGTTACCTATCACGCTTTACTGGCCATCATCCCGAAATCCAGCAGCATCACTTCAAACTAAACTTAATTATTCCGTTTTACTTTGGTTGTATTGCACCATGATAGAAAACGAATTCAATTAAAATTCAACTTCCTTAACACGTCTTATTTCATGAATTTCATTGTTTAGTCAAGACAACACGGTTCAATTGAACTATTTTTCAATTGTAAAATCCAGCTTCAATGAATTTCATTGACTGCAACATGGAACTTATTCTCATAGATGAAATTCAGCCTTTCAACCGCAGATACACACATTTGGTGGCATAAAACGGAATTGTTATTCCGGTGACACACACACATCACATACATGAGCATATTTAATAATCTCAGTATGTCCATACACAGTCGACAATCGAACCACTCGCCCCAGCAGGGACCATAAATCTTGAGTATTGTAACGACACGGAGTCATAACATCAGTGCACCGTACGACCCGCGCGTTTGCACAAAATATCGCATATCTGTATGTAAAGCAGAAAAGCAATCCACTTATACCGTCGCTTACCTGCACCAAACTCGTCTGTTACGTTCAACAAGAACAGACGGACAGTGAAAGCAGTGGAGTTGATATGTGACAAAATAAAATGATAACTTTTAAACTTTCGCGTTCCATGGTACACAAAAAAGGCCGGCTGTGCCTACGGCTGGTGTGACCCTGGTCAAAACTTCAGGCAATTCAAAGGTATGTATACAGTATACAATACACCTACCATCATCATCTTCATAGAGACGCGTATGTATACTATACATCTACATACAACACGACCGCGTTAATTCACGTTAACAAATAGCAAGTCTACGACATTCTGCACAGCGCTGTTTAGATTCAATGTAAGTACAGCTTGTATTATGGGGTTTTAGAATTTTAATGTGATGAATGGGTTGATGAACTCAACAAAAAATTAACAATATAAAATCATATACTATATTGCGGACGGATTAAAAAAATGTCTCCTTAGGATTTTCTATAACAGAAAGATTACCTATTTAACAAACAATGTACAGTCACCTCTATAAATATGTATACACGGTAGGGTTCCAAAAACAAGTAACCGGGGTTAACTTCAAATTTTTATTTACAAAATATATAGCTAAATGATGTAAACTCTTAATATTCCATAAAAATGTAACCATTACACGCCTCTTAAAATGTATCAAATAATGCTTGCAAAAATATATCCACAATTAACGGGTCGATTGAATGGAAACATGCTATAATTCATAAATATGTAAACACTACTTTCAAAATAATATAAAATATACTTTCAGTGAAGTTATGTAGTCTGGAGTCTAAAATATGTAGTCGTCTTTCAAGTCATTAATATGTAAACAATTATAAAATGTAAAAGGATTGAAAAGGACGGTTGGACCATAAATAGGTAGATAGTTTTTCTCTGCAGGATAATTAAACGTAAGTATAATATATAGAAAACTTCTAAGGTACATTCATTTATTTAAACAGGTTAAAAAAAAGGTTGAGTCCACTATCGACCAGTTGAGGTCCAGTGGACTAATTGTCCACTGGACCTCAAACTATGGTCTAATCTCGACCTTTGGGATCGAGAGTGGTTTTTATTTTCCAGTCCGATTTTAGTTTCCTCTCGACCCATATTATACACTTACAGTGTAAAATCATCAGTTTACACTATAGTTGCGTAGTATTTTACTAAAATACCAGCGATATAATTTGTATCTAAATCATTTGCCATTTATTTTTTTACCCAAAATTTCAATTTTAGGTACATACCAAACTAGGGCTTCAAAGTGGACAAGCTATACCTGACTTTTGTATGAAAATCCAGTTTCGACCCCCTAGGGACTATATTTAGGGTTGAGAGGAAACAGAAAAACAAATCTTTTTTTAGGGCTCGAGAGAACAAGAGTGGACACAACCAAGAAAAAAGAACTTACTGATATCCCCAAGGTTTCAGCTATTTCTGTTACACTTAGCCCCTCTTCCTTCAAACATACAATGCGATGCTTGGTATGGCTGTCTATGCGGTACATGATAAGTTAATGAAGAAGTTAATGAAGAACTGCAGATGATAGCAGATTATTATTGAGAATTAAATAAACTAGACATTAAGAATGGCATTTGACATCACGTCAATCACAAATCATTAGTTACGATTAAGACAAATAGTTTGTATACTTACAATACAATCGTTTACATAATATTAATGACTTGAAAGACGACTACATATTTTAGACTCCAGACTACATAACTTCACTGAAAGTATATTTTATATTATTTTGAAAGTAGTGTTTACATATTTATGAATTATAGCATGATTCCATTCAATTGACCCGTTAATTGTGGATATATTTTTGCAAGCATTATTTGATACATTTTATGAGGCGTGTAATGGTTACATTTTTATGGAATATTAAGAGTTTACATCATTTAGCTATATATTTTGTAAATAAAAATTTGAAGTTAACCCCGGTTACTTGTTTTTGGAACCCTACCGTGTGTACATATTTATAGAGGTGACTGTACCTAGTATGTATGTACCTATTAAATAAATAAAAAACAATGAAATGTCGACTCCACACACGGCTCTATCCACAATTTGCCAAGGACTTACCTCTTCATAAAGAGGGCTGGAATTTTTCTTTATTGTCGGGATTATTTGAGCGCCCTCTCGTGAGAGGTTTACGCCATCTCAAGATGACTGCGGACCTTTTACGACAATATCAAACTGCTACCTTTATACTTTATATTAAGTTATTGGACGTCGATAAGGAAGGAGAAAGCTTTTTAACTTTCAGCGAAATATTGACTTCAGATCGATGTTTTGTGCCATAAAGAGGTGATACACTATTACATACCGTTCAATAGAGATATAGTCAGGTGGATAACCTACACATTATATGTTGAGGGTGGATGAATGATAGTTTTGGCAAGGCATTTTTATACGCAGTGTAATTTTATAGCTAAAAAAGTATTAAAGAAAGAAACCCGTCACTTACTCTCGGTTTTTCAGCCTCTACGATAGCAACAATCAAAGAGAAACATTAGTACAAAAGCAAGGATTCAGTGGGGAAGGGAGAGCAGGGTAGAGTAGAGGTAAAGTCTTTAGCACTCCCACAAACCTTGCGAAATGCAGCACCTATATAATACCTATCATATGTGACAAGAAAAAACTACCCCAATCAAGTCGGTCCATTCATGTTCGTAATGAGAAAAACAAGTCTCTCTCAATTTTCTATAGTTTTCTTATAAATTACGAACCTTCCTATCCTATTATTATCTCTTTGTTTTTATTTAGGTATACCATTAATCAACCGATTGCATTCTACATTTCTCTTCTATTTCTAATCAATACAAAACAAATTGGGAACGAAATAAATTGTGTTGGAGTTAAAAGTTTTCGTGAGCTGTACAAATTCCCGCACTGAACGCACTAGACAATACGAACAAATAAATTATCATTAGTGCATGTAGCTCACGGCAGATGCACTCGCCGCTCATGTGTGAAGACTTGGATACGGCTTTTGTTCACCTGTGTTAGTAGCAGGATTCCTAAATTGCGAAAGAGAATCTCGTTCACTATGATTCGATTGGAGTCATAATCAGTACAGCGTTGTGTCCAATTATATCAAAGCCTTCACCTCGAAACCTGAGGCCTGTTTTCCAGTTTTTTCTCCTTCATTTCACACATTCGTGGGCATCCATAGCGTGAGACTTCTGGGGCACATGTCACCTTTTAAAATGTCAAACCAATAGTTCAAGTCTCTACCCCTCCTACAAGGATCCGATGGAAGCGGTAAGGTCAGGCATTTGTTACCGACTACGCTTCGGCCGAGTTCTTTTAGGAAGGGTAGACACTATTGTTACCAACGTAGACTGGCAGTTACTGCATGGCCACACCAGTCAAGGCTGCCCTTTTACATTTTATCTGTGATATCACGGACATGAAGGATCATCTAGGAATGACGCTGGGAGCAAGCTTACAGTTGTGAACAATCGGTGTCTCATAATAGAAATCCCATCGTGAATCTTCTTAAGCCAAAACATATCCACAATTGCATTATCTGTTCGTACATCCGCACTCGGTGACACAGTGCACAGTGTGCACACACATTCGGCGAGCACTTACGGTGAGACGGCACAAATTGAAAACGCGCTCGACGGTAAACGACACTGATTTGTCGACCCTTGCTCATACCGTGTACTCACGGTACAATTGTCTTGCAGCGTGATGTAGTGGCCTTCGGACAACGTTGGTTAGACGAGAATTTGGAGGGTTAGGTACGAGTATAAAAGTGCAATGTCTTTAAGTACAAGCGTCAAACGCCCTTATGACCGAAGTACATGGTATGGTACTATTCTTTATAAACGCTTGCGACAGACTCTTGGCAGATTAGAGATTTGTTTTACTCTTTTGCGGGTGGATATATTTATGGGTCCGGGCTCTTTAAGAGGGAACAGGGTTTGCCAGAACTTTGCAAAAATATATTTTGACCGACCCTGTATTCTACTAGATAAAAGAGCTCAGTGATTCTACTACACCCTGAACAATTAAAAATGCGCACATGTTTTTGTCTTAGTCCCTTATTTGCACAAAATACAGCTTCGCTCAACATCAAACGTCTGCACACGTGTTTCCCTCGTCTCACGATCTCGGATTCTTCAAGCGGAGCGCGAATAAACATATGTCAAGGCCGTCAAAGTAGGAACCTCCATTTTGGGGTTCTCAACAGTTGGAATAGTGGTGCTTCTAGCTTCTTACTATCCATAGAGTGTAGTCAATGTTATTAATAAGAAACCTGTTAATGCTTCTTCTTTATCCTAGTGTTAATTCCCAGTCGCATCCGAAGCTTTCACCTCGGAGTCTGGGGTCCGCTTTACCAGTCTCAGGCTAAATATTTAAAAAAAACCAGACATCTCAATCACCCAAAGTATTCCTTGTAAGTCCGTCAGTCAACTAATAATAAAGAGCAGTCAGTCACCGCCGAGTGCAGGTACAGTCCTCTATCAGCCTCGGCCAGTAATCGACACGAGGATTAATGTGGCGGCACTAACTCGGCCGACGCCGCTGACTTTTAAAAATCTTTCTTTCTTAATTTTTACATCGTTGCAAGGTGTTACTGAATTAGTGAGGGCCGAAGAAGTATCGATATCGATGAAATTAATTCAAGTTGAATTATTTTCGTGAATTCGGGGTTTTTTTGCCAATATCTAATAGATGATATAAAAAAATGTATATATTTTACACTACATATTGTAAACCTTAACATGGGGGTGCCTGAGGGTGTAACCTTCGGTGTCAAACCGACCTCAACTGTTAACCAGTGCTGCAACTTGATGGACGCAGTACTAACGCAGACAACACACGCTCCCCTAAAAGCCGTAAACCAAATCAACAGATGAAGAAGCAGAAAAGGTGCCATTTCAGCTTATTTTTCATTCCCAGTTCATTCACATTCTATCACTACACATTCGGTGACATTATGCGCCTTATGCGGATCCAAATAAAACTGTTGGAATGATACGGGGTAGTATACTTAAATATTTATATTTCAATGGATGGCATTTATGGAAAAAGAATATGTATAAGTCGGTCAGCAAATAAGTAAAATTGAAGCCGTTTCCAAAAACTGTGTGATGTTCACGTGGTTACTTATGAAGAAAAAACCAAAAGGTACAAAAAATTACTGGCATAAACATCGACAACCGCACAGTAACAGCCGGTGCCATCCCTAACCCACGTCTACGTAGAAACCTATTAATAATTTGCGGGTGGCAAAGTTTTTAAAAGTGTTTTCCCCGGACGGCACCTTGTAGGCGGGGGCTCTGCAGCGAGCCCATTAATTACTCCACCTCGCTGCCGATGATATTGTCGAATTTTTCATGAGCCACGGCCCTGAGCTTGCGGAGGTGTTTATGAAAATCTTTCGGAGGGTCAACTTTGCCAACCTCTTGTTGTTTCACAAACTTTCGCGAGTTAACGTAATTTTATCTTGCTGATGAATAAAAAATGCTTTAGGTGTTTCTGGAATAGTTGGCATCCGTCCCGGGTCCTCTAGCAGTTACATGAACCTGATTCCCGAGTTATGTAAAATATATTTTTGTATATTTTGTAACAGTAATATCTCAGTTGTAGCACGGAATCGTGAAAAAGCACAATAGGCCAGGTTGACAGCAATAGGATTACGTGGGACCAGAAAGGGTTCTTAGAAAAATGTAAGTGTTATAATACGTCCATGTACCTATATAGAAAAAATAGGAACAGTTGCCATGAATTATTTTAGTAGCTCCTATCATGTATGGTCCTAACTGCAAGGTCTTCGGTTGGCAAGTGCTTCAGTTTTCCTGGAAAGAAATCTCACAGTAGTACCTAATGGTATTAGATAACAGTAGCAGTCTCGCTCCCTATCACATGGGCCTGAAAACAGAGTTGACGAAATATGGGCTCGTAGGAATAACTTTTTTTCTTTCAGCTACATTACAGTTACATTTTGACTCTTAAAACAATGGTTAATAAGTAACTGTTATTTTGTTAGTGGCACTTGGTGGAGAACTTGGTCCACAAATACATATTGAATAAGCACTTGTACTTTACCGGTTTCGCCTTACGTTATTCTGAAAGGTAACGTTACAGTAACACAAACAACGCATGGATATAATTACAAAAATAAAAACCCCACAATCTCCCACAACGAGATCATAACGTAACTTTGGCCACAAACACGCAATTACATCACCTATTCATCTTCTTCGGGGGGTGAATAGGAAATTGCTTAAAAACTTTTATCTCGGCCGTCACTCCGAGTGACGCCGGGGCCATTTTTCAGAACTCACGACTGTGCGGAGGTGAGCGCCTCCGGGCAACGTGCAACTTGTATTTTACCAACTTTTACGGCGCTGAGCTGTTTTATATTCGAGATATTTAACATGGGAATTGGATTCTATAAGGTGTTTTGTTTATTACATATATTTATAACTCTCTTTGTAAAACAAAGAGAGTATCTAACTGTTTTTGGATGGATGCTAGCGGTTAGTAAATACCAATAATAATGTCCGCTATATAACATTCCACAATGCAACAAAAACTGAAGTGCGTGGCACATCTGATTTGCCTCCTGTGTTTCAACGAACAGCCCATTACATTAGGGCTACATTTGCTAATCTTTGACTGTGAGTTTTACTGCAAATAAGTACCACATTTCGCCTAAGAAAGCTAAAAATATCAAAGACTATGACTCCTTCATTGCAAACCTTTCCCGTGGAAAGACGTAAGCTACATGGTTCAAGCAAAGATCATTTCAGAAATTGAATAGGTAGTATTAACGATTTTTCTTTTGCATTTAAATACGAAAGAGTAACCTAACTACTCTTTCATTTATTACCTACACAAATATCTAAAATACAATTTAAACCCGCGATGATCACTTTCTGTGAAAAATAATAGGTATGCCAACTGAGCTGAACATATTCTGGATAGCTGTCATTCTTGTCTACACGCGTCTTAGGATCACGTAGTAACCATCCACCGTTTTTTTTTTCCTTTTCCTAGGAATATTTAGCTATGGCAACCTGCGCTACCCACTAACTGCCAAAAGAAAATTAAATACCTCAATAATTAAAAGCACACTTAACAACTTTTTAAGACTATGAGAAGAAACCTCCAGTTTTTACGTTCGTCAAAACAGGAAGTCGCCTAAAGCGCTTCCGGCCGATAACAACATCCGGTGCGAAGTTTCCACCGAAGTTTCCGAAAGTTTGCGAAGTTCCGTTCAAGTTTCGGACGGAGCAGGTGCTCTTCGGATAAAAAAGTAGCACCTTTTGTTAAGAAATCTTTTTATGGGGAGACAGATAGGAGTCTGCGACACGATCATTGTCGCTCCCTTCGAGTGTGCTAATCTGTTTTTAAGAGTTCGTGCAGATAATAGCGTGACGAGGGATGGCTTTTTTCTAACGAACTTCATTTGGTGTTAAGATGGTAAGAGATATTTGAAGGGAAAACTTTGGTTAGCGTCTAAGATGATAGCTGGGAGTTTTAAATCCTTCTGTAGTAGATAAAATGTATCCTGTAAATCTCAGAAGGGGTAGGCAGTGGTATATTATAACCTACATTACGCTTACTATGATTCTCGGTCCCACGTAATATCGGCGGAAACTGTATATTTACTGTCGGATCAAGAACAGCCCTCAATTGCTTTCTACGACACCTAAAGGAAGAGATGGGTGGCCCTATTCTACTCTATTCAATATTATATGCCCGATACCTAAGAAGCATCAAGAACCAAGCGATTCGGCGACTCCTTCTTCTGCCGCACTATTAAGACTTGGAATTCCTTACCAGCTCACGTGTTTCCCTCCTCCTATAGTCCCGGGTCCTTTAAGCGGGGCGTGAAAAAGCATCTGATGAGGCCGTCAAGCTGAGTGCCACCATTGTAACATGGTACATGTCTGTAATGGTGACCCTCTTTTCAGAGACTTTGCCTTCAGCTTACCATCAGGCGAGGCAAAGTCAAATTGACGTGTCCTATATAAAAAAAAAAAAAAAAAAAAACAAAGAAGAACCAATAGAGCTCGTGGTAATAGGTAGAAGGAGTGAGAATAGAGTCAGGTTAATCTGATTACGTCGAGGTGCAGTGGACGCAATTATAATGGTTTGTGGTCAGGGCTTATAAGTTTTCCTGTTATAGTCAGGCTATAATTTATAGTCAGTCACCTTTGAATGATACCTATCCAAACACTAACTTAACTCTTTATAATCTAACTGAGAAGATTCTTCTTTTTTTTTTTTTTTTTTGCCGCACCATTAAGACCTGCAATTCCTTACCAGCTCACGTGTTTACCTCTTCCTACAGTCTTAGGTCCTTTATGCGGGGCGTGAATACTGATGAGGCCGTCAAGCTGAGTGCCACCATTGTAACATGGTACGTGTCTACAATGGTAACTCTCTTTTCCGAGACTTTGCCTGCACCTTATCATCCTCGAGGTGAAGTCAAATTGACGTGTCCTATATAAAAAAAAAAACTATAGTCACTACTAACAAAACAAACACCACGTTATTGATATCAAGTCTCGCACAGAAAATATATAAAAGCGTATTTTAACGTATCGTATATCCACAAATATTTGCGTAACATCGCCCTGAGCGCTCATAAGGAAGGTACCCTTTAGTCTCAAGGGCGTGATGGCGATAAAAACTGATTGTGCCGTGTTTACGGCACCTGACGTGACACCTGAACACTAGCGCCCTCTGGGGAGTGTTTACTTACTTGCCCCTTTTGCGAGCGACTTTGTATAGCCACTTGTGATGAATATTGAATGTGTTTTAATGTTGAGAGTCGTAGTTCGTATACTTACTAAAAAAGATTTTCACTAAGAAAATCTTTTTGAGTAGTTGTTTTAGAGATGGTTTTTGAAACAAGGGGTCCCTATAACCTGATTCCTGCGGGCTTGCTCTGCTAAGGGAAGTCATGGTAGAGATTTTTTTATACTCTAATAACGTAGGTAGATCAGAACGCCAAGAATTTTATAAAACTTACTACGGTTGTTCTATACTCCTTCTTCTGCCGCACCATTAAGACCTGGAATTCCTTACCAGCTCATGTGTTGCCCTCTTCCTAGAGCCCCGCGTGAAAAAGCATCTGAGGACGCTGCTGAGTGCCACCATTGTAACATGGTACGTGTCTATAATGGTGACCCTCTTTTCTGAGACTTTGCCTTCAGCTTACCATCAGGCGACGCGAAGTCAAATTGACGTGTCCTATATAAAAAAGGTAGATGTTTTTCTACCGGCTTCCTTTTTGAAAATCTCTCTCGCTTTCACCACCTTCAGATAAAATAACATGTCTCAATGTTTTTCAGATCTATTTCAAAGTATGTCCTTGCGGCACTCCAACACACGGTCACAATTCACAGCCTCCACGTTAGTATACAACCATGAATAGGCTCCAACACACTTGATAGGAGGGTTCACACATAAATACACGGGCTCATGCCCCCAAATCACAAGGTGGGTACACAATGAACAAATCACAGCTCCTTGTAATCACGCAGCCCTGTGATCTGACGAATTACAGGGGGTGCACGTTACCTATCTGTGTAATTATTGAACGTGATGCCAAATTATGTTATCTGTTGTACATTTTAGAGTTTGTAGCGTATGCTTTGGTACAGTCTGACAAAAGGGAGCTATACACTGACGAATTGTATGATGACTACTGACTAGGTATGTTTATAAGAAAGATGTCGGTTATTGTGACTAAAAATAGCCTGTGTCCTTTCCCAAGGTCTAATCCATTTCTGTACATCTTCGTCTACAGACTGTCTTCTACAGTACCCATGTAGCGCAATGAGGTAAGTGTGAATACAACCTAAACATGAGGTCCAGAGTTGAGCTCCGACAACACCAATGAAATGACCAACACATTGTATCTAATCATACAGTCAAAGACATTGAAATTGTATCCGCATTCGAATTTCCCAAATTTTTCACTATTTTAGGGTCAATAGCATCAGAAATTCAGAAATGGTGGTCCGTGCCGTGTCTTCTGGACTGCACTTCGGCTTCTTACCATCTAGCGGGGTGCAGTCAAATGACGGACCATATATGTATTAAAAAAAAATTCGCAATGAGTTTTACATTAACATTTTCACCTAATAAATTCCTAAATACGCAATTACGCATAAACTTTTCCTTTTGTCCGCCTGCGAGTTCCCATCGATTCATATAATCGGCTCAGACAGGTGTACAGCTATTTTAATTTGCAACTAATTTTGCAGTAAGCGGATTGCAAAGTTGGTAATTAAGCTAGGGCAAGTTAGGCTCGCGGCGCGGCGACGCTCGCAGTTAAATCTGTTTCGGCACCACCGGTAATTACGCTGTCGAAACGCTAATGGGGTATTGAGTTTGTGACAATTCTGAATGGTTTATGTACTTAAGTGGCGGTGGTGTGGGTAGCTAATGTCTAGGTACATCTATCATTACTGGACCTGAATGACTCATTAATGCATAGACTTTCAACAAAGAGCATTGGAGCTAGAAATTTGAAATTTTGGTAGTTGATGCCTCTTATGTATGTTGCAAGTTAAGGAAAGTATTTTTGAAAATATTATCTATCCTTTTTCTTCTTCTTTCATGATAATAATTCAATACTTTATGTTACTATTTCGCGCCCAAAATAATTAATTTATGTAATTATGCATTTCAAAACCTGCAAGCCACAGTTCATTTGTTTATTGACGGACGAGACTCTAGCGGAGGTATTCCTCTATGGACAGGATAGGACATAGGCTGTGTTTGGTCGCGATAACCGACATCCACGCGGGCGGAGCCGCGGGCAAAAGCTAGTCTTATCTTATTTTATAAATTCGACAGTTGAATTTCGGAGTTGTAAATTTAAATAGGTACAGTCAGTTTAATACAGTAAAAGCTTAGGTAGATCTAGAGTAATCCAGACGATTGATTAATTCTCAAGCAACTGCTAACATTTCCCGACACCTTCCACACTCGAGGTAAATACATAGTAGAGGTTCCTATTCGTCCGTTTACTCAACGTAGTGTAGGTACAAGTTATCGCAAGGTGCACGCTAAGACGGCGGGCGCTTGCTCGGGCACGCGCGATCGACACTGTTCGACGCCTCGCCACCTCGCCCTAGGGATGTAAACCACTGGCAGTTATCAATATCTACTTTACAGTTATTGTCTGTTATACTACGATAATATATTGAAGGACCGTGAAATAAATCTGTTTAGTTCTGGAGTAGGCAAGTTGGTGCGTGCGATAAGCTGGGGATTGACAAGTTGGTTTTATTCTAGCACTTGGTAGAAAGATTTTTTATGGTAAGTGAACTGAAGAAGAACTGTGTGTTTTACTGACCGATTATTTTCAGGCGGTAGACGAGCACACAGCCCTTCTTATGGAAAGTTGTTACTGTGACCAATGGACGTGCCCAACACCATGGGCGTCACACTCGTGCTGCCGACTGTGTAGAAAGCTTATAATGCCCTTCTTGAAGAACCCTTATATGCCTTCAGCTACACTGCTTCACAGATTTGGCTATATATAGTTATTGACCTGAAATCATAAGTTTCATACCCACTTTTTGTATACTGGGATGCTTGATCCGGAACCTCTATGGGGTGCACCCTGGTTAACGTAGACAGCAGTGCCTCTCTACCAGGCTGCCGTCTACGGCAAATTCCAGCCAAGGGAAGAGCAACCGTATAAACTAGATGGTTGCTCGGAGGCTTTCCACGTGTCCCTCAGACTAGCAGAGGGCACAGTGGAGAACAGGCAAAGGGAAGGCTGGTAAGTACTCCAAACGCTGGCCTTATTGAAGGAACAGAAGCGGACAAGATAATACGTGCTAGCCCCTTTCCGTGCTTCCACTCTTAAGATAAACGCGTACTGGTTGAATTGACAAAACGATTCTTGCTATTCAAAATTCTATCTACCTACTCTATCAATGGGCATTATCAACAGTACGATATCGACACTTGAAATCACTAACGCTGACACCTTCGAATATATTACTGCGAGCCTGATTCTAATCACAATCTGACGGATTAATATCTGACGGTGAGCCTGTCTACTGGCTTAACCCACCGGCCATTTCGTACCCCATTATTGCCCTACTGTTTTGCGAGTTTCCAAACCCTTAAGACTGTGGTGTTAGGGTTTAAAATTAGGTGTTTGAGTGATAAGTGTATAATGGTAGTTTAAAATATTGAGTGGGTTACATTCAGGGGTGCTTGCGAAGATTTATTATACCTGTGTCTTGCCTAAATTGTTGTTTAATTTTCGGATTGGATTAGTCTGATGGGTTTAATGACGGAGATCGATTGTAATGCTAAATGTTAGGGATAGAGTTTTGATACGGTGAATAGGTAATTTAGTTCATAAATTAGAAGGTCTTTTCCACATACACACACATCTAGGATACTTTTCCACAGCATAGGTAGGTACATTTACACCGAAACTACAATAATAATTGTGATAATGGCTACTAGAAAGCAGTATTAGGTATGTAATTTTTTTGCAATGCAATTCAATTCAGGCCTGCCTGCCCCAGCTGAGAACACCCACCTAACCCTGCATTCTTTGCTTCGGCCGACCCGTGTCCGGAGTCTGTTCAGAGACTTCCATCTGATACATGGCAGATCATGCATCATCATCAATTAGCATTTATTCCTAGAAATATTTGCACTGGGAATCGAACCCACGCTCCTGCCGTAGCAGCCGAATGCACTATCACCACGTCACAGGGAATTGTCCTGGACATTTGCCATCAACGTGATACTTTTTCCAGCACGATAGACCCTTAGAGCTCGACCTGGGAAGTAAGATAGGTAGGTCCTATCTTACTACCGCAGACTGCAGCCGTTTGATGCATATCTATCAATCTACCTATGTAACGTGGGTAAAGGAAGGCTCTTTAGGTACTTATTAAAACTTGAATATTGATTTCCAATAGGTAGGTACCATTCCGTCCGTGCCTAGATAATTTCCTCAAGGTGGCCTAGATCGCTGACTGCCCCAGTGTCACGAGCCGCTAAGCACCTGTGACACTCAACCCGTTTGCAAAGCGCTGACTACCAGCCCCTTTAGCACTTACGTGCCACAGATCGGCTAGGGATGTGGCCTCAAGACCTATAAATAATCCTACTAATATTAAAAACGCGAAAGTTTGTAAGTATGTGATGGGATGTATGTATGAGTATGTAAGGATCTAATGTATGTGGGATGCTTTTCAATTACCTAGCCTATCGCAGTCCACTGCTGGACATAGGCCTCTCTCAACGTTGTGTACCTACTGTTTCCACGCTGGCCAGACGGGCTGGTACCTACAGGTTTCCACGCTGTGAGAATGCTTAGGTAGTTGTTATCTTTCACGTAAAAACTAATGGATTTTAATGAAACTTTACGACAATATAGCTTATACATCAGCGATGAACGAGATCAGAATTCCACGCGGGCGGAGCCGCGGCAAACAGCTAATAATATAATATATTCTGTGTATTGAGTGTATTCGTGATGGTGGAGCTGCAGTTGCAATACAAATTTCTCTCCTAAAACGTTAAATATTAACTATCTACTTAATTCGAGTGGAGCTAGAAATCTTCAGAGGAGTTGGCTGCTGACTGGTTTAGTTAACGAGCCTCTGTCTTTGCTGGACACTTCATAAGCTTCCTCTCAGTAAACTTTTGCGCCAGCCCGTCAGATTCGGTTGCTTTGACCTCGCACCCTCCCTTCCTCTTCTTAAGTAACTACTTCTTTTTACGATCGATCAAATCAACAAACTATGTGAAAAAATATACCTAACAACTTCTTTATCGACATCAGCTCCTCCCTACCGATCGCGCATCAAGCACACCTCAAAGTAGTCGTTTGACCTGAAACGTCGATACATGCTGTCGAGCACGCGCGCCCACTCCACACCTTTTAGCGCCGATGATCGTCGTCGCTCGCCCCTGCCCTCTCCATACAGCATGTTAGTGGGTTACTGGACTAGGTTGAGGTTGCGAGGGGGACTGCTCTGTGCCCATACAGGCTATAGAATATTGTCATAAAGATAATGACTAGATTTTTTGTAGTTTTTTATCAGGCACCACTTCGTTTTCGGGTGGTTTTCTCAAACGGTAATAGGTTTCTTCAGGGTCGGTAGCACGATTGTAATGCCCCTGGTGTTGCATACGTCCATAGGCCACGATAACCACTGTCCATAAGGTAGGCCAAGTGTTTTTCAGTCACCTAACTAAGTGGTACCTAGGTATAAAAAAACTTCAATGCGTTATAGGACCTACCTAAATATAAAACGATTTAGGTACATATAGAGTGAGAATCCACAATTAGTTTACATCCAAACCTTTAGTTTGTTTTGGCTTTTATAGGAAGGACTGCTGCCTGACCTTCCAACCCTGAGAGTAAATCAGCAGTTATTTCCGTCTATTCACTGGCTTGCAGGTTAGGTTGACTTGACCTCGAAGATCTTGTTGGGGCCCCATAAACTCAGCGAAACATACGATATGGTCATCATCCTCATAGGGATACCCCCAGTCCCATCCAAAGTTAGCATTTAGGAGCCCGGTATCCGCTTATTGTAGTGATTATTAAGAGCCACGTCCATCGTCTAGCTGCTAGACGATGCTTGGCTCTTATGCAGGTTCTAACAGTTGTACCTACAGCATTTGAGATTGGATTGAGAGCTTAGATGTTGGTACGATTTGACTTGACACTCTTCCTACGCACACCATCACTCGGCATGGCATAGACGGTAAAATACTGCCAAAGAGGGTATCATTATTCTTCCCAACGTTAAACCGAACTGCATCTGAAGCTTTCGCTTTGGAGCCGGAGTCAGCCTTGCTACTTTATCCTTTCCTTTATTGATTTGACTTGCCCAAAATGTTAGGCACCAAAGTCCTTTGTTCCCGTTATGTCACACCATTTTGTGTAACACTGTTACCCATTGGTAAAAAAATTACCGATTAGTAACACTGTTACTCAATGCCACATTTTTTTTCCCTTTGAGTGACACCACTCAAAAAACAAAAATTTAAATGGGCTAAGATATTTCGACGGAGCCCCGCTCCGCGGGGCTCCTATTTCTGGGTGGTTTAAAAATAAATAACCACGAAGGCTAAGGCGGGAGCTCCGCTTCGCTTCGCTCCCGTCTTAGCCTTCTAACCTAACCTATCCAAGTTGGGGTACTCTGAGTCGGGGTGTTAACTATAATGAACAAATTGGACCAATTGCGAGTTTTATTGAGTAACACTGTTACTCAAAGTGTAAAAAAAATGTGGCATTGAGTAACAGTGTTACTAATCGGTAATTTTTTTACCAATGGGTAACAGTGTTACACAAAATGGTGTGACACAACGGGAACAAGGCCTTATGTCCTTACGTAAAGGTATGATGCCGAAGCCGACCGCATACGACGACTGCCGACGCACGCAGCACATGCGTGTAATTCATTGCGGCTTATCAATGGCCTCCTTTATCCGTTTCGGAGTTTAACAAGTAATGGGTACGCTGTATTTGCTGCATGCGTCTGTCCTTGTCGTATGCAGCCAGCTTGGAAGTCATACCTTAACTGTATAGGTTTTAAGATAGAAATGTAGGTAAATAAAACACAATATAAATGTATTTGTGGAAAATTTATTCGTGATATCGAAGTAGTAAAATAAAAACTCTACCATCAACACGCTACAATCGGTGAGTAACTATGTGCCGCGGCTCCGTCTGGAGTAAGGCACAAACACCTTACGTACAACGCACTTACACTTGCGATTCTTTATGATGACAAAGCTATCATGAACATGTTTAGTGATATTTTACAGCCTGCTAGGCTATGAGAAAATCGTGTCGTTATTTTAAACTCTTATGTATACAATAAAGACTGATTTTGTTTGTACAGACGTTGACTTGGACATTGTAATTCTGGGTTAAAAATCCTTCTGGGCAAAATTTGCAAAACTCCCACTGTTGAATTTTGCAAAATTTTGAATTCTCAAAATATTGAGTTTGCAAAATGTTGCGATTTTGAGTATGTATAGCGCTGTCGCGTCATGCAACAATATTCGCGGCTGATATTCGGGTCAACACGGACTTGCCTCGACTTTGGAGTTACACTAACACTGTGTAAATCAGCCTTTATAGCCGAACTTGGGCAGAACCATTCAATATTAGGCCCACGATGCACGGCTAGCCGCAAGTCTACTTCTATATAAAACCGCACCGTAACCACACCCCATGCGGCCAACCGCCTAATGTATCTTATGAAACGTGACATTTTTTTGTAATATACACTATCCTTGCATATTAGTATCTATATAGATGTCATTATAAAACAATCTTACAATAAAAACGTATAAATATTAAGTAAATGCTAAATAAAACACACAGTTTACTAAATTCATGAGATACTTTACGAGCTGCGTTTATTTTGTTGAGAACAAAACGATCACAATAAGTAACAAAAATACCTTTTGGACGGAAATAAAAAATAATAAAAAAATACATCGAATCGTATTCTAAACTAATATCTACCAGCTTAAAAGTAAGCAGTCTACATCAAAATTATACATGAATACTATAAGTTACACAAAACTTAAATTATATCTTAAACTAATTTGTTTAAGACCTTCTTACATTAGGCAACTAAAAAGTAACGAAACTTCAATCGCGTTTTGCGTAAGCGCGACTGGAAACTTGGTCGCAACTCAAGGCTCGGTCGCGGTTGCACGGTCGCACTTTTTCATATTATAATCTTGCCTTTGCCCTCAGCTTACCATCAGGCAAGGCGAAGTCAAATTGACGTGTCCTATATAAAAAAAAAAAAATGTACTGTATCTCTTTTGTCGGCATACTTTTGTACATTACACGACTGAATACTAAGAAATTTTCTTAATAACTTGTACAAATTGAATGTCGAAAATTGTTGTTCCGCCAATGAGCAGTTTTCCAGTAGGTATAATAATCAGTTGATTTTTAATTCATCAAGAGATGGCGTTAGCATAACTTTTGGTAATTTTAATGTAATCTGTGGTTTGTTGTTGTTCTTTTCGCGTCGGTCTGTAATTTAAAATAATAATATTATAATTTAAAATAATTTCATCAGAAAACATGTCAAAACATCTATGTAAAGTAAATCAATACAAAACCGAAGATCATTTTTTCCATAAATTAGTTACCAAAAGTGCCGGTTGCGCCATCTAGCTTGTCTTTAGGAACCCTATAAATACCTACTGGAAAACTTCTCATTCGCCATCTTGTCAATACTTTTTGAGAGTTGCTGATTGGATATTGACAACGCAACGCAAGTTGCGGGCAACTCCAATTGCGCATGTCGGGTTTCACGAAACTAGACGCGGAAACATAATATGCCTCCGGTTTCCTAGTGCGCGAGTCGCCATTCAAATGTGTATGAAAAACTCTGACGATATCGCGGCAACGCTAGTTGGCGACTCGCGTGGCCTTAAAGTTGCCTAATGTAAGAAAGGATTTACACTCGCCAAGTTAATGACGCTCTGAAGACTGGGCCAGTCGAAACTTACGCAAGATACAAATGAATACAATATTATTGTAAGGACCAGCCAACTGACGATTTACTCTGGTTGCGCGAAACGGTTTGTCTATTCGGTGACAAGCGCGAAGTTCAGAGCGGTCATTAAGATTGGCGTGTAGTTTACCTATTGTACCGATTCACACTGACGATTGTGAAACGATATGAACACGGAATGAAACACCAAGAGGGAGGACAGCTACCACTTCTATACCACAATGCTTCGAAGATGTTCAGCTTAATTTGAAACGCATTTATGAAGTAAAACTTCTTTATGTACGCTGGACTTAGGAAGTAAGCTGGTGGATGCCTGACGAGAGCATTACGAAAAGTGTCATTGGGAAAGGCGAATGGAAGTTGAGAGGGAAATGTAAGGTAGTGAAGACTCTCGTTTTTTTATGTTTTTTATAGGAGTTGAAGTAAATTGCTTGTGTTATGAGTGGGTTCACGTCGGTTCTGTAGTTGACAGGTTGTGAACCCGGGACCCCTCGTTATACTTGTTTGTGTCACGTGGAAATATATGAGAGGTTGGAATTTTTAGCTCTTCCTCTTAGTTTTAAATTCCGTGGATATGAGTAACTTTAATTTTAAAGAGAACATAGAACAGACATTTGTATAAACATTGACTTCGCATTTGTGTGTAAAATAGTGTACCTTTTGTTTTATATGTAAAAATATATGATTGTTTAAAGTCAACGGGATATTCACCAGTGTTATTTTGAGTGTCCGAAATTTTGGCAGGTTCGGAGGGACTGACACCGAAATATCGGACATTCAAAGCACCATTATTGTGAATATCTCGTTGATTCTAACACTAATGATAGTGGCCATGATACCTATATATTATGGTTATATTTTGAATAAATATATATATTATTGGAAGATTTTCATTAATATACTTATATTGCTAGTAATACAATTTGATGGCTTATTGAATTCATTTCAGGCATGAATATATAATGAAATAGAGAGAAAATATATTTAAATGCGAATGAAATGTTATAGATAGGTACATAATATAGCTTTTTAAGACAAAAATAAAGCATTTTAAGACAGTGATAAATTGGTTTAAAGTATAAAAGATGGTATAGATGGTAAATTAAATTTAAATTATTTAATATACCTAGTGATTGATTTTATAGTGAGATTTTTCTTTAATCTGAGATTCATGAAGTAATTATTGGCTTGCAATGCTTGAAGCTTAGATAAGTCAGGAGCCAAATGGCACTTTTTGGGAGAAATATTCTGATATATAATGGATATTTAGGTAGTGTAAGGATATTAAGTAAGAACTAATTGGTTGGTCTATGTAGTAAGTTTTTTTGATTGTATTACCTACCAGTAAGGAACAGATATTACGTGTAATACATTTCATGTAATACACAATCAAGTTCTTTATTTTCATTTAAAAGTTTTCTATCCCATTATTTTATAATATTTATGTAAATGAGATTATGTTTTAATGATTTTCTCATAAATTATTGCTTTTGCATATGTATGTAACTATGTAAATGTAAACAAAAAATATTCTTAATTACGGCAAAGCATGACTTTTACGTGTATATTTATACATTATATAATTACATAAGTAGTGATTTCTTGTACTGTGATTAACTATTTGTTAGAGATTCCAACGTGAAATTTTTTATTGTTGTCATTTTGTGCCTTTTATCATTTTTAACGATGCAGTCGATAACCTTTTTACTCAATTCGTACGATAACATCACTGTGGAATAGCACGCGACTATATCGATAGGTCTGCCATGAAATATGCAGATGCGGACCGAAGTTTCGGTCTCTATGTAACATATTTATCCGAAGACGATACGTAATAAAACTCGGAACATATATTTTGGACCTAAAATGTGCTCAATATGTGCTTTGTACGAGCGTACAGGACGAGCGTAAATTACACAAGCATAGATATTATTACAAAACCATCCACGTTCGTGAGCACCTCGTTTGTCTCGCGACTTAAGGCGGCCACCCACTAACAGTTTATCGAACGACAACCGGATGATATCGGTCTGTAAGTTCATCGCAATAGCCCACACACTTACAGTTTCTTATACGATTTTGGACTGACGGCTAATATGTGTGTGGCCGCTTGACGATTCTGGTCAGCAAAGACAGTTAAAGGCCGGACAGACTATGGCCGTCGGCATTTTATACGTAATAACATCAGACTAAAAGAATAAAATAATGTTATTATTTTAGTCTGAGGTAATAAAATTATGACGACATTGATGACATAAGGACTGCAGGCCGCCAGACAGACGAAAAACTGCAGGCGGACTGTTAGTGGGTGGTCGCCTTAAGGTGCAAGATACGTGTCCGGAGGTATACGGAGGTTATCTAGTAGCCGTCTCCCACGGTTGTTCCTCATCAGATGGTGGTGGTGTTTGTCCCCTATATGAAGAACTCTCTCCTCTTGGTGACGCGCGGGCCGGTGGCGGCCGCCAGCGCCGCCTGGTCGGGGTCGGCCGCGCCCGCCGCGCCACGCTCCTCCTGAAGATGCAGAAGAACATAGTATTTATTTACTTAGATACATCGCCTTTATAGTAAAAAAAACCAATGCGACAATGTTCTTACAACTACAGTTGAAAATATTTAAAAGATACGATTTGACGTTTATAGTCTAGGGATGGAGCTTCTTAAATCAATTGTCAGAATAATCGATTCAAGTAACAAAAGATTAATCGCATAGCTGCCAAAATGTAACTTTTGTAACATTGTAAATAAATAAAACTATTCATCATAACCGCGCAATATAATAATTATCCGACAAGATTTCCATACCATAAAACAACGTTACTTTTTCCCTGTTAAGTAACTTTTTAAGCTATCTTGTTTACATTTACACTAGACTATCTGGCCCTGGCAACACTGATTAATCATGTAATATATCTAGTATTGATATTTGGATTAGTACCTATATGTGTTAGGCTTAATGAAAACATTGCAATAATATGCGATTGCAGCAATCGCGGCTGATTTCCTGGTACTTTTTGAAGAGTTCCTTGGTCTAATCTCGGAAACCCATCATCAGATCTTTACAAAATTTAAATGGGACCATTTCGAAATAATCTACTTACGAACAAAAAAAGAATTTTCAAAATCCGTCTAGAATTGGCTTCACAATCGCATAACAAACATACAAAAAAAATAGATAAATAGGTTAAAAATAATAGATAAATAGGTATTTGTAGTTATTCGGTCCCACGTAATAGGGGGTGAGCCTATTGCCATATTCCTGGCACTATTGTTGACTCGAGGTATGCATCTGAGGCTAAGTTGTGGCTGTACCTATATAACTGTCTGGTGATAAACAGCCCTATCCCTTAGTCGCCTGGTACGACACCGCATAGGAAGAGATGGGGAGGCCCAAGTTCTACTCTGCCGGGAACCACGCGGCTCCTACGGGAAACCTAAAAACCTAAAAATTATAGCTTTGGCAAGCTTTGGCCTCAGATGCAATTAGGAAAATACGTCTCCATGCGCATGATGATGCTGGTAGGCAAAATAATCTAAGTGGTGCATTTTTACAATCAATTTAATATTTATCTAGTATTGATATTAGGTTCAGGAACAATATGGATACGACATATAGGCAATAATTGAAACCATATACTTGGTACCCCCTAAGCTTCAAGCAGGAAAAGTTTGAACAAAATTGGTCCAGTATTAAGGGCAGAAACTAGAGTTTTAATTTTATAGAATTTGAACAACTTTGAGCACTCTGTAGAATCGCATGTTGCCGCTTAGCTGTTCAAGTAAGTTACCTACTATGCCTATTGTTGTGTGTGTGTGTGTGTGAAGGTGTGTGCGTATTTATTAATGACTTATGACACAGTCAATGACTTTAAAGCAATGGATGAAACTATTTAATGACTTATACAAGTGGTTGCATTTTCTACATTTATTTTAATAATTATTTTGTTAGAAAATTTCGGATTTTATAAATCAGGGAATTTAAGTTTAAATTTAATTTGGTTCTATTCCTACGGACCAGGATGCTTCGCGGTTTCAGTATTTGCACATAATATGTCGTATCCATATCGTATAATGTTAATAAAGCAGGGTAAATGAAAATACGAAATGGGTATTTATAATTTTTATATATTCACTGTCTGAGCTACTTTCGATTTCAGTATCAGAAAAAAAATAAAAAAAATTCGTTGTCTCTAGTATGCGATACGATAAAAGAAAAATCTAAGCAATATTTTCATTTGTATTACTTAGAAGAAACATAAGAGGGTAAAAAGAAATACATAATATTACAAAAGTTACATTCTGGCAACGCCGACCATAAACGTAACGAGTTGACATAAACTCCATACGATTAAAATGTAACAACCATAGAGAACACAGCCGCAACACTCAAATGAAAAAATAAGAACGATATGACGTAGCTGTCACACGAGATTTCGAAAAATGAAGAATCACGTCTTATTTTAAATTATTTGTAGCAATTCTTAAAATATTTGTAGTAATTTAAAGTGAAATATGTCACACCATATTTTTTATACTTACTATTATAAGTTATTACGTATTTAGAAATGGTTTAACTTAATTTATAACAGTTTCATGTATCCTTTCAATAGTGCCTAGTTACCTACCATGAATCCAGACATCTGTCAAATCGTATCTCTTAAATATTTTCAAGTGTAATGTACATAATATAATAATACAAAGTTAAACTAATTTATGCCAGTTCAGACAAACACTGTAGCGTCGTTTTTTCGAACTCGGCTAATGCACATACAAAGATATGTTTACGTTTAGAGTGTTTAGCGCTCTTACGAGAGGAGCAAATTGCAGTAAATACGCATAGGAGGTAGGACACGACGGTATTCCCACCCCAATCCAGCAGTCTTACTGGATACCACAGCTATTAATAATAAGAAAGGGTTTGTGCTGTCAGTGGGAAGACCGAATGCTTGTCCTGCTTGTCTTCTGCACTGACGGCACTGAATCTGTCTGTTATTGTAGGGCCGGCAGAACGAGTGTGACTCCCCTAGTGTTAACACTCGTCCATAGGGTACGGTAACCACTTTCCAACAAGTGGGCCGTACAGACGTAATACGGATCGGTATGGAACGCCACTAAGATCTTGTGAAGCCCAAGACAATCTGAATCAAGCCGGTCCCCACAATCATGCATACCCAAAAATCGTGCATCTCAAATTGAAAAGTCTCCTAAAGAAAGCACTTTCGAAGGAATTTCCGCACTTGAAAAAACTGTGATTTTCTCGCACGTCTAAATAGTAACTAAAACGCACCTGAGTGAGGTATTCGCCTTTGTGCCTCGACAGCGCGCGCACTAACACGATGGCCACCACGATCAGCAGTAGGAAGATAAATGCCAGGACCGCTGTAGACAGACATTAGTGTGTTTAAAGTTTCTATTTTTAAATCTTGATACTTTTGCCAAACATGCCTGGTAATAATTAGGATCAATCCGTACTGAAAGAGCAGTTACTATACAGTCCATTTTGAACCTTATTGACGTTAGTTAACAGAAGGGAGGGAACGCGATGCCGAAAGGCTGCACGAACCTTATAGCAGCTACTTCTAGCAATAAATTTCACTGCTCTTTCAGTGAGAATTAACACTTAGTTGTACAATTGACATGTCGAAAACATTCAAAGATTGTGTTAAAAACCAACCCATGCTTTTTTTTATTGTACACTTAGGTACATGGCATTTATACAAATTAGTGAGATATTATGTACAAAAGCGAGCTTAAAATAATAAAAAAAATACAAGGATATAGGGACGGCATTTGTATGGTATATGTATTGAATTAATTAATATTTATTGTAACAGTCACGCTTTTCGCAGAGGAATGAGCAGACTGGCCTGGAAAAGGTAACTCAGGAGCTAATTTTTGTCATTGGTTTGACATAAAGAAAATGAGAAAGAAATATTATTGTCAAGTAATAAGTCAATATTGCCGCGTAAAAAATGTGTAACGTCAAAAAGTATTTTTAGATTGGCAAAACTATAATTAAGTAATCTCAACTACAGTCTAAAGCAATATAATTGCACAGATTTTAAATAAATGGAGCTTGAATGATAACAGTAAGGTTAAAGGTCATTCAGAACAATAATAACAGTAGGGGTTTGGAAGGAGATATTATATACAATCATCATCATCATCATCATCATTTCAGCCATAGGAAGTCCACTGCTAGACATAGGCCTCCCCTATAGATCTCCAATAGGACCGGTTGGAAGCGTCTCGCATCCAGCGCGTTCCCGCGGCCTTTATGAGGTCGTCTGTCCACCTTGTGGGTGGATGTCCTACGCTGCGCTTGCCGATACGTGGCCTCCACTCGAGGACTTTTCGACCCCATCGGTCATCAGTCCTCCGAGCTATGTGCCCTGCCCACTGCCATTTCAACTTGCTAATCCGCTGGGCTATGTCGGTAACCTTGGTTCTTCTACGGATCTCCTCATTTCTGATTCGATCTCGCAGAGAGACTCCGAGCATAGCCCTCTCCATAGCTCGTTGGGCTACTTTATATTAATTATTTTATACAATACAATATAATATTCTTTATTGTATATAAGGTTCATAATACCCGTAGTATCCAACATCTTGGGGAAAAGGCAATAGGATCGGTAAGGTGTAAGAGACATTTGACTAGAGACCTTAAGAGGCAGCAGTGGTCGCTTATCAGGTCAGCCGTATGGTATACTGTTACTAAAACTGTTAATGAAATCTGTATATAAATGGAATAATCTTGATTCAGTATCTCTTCATAAACTAAATCTGCTTTCCTTGAGCTTTTGTCGGTCCTGTACTTGGTCATAGCCACAGCTTTGCCCAAGGCCCTATGAAGGACTAATAACGATAAACGGAAACGGAGCGCATAACGGAGGAACGGAAGTAGTAATGTTAGAAACACTTGGGACAACTGTAACGTGCAAGACACTGTTCGTTCATACTGTATTTGCGTAGTTTCTTATTGTTTAAAATATCACGTCTATAAGTGATCTCTTTATCACTTCAGTTCGCGAATGTCAGTGTGGTACACAGATAAAATTTGTCATAGGAATTATCGTTAGCGATGCGTTCCAGTTTATGCTAAATAATTATTATAGTACTGTAGTAGTATATTACTAATAATTATAATTTCGAAAATATTATTTTCGAAATTAATCTGAGTGGTAAATTATGCAACATATTGTTATGTTTTTCGATTCCTGTATATTGCAATTCGTTACGGTTCGTTACACTTTGACTGTTGGTTTTGTGGGAATTGGGAAAGCGAGGTTATTTGGGAAAAAGCATGTCTCCACCACCTTATAAAACATAAATTAGATGTATTTATTATTGTCAAACCAAATGAGTAAGAAATGTTTATAAGCGTTTAGGACGCCTTTACTGTGCTATATATATTTAATAAAACCATAACCATATTAGATTAGTGTACAAAAGTATATAATATATGTGATCTAGTCTATAATATATGTGAGTCAGTGGCGAAAGGTGAAAATTTTTATAAGGGAAGCCGGTGGGAAAAAAACTTAGGTACTTAACTAAACGTAATCAATCTCGATGTGTCTATTTAATTGTTTTATTTAAAAACTCAATATATAAAAAAAAATCTGTTTAGAAACTCATTTTAAAGACTTATAACCGAAAATTAACCACCAGTTTATTTTTTTTTATACTACTTAGGTCGCAGACAGGCAGACGGCCCAACTGATGGTAAGTAATTACCATGGCTTATGAGCAAGTGTGTTTAACATGTGTTTTTATAAAAAATCGCTTCAAGATTGTTTACCTTTAGGTACCTAACTGAATAGGGTATAGAAACAATCCAGTTAGTCATACACTATCTGAACCATTAGAAAAAGCAGGAATCGGGTTATAAGGACCGCCACTGATATAGGTATTTAAACTTTCATGGTCGTTCACATTACTATTAGAACTATCGGCATATTTACCATGTATTGTCCGTCTATGTAAAAACAACCGGGAGCAAGCCAAAACAAAATCGCGAGTGGATACAGTAAGCATAGTGTGTCGTGAACGTGATCGAGATCGAGTTCGAGTTTGTAGTGAGAGTGAAACCAGTGGTAGTGTCCATACGCGTAGCAAAAGAACTCGAAAGAGGGTAGATCGATATATTATGTACTCCTAAAAACTTTTTCACCGTTTACCGCCAGTACTACAGTTCCTCCGTGATCATGGTATGTACTTGCAACAGCGCCGAAATATCGGAAACTCCAAACAATACATGGTAAATATCCCGATAGTTCTAATAGTAACGCCACTGATATGAGCATATATTAAGGGATCGTATTATGTGCAGTAGTCCAGAAAGTCAAAGGGTGTGTACTGCCGAGTATCGCCTCGTCCGTCTTGTGGTAGTCGAGCTCGTGTTGCAGGTCCACGTCGGGAGGTGGGCGTGTCTCTAGCCTCTCCGGTGGATGGGTGACCGGTTCTACGCCGCAGAAGTCTTCGTTTAGGACGCCTCCTGGACAACGAAATTGTCAAATGTTAGATACACTATACAATGGGGAAAGAATTAAGATTTTAGTTCGGCTAAATTCGTAATTAGACTGAAAGCGGAACCCAGACTGCGAGGTGAAAGCTTCGAATGTGACTGGGATCAATGCTAGGATGAAGAAGAATAGAGAAATATTTAAGTAAATCATGAAATATACGTAAATTCGGGTCCGTACAAAACACGAATGATTGACGTAAGTAACATGAAGTCACTTCGATTTACTTCCGAAAATATTTAAACGGAACCGAAGTGTCATATACAGTCTTCGAATCCGATTTCGGAATGTATCCGAAATAATGATTCACACAGCAATTGTAACTATATTACCAACAAAGAGGAATATTGTAACATTTGCTAATAACTATCATACAAGTTTGATAAAGTGTGACAATCTTTTTTAGTCCACATTATGAACATAGTCTGAATTATTTCAGTAAGGACCTGTAATTGGCTGTATGTAACTAATTTTTATACCTTTACCTTTGTTATAGCTGTTGGTCCTCTAAACAAATAAATAAATGTGATCTTTGGATGGCAGACAAGCACACGGCCCACCCAATAGGAAGCGATTACCGTGGCCTACAGTCACGTCAGGCCCAGAGACGTCACACTCATCTTACCGCCCCTGTATGAACGTTCTGATGTATATTCTTCTTCCTCTTAGCGTTATTTCCCAGTCGCATCCGAAGCTTTCAGCTCGAAGTCTGGGGTCCGCTTTTACCAGTCTTGACCACGAATTTGACTAGACCTCGATATTTTCCGTGAAGCGATTGTCATCTGACCTCCACAACCCAATGTTAACATTAGGCGATATCGAAGTTTTGCAGCTAGACCGTTGTTTTTGGATTTTTGAGGGCTCCAACTACCCGTAACGACTGCCATAGATGTTCTCATGGCAACCGGGACCGACGGCTTAACGTGCTCTCCGAGGCACGACCAGACCAATGCAAATACTCATATTTCATGAACACAAATATTTGCACTGAGCGGGGATCCAACCCGCGCCTCCTGCGTAGCGGCCGCGTTCACTACCGCTACGCCACGGAGGCTGTGTGCTGATGTATATTATTTAGTTGTTTGTACCTCCTAAACTCCTAACATTAGGCGGCGGGTCCTGCTGAAACAGCAGCTTCAGCGGGTAGATGTCGTCGAACTCGACCCGGCTGACGCAGCCCGCGAAGCCCTCGTTCATAGTCTCGTTGCGCCCGATGTACATGTACTGGATGTTGTTGAACTGGGCGTCCGCTGAGTCCTTGATGTCGAATGTGAACTCTTGAGTTTCGTAGTTGTCCACCTATAAATTTATACATAACGTTAGCTATTTTGGTAGGCAATAATATCCTGAGCATGGCGGCATACAAAGACATAATCTCTATTTTTTCTTCGACTAACAGGTCAAGTCTACATCTACATCATGACGTTTTGGTCATTTGACACCTTTTTTTAAGGATTTCATTGATCGAATTTCTCTTTGTTTCTCACAAAGAGATATGTCTTTGTCGCCTTGCTGAGACAGGGCGGGATTTACAAAGGGATACGGGAGGACCAGTCCCTTACAGAGGGAATACTCAGACCCTGGAGTGTAAGTGTTGTGTTTAGAAGTGAACTTCATTCGTCAATAAGTGAGCCACCCAGGCTTGATTGGACCCCAAAGATCTTGCTAGATCCCACATATCCAGTACAAGTGTGTCTAATTTATACTAATCATTCATAAATACTTATAAGGTAAGTGTACCAATGCTCGACACTGTACCAATGCTAGACACTTTCGAACAAAACCCAGTATTTTGAGAAAATTATCCATTTGTTTTATAAGACTATTGACTTAAAAGATGCCTAATGGTGTCTATAAGATATGTTCAAATATTCGCAACACCATCCGAAGTAAATTTAGAAAGACGACAGTTGACAGCAAATAATGTGACTCCGTGAACACGGTCGTGTTATTTCTTAAGATTTTTGCCAAGGGTACTGATTGTTATAGGTGTGATTTTTTTGTTTATAAGTAATGATTATTACTAATTTTAGTATAAACGTTATAAATATTGAAGTTATTGACATACTTGGACCATTGCCCGCGTATTTTGGTTAGGTTTTGTAACATTTATATGCTATGTCTACTATTGGTACAAAAAATCTTAGATGTTCCAATGATAGACACTTTGGAATAATGCCTTTATTTCATGAAAATAAGATATTATACCTACGCTTAATGTGATAAATACATTGAAATTCAGCACATGTACCGGTAATAACTAATAAGTATCCCACTATTTCCATGGAAATGCAAAATGGAAAAAGTGGGACAAGCGTTTTGTACAAATTATATCCCATTATTTCCATTGGGGTAAAAAACCTCTAGTACCCGCTTATTCCACTTTTCCCCATTGACAATCCCCATTGATGGGGATAATTGAACTTTTTGTTCACTATTCCCCGTCGACGCAAAAAAAAAATAACCACGAAGGCTAAGGCGAGAGCTCCGCTTCGCTTCGCTCCCACCTTAGCCTTCTAATCTAACCTATCCGAGTCGGGGTACTCTGAGTCGAGGTTAAATAAAAATTTTGTGTCAACGGGGAATATTGAAAAATTAAAATTCTTAAGAGGCAATGGAAATAGTGGGAGACTCTGTCCCAGTATTTCCATTAATGGAAATACATAATGGAAATAGTGGGATTCACCTTGCTCGCGCTAGCCCACTCTAACCACGTGGATGTCGCTTATCGCGTAGTATTGTAAATTTTAGTGCTGCGAGTCAAGCATTGTGCACTTAGTCAACACTATTGAACCACTTGACTCTCTATTTAACTATCTACTTACCTTTCTCCCCCATTCACCCTCCCCTCCCCCTCCCCCATTCCCTTACCCTGCCCTACACACATTCTTACAACTCTCCACCCATCCCCTTCCGCCCTCACTATTTAGCCCACAATTTCGCCCTTCCCCACGCTCTCCTCTCCTTTCCCTACATTCCCCACACACCTACTTTCCTTACTCCTTCCCATGACCTTCTTCCTCAGCTCTTATACCATACCGAAACACACCGTAAGATTCCCCCTCCCTCTCTCACCTATTCCCTCGCTCCTTCCCACGCATTCCCACGCTCCTACCCCAAATTTTCCCCTACTCTTTCCATTTCCTCCACCCCTTATCCCACTCCTACCTCTTCCTCGTCGTCTCTCTTCTTTAGCTCACTCCTTCGTGGTCCTTCCTAATCATTTCGTTGGTTAAATTAATAAATAAATAAATTTCATTAGAAAGGACCATCTTCAAGGGAAATTTTCATCCAGTATTACCCCCAGGTATCGAGGTCTAGCCAAATCCGTAGTTAGGACTGGTAAAGCGGACCCCAGAAGGCTTCGGATGCGACTGGGAATTAACGCTAGGAGGAAGAAGATTACCCTCCCTCCCTTTAACCCCAATAAAAAGCATATATACCTGTAAAAAGTATGAAATAAAAAAAATAAAAAAATTTAAAAAACCCCCGAACCAAAATGAACCTATAAAAAGTAAAACCCACCTTTTGTCATTTGTCTCGTCGGGGGACCGCCGTCTGACCGTCGCTCGGGGGGAATAGGGCATACCAAGGCACTTAGCGGTCTGATATTCAATTTTGTAGAGAGAAATTAAAGCGGACCCCAGAAGGCTTCGGATGCGACTGGGAATTAACGCTAGGAGGAAGAAGATTACCCTCCCTCCCTTTAACCCCAATAAAAAGCATATATACCTGTAAAAAGTATGAAATAAAAAAAATAAAAAAATTTTAAAAACCCCCGAACCAAAATGAACCTATAAAAAGTAAAACCCACCTTTTGTCATTTGTCTCGTCGGGGGACCGCCGTCTGACCGTCGCTCGGGGGGAATAGGGCATACCAAGGCACTTAGCGGTCTGATATTCAATTTTGTAGAGAGAAATTAAAGTGTCTACTATTGGTACAGATAGGTGTCTAGCATTGGGACAATGATGTCTAGCATTGGTGTTTTCGACCAAGTGCATAATAATTTAATTTAAAGTAAAAGTATGATAGATTTTAAAGATTTTATGGGCAAAAGTTAATGTCTAATTGTTGCTGTAACAGTTAAAAAAGAATGTAACGACAATGCTGTAATTAACTTGTAAAATTTTTTAGATTGAAATTTTATTTTTCCTTAAAGTGTCTACCATTGGTACAGTTACCTTAGTCATGTCTTTTGCTCCACTAGGGTAGGTACAGATAATACGGTCACGCCTTTATCCCCGGAGGTTTAGGCAGAAGTGAATTAACACACACATTTCACCAACCATTGTATTAGGTCTTACGTAATAGGGGGTGAGCCTATTGCTGTATTCCAGACCAGACACTCTTGTTGACTCGAGCCATGTATCTGAGGCTAAGTCTAGGGTATATATCGGTCTGATGTTAAACAAGCCTATCCCTTAGTCGCCTTGTACGACACCGCATTAGAGGAGATGGGGTGGACCAAATTCTACTCTGCCGGGAACCACGCGACGGTAGGTAGGTAGAGATAATCTAATCAAATAATTAAACCCAATATAACGTTTCATCGCAAACACCTGCATAATCCACCTAGGTGGACCAACTTCCTACACGTACCTGTAAGACCATAGTGGCGCCGCTGTTCTTCCTAGACAGTCTCACGTCGTGGTACTGCCCCATAGCGAAGTGCTTCCCGTCGAATATGATCTCGCGACGCTCGAAGCCGAAGTCGAATATCACTCGCAAGTGACCTGTCACATAAAAATGGGGTTTTAACAGGTCCCGGAAACTTCACTATATAGCGGTGTGGTAGTAAGAAGTTTGGGTGACATTCAAAACTCACGAGAAGGCCCTCTATTTCCAATGTATTACCTTATTCTATGGGTTTCAAAATTGATTTATTATGAAGTAGCATTAATTTGTCAGTCTGTAGCTTCCTTGTTTGAATTTTTTTTTATATCCTAATATGTCAGTGACTGTTATTGTATTAGCTTGTTTATTGTATTGTTGCTATATAAATTGAACCAATTTGTAAATGGTTTATCATGAAAATAAATTTTAAAAAATATCTCACCAAAGGAGATTTATTAGTTCCAAAATTTTACCTTTCAAAGAAAGGTTTTCAACTATATTGCTATCTGGCAACCAGGCAAGTTTCTAAATGTCAACAAAAAAATTGACACAGTTTTCCCGACCCCGGATTTGAACCCATAACCTTACGATCACACAAAAGCTTACGCCACTGGGTCAAACGAGAGTATAGAATATCTGGTTAAATTATCTCAACATCTGACTTCTACAATGAGAGTTGTTACCTGAGTTAGACACCATGAGCGTTAGATATTCTCCGGAGATGTTGGAGAAGAACCCGAGCAGGAACCCCTTGGGGTTGGTGGTGGTGAACCCCACGCGGATCTTCTCCGCAATGGTGGAGCGCCACGAGCCCAGGAAGTCGTACTTTATGATGGAGTTGGGGCGCAGGTTCACGCCGATTTCTACGAAAATATAAATTTAGGATTATTGTGATTACAGTCTGACTTTAAAACATTGGTTAGTAAAATGTGTTAGATGTGACAAAAGATTCGGAGTAGAATAGATTTTATCAACTGTGGATTTGCGCGCCACATAAGAGGACTTTTTTTTCAAAGCTGAGAGTTGACCTGGAAATCGAAACAATGTAATCTGAGTAACGAATGTCAACACACTCATCATCATCATCATCGTCATGGAGATCTATTTTCTTGATTGCATCCAAGCCCGGGGAGAACTCGGAGCTCAGGGTGCATCCGAAGCAGTCACGCTAACTACTTTGCTACGACAGAACTACTAACTAAAGTTCCGCCTGTGTGGAATTTTGAAACAATCGTAAATTGTAATTTTCCTTTCTTTCTTTCTTTCTATTAATAACATTAAGAAAAAAAGGGTAATTTCACGATGCCTAATTTTTTGCTAATTTCGGTGGCATTTTTCAATCATAGGTTTTCCGATGAAAAAATTTAATGGAGTTCTTAATAGAACACATCGGTATTCTAGATATTCTAAAAGAACTCCATTAAATTTTTTCATCGGAAAACCTATGATTGAAAAATGCCACCGAAATTAGCAAAAAATTTGGCATCGTGAAATTACCCAAAAGATAAATGAAATCAGTAAAGTATTTCTCAAGTAATGACGTAACATACAACACAGTTCAAATACAGAATGCTGGTCTCACCGTCGGCGCAGATGGGTCCCTTGAAGGCGGTCCAGCGGCAATCGCACGAGTACGAGTCGTAGCCCTCCAGGCACGTGCCGTTGTTGAGGCACGGCGACGACGAGCACTTGCCCACGCAGCCCTCCGAGATGCCATAGATACCTACACCGTACATCATACACATACAACAAAACATATATCACTCTATGATACAATTGATGAAAGAAGGGTCTAGCTAGGATTTTCAATCACAATGGATTTTGACGTTTTCCAAAAGTTATCTTTGCATTATATCAAGATGGCATCCTGGATTATTGTTGTCATCGCTAAGCAATACACGTGAATTATTAACATACAATATGAAAATTGTTGGCGACAGTTGAGTACCTTGCAGGACACCTAAGTTAATTCATATAAAATGAGATGTATTGTCGTCTACCATGACATTTAAGCCTCTGTGGAATAGACATTTATTATAATAACAGTTTAAATTGCCAAATTAATGATAAATGGCTCTTTAAGACAACAGTTTCTACACTAAAACCTTATGATACATTCAATCAAAGGCCTTCTATAATCCCTTTATAACACCGGGTCAATTATTGTAACATCCAACGAAACATTCTTTACAGTCCAACCCAGTACCCTTATACTAGATTCCCTAGCCACTACTAACCTCTCCTGGCGTAAGATCGCAGGTCGACAGGCACCCCGTTGAGCAGCAGAGCCCTCATGCAGCCCACGAAGCCGTCCTTGCGATCCAGCGCAGCCCCTAAGACCAGGCCAGTGGTGAGCTGCAAGGCACGTACGGGTTCCTTAGCAGTACGGATCTCGTTCTTCAACGCGCCGTCCACTACCACTCGCGCCTCTTTCCTAGACATCACGATCAAGATAGGTCGCATTAATTACATTGAACAAATAAAATTTATGAACTGACATCGAATAAGACAGTCTTGGGTCCTAAGAAAAAACACCTATGAGATCCAAAACTGATGAAAAATATTCCAAAGATCTACTCAATTCCTTCCTTTTCAATATACTTCAATCCTTTGCAATGAAATAGAGTTAGTAGTTATTCTAACGGATGAAGAATATTCCGCGACTATCTTTAATCTATTTAAGATGGCAGATAGTCTAGTAACGTTTGTTTGTTTACAGATTAGTTGTAATTGATTTACTGAATCTTAAACACCTAACGAACAGAGCGTTCGAAATGCCATCCTTAAAATTCATCGTTGACTCATTGATTTGTATAGTGCACATATGAAAAAGGACCGATAGTAGATCCTTGCGGTATGCCCACAATATAATAACTTGTTATATGTTACATTATCTTGATTATATACATTACTATCTTACGAGTACCCTAAAAGCCTCTTTATTTTCTATGAAGAATATGTCAACACGTGTTTTTGTAAACTCTGTGGTCTGATGTCACAATGCCAATGTTCAAGCAGAAATGATATGGTCAACGCAATCAAAAGCGTCAGATAAATCTAACCAAAAATCTTTTAGACTCTGTTCAAATAGGTGTGGAGACGTCCCTTAACCTGCAACGCTGAACGTTCTGCCACAACGGAAGGGTTCCTCAATGACTTACCTGTTCCTCTCAATAGAAACCGAATGCCAGTTGTTATCAGCAAGTCTGTTACTGGTCTCAACTGACACTCCGAGCGGCGTGTCGCCCACTTGGAACTGGAACTGAAGCTGATCACCGCCGATGATGGAGAGCTTTATGTAGTCTTGAGGACCCTGGATATAAAGATATCATCAGATTACTATAGCATTATTTTATACATATATAAGTTATTGGCCAAGTTATATTAAAGATTTGTTTTATATTTTAGTTAGCAAAAAAATTCCCTAATGACATTTTGCGAAAGGGACATTTTGCGAAAAGGACGTTACGAAAAAGGGATATTTTGCAAAAGGGACATTTCGCAAATAAGCCGTATCATTTCTTGGACCTTGTAAAAGTACTAGCGAAACAAACAATTACGTACCTTAGAATGTAAGAGCACGGCGTTTTCCCGCGTCGTCTTGAACTCAAAGTAGATGTCGCCACTGTGGCCGAGGTCGAACATCGGCAGCGTGATGATCGCGTCCGTGATACGGAACGTGACCGCGTTGCTGAACAAGTCTGCTCGAAAGAATAAGACATATTATTATTCATGTAGGAACGAAATGTAAGAGTGAGCAGAATAATAGATATAGGAGTGAAAGAGAGGCATAACGCAGCTGCTGCACCGGCGGAACTATATACAGATACAGGGTGAGTGCGCTAGTTACCGTCGCCCTCGCACAGCAGCGGGCCGAGCGTGTAGCGGCCCTCCTTCTCGTCCAGGTGCGAGCCGGTGTCGCCGAAACGCAGCTGCTTCACCGGCAGGAACTCCTTCTCCGTGATCTCGCCGCCGTCCACTTGGAATTCTACCCACACAAATGGTTAACATTAGTTTTGAAATTCTTTAAACAACCTTGCAATCTACAGTTACCATGAAACGAGACGAATAAAATGTATAACTTAATAGTAACAGATATATGTATTACCTTCGGGCTTGGAGTGCTCGGCGTCACAGTTGCACCACTTGGTGGGGTCTGTGCAGGACCCCAGGACCCCACACTGGCACATGCGAGACCCCGGGGTGGCCCCCGCCCAGTAGTCCATACGCTGACCCGTCCGGGACACCCACCACGCGAACGGGTGGAACGACGCTTCTTCACCTATAGAAATAGAAGGAATAACACGAATGAGTAGCAATCTTAACAGGAAACTTAGATCTTTTGAGTCTACTTGACCAATAGGATGGCAAAATATCGGTCACGTAACCCAAAAACGACTTATTTCATTGGTTAAAACATCAAGTTTCGACAAATATTTTGAACAAAAGACGGAAAATTCGCGTATATGTCTCATCAACCACTGGAGCGGGCCTTTTAAGTCCGTGATTGTTTTAATATACTCTGAATGGTTATTCTATTGGCCCCGAAACAACACCAAAGAGACCTAAAAACGCTTTCTGCATAGGTAGAGTATATTTTCAAGTTATTTGTCAGCTATTATACGTCTAAAGTGCTGTGCTACAGGCTAGCCCACAGTAATAGGCCACAGTAATAGGCCAGAAGTTTCCTATCTCTCTTTTCCTTACGTTCGCTTTCTTTCTTTTTCTCTCCCTTCCTCTCACTTTATCCCACTTTCCCTCACACTCTCTTTCTTTAAAAAAAGTTATTAACTTACTAGGAGAATTTAACAATCTGGAATGTCGGCACATGTACTCAAGATGCTGCAAGCAGTTGTCGGATCTGTTCAGCAATGCTTCCAGTTGTTGTCTAGAGGCGTCGTAGATGATCTCCTGACGGAAGCTGCCGGGCTCCTGGTACCCGTCTACTACTGTGTTTTGGGACGAGGAATGCTGGACAGCTGTGATGATTCGACCATCGGCTGAGAATAAAAAAGTAATGAAAATTGGTATCGGCATAATAGAGCAAAAAAATACACATTCAAGTTATTGTATGTTACATGCGATAATGTTTACCAATAATTTAGTAGTTACTCAATGTTACTTTTCTTTACATAACGTTACTTACGTTAACATAACTAAAAAGGGAAAATTCGAAACTACTCATTCTGAATCGCGATATGAAATCTAGAATGTTTTGAAACTTTCATATCGCGATGCAGAATAAGTAGTTTCAAAGTTGTTCGGCTTATCTCAACTAGATGGCGCTGGACATACATAGTGAAGCCAGAGTTTATACCGATTGACTAGGTAAGGTGATCGTACCTAGTGGGCCGTGGCCCAATGATTGTCGTTGGTTTGCTGTACATATGTTATACCAGTGCGATAATTTCACTTTCGCGATTCAGGTTCAGTTCTGTAGTAGCACAGAATAAGTAATAGTACTACGTACAGAAGTTGCACTCCTTTATTATTGACGAAAGCCGCCGTTATATTAACCTACGATATTTTCTTGGAATCGCCCATTGTTCCGAATATCCAACGCCGCCAACTTGAGTGTTAGGGTTGTCACCTTGTAAGAGAATAAAATAAAACAATCCGATAAAATGTTTACAATCACTATTCATTTTGTAACCCCCGACGCAAAAATGGCTGGGTGTTATAATAATAAAAATAATGATAATTGTTCGCGTCAAAATGCAGCGATGAGTGTGGGCGACTGAGGTACGAGTACAGCAGAACCTAGTCGAACACAGCCCAACACACGTTCGCTGTGCCTTTTTTTTTTTATCGTGCGAAAAATCCCCACGGATACTCCCATGCCGGAGCCGGAGGAGGAGGTTATGTCGGACTCGAACCGACTATAACGCACGCCGTCTGTGGGCCGTCAGTTGCCGGAGGTGAGATTGTCATAGCCATATTCCTCGCACCCTGGCCGACCCAGGACCATATCTCTTGATCTGGCCCTCTTCCGGTGTGGTCCGCCGCCTCCTTCACGAGCATTACTTGCTCGCAGAAGGAGGCGCCGGCGGCCACGTTCGCTGTGCCTTGACCTTGGTTGAAACGAAACTTTGAATGAAACGATGAAATAAGTACATTTTATGCAAGTTAATAGCTTTTTGCAATAGTATCATGTTCAGTAAATTTTCTACGGCGTTCAACGATATAAATTTTTCGATGATCATCATTCATCATGTAGTAGGTGCAGTACTAATACAAATTAAATAAACTAGGTAGCCATTAAAATACCAGCACGACATAAATACATACTTGTTTCAAAATAAGTACCTACCTACAGAACAATTTTTAGTTCTTACGAACTCATTATTATAGGTTGGCTTATAATAGGTAAGTACCAATGTCGTAGGTTCACGACGATTTAGTTATTTAACTACCTACATACATAAATAATACGAAGGTGTCAACTAGAACGTAATGGCTTTGGTACTAATTCATCAAAAAGTAATCTGTGCATAAAAATAGTAAAAACTTACATTTTACGCTCTTCTAATTTAAAAAAAGAGAATTTAGAGTTCTTTATTTGTAAATTTCGACATATTTGTATTGCGATCCCAATATGATGCGATCACAATACGCAAATGACGTCACGCGTGTGCTCGCCGTCGCGCGCCGGCCCCCACTGCTATAACAACTCAGGGGTTTGGCGCACTGTAGGTGCTTATCTCCGCAGCTACGGGCGAGTGACGGAGGCCTGGTAGTAGTATCGAAGTAGTTCAGCATATTGTCACTAGATGACGCTAGTTATAGATGACTTCGTCGTACTATACTACATTCGGTTAGGTACTTAACTAAACTCATGATGTGTCTCATTAATATGTTTTATTTAAAAACCCAGTTTATAAATATGTTTCTGATAGAAGTTAATTTTAAAGACTAAAAAATGAAATCGAACTACTAGTTAGTTAGTTAGTCTAGTTTATTTGTTTACATACATACAGTCACGCCTCTTTCCCAGTGGGGTAGGCACACACCACAGTTTTCCACTTGCTACTTGATCCTGGTATACATCTTTCATATATCTGGCATATATATTCTACTTTCATTATTGTTTTCATACATGCTCACCGGTTTCGGGTACTCTTAACATTTACTTTCTTTAATATGTCTTCGATCTGTCTGACATACGTATGTATTATTTGTTTAGCATGTGTTTTTATGAAAAGTTGCTCCCAGATTGTTTACCTTTAGTTAAATACCTAATCGAATGTAGTATAGGTACATATGTTATCACCACATAGCACAAACACAATTTTCTATTAAGTAAAGTTGCTAGTATACTCACAATAGAACTCGCAGGTGACGGGGAATGCTCGGAGAGGTCCCGAGCCGTCCACGTCGATATGAATGTCTGCTGAGCGCGACACTGCTTGTACATTCTTGTACGCTGTGCAAGACAGCGGGTGGATTGCTAGGAGAATTTTAGTATTAATATTTTGTTTTGTACTCCAATAGGTTGTGAGTATCAGTGGAAGTCGCTTCACGGAAAATAACCGGGACGTAGTTAGATGCAATCGGGATTAACGCAAGTATGATGATTTTGTATTATACTATGACAATGAAAATGGGGTACACAAAAGGCTTAACTAAAAGGAAGTATGTAAATAAACATTCCATAAAAAAGTCATCGTCATCGTAGCATTAGTCCTAGTTTTATCCGAAGCTTGATTCGACCTAGGGAACCACTCTTCGACTTCTCCTTTCCAGGAATTTTATCTCAAATTTTATGGTGATTGACGTCGGATTCCAAATCCTGAGAGAAAAGGCCACGATAAAGCTTCCTTTAGAGGCCCTAGAGATAGCTTGGGCTGTGAAGATATTAATGAAAACCCATACACTTATAAACAATACAACATAATATCAGTAACACTTGTATATACGTACAGGTATGACACACGGCGCCGGCGTAGCCCGTGCCCTGGCAGTGGCACGTGAACTCGTCCGCCGTCTGCGAGCACGTGCCGCCGTGCTCGCACGGGTTGGGGTTGCACCTGCCGACAGAACCACACGAGAACATGACCCAGGGGAAACGCTTCTGATGTCACAGGAACCTCCTTCGATATCCACCGTACTCATATTTCTTACTTACACAGGCACTCACAAACACACCTAATCATACACACACGTAAACACACCCGGACAGACAAACATATCCTGACACATTAATACACCGTCGCGCTCACACACACTCCCGCACCCTCACACACTCGCACACAAACCCACCCTCACTTCTGACGCACCCTCACTTCTGACGCACCCTCACTTCTGACGCACCCTCACTTCTGACGCACCCTAACCTACCCTCACTTCTGACGCACCCTCACTTCTGACGCACCCCCGCACACTCGCACACTAACCCACCCTCACTTCTGACGCACCCTCACTTCTGACGCACCCTCACTTCTGACGCACCCTAACCTACCCTCACTTCTGACGCACCCTCACTTCTGACGCACCCCCGCACACTCGCACACTAACCCACCCTCACTTCTGACACCCCCTTGCACACTAACCCACCCTCACTTCTGACGCACCCTCGCACACTAACGCAATCCCATACACTCAGGTGCCGTCATATACTCACGCCACCACATATTCACGCCCCCACCCACATATTCACACCCGCCCCCACATATTGCCGCCACGGCCGCCACCCCCACATATTGACGCCACCCCCCACACAATCACGCCCCCCCCCCCCCCCACATATTCATACCTCCCTCACATATTCACACCCCCCCACACACTCACACCCTCACACAAAGCTAGAATGTGCCTGACCTGTCGATCATCTGGCAGGCGTCGAACACGACCTCGTTCTGGCAGCAGTACTCCTCCTTCTTCCAGTCGGTGGGCAGGCGGTAGTTGCCGTCCACCGCGATCTTGCGCATGCAGCCCACGAAACCGCGAGGGGGTGCCTTGCCGCCTGCGGACACACAGTACATTCACTTCAATGACAATTTTCCGGTATACATAGAATTTTCCGGACAGTAGAGATTTTTAGTAGGAAACATTGGTCCTGACAGTTGGAAACTTTTGTTTAGATTGGATTTACTGCAAGATAGGAAAACGAGTAGTCAATGAGGAGATGAGTAGATGAGGAGGTATACTGAGGCAAGAGTGACCCATGCTTTGGGTCACCCCAAACAGCTCACACCTGCTGTGTCAAACCTACGAGACGGTTCTAATCACCAACACTAGCATTCCCAAAGAGGGTTGACGTCAGGCAGGCGTCCGGTCAGAAAAAATAGCCAAATCTTTTCTTCAACATGGTTGTTATATGAATGGAAAAAGCACACATGTTGCGCCGACCCCAAATAGGCTTGGGATGGGGACAGGAGGAGGATGAGGATGCGGATGATGATGATGATGATGATGATGATGATGATGATGATGATGATGATGATGATGATGAGAATTTTATCCTACTTAACATAATAAATGTGAAAGTTAGTATGAATGTTTGTTACTCTTCCACGCAAAAACTATGAATCTGGATAAAACTTAGGCGCTTACAGCTCTATCCACCTACGCATCAAATAGTTACATCTGTAACACTACTACTTTTTGAACAGCGATATGAAGTGCGTCTTATATAAAAATTGCTGTAACTTTTTTCTTTACCTGCTAGAATAAATTATTCTTTTACATAAATATGAGCATTATTAATTATTGTGGATAATATTAGCGACAAAAATATAAAAAGCGACACAGGTAAAAATCACATGTGACATTATTCTACGCATAGGTAGGACGATATAGATCAGTCATAGTCACGAAATCAGTGTAAATAATAACAATAAATTTAATGAATCGCTATAAAATCCTTTTAAAAAATCATTTCCAATGAAACATTCCCAATCCTCACCAGCTATATAATAAGTGTTTCCAGTCATGAACCGCAGTTTCTTCGTGGTCTTCACAGGCCTCAGGTCTACTGCCAGGGTGAGGCTGTCGGTGGCCATGGTCAGCATCAGGGAATGCCAACGACCGTCATTGAACTCATCTGCGTAGTTGTCCAGTTTTATTCTGGGAGAATCCCGGGTCTCCAGCTCCACTTTTACGCGACCTTCTTCTATGTATACCTGTATGGAAAATATAATCTTATACTAAGATATTAAATCTAAATCGGAAGGTGGGACATCCCCTAGCCAGGTGCGAAAGGTGGCTGGGACAGACTGGATGCTGAAGGCGGAGGATCGGCAAACGTGGCATATATTGGGAGAGGCCTGTGTTCAGCAGTGGACTAAAATAGGCTGATTTATTGATTGATTGATAAATGGAAATGCTCATTAAAATCCTCTCCTCACCTGCTAGGCGGAACATCCGGCAGAGGCTTTCCTTTCAGGTCAGACGGCAGTCGCTCTCGTAATAATCAAGATAATCCAAATAAATTGAAAGAGTTGAACGGATCTGGGCCAAAGTGTAAGCTTCGAAAGCAAAAGGAATTGGCGTTAGGATAAAGAGGGAAGTAGATTCTCAGAGGTACGAATTTGGACTGCAGCTTATCACCAGATGGGGTGCATCAAAATGAAATAAACATTAAATAAATATACATACACACAAATACTCACGCTAATAAATCCCCGAAAGTAGAGGTGTATTAACCCACACATTCCGCCAATGATTTTCGGTTCTACGTAATACGGGGCGAGCCTATTGCCGTCTAGCGGACACTTTGTCATGGGCTGTATGTTTACTGTCGCATGGAGAACAGCCCTATCCCTTAGTCGCCTTTAACGACCCCCACAGGAACAGATGGGGTGGCCCTGTTCTACTCCACCGGTAACCCATTGCTAAATAACTTGAAAATAATAATTCTTAAAAAATAATAATTCTCACCTTGACATGACCATCAGTATTAAACTTGTGATATATCAGCAATCCCTGATTCTCATACGTCCGGAACTCTAAAGAGATGTTGAGCGTGTTACCGCCGGTGTACCCCCGGAGTTTCGCGTACGAACCCTCCTTGAGGAAGGTGATCGGCACTACTGGGGGTTCCTGAAATTACAGCTTGTATTACGACAGGTACACACCGAGTAAATGGAGGCGAATGATAGCCAACGAACAAGCGAAAGTGTGGATATTACGGTGAAACCAACTGAGTGGGACTCGTCATTATTATATCAGAGAAGATGACAATGTGGACTAATATAATTTTTTAAGAGAGGAGTTAGTAGAGAGGTTGTGGGAAATTTGGGTTATTAATAACCCAAATTACTAATGTTTCTCATAACCTCTCTAAGTTAAATTGCTTGTGCTGAAGGTGGGTTCACGTCAGTAGTATAATGGCCAGGATTCGAACCCAAGACCTCTACATTATAAGGTCAACTATCCGTCCCAGGCCTAGCTAACAAGCTGGGGTCCATATTATAACATTGTTGATGTCTGTAATGGCGACCCTCCTTCCTGATACTAAGCTGAAGGTTAACTTACCATCAAGCGAGATGAAGTCATATAGACGTGACCAATATAAAAAATACACATATCTACATATTTTGATATTGCCTCGGTGCACAGACGGTAACAGTTTGACGGACTTACCGGGCAAGCGAACAGCGTGTTCACTTTCTGAAACTTGAACACCTCTCCGTTTTCGTAGCCTTGCCTCAGATCCTGGATCACGTTGGTCGCGTTCAGATACATGTTCTCGATACAGCCGGTGAAGTTCTGGTTCACTACTAACCCTTGCTGGAAGTTCGGTACGCCCCCGATGTAGAACTACAAAATAATAAATAATTCAGTTGATTACATCCAACTTTTTGCAGCGATTCTATGAGATTCAAGACTCGACACACACGACTCGACCGGTCGGTTCGAGTCTGACATAACCTTCCCCACTGCCTCCGGCGGGGGAGGTTGGGGGATTTTTTGCACGATCAAAAAAAGCCAGGCCAGGTCATGTGCAAAGGCGACCCGGGCGTCGAAGGTCAACGACATTTGTTTTCCACGAGCTCTGGCCTGCGGGTGACAAGTGGAGCCGCAGAAGCAGGCCGTGACGGCAGCACGATGCACCCTCCTATTCGGGGAAAAATTGGGGACACCGCAGTCCCACACCCAAAGGGGTCCTTTGATCGCCTTGGGTCATCTGGAGCGTGAGGGTTACATCACCCTCCGCGGTTTTAGTCGGTTCGAGTCCGACATAACCATCCCTAGCCGACTCCGATGCTCCCCCTCGAAGGGATTTCGGTACTGAAAAAAATGTCCACACGTTCGAATACTATGATAAACAAAACTAATTAAGTAATACGTACAGCTCTATTAAGATTCAGCCTAGAGAATTCTCCCTTGATCCTGTCTTGAACTATCACCCTGTCGACGGAGAAGAGAACCTCTCTCCTATTGCGTGATATGACAACGTCATGCCAGATGTTGTCATCGAGGAGACTGCCAACTGACAGCGAAGTAGCTGTTCCCGAACCTGATGAAGAAATATTGGAGCTATTTAGGGCTAATTCACCAAAGAACAAGACATGATGAAAACAGCTGTGCGATTTTCTAAGTACATATACGGCGTCGAGTGCTGTACTGCGACCGACCTTGATAGAGATTGTCATTGGTCGATCTGCAGTGACGTCACCCAGTCCGACCAATGACAATCTCTATCAATCGGTCGGGACTTGTACAGTTGCACTTAGAACAATCCCTACTAATATTATAAATGTGAAAGTAACTCTGTCTGTCTGTCTGTCGGTCTGTCTGTCTGTCTGTCTGTCTGTCTGTCACGCTTTTTATAATATTAGTAGGGATTGAGGTTTGACACGCCCCCGCGTGTCTAAATAGTTAATAGGATTATTGGAATGTCGGTAGCTTGTTTGTAATTTTGCATAACTTGCAATTTGCTAACAATTATTTTCAACATAGAAGGCACGCAGACTTTTTCAAATGCTCCCTTTTCTTGCTTAAAAAAGCGTCGTTTACACGAGGAAAGTTTCTCACCCACATGATACGATTATCGAAAAAAACTTGCGGGCGAGAAATTCTCCTCGTGTAAACGACGCGACGCCTCAAGCAATAATCGTATGCCAAACATAAGCGATGCGATATGTCACTTGCGAATTTCGTATGATATAATCGTAGGCGAGAATGTAGTGTTTGCCTGTGTGTAAACACTTTGATACGATAATGGTATGGCGATTATTGTTAGCGATAGTCGCGTACGACTTTTCGGACTGAAACGTGCGAGAAACTCTCCTTTTCAAACGAGCCTTAAGATGAAACATTTTGAACAAACACTCACCTAGATCAACATTTAACACCAGTCTATTATCCCTAAGTTGCAAGGCAAAATAGTCTCCTTGCGTGCCCCTGGAGTACATGAGAGCACCTGACGCTGTACTGGTCTTGAATCTGAAGCGGATCACTTCTCTGGATGCTGATATTGGATCGCGGAGGAGATCCATCTTTACGAGGGATGTACCATTGAAGTATAGAGTGTCGGCAACTAAAACAGAAAAAAAATACTAAAATTTGAGGAGGTAGCAGTGGTGGGATGATCTGGTAGCAGTTCGTTACGATTAATTTATGGCTTCGAAGCAAAATATCCACTATTATAAGTGCTATACGTACCATAGTCGCAGCCATAGACCTCGACCCTCATAGAGATCTTGTCGCGCCATCTCATTGGATTTATTCGTATGAACTGAGCTATTATAGGCACTTCGAATTCGTTCTTCTGTACTGTGTTACCGTCATGATTGCCTTCGAACATCTGTGGTAATTTAATAAGTATTGATAATGAAGTTTTAATAACAAACACAATTACATTTTTAATTTAATCAATTTCCTTGTGTGTCCTCTAGAATCCGATGTCCCTATAGAAGTTCATCAAAGTTACGCTAGTCTGAGGCCACAGTTTCTGGATTTTTAGGAAATGTTGCCAATTAAAATGAAACATGATAGTTGGTATTGAACAAACCGGCATGCAGCAACGGGTTTGAACCGTGGGTCATAAAAGTGGACAAGCTGTATAAAAATTCCCCGAATCGTGAGCAGCGGGTTGAGCAGTTCATTACCCCAAAGAACGAAACAAAAGAGGCACCGGCCTCATGTCATGTTGTTGTTGTCGCGTTTTGGAAGAAGAAATACCATTGCTCTCCTTCAAAAACACGGTGTCGCCAGCAGTGATGGTCCATTTCTGTCAAGAACTTTATTGCCGTTCATCATCGTATCAAGGCTCACAGTGATTTGACTATATCGGAATCGAACTGACAAAACTTACTCCGTTAATCGCACTCATGATTAAATTCGATAGTTTATATCCAAATTGGCTTGAACGCCATTCATTACCCAGGCAGCATTAACCCTAAAATGGTGTTAATAACCACACATTCCAAAAGTGCAAAAACCACGTCACCAAAACCTACCTGCGTGTACCCATTCGCCATCGACACAGACTTCCAACTCTCTCCATCGTCAGAGTACTGCAGCATGTATTCTGACACATACTCATCGGTGGCGAACCTGCCCCTCGTAGCGATATATCGGAGCTCCTTGCGTGTCTTCAGGTTCACCGTCAAATGTTGGTAGTACGAGCTCTCCAGTGCCGTCCATGCTGACGTCCCTTCACCGTTATTTGTATGTTAGTAATTGTGCTAAATACCCACCAGCCATAGTTGACCCACCCCGGAATTATTGGAGAGAGAACGGTAGTTAAAATACTAGGATCTTGAATTAGTAGAAAGAGTTATGCAGATAATAAAGTTAGAAGATGTTTAAAGCTTTCAAATGAATCCTGTCTGGTAGTTAATCATTTTCCTTCCGCCATCCATCGATCGTAAAGTGACCATTGGGTGGTATTTTTTTCCCATGAAGTATAGAAAATACAAATACATGGAGTTCTGTGGTACTTGGGCAATATTGGCTACTTTGTCCAATTAGAACGCGTGAAGCATAGACGCTACTTGTTTGAATACCTGGTGTAGTAGCGTGCCATTGTAGCTATAACTACGTAAATAAATTCGGCAGGGCAAGCCCAGCTAAATGGAGATAGGGCCATCTGTTCGTTAATAATGAACAAAGCAACCGTGTTCATTAATTAATTGTCAAGTTAATTTCTAGCATGTTCAAGGGCTTAGTCATACTTTTTGAACTCAAGCCACGATGCTTAAGTCGGTGCTCAGCAGTATAGTAAAAAATTGACTATCCATTTGGAGAAAATTTGACTATCCATTTGAAGAAAAATCGGCTAATCCATTTAGTGAAAATATCTATCTATTTGGTGAAAAAATGTAACAATACATTGGGAAATTTGAATAAAAATGGGAATAAACAGCTCAAAACAACTTCTTTTTTTGCTTCTTTGTTGCAGTTCTTTCTTCTTCTTGGTCTCATGGATTAAAAAAAATTTACAAACCATTCACAAAAATTGGAACGAAATCGTTTACATTAATTAATGGTGTCATCAACTATTACTGGGTAGACTAGGTACTAGATGTGTGTCAGTATACAGGCCCGATTGTGGACCGCAATCTATTATAGTCTAAACAGTGCTCATGCAAGCTGAAAATACTGTTATAACGTGTCTGTACAATAAAATAACGAAGGTCAAAGCTTTTGAAAAACGTTTTCAATGACAGGATTTCCTTTACATCATTGCAAACTAAATTGCATAGAGATTTGCACTCCACAATCGGTTTGTAATCATATCTGAAATATTCACAACAGAGAAGAATAATAAGAATAGGGAAGGTGTTAGATATATTAGCCCAAGTAGTTATTTACAGGTAGTATTACCAGACCTAAATAATTTCCCGAAAAGCTACCTGACGAAAAAAAAAGTGTCTGACAACAATTTGTTGCTTCTATTTACACCAGTTTTCCCGCTCTAAAAATACCTTTTGACAGCTGTCGCAATTAAAACGCTTTTAATTTGACACATCCTACTCATCCTAGTCCCGTCATCGGGAAGAAGAGTCCTGCTGAGATCGGCTTGCTTCAGTTTTGTACGGTGCATGTTTGTTGTTTGATATCTTTTAAGAGTATTTAAAACCGAAGCTAAGAGCACTAGCCAGGTCAATCTTCACTCTTAAGGATATGGAAACCCCTCCGATCCAACAGTCAAGTTCAGCCGCGTCACAGTTTACAGTGGAAAAAGTGAACGCCGGACGACGAGGTGAAGACCTCGGTTTTAACTACTCTATATAGGTATCAAACTGTCAGTCCGATGTACGATTCTTCCCCCACGTGACAAATTAAGAGACTTAAGAAAATTCATGCCAACAAGCGAGTTGTTGTCATGAATTTTCAAAACCTTACAATTCCTTGTTTTTACGTAAAGGGTTAATGTATCATGTAAGAAAGCTTGTAAAATGGTATTGCAGCGTGAAGTCCAGTGTCCGAAGGTATTTTATAGATAGCAAGAAATGTAGCTCTTGGAATCCCATTAGTCCCATTCGATAGCGGAATTAGTCCCTGCTAATGGTGATTTATGTCAGGCAGCATATGTGGCGTTATGGTCCTATGTATGTTATAAGTATGTGACGTTACATACAATACTATATTAGTTGTATGTTGGCTGTAGGCTTTGGAGGACATATTTGAAGATTATTTAGTTAAGTAAAAGGTCGTTTTCGGGTGAACATCAAGAATTCGAATTCATTATGAACTCTTAGGCCTATGCCACACTTGACGAAAATGCAATAGCGGATCTTCCGCCTCGGGACGCCAATACATGGTAATATTGTTAGATGTTTAATAACGGGCACCCTACACGTTTAGCTATTTATTTTCAACTAGCTGTTGCCCGCTGTTCCCAAGCTCTAGTCAGGTTTAGTGGTCTGGTCATGTAACAGACCGACAGAGTTACTTTTCGCATTGGATAACAAGTAGATACTTATTGGCGTTCGGACGAGGAAGATCCACAATAGCATGTTCGTCGAGTGTAGCATAGGCATTAGCGAAGTTTCATCTTATATCTGCATGTTGGCAAATGGGAGAAAGGGAAAAGAGGTGAAAATAAAAAGGATTAAAAGGAAGGAACGTAAAGTCCTCAGCACTCGCACAAATAGTACAAAATGCTACGTTCCTAGGAACTGTTACTTGAAACTAGTGGCGTAACTAACGGAGGGCTAGGCGGTGCCGTGAATCGGGGCTCCCTAGCTCAGGGGTCTTTGAGTTCTGACCAGCAAATTGCCAATACTTCGTGGACAACAACATTACTATGTATATGACATCACACATACATACTGCATCGCAATGAAGCAGTGGCGAGTGGTCCATATAGCCAGATTCCTGCTGGCGATTCTAAATGCGTCGTCGTACGTATGGTGCAGCATGACAAACTAGATCAAGGTTTAAATTTTTCACCCTTCGCCACTGCTACGATGTACTTGTTCAAATCACGTTTTACACATAAACGAAACCAAAAAACATTAACATTATACCGCAATCTATTTGATTAAGCCAATAACATTTTACTATTAAAACAAAAGCATTTTCACATAAATGTTTTGCTATAAAAAGTTCATGGCTGAACATGAGAGCTCCATGTAGGTGCCTAGTCATAACTTAGCACAAATATCATGCATAAAGTTGAATAATATATTAGCTGTAATATTAAGTTCATTCCATTCCATTCACACACAGAGACGTTATTACTGCGGGTTTTTTTTTTTCATACCACAAAGGTAGTAGAGAAGCAAGTACCCACATAAATATAGTCATACATATGATACAGATATTTATGCTATCTATATGGAGAAGCAAGCTAACAACGAGCCGCAAAGCCCATAAACGGTCACAACGAATTTTGATGAAAGTAGTTTTACTTATTTGAAAATCATTCGTAGTTATTTTTGAGCAGTCAATTTAGTTTTTGCTAAGAGCGTCAGCCAAAACTTTCTTGAATAAAAATAGTAAAAGGTAATGCATATATTGGGACTTCGTTAAAATTCGAAGGCGACGACCTGTGCGGGATCAAGTAAGCTCGGTGACACCGCGCGGCCTGACACGAATAAAATAAGTGAGAAGGGTGTGAATCAAGTCCACAAGGGACAAGGGACAAGCGGAAGCTAAAGGTTAAATCAGCAAACCATAACGTTTAAGTAAGACCATCATTATACGATACAACATTAGACACGCTGCAAATGCGCAAGTATAATGAGCAGGGGTCTTAATACGCGCGTCATTTTATTGGACGCGCCCATGTATTTGTGATTCATCAAATATGTCCTCGATGTTATACGATTTATAAAGGCCCAATTACATAAAATATATTACCACATATAACTAACTACTAAATCAAAGCACTACGCCCAAAATAAAAACAAAATAATAAAAATTGCTGTAAACATGCGAACTAACCTCTCAACCTGTTAATCGTATTTTTTAATCATAGTCATTACCTTAACTTCGCCTCCAGCAGCCTTGTATTGTACATAGTCCTGCCCGTTCGAGCCATAGCTGATATGGTACTCTTGGACGAACTCCTGGGAATGTGCACGACCTTGTGTGGCTACCCTTGTAATGTTCTTTACACTGCCAAGGTCAATGACCAGCTGCTGGTCGAAATCGTTCTCCGATGCCGTCCATGCGTTCAAACCTTTTTGGTGCGGGAAAATTTATCCTTTTTTACTCTAGGCCTTTTTGTTTTGTTATTAGGTGGGATTGTTAATTTGAAATAAGAATTTGGGTTTATTAAAATAATATTTACGTATTTATTCGACATAAAAATAAGATTACATTCATCCCTAAATTAGGTTTAATCTATTTATCTATATAAACCAAAATCCCACAGTACACCTCGTGCTAAATAAATATATAAGAAATCATTCCGTCGCATAACAAAACGAAAAACATTCGTTCTCGTTGCACGTGAATCCTTGAAAACCGCGGATAAGGCACACCTGACCACCTAATCTAAATATTACTAAACCCTACCCTACTAAACTAAATACTTTTCATTTGCTTGTCCATAAATTCGGAACTGAAGTTTAAATCTGGTTCGTATAGCGGTTCCGCGTCTTTGACGATCTCCTCAAACGACAAAAAAGTGTACGGTGAAGGCTCATATTGCTTTATCTCTCCTATTTTCAATGATACTGCAACAGCGTGTTTATCATCCAACAAAGTTTCTTCAAATATGTATTCCCTCTTTTGAACGCCCCTCTCAAACAAAACCGTATCAGTCACCAACTTCCCCACCTTCAACTTCCGTGTGTTAATCAAAAAACTTATTTCGTCCAACGGTACAGTTATACCGAGTCCTGTGTTTTTCACATAACTCTCTTTGAGACACCAAATGCGGTAGAAGCACGCAATCTGTTCCAATTCCGTGGGAAAACTGCGTATTGTCGACCATTCGTGGCGGGAAAATTGTCTATTCATAATTCGAAAAAATTCTGGGATGTCCTTATTCACGGGAGGTTCTATTTTCATCACGTCAATGCCAATGTTACGATTTTTGTTGCCAGCCAGTACGACAAAATCTCCTTGATGCGAGACATTGAATGTTACTGGTATATCTCCAGCATTAGCTAAATACGGCTTGCCTTTGTCGTTTCTGGAAAAGCGTATTTCTTTGTAAGGAATGGAAGTCATTCCATGGACGAACTTTCTGAGCATTAGGCGTCCAACAAGTGAGGATTTCGCATCATTCTGAAATACAAATCGTGCTATCCTTTGTTTCTCTTCTAACTGGATATAACATGAAGCATTTGTAATTTGTTCCTTAGTAGGTTTCCATTCCACAGCATTGAAAGCCCATCTCACGTTGGACATTGCCATTTTTTTATGAGTATATTTACTTAGTTTTGCAATTGAGGTCCACTTATAAATTGTTTTATACCGATTTTGGACCTGCAGACGAATGAACCCTGTTACTTTTAGTCTTCTTAATAACTCTTTTTGCGATTCACAGGTTAAGAAGCGAAATAAAAATGTCTGGCAACTGAATGACTAACGAAAACACACAAACATGCAAAAATAATGGCATAACTTCAACTCAAAAAAAAATAGAAAAATATAGCTTTTAAGATAACTTTTTGCTTAGCTTTGTTTAGCATTCTACAATGTATCTTTACTATACAAAATGTACTGATTCATAGTACTATTGCAGTTCTCATGAGCTTTTTATATAATCAGTTACTTCCAAAATATTAATATCTTAAATTAATCGGTCTTTCAAATCAATTACACATGCATAATAATATGAACCAGGACATTCTATATAGTACACAAAACCCCAAAAAAATGACATTTGACAGTTTTATGTGAACATGAAATAGCATGTCAAATGAACTTATATAGGTGGGTATATCAAGATAATATCTGTATAAGGAAAATTATGCCAAAATTATCATTCATTGTGAATGCATTTTTTTTTTTTAAAAAGGCTGTGGAATTGTGCACCAAAACTTTTTCTGTACTAATGGACTAATCCTATGGCCTATTTTCAAGTCACCTAGTAGAAAGTCCCTAACTAACCATTCTTTAGAAATAAATATTAAAACAATAGGAAATTCATAATCATAAAACTGATGTTAATTTCTAGTTGTAGGTGTGTCCACACTCTTAGAACATTCATTACAACACACACTGCAATTAATATTTCAAATCAAATAAATATAACGCCAGTTAACTATTTTAATTTATACAAATATACATGTAGCAAAAATTATAGAAAAACCAAAGCTGCAAGCAAAAAAGAATATTTTGAAAAATTTATAATTATGCTAAAATTTTTTTTTTTTCTGCTCACAACTAGGGATGGTGACTATAAAAGTAATCTTAATTTAAAATGACCTAGTATAATTATATTATTTCATCCTCTGAATACAAACACCTCCGTTCATAGAAATAAAACATTTAAAATATGCATATTCTGAGCAAGTTTTGTAACCTCTACAGTACTGTAATTGTATGGGTAATTGTAAATTTTACATAGTATTATCACATGCAACTATTTCAGAATAATTTGAATAAAAAGGTTATAGAAAATGACACAGTACTTTTTGATATTTAAAGTATGTACTAACTTTTCCTTTAAAGTTTAATTAGAAAAATTCAACATTGAGCACAGAACTGGATCATGTGTATATACCCCTTAATTACACTATGGAGTAAATCCATGGAGTGCTGAGAATCGGATCTCTTAAATAAATTTACACATTAATTACCCCAGTTATAATTAATTAGTTTAAAGTGTTGCCAGTTATTTTTTTCCAATTAGAATTTTTGACTGACCCTAACTGAATTGGGAAAAGTGAAGAGAATGATGATGAAGAGTTTTGACTTTACTTTGTTCTTGTATATAGAGGAATATATATTTTTTTAAATATGTCAAATAATAATCAAATTTGTATTGCAAGTTCTTGACTATCAGTTTCACATTTAATGTTTTTTTATCACTTTTATATCTACAACTCCCAAACAACACCTCAGTAATCTGTTAAATAAAGGTCAGGTCAATTGTTAATCAATTGAGATATCCAATATCAGTGTTTTTCATTTTTAACACTATTTAACGCAATAGGTTATCTGCGTACTGTTATTTTTAACAAAACTATGTTGCTCAGAATATGTTCCTAAATAAAAAAATAATCATATCTTCACTTACCATACAATTTAGCATTCTCTGGTCCTCTGTCCCTTAGGCTGGATGTAGCAGTCAACTTAGCATTTACAACTAAAGGTTCATTACATTCGTAGTCATAATAATATCTTACATAATCTGAAAACAATCAATTTCTTTATGATAAAACTACACAATTACTCATTTACATGATAAATATAACTCTTGGCAGAGGTCTTCTCATGGTTGAGAGGATTTATATCGATGTAAACAAAGTCGAGCCCTCAGTAAACTCTTATGAATTATTAAAAAAATATTACAGATACTAGAGTTATAGCAGTTTCATTTTATAATATAGTAAAGTGCATAGGTAAATGCATTTCCTCTAATAATATAGGAGAACTTAATCAAAGCGAAAATAATCGTTAAACTAACCTGCATCAGAATTTGTAATGCTATAACAAAGCAAAACAAAGAAATAATACACAACTCCACTCATCATAATTTCATTGCTAATAGATGCCTACTAGTAATGAGAATGTATTGTATCAGTCAGAAAATCAAATAAAACTGTTTAATCATTACGTTAAGCGTTGCTGGTTGCTAGCAATACATTCATCAAGCATTCAAGCCGGACAACACCCTAGTATGTTCTCTCTGCAACATTTGTTTAATTATTTTAAAAGAAATAAAATACTCTTATTGGCTTAATGAATATGTCAAAACTTTTTACACCAATCAGAATTTGAGTATACTGACGTTAAAATGACAATAGTGCATCACGCAATGAAAACGCAGTAAACTTAGCCAAGGTGCGTTCAAAACCATGTTAAAGATAAACCAAAATGACTTTTGTTATTCTAAATAATTCGAAAAATAATTTAAGGTAAATCCCGATAACATTTTCATCCACAATTTATTATCATTTTATGGATTCAAGTGTTCACAGATTAAATCAAGAGTTGAATACAAATAAAAAGGTTTCATTAATCAATTTTCTCAGTATAGGTATTTAGTCTTATTTAGTATTTGAACACGTCGTGGGGCTACCAGTAACAATTAAATAGGAATATCATGGGGAATATTGATTCAAAAAATTATGAAAGATTACAAATTATCCTTCATTATTCTTTAAAGAGACGGGTGTTTGTTGAAAATTTTCGTCCCAAATGAATATCATGATTTATTGCTCTTTTAATCCACTCAAACAAGTAGTCCTGTCAGTGTTACCAGATACACGGTAATTACCGTAGATGCACGGTATTTTTGGCTAAAACACGGTCTACGGTAATGTTTCACTACCGTGTACTTTTCTACGGTATTTTTATTAAGAATTACCTTGACAGTCAACATGTAAATAATTATTCAGAAGTATTAATTTTATAAAAAGATACGTAGAACGAAACGAAAATCCAGCTCTATATGTCATGGCAACATCAAGTCGCCGCTATTTCGCTTCACAACTACCGGGGAAATCCCTAAATATTTTATTCATCACAATACGTTTAAATGTAAAAGTGTGTTATGCCAGCGCCAGACGCTCCAACCCGACCATCCGACCGTCCAATCGGCAGCCAGTATTGATGTATTAATTATTATTATTACATTAATACTGGTTGTTGATTGGATGGTCGGATGGTCGGGTTGGAGCGTCTGGCGCTGGCCTTAGTTTACATGTCCATTCAAACAATCAATGTTTATGAAAATTGGTTGCATAATAATGAATGAATGAATCGCTTGCTCACACTCTTTTTTTCTTCGATTTGTTTGTTGCTGTTTGATGTATGGCAAGTGCGCAGTGTATTTAATCAATATTTATTTAAACCTTTTTTACCTTTAAATAAAAAATATCGAAAAATCATTGCATTTTCTCTTTATTTTGCACGGTAATTTACATGGTATTTTTTAAATCTATGCACGGTAATTTGGAGCCGAAACACCGTAATTCTAACCTGTCAACACGGTAGTTTATAATTTTAATCTGGTAACACTGAGTCCTGTTATGATTGGATTTGGTATTTGGTAATGAGAAATCTTAGTCCTTGCAACACAAACTTTTTCTGCCGATTGATAAAAATTGTGTTGATCGATCAATCTTCGGTATTTTTTAGAAAATTAAATGTATTTTATAAGCGTTAAGAATAAAAGTCTCAATTAGACCGAGTTCTTTCAATGATTTGCTGTTTAGCACACTAACAAAATAGTTCCCTGGTGTTCTTGTGCTACGATATCCCGTTATACACATTTTTTCATTTTTGCCACGTTAAGTCGGCATATTTTACTGTAATCTCGTGTAAAAATGTTATTTCCTGTATAAGAAGTTAAATAAATAACAGGTAAGCGTATTGTAAAATCGTTAATGTATCCGCAGTGAATCATCTGCGACTTGCGACCATCGCATGACATCAGACATGTTTTAATGGTTTTGACTTTCGCGTAATGAAAAAGTTATTAGGTGTTACAGGTTCGCCGTAAGAAACATTAATTGTTTGTTGTGATGCATCTCTCCTGAGCTTGACCCTGACATATTTGTGTTTTATGTTACACTCATAATATTCTTACTTGGTAGACTCAGTACCGAAAGTATCACGAATTAAATTATTATTTGAAGCCAAAAACAAACCATCTTCATAATCAACAATAATATAATTATGATTTTCTTAAAAAAATACTTTATATATTATATCCTGTTTGTATACAAAGTCCTATTGGAATACAGTATATTGGAATACTATACAAATTCCAATTGGATTCAAGTAAGATACACACTTCTGACTTCACACTTGACTACCAGCTGAACAAACAACTTTTGAGCAAAGGAGTTTAATTCAACTTAATCACACTCATTGATGAATTTTACTCCGCCCGCGTGGATGTAGGTTTCCGCAACCAAACACAGCCTATGTCCTTCCTCAAGTTATAAACTACTCCTATACCAAATTTAATCAAAATCGATTCTGTGCTTTAGGCGTGGAAGTGTAACAGGCACAGAGTTACTATCGCATTTATAATATTAGTATGGATTAATCTTAGTTTCCTATTCCCTCATCTATCTTTACATTATTGCACTAACTTCGTTGCTAAGATATTAATTTACATACACATTACATTTCAGTAACATATCTACAGTTTCAGAATATATTGTTATAAAAATGTAATCTATTGTGTAATAAACATCTACTTTCGAATAAATAATTACATTTGACTCATATGTACCAACACATTATTTGGTAATAGTCTGTAAATTAGCCAGAAGTGTATATATCTGAAAGCTACTTGGTTTAGACTTTAGAGAAACAATAAATACATGTATACCTAGTATTGTTTATCTAATCATAATGTTCTTTTGTATACAGGATTCTCATTTGACCCTTATACAGGACCTGGAAAAATGTACAGTGCCTGTGTTCCTATTTACTTACTGCCAGTGGGGCCACAATGCAAGGCACCCATTTACCCTACTGTCAGGCCATTTCACCCATAAATATGTCCTCTGTGTTTGTTCCTATTGGAAATAATAATGCTGGATTCCCATTGTAAATTATTATAAGTATGACAACTAAAAGATACGCGCCATTTCGAGTTCATTCAAAAACTGAACATTTATTTCAATACCCACATTAAGGAATTTACAATCAAAACTGTCAAATACACAACAACAACGATTACAGAGTCCGCAACACATACACTGACCTAGTGACACAAAAAGAAACATGAACTTTCCGATTGTGGAACACCATTGTTTACCATAAGAGCATTGGAAAGTTTATATAGGGTGAACTACAGTACTACTAGTATAAGTTAAAATATATTAATGTTAATGCATATACTCAAGCCTATAAACCCCCGAAGGGGTAGGCAGAGGTGTAAACTCCCACATTTTGCCAACTACGATTTTAATGATATTTTATAACCAAAATCAATGTATTTTGACCTATATTGCTAGCTTTCTTTTTTCTTTTCAGCAGTAACCATGTCAAGTATGTCAGATCGTAAAGCAGAGTTGGAGCGGAAGAAGGCGAAGCTGCAGGCTCTCCGAGAAGAGAAGGATCGTCGCAGGAGAGAGAAGGAACAGAAAGATGCTGATGAAGCTCTAGTATGTTATTTGTATCTTGTACTAGCTGTCCCGGCGAACTTCGTATCGCCATATTCTTTTCAACCCACGTGAATTTTTGATCCCGTTCCCGGTGCACCTTTTTTCTCATCTTTAAACCTTCCTTGCCCTTTGGACATCCACGAATATTTCAAGACTAAAATTAGCCAAATCGGTTCAGCCGTTCTTGAGTTATAAACTAACAACGGAAAGTGGCATTGATTTTTACATATATAGATAGAAGATAGATAGATTGGATATAGATAGATAGATTGGATTTCTAATAAGATTCTTATTTTAATACTGGAAGTTTATTTTTCTTTAAAATTCTTGTTGCATTTGAATACTGACAGTTTATGTTTCTTTAAAATTCTTGTTGCATTTGAATAGTGGAAGTTTATTTTTTCTTCAATTCTTACATCTGACTACTGGAATTATTTTTCTTTATGAGATTCTTGTTGGAATGGAATACTGTCTGTATTGTATTTGCTGATATATAGAATACCTAAACTGTAGAAAAGAGTTTTGTTTACCTAGGCAGTTTTCAAAAAACTCGTAAACTTAGGGGCTGTCCATTAATCACGTGATGTTTTTTTAGCATTTTTTCAACCCCCCCTCCCCCATGGTGATACGTGGTGAGGTTTTGGGCCCCCTCCCCCCCTCCTAGCCAAAATCACGTGAATTTTTTTATTCATTATTTAATGCTAAAAAACTAAGAATCACGACAAAAATCGCGAGCTTTAAGAAAAAATAAATACACGTGATATATCATTATACCCCTCCCTGCCCCCTGGTGATGTTTCGTGATTTTTTTGCGAACCCCCCCCCCTTTTGAGCCTCACGTGATTAATGGACAGCCCCTTATCGACAGAACGGAGCATAGCGATTGGCCGCCTGCCTACTGTGAACCTGTGTGTGTGAAGCTTGCCAATCGCGATGCTCCGTTCTCTCGATACGTTTACGTTACGAGAGTTTTTCGTGATAGGGGTACAGTGGGGTGAGCACGAACTACTATCGTAATCGTATCGTGACGTTCGTCTCGTTACGTTCACGATACGATTACGATAGTTGTTCGTGCTCACCCCACAGATCTGCTACTGAAAACTCGCCTTATAAAAAACTACTGATTCGAATTTTGGACCCCATCTCTCAACTCTCCTTTTACTGCTACACCCCTCAACTGTAAAACTTTAACACCTTTATCACTTAACCGAATCCCCTACGTAATTCCAGCAACGTGCGTCCGTCGCATCCAGTATGGATAGCCGTCGCGACCTGGACGAGATGCTGTCTTCTCTAGGAGTGGCACCCGTCAAGGATGTCTTATCATCCCTCTCATCGATGACGTCACTCACACCACCGCAGACTGCATCACCGGATGCCAGTCTACCGCACACTGATAAGTCAAGTCTGCCGGCACATGGGTGAGTTTGTGACATTAATAAAAAGATTTAGTATGAGTTTCATAGATTTATTTTGTTTGCAATTACAAGACATGATAAATACTAGTAGGTTTTTGATTAATATTAGAGTATCTGAATTTTAATTTTTAATTACATAATATAATAATTATGTATTAAAATTATTATTCTCTTGATATACCTGATACCAGTGGCGAGGAGTTCCTACAACCCCATTTCTGCCGGCTTACTCTGCTAAGGGAAACCGTCGCGCGTCGTACAGATGTCTGAAATTCGGTATCTGAAATCAGAAATCAGGCTTTAATTTTGAAAATTTTTACCCTTCACCACTGTAAGACATCTAAATGGCATAAAAAATGACATATTGGTAAATACTGGCACAGGTATCCTCAAAATACGTCCTGTCTCAAGGACATTATTAGTATTTTTCTTGGCTCTTATTAAGATCCTCCTTCATAAATCGTAAGAGAAAACAAACAACACACAACTAAAAGATTTCATATTCAACTGCAATGGCTTATTTAAGTTACATATAAGTTAGCGACACAAAACTTTTCACCTGTTATGTAGTGGTTCAAAGAAGGCACCAGCTCTGCAAGTAGTGTCAGTGCAATCTACCGACATTCCGCCTAAGGAGAATGTGACGTATGCGAAGCAAACGCAGACCACCGCGACGGGGGTGGCGGAACTGCGAGATGGTAAGATTTTCGTTTAGTTTGTAAGCTAACATTCTTGTAGACTATTTGAGTTCCTTTTTTGAATTCTGGTTATTTTTTTTAAAATTTCTGTTTATATTTTTTTTTATTAATTTTTGCAAGCATTACTAAATGAATAAATAAGGTTTTAATTTTATTTTTTTAATAAATATGGGAATTTGATATTATCGATATATTTACTTAATACTTACTGAAAAGTTTTTATAAGGATAATTTTTACTAGCTGCATATAAATAAAGTGTATTAATTTGGGGTTTTGGATTTCATTGTGTATTGATATATAATGTTTTGAAATAATATATTTTGAGAGTTTGCATTCCCATTTTCAAAATAATTTCTTTAACTGTGATGTCTGGGTGTCGGTTTAACTTTAATAAGTATGTCACTTGCAAATATTCAGATTCGATACTTTTACAGTTACATACACAGTATCACAAAAAAAATATTACATACACATGCACAATCATATATCATCATCACATTGCTTCACAGGGAATCTGCAAGAAAATTGGTGCTCAATTTTTATATTATTTTCGTTAGTAACTATACTATTTTTAGTTCTATGAAAAAGTTACGAACTAAAGTTTAGAGAACAATAACATTGTCAACAAAAAATATTTTCACAAAATTTTCGTCGTACGTACGAAAAACCATTCGCACCCCCTAAAAAGGTAACCGCGGGACAAGGTTGCAACCCCATTACACAAACATGAATTGAACATACACTACACTAACTTTCATCTCTCTCATAACATCAAAAAAAAAAGTTTGATCGTCAGCCTTTTGCACGCTAAACACGAAAGATTTGATTGTAATAAAACAATTTTAACGAATATCATGGCGATTTATTTCTGTTATATTATTATTTATACTATTAAACACTGTACAGGAAACCTCATGATCAGTTTTTAAAATAGAAAAACAAATAAATCGCGGTAAAATCCGTTAAAAATGATTTTGTTTCCGTTGTAAGATTCTCCCATTGAACATTAGAAGGTCCATTATAAAAATATTTGCAAGTGACAAGAACCCCATGTAACCAACGACATCTGTAGTTATAAAACAGTATTTACTTTTCACTCATCTTTTTTGATTTAGCCTTTCAACGCTGTTTGAATTTATTTCTAAATGATAGATTTTTAGCGTATCTACATGTTTTAGATATTGCGTTCGTGTCATACATGTAACTTTTATGACCTGTTTTTCTTTCAAACCACTTGACCAATGTTTTCATAGACTTATGGTATGGTATTTTGTGGACCATTTCTTCAGTCAAAATTTAGCCCAATACTAATCAAGATTTAATGTCGTTCCAAAAATTCACGGTATTGACTAATATTCTCAATTTAGAGTAGACTACACTTGGAGAAGTGTCCAATAAAATTTGAAAAATGTGTGTAATATAAGCATAACTCAATTTTGTTACATTTTCAAAACAAACTGCAAGGCAAAATAAAAACTATTTATCAATACATTATCCTCACAAAAAAAGTCACATTTCTTAGCACGAAAGACCAGGAGAAGACCCACCTTCTTACTTATATGCTTCTGACGTTGCAAGTGTTCATAGGCCACGGTCGCAAGTAAGCCGTTGTCTGCTGCCATAGTGGTCTTTTCATAACAGTGACAAGTCAAGTGGTTTGAATGAGGTACAAGAAATAAAATTAGCTGCATAGAGAAAGAAGCATTGATATCAATATTTTTAAATATATAACTTATTTTTCGAACGTCCAAGATGGGTCCACACTCGCGTCTATCTCTTGCTAGAAGATTACTCTACCCTCTGAGCTACTTGAACCCATCCTTCTACAAAGATACCTACTCAGACAAAATAGTATGGTGACTTTAAAAAAAAATAACAGACGAAGAATAGCATTTTTTTTTTGCACTGAATTGAATAAAATTTAGAAACATTGTCTTTTGTATTCAGGCTGTTGTATATGAATAAATTTTGAAAATGTAATAATATGCTAAGTACTTTTTGTGTTCTCTAAGTTAAAAAAAAAAAACATGAGAATCCAAGTGGCTCATTGACAGAGTAATGCTAGGAATAGCATGAGATTGTCGTTAGTTCAAGACCCATCTTAGATGAAGACTTCAACAATTTAAAAATTATTAGAATAAAACATTTCGTAAAATTCAATCAGCATAGTTATTTGTTTCGTTTGATTTCTCAGCTTAAAATGTGTCGTCTATCATTACCCTTCTAATTTAAATATGTACTTAAAAAGTAAATACTGTCATGAGAATTGTGGTGCAATGTTTGTGTTTGTGCTACCATAAAAAAAGGCTGCTCTTCCAATGCATCACCGCTTGCAGGATACATGGAGGACTGGTGGCGGCCGCGAAAAGGTAATTTATACCTTATTAACATTGTATCCTAGTTCTTTTTTGGTTGTCCACGAATATGCACAGTTATCTGTGAGTAGACTTAGATTTATTACCTACCTCTTAAAATCATATTCATGAGCTATTATGACTGGTAGCCATTGACGATATAGCACTGTAATATGTAAGAAATAGTTATATAGTATCAGATATTTGTTTTATCCATTCGAGCTAAGCTTTTTCCAGCACGCATAGCCCAGATTGTCCTCTGAATTACCTCCACTAAATATTCATTACATGCAATTCGTAGTTTATGAAAAGTTCTACATTTGATTTTATCGTAAATGTCCGTTCCCTATTTTCTTTTACACTCCCCTTATTTCTTTACTAGGTGATAATGCACGAATTACGCTTCTGGTATTGCAAGCGTATACATAGCTTTTTTCTTTCGCATTGTCTTGTTCACATTTCCCATTTTCCTCTACCTCCTATCCCTTCCCTCGTGTAGTTAGCAAAACGCATCGCAAGGCATCATAAGTCACGGTGATAACTTACGGCACGCCGGCGTATTGTAGATTAGAATGATGAAAGTATGAGATTTGACGTACCGGTACTATGGGGTGAATAGGGATAAAATGGTCAGCTGAATTCTGTAGTTATTTTCTTTCAAGTGAAATTATGGATTAGTTCAATGTAATAATGAGCAGAGTTATCAATAATATCTGGTTAGATACTTGGAATTCGGGAGAGAAATTATTAAAATAATCTAACGACCATTTTATCCCTATTCACCCTTTGATCCCTATTCACCCCATTTTACATGTGACACATATTTTGACGTTTATGACAAACGTTGACGATTGTCGTATACGACAAATCCCACACGTTCATCATTCTAATCTGCAATACGTCGGCCAACGAATTGCCAATTATCTAGGGAGCATGTGTACCGTGTGCTTAGTTGCTACCTGTGTAGTTAGCAAAAACATCAAAGTGCTATTTGCTGATGCTAATCATAATATTAATTCTAATAATTATTATTATTCATTGCTTTTGTCAACCCAAATGCACAGTATCGTCAATGGCTGCCAAATGTGACTATGCCATCGATTGGCTCGAGTTTCGTTTCACTAGAGAAGTGGGATATGAAGCGAGATCAGCAGTGGGATCTAAACAAAACAAAATGAAAATGATACTTTAAGAACTATATTAGTCCTGCCAGCCCTGTTCTCAATAATACGAACTTAGAACATGCAACTGTATTTTCATACACACTTTCTGTGTAGATAATACACTCAATTTCTCACTGTAGTTAGAAACACTTTCAGTAATAGGGGAGTCTTGTTAGACATGTTATAATATTGTATCATATTCGTGGATGACCTATTTATATTTTATTAGCCCCTTTATGAGGCATAAATATGCATGCATTTTATGTTTACATGACATGGAATCACGTCTTTCAACACATATTTTGAAATAAAAGTGTATTCTTGAAGTGTATTAAAATAAAGATTGATTCTATTGTACATTGTAACTAATACACTTTACAATCATTTCATTCGAGAGCGTAGCCAGATCAGTCAGAGAGATACCTCGGAAATTTTGTAAGTTTTCTTAACTAAATATTTACTTTAAGTTTATGCTAGGTCCATAATTTGCTAATAAAGTTTCTATTCTGGACTATTTGATTTAGTTTTACATAGAATTTTCTTGGATGAAAACAAATGAAGTTATTACATTACACAGGTCAACAAATTAAAAAAAAAAATTTGGTGCCGAGGTCTCGTTAGTGGTTTTGTATTAGGTATACATTGGTAATACAAAAATATTTTTACTGCTTTTTTCGTACGTGTAGTTTTTTGTCTATACTCTGTTTTTTAAATTTGCTATAATCAGTACTTTCGGGAACATGATTTCACGTCTTATTAGTATCTTTCTACAAGTAAATCGATTTTGATACCATGTCTTCATCGCGAAGAAGTTGTCTCAATGATCCAAATGTGTTTTGTTACATTTGTGAAGGATAAACAGCCAAAAAGTTCAGGAAATCTAAAACAGATTCTGTAAAAAGTGCTTATTTTTCGTATTTTAAGTCGCAAACTGTAGACAAAAACAGCCCGTGGATACCTCAAATTGTTTGCAAAATGTGCTATGAACGCTTGAGACAGTGGGTCAATGGTAGAAGAAGCCGTATGAGGTTCGAAGTGTCTATGCGATGGAGAAAACAAAAAAAGCGCTTCGATGTCTGTTATTTCTGTTGTGTCGATTTGCGTGGTGTTAATGTTAAAAAAATGATTTATCCAGACACTATCGGCTAGAAAACCTTTACCACATTCAGAGGAAGCACCTGTTCTAATATTATGTTCTACCCGTGAACCATCATTTGAAGAAATCCATAGTAAAATGTCTACCGATAGTGATATCGAAGAAATAGCGTCTGCAGGGCAAAAACCTTTTACCCAAGTAGAATTAAACTATTTAATGAGGGATCTTGAACTACTTAAAGAATCTGCAGAGGTGTTGGCTTCCAGATTAAGAAAATAACTTGTTGGTGACAGGTACCAAAGTGGCTTTCTATCGTACAAGAGAGCAAGACTTGCTACCATTTTTTCATTCGGAAAATGACCTTGTCTTTTGTTCGGATGTGCAAGGCCTTTTCAAAATGGGTCTTTCAGAATACGAACCAAATGAACGGCGCCTCTTTATGGATAGCTCTAAAATAAGCCTTAAGTGTGTTCTTTTACACAATGGTAACCAATGTGGTTCAGTTTCGCTGCTCATTCAACCAAATTAACGGAAGAATATAAAAATATTGCACTTATTCTAGCATGGAAAAGATAAAAGCGGGTATTTTGATGACCTGCAGATAAGAATATCGATAAAAGATACTGATTCCTCAAATTAAATGACCAGTTTGGAACTTCTCCTGTGGAATTCTTTTACAGAAGTTACTAAAAACTTTCTTGAAAATCACAAGTCAAGTAACTACTCTGAAATTGTTAAAAACATGCTGGAGAATTTCAAAAACTTAGGATGTAACATGTCCATCAAAGTGCATGATCTCTACAGTCACCTGGACCAGTTTCCAGAGAATCTTGGTTCCTATAGCGAGGAACAAGAAGAACGGTTTCACCAGGACCTAAAATCTATGGATGAGACGTACCAAGGCCGATGGAACCAGCATATGACGACTGACTAGTGCTGGGGAATGCAACGTGATTGTCCTGCTACACCTCATTCAAGAAAATCACGCCACAGAATGTTTTTATGCACAATAAGACTTTAATAAATGTTGCTTTTGGAGGAAATTCGTTTTTTTCTGTTCAATTAAAAATCTAGAAAACCACACGTAGAAAATCAATATTTTTGCTATTAATGTAATTAGTATAAGGTCCTAAATTAATAAAGTGTTACAGCTTCTTGGCACCAAAACCACTGTTGACCAGTGTTATCATTGTCCTACCCGCTACGGTAGTATTATGAATTTATGTACAATTTTCTTCTCAAATTAGAGTAAATAATACAAATTAAAATAAATATAATAAATATCTCACTATTCATCCAAAATGTTCTCAAAATCAATTGAAGTCGTTATTGTCTAGCGCGCTCTTGTATTGCCATTTCACATTTCGTATCATAGCTATTGTATTGTAGCACTATCTTATGCCGCTATCGTTTTGCCCGACATAAGTCACACTCACCTTCTCCCCGCAAGACTACGAATAATTTTCGAGGTATCTTATTAATGCAATATGTGTGTTATTTCTATAATTTATCAAATTACTGGCTGCGCCACATTTGGGTTTTATGTGCGTTGAATGTGGGTTCGAAGGACGTCTCCAAACATAACGTGTTGGACCTGAGTTTGCTTTCAAAGTAACGTCACAAGCAAAGCACTATAACTAACTTTATGTATGTTTCGATATGACGCTAGTTTGAAAGTTTATAGGCCCTGGGCTAGAAAACCGCGGCAATAATCATGAGATGGACTTAATTTTAATTTAGTTTGAAAAGTTTGAGTGGGCCTGAGTCTAGGCCTCGTTCGCCGCACCCATCCAGGCCATGGCCTTTGATATGCATGCGCTCAATACAAACTAAATTGACTAATAATATCCAACCCATTGTGAATACCATCATTGCATTTTGTTTAAAAACTATTTACATATTTGTGTAAATAAGAAACTATATTTCAAAACAAAAATATTCAACGGTTCAATTATTTGTTGTAAAATATATGTGCCTTACCACAGAGATGTAACTGACAGAATATTTTTATTTTTTGTCCTTTTCTAGCACACGCAACCGATTACTACGGTAAGTCATTATTCCGCCAGGACGCTTTCTGTCGTTACCTTTAACACTTTACCTCTCTTGTCATGTCGGTTAACACGGTGTCGGTTGTATATTAGTCCTCATCTCGGTCTAGATTTGTACATATTTAGTCTAGGTTCTCCTTACTATCACGCTTCTAGTTATTTCCTACTAACATCTATAGGTGCGGTATTCAGGTTACTTGATAAATATCCATCGAATTGTATCAAAATATTGAAAATCCATCTCATGTTATCAAGGAACCTGTAACTAGTAATAACTAGAGGGGGGTAAGAGACACAACTAAGATACAGCATTTGATGCACAAAGAGTTTTTACGGAATTGTGGCCTTCCAGAGTTCTCCACTAGGCTTCCTCACGGGAGACCTATAATAACGGCTGCAAATTAAATTTATATTGAATATATAATGTGTATATCGAATATGGTATTATGGGGTCGTCGTATCATTTCACGCTGTTTTACCCTTCGAGTCAACTAACATACACTGCACAGGTCCTAACACGCGGACTCGCGTTGCGCTCGACACGTGTCGCTGCTCACCCGCGGTGAGCCACGACACGTGCCGACGTAACGCGTTACAGTCATGCTGTACTATATATAAGCACTAGCTATGTCTATGTATAGTTTGAAATTTTTTATATATATTATGGTCGAAAGATACTGACATTGTTTTTTTTGTTTTTCCTCCCTTTTCAAGATGAGTACAATCTAAACCCGGGTTTAGAGTGGGAGGACGAATTCACAGGTAGGTTTCAATTCCGAATCATACAAACAATCATTTTTAACTAAATATTGCCCTTCGTAGAGCCTGTGCCTATCACCTAGCATGGTTTGTTGTCTATCTATTTCTATATGTAACGCTATTTATGATAAAATGCTAACAATACATTATAACTTAGCGTATTATATTTGTGTGTGGTTTTAATACAGGATTCTTTTATCCTATTCGTAGCTGGCGTTCAGTGATTATTTTCATATTGATGATCAAGCTTTATAGAGTAAAAGGAAGTGTAAATCCATTTCATTCCCAATTTAGTTTTTAACTTTATTTAGAATTTACATTTGTCTGTAGTTGTTGAGGGTCAGCTGCCATTAACAAAAAAATCTGTCTCCCTGTATTTTATTACATACATTACAATTCAGTTTGTCATATAAATAGTACATTAAACTTCACCTTGCATGTGACAGAAATACATGTTGTGTTTAAGTATGCATGACCGAAGATGTCATCCATATGGTTTAGTACAATGATATTATTTTTATTTATTTCCTACTTTAAAGAACATGTACCTCTCTTGTGGAGAGCTCGGGAAGTTACTTTATTTTGCATTTTGTTTGATATTCCAAAGCTTTCTGTCACCAAATGTTAACGCTTTTAGTAGGAATTTTTGTGTTTTAGTTGCACATTTATAGGTTTTAGAATAGAGTATGTTATATTATAAGTAAGTCATTACAAAAGCTTTTATTTCGTTGCTTTTGTGTGTAATAGCATACTTTCAGTTTCTCTTGAATTTATATTATAAAAGATAAATATTATTGCTACACTATTATCCAATATTTAAGTTGATTTATATTTTTATCAGTTCTATGACTATTTTGCAATATAAAATTGGGCTATCTTAAATCTAAAAATATGCGTCTTAAGAAAGACTTCCTACATTGCGTTACACAAGCATTATAAATGGTTTTATGGCTGTAGTTTCCTGCGCAAAGCTTAGCTTGGTACTATGGTTATAGTTTTTCAAGACACTTCGAGAAACTGAAAGATTCGAGATTATAGTTACAGTAATGCTTCGTTTTTCGTCAAAGGTATCATAATGCGAGTTGTTGTTTGAGACATGTTGTCATTTTCCTATGTGTGTGCATGTTATCTAAGGTATACAGGATACAAATAATGGCTGTAAAGCCCTTTTTATAATAAAATTGGGTATAATGTCGCTTTTTGGTATGAATAGGAAGAAATGGCTTGAAAAAATCTAGCTAACCTTTAGTTATTTTTTTTTTCGAATTATTTCTCAGTATTTTACCTATTGTAAATTTTCTCAATTGAGTTCCTCCTATAGTCTTATAGATTTTATGAGTTTCCTATTAAAAATACTGCCATTATATAATGGTGAATTATACTCACCTTTCCCCTTCTTTGAAACTACAATCACTGCTATTTATTATACTGTCCCACTAATATGATTCACATTCATAGAACTCACTTCTTCAGTAACTTGCTGTAACTGTAGTCTCATTAAGCCATCGCTTTACTGTAGAATTAACATGTAAATTTAATTTGTTAAAATAATACTAAAATAACAAATAAGTTTACATGACTGATAATTTAACTCTGAGTTAATAATGCTTTAATAGCTAATAATCACGAAACAGAGTAGTGTACACCTACAAATTGTTTTTCGTTGAATAACGTTCATTTAACGGAAGGTGAATAGCGACACTAGAGGGTGAGTCAAATTCACCGTTACCAGTTTTTAACTTTGTCATTTTCGAAAATATAATGTTATCAGATAAGTTTGCTACTTAGTTTCACTAATTGAATTAGTTTAAAAAACATATTTATTATCGCTATTCACCTTTTTCAGAACTCATACGTTTACGCCTAATATGTGAGCAGCTATAATACAAATTTAACAAAGATACTGACTGCTTCAATCTGCGTAGAGGCATTTTGATACAAATTAATATAGTAATACAAAAATACATTAAATATATATTTTTTTTAAATACAGTTGTTTGTATTAGATTCGGTTGATATCATTATGAAAAAAATATTTTTTTGGTTTTTTTTTTTTTTTGCTGCTGACATATTTCGCGTTACATTTATATATAACTCATGCTAGGTATTCATTCACACAGTATTTAGGACTGAATAGCTGAACACTAGTAGTGCGTATATAGTTATATTTATCATCATTACTCATTTCATTGGAATATTTCATGGAGTTACGCAAAAATATACCTTTTCAACGTTTTGTTAAGTTCTAAAATATAATTTTAATAATAATTCAATCTTTATAACGATCATGGTAAATGGGAATTAGTAACTTCATGGAATTTTATCCTTATCACAAAGTACGGCCGATTTATAAGAGAAAAATGTTTTTTTTTCTTTCTTTTCCTTTTGGGTTATACAAAGACTTAGCAAAATTGTTAGAAGTACCTACACAAGTCAATGATCAACACAGAAAAACTATTTGTTTGGGTGACACTTGGGCTGAGAAAGATTTCTAGGGTTTATTCTGGAGGCATTTGGTATCATGTGCGTGATATCTGGTGTTACAAGAGTCGGTAACCGCTTAACATCAGGTGAACCACGTGTTTGCCACTTCCGTTACCCAAAAACGCCACGATTACCTTTTAATCATTGGCCTGACTTTATAAGATTAAACACCAATAAAATATTTCTTAAACCAGTGAGTTTTTTCTATACTGGGCTACGAATGTATACCAGGCACTTATAAGTAAAGATTGTCTACTGGCTCGGTAGCAAGCATGAAAGCAACCAAGCTCGGTAGCAAGTATGAAAGGAACTTCATCCCTCGCACACTCAAGCTGTGGAATGAACTCCCCGCGATGGTTTTCCCAAGCGACTACAATATGGGGTTCTTCAAGAAGGGCATTAGAAGGTTTCTTCAGGGTCGGCAGCACGAGTGTGACGCCCCTGGTGTTGCATACGTCCATAGGCCACGGTAACCACTTTCCATCAGGTGGGCCGTGTACTTGTCTGCCACCTAAGTGGTATAAAAAAAAAAAAAATGAAACCTTGGGTCTGATTTCTGGTTTTGCCAAGTGTTATCTTGTTTTCTGTTAAGAAGTAGCAGCATGGAGTCTGAAAACTTCCCTTTTCAACGCCTGTATGTTTACTGTCAAATATAATCTCCATTCTCCATCAGCCCTATCCCTTAGCGGCCTTGTACGACAGCTATCGAAAGAGCTGGACTATGGCCTTGGTATTCTATATACCTTGCCAGGTGACCCTGGTGGTAATGTGGTAGAAAAAACCAACAAATGTTAAGAATTACTCGATATTGTATTATACACAAAAAACACATGCACTGACAAATTCAAAAACATTTTATCTGACGCGTTAACTGGGTGAGATGATACAAGAACCTGTCTAGAATAGGTTCGTGGTCTCCCCTACTAGAGATACTAAGCTCAAAAGCATAGAAACCCAGTTTACAATAACAAAGCACAATAAATCAGCCGTACAACACAAACACACACACCGTCCCGGCAAGGGCCATTCTTATTCACCGTCCAGTGCTTACATTCGACGGCGACGGCGCTCGGCAAGGCGACGATGAGGACGCGGCGTTCCATGGGAAGCTCCCGCCGGGGATACTGCCGCACGGACTGCCCACCGTCAAGGAGGTGCAGCCCGCCGTCACGGCGGCGCCGCAGGAGAAGAAGGAGGAGGAGAAAGAGAAGAAAGGTACGTCCTTTTAATGTTGTAAAAGAAGTTCACCTGAAAGGTCTAATATGAAGGGATGAAATAAATGCGTTTCGTGTGACGAGAGTGGACAGAATAAGGAATGAGTACCTATATTGTAGGAAGTTTGAAAGTTCGCGATTGAATGAAAAACTGGGAGGCGAACAGGAATGAGTATATTAGAGGATTTTTAAAAGTTGGACTAGTGAATGAAAAACTGGAAAACAAGCCATAGTATGGTCATATTTGTGAGAAGAGATTTAGGAGTAGAGTCAGACTCAAGAAAAGAGGAATGAAATGTGTGAAAAGGGTATGACAAGAAAGAGAGTGACTGATATTTGGGACAAGGGCAGATAGATGATGATGAAAGATTTAATTATTGTAGTGGAAGTTCGTGAGGTATGAGATTTATTTGTTTTAAATCTACTGACTGATCTGGCAACCGGAATCTAACGTTTATAATTCGGTAGTTCGCGAGCTGAGTGCAGATGAGAAGCAGACCATCATGCTGTCGTCGGAGTTCCAGCGCTTCATGAGTCGCGCCGGGCGGGTCATCGAGCGCGCGCTCGCCGAGTCCGTCGACATCTACACCGACTACACCGGTGGAGGAGATAGCGAGAATGCACTGTGAGTTGCACACACACACACACACACACACACACACATACACACACGCACACGCAGACATATACGCACACATCACGCATAGACATACACACACATCACGCACACACATACACACACGCAACAGTAATGAAGTCAATATTATACATTTTGTACATGTTGGATTTATTTATTATTTTAGTCATTCTGTCTGTCTCAAATCTGTAATTATTTATGCTGGCTGTTGTTATAGGTATTTATCAGAGTGAGAAAAGCCTTGGTAAAGTAGATTTGCAGTGTTTATAACCACCCAAGTACCCAAGTTGGGAGTTAGCCCCTGATTTTTTTTTCTAAATCTTTCGTTCCATGAACACTAGAAAATGCTCTAGTGGTTAAACTTTACTAAAAACGAGTGCTTAACGATTTTAACAAAATTCGTTTTCTTTTTCTTAATCAAAAAAAGGTCTTATTGCTGCTTGTCCCTCCGAGAACAAAAAATAATAAAAGATGTTCATTTCTAATATTCACTTTAAATCCACTGACATCATCAAATCATGAGTTAACTTCACATGAATTTATTTAATACTGGCCCACTCCCCATTATATGGGAGCCTAATTACTCCAGCTGAAAATTTGGTAAAATTATTTTAATAATCAAACCTTTTCAATAATATTGTTTTGAAGAATACATTTAAAAATCTCAATCAATAACCATTTAGAATCGAACATGGAAAACTAAAAAAAGGTAAACATTGGCAGTACTATATTCTTTATTCAAGTGCTGCTGTGCAATCGTCTAAACACACAGCGTCGAGCACAGTGCTGTGACCGACCTTGAACTTGACCTGTCATTGGTCGATCTCCAGTGACGTCACCCAGTCCGACCAATGACAATCTCTATCTAGGTCGATGGCTGCGCTATGCTCGACGCTGTGCTGTATGCTTAAGGCTGGTTTACATAAGACTAGCGAATGCTCAATCGATCCCCTCTACGTCAAATTCTATTGGTGTAAACAGTGACAAAACATTCGTTCGTTATTCTTTCTTATGTACACACTGAAAACAAGGTTTCGTTTTTTTTTTTTTATACCACTTAGGTGGCAGACAAGCACACGGCCCACCTGATGGAAAGTGGTTACCGTGGCCTATGGACGTATGCAACACCAGGGGCGTCACACTCGTGCTGCCGACCCTGAAGAAACATTTACCGTTTACACTAAAATCAAAGCCTAGTGGTATGGGTAATGGACTGCTGAGACGAAGTCTCAGGTTCGATCCCAGGTTTTACCATGGCACACACCAATGACTTTTCGATGCTTTTCGAAGTTATGTGTGTATTTATCGCAGGTTTATAAGTGCCCGGTTAATGGCAATAGGCTCGCCACCTATTACATTGGGACCTAAACATAAACGGCGAAATGTGGGGGGCTAGCACCTCTGCCTACCCCTTCAGGGATAAAAGCGTGAGCTTATGTTATGTTAAAATCAAGAAAAAATACTCTTGTTCTAGCTCTATCTCGTTGGTCAATGGTCTATGTTCGTTTGGTCTAAAGCCACCTTTAGATTGCACAGCAGCGCTCCAATGAAGAATAAGAATACAGTACCATATACAGTAATATTCGAGAGATATGGCCCTGGGTCGGCCGGGGTGCGAGGGACATGGCTACGACAATCTCACCTCCGGCAACCGACTGCCCACAGACGGCGTGCGTTTTAGTCGGTTCGAGTCCGACATAACCTCCTCCTCCGGTTCCGGCAGGGGAGGTATCCGTGAAAAAAAAAAAAAGTACTGCCAATGTCTATCCTTTGTTAGTTATCCACAACTGTATCCAAAGCTAGCATTTCGGAGCTCAGGATCTGCTCTCCTACAATACTATTACATAAAAGTACTACAACCTCAATATTAACATTCTTAATTAATATTTCTTATCCAGAGACGACAAATCAGACGCCCGTCTATCCCTAGTCCGAACATTCTACGACGAGCGTTGGTCCCGGGGCCGTTGCGTGACGTGTCTAGACTGGTCGTCAGTCCACCCGGAGCTGATGCTGGCCTCCTACCACAACAGCGATGACGCCCCTCACGACCCTGATGGCGTCTGCCTGGTGTGGAACACCAAGTTTAAGAAGACCACTCCGGAAGACATCTTCCATTGTCAGTCGCCGGTTATGAGTGCTACTTTTGCGAGGTGAGTGTTCACATAAGAGGGTGTAATAAGGGAAGGGGAAGAAGAGGGGAAAGATATATTGTGGTGAAGATCTGTGTGGAGAAGATTGTACGCCTGTAAATCCTTGAGGGGTAACTGAAGGTGTCTTAATGCCTACATTTTGCCAACCATGCTTTTAGTTCCACGTAATTGGGGGTGCACCTATTGCCGTCAAACGGGAACTTTGTCATTGTCTGTATGTTTTCTGTTGCTACTTGTAAGAACCCTTAGTTACCATGCAATCCAAATTATTGCTAAGTAAATGTATGTTTAAGTAAATGTACCCAAGTAAAATATCCATTGATTGTTTTGGGCAGGTTCCACCCAAACCTGATCCTCGGAGGCACATACTCAGGACAGATCGTCCTGTGGGATAACCGCGTTCAGAAACGGACGCCTATACAACGAACGCCGCTGTCTTCACTCGCACATACTGTAAGTTATCCATTACTTATTATACTCAGTCTGCTGCCATCTCTCTGGGATCAATCTTTATAGTTTTGATAGATTCTTTTTCATGCTATGGACTTTATGGCACGGCAGAAAACCAGGGCTGAATCATTTAGGTTAAGATGGAAATGCTTTTACTGTATAATGGTGATACCTCACCTGCATGTGTTGTCTTAGATGGAAAAGAAGAGAGTGGGATTAATTGTTGCACCGTTTCTCCTCCATTAGCGCGTAGGATTCGGTAGTAAACTGAGGTTAAGTAGACCTAACGTCAAAAAGACGTAATTATATTACGTACCTACTCTATTCAAAGAAGAAGAAATTAAGAAATAAAAAATTGAATCAGCCAAAGATGCCTTTTCTGTCCACGAAACCAATGACTTCTCCAAGATTTCGATGATTTTCTTCACAGCATCCAGTCTATTGCCTCTCCGTAGTAGGCAGCCAGAATGCCCACAACCTGATCTCAGTGTCCACGGACGGTCGCATGTGCTCCTGGTCCCTGGACATGCTGTCTCAGCCGCAGGAGACCCTGGACCTTCAGCACAGGCAGAGCAAGGCAGTCGCCGTCACCTCCATGGGCTTCCCTCATGGGGACGTTAATAACTTTGTGCTGGGAAGCGAGGATGGAAATATTTACACAGGTAAGTTGTGAATGTTATGCTGTTATTAATCAAGGGTTTAGAAGGTACCTGCCTTCTCAGGTACGCAGCTAAGCAGCCTCTATTACACTGTGAAATCAACTGTACGCCCCACCTTTCTAGCAACTTGTCAAGGTAGACAGTCTTTTAGTAGTTCCCATCACTTCATCCATTGTCTTAGCATCGGGTTCCTGGTTGCATCCAAAACGAGGCTATCATTTTTGTTGGAGATATATGACTTCATGGAAGCGACTGCCGTCATAAGGATCTTGGTGGGGCTCTGAAACCACCTGAGGAGGAAGAGATGATTGGTGTAATTGTTATATCTGTGAACAGGCTGCCTGTACGGACAACGAGCGGGAGTGACGGAGTGCGTGGAGGGCCACGCGGGCCCCGTGACGGGCGTGTCGTGCCACGCCGCCGCCGGCTCCGTGGACCTGTCGCACCTGTACCTCACCTGCTCCATGGACTGGTCCGTCAAGCTCTGGAGCCAGAAGGTACGTCCTAGTGCGTGTCGTGCCACGCCGCCGCCGGCTCCGTGGACCTGTCGCACCTGTACCTCACCTGCTCCATGGACTGGTCCGTCAAGCTCTGGAGCCAGAAGGTACGTCCTAGTGCGTGTCGTGCCACGCCGCCGCCGGCTCCGTGGACCTGTCGCACCTGTACCTCACCTGCTCCATGGACTGGTCCGTCAAGCTCTGGAGCCAGAAGGTACGTCCTAGTGCGTGTCGTGCCACGCCGCCGCCGGCTCCGTGGACCTGTCGCACCTGTACCTCACCTGCTCCATGGACTGGTCCGTCAAGCTCTGGAGCCAGAAGGTACGTCCTAGTGCGTGTCGTGCCACGCCGCCGCCGGCTCCGTGGACCTGTCGCACCTGTACCTCACCTGCTCCATGGACTGGTCCGTCAAGCTCTGGAGCCAGAAGGTACGTCCTAGTGCGTGTCGTGCCACGCCGCCGCCGGCTCCGTGGACCTGTCGCACCTGTACCTCACCTGCTCCATGGACTGGTCCGTCAAGCTCTGGAGCCAGAAGGTACGTCCTAGTGCGTGTCGTGCCACGCCGCCGCCGGCTCCGTGGACCTGTCGCACCTGTACCTCACCTGCTCCATGGACTGGTCCGTCAAGCTCTGGAGCCAGAAGGTACGTCCTAGTGCGTGTCGTGCCACGCCGCCGCCGGCTCCGTGGACCTGTCGCACCTGTACCTCACCTGCTCCATGGACTGGTCCGTCAAGCTCTGGAGCCAGAAGGTACGTCCTAGTGCGTGTCGTGCCACGCCGCCGCCGGCTCCGTGGACCTGTCGCACCTGTACCTCACCTGCTCCATGGACTGGTCCGTCAAGCTCTGGAGCCAGAAGGTACGTCCTAGTGCGTGTCGTGCCACGCCGCCGCCGGCTCCGTGGACCTGTCGCACCTGTACCTCACCTGCTCCATGGACTGGTCCGTCAAGCTCTGGAGCCAGAAGGTACGTCCTAGTGCGTGTCGTGCCACGCCGCCGCCGGCTCCGTGGACCTGTCGCACCTGTACCTCACCTGCTCCATGGACTGGTCCGTCAAGCTCTGGAGCCAGAAGGTACGTCCTAGTGCGTGTCGTGCCACGCCGCCGCCGGCTCCGTGGACCTGTCGCACCTGTACCTCACCTGCTCCATGGACTGGTCCGTCAAGCTCTGGAGCCAGAAGGTACGTCCTAGTGCGTGTCGTGCCACGCCGCCGCCGGCTCCGTGGACCTGTCGCACCTGTACCTCACCTGCTCCATGGACTGGTCCGTCAAGCTCTGGAGCCAGAAGGTACGTCCTAGTGCGTGTCGTGCCACGCCGCCGCCGGCTCCGTGGACCTGTCGCACCTGTACCTCACCTGCTCCATGGACTGGTCCGTCAAGCTCTGGAGCCAGAAGGTACGTCCTAGTGCGTGTCGTGCCACGCCGCCGCCGGCTCCGTGGACCTGTCGCACCTGTACCTCACCTGCTCCATGGACTGGTCCGTCAAGCTCTGGAGCCAGAAGGTACGTCCTAGTGCGTGTCGTGCCACGCCGCCGCCGGCTCCGTGGACCTGTCGCACCTGTACCTCACCTGCTCCATGGACTGGTCCGTCAAGCTCTGGAGCCAGAAGGTACGTCCTAGTGCGTGAAGGGTCAAAACGGAGATTCACGTTCCTGGAGCCGTAATGAGAGGATTTCCCCGTTACGTAGGAGGAGATGTTCATATGTATAATGTCCTCTAAAGGTTTATTGTGAAAACAAAAAACATTTTATTTGACTTCCATGACAGCTTTTATTACACTTACTTGAGTACAATGAAACTATTACACTTATTGTACACACATGAGTACTTGAGTACAATTAAACTAACTATTTATACTTACTATACTCATAGATGAGTACAATAAAATTGACTACTTGTGTTTATTGCACTCACATGAGTACTTTTCAAATTTTCACTTGTGTACGCAGTGATTAAATGTGTGTGTGTTTATGTGTGTGCAGGAGAACAAGGCGCTGTACTCGTTCGAGGACAGCGGCGACTACGTGGTGGACGTGCGCTGGTCGCCCACGCACCCCGCGCTGTTCGCCGCCGCCGACGCCGCCGGCCGCCTCGACCTGTGGAACCTCAACCGCGACACCGAGGTACCGCCCGCGCCCCCTGCCGCAGATATACGAGCGTGCCCTTAGGACAGGGGTGGCGAACCTTTATGCATCAACGTGCTATATTTCTAAATAAAAGTTCAATGTAGTCCTAGACGTGCCGACGGAGGGGGGGGGGGGACGGAGGGGGTTGGCTGAAGTTGCTCTGTCTATTTGTTACGGTTTCACGCCTAAATTCGTTTATTTCACATTTCATTAGTGTATTTCTGATAACATAGTCCGCCTCTTTATATCATGCTTTCTGAAAAAATGTCCGTCTGAAATAATATGTCCGTAGAAAGAAACAAGTATAGGAACAGATTACCGAATGCCCACCAACTAACCCAGGTGGCACTAATGGCATTGGTGGCGTGCCCAAAAAATTGTGCCGCGTGCCATCTCTGGCACGCGTTCCAATGGTTCGCCATCCCTGCCTTAGGAGAACAAGGCGCTGTACTCGTTCGAGGACAGCGGGACAACAGAACTGCCAGGAACAACATATCTTGCTCCTAAATATGCTCTACGCGCAGTACGCGTTTCTTGAGTGTCTTTTGAGGATAGCACGTGGTGTACTACGGTGGACGAGCTTAAATTCACCGAGCATTAATGTTACAAAACAATCTGCGCCCGCCACGGCCTCGTTTGTCTCGTGATTTAGGTCCAAGATACGTGTCTCGAGGTATACAGTGTACAGTGGCCGGCAAACAACCTACTCAGGATGCCCAAACCACGGTTTTTAGAGTTTTTTTGGTGCGACTCATGAACTTAAGGGAAGCGATTGCCATCTACCCTCCCAAGAGAGGAAGCCTGCGCTATAAATTGCTCCGTCTGTCTACAGATCTACCGACTTGTTGGTGACGTTATTTCGGGCTCCGTGGGTGTTGCTGAAACTTGGGACCCTAGGAAAAATATTATCATGAATTGAAATAAAACTACTTTTAGCGAAAGTCGGGCTATAAGGAAATAACAAATATATCGCCATTGAATCTGTGAAAGTATTTCAATGATTATTATGTCATTGAAATAAAACTACTTTTTCACGAATTAAAGAGTGAAACACTTTTCTTTTTTTGTTTAAATTCAGTCAATCTAAATTATCTAAGATGTTACTACAACTATAATGAACGTCGCAGGTGCCTGTGGCGTCCATCCAGGCGGAAGGTGGCGTGGCGTTCAACCGCGTGTCGTGGACGCCGGCCGGTACTCATGTAACTGCTGGAGATGACGCCGGCAAGATATGGGTGTATGAACTGGCTGAGGTATGTGCCTTTTGACATCATTAATTTAGGGTACTCGACTTACAAGGTATAGGCTTTGTCGGTCGGACTTTCTGGTGAAAATTTGGCGTCACTATTTTAGAATAAAGAACTTACAATATAAACAAATAGATTTTCGGACTTTCTGGTAAAGCTGGGAGATTGTTCGATGCGCCATTATACAAGCTGACTTTTGCCGCCTCTTGCATGTCACTCCAGTCTCTTCTGGTAGTGACGCAAAATAGTTGACTAAAAGACGGAGGCGTGCTTTTTCTGTGTAATTTACGACGCGTTGCTTGTATATGTATGATGAGTAGCCTTTCAGCTAGATGTCAGTTTTCTCGTTTATTGACAATATCTCTGATTCTACTTGACCAATTGCGATCAAACTTACGTAGATTTTAAGTCTGACTCCTTTCAGACACAAAAACCGCAGCGTAATCCGTTCAGTAGTTTTTGCGTTCATCGTAGTCAAACAGAAAAGAATTCCAAAAAAATATCCTAGTGTTCAGTACTTATCGCTAATATGACATAACCTAACTTTTTTTTAAATATCCAATATGTATACAGATTCGACCACTTTACCAATATTTATTAGTATACATACAGAAGTGCGGATTAACAATAAACAAATGTCCCACAGCACGTATCCCAACCTCGCCACGACGAGTGGAGTAAATTCGTGTACACGCTACAAGAGTTGCGCAACAACCAGGCCGACGAGGAGACGGACCGCCTCAGCCTCGCCGCCTCGGGGCCTTCCTCGCTCACTAGCCTCACCTCGCTAGCCAGCAACCCGCTGAGGTAACTGGCCACCTCGCTAGCCAGCAACCCGCTGAGGTAACTGGCAAGGCAGGAGGCCAGGCAACCCGCTATAGGAGACAGGATATGGTAATGTCTTTGGTGTGTTTAGGAGACATATAAGACATCCATGCGAGGGTCATTCATGCCATCAGTCATACGTTTGAATGATGGTTATACTGTTAATTACATGCAATCATCAGTCACCGCATTAGACGATTAGGTTATTCGTCAAGCAAAAGCTTGATTTGATTTGTAGAAAAATGTGGTAGCGACTTATTTTGAGCTTTATTTCTTGATTAATAGAGTCATTATTTATTTAACTGTGTGATATAGTAGATGTCTGTATTCATGCATGACAGAAAAAATGCATTTGAACAAATTTAATATCAACTCTTTCACACAAGTAATAAAGTTTAAAATAACTTGCTTCTACATTTCATACAGTTAGCATTGCGTTCGATAATGAGTCTTATCACTATACAGGAGAGCTTCTCTGACTTCGAATGTAAAATGTCTTCAATATCACATTACCGTATCCAAGGTTAGCTAGTTACTTGAATTGAATTGAAAAGAGATTGATAGAAACATAAGGGTGGATAGAGAATATCGAAAAGATGCAAGTGAATATTTTCATATACTAGGTATGCACTATTGAGATTTTAATAAACGATTGAAGTCTAACGCATCAACACTGAAGATTTGTACTTAGGCCTACATACGATAATTTTATTAAAGTACACTTCAAATAATGTTATTTGAAAAAAAATCATGACATTTTTTATTAACTGTAGATTCGAAAAGATTGAACTATATTGAAGTGTAGATCCAAATGATATGTATATTAGAACTAGAAGCAGCTAATAACATCTTAGTTATTGAATAAGTAGGATTAAAACTGCTAACATTTTTTAAACAGTAAGCCTACCATGACGCGCATAAATCAACGAGTTTTGGGCTTGTGGTTTGGCAGGAGAGGGACAGCTATATATAGTGTATAGCTCCATCTCTCTCCAAAACAGATCGTTTATGCGCGTCGTGGTAGGTTCACAGGTTGATTTTAAGTCATAAAACTATTAAACTGCGATATCAAATGAGTTGATCTCGCGAATGCTATGCTTCAACAGATTTAAAGCTAAACTAGAAGGCAGTATAAAAATGCGTTTATGTAAAGACAACATCAGAATAATAATAATGTTAAGTTAGTTTTAGTTGAATGTTATTTATTAGTTATCGAACTTTCATATCTCTGATATTTATAAGTACAGGTATGTATTATAGTCTCAGACTAAGAAAAAATGGGTTAGACGACAGGTGCGGCCGCAGCCCGACATTAATGGGGTCACGTGCAGGAATTCATTGATAACATGCCTTTTTAGAAGATTTTTTCATTTGATGTCCACGATTTTGGAGAAGTAATGTCCCCTGTGACACTCCTCCCCTCGGACCGCACCTGATAGACGAAACCTTCAGCTGAACATTCCATAGTCAAGTCTGTAATGTTGGCACACAAACTACATAGAACGCAGGACGTGTGTGTACAGTTGTGTGCGTCAGTATTTGTCTATATTTTTTCTTAGTCTGTGTTTTTTGTATTATTCGAAACTAAACAGATGGCGCTCTATTGTAAAAGTTATATGAAATAAACAATTATTGCTTATATTTGGTGTTTCATTTTATTAATCCAATCCAAAGTCTGGCCCCCAAATTAAAGAGCATAGCTGCCGCTCTGGTGCGGCTGCTGCCTAACAGTCCAACATGAGGCAGCTGGATGGGGGGGGACTGTGTATGTGTAGTCCATGGCCTTAATATGGCTGATTCGAACGAAAAAACGTACAACAGGCGCAATTTACAATTCCTAGGTATCAAATTGAACCCCCGCCTCTTGCGTAGCAGTCGAAGGAATTTACTACTGCCATGCCACTAGTTGGTCTACTACTCGTAGAACTTACAATGTAACTACTCCTATTTATCCATAGATCCTACTGTAAGTGGCACAATGGGGAACAAATTCCCATTGGACCCACCAGCCAGTTGTACAGTAACATCCAGGTAATTCCTAGCAGAAGATTTACCAGAATAAGAAAACAAAATATGTACTGATCTTAATTTTTTAATGTGGACTAAAAGGTATAACAACTTTTCCTTTAGACAAGTTCACTTCTTCCCAACACGTACATTCTAGAGTCGTTTTGTCCATTATGTCTGTGTATATCTTGCCATCTAAATGATCCATCTCATGCTGGGCGATCCGAGCTGCCCAGTTTTTGAACACCTTGGTTGTAGCCTCTCCTAATTCATTGTGACCTAGAAGAATTGGAAGAAAATTGATACACTTGTAACTACTGGGGTCAGGTGGTTTTGGGTCACCACCAATATCTTTGGGCCACCAATCCAACTTGACCTGTAAGCTGATGCATCTGCTTATAGACTGATAAGGATCTGTGCAGTTATTCCTCTTGAAATTGAGAAGCTATAAGCCAAACCAAAAGGAGGGAAGCCTTGGATGCTATTGGGAACAATGCTCTCAAGATGATGACTTGAAGGAACTATTCAATCTAAAATTGCAGGAGCAAGTGACATAGTATCATACCTGTAACTTCAACTGCTTTGAATCTCGGCACATCTGCTGTGTACCCCTGAACACTTTCACAACCTTCACTGTGAATTATTTTCTGGTAGTCAATCACCTTCAGCTTTGGATTTATGAACACCTGGAAGACAATTTTTTATTGAAGCTTATTTACTACCATATCGCTGTTGATCATTTCAACTGGGAAGCTGAGCCAGGGGTGGGTAAGCATTGATTAGTTGACTTAGGAAGTTTTAGCAGTTCTCTATAGTATAAACTGGAGAAGTCTAGTCAGACTTCAGACGGTGTGAACTATCTGAAGTGACTAGTATTGTTAGCTACTATAAGTCAATAAGTAATACTTACTCACAGTGAACGGTATGACCTCCATACCTCGGAGATGGGCTATTTCTTTAGGAACTGCTGAAACTTGTTTCATTGTATGGCTCATAACAAATATTTTCATATTAATGCCAATTTGGGGTGCAGACATCCCAAGGCTTCCATACTTTTTAGTAACATACGCTAGCTTTTTAATTATGGTTTGTATCTCATCCGTCTTAATTTTATCGAGGGGTACAGGCTCTGAAACTTTACGTAATCTCGGATCACCAATTTGTACGACATGCTCGTATGGAGGCTTTGATTTACCCCGTGCAGGTGCTAGTCTAGCATACCAATTAAGAACCTTCCTTGTTACATTCATTTCTCAGTCTTATAAAGGAGAAAATATCTAAAATATAGATAAAGGTTATGTTGTCCTTTGTTCTGTGTCAAATTGACATTTATTTTTTAGATAACATGCAGTTCATTCCATTATTCGTAAACATTTCATTTTAATTTCAATTCATTTTCAATTCCAGCTTAAAACTATAATTGGAATTGATTCACAGTAGCAGCAGTACAAAATAATAACGAGATTATTTGAGTTGCTAGGTCACCAGCTATGAGAAGTCATGTTAAGTTACGAATGTAAGAGCTTATTTTGTATTTTTTTACTTCGTAGAACGGAATTCTACCAACTGTTATCATGTCAATCAAAAGTGACATTCGGTCGGGCACAAAATTGACAAAATAAATCACGCATGTTCGAACAGCTTGGACCGGTTATTGGTAGTTTTATATTATTTTTATCTTCTTTATCACTTCATTCGCAACAGCACGTTGTTCTTATTACGAGTATTCACAAATTTATAAATGGTATGGTGTTTTTTTTAGCTTAAGATAAGGATATCTAGTGGTTTCGGCAAATAGTTTGATAAGGCTGTTTTTGTAAGTTCAAAGTAAGTAATTATGCAATTGAATGTTATCTGTAGTGCGGTTACCGCACATGTTCTGTAATTAAATAAGGCTATGGAACTTTTAATGTAAAATTCATGTTCATATTATGTTCGCAAAATATTTTGACAAACATTGCCGATGTACAACCAGTAGGTACAACTCATAAATTGCGGTTGTTAAAGTAATTATTTCCTATTTTCAGTCAAATATATAATAAAATTAATTATTCTATACTAAATTAAATATTTTTATGAGCAAGCTTCTAATGGTTTCATGAATATTTATGAAGCCATTGTGTCTGTGCTTCAAAATTATGATAAACAGGTCTCTTTGTTCCCCTGGGTACCTACTCAGACAACTAATGTCTGTCTGTCTGCTTTTATTCATTCTAAGTATGAATGCCCCATTATAACAGAGTTGCAGTAAAAAAAATACATTTTTTTAACAAAAGGAACTATGATTTGCATTTATATTTTATGAAGAATAAATCCACCTTGAAATATATGAAAGCATTACCCTTGTGCATTTCATGACACTAAAGTTACACATATTATAACTTATATTTGTGACTTTTATTAACTGCTATAAGTTTTGAACAAATTAGTTTTTTTTAACAGCCAGCAATAGATAACTTAATCACTGGCAAAGTTAAAAATTTGTAAGTAGCAGACCATTCTAATAGGTGTGTTCTTCTGGTGATGGTATACCTACTAAACGTTTTAGTTAATGTATGATTGGGTTATTGGTATATAAATATAAATACTAATTTTACTCTCATAAACTCTTGGAATAACTAGCAACAAGGCTGCTTAGTGGGTTATGGCTCATTTCATTAGTAACTATGGGGACACTATAGGATAGTAAGTAGAAAAGTCTATGATGTAGAAGTTTCTATAGTCTGTAAAAGATATTTCAAAACTATTAAGGCAGACCCTGAGCTCCGAGTTCACCTTGGCCTCCAATACAATCAGGAAGTCTCTATGAGCATGATGATGATGGAAGTTGGTGTACATTAGCCCAGCCTTCTATCCACTTTTCGAATTTTCAAGGTCAAATTCAAAAGACTACCTACTACACAAATCCTTAAGCAGTACAATTATCAAGTTGATCTTTAATCTAAAAACAGATTATATTTTTTTCCCCAAGAGACTACAATATTGGTTTCTTCAAGAAGGGCATTAGAAGGTTTCTTCACGGTCAGCAGCGCGAGTGTGACGCCCCTGGTGTTGACCCTGGTTTGCACACATCCATAGGCCACTGATACCACTTCCCATCAGGTGGGGCCGTGTGCTTATCTGCCACCTAAGTGGTATAAAAAAAAAAAACGAAACTCCACCCTTAAGGGGGAAACGAGCGAACTTCACATGTACAGTCATGATAATATATTATCAAATATAGAAAAATAAGATATTACTAAATAGGATATTCATTTCACAGATGTTCAAGTTAAGCATCAAAGTCATACGCCCAGGGTCACTAGCTCTAAAGCGCACCATGTCTAGTCAAGAACAAGACGTTCTCTTTGAAACACTAAACAATGCAGGGATTATCACTTTGAATCGACCAAAGGCACTAAACTCCCTCAACACATCTATGGTTACCAAGTTATTGCCACAACTACGAGAATGGGAAAGTCAAAAAGCCCTGGTAATCGTCAAAGGAGCGGGTGAGAAAGCATTCTGTGCTGGTGGGGACATTAAAGCTGCTACAGACAGGATCGAAGGACCAAAGTTCTTTTATACTGAATACAATGTTAACTATTTGATTGGAAAATACAAGATTCCTTACATAGCTATCTTAAACGGTATTGCCATGGGAGGTGGACTGGGTCTGTCTGTTCATGGAAGGTATAGAATAGCTACGGAGAAGACCATGATTGCTATGCCCGAGACAAAGATTGGATTGTTCCCTGACGTTGGTGGGTCATATTTCCTTCCAAGACTGCAAGTCAATTTAGGGTTATATTTAGGATTGACTGGTAAGTACATCAATGATCTTTTTAAGAAAGGACTTAGGTTAAGTTAGACTAGTGTAGTCTAGTCCTAGTCTTTTAAAACAGCTGTGTAACCGATGTTAAAGCGATACAAGCAAGCTCTGTGTGTCATATAGGTAAATATGCTGTGGTGGATGTACAAACTGTCAGAGTCACGCATATCACGGTAGGAATAACCAAATACTCGGCAGCGCTCGCGTCCGTGACATCGCAGATAAACTACGAGAGAGTTGACATCGTTGGCATAGCCCCGTTTGGCGAAGACAGCCAAGTCTGCGGCGTTTATCCGCATATATGTTAAATATCGCTAAGACACAGATTACCCCCCTAAATGGCTATATTCGTTACTGATTGATAAAAATCTACACAAATTACAGGTGACAGGTTAAAAGGCAGTGACGTCGTGAAAGCCGGCATCGCTACACACTACGTTCAGAGCAAAAGACTTTACGAACTCGAAGTACTCCTCTCGCGGTGCACCAGCGACGTGGAAATCAACTCCTTGCTTAGCAACTTTCACGAGACCTCTGATGAGTTCTCGTTAGCTGATAATATCAAACATATTAACTACTGCTTCGCTGCGTCGTCCATTGAGGAGATCATTGAGAGACTAGAGAAAGTTAAGAATGAATGGTCAGAGAAGACTTTGAAGGTGAGAAATAGTTTTATATGTGTCCAGCGCCATCTAGTGCAATCAGGCTGAATTTTTACGGAACTACTAATCCTGCATCGCGCAATGAAAATTCTCGCGCTATTTAACATTTTGCGATATCACAACATCAACGGTTGGGTTGTGAGCGGCCAGGCGTAGTCACTTTTGTCTGGTCGGAATATTCTCCCCATATATCAGAGGAATTTCTCACTCAGTTCCTGCATGATTGCTGCTGCGGTGGGTGCCTATACTTGAGATCCCCATAAGATTACAGGTCAGGCAGAGTACAGGGGTCTTTTCTGATAGGAAATTCTTAGTAGCAACACGTTACTTTTTATTTCGGGAATAGGTTCCTGTGATACGCGGTTACGGAATCAGTATTCCACTCTGCCAGGGCCACAGGCAAATCCCAGCTCCTTCTGTACGAATGCATAAAATGACAAATAACGAGATTATAATCATATACACACAAACGTGATTGAATATGATAACATAACGGTATCAGCCTATCAGTAAATGAGTAAACAAAACGTGAAATGAATTGAAAAAGCTATTCCCTAATCAGCCCATTTTTTTTTGTTACTAGGCAACCGCTAAATGACTAAAATTAACTCCTTTGCACTAAGTTTAGCCCATGATGGGCCGTATGCCTATCTGCCTTTTAAAACACTGAATTCGTAACTTCGTGTCCACAGACCCTTCGCCAAATGTGCCCTGGCTCGTTGAAGATAACGCTTCGCGCGCTCCAGCGAGGAGCCCAGCTGGACCTGGGCCAGTGCCTCAAGATGGAGTACCGCGTGGCCACCCGCTGCACTGAGAGCCACGACTTCCCTGAAGGTATGCTGGCTAACTGACTATCATACAAAATTTAGATACAAATATTCCATGTTGGTTTGGTTGTGGAGGTCAGATGGCAGTCACTTTACGGAAAATATCGATGTTCAGCCGCATTTCAGCTAGACTGGAAAGCCAACCACAGCTGAGTTGGAAAAGGCTCAGAGAATGATGATGATGATCTAGTTGGTGGACAAAATAAAGAATGAACTGACATAAGACTAAACCAATAAACATTGGGGTTGGTCAGTCGGCATAACGGGGCTAGTCGATCTAAGGTCGGTCGTATCTATCACTGAGACTGCGGAGGGGCCGCCTGTCATTTTAGAACTGCTGGTGGAAGCTGAAGGAAGGGATCTTCAATCAAAGAAATCCTTCCCTGGGGAGGGATCTTAAAACCGACGATGGCCCTGGGTCAGACGGGGTGCAAGGGATATGCCTTAGGCAATCTCAGACTCCGGTATTTCAAGCCCGATGATGGCGTGCGGATTTAGTAGGTTCAAATCCGACACAACCGCCTCTCCAAGTCCCCGTGATAGCGTGCGGTTTTAGTCGGTTCGAGTCTGATACAACCGGCCATCCGGAGGGAATTTCCGCACGAACATAAAAGGCCCTGTAAACCCTGTAGTATAGTCTAGTACACGGATGGCGAACCAACGGTGCGCGTGCCAACGATGGCACGCAGCACAATTTTTTAGGCACGCCACCCCGAAGTTGGTATTAGGCAGAAATATAAATTGCTAGATGCGTCCCTGCCATACCTTAGGTCTAGTGTATATTATAAACTCTATTCAATTTTCCAGGAGTCCGAGCCCTCCTGGTCGACAAAGACAACAGTCCCAAGTGGAAGCCGGCGACCCTGGCGGACGTGGACGACGACTACGTCGAGAGCTTCTTCGTGAAGTTACCTCAGGAGAGGGAGCTGCAGTTCTTCGACGCCAAACTGTAGGGGGTTAGTGCGAATGTGTTGGTTAAGTGTTATATGTGGGTACTGATATGTACTGGTTTGGTAGGATAGTGGAGTAAATATTTCTTCATGCTAGCGTTAATCCCAGTCGCATCCGAAGCTTTTCACCTTGGAGTCTGGGGTCCGCTTTACCAGTCTGACTGCGGATTTGGCTGATCTTCGATATTTCTTGTGAAGCGACTGCCATCAGGTGGTGAAGTCAAGTAGTTTATGACATTACTAGCTGTTGCCCGCGGCTCCGCCTGTGTAGAGTTCTGGTCCCGTTCCCGCAAGCCATGGGAACTGGGAACCATGTGTTAGTCCAGGCTTATAATGTATTCATGTTAATGTCAAACTCGTTCAGCTCTATGCTGTTCTGATTTTGTTCTTCCAATGTAATATCATAAACTCTGTACATACCTACATTGTCGTGTGGAGATTATTTTAACAATGACGTCATCGGTGTCGCGAGTTAAGAATTAGCGTAGTATGAAATCATGTTTAGCCAGTAGTCGCCAGAATGTAACTAAAACTTGATAAAATTAGTCTAGACTTCCGCTTCCGCATTCATTCTTTACCGCACGGAATGAATGCGGAAGTTAAGTTTCTCAAAATAAAATAAATCTGCGGCAAATCCACACAAAAAAACTGAAACGCATCAGTTTTTTTTTAGTATATTTGTTGTTATAAAAATCAGCTGTCTAGCTATCACGATTCATATAGGCCAGGCCCATCATCCAGGCCCTTGATTCTGCTAAAGCAAAACCACTGTGATACCACAGACACTGCAAAAATAACTTTATTTCTATAGACTTGAAGTCCAAAATTAAATGAAAATAGTTTCATTACACTTTTTCATTCACTCTACAAAAAGCCATTTAATTTTAAACTTTAACGGCATTACTTTAAAATCTAAAATTAAATGTGTATTTTTGCAGTGTCCGTGGTATGACAGTGGTTTTGCTTTAGCAGGATCTAAGCCCAGCTTAGCGACAGACAGACAGATGGACAGTAGAGTCTTAACTACAGGGTTCCATTTTTATTTCGCGAGTCTGGGGTCCGCTTTACCAGTTTAACTGCGAGAGGAGTTTATTAAAACACCTATGACGTCATTATCAAAATAATCTCCGATGACAATCCGGTGTTGTATACGTCCATAGGCCACGATAACCACTTTCCATCAAGTGGGCCGTGAGCTTGACTGCCAAGTAAATGGTAGGTATAAAATTATGTTTGGATCATTTTATTACGTTGGAATAACAAAATCAGAACAGCAGACAGCTGTACGGGTTTCACAGAAACAGGAATCTGCCAAGTCGAGTCAAGTCATCATATATGACAAAAATAATACTCACGCGTCCATACATATCGGTACCCACCGTCCTAGACTGAGAACAACCGAGGTGCAAGATATTCAGTAATATAGCCATTTATCGTTAAGTTCTACGTAATCTAAGTCTTCCAGTTAACTGTTACTTACTACATGTGTCTTATGTATTGTATGCTAAGAAATATTTACACTATTCAATGAGAGTTTATTTAAGCTAGGGTTGACCCTTTCCGGGGGCAAAACCTTCCCAAGGGGGTTCGGAAATAGAGATGGCCGTGGGTCAGCCGGGATTGCGAGGGAGATGCCTTAGGCAATGGTTGAAAGATTGTATGGGTTGAGTGCAAAATCAAATTTGAAATCATCACTAAGGCCCGTATTCCAGAACAACGATCAGATCAGGTTGTGAATCGACTTTCACAATGACATTAGAACTGTGACCTAGAATACAATCTATCCTCAGATCTAGTTATAAATCGAGATTCAGGACATCGTATCGTCAAATGGCCCGTATTCCGTTATTATAAATATTTTAGAGATTTATTTACACATACATGCCTAAATCTAAACCGAATTACTAGTTGCATAATTAAACCTGAAGGGTTTTTACATATGTTTTGTAATGTGTAAATTAAAGCCAGCTAGTTGAACTTTCACTAAATAGATAATAAACTAACAGGGGTCAACAGCAATGTTCGTACTACATTTTGTATTTTGTATTTTTTATTTTTACAACCATACATCTTGTATATAATGAGGTAACTCCTAAACCGAACAGGGCGTCTATTCTACTAAAGCAAAACCATTGTCATACCATAGAGACTGCAAAAAATGGCATTAGAATTTAGATTTTATTGCTATAGACTCAAAGTTCAAAATTAAATGAAAAGAGTTTCATTGCACTCATTCGCTATACAAAAAGCCATTTAATTTAAACTTTAACCGCATTAATTTAGTGGTATGGGTAATGGACTGCTGAGACGAGGTCTCGGGTTCGATCCCAGGTTTTACCATGGCACACATCAATGACTTTTCGATGCTTTTCGAAGTTATGTGTGTATTTATCGCAGGTTTATAAGTGCCCGGTTAATGGCAATAGGCTCGCCACCTATTACATTGGGACCTAAACATGAACGGTGAAATGTGGGTGCTAGCACCTCTGCCTACCCCTTCTGGGATATAGGCGTGAGTTTATGTTATGTTATGTATTTAATTTAAAGGCAAAAAAATAAATGGAAATGTCTTGCAGTGTCAGTGGCATGACAGTGGTTTTGCTTTAGCGGAATCGAGGGCCTGGTACACGAAACAACGTACGTACTTAAAGTACGGTGCGATCAAGTTGCGCTGGTCGCGAACAATCTAGACCAGTGGTGGGCAAACTATCTTAATGGGGGACCAGGAAGTTTAATAAATTTCAGAGGAGGGCCAGAATTATAGGAAAAATGCACAGCGGTGAGGACCACAGAACCCCACTAACATGCCATTATACCTTGGAGATACCCGATGTCGACTAATGCGAGTTAGAGCCGGCTCTCAAGCAGCTACTGTAGCACCAGAATATACTATATACTTTTGGACTGTCAAAATATAGCGGGCCATATATTATTTATGTCGAAGGACCGTAGTCGGCGGGCCGGATTATATACCTTCGCGGGCCGAAGCTGGCTTGCGGCCTGTACTTTGCCCATCACTGATCTGGACCATCCGCGATCAAATGCATTGGATGCAATCAATCGGTTGCGATCAGTATAAACTGGTCGCGATCAAACTGCTTTGGTCGTAATCAATCTAGACTAATCCCGATCAAAAAATTGGGTAAACTGCATTAGTCGCGATTATAGGTTCAACCCCACCAAACGGACGGCATCGGAACGGATTTTGCAATCTTTAAACAAAATAAATCTTATATCACAGCATTTAAAGTTTATATTACCAAGTCACGCATGACAGCTTGACGTGCATCATGCCGCCGCACGTCGCTGTCAAGCTGTTGTGCGTGACTTGGTACTATAAACTTCAAAGACTGTGATAATAAGATTTAATTTTGTTTAAAGATTGTAAAATCCGGGCCGATGCCGTCCGTTTGGTGGGGTTGGACCTTAAATTGCATTACATTATAGATAACACACTTGTACTTTTCCACAATATTTATTGTTCTCCTAACCGGTTTCACCTCACGGCATTCTCAAAGGATTACATTGATGGTTGAAAAAAAAAAAAAAAAAAAAAAAAAAAAAAAAAAAAAAAAATAGTTTAAATTGAATTGGTCGCGCTCACAATATGCCAAACGTATGTGTAAAAATCGGTAGCATTTAAAAGCAATTAATAGTAAGTAACTATTGTGTATGTATTTTAATAGTTTTAAGGTTACATCTTTGTGTAAAATTGTATCAATCAATGTATTTGTTGTCTGTTATTCAATTTAAAAAATAAAATATATATTCTTTATATATTATATTATGTCTTCTTTTCTTTATTCCGACCAAAATTATTGGTAAGATGGGATGTTAATTCACCTCTGCCCAGCCCTCCGGCGATAAAGGCGTAATTATATGTATTTCATTATACATATTCTACATCCGCCACTAGATCTTTGGGGTACAAGCCAAACCTATTTGCAAGTTGGTATACCGATTATTTCTCTTGGGTTGATGGCAGTGGCTCCCGTAAAAGCAGAAACAAGGCGGAGTTAGTTTTGTTGATATAGGTACAATTAAATACCGACCGAAGTTTTAAAACTCAAAGTTTTAACATCAGCTAAATTGTTAGAAATAAACTGTTACAAAGAATTGAGTCGAAGTTTAAAAGAGTCAGTATAAAATATTCAACACCAGTTTAACAAATTTTTAACTACCTATGACTATTGTTCTTTAAAAAGTTGTTAGTGTAGGCACCTATCAACGTTTTCATATAGGTAGATGCCGAACTATCGACTTGCCCCGACTTCGCACCTCCGTTGTCTTTTATTATAAAAAATCGAAGCGTCAGTGGCCGATTCCTGCCGGCTTGCTCTGCAAAGGGAAGCCGTGGTAGAAACGTTTAAATTTAAACTCCAATAAATTTAAAAAATCCACCGGCTTCCCTTTTGACCTTTTCACCCTTCGCTGTTGCTAAGCGTACAGACAGCGGGAAACAACTTCGTTACAACTACTTATGCCTTGATCACTTGTAGGGATGATGATAGAGACAAGGGCAGGTAAATGACACTGATGATGATGATCACTTCTGCGAAAGAACCGCCTTTGTTAATTTTAATATGTAAGTAATTAACAATAAACAGTTACAACTGGCCATACCCACAAATGAACCTACCTGCTATAGAATTCAGTCTCGACAATCTACCTACGATAACCTTCCTAAAACCGACACAAAGTTCTATGATATAATTACTAAATCATACTTAATTGAAGCAAAACGTCCAAAGAGCAATTGGTACCATTGTGTTGTGATTACACTAAAGCATACCTACCTACTACAGAAAGACCTTGGTTGCCAACACGTTTCAAATCAGTTATTCTCACAACCCCACGGAAAATGGAGCCCATCGCAACATACGAACCGACTAAAACAACTTCTTTTTTTTATAGAGTACATTTAATTTCCTTCTTTTTAGGGTGTCCACACTTATGGATAGAGAAATTTAAGTTCACGAAGCTATTCACAACTATCTACCCATGGATTAACGTAATTAATAACATGCTTATACTTGCTCTGTTTTTGAGTATACCCGGTGCTTTCTACACGCAGCACAATTTGTCTGAAAACCAAAGATTTAGCGTGTTATTCTACAGTATCACAATACCAACATTTAGTTTCTACTATTTCATAATAACGTATCATAGGAAGCTGGTGAGAGAAGTGCTCTTGAGTCTTACGGTGACTTTGAAGACGATATACAATGACCCGGAGGTGGAGAGACGGATGATCAACAAAAGTATGATGTATTTGGTTGCGTTGACATTTGATTGTCTTATGTCTTTGTTCATGCTAAATGCTGGTGCGTATGCCGAAATGGTGCGTAAAAGTAAGTACCTACTCTATTATCTATTAAAGGTCCAACCCCACCAAACGGACGGCATCGGAACGGATTTTACAATCTTTAAACAAAATAAATCTTATATCACAGCATTTAAAGTTTATATTACCAAGTCACGCATGACAGCTTGACGTGCGTCATGCCGCCTCACGTCGCTGTCAAGCTGTTGTGCGTGACTTGGTAATATAAACTTCAAACACTGTGATAATAAGATTTAATTTTGTTTAAAGATTGTAAAATCCGGGCCGATGCCGTCCGTTTGGTGGGGTTGGATCTTAACTCCTCGATTTCTGCTTAAGCAAAACCACTATCAAACCAGATACCAGACTGCAAAAAAATGCATTGAATTTGAGACTTTATTGCTATAGATTTAAAGTCCAAAATTAAATGAAAATAGTTGAAAATAGTAAAAAAAACCATTTAATTTTAGACTTTACGGCCATTGTCTTAAAGTCCAAAATTAAATAGATTTTTTTTGCAGTGATGTAGTATGATAGTGGTTTTGCTTAAGCAGAATCGAGGCTCTGGTTTAACACCAAATACTCAACCCTGATTGGTTGCATAATGATCATCGATCGTTTTCAACCAATGAGCGTACAGTATTTAGTGTGCTACTGCTATCATTAGTTCGGACCGTGTAGTGTATGCTCATAATTAATGTGTATTGTGTATACTTACAGATGTGCCCTACACAACTATAGTAACTGTGTATCCTGACTTGAACGACACTTCCAACTTAGCGAATATCGTCCGAGGCTTGTCCAACATCACTTTTTGGATCTTCCTCTCAAGAATCGTTGGGATCTACTTCCTAGTGACACCTCTACTGTGTTGCCTCAGCTACCAGTACATAAACCTGCAGAGCTACTTCTACAGTCTTAACGAAATCTTCGGCAGACATGACTTGAGCCAGAAAGAGAAGGAATATAACTATGAAAGGCAATTCAAACTTGGGATTAAACTACATTTGGCTACTTTACGGTTATTATTAAATTCTAAAGCTTAATGCACATGAACCGACTATTCAATCATTAGCAGATGCATCCGAGGCTCTCGGAAGCAGGGGTCTGCCTTCCTTTTCAATAACAATACGTGGTGTAAGCGATTTAAGCATCTAATTATACGTGACATATAGTTCAATCTCCCTCTCTCTCTTTATTTTCATTTCGATCCCAGTTTTTGACCACCAAAAACATACATTGTGGTCCTTCGAGCCGGATATGACCAACCTACCCAAAATTGTTTAGTATGTTTATCACCACATGGAAGACCTACACTTAGGACGCTTATTAGGAGTTTCATCATCATCAATTTACAAAATGCTTATTGGTTGGATTAGCCGGGCCGTGTGATATATCTAGTTAGTCTTCAAAGCGGTTTCATGTTGTGTAACTTAATAAATCTTTAATTTCTTCCCGAAAAGAACAATAAAATATGCTGTCGTTAAATTCAGATCCTATAAAGAAGAATATTGTTTATATCCAAATGGTAAGTGAGTGTGTTCTTCAGTATCCTTCGAGCATCTAACTTGACTTATCTCTGCATCGCCTAAAGGTTGACTGGAAGAAAATGTCTAACCCCGCGTTTACATCCTGCCGCTCGCATTGCTCATCGTGTTGCCAGAAATATTCGCGCGATTAATGCCCTAGCATTCACACACTCCCATCATCGCGTTGGTCCGCATTACAGTATTCGCCCTGCAACGGAGACGGACGTAAACGTATGGAGGACAACGCTGTAGCAGTGTACGCAATAAGCTTTTACAGCATAGCGAATTAATTAAATAGATTATTAATAAAAACTATCACTTTCAACTACTATACACTTTCCGTAGATCGATATAAATATTTTTAAAAGTAAATATTCGAGGAGCAATAACGAAAGTCGTGTTTTATTTAGCTTAGCGCCATCTAGCGGTCTCGTATAGTTCATCGCGCTAGTATTTGCGCAACATACGCGTGAGTACTCGCGGCATGACGAATATACCATTCACACCACGTCTCTGCCCACTTCTCTCGCCACTTCCCTCGCTCTGCCGCGAGTATGTAAACGTAGCATAAGACAGAGGTTCTCAAACTTCGTCCTTTAACTTTATTTGCTTGAAAAATCGCGTGAACCGAAAATATTTGAGAAATTCTGGTTATATGACAAGTCCGTCTTTGTACAGTTGTTTTTGTCAGAGTAAAGCATAACTGAATACAAAAGCGATGTTATCCATCAGGTGTACTGCTCAGACCCAGACCATTTGCAGCGGAGGCTTCAACGGGCAGATCATTTTCGATATATCGATACTTGTTGTTCTAATGGCGCAGATGGTGGTAAGTATAGAGAATAATACTATAAGCACAATCCGTTTAAGCGTTGAACCATCTCTGATCCACAGCGCAGAATAGTTAGTAGGTATCTCAATCGACCAAATAGCATACATACATACATACATAAACTCTAATATAATGGATACATACAGGCCAAGCTTCGCTGTTATGTATTTGTCCTAGCCTGAATATGCCCTTCCCCCCCCTCCTCCCCAGCCACAGCGGACATGCCCCCCAATCGTGCACATCAATTGAAAAGTCTTCTAGAAAAGGATTTTCTGAAGGAATTTTCGATTTTCCGCACTTAAAAAATGTGATAAATTTCCTGTCAACCCGTCGACTACCTACTTTCGATTTTTCTGATCAAACATTTTACAGGATGGTATTCTGATGCCTAGAGCCTAAGATTTCTGATAAATATCGAGTGAATTGTATTTTAATAATAGTCTGCCAAGACGTTTAACACAGTTAACCTGAATATTATCGGGGACTCCCTACACAACCTAGTATTGAGCCTAAAATATCCCCTAAATATTTACTGATTGTGTTTTAATTATATGGGGGAATGGACTATCGTATCTATAGTAAATTAAATACTGTTAAAACATTAGTAATACTCCCGCAGCGGCTCTTTCTGGCGTTTAGAGAAAAAAATTATAAGGCCTGAGCTGTAAGCTATCAGAGTCCATAACGTGATCACTGAACGGCTTGGAGATCCTGACTAGCTGCATAAGCAGCCCCCAACCATTCAACAGTAACGTCTCCAGGGTGTAGTGGTAGTTCTCAGTGAAAGGGCTACTTAGAAAATACTACAAATTCCGATTTTCCCACGGTGACCAAGGTGAACCTTTGTGATTTTTTTTACCACGGTACAGCTAGGTGGTCTGTGCAGGAGGACAGTTGTCAAGTAGCTCATTTCGTATTTCTGGTTTGGGTCGACCGGAAACTTCGAACCTTTGGCCTTGCCGTAGTCTGGTAAAAATTTGATTTCGTTTGCGTTTATGGCGATGATTCTTTAGAAGTTATATGCTCCAAGCACATAACATAAGTACATTATACAACAGACCTAACAAAAATTATACTGGGGACATTCGCATCGATGTATTTAACTACAAATTCCTTCCAGATATCTGAAAGAAACTCAGCCAACTTCTTAGCAGCATTAAGTATTGCGTGTGGAGTGCTCATCACCACTGGGTTCATCATGTGGAACGCTGGCGACATCACCGTTGAGGTACCTGTCTACGTTGTGTAGAATGTACTATAATTTTAAGGATCTTGAATCATTTTAGAAATGCATGTAGTTTATCTTTAGAGCTATGTGCAATCACTTTTTTATTTTCCAGGCATCTCATCTATCCACGGCAATTTACTTATCTGGTTGGCACAACTGCCAAGGGCATTCGTCCCTCCGCATCGGGAAAATGGTTGCAATAACCATGGCTAACGCACAGGTAACCTATTCAATAGGTACCTATTATCACTAATTTATTTGACTTTGATTCCAAACTCTGTACTGGTGTAAGGAAGCAGCAGTACAGAGTCACAGAGTTTAGAGTCTTCTTTGTTGGATTTTTTTTTCATACAACTTAGGTGGCAGACACGGACACGGCTGACTTGATGAAAAGTGGTTGCCGTGGCATATGGACGTGTGCAATGTGTGCATGGAGGAGTCACCACTCGTGCTGCCGACCCTAGAGTTTCTGTGCCCTCAGTGCAGAACACAAAGCAGGATAAGCCTTCCTACTGACAGTATCTATAAAAACTCTCCAGTGAGCTCTTGTTATCTTACTCAACGTAGGGAGTACAACACGAGGTTTTATGGTCACGATATTCTATAGGGCGAAGGCACTTTCCCAGTCGAATGTCGAATTGCTCAATTGGAGCGGGAAAACCGTCTGGACCTACCTCTTTAAAAAATAAATTTCCCTAAGGAATGAAAACCTTGTGATACTTTCCCCCTCCCTGAAAATCTAGCTTGGAGCCTGATTTAGTAAAAATTGGTTTAGCATGATGTGAAATCTATTGTCCATATTATTTTCTGCATTGCTTTTCAGAAGCCTGTCATTTTAAAAGGGTTTGGTTACGTTGGATTGTCATATGAAACTTATCTCAAAGTAAGAATTTACTTGCTTATATTTTATTTATTTATAAGAGTGTGAAATATATGGGTTTTAATAATCTTAAAGTATTAAATATAAGTGCACTATGTCTTATGTAAATTATTTATGTCATGTCACTTAAACATACTTACTTCGATAAATGCCCGGCGGAGCAGGAGGAGAATTTAAACTATCCAGGACGGTCCCGAGTAGCTTAGTTACTAGAGTACCTAGGTTTTTCCCTAGAGAGGAACATTTCAGATGTTGGCGTTACCACAGAAATTTACTTTAAAACTTTCACAATTGTTTACTTTATCATTTACTAATCAAACTGTATCTTCTGTTTCAGATCGTCAAATTATCATATTCTGTATTCTCAGTATTCTACTAACTCCAATTTTAATGGCATAGGTAAACAAGCAGCATAGGTGCAATGCAACCAACATAATAAAAAACATATTAACTACAATGTTTGACAAATTATGAATAAAAATATTAATCGTCAAAAGTATTTTCTTATTTTCCTTCCTTTTGAGATATTTTTCTAATGGAATTGAATTTCAGCGTTTCGGAGGTTAGGGTGTAAGTAAAGTATAGGGCTCCACCAAGCCTTTCGGAGCCAAACCAACCTCACCAGCAAGCCTGTACAATGTTCACCTGCTGATGGACGGACGAGGCCATAAGGTAAGTTTTCTTCTAGGTTTTGGGACGTCAGACGGCAGTCGCTCCCAAAAAAAGCATATAAAAAGTCAAAATCAAAAGGCTCAAGATAAAAGCCTCGGATATAACCGGAAACATTACTAAGCAATGAGATTAACCAAGTAACAAATTATATGAATGCTACTAAGATAATAATCATGACTCATCGCGAGTCCGACTCGCACTTAACCGGTATTTTTTCAATTACTCTACAATTTGAACCTAACCAAGTTACGGTGGTATGTGGTTATCGAATAAATAATGCATGCTAATGCAACAACGCAAAACCCATGGTTTGTGTGAGAAATAAGCATCGTTATACAGCTGTCACAATAAGATAGGGGACTTAATAAAAAGTATGATTTTTTACCCGACCTCTGAAAAGGAGGGGTTATGTTTTCACACATGTAGGTATGTTATGTATGTAATGTTCTTTATTACCTCATATCGTCCGAACCGCTGCACGGATTAGAATGAATGATGTCTCAAATGAAAGGTAGTATTTATTGTCCAAGTGTTACATAAATATAATACATACATATACATTATACTCACGCCTGTAAATTCCCGAAGGAGTAGGCAGAGGTGTAGATACGTGTATTATCATAGTTAGTGAAATGCGGGATTTCGCCAACTGTCGCCGACGGTCATATAGGTAGTAGATACGTCAAATTCTATACATTCTCCATTATATTCTACAACTAGCCTTCCGCCCGCGGCTCCGCCCGCGTGCATCTCGGTTAACGCGACCTTTGCTCATATCTTCGGTTCTACTCAACCGATTGCGATCAAACAAACCTAAGATTTTAAGTCTGAGCAAGCCCTTTCTAACAAAAAAAACCGCATCTAAATCCGTCCAGTAGTTTTTGCGTCTATCGCGGACAAACAGACAAACAGACTGGAAATTCAAAAAAAAATTTTTCGTGTTCAGTATCGTTAACATAACATAACCCAAGTTTTTTTTTTTAAATATCTCCAATGTACAGACACGACCACTTTACAATTATATAATAGTATAGATATATATATATAGATATAGAATTAGATACGCCTGCCAGTGAATTGCCACTAGGTGGGCTGATCTGAAGACCAATATCGAACTAAAGAATGTAGACTTGGTATTTCTGCCGTATTGAGAGCGACGGCCATGTGACCTCTTAGCCCGAGTTGTGGTTAGTGGTCAACAGCTCTGACAGAGTTGTTCAGTCACCCATATACCTAGGCCTCCGTCTCGACTTAACGACTATTGACAACTGTAGCTTTCACGTGGCCTCCGAAGATACCGCTAGACGATCACCCATCCAAGTGGCAACCGTATCTAAGTAGCTTAACCCACTGATCGTTTACAGATAGTAAATCTACGACTATCATCACCTTGAAGCGCCCATCCCAAGCCTCGATTCCTCGATTCTGCTAAAGCACAACCACTGTCACGCCACAGAGACTGCGAGAAAATTCCATTTGATTTTAGCCTTTAAAGTAACTCATTTAAAGTTTGAAATTAAATGGCTTTTTGTAGAGTGAATGAAAGAGTGTAATAAAACTCTTTTCATTTATTTTTGTGACTGTAATACTATAGAAATAAGGTCTAAAATATAATGCCATTATTTGCAGTCTCTATGGTATGACAGTGGTTGTGCTTTAGCAGAATCAAGGGCCCGGTGGCATGCAAAGATTGTGACCTTAGAGAGTCCGGGTCTGCTTTTCTAATCTTTCTACTACTTCCGTCCCTCCATCATAACATCACATATCATTAGTCACCGCCGATTGGTTCCCGGTAAAGTAGAATTTAGGCCACCCCCAGAATTTACGACACCGTATGTGAGGAGCACATACGGTGTCGTACAAGGTGATTAAAGGATAGGGCTGTTTGACATCAGACAGGTATACCTCGGGTTTGACATCAGACAGGTATACCTCGGATCAACAATAGTGTCCATGATGCGGCAATAGGCTCACCCCCTAAAAATGAAATGTGGGTGTTAATTCACCTCTGCCTAACCCTCCGGGGATTAAGACGTGATTGCATGTATGTATCATTAGTCATCTGTCAATCAGCACTTGTACCGGCCTACAGGCCTATCAGGAGCCATCGGGGGTGGTTATGTCGGACTCGAACCGACTCATACCGTCTTGGGTCAATATTTGCTGAGGGTAAGGGATGTGCCTCTTCCTGACAGAACTAGGGCCACCGGGATGGCCCCCTCGTGTGACAGGCGGCTCCACCTGTCACCCCCAGCGTGCAGCGCGGGCCTGAGGGTGACAGGAGATGACGGAGGTCGCTTCCGCACATTGTGAACTAAGTAGGACGGGAGACAACCGCGATGCCTGCATTCAAAATTCTTGTAATTTTTGTACTCCCATTATGGTCTAGCACAGAACAGATAATATCTAGTGCTGGGACTGAGTTCACGTCATGAGTTTAATGGCCAGGATTCGAACCCGGAACCCGACGATCGTGAAGCTACTATCTTTACCTATAAATATCATCTTTTCCTATAAATGCCAATTGGTAAACGTCAACATCGAGGATGGGACTCGAACCTGCAATAGAACCATTCGCGGGGCTAATTTACATAACATACCTATAGTGACGTCTGTAAATCTCCGAAGGGGTAAGAAGAAGAGGGGTATTAACACCCACATTTCACCATCTCACCATACTAAATCATCACCATAAAAAAAAAAAAATCTGTGATTTTCGGTCCCACGTAATAGGTGGCGAGCCTATTGCCGTCAAGCGGGCAGTTTTTTTTTATTTTCCTTATGTAATTCTCGACTTGCAAAATTTGACCTATATTAATGAATTTACAAACAATGCAAGTTAAATAAAAGCTACTAGCAAAACAGCTTATTCGCAATAAATCGCAACCCTGTCATTTATTATTCATGAGTTAATGACACAAACAATTGGCAACAGAAAAATAAAGTGCTGCTGCACGTCATAATTTTGTAGTCGTATTTTAATGTTCATGGAACAGACATTCGTGAAACATCAATACACATCAACCACCATGGAAAGGAAAGCCGTAGAATTTTCATTAACACCTGAACTGAAAACTTTTTTCGACCAAATGAATATATTTTTTTACATAAGCGGTTTAAAAAATTTTTGGGTTTCAGATTTAAAACTCTCCAAGACGTTCATAAAAATATACGACAAAATTTTGCTTCTGAGCCACCCCTTGCTGATATTGTTCATGATATCGTACCCCCAGAGTGACAAAGACGTAAGTAAGGTTACGTCAATTTTTTTTTTTTGCAGTTTCGAATAGTAGATGTCAGGATACAATACGTCGATTTTTTTCGTAATATTCTGACGTAAAATTAGGGTGTTATAAAGGAAAAAAGAAAATATTCGTCTAAATAAAAATATATTTTCAAAGTAAAAAAAGGTGATAAGCCAACATAAGTATGTAAAATTTCATAAAAATACACCTAAAGATTCTTATTCTTTTGTTTCCTTATGTTATAGCCAAAATTTATAGACGTATTGCTAATTAAGGTTTTTATTGTCTAATGAAAATATAAACTGCCTAACGTAAGACTACTTACATCCCAAATGAAAGAAAACTAATAAAACAAAGAAAGCCGTACTCCCTGTTTAAGAGTATATCCCGTATACAAGTTTCGAAATAATCGTGCTAACCTCTTTTCACCCTTTTTAATGTCATCAAGCTTGCGGAAGTAACCACGCTTACACCATTTTTCCCTTTACAATATTATTAGGTTTGTGAACGTAATCGCGGACACATCGCGAACACGCCCGAAAGGTTCGAGTAATCGTCGATACAGCGCATGCGCAGGGGTGAAGCGGGTGGCCGTTGTTTGTTTACGTTTCATAACTCACGCGCCACTTACTGATAACAGTACTTAATTCTTTATGCTTCCCCATTATAAATACGTAATGATCCATTAAGAAGCCCAACTTATAGCTATTATTGATTATTTTGTTTCAATTGTACCAAATTTCAGCCAGATCTCAGCCAGGAATCACTTCAGAGCTTCTGAAAGCGGGTGGAACACCGGTACTTAAAGTCCTTCAGAAGCTCTTTAACACCATCGTCCTCGAGGGCATAACGCCAGAAGCGTGGAACAGAGGCGTGGTGATGCTGTTCTTTAAGAAAGGTGACAATACCTTACTGAAGAACTACAGGCCCATCTCGCTTCTGAGCCATGTTTACAAGCTGTTTGCAAGGGTCATTACGAACCGTCTCGAGCGCAGGCTTGATGACTTCCAGCCTTCCGAACAAGCCGGTTTCCGAAGAGGCTACAGTACCATAGACCACATCCATACGCTGCGGCAAGTTATACAGAAGACCGAAGAGTATAATTTGCCACTTTGCTTAGCGTTTGTGGACTATGAGAAAGCCTTTGATTCGGTCGAGACATGGGCTGTGCTTGAGTCTCTCCAGCGGTGCCGTATTGACTATCGGTACATCGAAGTGTTGAAGTGTTTGTATAATAACGCCACCATGTCGGTCCGAGTACAGGAACAGAGTTCGAAGGCGATCCCTTTGAAAAGAGGAGTAAGACAGGGAGACGTGATATCTCCTAAACTGTTTACGGCCACTTTGGAGAACGCCTTCAAGCTCCTGGAATGGAAAGGATTCGGCATCAATATTAATGGCGAATACATTACTCACCTCCGGTTTGCCGACGATATTGTAGTCATGGCAGAATCGATGGAAGATCTCAACACAATGCTCGATGGCCTCAACCGAGTTTCTCAACAGGTGGGTCTTAAAATGAACATAGACAAGACGAAGGTTATGTGTAATGCCTATGTTGTACCCACCCCAATATCTGTTGAGAGTTCGGTTCTTGAAGTTGTTGACTCGTACGTCTACCTAGGACAAGTAGTCCAGTTAGGTAAGTCCGACTTCAAGAAAGAGGTCAGTCGCCGAATCCAACTCGGCTGGGCAGCGTTCGGAAAATTGCGTAATATCTTCTCGTCCGACATACCTCAGTGTCTCAAGTCGAAAGTTTTCGACCAGTGTGTGTTACCAGTGATGACTTATGGCACTGAAACGTGGTCTCTCACTATGGGCCTTATGAGTAAGCTCAAAGTAGCCCAACGAGCTATGGAGAGGGCTATGCTCGGAGTCTCTCTGCGAGATCGAATCAGAAACGAGGAGATCCGTAGAAGAACCAAGATTACCGACATAGCCCAGCGGATTAGAAACTTGAAATGGCAGTGGGCAGGGCACATAGCACGGAGGACTGACGACCGATGGGGTCGAAAAGTTCTCGAGTGGAGGCTATGTATCGGCAAGCGCAGCGTAAGACGTCCACCCACAAGGTGGACAGACGACCTTATTAAGGCCGCGGGAACGCGCTGGATGCGAGCCGCTTCCAACCGGTCTTATTGGAGATCTATAGGGGAGGCCTATGTCCAGCAGTGGACTTCCTATGGCTGAAATGATGATGATGATGACGTGCAAACGTATGAACTTTTAAGCTTTTATAATTATATTACGGTTCCGGTTCCCCCATACCTATGACTACCTTAGTCATAGTTATGGGGGAACCGGAAACGTCTATGCGGTACCTACCTACACCCTGGGTAACGAAGAGTAAACTGTAAGAGTAAACTCGGAGTCCGGAGTCCGCCTAAAGTATGATTTATCTTGGTACTAGCTGACCCGACGAACTTCGTACCGCCATATTTTCCGCCCGCGTGGAATTCGGATCTCGTCCGGACACAAGTGACTCTCGCGCGGCCTGAACCACCGCGGCCACCCCAGTGCCGGCATGTTTGGCACTACAAGTCGGCAAACTGGGACGGACTGCGAGAATTTTTCGCTTCGTACCCGTGGAGGCAGCTTTGCTTCACTTCAGAAGATCCAAGCTCCTGTGCAACAGCAGTCGCTGACGCGATCCTAGCGGGTATGGAATGCTATATCCCTAACCGTTGGGTCGTGACAGGAGCGAGTAAGCGGCCGTGGTTTAATAAGTCCTGCAGAGAAGCGAGAACTCACAAACAATCTGCTTATAAGGCATGGGCCACGGCCCTTGCCAGCAAGGATCCGAACATCTCTGAAGTGAAGCGGAAATTGAATGCCGCCTCGAGGTCTAGTAAGAAGGCAATCGCCAGGGCTAAGTTTGAATTCATCGGCAGAATTGGTGAGCGGCTTGCGCGGTACCGATCTGGTAGTCGCGCATTTTGGTCGCTCGCCAAAGCTGCCGAGGGAAATTTCTGCCGGTCCTGCCTTCCGCCGCTGCTGAAACCCGACGGTAGTCTGGCCCATGGTGCCAAGTAGAAAGCCGATCTTTTAGGTAATCTCTTTGCATCAAACACGACTATGAACGATGGGAATGCCGAGCCACCTATTATCCCCTGGTGTGGTACTTCAATGCATGAAGTAAAAATCACGCAACGGATGGTTCGGCGGGTACTTAATTCCCTAGATGTTCGAAAGTCGAGTGGGTCGGATGGCATACCGGCGTTGGTGCTTAAGCACTGTGCTCCCGAGTTGTGCCCTGTACTTACACGACTTTTCGGGCTTTCACTCTCTGCGGGACGAGTTCTAGCTTCATGGAAGACCGCATACGTGCATCCTGTGCCCAAAAAAGGCGATAGGACAGACCCGTCCAATTACAGGCCTATTGCTATAACCTCCCTCCTCTCGAAGATGATGGAGCGTGTCATTAATACACAGCTCCTGGGATAGCTTGAAGGTAACGATCTTCTGAGCGACCGACAGTACGGCTTTCGCCACCGTCGCTCAGCCGGTCTTCTTGTGTATCTCACAAACCATTGGGCGCAAGCCATCGAGACTCGAGGTGAGGCACTGGCGGTTAGCCTCGATATAGCAAAGGCCTTTGATCGGGTCTGGCACAGAGGTCTTCTTGCAAAGCTACCATCTTATGGACTTCCCGAGGGATTATGCGTATGGATTGCCAGCTTTTTGTCCAACAGAAGTATCCAAGCCGTCGTCGTTGACGGCAGCTGCTCGGATCGCATGGACATTAACGCTGGTGTCCCACAAGGCTCCGTGTTGTCTCCAACCCTGTTTCTGCTGCATATCAATGACATGCTGTCGAATGACTCCATTCATTGCTATGCAGACGACAGTACTGGAGACGCTTGTTACACGGGCCGTGCAAATATCCCTCTGTCCGAAGTAGAGGAAAGTCACGAACAACTTGTGTCTGAAATCGAGACTACGTTGCTCAAGCTAAGCTAAGCTTGGGGTGCTCAACAGGGCGAAGTAGTACTTCAATGCGGGGCAACGACTCATCCTTTATAAGGCGCAGGTTCGGCCCCACATGGAGTACTGCTATCACCTTTTTGCTGGACCGCCAGCTTGCCAGCTTGACCCCTTCGACTCGGTACAAAGACAGGCGTTGAGGCTCGTCGGCAATCCCATACTCGCAGGCGATGTGGAACCTCTCAGTCTCAGAAGAGACTTTGCCTCACTGTGTGTGTTTTACCGTTTATACAATGGTTTGTGCTCAGAAGAACTATTTGACATGATGCCAACAGCTACATTCTATCATCGCACCTCTCGCCACAGGCAGGGAATTCATCCTCACACATTGCGTCCGGAAATGGTGCGCACTGTGCGGTTTGAAAGGCACTTCATCCCACGCACACTCAAGCTGTGGAATGAACTCCCTGCGGTGGTTTTCCCAAGCGATTACAATATGGGGTTCTTCAAGAAGGGCATTAGAAGGTTTCTTCAGGGTCGGCAGCGCGAGTGTGACGCCCCTGGTGTTGCATACGTCCATAGGCCACGGTGACCACTTCCCATCAGGTGGGCCGTGTGCTTGTCTGCCAACTAAGTGGTATAAAAAAAGACAATAAGCAAACAGCTACTATTAATATTCGTTTTTGGTATTAGTAAGGTATAGGCCCAACAATTATGAAGATTATGAAAGAAAATTAATGTTTTTGTTTAATTTTTTTATTGATTACTATTCTTATACCTTTTTGCTAATTTTACGACATACAATTACTAATTACAACTTCACGATTATTTTTATAAATGGCAATAAAGTATAATATTCTAAAAACCTGTTTCATTACGCCAGTGAAATTATGTTTTAACGAGAGCCTAAAATTCCTTACAATTATGATTTAATAAAACATAATGTGAAAGAAGCCTGTATTCAGACATAACATTATGTTTTATTTTTATCTATCGACAAAAATAGCTGTAAAAGCTATATACTTTATGATAGTTAAAACATAATTCAACGAAAAAAGGCGTAAACAGTGGTTACTCCCCGTATTTTATCATCTTTTAGAACTTCATGAAAGACGTAACCGTGAATAGTAACGGTATGAGTAAAATATGGAAACCGATAATTAGATTAACCATTATAACATTCGAGGAGTTGTCGAAAGTAAGTAAGGAAAACGGCTGTAAGTTTTTAATAATTAAATATTAATCACCCTACTAATTTCAGAAATTTTAAGTATATACAAAAAAAAAGGTTGATTTTTTTCCTATTTAATGATATTTAACATAATATTATAGGATTAAAAACAAAATAGATATACCTGTTTGAACAGTTTTTCTGCTCTCCTGTAAAGTTAGTGTTTTCATCTTACGTCTTTGTCACTCTGGGGGTGCGATATCATTCTATTTCATTTATTTCACTCAGGACAATTTGCCAGATAATCATAAAAGTGACTTAATCCAACTAATGGTCAGCACACCGGTCGTAACCCACCACTTTTATACCTTCCTGTACTACAAAGATGAAGTGAAGGACATATTGTACCATCTATTCATAGCGTTGAAAAAAGGTTACAACAACAACGAGGTGCAGGTGCAGAGGACCAAGAAGATAAAGTTCTACTTGGGGGCTCTAATGTGTTTCCAGTATGGCGGGCTGATCGAAAGAATTGTTGTTAGTCTAATCAGAGCTATTCGATACGGTGAGTAATTACACAGACAATAAATTATTATGACATAATTTTGATAAAATGGGGCTATTTAGACCAGTCGCAAGCGTCCTGCGACTGTGGGGCGCCACACCAGTCCATGCTACATTTTCTCTCTTGCCCATTGTGCCCTTCTACCTGTACTATCGAAGACCTGAGTAGGACAACGGACAATGCTGTAGCCGTGGTCAAATCGCCGGCCCCGGAGAATAAAATGGTAACCGACATTGCAATAGTTTTAGTGTTATGCCATATTTGAAGTTTACAGAGCCCAATACACACACTCAATTTTTTTCGTAATTTTTCTATGATTATTCAGAAAAATAAAAGATAATACAATATTATTCGTCATACTTTTTGAGGAGCTCATTGACGTGAATAAAATTATTACAAACTATTGCCATATTGGTTCCATTAAAAAAAATATTGTAAAAGCTACAACAATTGTATTCTCGTACAAGAAAACATCGCCATGAATTGCAATGGCGAATACCATTTTATTCCCGTTAAAAAACTTCTAAGCTCATCGGCTAACATTACTTTAGTCAACAGTTTGTATTGACACTGAATGGTGCAATATCTTGCCATACTGTTCTAGCGCACATTTTTGTATATGTTAGAGAGGGATGACACTGATGACACTATAAAATCTTCTTGCGAAACTCTAGCACGTACCGATATTAATTTATTTACGTCATCATCATCATCTGCAAATAGACGTATTCTACCGATTGCATCCGTAGCCAAGATGACCTCGGAGCTCGGGGTCCACCTTCCGGCTCTTCCTCCTTCACTTTGCACGATCTTGGGCATCCATGGTAGTGATACAATTTGCACGCATGTCATTCTCCACGACATCAAACCAGGACTTCTTGGGCCTACTCCTTATACTTGGGCCCGGTGGGGGCGCCATTGCCAGGCATTTGTTACCCACGTAGCCTGGTGGTTGCCGCAAGACGTGGCACCAGCGAAGGCGACTCTCTTGCATTTTATCCGCGATGTCACGGACGTGAAGGTTGCCGCGGATGCGAGAGTTCCTCACGCGATCTTTACACGTGACGTCAGTCATTTCTCGTCACTTGGCCCACGTGGCCGCAATCCGTGCCCTGACGTCGTAGTCGATTTCACCAGTCACATGAAGTAAAGATCCCAGGTACTTAACCTGGTCCATGCGCTCGACCAAGTCATCGCCTATGAGAACGGGTGAAAGATCTGTGGAGTTTAACGCTAAGTATTCTGTCTTCGCTACATTTCCTTCCACCCTTTCACGCGTCGTCGCACCAATCTGCTCCTGTCCGCGTCCATCAGCGCGATATCATCAGCATACATGAGCAACCACGGGGGCTGCTCATGTGAGTTTCTGATGCTGTCCGACAAAACGTCTAATATTACGCTGAATAGGTAAGGACTAAGGACGGGTCCTTGGTGTACCCCGACGGTGATGGGGAAGGCTTTCAAGTCGCCAACAGTAATCCGAACCACAGAAAATCGTAGTACATGTCTCGGATGGTGTCAATGTAAGTCTCTGGGACTCCCTTGGCCCGCAATGCCCACCAGATCATCGCGCGAGGAACACACTCGAAGGCCTTCTGCATGTCTAAGAATAGACAGTGCAAGGGCGTGTTCTTCGCCCTGTATTTCCCCGCCACAATCCTTAGGACGAACACCGGGTCCATGGTTCCGTGCCCGGGACAAAATCCGTACTGACACCCCGAGAGTGTACTTTCCTGTCGGATCCGGGAGTCGATTATCCGCTCGTAGAGCTTCATGGTGTGGGACATCACTTTTATACCGCGGTAGCTGCTAAACTACTGCACCGATCCCTTGCCTTTTAAAACTGGCGTGATGATGCTCAGCCTCCACTGGCTCGGAATCTCGCCGGTGAGGAGTACGCGGTTATAAAGATTTGCTAGAATGCTCACACCACGGGCACCCATTGCCTTCCAAGCCTCGATGGGGATTTCGTCGGGTCCGATAGCAGGCTTTCCGGTTCTTCATGCAGCGAATGGCAGTCTGGACTTCTGCAGGCGTTATCTGTGATCGTCCTTGATTCGGAGGCAGATCTGGTGTCTGCACCTCTTTATGCTGCTTATTCAGCAGCTCGTGGAAGTATGAGCGTCATCTCTCCTTCACCGCGACTTTCTCGTACAACAGATTACCCCCAGGGTCTTTAATTATTTTTATTTATTTATTTATTTAATAATTATTATTACAATTGTTTACATAAATTTAATAAATTTATCCTGTAAACCCAGATAGGGTTTGTGTAGGATAAACATGCAGCGGCACTTGGATAGACCCTGCGCCACTTTGGCCCTGGAAAGCGCCAACTTATATAATGAGCTTTTGCCCCTCAGACGATTCCAACTTGGTATATAGCGGTTGCCAGTGGTCTCGTTTGGCCCTGGCTACGGCTCTTCTGGTGGCGCGTTTTGCATCTTTGTACGCGTCGCGGTCTTCGGAAGATTTGGACGCTTGCCACTTTTTAAATTATGTGGTCTAAAGTAATGGAAGTAAGCGTTTAACATTCACAATCACAGACTCTACGCTTTAAATATGATCTTGATGTGATGACTATTCTCAACTGAATGTAGAACAGCAACAAAGACCACCAGCCAAAAGCAAGCGAGGTATGAGGCAGAAAAAACCTAACAAACCAAGTTCTAGCGCTGAATTTCAGTTGAAAGTCACGTACACCAATCCATTGCCATTAAGCCAGGCTTTGCACGACGATTTTATGAGTCTATGTAGGTCAGAATCAATCCCAGTGTTCTACCATGCCTTCTAAGAAGCTTTAACTTATGACGGAACTAATACTGAAAGCCATACGTTTATTGAAAACGGATAATAAGGAAAACTAATTTTTATTTGCCATTTTTATTAAGTTCATCTTTTGTACTTTAACATAAATAAAGTCTGATTACCATAACTTTATTTTATTTTCGTAACTAGAATAAAACTCATAAGGTTGATTAGTCTACAATGGACATCCCGTATGAACCAGAACAAAATGGTTAAGTTACTTTATTTTTCCAAATTTAGCACAGTCATACGATTGAATAGTATTGCAATAGGATATTATACTATTTAATATCTTTCTAAATAACGGGAATAAAATGGTAAGTGTACAATACCAAATCTCAATAACATTAGATATTTACTAACTTTTTTAATTGTAATTATATCAAATTTGAATAATGCAATTAAAGACTTATTAAACCATTATAAAAGCTTTAAAAATTAGCTTTAATTTGAGCCTTTATTGGATTGTCTACGTCTAATATTAGTTAAGTTATAGACAAAAAACAGTTTTTTATTTTTCCTGAAAAGTTAAGTTTTTGCGATTACCATTTTATTCTCCGGGGCCGGCGAAATATTGGACCAACAAAATGAAAAAAAAAAAATATAAGTAGCTATATAAAATTTCAATAGCCATTGACTCGACGAAGAAAAAGATATATAATTTTCTGTTCAAATCGAACTAATACCCAGTTCACATTTATTCCAGTAGCATTCCAGTTCAGCAACGCTGGAATGCTACAGAAATAATGTAATGGCTGTAATGGGAATGCTTATATTCCAATGACTAAGCCAGTGCAGTGACTGGATTGACGGTCTATTTTTTTATACCACTTAGGTCACAGACAAGCACACGGCCCACCTGATGAAAAGTGGTTACCGTGGCCTATGGACGGGTGCAACACCAGACACCAGGGCCGTCACACACGTAATGCCGACCCTGTAAGACACCCTTTGGTCTCCCCACACAAAACCTCTCCAGTGATCTCTGGCTACGCTACTTACCGCGGGAACACAACACGAGGTTATTATACCACGGTATTCTGTAGGGCGGAGGTAGGTACTTCCCCAGTCGGACTGCTCGTGGTAGCAAAAGTAAAAGCAAAAAGTAATTCACGGTTTCAGATGATGTATTTAATCCATTCGCAACTGTTTGGCCCGACGAAGACGTCAAATCTGGAGTGGGGCTTGCTTGCAGAGTAGTGAACCTTGGAATGGTCACTTGGTATACAGTAAGGATAAATGGTATCAATGTAATGATATTGCTTCTTCTGCTAGCACCTTGCTACCAATTTATAGACCTGCAAAGTTATTTTGAACAACTTCAAGATATTTTCAAAGATAACAATATAATTCAATTGGAAAAAGAAAAAAAATATGAAGATGGATTCAAACAGGGAATTCGTACACATGTCCTTACCTTGAGGTAAATAACAAAATATTGAGCACGAAGGGGTTTTCGCAAAAAAAAAAAAGAAAGTTAAGATGAATAAAAACCTACAGTTTCAACGATATCAAAGATAATAATATGATACCAAAGTAACAATGTAAGAGTACAAGAAGGTGAAATGTGAAATGTCACTGTTGGATTTGAGCATAATTTTCCCGACTGCCTAATCAGACTGGCGTATTTTCAGGTACTTGCGGCGTTGTCAGCATGTGTGCCGGAATATTTTCAGCTTACAAGTGTTGAATCTCTTTGGTGCCTTGGTCGGATTGATGCTAAGTGTTCTAGTGAGCATCAGTAGCATCATAATCACGAAATTTCTTCCAACAAATCAAGTCAAAGTCAAATCATTTATCCGCCGAACTTTTTTAGATGGCTCAAAATATCCAAATGTTACCGGGAATACCGGGGGTAAAGGGATCCTTTGCCCCCGGTATTGCCGGTTAACAAGAAGGAACATAATGTGGTCCTAGTAGTTTTCTTTTACTGCAATATTATTATACCTCTCAACAATAGTAGATATCCGCAAGTAAAAAAGGGGCAGTTATAAGATAAAAAGAGGCTGAAGGGGGCATAAATAAGAGAAGATATTATTATTGCATTTTAAATAAAATTAGATATAACAGTATTCTTGTCAAAATAAAAGGATAGTTAACCACCAAAATTTTGCCTCGAGCGACGTCGGCTATAACTACTATTATTAATTGCTATAACTTCTCGTATTTAGTGGCAGATTTACAATTCTGAGTACGAACAATTGATGACAAAATATAAACTTTACTTTATTAAATATCAAATAACCAGTTTTATTTCATTTTTCAGACTTCAAAAAGCTTCTCAGCGAAATTTTCAGCTTTATTCTTATTTTTTGTCATGCTAGTAGTTTTAGCAATTTTAACGTGGAATTCTGGAAACATTAGTTACGAGGTAACTGCATTAAGTAGTGCCTACTGTTGTAAACCTGTACTTAACTGTTTTGCAGCTCAATCTTCAAGCACTTCGAACTTACAACCAACCTGAAAGTCGTATCGGGGTCGATAGATCCCTTTCATAGACTTACTTACGGGCAAATTTACCATTTTCGGCGACAAATTTACAATTTTGCGTAACATACATTTGATGATCATGGGCTTACCCATCTTTCTTTAAGGGGTGTGGCAGAACTTAATGCGAATCCTTTTTTTATGATTCTCCCGATTTGCCTAAAATTTTTAACTTCGGGTCAGAGAGCAGGGCGGGGAAGGCGCCTCACACTGCCCCACTGGGTACGCCCATATGTAGAGTATGGCACAAGGCACATTTCTTTCCAAATAACCGCTCGCAACTTAGCAAAGTACTTTCAGTTTTTCATGCCAAGTATCTATTGTGAAAGTTGTTTAAATTGGAGATTGATTGCGCTTGGTGGAACTTGCCACACATATTGAATTAACACTTGTACTTTTCCACTTTTTTTATTTTGAACCTGACTAGTTTGAACCTAATCAAAATACTAGTCTCCGTCTCCGAGTAGTAATACTACTCTACTTAGTAATCTCATTTGCACTGTTTGCCCTTTAGGCGGAGCGTGTTGCTGATGCGATGTACGCTTCCGGTTGGCAGAACTGTTACGGAGCCTCCTCTGTGAGAGTGAGGAAGCTCGTCTTCATAGGAATGGTGACAGCACAGGTCTCTCTCACTAAACTAAACTTAAAAAATGCAAAAAAACTTTAAGTACCCTACATGTAGAACTATGAAGTACGCCTCAAAAAAGAGACAGGATCTCTTATAGGATCAGTTCGTTGTTCGTCTGCCTGTCTGAAGAAACTCAGACAAAACATACTCTTATTAGTTTTCCCATTTCTTTTCACTTCTTCTCCTTCTCTCTCTCCCTCTCTCTCTTTCTCTCTCTCTCACTCTCTCTCTCTCGCGCACACATACTCTGAAATAACGATTAAATGATCTTATTTGTTTGCAGCAACCACTGGTGTTGAAAGCGTTTGGTTGTATAGAAATGTCGTACGCTAACTTTGTGTCGGTAAGTTTTTTTATTATTATACCAATTGTTACAAGTACTTTATCTGCCGAAGGACTGATGTCCGTTGGAGCCCTGACGACCTGCGAAAGGTGGCTGGGACGGACTGGATGCGGAAGGCGGAGGATCGGCAAACGTGGCGCATATTGGGAGAGGCCTATGTCCAGCAGTGGACTGCAAAAGGCTAATTGATTGATTGATTGATTGATTGATAAGTATCTACTAAAATAAAATTTTCTAAATGTAATTGAAAACAAATCAAACTATGGGTTATACTGACGATTAGTAACCTGACTAAAACCTCAATAAGGGTAGTTTTAATTTTTGATATGAATAAGAAATTCCACTCCGTTTTCTTTTTAATTGAATTGAAGTCACGCTTTTCCAAAACGTAAAGTAAACGCATAATATGTTATACCTACACAATCTCATTTATTTAAATTTTCTTGTTTCAGATTGTAAAAACTGCTTATTCTGTTTTTTCCATCTTCTATTAAAATCACATTGTACCTACCTAATATCTAAACGTTATTTTTTTTGCAAAATCACTGTTCTTGCACCATGATAATGAATGATGAAGGTGGATTGAAGTCCAGCTAAATCCGCAGTTCGACTGGTAAAGCGGACCCAGACTCCGAGGTGAGAGCTTCGGATGTGACTGATATTAGCGCTAGGATGAAAAAGGAGAAGAATGATGAAAGTGGAGCTGTGTGCTTAATGCCACAGGCGAAAATTTAAAATGCTGGATACGTACCTCAAGAAGTGTGCAGAAGGCAAAATCACAAGAAATCTACCTATATTGCACGACTTTTCATTATTTAATTGTTTATGAGACATCAATAAAAATTTGCAATCTTATTTTCTTTTCATTAAGGCACGTGTAGAAGTGCTAGCTAGCAAGCAAGTCATTATCAGGGGCTTACCAGAAAGGATTTTCTTAAATGTGGGTTCGATTCCCGCTCAGTGCAAATATTTGTATGCATGAATATTGGTCTGGTCGTGCCTCGGAAAGCACGTTAACGTGTCGTCGTCCTCGATTGCCATACGAACATCTATGGCAGTCGTTACGGGTAGTTGTAGCCCTAAAAATTTCAATAAGTGGACTAAGTATCTGCAATGCTTCGATATCGTCATTGGATTGTGGAGTTCAGGGCAGTCGCTTCCCGGAAAAAATCGAAGTTCAGCCAAACACGCAGTGCCTTTGCACATTATAAGAAAATTTCTGGTGCTTGACAAGAAATTTCTTATAAGAAATGCAGTCGCCTTTGTTGTTATATGAGACCGTGCACATTGTAAGAAATTTTTTCTTGTGTCTGATAAGACACACGCATTTTGGCGGATCTAGACCAGAAATTTCTTACGTACGTGGGACACTCAATTACATCAAGTTTTATTTTGAGAAATTATAAAATTAACTTCGATATATAAAATATTTTTATTAAATCTTTTCTATGGAGTCTCCACCAGGCCGTTTCCTCGTGGTCATACTAGTTTGTCATACCACCAGCCTCTACACAAAGTTTCATGCGTCTGAACCAATTTTCGCACAATCATCGTACGAAAATGTTCTCGATGCAGATCCATTTTTAAATGAGACACAATGGCTCTCAAAAATTGTGGAGGGATATTCAAAATTGGAACATTGCTATTTTTACTTTTAAATATAAGCAAAGTTTTCAAAATAATTAGAAGTAGGTAACAAGTACCTTACACAAAAACTCGCAAGACGTTGTTGAACGGCCCACTCGGTACCTATTCATTCTGCGGCGGCGGCGCCTTTGTGCCCCTCCCCCGACATACTGCACCTCACTCTACACGTGCCGCTAGCGCCTGTCGGCGCGGCGGCGGCGGCTTTTGATTTTTACCCGACTACGGTGAAGCCAAAGGAGGGTTATGACTCAATGCCAAATGACTTTCAGTTTGCTAGTACAGTTTAATTTTTAAATGCAGTTTCGGTTGTTGTGAGTTGTAACTGGTGACGTCTCGATGAACTAAATAGGTAGGTATTAAAATCCTTAGGTACCTGCCTGAGAGTTACAGCTAGCATACCACGTGGGGATATAGCTTCTATAAATTGCGTATTTTGACGATGTAATGAAATCTTCAAGTAAGTACCTATTTTAACAACTCGTCAAAAGTTGTTTGGAACTTAAAGGTAGGTATGTACGTACGTAGGTCATTAAAAACTTTCTTTCGTTTCGCATTAATTCTGGTACCTACAAGCTTTGTATTATGTCCCATCGCTGATTCTCGAGTCTCGTCATATTATTATTATTATACTAGCTGTTGCCCGCGGCTCCACCCGCGTGGAATTCGGATTCCGTGCCAACTTTAGCCTAAGTTACTTCTTATTACATAAGCTATCTGCCAGAGAAAGTCACGTCCAAATGGTTCAGCCGTTCCAGAGATTAGCCGGAACAAACAGACAGACAGACAAAAATTTAAAAAATATATATTTTGGTACCTATGTGTACCGTATACAATACATTCATATGCATGTAGTAGAAACCGGTTATTTTAATATTACAAACAGACACTCCAATTTTATTTGTGTAGATTTAAAGTTCCCGTCTATGATACATATATACCTAGATAGGTATGCAATCAAAAAAAGACGCTGTCGTCTGTCTATTTTGTACCTACCTAGGTAAGTATATGATTGTGTATCCTCCGTCAAATTATGGTTAGGTACATACTAATGAATGAAGTAAAGAAATAAGAAATTACCTAAGTAGGTACTTCGTTCTGTACCTACATTACGAGGTTAAGTTATACCTATTGGCTAGGAGCAATATTGGCTGAGAGAAAGTAAAAATCAATTTTCTTTCTTTCTTTCTAAGCAATATTGGCTGGGTCAGGTTTTGGATGGGTGACCGTTCTTTGCATTACGACGTTAAGCAACATTGGGTAAGTGCCCGCTTGATGGCAATAGGCTCGCTCCTATTACGTGGTACCGAAAATAATTTGATGGAATGTGCTGTTAATACACCTCTGCTTACCCCTTCGGGAATTTACAGCACTCCTGTAAAACCCCTAAGTATAATAATATGTATGTATGTATAATATATTTTTTGTTACAAACATGTTTTATCATTCTATACAGAATGATAAACAAAACATGTTTGCAACAAACAGAAATGTTTGTAACAAACATAAATGTTTGTGGCTACGTAAGAAATTTCTGGTGTACGTAAGAAATTTCTTGTCGATAATTTCTTACAGTGTGCAAGGTGTTCTCTTCATTAGACACGAAATATTTCTTGTCTGGCGTACGTATCTTATAATGTGCAAAAGGCCGCGAAAATGCTGACCCGGACATGCCCGGACTCCGAAGTGCACGGATGCAACCGGCAGGCTTATTAGCTAACTCGCGATAGCAAAGCGATAGCAAAATTTGCGCGGTAATCGCACAAAAACGACAAATTGGTATTACGTATCACATTTGACAGAAAGCGATCAGCGAAAAAGGCGCGATAAGAAAAGTCATCGCGATCACTCAAAAGGTTTTACTAACCTAACCTAACCTAACCTAACCTTTTTTAATAGCCGCCATTGTGAAAATAATAAATACAGAAATTTTCATTGTAAAAAACCAGTGGTAAATCAAGAAACACATATAAATTAGTCTTAGAAACAAAACTATCGCTATTTTTCAGTTCCGCAGCATATAATTGTTAAGGTGATCTGATCGCAAATCCTTACGTAATACCAATTTTTTTGACGTATCGCGATCCATCGCGCAGTGATCTCGTTCTTACTGCTCATCGCTCGCTCGCTGGTCGCGAAAAGTTAGCTAATAAGCCTGCGGAATAAAACTATGATGAAGACATGCCCAGGCATTTTGACGTTCATGACACGACTGTCAAAACGTCAAAATACGACGACTCCAATTCCGTATATTGATCAATCTATTCTATTCTATTCTACAAACGTATTGTATTGTCACTTGTCTAGAGGAGCAAGTTCCACCTCACTGAACATTCATTGATTAAATTAATGATTATACCTACTGAAAAAAAGCGAGAAATTCAGCGAGAAATCACCTTGACACTTGACGGTCCGTAGACCAATGGACCATCCAGTGTTGTTTTTTATACCACTTAGGTCGCAGACAAGCACACGGCCCCCCTGATAGAAATTGGTTGCCGTAGCCTATAGACGAGTGCAACACCAAGGGAGTCACACACGCGCTACTGATCCTTTAAGAACAGAGAGATTCTGTGCCGTCAGCGCAGAAGATAAGTAGGATGTACCTTCCCTCAAATAATGTTCGAAGTATCTAATAATTATGCTTTAGTAGAAAATTACAAAATAAATGTAAGTAGGTATCTATCCATCCATGGCTCTATACGGGTGCCCCGTATGGGCGGATAACCTGAAGGCCAGGCACGCGGACAAGCTGCATGAACCGCAGCGGACAGTGGCCATCAGGGTCATCAGGGGGTACCGCACGATATCCTTCGAAGCAGCGAGTCTCCTTGCCGGATCGCTACCATGGATCCTGGAAGCGAGAACCCTTTCGGCGCTATATCGGTTCCGAAAGGAGGCGCGGGAGCGGGGACATGATCCTGAGCCTGAAGAAATTCGGGCCGTGAAATCCCGGCTCCACAGGGACATGGTAGCGGAGTGGGAGCTGCGACTTGGGCGACCACGCGCAGGGCACGCCGTAGTAGCGGCGGTAAGACCCATCATGGGGGAGTGGCTAGAGAGGTCACACGGCGGCCTCTCGTTCTGGCTGACGCAGATAATCACCAGTCATGGGTGTTTCGGGCGGTATCTGCATCGGATTGCGCAGAAAGAGCCAACGTCCGAGTGCCATCACTGCGACGCGAGTGAGGACTCGGCGCTGCACACGCTCACCGAGTGTCCGGCGTGGGAGACGCCGAGACGGGAGCTGGTGGCGACCTTGGGAGTGAGAGTTCTCACGCTCGCTACTTTGCTCGCAGCGATGGTTCGCTGCGCGGATGCGTGGGCCGCCGGCGCCTCCTTCTGCGAGCAAATAATGCTCGTGAAATGGGAGGCGGAGCGGGAGCGAAGGAGAATCGCAGACCTTGCGGCCCGCGAAGAGCGTAGGAGAATCGCTAACCGCGCGGCCCGTAACGAGCGACGGCAACTCGGGCGTCGGAGGTCGCAGAACGACCTCCGTCCCCCATGAGCGCGGGCCTGGGGGTGACGGGTGGAACCGCCTGTCACCCTAGCAGAAGCAGGCCACGGCGGCGGTGCGCATTGCGTGCCTCCCCATACCCGGGGGCGAGTTGGGGACTCTACGGTCCCCATATCGGGAGAGGGCCAGATCGAGAGATATGGCCCTGGGTCGGCCGGGGTGCGAGGGATATGGCTACAACAATCTCACCTCCGGCAACTGACGGCCCACAGTCGGCGTGCGTTTTAGTCGGTTCGAGTCCGACATAACCTCCTCCTCCGGCTCCGGCGGGGGAGGTATCCGAGGGGATTTTTCGCACGATAAAAAAAAAAAAAAAAAGTAGGTATCTATCCAATTCATGTACAAAGAGATATTACCTACTTACCTAAACATGACTTTATAGACTTTCTTCTGCATAAGTAGGTATAATAAGTTATAACCTAAGTGAATAATTACAATTACTTAATCAAACATACCTAACGAAATGGGAAGGCCACCCTTTTAGTGAGAACTAAACATTATGCCTGCAGCTGCTACATTTTAGTGATGGGACATTACAAAAGACCGAAGTTGGTTTAGTTTATTACCTATTAAATTGCTATAATTTGGGTAGACTGTTTCAGTTCGCTTATTCAAGCCCTAAAGAAGCTTTCACTCTGCCTCTGTGGCATAGCGGTAGTGAACGAGGCTGCTACGCAGGAGGCGCGGGTTCGATCCCCGCTCAGTGCAAATATTTGTATGCATGAATATAAATATTTGCATTGGTCTGGGTGTTTCTATGTATAATATGTATGTATTTACAAAAAAAAAGTATCTAAGAATGTATATCCGCATTCTAGATTCCATAACACAAGCTAATTAAGCTTACCATGGGTCTAGATAGCGTTGTGTAGAATGTTGTAGAATATTTATTATTATTTATTATATTATTATTATTTTTTTCTAATTATTTCGATGTGAGGGTTGTTCCATTTATTGTGTTGATTATTAACAGTATGTGCTTACCTGAAAGTGCTAGATCAGCAACGCAATGAAAAATTAACTAATTTAAAGTAAAAAAAAAATAACTGACTATCGATTTATTCAGGAAATTCAAGAACTAAAATGAAAAGTCCGTGAAGTTGAAAAATGGAAAGACTATTAAATTGTATCGGGAATGTATATTGCAGAAGACCTCGCACGTCGTAACATCTCTATTGCGCATAAAATAATAGATAAGTAGTAATCATAATAACTAGTTATTAATAATGTAACGAAGTTGCAATAGAGTTATTAGTACTTATTAGATATAAGTGAACATTTTTAAATCCACAGTGGCCATCAACGAACGAAATATGGAAAAGAAAAAGAAAGAATCTTTAACAACCGAATGGAAAAAAATTCACAATTTAATAAATACAATTTTATATATATGCGGTTTTAAAAATATATGGATTTCAAATCTAAACTTGCCTGATAATTTCGTGAAAATATACGACAAAATTTTGATTGTGGGTCATCCTTTCCTTATATTGTCAATGATTACGTTCTTCATTGCCGTTTTTAAGGAGAATAATTTGACGCCATTGCAATCATCTGACCTAACGCATATTAGTATCAGTTTACCGGTCGTATACCATAATTTTTACACCTTTCTATACTATAAGGCTGAAGTGAGAAGTATACTGCACGATTTGTTTGTAGTTTTGAAAGTAAATCATGACAGCGAAGTACAGTTCCAAAGGATCAAAAGGATGAAGGTCTATTTAGCTATTATCATGAGTATCCCTTGTATTGGATTACTGCAAAGGACTGGTCTTTGCATATTCAAAACCATTGCTTACGGTGAGTAGGTAATCACAATCACGCAAATAGGTTAATCACGTAAATCCAGATTTCCTAACAGTTCAATGGACGGTTAAGATTCGACATTATTATGTACTAGCAGTTGCCCGCGGCTCTGTTCGCGTGGATTTCGATTATCGCGACCAAACATAGCCTATGTCCAGTATGTCCTTTCCCAAGGTCTAATCTATCTTTGTACCAAATTGGTTTTCAGGAGGCGTATTTTATCCTTTACCAATAATTTGGCCAGATCAGGACGACCAATCGGCAGCTGGATACGCGGCCAGGGTATTAAATTATATACTGGTCTGGTGGTTTATTTCGAGGTTAAACGGTGTTAATGGATTAATTTTGCTTCTTCTTCTGTCAAGTTCCCACCAATTTGAGGACTTACAAACTTATTTCCAAAATCTTGGAGAGATTTTCAAAGATAGCAATATAAGTCAAGGGGAAAAAGAAAAAAGATACGAGGACGGATTTAAAAAGGGTATTCAAGTGCATGTTCTTACTTTGCGGTGAGTGACAAGATGATTCGGTAAATATGTTAAGCTATCCTGCAATCAATTCATATAATTCAGGGCAGGTATTTACAGGTCCCTCGGCATTACAATTACATATTTGGTTGTCTAAAACACAAAATTCCGTAAAAAGCACTGTTAAATTTATGCGTATGTAAAGTCTATGGATATATAAATGTTTATCTGAAATCTTTCCAGGTGCATGCAACGTTGTCAGCATGTCTGCCGGATGATATTCAGCATCCAGTTGGTACAGCTGTTTGGTGGCTTGATTACCATAATGATACCTGTTATAGTGAGCGCTTTGCTTACCTTATAATTTGTTGTTAAGTAACTAGTGATTGATTGATTTAAAAAGGGTAGAACCTAAATCGTTGGGACCAAAATCTTGAAAGTCGATATTTTATGCTTTAAGCACACACTTTGCTTCAGAAGAATATCTTTAATAAGTAATATAAAATTCTATTTTTTCAGGCATCTTCGAGTCTGGTACTAAAGGTATCTTCTGGATTGATATTTTTATTTATGTTGGCAAATTTAGCAGTTTTAATGTGCAGTTCTGGAAACATCACTATTGAGGCAAGTGAATGTATGATGATAAAAGTATAGTTATAATTGTCTCTGTTTTGTTTTTTGAATTCAGTGTACCTAACTATTTTTATTAAAAAATTATAGTTACTAAGAGTTTTATTGTAACAATTTTCTTAACATTTTTTATTGACGCTTTGGTTGTTTGCCCTTTAGGCGGAGCGTGTTGCTGATGCGATGTACACCTCTGGTTGGCAGAACTGTTACGGGGCCTCCTCCGTGAGGGTGAGGAAGCTCGTCTTCATAGGAATGGTGAATGCACAGGTAAGCTGCAGGCTACCTGCACAGTAATAGTCTCGTCCTTCAGTCAACAGATATACCGGGTGATCTTATTGACGGCTTATCTTCATCATCCTAGCGTTAACCCCAGTAGCATCCGAAGCTTTTACCTCGGAGTCTGGGGTCCGCTTTACCAGTCTAACTGCGGATTTGGCTGAACTTCGATATTCGGACTCCGAGGCATGACCAGACCAATGCAAATACCCATATTCATGCATACAAATATTTGCACTGAGCGGAGATCGAACTCGCGCCTCCTGCGTAACGGCCGCGTTGATTATTGCCACGCCCGCGCCACCGGGAGTTGATGGGCGAGAAATATTTTTAGATTGTCACGTTCTACGTGATAACAAAAATAACAAAGTTGGTCATGAAAAAGTAAAATGAAGGACTTTAGTAACAACTAGCGGACCCCGCGAACTTGGTACCGCCTAACATTCAATTCTTTTTTTTTTGCTTTCCGTAAGAACCTTCCTCGTACTTCAAGGAATATTCTAAAAAAATAATTAGCGAAATCGGTCCAGCCGTTTTCGAGATTTGCGCTTAGCAAACCATTTAGGGATAAATATAAAAATGAATCCCTAAATGTTATGGACCTTCTGATTCGGAGGGAATCTCGAGAACAGCTTTACCGATTTCACTAATTCTTTTTTTGATTTTTTTGAATTGAAGAATTGACTGTTATCTAGGCGGTACGAACATAGTAGAAGAAGTTCGCGGGGTCAGCTAGATAAAGATATAAATGAATGATGAAGGAGTAAAAGTCACGAGCTTAGCTTGCAACCATCAGGGCTATTGGTTATCTTTCTCGAAGCCGATGAATAATGGACCTGGGATGGACACTGACCTGCAATGAGACCGGTTTAATACAATCAGGATTGGTGCTCCAGCGCTTGGATAGTTGGATGAAGAAAAGAGATCTTTTCTTTTTTCTGTCTTCTCCGACTAAAATATAGCCATTAAAAGTATGTTACCTGTTTCCAGCAACCATTGGTGTTCAAAGCGTTTGGTTTTATGGAGATGTCGTACCAAAACTTTGTGACCGTAAGCATGCAACACTGTTTTATATTCATTAAGCTCAAATTAAAATCATTCCGGTGGAGTAGAATAGGGCCACCCCATAGTCCATGATTAAGTGCCCGCTTGACGACAATAGGCTCACCCCCTATTACGTGGGACAGAATGTCATAGTTGGTGAAATGTGGGTGTTGAGACACCTCTGCTTACCCCTTCTTGGAATTACAGGTGTGCGTATATATGCATCGCGGCCGGGGTGCGAGGGATATGTCTACGACTACCTCATCTCCGGCAACCGACGGCCCACAGATGGCGTGCGTTTTAGTCGGTTCAAGTCCGATATAACCTCCTCCACCAGCTCCGGCAGAGGGGTACCCTGGGGATTTTTCGCACGATAAAAAAAAAGTATGCAATAAGATTCAAGACGATTTTCATCCAGCACGCGATGATCCATGATGACCCATTATCATCGTCATTGTAAGGTTTACAACAGGTACGATTGCTCATGGGTCGATGCAAAATGTTGTCGGTTTTTTAGCACACAGGAATCATGATATAGAAATGAACTGTGTAGGTACTATACGCAATGCCGATGGATAATCTGTTCTTTGCCGATGGCTTTGTCTTTTTATCCGACATTGATGCGATTAAACAAGAAAATATCAAGGATTTTTTCCTTTTCCCTAAAATGTATTGTTTTCTTAGACCACGGCTATCCCTGATATTTTCTTGTCTAATACTTTTAAAGCGTCATATTTCGATAGTTAGGTTTCAGTTCTTCAAGGCCAAAAGCCATCGCAGTTTCTGGACAATATTATCTGGTCTGAATTCATTGTAATTGCTATTAGTCTCAAGCTGATGCTGTACCGACATTACAGTTTTGCATTCAATTTAACTAATTCTTCTTGTTTCAGATTGTCAAAACCTCCTATTCTATATTTTCTGTCTTCTTTTCATCATCATCATCATAAAGATTAAAAAAACGCCTTTGATACAAGTGCACTGACTGCACTGGTTTATGGATTACCTACTTCGTTCACAATTTACCAACAGATATTTTATTACTTTCCACCGAAAGGTATTTTATTACTTTTCACCGAAAGGCATTTTATTACTTTTCACCGAAAGGCATTTTATTACTTTTCACCAAAAAGTATTTTATTACTTTTTGACTTAACACCTGGCCTATTCGTATAGTTAAAGTTTTTGCCCACCTAAGTCACCATTTAATGCAGTGCTCTGCACCGAAATAATAATTATTAAAGTAAGCCGGGATCCTTCTGGGAAGTACTCCAGATGATAACGACAATGATCAGACCAGTCTGAGTCTGGGTGTTGAGTGAAGAAAAAAGACCACAAGGAGTACTCGTTTAATATACTTTGCACAAAAATTAATTGGAAAAACATAAATAAAATGTTACAATCTTTCCGTTTTTTAATTGCAACTCGTTCCTCTGCCGCACAGTCCCGGGTGGGCAAAATTGTGGTATCCTTGTCCTTACTAATATTATAAATGTGTAAGTAACTCTGTCTGTCTGTCTGTCTCGCTTTCACGCCCAAACCACTGAACCGATTTTGATGAAATTTGGTATAGGGGTAGATAAGATCTTGAAAAAGGACATAGGCTATATTTGGTCGCGATAACCGACATTTACGCGGGCGGAGCCGCGGGCAAAAGCTAGTCCTATATAAAAAATAGACCTATTGTGTACATCGTTTTAATGCAGTTCAGCAGTCAGTCAATTATCAAACTTCCCAAATCGAATCTTCTTTCCGCCAGCGAGCTGCGAGTCCAAAGATTACCTGGGGCCCGGGAACTGCCTCCTACTTTTCCTTTCTACGACTTGGTTTGGTTGATTTTACGGTCGCGTCTTTTTGACTGCCGTTGTACTTTGTCGTACCAACAATCAGTGCAGATGCCAACTTGCAGATGGAGTGGGGTTGGACTTCGAATATCTTTATAAGTGCCCATATACCTTAATTTAACTGCCCCCCTAGACAAGTGGCAATTCGTTCGTAGAATAAAATGATGAATGCATGAAATTGCCACTTACGAGTATTTTAACATTTATGACAGTGGTCTACGTATGTCATTCCCATACATTAGCCAATCTATTCTATTCTACTAACGCATTGTCACTTGTCTAGAGGGAATGAGCCATGTAGGTAAAGTCCCCTTCTTGCATTGCCAGTATTGCCACCTGTAGAAGAAGCAGAAGTGGCTTTACCTGTGGCTGGAACTAATTAAAAATAAAACTGTTAAATGAAAGAACTTTATTTATTGTTAGATATCACGATAGCGTATTATAATATAATAGTTGTGCGAACGAAAGCGAACAGCGTTTCCATTTGTGAAGAAGATCTGTGAAGATTTGTGATGAAGACTCCCCATAGACAAGTGCAATAGACTGACTTCGCCAACTGGACGTCGACATATGAGGACTCGAGCAAAAGTCATACGACATGATGATGATGATGATGATGATGATGATGATAATGATGATGATGATGATGATGGTGGTGGTGATGATGATGATCATGATGGTGGAGGTGGTGATGATGATGATGATGATAAAGTGTGCTTTTAACTGCTTTTTAAAAGAAGATGGAAAATACACTATAAGACGTTTTGACCACCTGAAACAAGAAAAAGTAAATTAAATACAAATGGTAACCAGGTCAGCCTCCTGTCTCAGGATGCGTGAGCATTGTAAACACATTGAGACCCTTTGTGCCTCGGATGCATGTTAAGCCGTTAGTAACATCATATCCTATAAGTATTATTTCCCAATGTCTAATCTACTGTACCAAATTTCATCAAAATCAGTTGTGTGGTTTAAGTGCGAAAGCGTAACAGATAGTTATATTATGTAGACAGACAGTTACTTTCGCATATAAAATATTTGTAGATATGGATTTAGATTTTACTTAAGGATTTTCGTACGTTTTGAACTTTGATGACGATTTTTATCTTATTTTTTATACTGTTGATTGATGGCACTTAGCACGTGGAACTTGTTGTTACACATATATTGATAACACACTTGTACTTTTCCACGATATTTATTATTGACCTAACCGGTTTCGCCTTACGGCATTCTCAAAGGTGAACATTTCAATCATTGTTAAAGACCAACAAATGTAAACCTTTGAGAAAGCCGTAAGGTGAAACCGGTTAGCTCAATAATAAATATCGTGGAAAAGTACAAGTGTGTTATCAATATATTTTAATCTTATGCCCAATGTAAATCAAATAAAATAGTGTAGTTACCGTCACAAAGTTTTGGTACGACATCTCCATAAAACCAAACGCTGTCAACACCAATGGTTGCTGGAAACAGGTAAAACACACTTTTAATGGTGAAGCGCACAGAAAGAACTTTCTTTATCAATAATAATATTTAGAAGGTATGGTTATTTACCTGTGCATTCACCATTCCTAAGAAGACGAGCTTCCTCACCCTCACAGAGGAGGCTCCGCCACAGTTCTGCCAACCGGAGGCGTACATCGCACCAGCAACACGCTCCGCCTAAAGGGCAAACCACTATAGAGCACTTTAACTACCACCACCACAGAAAATATGAAATATGATTAGTGTACCTAGTCTGGGTCCGGGTGGGGATATTCACTTGAAAGAAAAAAAGGAACGAGTACATCAACTCCCCTAGACAAGTGATATTCGCTTGAAAAAAAAAAGGAACGAGTACATCAACTCCCCTAGACAAGTGGCAATTCATTGACCGGTGGAATGGAATGACGAACGTTTTTGACATACCTACCACGGGGAGTCCCCCTATTCCATCTATCCCTAGTAGCCCTACTAGCTTGTCCCTACCGGTAGTGATACATGGAATTTTTTTCCAAGTATCCCTACCGGTAGGGATACTTTTCCACCTATCTCCACTAGAAAGATAAATGCTCCAGCTACCGGTAGGGAATTTAACGGCTATGTTCCAGCTTATAAAATCTAAAGTTAAACAATTCACCAATCAATATTGGGATCCAGCGTCAGCGTAGGTAATGGTCGATTTTGAAGCAGCTATAAAATTAAGCAGCTATTCTTCTTTTTAGGGGCAATTTCAACTGATCCCATCCTCTCCCTTCGCATTCAGAACTACTCGTGCTGGCCTGTGGTGCCACGCACATACAATCAATCAATCACTACTGCAGTCCACTGCTGGACATAGGCCTCTCCCAATGTGCGCCACGTTTGCCGGTCCTCCGCCTTCCGCACATACGGTGGAATCTATTCCGTCTCCATTCCCCATTCTCTATCCGTTCTTAACGGTTTGAGGCTTCCTTCCTCTGCCGCATGATAAAGAGCTGGAATGCTCTGCCCGCGCACGTGTTTCTCTCTTCCTACGGTCCCGGGTCCTTCAAGCAGGGCGTGAAAAAGCATCTATCAAGGCCGTCAAGTTAGGGACCATTTTAAGGCCAATAGCATCAGAAATGGTAGTCCGTATCTGGACTGCACCTCATCTTTTTACCATCTATCAGGGTGCAGTCAATTGACGGACCCAATATAAAAAATAAAACACGTTGACAACTGTCCTATACGTCGAATCATGTACATAACAGTATGTAGGCTTATTTAGGTGGTAGGTAATCATAATTATACTTACCTCAATAGTGATGTTTCCAGAACTGCACATTAAGACTGCTAAATTAGCCAAAATATATAACGATACTACCCCAGAAGATATTTTCATTATGTAACTTGAAGACGACTGAAAAATAGATGATATTATTTCCTTGAATCCTTACTTCAAAAAGAAATAATTTGGTCTACCAGTCTACTAGTAGAATAGAGTATTCTCTAATTCTCTAATAGACACTAGTTGTACCTATGATAAGAAGGTGGCAAATTAGTACCTACGTATTACCAGAGTACCTATCTCTATTTAGGTTCAATCGGATTTATTCTGATTCCATTTATGGTCGAAACTAGAACCTGACGGCTCAATCCGAGACGAGGCAATGAGATTAGACGAGAGAACATAAATCTAGTAGCTTTTCTAAGCGAATGTACGGGCCAGCCGTTACACCTGCCGAAGACCCGACCTGGCTCTGGCGCAGGTTTGCCTTTCAGGATTGAGAGTTCAAATTCCGGAGAGAGTTGTCAACTGACGTACTCTTTTTGCCAGTAGCGGGCCCGCTTCACATCGTAAATTACCCCCTTGGGATCAAGTTCCTAAAGATCTCTCAGTGTAGGCTTACAACATAAAAATTCAACTGTCAAAACTTCAAGATTGTAGCCCCGAGGACTGCGTTGATGAATCAGTCACGTCACGACATTTTATTATAAGAATGTAGGTACTTATGTTGGTAGGTAGGAAAGCAATGTGCTCACTATAACAGGTATCATTATGGCGACCAAGGAACCGTACAGCTGCAACAGCTGCATGCTGAATATCATCCGGCAGACATGCTGACAACGCCGCATGCACCTGGAAAGATTTCTGATCAACATTTGTATCCATACTTAGTAGACTTCATGCATAAATTAAATACTTAGTGCTTTCCACGCTCTTTACGTGATTTTAGACAGTACCTAACCAAATGTATGTTGTATCCTGAACGATATGAATTGATTGTAGGATAGCTTAAAATGGAGACCGCGCGTAGGAAAACGGAAGGTGGGACATCCCAGCCAGGTGGACCGACGACCTGCGAAAGGTGGCTGGGACGGACTGGATGCGGAAGGCGGAGGATCGGCAAACGTGGCGTACATTGGGAGAGGCCTATGTCCAGCAATGGACTGCAGTAGGCTAATTGATTGATAGCTTAAAATAAGTATCTACATTAGGTAATTGAAAGTTGCGAATCATCTTGTCACTCACCGCAAAGTAAGAACATGCACATGAATACCCTTTTTGAAGTCATCTTCGTATCTTTTTTCTTTTTCCACTTGACTTATGTTGCTATCTTTGAAAATCTCTCCAAGATTTTGGAAATAAGTTTGCAAATCTTCAAATTGGTGGCAATATGATAGTAGAAGAAGCAAAATTAATGCATTTACACCGTTTAATCGTAACATATTCCACCACATCAGTATATAGTTTAATGCTCTGCCAACATATGCAACTGCAGAATGGTCTTCGTCATTGGGCCAAAATAATGGTAAAGGAAAAAATACGCCACCTGAAAAACATGAGCGTATTGCAAAAACTCCTGCAGAAGAAGTGTTGTCTTAAGGTGCTTCTAAACGGGCAATGTTTTACTGCAATTAGTGGCTGTAACACTGTGGCCCGGCAACATTGCAACTATTGCAAGCAATACTGGCCGGTATTGCAAGCAATACCGGCCAGTATTGCAATAATGTCCCGGCAATATAGCCAAACATGTTTTATGTTGCCACATATGGCCGATGTTGCTGCGATGGGTTGCCGGACGATCGCTAAGCGGTCGATTTTACTGCAATATTGCTCGGCCAGTTCTATTGTTGTTTCAGTCGCTCTCTTCGTTATTGCACAGTCTATCCTTTTCTATGCGAATTGTTAAATAATTTACTATCAAGGCTTATTTCTAGACTTAAATTATCTAAAGTTTCACGCCTATTTAAGTAAGGTCGAATCCACAATCTCTTCTTTTTCTGTTTATTTTTTTAATAAAACAATTAAGCTGCTGCAACAAGTGTGATTTCGTCAGCCATTGTTGCCGGTTTGTGTAGCCCGTTTATGAAACTGCATCAAGAGCCATACTATTGCAGATATATTTGCAACACATTGCCCAGCCATTGATTGTTCGGCCATCAGTTGCAATGAAATATTTTTGAGATTGCCGGGCAATCAGTTGCCAATAGTGCAGCTACATATTGCAGAAGAACATGGCCCGTTTAGAAGGGCACTTAGAATAATTAAAAAATAGAAAGAATAACGGTCAGTTAGGTCAGTAGTCGAAGTTTGGCCGTCCATTGAAATAATAGACAATATCGGTTGGTGGTCTGTGCTAATATTCGTATGCATGAATATGGGTATTTGCATTGGTCTGATCGTGCCTCGGAGAGCACGTTAAGCCGTCGTCGGTCCCGATTACTATACGAACACCTATGGCAGTCGTTACAGTTGGAACCATAATAAGTCCAACAACTGTTAAGTAGAAGATCTTTATTTATTGATATTGACATAGCGTACCTAATGTTGTGTTAAGAAAGCGAATAGTTTAAAACGTTTCAATGTTTCGAAACCGCCCAATATCACCATTGAATTGTGAAGGTCAGATGGCAGTAGCTTCACAGAAAATATCCAAGTCCAGCCAAATCCGCTTCCGCAGTTGGACTGGTAAAGCGGACCCCAGACTCCGAGGTGAAAGTGTGGTGAAAGCTTCGAATGCGACTTGGATTAACGCTAGGCTGATGGTCTGTGCTAAAAGTAGGTACCTGGGGTGCGAGGGAAATGCCTCATTGGACCACCCTTCGGCGTATATGAGACCCGAGGTGAAAGGTATGCGGAAGACAATAATCGGTTCGAGTCGGACATAAATAAATAAATAAATAAATATTCTACAACATTCTACACAACGCTATCTAGACCCATGGTAAGCTTAATTAGCTTGTGTTATGGAATCTAGAATGCGGATATACATACTTAAATACTTTTTTTTTTGTAAATACATACATATTATACATAGAAACACCCAGACCAATGCAAATATTTATATTCATGCATACAAATATTGGCACTGAGCGGGGATCGAACCCGCGCCTCCTGCGTAGCAGCCGCGTTCACTACCGCTACGCCACAGAGGCAGTCAACAGTCAGTCAGGACATAACCGCCCCACTAGCCGACCTTGGGGTTATCAGTGTGGATTACCACATCTAATCTAGATACGTATGTGCCCCATAAGGTACTTACCATAAACAATGGTTTTGACAATGCAAACAGCTGTTCTTTGTAGCATCCCAATACACGGGAGCATCATAATAATCGCAATGTACGCCTTCATCTTCTTGATTCTTCGCAATTGAACGTCCTTATCATTAAGATTTACTTTCAAAACTACAAACAAATCGTGCAGTATATCTCTCACTTCATCCTTATAGTATAGAAAGATATAAAAATTATGATATACGATCGGAAAATTGATAACAATATATGTTAGGTCAGCTGTTTGCAATGGCGTCAAATTATTCTGCTTAAAAACTGTAATGTAGTACATAATCATTGAAAATATTAGTGAAGGATGAGACAGAATCAAAACTTTGTCGTAAATTTTTATAAATTTATCAGACAGGTTTAAATCTGTAATCCACATATTTTTATAACCAGATATATAAAAAATTGTATTCATTTGGTTGAGAAAATTTTTCCATTCGGTTGCACATTCTTTGTTTTTCTTTTCCATGTTTAGACCCAGCATTGAACATAGTCAGAGAATAAATGAATTGAAAATTAACTATAATAGTCTACTCAAGTAGGTAATGATTTAATGTCGAATTCGAATAGGGTGGTGGCACCAATTATCGGCCATGTCAACATTTTTTGACCTTTGATTGATTGTAATTTTTTTGTTAATAGCATTTTCTTTCTTGCAATGCCTTTTTTGGATAAAGGGATACTGAAACTCCATTACTACATTCGCAAAATTACCAATTGTTTGTTACTTTTGATAATATAGATGTTTTTTCTGTGTATGTCGATTTCCCTTAATATCGGCCTCTAACACCCTAATGTCTGCCGTCTGTGACCCTAAATATATCGTCATACCATTTCCAACGTGAATTTAGGTCAATAAAATTAACTACCTAAGTAAAAAATTATAACGTTTTATATTCCAATTCAGGTATAAATCTCTTTTTTTACTTAACTCTTTTCTATCATTAATTAGTCTAATTTACATCTCAGCCTTAAAAATTACAGTAATTTTTCTTATTATAAACTAAAGATCACAATTATTCAACATTTTTAAGACAAATAAGACCTCCAAAAGATATTATTAAATAAAGTCAACAGAAAACTTAACTTTCCTTATAGGATCTTCAATTAATTAATTATTATATTATATAATTTAATTAAAAATTAAATGCATTAAACAGTGATGGCAAGTAAAATCTACTTTAGCCACATCAATACCTATAATTTCGCCCACGATGAACTGTGCACTTTAAGTGGAACCATTTGGGGCACATGTCGCATTTAATATTTTTGTTTTCATCTATTTCGACATCACTAATTATTAATTAGTTCTTCAAAGCCACAACAAAGAATTTTCTCCATTTCTTCTTGAGAAGGTAAATCAGTGAGGTCAGTTACGCTGTCCTTTAATATTCTCTTCTTCTATTCTAATACTTTTCTTCTTCTATCTTCTACTTTGGTTTTCTTTGGCTGGTTTATGTTTCATAATCTCTTTTCCAGTTTTTTCTTCGTCTCTATGTCTATTCTTCCATGAAGTCTGTCTTATAAAGTGGTACTTGGAATGCCGTATTGTCGAGATGCTTCGCTGATGCTCATATTTTGATTTGTGACGGCATTTACTGCACCTCTTATTCAACTACGGTCATATTGCAAACGTTTTTCATTTTGTTAGACCGACATGATTATGGCATAAGATAACCTGTTATACCTGTTGACTACTAAAATTAAAATACCTAAGTATTTGTTCATTTTGCACCACGTCCTTGTTTATTGTAAAGTTCGAGGGTTGTAGGAAAGTAAGTACCCAATTCAAACTAAGTTGGCCGTTATTACGCATCGATTCCCTAGATATCGGCCGTAGCTGGCAAAAAAGTTTTTAGGCGGCTGATGTCAGGATTTGGTGATCAAACTGAGCTGTTATTTCATTTTCAACCTTATTAATGTTACTGCTAATATATAAAATAACTAAACATAGTTTAGCGTTTTCATGCATTTCCTCAATATCGGCCGGGCGGCCGATATTGAGATTTATCAAAAATAAAGATCCCTAACCTCGACCCCACGATTATATAATAAAAAATACAAACAAATTTAAAAACCCACTACCTAAACGGTACTTCGACTGTTTTTCTTTATTATAAAACTAGCTGACCCGGCGAACTTTGTACCGCCATATTTTCTGATCCCGTTCTTGCTGCATATCTTTAAATTTATTAGTGTTTCTTTACAATATTATGCATGTATTATACATAATAATATAAACGTTCCTCTTGAATAGAGAGGAACGTTTAATCACGTTCAGTGGTATCTATTAAAAAAAGCCGCTTCAAAATCCGTTGCGTAGTTTTGAAGATTTAAGCATACATAGGGACGGACAGACAGCGACTTTGTTTTATAATATGTAGTGAAGTGATGATGATGATAATATAAAATACCATAGGTATGTTTAATTCCATTCAAATACTTATCAACGGAGTGCGGAAATGCCAACAAACGACACAGGTCGGTATCAGCGCGTGCTCTATTGCCACCTGAACGTTCAAATGTGGAGGTACCCGCACCAAAATATGGGACGTTATGCGTATGGATATAGAGTCGGTTTTGCATAAAAACTATTATAATTTTTGGGCTATTTTCATAGTTATACTCCTTTTTTCGAAAAGGCCGATAATAGGGGGGAGGCCGATACTAGGAGACTTCACCCTAATTTTCGTCTTTTATAATATCCAAAATGTAACAGTTGTAGATACCTACCTATAATTTGAAAGGGTAAAAAGGGTTGTCTTTTCATTATGAAATTATTTTAATTATGATTGATTAATTAAGTCATGATTTGATTCCATTTGGAATAATTTGGATAAATAATTTTATAATAACTGAAGAGAGACATTACAGTTTACGTAAGTAATAAGTATAAACTAGTACCTATATCTTTGTACGTGAATAGGATTATTAGGTACATTTGTAATTTTCAACTAAAATTGCCTGTAATCGCTTCGAAAATTATTTTATAACTAGGTGGTATGATTGGGTTGGTGTTTTGTTGATTAGGTACCTAGTTACCTAGTATGTCTAGGGTATAATTGAATTTTTGGTTAGCCTTCTATTAGAATCTCCTAAACTACTTATTAAGTATGGTAGGTAGACAGAGATACTAAAATCAATCAATCAATTAGCCTATTGCAGTCCACTGCTGGACATAGGCCTCTCCCATTGTGTGCCACGTCTGCCGATCCTCCGCCTTCCGCATCCAGTCTGCCCCAGCCACCTGTCGTCATTCCTGGCTAGGGGGCGTCCCACCGTCCGTTTTCCTTATCGCGGTCTCCACTCCAGGACTCGTCTGCTCCAACGGCTATCAGTGCTTCAACAGATGTGGCCAGCCTACTGCCACACACTGATACTAAAGTCGGTACTGAAAACTTCTTCTATTCTTCTAGGTAGTCTCAGTTAGGTAGGTAACTAAGCCATCCTTTCCTGCAAGCATCTGCACCCAAAGCACGGGGGTGGTGCCCTAGTATGAATAATGACACTTATGAATATAATTAAATAAAATAAAAACCACTGACTGACCACTTTTGAATAACGATTTCAAACGAACAGATAGGTAATTACGAAATAAAACTGTTAAGTAGAAGATCTTTATTTATTAATATTGATAACAGCGTAATGTCGTGCTAAGAAAGCGAATTGAATACTTAGTTTAAAACGTTTCAATTAGTGAAGATGATAAAATACATAGCTGTAGAAGTCTCCTCACCTCAGTATACCACAGAGAAAACCGAGTAGGACGATTTCACAATCTGCAATAGGAAATATCACATTGAGACACACATCAAGACACCTAAGATCAATCAAAGAACCAAACTAAGTTATCATGTTTAGATAACATTTAAAAACTTATAATAAAATTAATGTAGGCACAGTGGACGGCTTTATTGCTCTAAGCTAAATTCTTTTCGCTAGTTTTGGATGGTTCGAAGGAGAGAGATAATATATTGAACTGTTGTGATACTTACGGACACATAAGACTGATAAGAGAGTGGTATAATACCGAACCCGGTCAAAACCACCGGCTGCTGCAAAACATAACACAGCTAATTACAATTTTTCTTAATTCTTTATTGCACACATACCTACATACCTATACAGAGATCATACACAATGAAAATTACAAGAAATATGTACAAAGGCGAGCTTAACTCAATATGAGTTCTTTTCCAGCAAACCTGTCAGTACCAGAGAGAAATAGTGATGCTAATGAAGAGAATGAATTGTAATAATTATTGAATTAATTATGTACCTATTGAATCCACAAAGTAATTAAAAAATCACAAAATTAATTTTAATACCTGTGCTCGCACCATGGAAATGACGATAAGTTTCCTGACGCGCTTCGAAGAGTCAGAGTGGCAGTTCTCCCATCCCGAACAGAACATAGTGGTCGGTAATTTCTCTGCCTAAAAAACATAAAGGTAAATAGCCCTCAGTCCACTAGAATCCATCACCACGATTTACCAGTTGAGTACATAACACTTTGGGGTCCAATGTGATCTGATCATTGGCCTGGTCTAGTGGATCCTGTAAGCGGTTTTAGGATCCACAGTTTGCTCTACTAGTGGATCGATCGATATATCATTTGGCCCCATATATCAGTGCCAATCCAATTGCTGATTGACGAACTCAGTCTCGGGCACAGGGCTTCCTCTCAGAGTTAGAGACTCAGGTGGCAGTCACTCCGGTATAATCAAAGTGGACCAAATCACGGAAGGCAGGAGAGTGAATCCAGGGCTCCAAAATGCAAGTTTAGGATATAACCATGATTAGGGCGCGGATGATGATGAATTTGGGGATTAAAGTATCCTGGAACATTTACCTCGACTGTGATGTCTCCAGCATTCCACATGAACAATCCAGTGCTGAACAAAATGCTTGCAGCTGCCACAACTATCGCTATGGCGTTTGTTGGGTTGCGGTCAGAGTTCTGCAAAGTTTACACTATCTATGTGTACATGATAGTTTTTACCATTGATTTACAACAACTAAACACACCTAGATATTACTTGAATATCCTAACCTTCGCTGAGAAAATCGAAAATAGAAAATAATGGGGGAAAAAACAAGATGTGACTGTGCTGTGTCACTGCCGTGTTTTATATGAGGTAAAATTTTTGGGTAGCAAAATGTCATTGCCTTTTTCTGACAATACTTACCACCATTTGGAACATCAATAATATAAGTAGACTAATGTTGAATATTATCTGGCCGCTGAACACCTCACTGCAAATAGTCTGGATCTGCTGAGTGCAGCTGAAACGTAACATGAGAAATTGCCTCAAAATGAACTTTTAAAATAATTAGTATGATAACTTTTCCTATGAATGTTCAGCTGATGGTTCTAATTCGAATGGCACCCAGTAGATGAGTATTTCGGCTATCCAGGACAGGTACTAGTAGCTCAGTTGGTCAGAGTACTCCCCCTGAAAAGGGACTTGTCACCATTTGAAATTCCGCCTTGTTTTTAGCTTTCGGATTTAAATTTATAGGTTCCATACACCCATTTCATACATTTTTAACGATAAAAACTCAATTATTTGAATTAAGTATTCTACTAATTTAATTGATTTTCTATATACTTAAGTGAGTCAGCATGCATCTTGATTCCAGCCTTAAAGGCAACTTCGTAGGCTTCCTCTCTCATCTTATGTGTGCGCCCACTATCTTCGGTAAACGTTTCATTGAGACTCCAGAAGTAACTGTTCAAGTTCTTGAACTGATGACTCATCGCCGTGATGAGGCAGATGACCAGAGTGTACACAGAGAAGATGCGGGTGAGGTGGATCAACCAGAACACATGGTATATAACTCGAATGATGTTACTTGTGGTAGAATTATCTTTTATGTCAGGAATTACTGTGATTATGGCGTTAAATGTATCACCTGAAATAAAAATACATGATACCCCGTTTGATTATTATTACCAAGTATTATTTTGAATTCTAAAAGGTCCCAATATTAAGTAGGTAATTTTTTTTTTTTTTTTTTTTTTTTTTTCAAAAGTAAAAAAAGTAAAAATTCAAAAGTATCTAACCAGTCCGAATCGTTCGCAAACAAGCCTCCAGCAACAAAAAGAATACTGACATGCCACAATTTAGCACAAGAGCTGTACTAAAGAACTTTGATTTCTTTACCATCTTCTTCTCTACCTCCAAATCATTGTACGTCTCTTTTAGCCCTATTCCTAGTTTATAAAAAACAGCCCTTATTTCCGGTTCCTGTTGAGTCATGCGAATTCTAAAGAAAGTTACGATAAAATGGCTTATAGAGAAGAAAAATATGTCTGAGGCCTGTTTCTCTGTTAGATTACTCTGAGTGAAAAATGCACCTAGCTCGGAGATCAATAATATACCGGTGAAAATGTTACCGACAGTGTTTATTCGTTGGTAAATTTTGTAAAAACTTTTGGAAAAATCCAAGTCTTCTACCCAATAATTAGGTAGACCAAAGATGAATAGAAATTTGTTCAATTGAATCATGAATTTAGTGGTTTTCGTACGCTTGTATTGCCTGGAACCCTCCATAGTTATTTATGATTTTTGTGAACGTATTCTTACTATTCGATTCTCGACTCTGTTTTATTTCGTCGTGAAATTAAGTAACGACGTTTCTACCATTATATTCCATTCCAAACTCATACACGCAAATACTTTTCTTGTAGATATTTAACCGAACCAAATAGGAGACTAAGAAATTTAACTTTGAGTTCTTCCTTCAGTAAATGTTGAAGACTGTTATACTACTTAGATAGCTTAGCAATTTATCTAAAATTGCTAAGCTATCTAAGCAGTATGTACTATGTTAGTTTTACCATCGTTAACGTTAATTACTTTAATACTGCACATTTGCAATTTAATGCAGGGCCGTATTAACTGGCACCAATGAAATTTGAATGTTTGAAAAAAAAAAATTTTGAATGCCAGACGCTCAGGCCAGACGGTAGCCAGACAGTCGTAGCCGAAAATGTGATCGCAGTTCGCACCTTAAAAGGTTCAGTCTCAGGCTGATATCTTATACTGTTTTGTGAATATTCAAGGTTTAATAAAAGGAAATGAACAAGAACAAAATATACTCTGTTTTGATATTTAAAAAAAAAAATTATCTCCTGCGCGGGTTTTTCAATATGTAATAATCTGCTACGAGAGAATTTGCTACGAGAAAACCTACGCAGGAGACTGATCGTAATGACACAGGTAATGATCATCAATCACCATGGTAGGTACCTACATGACGGCGAGGGGTCCCTAACCGATTCTTGCCAGCTTGCCTGCGATAGGAGGCCTTCGTAGATATGTTTATTACTCTAATAAACAATATCTGAAATTGACGTTCTGTAAGAGGTAAGATTTTTTTCCACCGGCTTTCTTTTCGAAAATTTTCACCCTTCGTCACTGCTACATTTGTTTGTAGGGGTTGGTTTCTTGTGCCCAAAGTTCTTGGTGGTGTCCTATATAATCCTGTAAAAGGATCATTTTAAAAGGACGCGTCTAAAATTTCATTTTGCCAGCTTATTGCAAATGACAAATATAATAACTAGTTTTTAATAACTGGCATATAAACGTATCGAGAGAACGGGGCATTGCGATTGGCTGCCCCCTTAGACAAGTGGCAATTCGTTGCTCGGCGTATGATGAAATAGAATGACTAATATATGGGATTTGACGTATATGACAGGCGTCAACGAATGTCAAAAACGTCAAATCCTATACATTTGTCATTCTATTCCATCATACGCCGAGCAACGAATTGCCACTTGTCTAGAGGGGCAGTAGGCAGGCGGCCAATCGCAATGCTCCGTTCTCGTTTACGTTACCTACGAATTCGAATATTTTTCGCGCTCGGGGCTTATAACGATACGGCCCTGCCTAGACTGGATAACTATAAATACTTACGCACAAGGACATTTTAAACTGTACCGATTTAAAATAATTTCTGTCATTTGTATTGTACGATTAATTACCTTTAACTCTTGCCTAATTGCCTATTAAACGTCAATTAGACTGGATTCCACCGAAAGGGTTAAAGTAAAATGAGCTAACTAACATGCTAGTTTTACTCAACCCCAAAATAGCCCGGATGTATAATAGGAAAAGAGTCACTATGAGTGGCGAGGGTGTCCCTATAACACGATTCCTGCCGGCTTCCTCCACAAAAAGAATCCGTGGTAGAATTTCATACAAAATTGCTATGGTTGTTCTATAGGGGGAAGATTTTCACCCTTCGTCACTGGTGGCTATGAGTTTTTATGGTCAGGTTCCTTTGTCACAAGCTTTATCTGGACATCTTGCCACCTTTCGAAACGTGTCCCTTCGCCCAGCATACTCACCATGGAATCTTGATATTTCATGAATGCCAAAAAATAGTTCTGAAATAGTTTTAAATAGTTGCGAAAGGAAAAAAATAGTTCTCTTATACTTACGAAATTACAGCCATAGTTCTATGAGTATGCTGGGCGAAGGTTTCGTCCAGCATACTCACCTCCGTTTGGGGAATCTGTGTACGCTTCAAACATAATTCATACTTCAAAAAATAGTTCATAAATAGTTCATAATGGTGTCCAAAAAGAAAAAATAGTGGTCTAATAACTCCGGAGTTATAGGCTTTTTTCACTGAGTATGCTGGGCGTAGGTTCTACGCCCAGCATACTCACCTCACTGCGCAAATACCGAACGAGCTATAGGTACAATTTATGTCTCAAAAAATAGTTCTTGAAATAGTTGTCAATATCAGTCTAATTTTCGCGTGACTTTTGACCTAGAAAACCATTAAATTTGGTTGTAAACTTCTACATACTAACGTTAAATGAGGTACAGTCGTCCACACATGTTTTTATAATATAAAAATATTAAACATTCTAATGGTGGGCGTTGTGATTGGGAATAATATTGTGGTATTATCTCACATTCAAAAACAGTCGAAAAAATTAGCATTTAGCTAGTAAGTATATATTTTTTAATAATAATAAAATAAATGAAACTGTAACCGTAAATAAATCCTATTACTTCATTGCTTGTAGGGTTTTGAATCTTATTTCAGTGACTTTAGAATTCATTTTACTTTATTTCGTCAAACGATGCCGCGGCAGGCCGCGACGTGCCACCTTCCGTTTGACTGCCTCTTTGTCGGTAGTGAAGGCGGCCGCTAAGCTGGAGGCGCGGGTTCGATTCCTGCTCAGTGCAAATATTTGTATGCATGAATATGAATATTTGCATTGGTCTGGTTTCTATCCTACTAATATTATAAACGTGAAAGTTTGTAAGTATGTGAGGATGTTTGTTACTCTTTCACGTAAAAACTACTGAATGGATGTTGATGAAACTTTACGATAATATAGCTTGTACATCAGAATAACGTATTGGCTATATTAAGCGATGAATGGGATCAGAATTTCACGCGGGTGGAGCCGCGGGCAACAGCCGCTGTATAATATGTATATATTTACAAAAAAAAATTGTATCAAGTATGTTTATAGGCTTTCTAGAACCCATAACACAAGCTATTTAAGCTATACTTACTTTCGGTCTGGATAGCGTTGTGTAGATTGTCGTATAATATACACCGTGGTTAAACAACTGAACCAATTTTCATCAAACAGCTAAGAACACTCCCAACTAATTCACCTTTAAAACAAAAAAAAAACAAAATCGGTTCGGGAGCTACGATGTACACAGACATACACACAGATACGTCAAACTTCCGTCCGTTTTTGCATCGGGGGTTAAAAAATTGTTATAGTACAAAATGTACCTAAGCTATTAGAAAGTTTTGTATCCGACTGTACTAAAATCGAATGTATGTAGAAGTTTACAACCAAATTTAATGGTTTTCTAGGTCAAAATTCAAGCGAAAATTAGACTGATATTAACAACTATTTCAAGAACTATTTTTTGAGACATAAATTGTACCTATAGCTCGTTCGGTATTTGCGCAGTAAGGTGAGTATGCTGGGCGTAGAACCTACGCCCAGCATACTCAGTGAACAAAGCCTATAACTCCGGAGTTATTAGAGCACTATTTTTTCTTTTTGGACACCATTATGAACTATTTATGAACTATTTTTTGAAGTATAAATTATGTTTGAAGCGTACGCAGATTCCCCAAACGGAGGTGAGTATGCTGGACGAAACCTTCGCCCAGCATACTCATAGAACTATGGCTGTAATTTCGTAAGTATAAGAGAACTATTTTTTTCCTTTCGCAACTATTTAAAACTATTTCAGAACTATTTTTTGGCATTCATGAAATATCAAGATTCCGTGGTGAGTATGCTGGGCGAAGGGACACTTTCGAAACTGGCTATAGGTCAATATAGAAGCAATAAGCTTGAGGTTCTGAGAGTCACTTTGTGACCTACAGGAAAGCATCGAGCTTGCTGTATTGAGATTCACGCTTGTAAATCCCCGAACGGCTTACCCCTTGGCGGTATAACAGAGGTGTATTATCAATATTATCATACACATTTCACCAACTGTAGGTAATTTTCGGTCTCACATACGAGTATGACGTAATAGGCGAGCCTATCGCCGCACTTTGCCATGCGGGCTGTATGTTTAGGTACTGTTGGATCTCCAGCCCTGTCCCTTAGTTACCTTCTGCGACATCACGGGAAGAGAATGGGGTGGCCCTATTCTACTCTATCGAGGATTCAATAAAAGAAACTGAAAAAATAGCTATAATTTTTATTTGTTTTTCTGAAGTAGACAGACAGTATGTTGTTTCGGTCCATATTACTCATATCAGTCCATTTAAATTGTAGAAATGTGTGCTAATAGAAGATGGAGAATATAGTATAGGATGCTTTGACAATCTGAAACAAGAAAATTAAGTAATTTAACTATGATATAAACTAACTACGTAAATACTTACGTAGTTTGACAGAGTTATTGGCGAAAAGTGGCGAGGGTAATTTTCAAAAAGGAAGCTACTGAAAATAAACCGAGAGGATGCCGACAGGAATCGGACTTAAAAGGACCCTTAGCTACTGCTAGGCTAGTCTCTACTTACCGACACAAAGTTAGCGTACGACATTTCTATAAAACCAAACACTTTCAACTCCAGTGGTTGCTGCAAACAAACAAGAGTATTTAATTGGTAACCTAAGTAAGTCAGTTTGAGGGTGAATTTCAGTGTGGAACCTACCTGTGCTGTCACCATTCCTATGAAGACGAGCTTCCTCACCCTCACAGAGGAGGCCCTGTAGCAGTTCTGCCAACCGGAGGCGTACATCGCATCTGAAACACGCTGCGCCTACGCGCAAAACTTTTTTGAGATTATGTACATACATAGGTACATAATCTCTATGTGTAACAAGGACTTTATTATATTGGTTACAAGGGAAGTTAAGTTACACCGTACTGAACAGGGTATACGCGACAATGATTGTTTGCTATCGTAGCGCAACGTCAACCGTCTGCTCTCACTGCGCGGCACCGACTGTCCCGTCCTTCGATCGACGCGGCGCGTCGCACGCGCCATAAGTACCTTTTAGGACTGGCGTATTCTGGTAGCCGTGATGTCCGAATAAGCATCGCTTGCCATAAGTACATGTTTAGGAGTGGTGTAGCTAGTAGACGTGATGTCGGGTTACATACTCCCCCTCTAGTTCGGACAAGGCGCCCTCGCGTTCGGACTAGCACTCGATTAGCCTACGTGGCCGACCGCGTCTGCGCTTCTCCCTAACGGGTGGGTCTACGGCGCTGCCTACGTACTCACCTTTCGTGATGCCTTCCACTATGTATATCGTGGGGCTCGCCACCTCCTTAACCCGGTAAGGGCCGTCCCTTCTAGGTGCGAACTTGGCGGGCTGGCTGGGAGCCACAGCCACATCGTTAGCGCCTCGCGTCTCCAATAGGGCTAGGTCACTTACCTTACAATCAGAAGGGGTTCGTCTCCCTTCGTCCCCGTATCTCTTCTTGACACGCTGGGCCCTTTCATGGACCTTCCCAGCGTCATGGAAGTCAGCAAATACCCTTCCCCTTTCACGTACAGGGACCACGAGGCAGGCGGAATCGACGTCACCTACCTCGGGCGAGCACCTGTACGGTACTCCGTCGGATATCAAACATCCACGGTTGGACCGGTTTCTCCCCCTGATGGGGTCGTCGGGGCCCTCCCCCTGCATTGGAACTGCTCCGAGACAGTAACCACTACTGTCGATCTTCGGAGGGGAATGCCTGGTTTCGTCAGTGCGCTGCAGCTTCTCTATCTCAACGCCTAGTAGCTCCATCTTACCTCGCGACATCCGGTACGATGGGGAAGCGGTCTGCTCCTGCTTCTCATCGACTCGAATGCGTTGGGTAGCGCACGGCGTTGGGGGTCTCGCTGCGGCGAAGCGCTCGGCCTTCGACACTGCAAGCTGGTTCAGCTGCGTTCTCTGACCGGGTGACAGCTTGAAGCCCTCGTTCTGCCTTAACTTGAGACTGACGGTACTAATTCGCATCAGCTCTGCGTTGTCGGTGGCTTCAAGACTGTAAGACTGCACAAAGGGGAATTTCTCCTTTGGTAAATCATTAAAAGACCAACAACCCTGTTGGAGGTCGAGTAGTATACCTGCTTTCGCTATGAATTCCTGTCCGAGTAGCGTTCTGTTGCCGGCGTCCGGTAACACCAAAAAGCTTACGGGGATAACTCGACCCTGTATAGTAACGGTGGTGTCACCTATTAAGGTTTCACGTGACTGACGCGTGCCGTCCGCCAGGCCTATGGAGCGACGCACTTCGGTAAAACTTACCCCATTGTCGGTTAAAATCTTGTAGAGTCCGGGACTCGCAAGGCTCTCGGTGGCGCCGGTGTCAAGCACGGCGACACCAGTTCGAGATGCTACTTGAATCATCACTGTGGGTCGCGTCACATCTGGATCGTTGGTGACGGCACTTTGTAAACTTACCTTATTAGTTGCGGAGGCGTCCTTACACGTCGGGCATTTAGACCGTATCACACCTTCCCGTCCGCAGCCATAGCAAGCCAGTGGCACCTTGTTGTCCGTTGTACTATCACTACTTTTTGACTTAACCTTACATTCATCTATCGTATGACCAAACCGTCTACAAAAAGCGCAGCGCGGCCTTACACGTTTCTGTGTAGAGTCGCGATCGTTGTTTACATTTTCGGGTTTAGCTACAACTTTGCTATCGGCGATCGCAGGGTTGACACTGCGACGCATTGTATTATTCGCGGCATTAGGGGGAGCAGTATTAGTATTTGATCGACTCACCTCACCCAGCGACTCCTCTACATACCTCGCTCGTGAAAGCAGACCGTCGACACTATCAACACTATCTCTTGACACTCTTTCCCTAACCTTATGATCTAAGAGTCCGTATACAATGTCTAGCTGCACTATCTCCGGTAGATCATACGGTAATCGCGAGAGGTTTGCGCGCACTCGCGATATGTACGAATCGGCACTTTCGTCACTCTGTTCTCGGGCGAAGATCTCACGGAAGATCCGGTGCGCGGGGCGGGGTGCGCCGTACATGAAACGCAGCCGCCGTAATGCTTCGTCCCAGGTCTTCGTGGAATTTTTCACACCGTGCCACCACACGGCGGCTTCTCCAGTCAGCAGCATCGGTAGCCCCCGTAGTGCGTGCTCGTCGCTGACGTTCGCACATTCCTTATACACCTGTGTGCTTTCGAGGAACGTTTCTAGCACATCGGCGCTCCGGGTGGCCCCGTCGAATCGGGCCGTGCATCTGGTGAAGTTGCTCGTCGGTCCGGCACATTCGGCGAACGTGGGCGTCGGCGTCGGTGTCGCGACACCTCGCATCACGTTGGTCAGGAGCCTCGTAAGTTGATCTTCCGTCATGGTGATCGTGCCCCTGTCGGCCGCCATCGGCGTCGTCGCGTGGTTTGCCTCGGGTTCGTCGGTTGTCGTCGGCGTCGGTGTGGCGGCGTTCTGCGCCGCGTGAGCGTGACGACCAGTCTCGCTACTGCAACCGGCGGCGACGTGATCGTCGGCGCTAACCACGTACCTTATCTCGCTGTTGGCTCCGTTGTTTGCTGTCGGCGTCGCGGCGTGCAGCGCCGCGTGAGCGTGACCTTCAGTCTCGCTACTGCAACCGGCATTGTCGTGGTCGTCGGCGGTTTGTTGGCGTGTCCTTGGCATGTCTGTCGTCTATGCCTACGCTCGTTCTCGATCCGACTCGCACTCAAAACGCGGGAACTGTCCACGGATGTACGCAGGTAGGTAAATGCGGCGCGTCGGTGCCGCCTTTTAGTATCTACTTGAGTACGGGCCACTAGTTGGGCGCAATTTGTAACAAGGACTTTATTATATTGGTTACAAGGGAAGTTAAGTTACACCGTACTGAACAGGGTATAGGGTGAAGTCTCCTAGTATCGGCCACGTCCTAATATCGGCCTTTTCGAAAAAATGGATTATAACTATGAAAATAACCCTAAAATTATGATCGTTTTTATGCAAAAAGCGACTCTATATCCATACGAATAACATCCCATATTTTGGTGCGGGTACCTCCACATTTGAACGTTCAGGTGGCAATAGAGCACGCGCAGGTACCGACTTGTGTCGTTTGTTGGCATTTCCGAGTCAAATCCCAGAGTCGATGCACTCCGTTGATAAGTATTTGAATGGAATTAAACATACCTATGGTATTTTATATTATTTTATAATAAAGAAAAACAGTCGAAGTACCGTTTACGTAGTGTGTTTTTAAATTTATTTGTACTTTTAATGAAATAATCGGGGGGTCGAGATTAGGGATCTTTATTTTGGATAAATCTCAATATCGACCACCTGGTCGATATTGGGGAAATGCATGGAAACACTAAACTATAGGTTTAGCTATTTTATATATTGGCAGTAACATTAATAAGGTTAAAAATGAAATAACAGCTCTGTTTGATGACTAGATCCTAACATCGGCCGCCTAAAAACTTTTTTTGCCAGCTACGGCCGATATTTAGAGAATCGATGCGTAATAACGGCCACTTTATTTTGTATAGGGTACTTACTTTCCTACAACCTTCGAACTTTACAATAAACAGGGACGTGGTGAAAAATGAACAAATACTTAGGTATTTTAATTTTAGTCAACAGGTAGGTATGCCATAATGATGTCTCAACAAAAAGAGAAAGGTTTCAAACCTATGGTTATATGACCATAGGTTCTATGACCCCTACAGGTTCTATGACCCCTATAGGTTATATGACCCCTATAGGTTCTATAACCCCTATAGGTTCTATGACCCCTATAGGTTCTATGACCCCTATAGGTTCTCTGACCCCTATAGGGTCTATGACCCCTATAGGTTCTATGATCCCTATAGTTTCTATGACCGTAGTAGAATAAGAGATAGAGTAAATGCCGTTCAAAGAAGAACAATGCTTCGATGTTACCATTGGGCTTGTGGAGGATAGATGGAAGACGTTTCGCGGAAAATACCGAGGTCTAGCCATATCCGCAGTTAAGACTGGCAAAGCGGACCCCAGAATCCGAGGTGTAAGCTTCGATTGCGACTGGGAATTAATGATAGGATGAAGTAGAAGAAGAGTAAAATTTCAACAATACGAAATTTTCAGGATCACTTTACAAGACAGACTTCCTAAAAGAATAGATATAGAGAGGAAGAGAAATCTGGACAATAGAATATAAAACATAAACCAGTCAAATAAAATAAAACTAGTAGATAGAAGAAGAAGAGTATTAAAATAGAAGAAGAGAATATTAACGGACAGCGTAACTAACCTCATGATTTACCTTTTTAAGAAGAAAAGGTGAAAATTCTTTATGGTGGCTGTGAAGTAAAACTAATTAGTGATGTCGAAGAAGATGAAGCCAAAAATATTAAATGTGACTTATGTATACAAATAGTTCCACTTAAAGTGGCGAAATTATATTGATGTGGCTAAAGAAAATTTTACTTGCCGTCACTGTTTAGTGCATTTAAATTGAAAAACCTTTAAAGAAAGTCAAGTTTTCTGTTGACTTTATTAAAAAATATTTTTTCTTATAATAATATATTTTGGAAATCTTCATTTGTCTTAAATTTTTTTAATCATTGTGATCATTAGTTTATAATAACAGCAATTACTGTAATTTTCAAGGCTGAGATATAAAGAAAAGACAAATTAATGATAGATAAGCGTTAAAAAAAATAATTTGAACCTGAATTGGAATATAAAACGTTATATTTTTTTACTTTACTTAGTTTTATTGACCTAAATTCACGTTGGAAAAGGTATGACGATATTAGGGTCACAGGCGGCAGAAATTAGGGTGTTAGAGGCCGATATTAAGGGAAATCGACAAACCCGGAAAAAAACATCTATATTTTCAAAAATAACAAAGAATTGGTAATTTTACGAATGTAGTAATGGAGTTTCAGTATCCCTCTACCCGAAAAAGGCATCGCAGGAAAGCAAATGCTATAAACCAAAAAATTACAATCAATCAAAGGTCAAAAAATGTTGACATGGCCGATATTTGGTGCCACCACCCTACGCGACAATGATTGTTTGCTATCGTAGCGCAACGTCGACCGTCTGCTCTCACTGCGCGACACCGACTGTTTGACTGTCCCGTCCTTCGATCGACGCGGCGCGTCGCACGCGCCATAAGTACCTTTTAGGACTGGCGTATTCTGGTAGCCGTGATGTCCGAATAAGCATCGCTTGCCATAAGTACATGTTTAGGAGTGGTGTAGCTAGTAGACGTGATGTCGGGTTACATATGTATATAAAAATTAATGCCACTTTTCGAAGTTATTTTATAACTTAAGAACGGCTGAACCGATTTGGCTAATTTTAGTCTTGAAATATTCGTGGGTTTCCAGGGAAGGTTTAAAGGATGAGAAAATAGGTGCAGCAGGAACGGGAAAAATGTGGCGGTACGAAGTTCGCCGGGACAGCTAGTATAACATATAAACTCACGCCTGTAAATCCCCGAAGGGGTAGGCAGAGGTGTATTACCACCCACATTTCGCCACCTTTTCGGTCCCACATAATATGGGGTGAGCCTATTGTCGTCAAACGGGCACATGGTCATGGGTTGTATGTTTACTGTCAGATGAAGAACAGCCCAATCCCATAGTCGCCTTCAACGATACCCACAGAAAGACATGGGGGGTCCTATTCTATCCCACCGGGACCAACACTCACCCGGACAAATTATACTCAGACCAGTGTAAATATAAATATTCAGAGTAGAACCCGCGACCTCTGACACTTTATCATCGCCACAGCGGTGAAAACAGCACTGATACATTTACCTCGATAGTAATATTCCCAGCATTCAACATCAGAATCGCCAAAGATCCCATCATGACAAATAGCACGAGCAAAGCCGAAAATTTCACAGAAAAACTTTTAGAAGCCTGAAAAAATAACAACATTAGGTATTTGATAAGAGAAAAGAACTCTATTACCTACTCTAGCGGTTGTGTCGAGTGACGTAAAGTATTCTCTATCTTGGCAATAATACGGCGATGATGGGATGATAATAAACACTTTGGATGATATGGCGTATCAATGGCATAGTATAAATATCAATGGTCTCACCGTCAGGGTTGCCGAATACCTTGCAAAGTAGAGAAATAAGAGCTCTGAAGATTTGGCACTGAGGTGAAAGCCTCGGATAATGATAATGACATTATGATCTGATTGATTTGTGCCATTTTTTACATGTAGAAACGTCCTAGAGCTTCACCACACCCTAGGTAACGGTGAGATGGAATATACCGAAATCAAAAGGTTTCGACCACCTGAGTTGCCGGGGAATCAAATGCAGTCTTATCGAAAGACACCTTGTTTTGATATCACGGGGTGTTCGTTACAATTTGTTCCATATAAGGCGTGAATTTATACAGAAGAGGTATAAGGTGTGGTACAGTACAGACGCCTGTGCTCCAAATCGTTTCACAAAATGTACAAAAGCCTGTAATTTAAGAAACATCGCTAAGTTTCTTGAATTTCACATAAGGTGTGAAATCGCCATGGCATGCCTCACGCCTTTGTCTTTGAGAAATGAAGAGAAGAAAAAATATCGCTAAGTACTGCGGATGCTCACTATTACAGTTGGCATTAATCCGACCATGGCACCAAAGAGCTTCAACGCCTGGATGCTGAATATCATCCGGCAGACATGTTGACAACGCCGCAAGTACCTGGAAACACGTCAGTTTCATTAGTCGAGGACTCGAATCTCGTCTTGAATCCATCTAAATCGTATCTAACCGTAACTCTTTCGTATTCCGTTCAAACTGTAAACCCAGCATTGCTCTAGCATGGCAGCCATGCCATACAAAAGAGGTGTCTACTATGAGATAACATTAAAGAGACCATCACTTCCCATCCTATAATTTTTATAGCAGAGTGAATTTATGCTGGTTCTTTGAGCGCTAACTTGGGGATGACGGGTGCGACAGTGCGACTACCTGTCACTCATTCACTCCCGTGGCACGACTCTCGCACCCCCTGCCCTCCCTTTCATGGGTTTGTGGACATGCGCATGTGAACACCGTGCTTCCCACACTCCCATCTTAAAGCCGTAGACGTCCCAGGGTCAGTCGGGGTGCGAGGGTTAGTAATTGAGACCCGAGACGGGGTACGGTTTAAGTCAGTCTGAGTCCGACATCAAACATTGCAGCTTACCCTACTGAGACTGTAACAAACTTTATACCTACTCGTAGTCATCTTGTTACTTACCTCAAGGTAAGGGCATGTGTACGAATTCCCTGTTTGAATCCATCTTCAAACCTTTTTTCTTTTTCCAATTGACTTATAGTCTTATCTTTGAAAATATCTTGAAGTTGTTCAAAATAACTCTGCAGGTCTATAAATTGGTAGCAAGGTGCTAGCAGTAGAAGCAATATCATTACATTGACACCATTTAACCTTACGGTATGCCAAGCTATCAGTCCAAGATTTACTAGTCTGCAAGCAAGTCCTACTCCAGATTTGACGTCCCCGTCAGGCCAAACAGTCGCGAATGGACTAAATACATCATCTGAAGCCAATGAACATTATTTTAATTTAAAATTCGTAATTGAAACACTGTTTCTTCTTATCTCTAACGAAGTTATGTATAGAACAGAACTAAAACATGGAAGCTCGCAACTTTGTAGGCCAACAAATCACTTGCGAGCAACCTGCAACTGTAAGAGGCTTAGTGTGAAAACGAACCGCATGCAAAAGTCACGTAGGAAGCCGTCCGTCCTTTGGTACCGCATGCGGGTATCGGCAATGCAGCTACCCACCAGTGCATAAGGCCTCTAACCCTGTAGGTATATCACGAATCATCCAATGTCCCTATTAGATAAAATTTTATGTATATTTTGAAGAATTACGATTATAACGGAACTGTGTAGGTAGGTTTATCGCTCTCCAAAACCATCCATCTCTTACTCCTGGAGGTGTATAGATATAGAGTATTATACCTACTATAATATTGTGCTACTGGTGGGTACTCTTGTGGGTGACGCTTGCACTTAAAGTGAGTCAAAGTGCCCCAAGAGTCGAATGGGCTCATTGTGCTCGTTGCCAGCATTTTTCATCCTAGCGTTAATCTCAGTGGCATCCGAAGCTTTTACCTCGGAGTCTGGGGTCCACTCCGAAGCGACTGCCATCTGATCTTCACAACCCAATGGCGATATCGACGCATTGTAGGTAGACCAGTTGTTGGACTTTTTAAGACTCCAACTACCCGTAACGTAACGACGGCCATATATTTTCGTATCGGCGGGACGGCGCGATCGAACCCGCTCCTCCTGCATAGCAGGGCCGGTCGCAGCTTGAAGGTTTGAGGGGGAGGGGGGGGGGGGGGGTCACTTCGGAAATTCCTTAAGAAATTTAACCCCCCCTCCCCTCGTACTGGGACTTTTCAATATGAAGTGCATGGTTTGGAGGGGGGGAGGGTCATGTCCCCTGTTACCCCCCAACCCTCGGACCGCGCCTGCTGCATAGCGGCCGCGTTCACTGCCGCCACGCCACGGGGTATCGCAAACTGTTGCCGATATGTGATGTGCATCAATAAAATGTACCTACCGTAAATAGAACTCTTGCGAACAGGAGATCTTGACCATAGTATAAATAGAGTCTTGACCTCCTATAGTTCAGTGGTGCATATCAATAGTCATGTCTGTGGCATTACTCACCGGACCGAATAGCTCTGATTAGACTAGCAACAATTCTTTCGATCAGCCCGCCATACTGGAAACACATTAGAGCCCCCAAGTAGAACTTCATCTTCTTGGTCCTCTGCACCTGCACCTCGTTGTTGTTGTAACCTTTCTTCAACACTATGAATAGATGGTACAATATGTCCTTCACTTCATCTTTGTAGTACAGGAAGGTATAAAAGTGGTGGGTTACGACCGGTGTGCTGACCATAAGTTGGATTAAGTCACTTTTATGCCTTACTGACAAATTTTCATGCGTGAAGTTAGTTATATAGAATGAAATCATTGACAATGCCAGCACAGGATGAGTTACAAACAAAATTTTGTCGTATATTTTTATGAATGTTTTTGACAATTTTAGGTCTGAAACCCATACATTTTTATAACCGGTTATGTAAAAAAATATGTTCAATTGATCGAAAAAAATATTCAATTCGTTTGATAAAAATTCTTTCCTTTTTCCTTTCATAACGATCGTGTGTTGTCTGTTGACGGGTATTTTCTATTTACGAATGAGATATTATCACTTACAGCAGAGTATGTACCTACCTACAGGGGAGCTATGATAATTAAATTAATAATAACTTTAATTGCGAGGTTAACTACATCGATAATTTCCTACCTACGCCCGTAGGTAGGTACCTACTGTTAATTACATAATTATCTTATAATACTTGATGTAATAGGTTTGTGATTTGTATCTACAGAAAAAGGGTAATGTAACTTAGCTATCGTAGGTATAACTATTTAATGTACCTAGTTACGATAGTTATGTATGAGTATGACTGTCACTTTAAATTATCCAAATAATTAAGAAGAAAATAAAAGACAGCGAAGTAATTTCATAAGCAATTAACATCCGTCCATCCGTTCAATCAATTCAATTAAATTTTCAAGCGATTAGTTTGCTAACTTTTCCTACAGATTTCGATCGGATTTGGACAAAAGTCTAAGCCTTTGGATGTTGACTTTTTCCAAGTATTTCCTTCTACGAGTTCTATGCTGTCTGCTATAAATGTATACCTACAATAAGCGCCACAAGATCACAATGCTGCACTGCACTCTTTCAGTTTGACTGTCATTATTTGGATCAATTGTACCCCGCGGAACCCGCCTAACTGTAGACGAACTTCAAAGAGACGGAATAGAATTTTTGAAGTGAAAACTTCTTTAGGCGCGTTGTGCAGTGTTTTTGACGGCCTCGAGAATGCTGTAGACAGCATTAGACTAGATCAAGACTAATAGATTCTATCAAGGGATTGTAGGAAGAAGGAAATAATTGTTTGGGTATTACCCACACACGGAAATCAGGGGTGGCTGGGACGGACTGGATACTGGATGCGGAAGGCAGAGGATCGGCAAACGTGGCGCATATTGGGAGAGGAGAGGCCTATGTCCAGCAGTGGACTGCAATAGGCTAATTTATTGATTGATTGTGGGTAAAGCACACACGCATACATTTAGACAGAGACACACACGTATAGAAAATTTTGTTCATTATCGTGCGACAAAGAAAGGAATTGTGAAACGAAACCGCTTTACTGTTTCTGAACTCTCAAGATACTGTCAAGTGTCAATAGTGTCAATTTCATGTCAGGCATGTCATGTCACATCTGCTAGTGTCAAAACTGTCAAGCAATCAATGCATCAAAAAAGTAAAAAGATACATAATTTTCTCAAGATAATATTATTTTTACGTTAAATACGACTTCAAGCAAATATAACTTCTGAACGTTTAGCTTTGGATTCGCCTTACTTTTCCTTGTTACAATTTCCATACATTATTTTAGTAAACCATATGCTGTAACAATGTATTATTGTTCCCGAATCTTTTACCGCTAATATATTATTGAACATTGAATTGTAAATACAACTTCCTATAATATAGCTACCTTGGGGCCTGAATAAATGAATACATAAATGAAACAGCAGCGTGCAAATTGAACGGAGTTCATGATCTTTATTATAAAACAGATGTGTAATATCCTTCAAAGTATTAAGATTGATAAGAGTTATTTGTTGTGTGACGATGAGAACGTACACTCGCAAAAGGCCCAATCATCAGCTCATAGAGAATGTTCATGATCTGTGTAGGTTGTGTCTCCGGAAGGCTGATGAGGTGGTCCCCATATTCACTGAAGATAAAAACAATGTCTGTGCAGTGCTGGCTCTGAGAATCATGATATGTGTTGGTTTGGAGGTAAGCTGAATGTCCCAAGAGATTAGCTTTTAAGATTCAACTGCACCCTTTGCCCATTTGGATAGGACAACATGTTTCCATTTGCTTGCAGCTAAGCATAATATGTGTTTTCGTTTCTAATTATTTCATAATGGTTTTTATTCATATTCTCTAGAGAGAACCCATTCTCATCCTGGTTTTATATTTATGAGCATGATTTTTTTATAAAAATAGTCACCTTGATCCTATCTTAATAGGATCAATCCTATCTTAATAGGATCAAGGTTTCCTATATTGACTGTTGTTAAAAATGTTGAATTTCTGATACAATGTTTATAACTAGGTAGGAATTGTTAAGAAATAGGCATGACTGGAATTTTAAAACAACACATTTTAAAAATTCATCAATATATTTCCTATTATAGGAATTTTAATTTGGCAAATGTCAATGTACGATAGATTAGCTCAGTTACACAAACATTATTACATGAATAACTTATTTTAATTGCTATTGTTTTTACAGGTGAAACGAGAAGACTGTCTGCCAAACATGATATGTACAGAGTGTCTCAATAACCTCAACAAGTATTACGCATTCCGAAAGAAATGCGAGGTATCATATCAGAGACTGAAATCTCACGTCATAGCAGTAAAGGAGAGACAGTACAAAATAGAACTGCAGAAGCAAAATGAGCTGGAAAATAAAAAAAATATAAATGCAGCAGAATGTGAAGAAGAAATGAAGTTTGTGGTGTCATTTGATAAAAATCAAGTGGCACAAGTCAGTCTTTTGAATTTGAATAGTATTGCTAATGTAAATAGTTTAAAAAATGTAAGTTGAATGCTAAGCTATGATTCATTGCATGACATATAATGCTAATTCTTGCATAAAAACTTTTGTGGAGAGTGAAAATAGAAAGAGGAGTATTTTGTCTGCACTTAGGCTGTTTTTTGGGCCATTGTGCGTGAATGCGGGTGGTTTTTATAAAGCAATTTATGAAATTATTCTTCTTCTTCCTCTTAGCGTTAATTCCCAGTCGCATCCGAAGCTTTCAGCTCGGAGTCTGGGGTCCGCTTTTACCAGTCTTAACCACGGATTTGACTAGACCTCGATATTTTCCGTGAAGCGATTGTCATCTGACCTCCACAACCCAATGTTAACATTAGGCGATATCGAAGTTTAGCAGTTAGACCGTTGTTTTTGGATTTTTGAGGGCTCCAACTACCCGTAACAACTGCCATAGATGTTCTCATGGCAACCGACCGACGGCTTGACGTGCTCTCCGAGGCACGACCAGACCAATGCAAATACTCATATTTCATTCACACAAATATTTGCACTGAGCGGGGATCGAACCCGCGCCTCCTGCGTAGCGGCCGCGTTCACTACCGCTACGCCACGGAGGCTGTCAATTTATGAAATTATTATCTTTACATTAATCCCGGTCACTTCTGAAGCTGTCATCTTGGATTCTGGGGCTATCATCTTTGAATCTTGTGTCCGCTTTTCCAGTCTAACTGTGTGATGGCTGAAATTGAATATTTTCCTTGGCAGGACTGCCACCTGACTGAGATAAAAGTATTAATGTAATTATTCAACCATTAAAAAAAAGATAATTAGTAATTACTCTTATTTCCTGAAATATGTTATTACATCACTGTAATCCCCTAATAACGCTTATATTGTTTTCATTGTTTTGCAGAAGCTACCAGGTGTAATAAATCCAAATGTAGAAGATAGGGTTAAATTACAGAGTCCCAAGGAACAAGTGAGTAGGCATTTATTTCTTATTTACACATCTTATGCTGCAGCATCTAGTGAACTGTATTATCTAGAAAACTTCACTCAATAGTTTAACCGTAATCAAATTGTTGAACCAGCCACAAGAATCTGAAATGCCGGAGCCAGACATAGCAACGTTCTTGACAGCGATGTTACTCCAGCTTGGTATACTGACGCAACAAGAAGACGGGCCAGTGTTGACGGAGCAGAGCATCAGCAGCCTGGATGTGGAGACTGGTGACGGCAGCCAGGTCATGTTCGAGTTGGTTGAGGAGGATGAACCGGAACCAATTGTGGTATGTAGATACGTAACTTGCTGTAGCTTGCGGCCCTGCCCGCGTGGGTTGCTTATCTCGTGCCTGCAGTGCGTGTGAAATTAATTTAAGGGATAAAAATAGATTCACATAGAACCGCCCAGGTCCATTTCATTATTAATGGCTCAATAGCTTAAACTTATACATACTGGCTATTTAATATCAATATTACTAACCTACCATTTTTTAATCCTTTAACATTCCAGGAAGAACGCTTAGTGATCCCGTTGGACCCCACAGAGCAACAGGACGCGTCAGAACAGAATGACGTCATCATCAAATACGTTGTGTCCAACTACCGTGTGCCTAAACCAGTGGAGAAGAGCAAGAAGGCTATTGCGGCTGAAAATAAAAAGAAGTGAGTTTTTAGATTAGGTGTATCCAAACTTGAAGGCTATCCAGTGTGTCCCTCCAAAAAAGAGGGACGTCCCCCTTCATTCCCTCCGGTTGTGGAATGCGGTACATTAGAAAAAACAAGTCCTTGGAGACTGTCGATAGAAGTGAAAACTAAGTAACTTGTGAATTGTATCGTCATACCGTCAGACAGCTAGGCTCCGCCCATTTTAGCGTGCGTGACGCGGTTTTTGTTCACCCGAAAAGTGCTTGATACGCCGCCTAAAGAAGTTTAAACTTAAAAAACACATACTCAATGTACACATACACACTATTTATTTTTCTTTGATTTATCACTCTAGTTCATCCATATTATATTGTGCCTACTTACATCTTACTTAACCAGTTTGTGTTCTGCTATCTATGCTATGTTATACTAGAGTAAATAAAAACTTATGAGAATCAAAAGAGATCCCTTCAATGAAGGGAGTACTGCAAGGTACTATAATCGGTCCCACTCTGTCTGGCCAGCGGCGCGTGGTGCGACGAGTGCGGCAAGCAGCTGGCCACCCGCAGCGCCCTCCACCGCCACCGCCGCGTGCACTCGGGGGAGAAGCCCTACGCGTGCAAGCAGTGCGGGCGGGCCTTCGCGCAGAAGGAGGTCATGATGCGTCACGCTCTCGTACATGAAGGTAAGTGCCAAATGCGTATGCGCAAGGAAACAAGGGGCTTTAGACAAAGTGACATTCTATTGGCGAAAACGCCAGTGGAATCGCTAATTGTAGTATGAAATTGACATAAATCATGAATCCTACTAATATTATAAATGTGAAAGTTTGTGAGAATGGATGTGTGGATGTTTGTTACTCTTTCACGCATAAACGGCTGGACCGATTTGGTTGAAATTTGGTATGTATATAGGTTATACCCTGGATTAACATATAGGCTACTTTTTATCAACACACCACGCGGGCGAAGCCGCGGGCGGAAGCTAGTATAACTATATTTTTTGTATGCAATTTGAGTCTTTGTAACTCGAAATACATTATTTAACTTATCATTATTACTATAACCACCGCAATGACCCCAATTCTGTCTTGTCACAAGCTAACTAAAATAAGCTAAAAATCTCTAAATGTCAGTTTAGTCCTGTCAAAATGTAATTTCGTATTCTGAGAACACACAACTAACTTAAAATTAGCTTGACACAACTAAAATTAGAGAAAGTACTCAACTGTCATTTTTGGTTAAACGGTATTCTGTTGTACGTATATGCACTAAAATAAGAAATGTTAAACTAAAATTAGACATCATCTAAAATAATGCCAATTGTCGTTCTATATACGCTTAAAGCCTTTATAAAGCTCTATAAATCGTCGATTGATTTGGATTTTATAAATAACTAGCGGACCCCGCGAACTTGCCAGGTACGTGGACCGAGAAAAACTGTATTTGCTTGGTTAAGACTGAGAAATATCACAGTTTGTTTACTATTCGATCAATTATATGCACTAATTATCATTTGTCGGCATTCTAAAGACTTATTAAGATAAGTTTTTACAGATTTTATGAAAATCTTTATCGTTCATTCTTAATTTTTTAATAGTTGTAACACTCGTTTTAGCGACGTCATATTCAAATTTAGTGCTGTCTTGTGCTTAGCAAACACTAAATTTAGTTTGACATAACAACAGAATACGGTTAGAAATGTCAATCGCTTAACTAAAATAAGAAAATTTTAGAGAAATTTAAGTTTAGAGATGGTAACGTCAGAATTGGGGTCAATGTCTCGAAATCCATGGTTAAAACTTTAAAAATGGTTCGCTTCAGCGCGATTCCATCAATAGAATGTCACTTTGTCTAGGGCCTAAGGTCGCTTATTCAAGTCCCCGTATTATTTCGGCCTGTAGTTCGTTCCACAAGCGAACAGTTTCGACAGTAAGGGAGTTTTTTAAGAAATCTGTGGAATGCATTGGCTTATTAATACTAAGTGCATACAGAAGGTCACGGTTTCTTACTATAGAGATTGTAGCAAATGAAAAGATATTGACTCGACTCTGGCATAAGTCCTTCATTTTTTCTATTTACATAACTTCATTTTAAATATGGGCTCGCTAGATTTCGGGTACATCCTTGAAATGACCTCGATTCGATGCGGATATCGACCTTTATCAGGTTGGCCATTCATTTTCGCCTGAATTCGCCATTCATCGTTGTGTACTTGTTGTGGTCCCCCGCAGTCCGCCGTCCGCACGCGTGCTCGGTGTGCTCCAAGAGCTTCACGCAGCGCGCCGCGCTCGCCGCGCACGCGCGTGCGCACGCGCCGCCACACGCGCGCGCACTGGCGCTGCACCGATGCGCGCGCTGTCCTAAAGTGTTCCTGTACGCGTCCGGTACGTACTAATTATCTTTTTTTTCTCAATAAGAATATTGGGAGACAAAATCCATACTTCATATTATAAGCGCGAAAGTAACTCTGTCTGTCTGTCATTCCGTCCGTCCGTCCGTCCGTCACGTTGTGTGTGTGTACAGGTCTGAACTCACATTGTGTTGTGTACAGGTCTGAGCTCACGTTGTGTTGTGTACAGGTGTGAGCTCACGTTGTGTTGTGTACAGGTGTGAGCTCACGTTGTGTTGTGTACAGGTCTGAGCTCACGTTGTGTTGTGTACAGGTGTGAGCTCACGTTGTGTTGTGTACAGGTCTGAGCTCACGTTGTGTTGTGTACAGGTGTGAGCTCACGTTGTGTTGTGTACAGGTCTGAGCTCACGTTGTGTTGTGTACAAGTGTGAGCTCACGTTGTGTTGTGTACAGGTGTGAGCTCACGTTGTGTTGTGTACAGGTGTGAGCTCACGTTGTGTTGTGTACAGGTGTGAGCTCACGTTGTGTTGTGTACAGGTCTGAGCTCACGTTGTGTTGTGTACAGGTGTGAGCTCACGTTGTGTTGTGTACAGGTGTGAGCTCACGTTGTGTTGTGTACAGGTGTGAGCTCACGTTGTGTTGTGTACAGGTGTGAGCTCACGTTGTGTTGTGTACAGGTCTGAGCTCACGTTGTGTTGTGTACAGGTGTGAGCTCACGTTGTGTTGTGTACAGGTGTGAGCTCACGTTGTGTTGTGTACAGGTCTGAGCCGCCACATGCTGGTGCACACGGGGCGCGTGTACGTGTGCGGCGCGTGCGAGCGCCAGTTCCGCGACAAGAGCTCGCTCATGCGGCACTTCCGCAACGCAAACCATCGCCCCAGCTGAACGGAGGAGCAATAAGTGCTACAGGTGCCGGCAATCTTCGTGACAACGTACTCAAGCTGCGTAAAGGTTTTTAGGTCTCTTTGGTGGAATGCGCGGGACGCAATCGACCAATATACATAGTATTATTAAACCAATCACGGACTCAAAGGGCTCGTGTAGTCGTGTCATTGGTTTTTCAGTCCGTCAGGTTTTTGGTTGGCTAAGTTAGTGTATTGCGGGAACCTTTTAACGTTTGTTCACGAATTTTGCCGATGACTAGTATAATATCGTAACTAAATTGTAAAATTAGCCACGTGATTGGGCGCTTAAGCCATTAACGACGGCCTCCAATTAAAGGGCTAGAGAAAACTTTGCTAGTTTAGTGACCGACCTAGGTGTCCAATCACCACGCTAATTTGATTAGGCTGATTTGGCTTGAAAAATGTATGTACCTATGTATGTAAGTATACAGGATATAATTTTTGGACCATACCTGGCAGCAAAATACTCTAAATACTAGAGACGGTCAGATTTTAGAATTTTTTTTATATCAAGTATCAATCAATATCTGAAAATCTTTAAAAGCATATTTGTTTCTTTTCAAAAATAAAGGAATGTTTCCTTTGACTTAAATTTTGCTATCTCTAGTTTTAAGGGCATTTTTCCTCCAGGTACAGTCCAAAAAATGTACCCTGTATATTGTATATGGCAACTATATGACATGTTAATATGGACACGCCCGGAATACCGGAATTGTACGATTCCGGGACTACCGGTTTTTGCCATATAGATTATGTATATTAAATTTTATAGAATCTGGATTAAAATTATTATTATGACATGTCTTTGTCTTCCGGGATTCTTTAAGTCGCAACTAACTTGAATTTGTCTCAATCGTAGGTACTTATTATGTTCTTTTCTTTCTTATTTTGTTAATACCGGGTGTAACAATGTGAATAGAGATCAAGAGGTGGATAGAAATAAAATGCTCGGACACATTAATTCAATGAAATAATAAAGAGAATCATCAAATAATAATAAAAATATAATAACAAGAAGTTTCTGGTGATTATTTTATTACTGAACACCTCTTAGTGAATAGCGAACGCCCAATCACGACATATTTATAACGGTACTAGGAAAAAGCAATTGTTATATTGATGATGTATTGAAATCATTATCTTGCCAATAGATCCACTGAATGTAAAATCAAGAGGAAACTATACACCTTTAAAACGGAACTTACAAAACGTCAAAACGTGAAAATTATTACCTATCACGTTAGTTTTACGTGAATTTGTGGTACGCCAGTTCCCATACCACATAACAAACACAGTGAGTGGGCGGTGTAAGTAACTTTACTGGGACTCTCGGGCCTATCCGTTCAGTTCCTCTTCATTTTATACTTGGTGTTTATATCAGTGAAGTATTTATGTTCAAGAATGCAATAAATGTAGGTACAAATATTTGAAGGATAAAAATATATAGGTGTTGTGTCTGTAGTCTATTTAGTCGAACCTAAGATCTGATTGTTAAAGGATGTGATAGTATTATTCAGTGAATAATGTAAATGAAAGCAATGAACTGTAAACTTTAATTTATATGACTTGTAACAGTATGAACGCAACATCTGCGCCCCGACTCTCCTAATTGTCAACCACTGTCCTATGAGGATGTACCTCGTAGGACATCCTCGTCGCGCCTCGTAAAGAGATAAAGGCTCTTTTAATTCTTATTTATAGATTGTTCGTTCATTAAAAATACGTTGAACCAGAGCCTTCCAGGGCAAAATGACTTGTCAGTGGTTGCTTGCGTTTATATTATTACAGGTTCTATAATAACGTATATTGTGTAATTTTTGCAATATTTTACTGAACTACTTATTGTTAATAATGTGTAACAAATTGTGTATAAAAGTTAACAATCAAGGAGGCGAGGAATATTTTTCCAGAAATAAAACACTATTATTTATTTACTTAAATATTTTATTGAAAAAATTTATATTAAATCCAAGGCAACGTGGTATTGTAAAATTTTATAAGAAAATAATGACAAGAAAACATCGGAATACTGGTGCAACTCAGACAATGAACATGCGACGGATGGCACTTATAATAAACAAAACACGAACAAATATTTTCATAACATTTTAATTTTCACAAAAACCAAGTCGACGCCACCGCATCGTTACTTATGGAATGCCTTCTTCACTTAAACATATACAATATATACTCCCTACAAGCATACATTTTAGTATCTATGTGAAATTTTGTTCAAGAACAAGTGGAACGGTTCCGTAGGACTGCGCCGGCACGCGGCGTACACCTCGGGACACGTGTCTTGGACCTAGGACGAGAAGGAGACGAGGCCCTGATCCCAATGCCTGTTGAATTTGAGCTCGTCCACAGCTGTAGCACCCCGTGCTATCCTCAAAAGACACCCAAGAGCACATTTTAGGTCCAAGATACATGTCTCGACGTACAACGACGCGTGTACCGGGCCGTGGGACAGAGCGTGGTGCAGCGGAGCGACTGCCAGTAATGCCACGCACGCAGCTCTCGACGCCTACACTAGGTTATAAATGATTATAAAAATAAATAAGGGGCCGCCCCCTCCCTCTACCGCGGGCAGGCCGGGGCAGGCCCGGGCAGGCCGGGACAGGCCCGGGCGAGCCGGGGCAGGCCGGGCCGCCCGCCGTCCGCCGCCGACCTGACGTCGGCAGACATTATATTAACCGAATCGACTACCACAAGTAAAAATATCCATCTGTGACACGCTCGACCGCGCGCGATTTAATCCAAACTATTCATTTAAAAACGATTACTATCATAGTACAATAATAAAAACGATCCGTACGCCTGATTTCTATGATTTCACCCGGTAACGCCCGGGACGCTCGCGTATTATTAGGTTATAGCACAGGGGGGTCTAAAATAAAAATGACTAATAAGTAATAATAATGAATATTTACAGTTAGTTTCGTATAGTTGCCGGCGAACTTCGTGAGCATACGTCAACAATTCGCGCACTCGCAGACCAACCAAAAAACCAATAAAAAGCCTATAATCAACCGACGACGCGACCCTTTGAGCCTATCATTAGTTTGACATAATCTTACGATTGGTTTCGTCGCGCCCGCGTTTTCCAACAAAGAGACACAGTGTATTAGTCACGAAGTTAGCCGACCACTATTCCCGGCGTGTCGGACACGTTACATGTTCTCGAACTGGTCGACGCGCCGCTTGGTGTTGCCCTTGCGGATCTCGCGCAGCGTCTTGTACTTGTCGCGCCCCTGGCGAACATTCTCGCGGTGGATCTTGTCGAGCGCGGTCTCCTTGGTCTCGTCGCGCGATTGGGCGAGGTCTTGCTTGAGCGCTCGCAGCTGACTGTGCAAGCGCTCGGAGCGCTCGGCGAGCGTACGACGCTCGTTGACCGGGTCTACTAGGTCGTCGGGTCCGCGGGCTAGCTCTCCGCCGCCTGATTCTGAGCCTGCGTCTGAGGCGGCGTCGCCGTCTCCGCCGGATGATCCGTCGCCCGCTGAGGAGCGTTCTACACGTTCGGCGACGTGGAGTTCTTGCGGCGTTGTGGCCGCGGCGAGGAGTGCTGCCGCCTCGTCCTGTAACAACAGTGTATTAGTATGGTACACAATAGGCAACACAATACTATCGAATTCAGTAGTTTTCAAGTTTCCATACGTACGTAAGTCAGTACAGTAGGGTGAGCACGAATAACTATCGTAATCGTATCGTAAACGTAACGATAGCACGGAGCATTGTGATTGGCAGGCTTCAGGCAGGCGGCCAATGGCAATGCTCCGTGATCGCAATGGACATTGAATGACATCTAAAATGTTTTAAGATAGAAAAAGTAACTTTGCGATAGAAAATAGAAAAAAGAACTTTAAAGAGCCTTAAAGCCCAAAAAAGAGCCTTAAAGCCCAAAAAAGAGCCTTAAGACGGCTGTTTAGACAAATTTAGATCGGCTTTGGGCGAGAGGCTTAGTGGCTCAGCGTTCAGAGCATCCCCCTGTGGAAAGGTCTTGGGTTCGAGTCCCGCCTGGGCCGTGTTCGCGTTTATCCCCGTACCTGCTTGCGGCGCGCCTCCTCGACCTCCTCCTGCAGGCGGCGCGTCTCGGTGTCCTTGTCGTCCACCTCCTGCTGGATGCGCGTCACCTCCTCCTGCTTCGCGCGGATCTCCTCCTCCAGCTTCGCTCGCTCCGCGGCTTCCATGTTCTGCGGATAACACACATACGTTAATGACAGTTATTTTGTAGTACCTAAAAAACTAGTTAACCTTTATATCGCCAATGGATTATGAAGGTCAGAAGCTGTCGCTTTACAGAAAATATCCAAGTTTATCCACTTCGGAGTTAGACTGAATAGCTGACTTGGTTGGGACAACGAGCGTGGTGATGTAGCAATGTGCTAAACGAGTGAAATCCACAAAAACAAAATCGTGAAGACAGAAAAAAGTTAGTTCAGGCGCTTGTTTTTGCAGCATTCATGTGACCTAGCATGTTCGGTCTTAGGCTGCCTTTCCACCGGAGATGTGCTATGCTATGGCGCTGTTATAAAATGACGAAGGTCTGGCGTTCACGGGCTCTAATTCTATTAGTTTTTAAATCTTCGTAGTACATTTCTGGTGAAAAGATAACTTTAAGGTTGGCAAGTATGGCAGGTTGTTGTAAGGCGGGGTACCTTGGACTCCTCGAGGCGCTGCATCATGGCCTGCAGCTCGTTCTGGCGCTGCTCCAGCTCCTCCTTGGCGGCCTGCAGCTGGCGCAGCTGCTCCTCCAGGCGCCGGATCATGTCCTGCGCCTCCAGCAGGTTGGCGGCCGAGCGCTCCATCTCCTCCTGCATCTGCCGCAGCCGGTCCTCGTACTCCTGCTGCTTCTTCTCCGCGCGTTCCCGCGCTGCGATCTCCAGTTGGAGCTTTTCTCTGGAAGTTGTGAAAGTGATAATTAAATATGAGAAAGATAAATTTATTGTTGGTACATGTATAAGAAAACTTTAAGAGTGGCACGTGAAACATAGGCAGGGAAATATTATTAAGTCGAAAATTTATAGTAAAAAAACAACAGCTTACAGTAACTTTTATGTATAGTAAGTATGTATAGTAACAGTCTAGTACAATTAGAAACATAAGCAACTACGTTGCCATAATTGTTAAAAGCTGATAATTGGAATATGAACCATAAATAATTTAATTGATGAGTATAATAATTTAAATAATATAATTATGTTTATATGACGTGTAATGTTCTTATGAATAAATGACTTTTGACTTATGACTTATAAAAGGAAATAGTTCAGCATCATCTTGTTCATGCAGCACACGGAGCCCTCATCCTCAGTTTAGAAAGACAGAACTTAGAGAACTCGAAGCAGTACCATTTCACTCGCGCTCTTAGTGTGGACGCACGTCTATGCGATGTTATTCTTTTAATCTGAGCCCTCAAGCTATATGATACAGCGAATAATTCCTATAAAATTCTCAAAACGTCCCCACCCTAATATTGTTACCGGGGACCACGCTGTTTTTAATTGCGTGTAATATTATTTTGTAATAATAGTGTTTTGTTTAGCCCATTACAATCAAGCCTAGTATGTATAGTAATAGCGAGTGTGACTGGTGATATGCAAGAGGTACTGGGTTCGATATCCGGGTCAGCCATAGTTTTTGTAATACGCATCGAATTTCGATTTTTAGGTGCTAACACTATATCTAATGCCTTGATCACACGCAGCGAGTGGAATAGCGAGACAGTGCACTCGGCCGAGTTCACTGCCTCGCCATTTTGCTCTCTGCGTGTGATCAAAGCATAAGCGTCGTGTAACACAAAATATAAATCGTAAATATTAGAGATCTCAGACATGTAATAGAACACCCTTGCAAATATATCTGCTACCCATTAGCCATTAAGCCTTTCAAGTAAGTTGTAAACATACGCTGGCATCCTTTAGCCGCTGAAAGCCCGTATACATTAACATTGCCAATATTATAGTACAGTTTGGAGTCAACATCTGTTAGGTTTTATTGCATATTGAACAACGACTAACATTATATTAGTATGGATACGCCTGCAGGATTTTGGGAATTTTTGTAGAGCAATCCCGGATTTTTTTTAATGAGTTATTATTACTGAGAGTTTAATTCTTTATTCTTTTATTTTATCATACCTACAAAACATATCAGCTAAGGTTTAATTAGAATCTAGTATAATAATCCTAAAATTTCGTCCCATTATTCCGTGAACCACAATACTAATAAACTATGACGTCATAAAAAAGTAAAAACTACACTTAACAATTGTTTTCGTATGATGCAATACACCTATCACACCTGCGTGAGTATAAAAACTGGTTTTAATTGGTGATTCATAACATCTAAACCTAGCATCACACTATAGGTATGTCGCACACATTTATGCAAATATGAGTAACCTCTTTGCCATGTGTACATATCATTATATAAGTTGGATTTACTTCAAGTTAAGGACCTCTTAAAACTACATCATCAACTTATGAGTCTTTTCCCAACTCAGTTGGGGTCCTTTCAGTCTGACTACGAAACGGCCGAACCTTAATATTTTTGTAAATCGACTTCCACAACTCTCTGGGGGGGATATTGGGGCTTAATTATTTACGCTTTAATTATCAATATTTTCATGTTGACTTATGTTTATCGATATATACCTTTGCAACAGCAATGCAATCCTCTAATCATACAGCGTTGACCTCGACGTAGAGCAGAGCCTAGAACTAGCGTTCAGCTAATTCCACTGAGGCAATGCAATACTTTAAGCATACAGCGTCGAGCTACGATGAACTTGATATAAAGCACAGCTTAGAACTGAACTAATCGTCAGTTCTAGGGTGTGCTCTACGTCGAGTACGGCGTCGAACTCGTCGTTGTACGCTTAGAGAGTTGGTATGTAGGTCGTGGTTGTGCGCTACCGGTGGCTAAGCTTCCTGCGGCGCATGTACAGCTCGTGGTTGTGCGCTACCGGTGGCTAAGCTTCCTGCGGCGCATGTACAGCTCGTGGTTGTGCGCTACCGGTGGCTAAGCTTCCTGCGGCGCATGTACAGCTCGTGGTTGTGCGCTACCGGTGGCTAAGCTTCCTGCGGCGCATGTACAGCTCGTGGTTGTGCGCTACGGTGGCTAAGCTTCCTGCGGCGCATGTACAGCTCGTGGTTGTGCGCTACCGGTGGCTAAGCTTCCTGCGGCGCATGTACAGCTCGTGGTTGTGCGCTACCGGTGGCTAAGCTTCCTGCGGCGCATGTACAGCTCGTGGTTGTGCGCTACCGGTGGCTAAGCTTCCTGCGGCGCATGTACAGCTCGTGGTTGTGCGCTACGGTGGCTAAGCTTCCTGCGGCGCATGTACAGCTCGTGGTTGTGCGCTACGGTGGCTAAGCTTCCTGCGGCGCATGTACAGCTCGTGGTTGTGCGCTACGGTGGCTAAGCTTCCTGCGGCGCATGTACAGCTCGTGGTTGTGCGCTACCGGTGGCTAAGCTTCCTGCGGCGCATGTACAGCTCGTGGTTGTGCGCTACCGGTGGCTAAGCTTCCTGCGGCGCATGTACAGCTCGTGGTTGTGCGCTACGGTGGCTAAGCTACAGTACTGACCTCTGCGCCTGCTTGGCGAGCTTCTCCTCGCGAGCCTGCGCCTTCATCTGTTGCACGTCGATGGTGTCGGGCTTCCTGCGGCGCATGTACAGCTCGTGGTTGCCCATGCACAACGCCAGAATGCGCTTGTTGACGCGCACTCGCGGGGCGAAGAACACGAAGTCCGGCGCCTTCTTGTCGATCGGTTTGATCATGAACTTGCGGTCGTTGAACGATATATTCCTGATTTCTGACCACGGGAATCCGATTTTTGGAGTCAATCTGTAATTTGTACAAGATGCTTTGGTTAGAGAAAGTCCTTAGGTAACTGCAAATATTTGCGAATAACTATTAATCAAGGTAATTGTGATATTTGCCATGTATCTTTTTGTTAAGTTTCTATATTTAAAAGTAGTTTAAATAGGTTCATTTAATTCAATTTCACATTGGTTGTCAATGTGAAATTGAATCGAAAAAAAATCCTACAATCGCCGCTAGTTTCTAATTAAAACACACACACATTACAAAAGATTTTTCAATTAGAATTTGGAACTGCCTGTTTGGAAAAAGTACCTCTAAATCTACATAACATATAATTAATTGGTATTCTTGTCGGTGAATCGAATCACAAGTTTATTAGGGGACTTATTCAAAATAGTAAATAGTAAAATGTATTACTCACTTATCGTCTTTTTCGTATATATTTAATCCAAGTGCGTCTACACCTAGCCAAAGTTCGGTATTCTTCTTATTTCGTATTTCGAAGTAGTTAACGCCGTACATCTCTAGGTCCTGTGCAATCTTCAGGTACTCCATCATCGCGTCCTCGCGCAGCATCCCGCGGTGTTCTTGCCACCAGTTTGTGATGCTTTGCTCCCATTCATCCCGAGACATCTGAAGATGTGGGAAATTTTAATGATATAATATATGAATAACGAGAACACACTATTCAATGATAAGTCTGAACACACCTGTCTATAGTACGGCCGTTATCATCTAAGTAAGTAAGACTATCATAAATGTCACAAGTTAACGTACTTTATTATGGTGTTTCCTATAAACAATAAGCGTGAGAAAGACAGTTTACAAAAAAAAAATACACGACAATTCACGATGATAAAGGCAGTACCATAATTTCCCTTATTTTATTATCATAATGCTTTTGACAGAATATTTCACTATTTTTCTTTCAACACTTTGTAACTAAAATACCCAATCGTTCAAAATTTGCAATATCAACGCATTCCAGAAATCCATTTCACAAACTTTTCACAGTTGTGACTGTGCTGTTGTGGAATGCACTATGCGGTTGCAGCACTGACCTTGTGCTGGTCGGTGACGCGCTGCGGCAGCAGGCGGTCGTTGGCGAGGAAGCCGGGCCCGTGCAGCGCCGGGTTGTGGTCGCCGTGGCGCGCCTGCACCGCGTACGACGCCAGCAGCACCGACGTCTCCGGCGGGCAGTAGATCTCGTCTGATAGGATCGCGTTTTTAACCTGTAACAATACAGTATAGTGTTTTGTAGCATACGCCCTGGACCCATATTCTGCTGGACCCTGATTCTACTTATTGTCAATCACTATTATACCCTCGAAACTGCAAAAAATGTCATTAAATTTTACACTTTACAGAGATAAGTTTAAAGTTCTAAATTAAATAAAAATGAGTTCATTATATTTTTTCAGTCTCTCTACAAGATGGCATTTATTTTAAGACTTTAACAGGATAACAATAAAGTCTAAAATTAATGGCATGTTTTTGCAGAGGCTGTGGTATGACAGTGGTTGTCAATTAGCAGAATCGAGGCCCTGTTCTATGCAGTAAGCCTAGTCGGGGAGATAGACGCAAATCCCTATAGTCTATGTATTGACATATATTATTTAATATTGTCTAATGCACATTGATGCATTAGGCATTATTGTAGCACGCCACATTGTTGCGCAACAAGAATGGATAATGGGGAAAGTAGCAGGTTCAACCTGCTACTTTCCCCATTATCCATTCTCCAAATCCAGGATCCAAAGTGTAGGATGCTGTGTTGATCATGATGATCTACACATTGATGATCTATTACTTACCTGAAGGTAGAATAGTTTGAGTGTGATTTCTTGGATGAGCTCGTCGGCCACATCCTCAGGGTAGAATTTAGCGCGAAACTTGAATTGCAAGGGGTTCTCTTTCTTCACGTCCTGTTGCATCACCTGAAAAATAAAAAGACCATTATAATTATGTACAGTTAATTTCTGGAGGGTAGTTTGAAATTCTGAGAGGATATGTGTCTACCCATCACGGCTGTACTATGTACATCCCTGATGGGTAGACCTGCAGATATGTATGGCTTCGTGCTGCTACTGGGAATTTCCTAACACAAATAATTCAATAAAATTCACTCCCCCAGGGCATCGAACCTGTGGTATTCGCGCTTTTTCTTTTATTTTTCATACATTATGCCTTGACGAAATCATTGTACCATGTGTATAATTTGGTTAGCATTATTTCCATGCCACAGAGCAGAATATGTTATACTTAAACAAATAATTTAAAATCTACTATACCCTATTGAAATAAAGGCTAATTTAGTTTGACTGGATTTTATTGAATTATAAAGAAAAACTATATTTTTAACTTTCAGTTCAAAAAACTAGTAAATGAACTAGTTCTTTTCGATGGTTGAAAATAATTACGAAATGTTAGGACGATAAAAATGAGGAAGCATGTTATTGAGGAAATATAATATCCATTATGATTACGGCAATTTTTTGTATGTAGATTTACAATTACACATTTGATTACCGTTATACAATACACTGTTACACAGATTTAGAGTAGGCTATATACCACAAGCCGTCCATTATAACGATTTCCCTATATTATTGCAGTTCATAAATTTTAGGTCCTTCTTTAGTCTTTTTTCAACCTTATAGTTCCATAGTCAACATAAAAATACCTTTTATAAAATGTGTCAACTTCGTTATTTTATTCGGTATTAATCACTAAATGGCTCGGGCTTGAATGTACTGAAGATCTGGTTTGAAGTCTGTACAATTCATAAAATGTCCTTTACGAATTGTGTCGACTTCGCCAGTCGATTCGGCTCAATTCAAAAATGGAACTGGCGAAGTCAGCACAATTATTCATAATCAAGTGTTTTTTATGAGTACTTGAATGAAATTTTCGAGCATCGATTTGAGATTGACAAAGGCCCCGGTGATGGTGTAGTGAGCACAAAATGCAAATTTCAGGCTCACAGCATACTCTCAATCTATGTAAAAATGTCACCAAATGCGTATAAAAAATAAATGTACGATATGTCCGTAAACTGTCATTAGCAGTTGACGTGTTCGAATCTCAAAGGGCATAACTACATATAAACATGTTTACAAACCTAAATACAACATAGTCTTACCCATCTCGAGAACGGTAGCGACCCTGACTTCGTGGTGTGCCGTGTGTCCAGGGAGAGCGTTAAAAAGGCAATAATTAATTACAATTCATTGTCCATTTCTGGCTACGTTTCAGTAAAACAATACATTGAACACAAAACTTAAAACTAGCGCGAATATTTGTCTAGCATCTACAACACCCGCTACAAAAGAATCATACAGTACTCCTAGTGCGAAAAACTATCGTAATCGTAACGTAAATGTATCGAGAGGATGGAGCATTGCAATTGGCTGGCAGGCTTCACACGCACACAATGTTCGCAGTCGGCATGCGGCCAATCGCAATGCTCCATTCTTTCGACACGTTTACGTCATGATTACAATAGTTTTTCGTGCTCTGTTTGCCCGTATGAAGGGGAAAATTGATCTTTCAAATTTCTTTGACAAATGAACTCACAGAAGAATCTGTGTGTGACAAAACGACTCATTTCATTGGTCAAAAAGAGTTTTCAGTGCCGTGCTACGGGAACTATAGGAAATTCTTTTCAGGAGCTTAATATTAGGAAAACTAGAGTATCAATATAAATACCTATTGAGCATAAATTCTCGGCTGTTTCAGGCGATCCTGGGTATATTTACATCTACCTTTGTCGACCTATTTGTTGTTATTATTATCAAACAATTCGCCAAGCCAGAACAATTTAGTGTGGAGAATTGTTAATCTGTACTGCTGGCATACTTTCAAAGGTCACTAAGGTTCAGCGAATCTCACCGATAACGTCTTTATCAAAAATTAGCGACTGGCCCTCGGTTCTGTATTTTTTTAAAACCTTGGCTTACAATATACTTACATCCATACTAATAGTATAAATGCGTAAATAAATATTTTGGAACCTAACGATACTTTGCAATAGAATACTTCAATGTAGGAAACTGGTAATTTCTTTAACGCAGGATGCAGATAGTTTTTATCCAAACAGTGTTAATCCCGGTTACAAAAAAGAAAAAAAAAAACCTCATCGAATTGAGAACCTCCTCCTTTTTGAAGTCGGTTAAAAAGGGTGCACTTTGGAGTGCGGAATCCGTTCACCTATTTCTCCTTTCTATGATTTGGTTAGTTTTTACGGGAGCAAAACTGCCGTCTACCACCCAAAAACCAGAAAGAGCCTGCGTCAGAGCATCGGCCGTCGATCATCAGAATGTCGAAAAGCATATATCAAGGCCGTCAAGTTACGGACTACCATTTTAAGACCAATAGCATCTGAAATGATGGTCCGTATCTTCTGGACTGCACCTCAACTTTTTACCATCTAGGTGCAGTCAATTGACGGAACAAATATAAAAAAATATGCACTAGCGTTTGACTTGGGTACCGAAGCCCCCGAAAATCTTGTCCACATACGCCTTAGAGCAGTTATATTATGTGGTTCTCTATTTTTATTCCTACAATTTTATGTCATAATTTAACATTGCATAATGTTACTTGTCCTAATATTATTTACGCATAATACTCATTTGCCATAACTTTTTAATCATAATTTTTTTAATCCTATTTATTATAAGCATAATATTTTATAAGCATACTGTCCCAAAGCATAAGTTTACTTAAGCATAACGACGCGTAACCATAACTATTTTAAGCCAGAATGTTCATTTGACTAAATAAAGTTCTACATGGTTATAAAAAAAAATAACCACGAAGGCCTAATGCGGGAGCTTCGCTCCGCTCCGCTCCCGCATTAGCCTTCTAACCTAATCTATCCAAGTCGGAATCAGGGGCTTTCTCAATAAATCTGCCAAATAACTATTAGACAAATAAACAATATGCTTTACAACTTTATGCATATCAAAGTTATGAATAAAAACATTAGGATATACAATATTTATGCTTAATAACATAGTATGCTAAAAAACAATTATGGCACACTATTATTATGACAAAGAAAATTATGCCTAACTTGTTATGACAATTTAAATTAGGACAAAAACCATTATGAGAAAAAATGGGATCCCATATTATGTGTATGACTATGCTGCTCCTGTTTATAGGTTATCTATAATGTGATTTACGGCTGTATTAAGTACTAACAATCCATGACTAAATCGTTATTGTGAGTCGTTGTTACGTATTTTAATAGCTTTTCGATAAACAAATCTGGGTCAGACAGAAAACATACAGCTAAGTAGGTATCTTAGCCAAATATATAATACAATTCTGAATTGAACCGAGAATGACGAGTGAAAGGGCAGGGTAAAACTAGTTAATTTAATAAAACTACTCGTAAATATGTCATCCGATAGATGCTTTTATTTATAGGTCTAACTAATTTTTATTTGGTATGAGAAACATATTTTATTTAGAGCAGTCTCAAAAGCGTTAATCGTAAAATTCATGGCAGCTGCTCTCCACAAAGGGCTACAAGCGTGATGATACATAGGCCCAATAAACCTCCAACGAACCACTATTATAATTGCTTTAACTGTTTAAATAACGTAGAACGAATGTTAAATGCGGACTCATTTTGGACAGAGTTATGGCGGTCTTCAATTTAAAGGTGCGTTTGTAACTAGGCTAATAGAATTCTATCATTTAAAATTTCGCTTAATTAGAGGTCATTGCCTCCCCGCTAAGAGAACGTGGCCGTACAATAATCCAATAAGAGCTGGTTCGAGCTACATAGATTAACTTGGATAATCACAATCACGTAACGCCACATATTTAGATAATTTTATACTTTTTTGAATAAACTACTGTTGGCGCGTTTGTAGAAATTGATTCAAACGAGGCGAGGAATGAAGAACGTTGCGCGCGTCTATGTTATAATCGGGTTATTTATTTAAATTTAGAATGTCGCGTTCCAATATTTTTATTATTTCAAAATTCGAAACAATTTCAAGACAGTTGAAAACTTCGAACCATAGAGAAAATATTTATCTATATTTTGTACAATAGACTAGAATACGCCAAATAGCATATTTTCTAGAAGAAAATAAAATATCTGATGTTTTTATGTGTGCATACATGATTTGTTTATGTACTCGTAAGCATCATTTTGATTGAAGTTTGGAAATCTTTGCTATTTTTGAAACTTACTAAAAGTAACCTACGCTACGTCACGATCGGCATAGTGCAGCAACAAATCCAAAATAGTTGGCTATAAGTAAAGAATCGGTGAACAGACAAACAGACAAGAATGATATATAAATGGCTTCCGTTTCTACTACGGAAGTGTGGACGCACTTAGTGTACCTATAAATTGTAAGTATCCAATAATAGTCATGGTAACGACTAATAGACAAGAATTTATTCTTCTAAATTATGATATGATATCTAATCTTTTAGTCTTGTAAACTACAATTCGTAACTGTTGTGCAAACGTGCTTATATGTAAAACATGTCGTTCACAATGTAAAGTTTGCAATTTTGTTACAAAATATCACAATATTTGCACGTTCGCATAAATAGCTAATGATAACACTGATTGATAACTTACTGTACTATTTAAAAATGCTGTAAGACTATAACATGTTTTACAAAATGTTAGAATATCATAGAAAATTAACTACATTTTTAAGGGATTAGGCTGTACACGATCTCTCTGTAAACACATTAACTCAAACGTGTGAATACAATTCGGTTACATAATAGCAACGAAAATAAAACTTCGGTATTCATATACATATCTGTCATTACGCCACTTTTGTTTTAATGAATTTATTAAACTTTCAGAGTCACTCATGATTATTATTATCATGATCATTACTGTACTATTTAAAAATGCTGTAAGACTATAACATGTTTTACAAAATGTTAGAATATCATAGAAAATTAACTACATTTTTAAGGGATTAGGCTGTACACGATCTCTCTGTAAACACATTAACTCAAACGTGTGAATACAATTCGGTTACATAATAGCAACGAAAATAAAACTTCGGTATTCATATACATATAAAAAAAAAAAAAAAAATGATTGCGTTTTCAAATACTTAGACTTTGACATTTTACAAAAGTTTTCATAAATTTTAAAATATTTATTTTATTTTTATTAGTGACTCAGGCCCCTGTAGACCCTTCGGAGATATACAGGTTTGAATGTATAAGATTTGTTAATTTATGGACAACTTTATATGAAAATGAAGTTGCTACATTAGGCATATACCTACACATCCGTTTCTTATGTAAAATCACGATGTCAAGGACGACCAGTCCCCATCATTCTGAACAACAATGGTTAATAGTCATTTTAATTTGATAATAATTATAATATTCTATTCTTAAATCTGTTAGTTATCACGTTTAATGTTTATTATTTTTTAAACTTAAAATAATAATGCCGTATTAGTGCCCGGTGGAGTAGAAGAGTCACCCCATCTCTTCCTGCAAGTGTCGTAGAAGGCGACTAATAGGGATATGACTGTTCTTTATTCAAAAGTAAACATATAGTCCGCTTGGCGGCAATAGGCTCGCCCTTATAACGTGGGACTGATAGGTACACCTTTACCTACTCCTTCAGAGATTTACAGACGTGTACTAGATCGTAAATCACTTAGACACTAGGCTACCACCGTATAACATACATACATACAGTCACGCCTCTTTCCCAGTGGGGTAGGGAGAGACCACGTTTCCACTTGCTACGATCCTGCACTGCAATTCACTAAGCGAGCACAACGATGCGACAACGATGCGAGGCGCAACGTAGATTGTCATTGGTCAGATTGTATCACGTCATTGGAAATCGACCAATGACAGTGTCTATCGCGCACATCGTTGAGACTCGCATCGTTGTCGCATCGTTGTGCTTGTTAGTGAATTGCATAGCTGGCATACGTCTTTCGCTTCTTCTAATTTCATAATTGTTTTCATACATGCTCGCCGGTTTTTGGAGTACTCTTGAGATATCATTTCTTAAAATTTTACATAGGTACGTATGTCTAGGTCGACCCCTACCGGCTAGCCAGTGTTGCCACAGCCACCGCTTAACCCTAGGAAATTTTAGCCCATTTTAATATTGTTTTCTTTTCATTACCTACTCAATACGTATAAATTTAATGTCGTTATGAATAGGCTATTAAACGTAGGTACAATAAAATTATAATCTGGTCATGGTGGACTGTACGAAACAAATGATTTATAATGGAAAGATAAGACCTCATTGCGGTTTTTAAATAGAAAATCTTATTTTTCTTTGGTCAGGTCATGAAAATATTCCATAGATTATATTCTACAGTTCACATAGTAAGATAGCTATCAAACCGCCATCTTGGTTTATTTGACATAAAACTTCAAAATGTAGGGATAGAAAAACAACACTATATTAATTTACAAAAAATATAGACCTATCATATTTTGTATATCACGCCTGTATATCTGAGAAGTAACTGTTAGAGATGTATTAAGTTCCATAATTACGTAATAGAGTGCAACCCTACTACCATCAGCCGGCTCATTATTCCTAGATTATCCTTCCTGCTACTGGGCATTTCGTAAAAAAAGTCAATAAAATTTTACTCAAACCGGGAATTGAGCCCTGGATCTCATACACAGTAGTCGCACTCGCTAACGTATTCGTAAGTCGAGGCAGCAACGGCTATACAACCAGGTTGTAGTCATTGCGAGGCAGTATCCAATCTAAGTGATATTCGATATCCAATTTACACATCGACCTAGCACTTCTGTATATAAATAAAGCAATTAATCTGCCTATATTTGGATTGCGAATCTTAGTACCTACATTTTAAGCATTAATCAATACAGGCATTCCATTCATCTGCAGATCTAAGTACCGGGTATAATCGTTTAACAATACGTGTCTAATCGAGACCTGCCATGAATCGGCGCTATTGGCTATTGAATCATGATCGAACGTTAGTGATACTTATTAGATTACAGGTAATTTAATACACGGTGGTAAGGAGTATAGCTAGGATACTATATGAACGACAGTCATAACTAAGTAGTTGTGTTTATAAAGCTATCTTCTTTTCCATACAGTTCTCGCCCAGTCGATCGTCCATATAAATTTTTCGCCCGCAGTTAATGACAATTGTTAATGCAGTCTCAAAATTAAATCCAGATGCTAACAATGCTAAAATGGTATAAACTGTAAGTAAAAAAAACTCGGACATTGGAAACGCGAGAGTTTTAAATTTAGTAAAGACAGAATTGTCCGATGCCTTGCAGGAATGGAGAATTCAATTCATGCAATAGGTGCAATACTCCTAAATACATTCGTTAAAACTATGAAACCAGCATTATTTAGTCATCTTGTTTTTATTAATGACTTAGCTATTTCATTAACTATTCTTACATGAATCAAAGAGCAACGCGTTTTCCGTGGATTTGTGATTATCTTATAGTTTCATGTGAGCTTAATTCAAAATTTCTACTTTGTATTCCCACAGAATGTTGATAGGTCTCAAATGTGTGAGAGAACCTTACGAGAAGAGTAAAATGAAGTCTAAAGAGGCATTTTAGTGCAGGAAACTGCAGATACGATAATGTTATGAACGGATAATATAATCTGGATAGTGTTGACAAATAAATGATAATAAATTTCACCACTTGACGTTAAGAGAGACACAAATCCATCAGATAAAATTGTACCACACATAATCGTAATCTGGTACAGAAAAAGTGGGTTGACAATGCGCCCACATCCATTTATTCTAGCATAAGTACTTCAGCGATAGAATTTCGCGCGGATGTTTTAGTTTTAACGGTATCTCGTGTAATTTCGAGGTTCCAATATACTATGATCAATATCAACCCAATTTTCATCCTAAAATCTATTGCTGAGATATGAAGGTTTAAATGCAAAAATTACTAATTTATTTCCTATTTAGTAGTACAGATTCGATTCTATCAAATAATCTGAAACAGATACTTAATTCTACAAATAGCTCATCTAAGTGTTATTTAGCTCTACAATCAGTCTACTATTTGGCAATTATTCTAGCTTCAAGACCAAGGCCTGGTCTTACCAGATCATCTTCTCTGTCATAAGCAGCTTCTTCATCATCTTCCTCAGGTTTCATAAGCTTCTTCACTACTGATGTGAAAACTTTACCCGTTTTCTCCACAATCGATGCCGGCTTGCAACCAAACACTATGTAAGTACCTATCTCTGGATTTGTCTTATCTTTTATCGCTGATAACAATCTCAAGATCTTATTTTTTAGAGTCTACAAGTAACTTGGGTCAATAGTTACTTTGCAGTTTTCTAGCGTTTTTATTTACTCCTTTAGTTAAGCTAAACAGCTCGTCCTAGGGATAGTACGTATCAACTTGATCAAATTCTTGAGCTATTTCGTGATTTAGATAAGCAAATCCAGTCGTTTTATATTTGAGATATAGAATTCGATAATTTTGTTAGTTAGTCGTAGTAGCTTATCAGGTATTTTGGGACTTATGCTCAAAGAACCGGACCCAAACAACCTACCAAGAAGGAAAAAAAATCACTACGAACTTATTTAAGTTTGAAATACTTAGTTGTATTGTCCATGTCCCAACCTGTATCCCTAATAACATCCCATAAACCATATTCAGGGATACTTGTTTGAAAAAAAAAACGTATGAAAAGAATATTTTAACACTTCGTTTTCACACGGTGGCGATGATTCGAATAACAATATGCAATAATACGAACACCGTATCCATCATTGATGTTTTTTGTATAGACATGATGTTTATTAGAACATAAACGTCTTTCATTGCTATGCTATCTGTTCCTAGCTTGTCAAAGATGGAGGCTTGTCATTAACTACAGCAAAACCAGCAATTCAGTGAAATGGCGAAAATAGGATCCACGATTGTCACTGTCCAATGCATGCAAATCAAAGGCAATTTGACTATATTGAAGGCCTACTTCGGCTCATGGGAATTTGCTTTTAGTATACTTTTAATTTTTGCTAAACGATGCTGTGTTCTTTTACTATAGATGGTAACATCTAACGCTAAACCTAGGGCGTTTCAACGATGTCCTGTAAGACTAGCAATTAGTGAATTCATCAAAATGAAAAGGAAAACATAGGGCAACAACACATTTTTTTTTATTTCTTGACGTTCATAATGTGCTCTTCATGTGCCTTAACTGAATAAACGAAATTGATTCTTGGAGAATCTTTTGAAGAAGTTGAATACGAATCTTTGACTCAATATCAGAAAGGGAATCGTCGTCATTCGAAATATATCTGCCACGATAGTTCATTTATGAGCAATAAAATGTCCATGTATGTGTTATAAGAGCAGCGTCATCTTAGCACTCGTGCGTCGAACAACGCAAGCGTCGTGGGAGCGGCGAAAGTACGGTCGTTGACCCCGTCAATGATCAGCGCACAATCAGCTGTTCTTGTGCGCGAATACCAACGATAAATATTGTATTGGTGTCAATTATTCTAATGGCATATTTAGAATTGTTGCCATTATCGTTCCGCTTAGCTTCTATAGAGAACCTAGCTAGTTATATCTATATCGCCTGTATGCCAAAAAGTAAATACGTATGTTTATGAACTGTGAAATATTACTTCTAGTGTAAGAAAAAAGATATGCTTAGTATAGTTCTTATTCCGCGTAAGCGTACATAATTACGTCAACTACATATTGAAACGAAAGCGGCAAAGTAATCTTTAAAATTAACTATTACTCGGTAAGTAAGTACGTGACTAGAACATTCTGTAAGGAAAATTACCATCATTGATGATATCATTCAGACGTTTGTAATTTGAAAACTGTTAGGTACCCACTTCACATGTACATTCAGAATCTAAGAAAACGAAAATGCAGGTGTCTAATCAAAGGGATTGTTGCATAGTTTATCAATAGCACCCAGGTACTAATGAATTGCATTGACACACGCATTTCGGTGTCGTCTAATAAGGTGTGGTGTCAGACAAAGATGTCGGTGTATCTGTCTCTATCTGCCGTAACCCAGTTGGCGGACGACGCCATGGCCCGCCACCTTGTTCGACCCTTCTCTCGAGCGCTGCATTGCCACAACTGCATTCACTAACAGGAAAATTGCATGTGATTTTACCAGGAAATTCAGTTATCCTGTAGTCAAGAAACGAATGACGCCAGTAGGTATTGATAATGTAATTTTATCTATGACGTTGTTTAAATCTTCGAATTTATGCATTAGCTAAGTATTTACGTGTGTTTTTGCGGTGAATTCCAAAAATTGTCGAGATAAACGTCCACCATCCTAACACCATCATATTTGCGTTAGTCCTGAGCGCATCTGAGGCTTAAAGAGTCCGGGGTTCGCTTCAGTTTCAGGCAATTGGTACCATGAAACGAATCCCATAATCGAGCTCGAATCATGCACTTAGTGCGGTCCAAGACATCTGGTAAGTACGTAAATGCTAATGCTGATGTATGTTTCATAGTAGACCTTCAGGCTACTGTAGGCGTCAAGGTGTTAAAGTTAAAGTAGCCAATCATGTACGACCTTTTAAATAACATTACACAAAGAGTTGATATTTTTTGTGCAGATTGACAGAGTTCAAAAAGGTGACACTTCATTGACTTAAACTTGAATGTTGTTATTTATTTATTTACCATATCGTTGTACAATGCAATGTATGTTACACTCGTATAAAATAAGAAAACAGCTGCAAGTAAAAATAAGACAAGAATAAAGCTAAGCTTAGGACTTGTTCAAGTTCATGCCACTGTAAATCTGGTTTTATACACCGTCTATCCGAGATGTATTGTTATGCATCAAGGAGACAAGCAAGGTCGTCTACAAATGGCGTCACGGCACTTTCACCCGTCTGCGACTCCCGACCAAGAGTGACACAGTTAGAGCCAACACATTAACCTATAAAACGTCATCAATATAAACCGAACAACCAGATTTGTACCCGATTCAAAAAAGAATAACAGATACAAAATGTCATCGATGGTACAGCAGTTCTGCGTAAACAATCATGCACAATCATCAGTAGTCAAGGCCAAAGGATGGATATTGTTGTACGGGTCGTGATGAGCACCTGAAGGCATTCGGCGTGGGAATGAGGTCATACAGGCGCACTGTTGCGCATCGCTGGCCGCGCTTCATGTACGTTTGAACCTGCCGGTAACCTCGAAATAATAACAACATTCTCGTGTCAAGTACTTCACATTCACGAATCGGTATTCACGAAAAAGTGTGAAGAAAGTGTTCAAGAAACGCCTTGCGGAACTCGAACGCGTTAACACGTAGCTCATGACCTAGCAACACGTTTTAGCATTGATGTATGATAAGAGAAGTCGAGGCCAGAAATGAAACTCAGTTGGACCACCTGCGAATTCCAAGTACGAACAAGTCGTTTAACCTTTTGTTTGGATTTTGTAATGAGGATGGTCACTGCACCTGTATAATTCTTAGATGGCGATTGCGTTATGGATCTACCTGCTAAGCGACTAGGTAATTTTACGCAATTGGGAAGATGTATCGTGTTGAAAGTGATTATCGTGATGATATTTCGTAAATGACCCCAGCGGTCAATATGAGTGCAATATGAAACCTGCGGAATGTTTATCTGCCTATAGGTAAGGTACAATCCCAGATGGAACTTATTCATATAACGTCTGCACATTGTTCAGTTTAGCCTTCTTCAGAAATCTTGTTTTATTTTCTTTGACAGCCGTTTTTAGTAGTTATTGACTCCAACATATTTTCTTCAAAAATTCTACAATGATTATGGTCGAATTTCGAACCTAAATGGGTGAATACAAGTGCTAATAAATGCAGATAGAGAACTAGCAGTTTTGCAACGATAGCGACAACAGGCGCAAGGTCGACGATAGATACTTAAATGATTAAGTAATCGAATTCTAGACACTTGACTATATCTACGATACGATAACGCATTCCAGATCCGGCGTCAGTCAGCCGTCGTGACGCAATTTGATGCGGCAAACTTCAAATAAGGATGTCAACAAGTAAAGCACAAAATAAATTGCTTTTCGACAAATGTTGTTGCTTTAGCGGATGTTTATTAAATCGATGGTGTCAAATAAGTACATTGTAATTTTGAAGTCACATGTTAACAATGTTCAAATCGATACGACAGTTAGGTAAGAAGAAGAAGTAGGTTAAAATCGACTTCCAATGATTTGATCTATATTAACAAGTCAAGTTAAACAAGAGATTGTAATGAAAGGTAGGAATCGATGCATTTAAGCAACAGTGAATTGGAAATTAAAATATTATCTTCGTGAAAAACAAGCCTGCTTCAGCCAGACCTTGGTAAATCGCAGCCCTAATAGCTATCACGACCGTATCTCATACACAAAGATAATAATAATTATATCGGTTGTGAACTAAAAGCAACATTCTTCGCACGACAAAACGAGATCGCGTGCCTTAGAATTGAAACCTAGGCTACTAGTTGGAGATATAATTTTACTCATATTCAACTAAAACATTCACTATCTACACTAGAAAAATAAATAAAAAGAAACTGGTGAAGAGTATATTGAATAAAATACTCGAAACAAACTGTTTCAAAGTAAAAATAAACTATCACGTAAAACCTCTTAGGTAATTGTAAAAACTAACAGTGAACAGTCTATTTTAATGACACGTAATAACCAACAAAAGTGCTCTTATGTGTCATCACGAATCTCGTTTCATCCCACAATGGCTGTTTAATGACGAAATGATATCAGAATGTAGGCTTAATTATGATAATTTCAACATTTTTATTGTTCTTAGAAAGCGAATTGCCAATGAGGAACAGTCTATTAAAAGATGTGAATATAGAAGTAAGAAATATTTACATACGCGTAAATTTGGAACAGTTTGCAAGTACGTTCGTTTTTTTGCATGAAAATGATCTCACCGCCATGTGTGTTAGACATACATCGTTAGCTAATAAAAATAAGTCATAAGAACTTCAAAAAGAGGCGGTGGCATGAATCAGTGCAATAGAATGAGATAATTTATTTACTGATTGTAAAGTTATATATCTAACAAACATGAGGGAAATTAGCACTCCGTGTGACTCAAGTTAGCCTTTCAAATATGCTGTGGATGTAATAACAAGATAACGTCGTACAGATGAGATAAACGGAGCACTCTGTAAACAATTTGAAGCTGAGTGTATTGAAAATATCATTCGGGTTCAAGAGGATTTTACAGGATATCATTATAGCAGTAAGCTTGAATTCTTGGTTATGTGTTCTGGTTACTGTCCGTAAATTTTATATGGATAATGTACGTAAAAGGAATAAGCAACTTGTGGTATTATTTCAAATCGATGAACTTAATCGTATTTTAGACATAGTCTAAGTCTAAGCAATATAAAATGCATCTGATATAGCCATAAAAACTTCCAAGGAAGTTAATTTCTTGAATATCATCTACGAGTATGACGATAGCTTCTTGAGTCTTGACTAACTTGAATGAAATTGATAAAATACATTACAATATTGAATAGTAAATTATTTAAAGAACACTAATTTACACCTGGGAGGCGTTCCAACGTGGCATTTTACATACAAGAACCGGAATCTGACACATAAATAACTACAGTGAACACGAGACAAATAAATGATGTAAGACTCGCCGATGACTAGAACGAGTAGGAGGTTTTGTTCGCAATGTTACCAACATTTACATTCTATTGATTTAAACATACAGGTACTAATCCATTAGCACAAGATGAGTAAAACTGCTGTCAGTGCCAGGTGATAATACTATCACGATCAAGGTTTTAAAAGTAAATGCAGTTGATTAATTATCAGCGATATCAGAACATCTTATGAACAACAAAACATAATTGAATTTAGAGAAACTCCATTGCGTGGATGATGCATGCATACATTTCCATCAATATACCCCCTCTGATAGATAACTATAATTTCCCTAGTGATAAGTATGATTGTAGTTTTGTATTCAATCATATTGTATACATTATGTTGTTATACCTAGAATAAGGTATAGCAAACACTAAGCCTATTAAACGTCAACACTAATCCGTGAAGGCAGTTACTAACACAAAACAACATAACTATTTAGACATACCTACAACAACTATCAGATATTAAATTTGTCGTCATAATCAACTTTTGGAAAGGCAACATAATAAAGATGATTAAGTTTTTAATAATTCTGTAAGTAACGGTGACGCAATTAACATACCATGCATACGAGAGACACCAGCGAAATTACTAGCAATTTTGAAATCGATTGATCAAACCACGATATCAATTTTAAATTTCGTCAATAAATATTATGTTCGTGTCGAACGAACAATGCTGAATAATTTACGTAGCCAACCTGTCGTGTTGATTCATCTGGTTATTTCCGGTGTGACTAAAGTGAGTGCTTGATAACTTTGATACTGGGAACCATTATTAACTACACAACTGCCAAATGATTAGTCATGCATTTTGTGTATCGGTAGCTGATAAAACAAAAAAAATGTTATAAGCTTGATTGTACCTACTATTTATTAACACAATTTTGTGGACATACAGATTTACATTTGTTAGTTTACGTGGATGTATGACGAGAATAGACAGAATAAGTAATGAATTTATTAAGGGAACTTTTATATAAGGTATATTATGAGAAGAGATGAGATAATGTTGGTCCTACTGGAGAAGGCGAAGTAAAAAAAGGAGATGGAAAGAAGTGATTGAGAATATGAAATCTGACAACAAGTCCTCGAATCATTAGAGAAAGGGAATGCGTATTATGAAAGAAAATCTCAATGATATTTGATTTATGAATTCTGATGAAGTAGAAATGACGATCTTAAAAGATCACACGAATATCATAAATCTAAAATCGTATTTCAACCACGACGTACCAAGTGCCAACATAAAAAATGCATATCATGTCAGTATTTAATTTGATCATCACTGTAATAGGTTTGTGTACATTATACTAATAGACTGACGAACTAAAATACTCATTTTCATGATCTAAGTACTTAATATATGGGGGTGACATCATTTGACCGTCAACATCACAAACATCTTGAGTCATTTCAGGCCGCCTTGGAATGCTGGTGCTGGTGATGAAATTAACAAGGTTTAGGATAAGTTTGATAAGCCACAGGAAAATTATACTTAACTGTTTTGTGGTTTGGTGAATTATCGTACGTAGCAAAAATGCATTCATTTTAACAAGAGAGTATTTCCCCTTAATATAAGTTCAGAACATAAATTTTAATATAAAGCAACTGGTGCATATTAATTCAAACATTCAAATCCAATGGTAGAACGTAATTAAAAGAAAACTCATAGTGGGAATATAAAACATGTCGGCCAAATAGAAAAGCTATTGCCACACAATGATTATCACATGTCGCGCGAGGCCGCACAGGTATGACTTACGTAAGTGCTATACACGACATGTATAAATAAATATGTAAGCTGCGTAACAGCGGAAACCCTTAACCCACGAGACCAACAGTAAGTGGTGTCAGCGATATGATCGAGTGTAAAGAACTAACAAGTAAAAATAAAATATTGCTACAAGCCAAGGATGATTAAGAAGATGCTATTGATTTATTGTCGATTGTTACCGCACAGGACTATTCATCACCCATCCACAGTCTCTTGAGGTGATATCACAAAATTAATTTGAATGGGTGTTAGACTAGAAAATTTATTTGTCCACCCAGGACAACTAAAATGGTAGCGTTTTGCAGAAAATTAGCGGGATGAAGCCTGTGGACTCTCAAGTAGTTTAAGTTTGGTACCCTTCCCTCTCTCTTAAATTAGACTAGCAAAGGGCACAATGGAGAAATCGCTAAGGTCTCTGGATTATTTCTAATCTTGATCGTACGTAGGAAAAGATCATCAGTTGACCGATTTAGTAACTTTGACCGCTAATGGACTGGTCATCCGATTGAAGTGAAACAGTCTTCACAAAAAAAAATGTTACTTACTGAGTCATGACGTCATGAGTTGCTAAGTGACGTCTATAGTAAAATAGGTATTGCAGCGAGCAGTATAGTCTTGTGGGAAAACCTAACAATGAGGATGAATCACATAATGGAATATTGTATTTTCAATCAGTATACCAGGTGCGCTATACCTTTCTGAGTATCCTATTTTTTAAATAATCAAAATCCGTCAAGAAATGACGAAGCTATTAGGGATTTCTTAACGAGTACTTAAAAACGCCCGCTTACACTGCGATTTAGACGATGACGTCATCTGTTATGAACGCGTCCCGACTAGCGCAGTCGCCAGTCAGTCGGTACAAATTCTTTCGTGGATCGACTAGTTTATTTTGTTGGTTTTTTTATTCTTTTGGTACTATTTTTTATTTTTTATTTTTACTATATATTTACTATTTATTGCTACTATTTTATTGGTTTTTCTTAGTACTTTATTTGTGTTTTAAGTTCTTTGGTGATTATTCAAATACAGTTTGTTTTTAAAATACTTTATAATATACGTAGTTCGTCCTAACGCTTGTACCTACTTATTTACCTACCTTATGATGTTCTGTCGAAAGTTGTACCTACTGTGTTGTCAAGCGAGTAATAAACCACGTTAGAAATGACGTGAAATACCTAACTGAAGCTGGTATAATACAGGTTCAGAAAAGGAAAAGGTATTAAGTTTTATAATAAAACTAGCTTTTGCCCGCAGCTCCGCCCGCGTGGATGTTGGTTATCGCGACCAAACATAGCCTATGTCCTTTCTCAAGGTCTAACCTACCTCTATACCAAATTTCATCAAAATCGGTTCAGGGGTTTAGTCGTAAAAGTGAGACAGACAGACAGACAGACATAGTTACTTTCGCATTTATAATATTATAAAGTAGGGATGAAGTACTTAAGTAGGTATTGCCGTCATGACCACTTCAAAAGTATTTAGGACACTTATTCGTAGTGGTGCAAGTCTGTAACTTTTAAAAATGATAGAATAGGTAGGTATATAGTATACGCCTGCAGGATAACCTCTAGACTGAATTTTGTTATCATGTATAGACATAGGTACGCAATATAGGTATTTAAACTTTTATGGCCTTTCACATTACTATTAAGGTCCAACCCCACCAAACGGACGGCATCGGAATGGATTTTACATTACAATCTTTAAACAAAATAAATCTTATATCACAGCATTTAAAGTTTATATTATCAAGTCAAGCTGTTGTGCGTGACTTGGCAATATAAACTTCAAACACTGTGATAATAAGATTTAATTTTGTTTAAAGATTGTAAAATCCGGGCCGATGCCGTCCGTTTGGTGGGGTTGGACCTTTATTGGAAGCTCCAAACAATAGGTACATGGTAAATATCTCGATAGTTCTAATAGTAATAGGTACACAATACCTACTTACGTCAAAATGATCTTCGCAACAATGTAAAACACTTTCGCTTGAAAGAGGAGTTTTATCATCTCTTCTCATTACTTTAACCCATTTTTTTCTTATCTTTGCATCTCTCGGAACATAAAAAAAAAAACAGTTTATTAGGCGTAGTAACACTTGTATTCTTGCATTTTGGCACAATACATTATTTGTATGGGGGCATTATTACCACCGAAACAATAACAAACGTTCCAGTCTATACACTACAGTGGACTGCGTTGCTTTGCTGCGTTGCGTCAGGCATCCGTCACTCGCTCAAGGCCGCGCGCTATACACCTACCACTCGGTGAGTCGTCGACGACACAAACTGGCAGAGAGAGGGCTGCCGAACGCCCGCCTGAGCGCTCGCATCACACCGCACCGCACGTTTCCCGCTCTTACGCTTACCTAACGCTGAAGTTCTTCATTGTAATCAAATAGTTTGAATAGCAATTTTAATCTACATTAAATGCACAATATATTGAACGTATTTAATTGGATAAGCAATGATACTGTATTGTTAAAAATAGCTTCGATAATGACACATTATTATTTTGTAATTTTTAAAAGATAAAAATGATTGCTGTGGGTTTTTCTTAGGAGATAGACATATGCTATCACGGACTTTTATGTAGACCTTTTTAAGTTATATATTTCCGCAGTACATTATATTATTCTATCATCAATAGTTTTCGCAGCGCACGCGATGTAAGAAATATTTCAAGTAATTTTTTTTCATCTTGGATTTCATTATTGAAGTTTTAGTAAGGATTCCTAATTTGTTTGAAAATAAAATAAAGTCTATGTTAGTCAGTGATAAGGCAGCTTTCTAATGGTAAAAGAATTTTCGAAATCGGTCTAGTAGTTTTTGAGTTCAATCGAATACAAAAATACAAATCTTCCCTCTTTATTACTATGTTAACATAGATGTATGGAAGTCTGCCGGATTTGTTGACATTTATGAACACTGCTCCGCTCCCTTTTGTAGTAGCGTGATGTTATATAGCCTATAACCTTCATCGATAAATGGACTATTCAACAGAAAAAGAGCTTTTCAATTCGAACCGGAGATTCCTGAGATTAGCGCGTTCAAACAAACAAACTCTTCAGTTTCATAATATTATAAGTAGGTATAGATATAGTTACATATTTTTATTAAAAAAAGTATTGAAGTAAATAGCACAAAATCTATATTATTAGAAGCTTTGTAAATTACTTAAAATCCGTACAAAATTTCAAAATTATACGTTACGAAATAAAACAGCTATGGAGTCTTAACCCAAAAGAGCCCTAAGTCTTCATACTCTCCATAGCGGCGGCGCGCGCTGTCATAACAGATGACGTCACACAGTATTTTGGCGCGGTGGCGAGCGTTTTTGAGATTACTGCATTAAAATTGCTGTATCTTCGTCATTTTTGATCGGATTGAAATAATTTTTTCAGTGTTTATTGTTTTTTTAATCATTATAAATCTGCATACTCAGCTAAAAACGTGAATGATCCTCATTGCGAATTTCCCAGCACGAGTGCAAGTGATAACATTATAACCAGGCCAAATATATTAAGTTGTCACTTCTTGCGTTCATTTTACTATCAGACAAATACGATGAGAATATACACTGCGAGGTGTTGCTGTACTTTTCAAATAGATTTAAAGATTTGTGTATTTTTTGTCTTTTCCAAAGATAACAACGAGCAACCTGACATCGCTTTTATACTCCATTTTTTTTTTAATATACAGGGCGTCCCACGGCGATGCCACATGGAGGGAAAGTACCTTAAATCCTTAAGTTAGCTCATTTTACTTAAAGGAGACATCATTTTATTTTTAAAAAGAAACGAAACTGCATTTAAAGATTTTTAAAAATTCGCTTGCCACATCCGGTAATCGAACCGACTAAAATCCGAAAAAGTAACACCCTGTATTTTTATGGCATCAATCGATAGTGTCAATCATAAGGATCAAATCTCTCTAAGAAACATGGTAAATTAAACGAAAGGAAGTCCTTGAAATCTAAAATTATAAATTCAATTTGGCAAAATAAATCACTTTAACTCAAAGTTCATCATCCATCTGATACCATATTAACAATAAAATTCCATATTTAAACTACTTTTCTTTTTTTATCGTGCTGACACCGCTGCTGGTCAGCAGTAGTATTTAGGTATGTCGAACTCAAACCGACTAAAACCGCACGCCGTCTAAATTAACAGATTATAAGTTGATCCATAGGGCAATTTCTCTTGCCATTTTCGTTGCACAGGGTACACCGCGTGCAGGTTTCTAATCAAGCACCCAAAAATAACTACCTACCCTACCTACACATACCTCATGCAGTTACACAATAAAGTTACATTCTAAACAGGTAACAAAGTTCATTCATTTAGTACTCATTTTATTAAATAAATTTCATCAAAGATATCTCTAGTGTTGATACCTTGTGAGAAATTCTTACAAGGTATCAACACTAGAGATATCTTTGATATGTTGATACCTTGTAAGAAATTCTTACAAGGTATCAACACTAGAGATTTCTTTGATTTGATTAGAAACCTGCACGCGGTGTACCCTGTGCAACGAAAATGGCAAGAGAATTGCCCTATGGATCAACTTATAACCTGTTAATTTAGATGGCGTGCGGTTTTAGTCGGTTTGAGTTCGACATACCTAAATACTACTGCTGACCAGCAGCGGTGTCAGCACGATAAAAAAAGAAAAGTAGTTTAAATATGGAATTTTATTGTTAATATCGTATCAGATGGACGGATGAACTTTGAGTTAAAGTGTTTTATTTTGCCAAATTGAATTTATAATTTTAGATTTCAAGGACTTCCTTTCGTTTAATTTACCATGTTTCTTAGAGAGATTTGATCCTTATGATTGACACTATCGATTGATGCCATAAAAATACAGGATGTTACTTTTTCGGCTTTTAGTCGGTTCGATTACCGGGTGTGGCGAGCGAATTTTTAAAAATCTTTGAATGCAGTTTTGTTTCTTTTTAAAAATAAAATGAAGTCTCCTTTAAACAAAATGAGCTAACTTAAGGATTTAAGGTACTTTCCCTCCATGTGGCATCGCCGTGGGACGCCCTGTATAGGCTTCTTCCGGCAAAAGATATCTTCAACAGTGAACATCCTATGGCTGACTGATGCTGAGGGTGTGTTTAGAATGTAACCAGGAATGTGATAATTTCAATTTATTTATGATGTTGAAGGTCACGGATGTTCGATACCTCAAATGAAGGACACAAAGACATTTTATTTGAATAACTAGTTTTACAACTACAGGCCATGTTTTTGATACTGGTACAAAATTAATAGATTCAAATATTTGAAAATGTTTCAAGGTCTGCTACAAAAGTAGTTTGGTATTAACCTGGGCTTAACGTTGAAAATAAGCAAATAATACCTAATAAATAGTTTTAATTGACTTTCAAATAACAAAAACACTGCTGCTTTTGGAACTATTACTACCGCACAAAGACTTCTAATATCATAAACATTTTTTAAAGAAACTGAACACATGGTTCATGAGGTTCAAGTTGAGTCAATACGAAGTAAAATACGGAGATAAGACATAAAACATTAAATTGAATTTGGATAAACATTCAAAATAATATTGATGAAATTCGTAAGCACTCTCTGTAGTTGTTGAATGAACAAACAAAATTATATTTAAAGATAATCTTGACACTGCACATGAAAAAGTTCAACCGCCATTTAGCTTCCACATATCAAATTATAGTCGGGATTCGATAAACACGCGATGTGATGTGAGCTTCTGATCGTGAGTCATGCCTAGATACACAAACACGGCCCTTGTGGGAACAAATAACCGTTTTATCGTATAAACTAAATCGTGTTCACATGCAGCATTTGATAAAACATAACACTTAACATACTAAAACGCACATTTCTAATTTCAAACTAATTATACGCAAAACAATTTTCGGAGTTGTAGAAAGTGTAACTGTCTGTCAAATATTTTATCTCAATTATGAGGAATATGTATCAAACCTTTGGATGTACTCGAATCTATCGCGTCATCGTAACCAAGTAAATAAAAATATTATTAATTTTAATTTTCTTAAATATTGCATCTATCAATATTCTCGTTTCATTGAATGGAAAGCCGTTGCGCTCACGTATGCCTGAGTCACGTCTTTATCAGCTATGGAATATTAGATGTAGGTGGTTAAAACAATGGCTGCAATGAGCATTAAAGGTCGATGGAAACATATCGATGCTTTGTTTTTATTGGCAGTCAGTATGCTATTCAGTTGCATCAGCTATATGAAAGATGCAAATTTAAAACACTGACACAAACGGGTTACTGGTGCTCACAGTCAATTGAGTAACTACATCATTATTTATGCACAATTGCGTTCCTAATAGTAGTAATTACGGCACCACTTTTTCGTTTTCTCTTGCATTCACTCAACTATTCAAATATATTTTATCGAGTCTAGTCAAGGTTTCAACAACTAGTATTTACTGGTTACGTAGTTGAAGTTTTTCTCTCGGCCAATAGTGAAATTTGCTAATGTTTAGCTAAACGATTGTGTTCTGTCAATGTCAGGCGCATTGAAATATCGGCGTGATAGAGAGGGATGTCAGCATATACATCTGTTTACATTTCTGACCGTGTGCATAGGAGAAATTAGCTACACGCAGTCGTTCAAGCGAAAGGTTTGTTATACGTAAAACCGACGGTCTATTGAGTCGTAACGTCAAATGGATTCTGCAAATTGACTGACCACAAAAATTACATTAGACGTCATCAAACGTTAATCTAGTGACTGACATTTACAATTAACAGGACACTGAACTCAGTTAGTAATCATAGAATCGACTTTATCATCGTCAAGTGTCTTCATCGTTAAGACTATCAAGACAAATTAGTTTATTGTAGATGAGCAAGAGTTTGGACGGACGTTTTTTCACGTCAAGTCGTCAATTATTTATCGAATGACTTAGAAACGTATACTTAAATTGTTATCTGCAAAACAGGTTTAGTTAGTCCTCACGTCGAAATTACGTGTGATAAAATTTTAAGTGGTTTTGACATGCTATTCAATGAAAGAATTTATCAAAGTTGTGTGCTATCGTTCGTATATGCTAACGCATCACTTATGTAAAGTGAAAAGGTCCTAAAATGTAACCCTGTAGGACCCTCTAATAAGACACAGTTTTAATTTTTTTGATTTAGAATATTTGTATTGTTCGTTTAACTTCTAATTTGTCTATTGATTTGAAATTGTGAAAGTATGAGAAATCTCGACAACATTAGTGTCATTAGTTTAACACCACCGAGCTGATCCGATGGCACAGTCAAGATAAGGAGGGCGGTACTCTTCAACAAGAACGCCACGAATGGAAGAACGAATAACGAATTCCATACTTTACAAATTAACTAAAGTAAGTAGCCTTAGACAGAACTCGTGTCCTTAGAAGTAGTTCTATCAGGTAATAACTAAATTTCAATTTTTACAGCTACTGAGAGAACCAAAGATGTTATTTTGATTTGCTAGTTGATTCTGGCGGCAGGTTTATCAAACATAGCAGCTCAATGAGAGTGTTTACACGTCCGCACGTGGGCAGACGGATAACGACCGGGGACAACATTCGGTGATTTGAAGGTGGAACGCAATTACTAACATGCTTATTATATTCATTATAAATAATGGACTTGTTTACCTAGAATTAGATAAAATTGATTTAGGTATGATCACTTGATCTCTGATTACATTAATATAACCTTTTGCTGAAATGGGACATGCGATCGTTTTTTTGTCTCACGAAATTAGGGCCTGGACTATTGCTGTCTCAAAGTGTACCCTACGCTTTCAGAGTCCGTGTTACTATGAAGAATTTTTTGAAATGTATTCGATACTAGTTGTTCGAAAGCTATATCATAAATACAAATCAATGCAACTCGTAGAAAATGGTAGGTTCTTGTCTCGGCATAGTTGGAAGAAAAGCTTGACTTGTTTATTTTAACTTTTGAAAGATCATTGGTAACTTGGGTTTATTGAATATTTCTGATATTTTTATGTAATCCTCTAACAACTATGAAGAAAGCTAAAATGATTATTTTGATGATCTCCCTATGTTAAGCACAAGTTGTGTCAATTTTTATTGCAAGGTCGCCGTTTGAACGATTACACTGCCGTCACGTATCTGACATAGATAAGTTGGTTATAAAAGTGTATCTTTTGATAGAGTACAGGCTATTTAAAGCCTAAAAAAGATAGTAATCTTTAATTGGATTGTTAATTTCTTGTTTATATTAAGAACAAAGTCCAACAGATCGTTAAAAGAGAAAAGCACGACTGAAAAAAGGATGAAGAAGTCCAAATAAGTGGGAAGCATGATATTTATTTGAAAGGTGGTAAAAAATCCAAATTTAAAGAATCTGTAACTTAACTTGAACTGTGAGAAAATCCAGTTGCATATGCAGAATAAATTTAATAAAGAAACTATCATTACGTGTCTACTATTAGTTAAACTAATCTAATCTAAACACGTACTAATAGACTTGTGATAAAGGGCACTCCTAATCCGGCTAGAACAAACACGAATCCGTGAAAAGTAGAAAAGATAAAAACTACATTCCAATTTCACAATACAACTATGCGCAACATGGAAAAGCACATAATAATCGACGACGAACTAGGTTAAAACTGTTAAACTTTTACACGCTATAGATAGTACAGAATAGGTAGGTGGTCTTACTAACAAGGGTAGTTCAACTATAGTAAATTGCTCTATCGATTTGATAGATGTTTCAGGTTTCACAAAAGAAGGAAGTGATATTTTAAATATTAACCAACAAGTTACAGAGGTTAAACCCTTCAATAAACTTGTCGTCCTTACTGGTATTGATAAGAAGGTTATGTTGTAATCATATTCGGCAATGCTGGGCACGCATGACATTGCATTACGGGGTCAGTGCCACACGTAGGATAAGAGTAAAGGAAAACAATTTCACAGTATTGTTTGTTTATAGCTCAAGACAAAACGACGGAAACGCCGTCATGAATGAATTGAACGGCGTCAAGGCAATAAGCGAAAGAAAATGGACGTTGCAAAGTTTGCGTATTCAGACAAGTGTATTTGAATGCAGATACTATAAATATACATAGCCATGTGGCTTTTATGAAAGAAGTACCTAATCAATGTTTGAAATTTAATTTTTGTTATATCTCAAGTGGTTCGCGAACCAACAAACACGAAGCAAAGTGAACTTGAACTTCGTAACTAAAAATAATATGTACTTGCAGTATTAGTGCCCCTTCACGTGCAGTAAACACATAATTTATACGCTAACGTAGGAGTCCAATAAAAATGGTGATGTTATTGCAACACAAACAGACTGAGATTCATCTGTAATGTATGTAAATAGAACTAGTGGGTAATATAAACGATTGATGTTGTGAATTTCTTTTATAAGCCTGAGGCGATTCTTCAATGGTACTATACTTTTCTAAGAAAAATATCTTGTGTCACGAACTCATGCCGCAAATCACTGGATAAATAATCAAGTTTAAAAACTAAAACCCGACAACAGATTTTGCAGTAGACGGGTTTCAGTTTTTTTACTTATTTTCTTACAGATGAACATACACTGATGAGCCTTTGACTTTGCCGTCGTTGGGTAAAAACAATAATAACTAACCTTTTTGTAGAGTTTGATCCAGGTGAGGTCTCCCTTAGAGTCGGTGTACTGGAGTCCAAAGAACCACACCTCTCTCAGGCCGATGGTTTTGACAACCTGGTCAAACAACTGTTTGCCCGTTGTCGTCTGCTGGATCGCGAACTCCAGCTCCGCGTCCATCGTCGTCACACGGACGTTCATCTGGAAGAACAATGAATATATAAATAATAGTCTTTATTGAACAAAGGATTGACTAAATGTAGTATACTGGTATACTTAAAGCGGTTTAGGAAAGAGGTACGGTTAAGATTGGACGAAGAACACTCAGACAGGACTTCAACCAGTCCCTTTCAGGGGTAATGCTCTAATCACTGAGCTACCGAGACATACCTTGAGCATTTCAAATTCTCCTATACAAGCATCTTGGGGCGACGGTGGTAGCTATCTTTTTTTATCGTGCGAAAAAATCCTCACAGATACCTACCCTGCTGAAGCCAGTGGAGGAAGTTATGTCGGACCCGAACCGACTAAAACGCACGCCGTCTGTGGGCCGTCAGTTGCCGGAGTTCAGATTGTCGTAGCCATATCCCTACGGTACCTAGATCTACCGATAGTCGTACGACGTCGCCCTAAGATGGTTGTATAGAAGAATTTGTAATGCTCAGGCGTGGGTCGATAGCTAATTCAGTAGTCAGAGCATTCTCACTGTAAGGGACTGGTCGCGGGTTCAATTCCCGTCTGAGCGTTTTACTTTTTCCAATCTTAATCGATTTTAATAGTTAGCATCTTAATTACTTTAAAATTTCATTACAAAGTTATGGTACATACAATTTCTAATATACTCGTATAATAAACGATAAAACACCTAGTACCTCTTCTAGCTATTATACTTAGCGATTCAAATGCTAATCTATTTTACGACAAACAGTTTAAATGTTTATGAAACTAATAAAACGGCTAGCTCTATAAAGAATAATGGTTATACACATGAAGGTTGCATTCTAGTAACCACTTGCAATAAGTGCAGACAAAAGAAAAATGAATTGGAAATGAATACTTATGTATTAATTACTGTTGGAGATATCGGAATATTTACCATAAATTGCTTAGTTTCCGATATTTCGGTGTTGCCAGCACCATGATTACGGATATCCCGATATATCTAATAGTAATGTGAGTGACCATGATAGTTTAAGGTTCATATTCTAGAATGGTACTCAATTCTGAAGCTTGATTTATCTGAGAGCAGATTGTACAGGCAATCTATCAATTCAGCCCTCGCGGTGTAGTATGTCAACACATCGCTTCTTTTCAACCAATGAAGGCGATTAATTATAAAAAAAAATGTCTGTGAGTCGCCTACCCCCCCCTACTCAAGGGATAATTCGTTGGCTGGCGTATTGTAGAATAGAATGTGTATAGGGTTTGACGTATATGACATGTATTTTGACGTTTATGACAGTATGACACAAGTACGTTGACGACTATCATTTACGTCAAATCCCATGCATTCCTCATTCCATTCTACAATACGCCGCCCAGCAAATTGTCACTTGCCTAGAGGGCTGGCCGTATCTTAAAAACCGTGATAGCTCTACAATTGGATATTTTCACGCAAACTATAAACAGAAACAAGTCGTAATGGTACGGAACTCTAAGTGCGCGTGTCCGACTCGCACTTTGCCGTTTATTATATTTGCCTGTTATATTCTGTTCGTATATTAATACATACGCCCTTGTCGAACCGCAAAGCGACCTCAGGTGCGAACAAATCATATATGGCGAGGAAAAGCAAGTAGAGGACGAAACGTTATATGTGTTATTATAAATCCCAGATGTCGTGTGACACCTGAGCGTGTAATATTGAACTAATAACGTATAAGCGAACTAATACTAATAATAATAAATGTATCTTAAGAACATAAGAGGTTAATTAATTTGTGCATGTTGTATGAAGGTTATACTTGTCATTAGGTTAGGTGTGAGAAGACAGAAGACATTTGTTAATTAATATTTTGAAAAGTATAAAGATGACCGTGGAAAAGTAGAAGTGTGTTATCAATATGTGTAACAAGTTCCACCAAGTGCCATCAATCAACACTATAAATAGTAAGAAAGATGACTGCATATCCATACTAATGTTACTATTTCACGCTTAAACCACTGAGCTGATTTTGATGGTACAGAGATAGATTAGACCTTGAGAAAGGGCATAGGCTATATTTGGGCAACAGCTAGTATGTACATTAAGAATAATAAAAAAATGTGCAGTAGGTATATGCACGCAATCTCAAAAGCTGATTGCTATTTACAGTAATTAAAGCAGAACTTGAGTATAATTTTATACGCAAATCACCTATAGCCGCAGAATTTATTTTCTATAACAAAACAGCGCAAAATACTAAAAAATTACAACTAAATTTGTAAGTTTTTAGAAAAGTCCGAAAAAGAAAGGGACTTCTATAAAAAGATTGTCAACACAAACATAGAATTGAAGACGGATTCTAAAAATATCTATCGGGCAGTGCTGATCCGGTGCCAAGCGGATGTGATCTTCCGGAGCGATTATGTCATCTGAACTGTGTATTATTACTTCTATCTACTACAACTGACTAACTACTTTCATGGTTGCATGACTTGCATGGCTTTGTCCTTATATGATTTCTTAGTTATTTTGCATACATATACGGCTCATATCTTCGTATTTCAGGCGTATCTTACCAATCGTTTTAAGATAGAAAAAGCGAATATAGTCTGGGCGGGACTCGAACCCGCGATCTCTCCCTCTGACCACTGAACCACCAAGCCTCGCCCAAAGCTGATCCAAATTATTCTATACATTATTACTAATATTGTAAACTAGCGGCCGCCAGCGACTTCGCTTCAGAGAAAAGGGACTCCCCTTGTTAATGATATGAAAGCATGAAGGGGTCTGTTTTCTCTGAAGCTGACTGTACGCGTGGAGTTCGTTTTACCCGTTCAGCCCCCCTAGACAAGTGGCAATTCGTTGCTCGACGTATGATGGAATAGAATGACAAATGTATAGGATTTGACGTTTCTGACATTCGTTGACGCCTGTCATATACGTCAAATCCCATACATTTGTCATTCTATTCCATCATACGCCGAGCAACGAATTGCCACTTGTCTTGAGGGGCAGGGTTGGAGTTTTGTAAAATCCGTTCCATTTCGTAGACTTCCGTCTAAGCCCTTAGGGTATGTCTACAGTTCTACACTTTATAAGGAACCTACCTGCCAAATTTAAAGTTTGTAGGTGTTATAGTTTCTGAGATTTCGTGATTAATCAGTGAGTGAGTAATTTTGTAAAGATTTTGGATGTTTGTTGTTCAATTACGCTCTAAAGTCTGACGGATCTTGCCGAAATTTTGTACATGGATAGATTATAGTTGGGGGTGGCATATAGACTATTTTTACTCCTGGCATATGTGGGCATGGGTTGTGGGAGCCTCCAAAGGGGTCTAATACGAAATCAATTTAACACACATATTTGTTTAGTACCATTTATTTTTTGAATGGGGATGATCTAGAAAAATATGAAATTGAATTATAAACAGAAAGTTACAAATGTATTATAATATTTATAACAATTCGTATTCAGAGAGAATTCAGAAGAAATTTAATGTTACTATTGTTTGGAGAAAACGTAAAATAAAAAGTGTTTCACAAGAATATGATATAATCGAAAGTGGATCAAGAAACAATGTAACAAGCTGCGAAGACGCCGTAATGGTGAAGTTGGCCACTGGCTGCGCGTGCGCATCAGATTTTAACAATTAAAACCTGACAATAGCTGCTAGTCAGACGTAGATTTGATCTGAGCGGTAACAATGGCTATTCTCATAAACGATTCATTCATAGTATTTCGAAGTAAACGTAGGATTCGACAAAGGTACTAAAACAAACGTGTTGCGTTCACATTGATGTATAAAGGACCAACTATACCTACTTGGCCTAGGTGCGTAAATCGTATTTCCTGCTCAAAATTGTAGGTAAAAATTGATCGAATCGGGTCAAGGTACGAGGATAAATTGAGCGAAAAGTAAAAAAAAATCCTTGCCAAGGTCCAAAATTTAAAAATAGAACTTGACAGCATTTTTACTTCGCACAAGTTTTTTTAGCAGTAACAGAATTTTAATCACTAGTTAAATTTTAGCTTACCTCAGTCTAGCCTGTCAATGGTCATTCATGCACTCAAGCACACTCTTCTGCAATGTAAAGAATCCGTCAAGTGTAAAGAATGCAATGTAAAGTGCATGTTGTGTCTAGAATGCAGTTTAACATTTCAAACAGACGGATCATTATTTCTTGAAATTTAATCAAGTGAACACGAAATAATATATAATGGAAATGAACACTTTAGGACCAATTTAGACTTGCATTATTACGATCAAGGGTTTCACAGTCAAGTCAATATTCAAGTTATCGACTTATAACATTTATCTATTTGAATTTTGCAACACTCATCGCTTCACTTCAATGCCTTGAGCACCAGAAATATATTATCCGAATTCGTAACGTAAACGTATCGAGAGAACGGAGGTTTGCGATTGGTCGACTTGATACACTCACAGGTTCACAGTAGGCAGGGGGCCAATCGCAATGCTCTGTTCTCTATCGTATCTGTATTTTTTTTTTGATCAACTGAAACGACTCTTTAACTTTTTAACCTAATATGGCCAAGTGTAAAAGTTCCGGACATATTTTAACCTTGACCACTCTACACTTCTGTTGGTGAATCACGGCTTATCAAGTAAACCGCTTTATTAAATGTACTAACAGTACCTACTAAATATGCCGCTACGTTTAAAAAACCGTGATAACACATCAAATAGTATTCAAATGCTGATGAATTAAAACATATAGACGCAGAATATGAGTTCTAATACATCTCTAACTTCCCCTATAAGGACATATATTCACGTCTGTGAAGCCCCGAAGGGGTAGGCAGAGGTGTGTATAGCACCCACAATTCGCAAACTGGACAATCTGGACATACAAACGTAATTATATACGTAACAGATGTATGGAAATGAAACGAAGTCATTAATGAATCTTCAATCTATTTATATCCCTTCATACGCTTCGAAGGCCGATCATAAAAGCCGTTTTATTAGATGGTGTCCCTGATCTTACATTCATAAATACTGATCATAAGCGTTATGGGCCAGTAAATAAAGAGTTAATGGCTGCTCGGCAAAATTAATGTAGAACGTCAAGATGCCAAGAATAATACATACTTATATCCATTTCCAGTCGCTTCGTACGACATCCGGAGAAAAGAGATTGAATGCCCCTTTTATACTTTACTTGAGTACTTGTATTACTTGTATGCCTAACGGCCACGAATATTGTATAGGAAGGAATCCAAAAAAACCTCATCTGCAAGCCGCAAGATCTGCTCGTTGACGGACGAAATTTTGGTGCAAGGTGCAAGCTTTCCTCTCGGGATCGAGAGGGCAGACAATGGTCAAAACAAACTCATATAAGGAGCAGAAGAGCGGACTCTAGGCTCCAAAGTGGTTTAGATGCGACTGGGGTTGGGGTTCAAATGTACAAAAATATGTGTCACATTTAAGAAAAAATCTTAGTAGATTTATTCGTATTCCAGATACCATATTACAGGCTAGTCAAGTTATGGTTACTGTGGGTAAAGCGGACCCAACAACAGTTTGTCTACATAAGCTATTCTTGACCCAAACACCTGGCTTGGTAACAATTTTCAAATCTCTCTATGCGAAGAAACGTGCACTTTCTGTCGAGTTTCGCGTGTAGTATGTACTAAGTACAGCAAGTTTTGTTGGCTTGCACAAACATCCGTCGTTTACATAGCCGATAACAGGCTAGTCGTTATACCCACCTTATCTCGCTGGTTTCTCAATCTTGCGAGAGTGAATCACATACCGTATACTACAATAGTAAGGAATATAACGTCTAAAGTAATCGGTCTTAAACCTAGTGCTAGTGCATGAAAACTAGTGGCGCCAAACTCATTTATGTATAAACAAGATCACGTCTCGTAAACTACTGACATGGCTGATGTATTTTTAATCATATTAACTAGGATATATTCACGGCGCTATTTTAAATAATAACATTCTACATACTACCAATTGCTATCTGGAACCACAGTCTCCTTCTTCATCCTAGCGTTACTCCCGATCGCATGCGAAGCTTTCACCTTGGAGTCTGGGGTCCGCTTTACCAGTCTAACTGCAGGTTTGGGCGGACTTCAATATTTTACGTGAACCGACTGCCATCGGACCTCCACAATCCAATAGCGATATTGGGTGATATCGAAGCATTGCAGCTAGACCAGTTGTTTGACTTTTTTAGGGCTACAACTACCCGTATGACTGCCATAGATGTTCATATGGCAACCGGAACCGACGGTTTAAGGTGAAAATCACGGGAAGAGGAAACTCGTGAAACATGTAGGCTGTGAAGCAGATGGTAGCTGTTGTATCTACCTACTTCGAACAGGAAAAGCGTAAGTTTATGTATAGGCATAACACTCGGTTCTTTACTAGAAATAGTAAATTATTCACATATCCACCAGTACCTAAACATTCCGGTAGAACAATTTTTCCCTATATGACTCCTTATTTATTCAGCAATTTTACAAGAAATCGCATGACAAAATTAAATCCTTAAATAGTTCTTGATTGAATGGAATACCGTGGCTTTATTATTAGTATTGGTATTGCATCAGTACGTACGCGTACTATGTTCGTGTGTGATTCATGATTGTTGCAATTTATGTGTAAGCTTGAACGATAAGCATACGCGAATGCGTTACGGTAGGTACAATTATAGCTAGTTCAAATAATTATGAGTAAATTTATCTTGGCCTGACAAAGTATATCTCGGGATAAGTATCTTGGAGCTCTTTACTAAATCGAATATCTAAAGCGGCACTGATAGGATCCTACCAAATTTGGAGAGCGCTCACTTTTACCGTCAGTAGTGTTCTCTTTCCCTTCCCCCTAGGAAGGGAACACTACTGACGGTAAAAGTGAGCGCTGATGCATCACAAAGTGGCCACCCTAGCCTACATCTGGGTCGCAAGTCTCAGTCGCCGTCACGGAGTACCTCTCTGTATCACGCTATGGACCCGGCGACCGCACACACCATCCATGGGGTGCTGAGAACCGGATCTCTATGTTCTATACGCGCAGTCCACATATCTTGGGCGTTTTTCAAGGATAGGACGGGGTGCTACGGCGGTGAACGAGCTCCAAGCATAGATTATTACAAAACAATCTGCGCGCGCCTTTTGACAGCCTCCTTGGCGTAGCGGTAGTGAACGCGGCCGCTACGCAGGAGGCGCGGGTTCGATCCCCGCTTAATGCAAATATTTGTGTGCATGAAATATGAGTATTTGCATTGGTCTGGTCGTGCCTCGGAGAGCACGTTAAGCCGTCGGTCCGGGTTGCCATAAGAACATCTATGGCAGTCGTTACGGGTAGTTGGAGCCCTAAAAATCGGTCTAGCTGCAAAGCATCGATATCGCCTAATGTTAACATTGGGTTGTGGAGGTCAGATGACAATCGCTTCACGGAAAATATCGAAGTCTAGCCAAATCCGTAGTTAAAACTGGTAAAGAGGACCCCAAACTCCGAGCTGAAAGCTTCGGATGCGACTGGGAATTAACGCTAAGAGGAAGAAGATTCCGCGAGCGTCAGGACCTCTTTTTCTCGCGGCTTAGGTCTGAAATCCTGATGTTATTATCTTCTTCTCTGTGTCTCTCTGATTAGTAATTATTACAAAAATGAGAACAGATTCGCTTAGTCACAATTATGTTGCTATTCGAGTAAGTAATACTTTCAATTTTACTTCTATAACGGGCTTGAAAACGTGTAATTCTCGTTGATTCATTACAATGAATCAACTATTAATTATTAGTTATTTTATTACACAGTAGTCAGTGATTCATTCTGACGTTTAAATAAAAAAAATGTTATTGTCCAATAAATAGGTAAGTACCTACATAATTTCCTAGTGTAAATTGTTTGAATTGATAATAAATTAATTATTATCGTGATATTAATTTGCACCTATTTGATTTCAATTATAATTAACTATTTATCTGTTCCCAGTACCTACTATACAGAACAGGAAAAGTTATGACAAAAATAAACTAACATAATTACGTATTAATATTTTTCAATGGAAAAACAAAGTTGCAAAGTCAATTAATTGTCATGTTTTTAACACGACTGCCACCAAAAGAGGAGTACCTAATGTTTTCAGGGTCCAGTGAGTGAGGCTATCATGCCTGTGAATCGGGAAACGAAAGGCAAGGCAAGAAGGAAATATGGTAGTTGTATCCATATCCATAGTTCCATACTATCCCTACTAATATTATAAATGTGAAAGTTACTCTGTCTGTCTGTTACGCTTTCACGCCTAAACCACTGAACCGATTTTGATGAAATTTGGTATAGGGGTAGATTAGACCTTGAGAAAGGACATAGGCTATGTTTGGTCGCGATAACCGACATCCACGCGGGCGGAGCCGCGGACAAAAGCTAGTGAGAAATATATATTTTATAACTATGAATAGTACTGAACCCTAAAAAGAAACATGTGCTAGTTATATAAGTATACGGAAACTACTTAGGTATATTAAAACCACTTTTTACGTCAACACCAGTTTCTGACCGCATCCTTGCCGGAGATACGTGACATCACCGTGAGTACACAGTTTGTTGTAGATAGCAACATTAATGTAAATATTAATCGCGTATGGCAACCGTATGTTCTTGACTATTTATAGATTTCAGACGAAGGCTAGTGTAAAACAGCTTGGGGCTAATAAGCTCTTGAAGATAGAGTATGCTTTATAACTGAACGATATCTACAGCGCAGAATTTTTTTTTATAACCCTTAAGTGGCCAACAAACCCACCTGATGGCAAAGTGGTTACCGCGACCTATGGACGTATATATCCTCCGTAAGAACCTTCTAATGCCCTTTTTGAAGAATGCTTCTAGATTCTTGAAGATTGCTTCTAGATTCTTCAAGAATCCCATACTGTAGTCACTGATTTCTTCCTCCCACGAAGTTTTTTACAACAGAAGACTACAATAAAATTTGATCAGACCCAGGAATCGAGCCATGAACTTAATGATAGTAATCGCAATAGTAACTGCTGTGCTAAAGCGATAACTACGAGTATAACAGCTCTTATAGAAATACTAATTCAATACTTGCGAATAGGCTCACGGGCTCACCCCCTATTACGTGGGACCTAATACAATGATTGATGAAATGTGGGTGTTAATTCACCTCTGCCTAACCCTCCGGGGATAAATGCGTAATTGTATGTATGTATATTTATACTTGCCAAACACGTTTCAGATAACAATGATGATGTTGACAACAAAAGATTCATTCTATTGTTACGGTAAAATATTCAAGAATCAAAAAGATGGTGGACGTGGAAGAGCCTGCGACCTTGCTGATCTCTGACTAGGAAGTGAAGTAAGGTGACCAAGGTGAACTCATAATAATTATGAAGATGTAATAAATACACTTGTGGCTGGCGACAACATAGATATTAACTTAGAACATCTGAAGGTCAGAGTTCGAACCACGAAACAAAAACTTGTAGCAACAACTATTCCGTAACCAACAAAACTAACGTTATAAATAAGAAACCCTTTTTTATTGAAACAGACTTAACTGTAGAACAACATATATAGGAAAAAAAAAATAAACTTGCAAAAAAGCAACGAAGTAATCGCAAAAACTAGATTTTTTCAAAACCTATAAGCGATAATGCAGATAAAATGTTCAAATCTACAAAAAAATGTTGGCGGCAAACTCTTCTAAAGGTAAACACATGACATAACACATGGTAGTAACAATACTGATATGGAATTATCAATTTTAATCCGAGACGATAAAGATACAAATTGAATAGATACGGGGTCGGCGTAAAAAACGAATCCGGGCGTAAAAAACGAATCCGGTCGTAGACAGGAAGGAGGCAGAAGGGATGCGATATAGGGTGGCGACAGGTGCACGGACAGATGCATGAACACGTGGCTATCTAACACACATTTAAAAAAAAAACACCTTGCGTAAACTTCAATTGGCCATTCTTCGGAAAAGAAACCGGTATATTATATTAAATCAATGAAATACTTGTTCCTTTTAGTGAAATGAAACAATATACTCCAATTAAAATCACACACCTCCGTGATTCAAATTTAGCACTTTCGGAAAAAGTGAGGCTCGAATTCAAGGTGATAGAGAAAGAAATCCAGCTGTATGCTTTAGAAATCGCAGTATGTGTGAGTGAAACGTAGTGAAACGGCACTACATGGGCATGGAGCATATCGACCATCAAATTATATTCAAGTACAGTAATGAATGAGTGACGGAGTATCACGTGCATCCATTGTGGCAGTTGCAAGTGTATTAATTATCGCATGACTTACACTTCTTCAAGTACTCGTCTTTTGATCTTCATTAAGATTTGCCTTATTAAGACTCCCTGTTGACCTTTTAACACCATGACTTATTGTTTTCTTTGATGATTTTCGCCAGAATCTAGTCTAAGCAGTATTAGTACCTGCGCTCCATGCATTTCCCTCTATCACGAATACGTCAGCTGAATTTACTATTAAAAGTAGAATTTACGTAATTTAGATTTCAGTATTTCTACAGTGTACCTATTTGCAGAAATATTAATTATGTAAATTGTATTTCAAAAGTAAAATAAATTTATAAATTACCCAATTCCTACGATAATCATCACTATTTCTATAATATTGTAGTTAAAAGCACAAGTATTTTAATACACTATTTCCATTTCAGCCAAATGACGAAAATGTATATTAATGAGAATATTTTCTAGGCGAAACACGATACATTAACTTGGATATCAAAAAATTAAAGAATAATTGAATTGTGTTATATCTTACGGTAAAACCGGTGTGCTGAGAACTAAGAATAAATTTTCAACAAACTTCAGAGACGCGACCATTCAGTTTATTCACAAACTGTCGATTAGAATAATTTTCCGTCGGATAAATTTGATAATACCAACTCCTATCACGAAATTATAATGATCATCATTACGAGGTAGCGTTTAAACTAAGCAATTTTATTTAATTTGAAGGCTAGATGATGATCAAAGTCTACAAAAACGAAGTTAAAATCAGAATGTTAAACAAGTAATGATTAAAGTTTTTAAAAACCTACACCATTTTGTAGAGGAGGAAAACCTTGAGAATCTTCTTACATAAGTGTGACTTGTACGTGATTTAAGTGACGCTGATGAAGCAAATTTTATACTCGTAACTGTGTGATTTAGTGCTGAAATGAGCCATTGTAATGATTCGTCAGCGCCTACGTCTGCATTCACGTGACTAGACGAGAACAATTAAGTGACCAACATTACTGAAGTACTTCATGAATTCCTAGATCATTATATTACAAAATCAACTATATTAGACGATGATAAGATAAAACAACATACTCATTACAACCGTGACGTTAATATTGATAAAAAATAACCGTGGATTGATAAGTTTGTATAGTACTACATTCATTTGCGATAAACATATTAGCATAATAATTCAATTTTACATGATTCTAAACAGGCAAAATCGATAAGGATCTTTACACAAAATTCAGTCCTTACGAACTTAAAATCTTCTAGAACTAAGTTAACGAAAGCGAGAGCAGACCTTTGGCGAAACAGGAAAGTGATTGCATCTCGCTTTAACATATAACGTAAATAGGGATGGAGAACAAAAAGACGGTTACGACCGTTTGTTCGATGCAAAATAAATAATAAAGCCATGACCGACTCCATCTTGGAGTTTGCAGGTTTATACAGCGATGACATCACCCTTACTTATGATTTCTTCAGTCAATATAAGAATCTATGTCACGTAATTTATTCGGTTGACGAAACATTCCGCCATACTTCGACTCCGGCACCTGTTGCTATGCTGGCAAGGATGCTTACTGCTTATAATCATGATAAGTTATGACGCGGTTCTCATTACGAGAGTTACCTTCATGTTAACATATAAATAGATATAGATGACTAAGACACCTTCGAAGGGAACGTGATACAGCTTAATTAGGATGACTTTTGAACCCAGTTCTTACATCCTTGTAATGGTTATTAACGCAAAAAGTGTTTAATTAGCGATAGATCTAGAAGGCTCAGTTGACCCTTGACCGGTCGGGTTATGTAACTAACCTGTTTGCCTCCTGCAACCATGGTGGCAGATTTTGGGGTCACACGCACTGGATAATGTCACAGGCACAATCACAAGGTTGTTTATAAGGTTGTGAGAGGGTGAGTTTCACGTGAGCCGCGTCTGCCGGACGCGGCGGTAGAGTTTGAACTGAACGGTCGGTGTCGCGCGGTCGTACCGGTAGAACCGCGGGGATGCGCGAGCGCCCCGTGATCAAGGTCGCCGTGCACGCTCACCTCAGCGCACAAACCGCCTACAGTATAGCTTATCCTCATATAAATTGAACAGTGATCCAATGAGGTAGACTCATCGTTCATTACGTGTATACCAGTGCAGTGCATGTTGCGGGGGTAATTAAGCTTACAGGTAAGATAGCCTTATTAGGTATGTAAATATTTGTGCAGACATACGATAAGAATTATGATTTTCTTGGAGTTGATAATTTTAAACTATTATTTGGATAGTTATAATTAGGTGTAGGAAAACGGAGCTGAAATCTTTCAGGAAGGCAAGACTGCAAACTTTCTGTTTAAATATTATTTATCTACAGGTAAAAATATTTCCTTGGGTTCAATTTGGCCAGTCTTAGTTGACTGGCCAAATTCAATCAGTGTACTGTAAAATAATCCTGGTCGTGTTGTTATGGAAACAATATTAGGTATGATTAAAAATTCAATATTTGAGGATTTTTGAATGTTCTTCAAGTTTGGCCATAGATGTACAAAGTGCAAAGTCTAAGAATGGATTGTTCTATGTTTAATAGGCACTTGTAAGTTGTTGGCACTTTTAGTTTGTGAAAGTTTAGCTCACATGAAAATTCTGAAAGCTGGAAAATATACATGTATGGGGTAAACTAAGGGTTTGCTCACAATATGCGATTTTTTAAAAGAGTGGACATCGGCGAACTTTGGTCGTTACGCAACTTATTACAAAAGTATCTAAATTCCAAAATTTTGTGCTACATGTTTTAGGTAATATTACAAATATTGATGTAACTCAATCGCTAGAATGGCTAGACAGATTAGGCTGAAATTTTGCACACAGGTATACGACTAAAAATAGGACATATAGCATATTATGTAGCTTTTTGTATCAGTAATAAGCTCTTGTGGTGCGCGGGAAAAGGTTCCATATAAGACGCCGGTGGAGGTTCAGGAATAGGCTAGTGTTTACCAAGATATTTTTGTTTTAATTTCAATTCGATCTTCGCAACATTATTTTCCATTTAAACACGTTCAGTAGTTACATTCATCGATTAATAAAATGTTTTATAGTTTCCTTTTAAATTATTTTTAGTAGGTAATCATTTCGTTTATGTCTTATATTCGAGATTTCTAGTTGATAAGCTCAGGGAAAGTACGATTATGTTACCGGGAAAACAAACAAGTGTTAATGGCTTTTTCGAATAGGAAATTCTTCTCAGCCCCTCTTCAATGGGATCTGCAACTGCTATCCATCACAGTTTTACGTGGGATCAACTACGACCAAATCTATTAGATTGAATGATTGAATTTGATGAATGATGCCTATCGCAGTCCACTGCTGCTGTGCAATTCACTAACAAGCACAACGATGCGACAACGATGCGAGTCGCAACGATGTGCGCGATAGACACTGTCATTGGTCGATTTCCAATGACGTGATACAATCTGACCAATGACAATCTACGTTGCGCCTCGCATCGTTGTCGCATCGTTGTGCTCGCTTAGTGAATTTCAGTGCAGGACATAGGCCGCTCCCAATGTTGGGAGGTTTTGGCCTTCTGTTTCAACGCTGGCCAGACGGGTTGCTACAAGGTTTTATTTCGAGTTTTCCTTCTCTCGCAGTGATATCATCTGCGTATGTTTCTGTTAGTCGCCTCTCGGGATGAGATGGGTGATGATACTTGTATTCTTTTTCCGTCTGGCTAGTGAAATATGGTTGTAAGTCCTCTTTTTTGGGATATACACGCATATGCTGATATAAAATTTATGTCACATAACTAGCTGGTCGTATTCAGCCTCACTTGCATTTCCCGTGGATTTTTTTAAATTTTCGTTTGCAAAGTTTGGGGGCAAAACAGAGTTTTAAACGAAAAAGTAACATTTTTGCAAAAGTTTATATTATATTTTTCAATTGTTCTACAACCATAAACGAATCTAAATTGTGTATATACTTTATTTTAACGTGCTGTTTTAATTATCACACTATTTTAGGTCGAGAAGCCACATCTTCAAATAAAAAAAAAAACTTTCTTTTTTATATTAACTTAAGTAAAATTATTGGAGATCTATAGGGGAGGCCTATGTCCAGCAGTGGACTTCCTATGGCTGAAATGATGATGATGATGATGAAGTAAAATTAAGAAGTGATTACTTTATGTTATTAGCTGTTGCTCGCCGCTTCGCCTGTATCTGAACTGATAAAGCTCCTACAATCAATAAGAAACTTTTTCCAGGATAAAAGGATAGCCTAAGTACTATTCCCAGTCACTAGTGCAAAATTTCAGCCAAATTCATATAGTCGTATTTTTGTGAAAGAGTAAAAAAATCCCTTTTGAATTTTGGATTCTTATTATTATACCTAGCCTGCCTGCTTTTGGTTCTTACATTTCCAGACCACCAGGGTGAATTTTACATAGAGATAAATGTTTGCTTCCTGGCATCTCTAATAAGTCACATTCTTGTACGGACTGTGCCCTAGACGTGCTCGGGGGGAAGGGGGGGGGGGGGAGGCTAGACGGCGACCTATGCCTAACTATGTGCACTGTTCTGAAAGAATCTAGGGACGATGCGATGTTCGCGCCCATCTTCTAGCGTCTTTACGATTCAATGTCTTCGTGTATTTTTAAAATATTGTTTAGTTTCATTGTATACAGAAGGTATCCTTAATAAGGAGGAAATAACTTACAACCCGGTTGGTGTAATTAAGGGCTTAGTACTGTAATGTGATTGACAAAGCCGCTGGTGGTAATTGATCAATCTAATCTATATGACAATAATTTATAGATTAAAATTATGACGTGTCAGTAAAATGATTTGATGACGATTATACCGTGTGTGATACAGTATGTTCCTCAGTATATATTGGCTATTGGTTAAGGATAATTCGCTTTAGTAGGTGTGTTCTAAGTTCTAACATTAATTTAAAAAAAACACTTTTACGCAACTTTCGTACGAAAAAAAAATAAATTGGACACCTTGCAATGAACCCTTACCATGGTACTATAGGGGAAACCTGACAATCCACGTAGTATTACTATATTTTGGTTGATGTATGGTTACGTATTTCTTTTACTGCTTAACCTTATCGCCGTAACCAACAAAAGCAGGCGGAAAATGTAACCAAATGTTTCAAACTTAACATACCTATTCTCTTGCTGGAAAAACCTTGTGTAGGCTATGCATTTCTAAGCATTTGTTTGATACCTAACTAGCCGATCCCGCGTACTTCGTACCATCTAACAGTCGATTCTTTTTTGGCAATTCGTTGCTCGGCTTATGATGGAATAGAATGACAAATGTATAGGATTTGACGTTTTTGACATTCGTTGACGCCTGTCATATACGTCAAATCCCATACATTTGGCATTCTATTCCATCATACGCCGAGCAACGAATTGCCACTTGTCTAGAGGGGCAGTTCAGCCGTTCTCGAGATTTGCGCTTTAATAGTACTTAACACAATGTTTCGGTCGCAAAATAATTTCAGAACAGTTATAGCGCGCATACGCATTACAATTTATTCTTATTGGGTATACCATAACATAAGTGAACTTAGAAAAACACGTGTGTGCTTATAAGAACTTATATTTCTTAGGCAGAATAAAAAAAAGCTTTTGACTCATTTGGATACGGATATTGATAACATTCTTCAAGTTTCTTAAAAAAAAATTATTTTTGTTGATTCAAAAACTTGATAGTGTCAAAAAAGTATACCTACATAACTTCAAAAATATTTTTGATATTTCGTATTTTTTTTTAAATGCCTTTTTAGAAGAGTTTTTAATTTGACAGGAGGGGGGAGGGGGTGATTAGATTCTCATGCCTTCTGACTTCAAAACCTACAGAACCCAACAGTCAGTTCGCAAAAACAATTGCTACCGTAAGAATACTGTTTTCCTATAAGTCATTTAGATTGCCGATTGCCACCTTACATCAAGTGCTAAACAGAAATGGTGAACTCGTCACCGAGTTGAATTCTAATGAACTAGCAATAAAACGAATTCCTTTCGTATGACTGCGCAAAACCTTATCATTTTGATAACGAAGCATAAGAAAGTTATCAAGTTCATGTTATGCAAGGCAATGTAATCAACTCCGAAATATGTAGAATGGAGTATTTTCACAGGGCAGCCTAAAATTTAGTGTATTGTATAAGTCTACCAAGGTTCCTTGGGATTTCCTAGGACAGGGATGGCGAACCATAGGCACGCGTGCCAAAGATGGCACGCGGCACAACTTTTTGGGCACGCCACCAATGCCATCAGTGCCACTTGGGTTATTAGGTGGGCATTCGGTAATCTGTGCCTATACCTGTTTATTTTTTCTTTCTTTCACAAAGTAAGATACCTACCATATGCGCTAGAAAAATTCGAAAAGCATGATATAAAGAAGCGGGCTATGCCATATTACCAGAAATTAATATTCCCCCAGGCCCAAATAATAAAGGGATACACTTATTTAGGGTGGGCCAAATGCGTGAAACTGTAGCAAACAGACAGAGCAACTTCAGCCATTTCGATTCGCGTAACGGAACACGGATTTTTTAAACCACATAGGTCACAGACAAGGATTTCCTAGGATATACCGGGGGACCCTGGTAAAAGATTCGCGTAACGGAACACGGTTTTTTTTATACCACATAGGTCACAGGCAAGGATTTCCTAGGATATACCGGAGGACCCTGGCAAAGATTCGCGTAACGGAACACGGTTTTTTTTATACCACATAGGTGACAGACAAGGATTTCCTAGGATATACCGGGGGACCCTGGTAAAAGATTCGCGTAACGGAACACGGTTTTTTTATATCACATAGGTCACAGACAAGCACACAGCCCACTTGAAAGTGGTTACCGTGGCCTATGGACGTATACAACACCAGGAGCCTGCCGATCCCGTAAGAATCTTCTAATGTTCTTGAAGAACCCCATACTGTAGTCGCTTAGAAAACCCACGGCAGGGTGTTCATTCCACAGTTTTAGCGAACGGGGGATGAAGTTCCTTTCATACCTGACTGCGCACTGTTTCCAGGCGCAACGGTGTGATGAAACACGAAACGTATTTAGATTTTGGTCGCTAACAATGCGAGCTGTTGAGGGTTTCCCCACGTGTGGGCTTCAGCTATATTTTTTAACGGCTTCTACAGATTCAGAGAAGGAAATCGCCCACATTATGGGTCCAATATTCTATCTAATATCATCCCCCCAGGCAAGTGGCAATTCGTTGGCCGGTGTATTCAAATCAAATCAAAGAATCAAATATTGTAGAATGAGTAATGTATGGGATTTGACGTATATGACAGTTGTCAATGTATGTATGCAAAACGCCGTGTGGTTCATAGACAATTCGATTTAATCGATCAAGCTCTCTCGACTTCTCCTCAGAACGCTTCAGTCCTAACTTCCCTTCATTGCGATTCGTTTTCGTAAACGAATTCAAGCTGGCTGATATGTATTTAAACACTTGTAGGCATTTCCACATTTATAAATATGTAGTTTGCGAAAATACGGATGTTACATCGATAATTTTAACTGCAGAATAGTTAAGTCTTATCTAGGAACGACACGTAGGTACTCGAGTTCATTCAACTCTACTCTAACGTTATTGCTGATAACTACAGAAGGCAGACAAGCATACGGCCCACCTGACCTGACGGAAAGTGGTTACCGTGGCCTATGAACGTGTGCATCAGCAGGGGAGTCACAGTGTACGACGCTGTAAGAACAGAGTGATTCTGTGCTGTCAGTGCAGAAGACAAGCAGTACAAGCCTTTAATCTTCCCATTAACAGTAAAACCTCTCCAGTGAGATATTTTCTAATTCAAGTTAAACGGTAGACAGTTTGTACGTTTTCTTCGTAAGATGTCAGGATAATACGGTTGAATTGAACTGATCTGGGTGTAGCTTGTTACAAGGATAGACTACAAGCTCTCGAAAAATCGTATCACAGGATGGATATCCCTTGTTGAACATCGATAATTGTGAAGTTTGATACAATTAATTTGTTCAAGAGCGTTTACTAAATATTGAATAGAGAAAGATCGGTCAAAATTACATCCATTCTTGCTTTCAGCAACCACTAAAGTCAAATTACATGACGACACTTTTTTTAATAATATTAGCACCCGAAACTACTCATATTCCCTCTAACCCTCCAGTTAAGCTAGATAACTTGTGTTAGGAGAGGATTCATGTCGGTAGTGTAATGGCCAGGATTCGAACCCGGGACCTTTCGATCGTAAGGCCGACCTTTCCTTCTTTCGATTTACCTACCTAATTATTTTATGCAGGCGTGCGAGGCATGCGAAGACGATCAATAAAACTTAACTGATTTGTCCTGACACTACCCTATTTAGGCACACACAAGTACCGCTAAGCAACCTAACCTACCCTTAAACATAATCTAATTAGTACCACAAATGGAAGTATCGTACAAGTTGTACAACATAATCGGTGGAAGCCCATCGGAAAGGCTGCTGGGGTAACTAGGGCAAGCGTTATCGTGTTAGTGGACAGTGCGCTCGTTTCCTCGTCACCTCATGCACACAGGCGTATGTGCATAACTGTATGTGCAGGGAGGTGCGTCAGAATGTTCGAAGACTGGTGGGACGGACATTGACAAGAGCAATTGTGTATTTGTACTAGATTCGTAGCTAAGATTGCATAGCATACAGTTAACCAAAGAGTCTTATGTAAACCGGCTATGAGGAAGTAAAAAATTGGTTATTTATATTTATCAGTTATGGTTGATTTTCCTTAATTCGTATTTGTTTAGATGTCTGGCATCAGTAAATTCGGGAACTATATTTTAAAATTTTACCCCATTGCTGTGAAACATGTCCGGAGCGATGTGGCCCCATAACTGCTGGGCAGTTGAACCGATTTAATTTCGTTAGATTCGTCTGCAATGTAATGTATCATTGTGTATATTAAAATTATCATAAAAAAATAATGGTAGGATTATTTTTGGAAGATGGAAAACAGACTTTTTGCACTCAGGAATTATTTCAATTTTTATCGATATCGATTTTGTATGTTACAGAATAGCATTGCTACTGCAGTCAATATTGAATGAGAATGTAGTATTTCTTCGATCGAATCGGCCCATTTGTGGTAGGGGCATCGATAGCACTTACTGACCTTAATCTTAAGACTGTTTAAAACTAATAAGGGCCAACGCACACATCGAAAAAGACCTAAAGCTGGCTCTACATTTGACCGTTTATTAAGCACACTTAACTGATTCGCAGTTAATAGCAACGGCGTAGTGAGAAATAAAGGTTTTTATATACCACTAAAGGTATTAAACTAGCCCACGGACGTTTACTTACACTAGTCGGCCGGTCGAGACAAAATCTATGCAGCAGGCACATGCTGTAACAAACATCTCGAATGATCGAAGTGAGCTCGATAGCTGAATCCGCGGTGATTGGTCAATTTCGCGAAATTGACCAATCACCGCGGATTCAGCTATCGAGCTCACTTCGATCATTCGAGATGCAAGTTACAGCATGTGCCTACAGGTGGGGAATGCGAGATCCGAACGTAATCGCATGTGACTGCGGAGCCACCGTGCAGTCCATGGCGCACTTGGTTTCGTGTCCCTTATGTCCTACCTCCTGCACTAAAGAAAATCTCAATAATGCCACTGACAGCGCGGTCGAGATGGCGAGATTTTATTCTCGAATAATTTAAAGCAATGCAAAAGAGGATCATTGACTCGAAAGAAGAAGAAGAAAGAAGAAGCCCACGGATCGACTAATGTTAGGCAGTTAACGTAACATGCAGTGGAGAGTCGGAATCCATAACTTTTGTGGTGCATTTCGATGCACTAAAGAGCCTAGCACCTTATTATCTAGCCCAGAGGTTCACACAAAATTTCATCACATCATATACATACCTACAACCTAATACTCGCGATTGTACATACCCTAAAAGAGATGGCGGAGGTAAATAAATATTCTAGGGCAGGTGTGGACAGTGTAAACAGAAGTGGTTATGTTTCTTTCATTCCTCTGGAGTAGGCGCAGATTTCAACTACTCATTGAGGTGCAAAGGCAGAAGCTAGAGGATCGCGCAGTGATGTCACATTTTGGGGACTTCTTTGCGTGTTTCTCTGACTGCGATTGTGGGCCTGGAGAAGCCATCTATCTATATGATAGAGCCAGATGAGTCTCGTGCACGCCTCAAAGGAAAAGGGGCGTAATCTCCTCCAAAAATACAGCAAACGTGGTCAAAACCTTTAGGGCTAGTGGTTTTATCAACTCGCCTGGCAATAACTCTGCGAGCTGAGACAAAATATTAGTCAGTTCGTCCTCGATGTAATTGTTTCGTAGTTCCTTTAGCGAGTCACAATAAAAGCCAACGTGGCGTGGACGCCAGGAAGCTTCCCAGTGGGAACATTGATATAATTTCTATGGCCACTGATTTGTATTCACAATTATTGTCGAGAATATTTTTTTAATACGTGACTGTTACATAATATAATTGTGGACGTTGTCCACTAGAACGTGATTGTCTCAGGCGCACGCGGCGGCTGCGCGACATACATAATTAATGTCCGCAACAATTACAGCGTACGCGCCGTTACAACAAAAATTACTATTTTTTATGATGGTCTTGGTGGATGTTTAAATACATTTGAATGATTTTCTGAATGGAAAGCCTTATTAGCATCAGTAGTTTTTAGTTTAAATAACAATTGAAATTCCCCACTCCCCCTATTCGTACTGAGGCAACTGTGAATTCTACTAAATTTTTAGGTCTACTTCGCTTGTGTGCCACAATGCTGTGGAAATGCTGCTGTGATCAGCTAATATTCCAGGCTTGTTCTCTGTTTAAAAATTATTCACCACCTCACTGTTTGATGTGCTGTGATTGGTCATAATATGAGAGAATTTGGCGACACTAGGAATTCCTACCAACCGCCTCGGATTGCGAGCGGGGATAATGACCATGATTGATTCCAATCACGGGTCTACTTTTGATTTCATATTCCGTGTACAAGCGAATACTTGTCAGTAAAGGAGACAGTATTGTCATATTCAAAATTGAATCTTGATGTGTTACATTACAGAGGAATGCTCCCAGTGAGGGTGTACCTTAAGAAAAATATGTGAATTTCTGGGATGGGGTTTTTTTTACATTACCTTTCTTTCTAAATCACACTCCGCTTAAGCAGCTGACTACGCGCGACTGACAGTTACATAATCATCTACCAATCACCGCCCAACAGTCCTTGACTGTTGATCAGCATGCGGAACTGACCTCTAACCACATCCCATGAACCAAAGCCAAGAATAGCAGCCACATTAAACACAATCATGTTGATAGAACTCCAATTATCTACATTACAACAATAATAGGTATAAATCCATGGTAGTAGATACTAGATACAATCAAATGCGCTGTGAACTACAGTTTGGAACCGTTTGCGAGACTACTTTTTGTACTGTTTATGTAGAAACTAGCTTTTGCCCGCGGCTCCGCCAGCGACCAAACATAGCCTATGTCCTTTCTCAAGGTCCTATCTACCCCTATACCAAATTTCATCAAAATCGGTTCAGTGGTTTAGGGTTTAGCGTAACAGACAGAGAGACAAGAGTTACTTTCGCATTTATAATATTAGTATGGAGTATGGAAGTATGGATATCTTTCTGCTACAAGTTTCTTATAGGACTGAACGCTTACAATGAATTTGTCCCATAGTAACAAGTCTTATGAACGTCAATAGTGTTACATCGTTTCTAATCTATCAGCAAAATGGGGAGGGATCACTATAGGAGAATGGAGGGAAAACGTCAAGCAGTCACACTGAGCAAACGAATATAGCTACTTCCGGAAAGAACGTGTCGCGTAGCAATGTTAACTTCTCCGAAGTTGCAGTCGAACCTGTCGGTCGGGCTGGTCCACATAGTAAACATAATTAACATCTAAGTGGACCGTAGACCGTAACAAACATATACCTTCGTCCTATAGAACGACCGCGACCGCTGTACCGCTCCTATGGGACGCGCGGTGTAGCGGGGGACGAGGTAAAAAAAGAGAAAGAAAGATCATTATAGCGCTGCCAGCGCTTACGACGCTGTCTCGCTCGCTCTCAGCTAATGCTCTTTCCTTCTCTTTTTTTACCTTGTCCCCCGCTACACTGCGCGTACAACGGGAGAAGTACGGTGCTCGCGGTCACGGTCGGTCTATACCTACCTAAGTCATAATATGTCCTTGTCAGTCTGTGAGCACGGTCTGTGCATCGAAACGTCAGGCAGTTCAAAGGTACAAGGTAGTTCCCGTTATTATAAATTCATAAGTGTGCATAATTACAATTAGCTGTTTGACCCGTCCCGTGTTCGTACGGGAACTTTCGTAATAAATCCTATAATAAGCCGATTGTAGGCAGCTACTGGGTCCAATAGTTGCTTGTGGGGTGTTTGGACCATGGATATCTTGGTGCATCCATACATGCAAGAGTGTATAATCAGCCCACTAGACAAGTGGCAATTCGTTGACCGGCGTTTTGTAAAATAGTATGATGAATGTATAGAATTGACAGGTATTTTGACGTTTGTGACGTTTCTGACAATATTGTCAACGTATGTCAAACTTATACATTAATCAATCTATTCAAACATATTGCCAGTTGTCTAGAGGGGCAGGTTTGTAATTTACCGCCGCCGCTACTTTACGCGCTTCAAGCAAGTCGAACACATTTTTTTTGTACGATGTAGTGCAAATTGTTTGCACGAAATTAGCTGAGTATTATTTGTAGGAAACAGGTGATCACAGGCATGCTCACGTACAACGCAGCGTACGGTCTTAGTTCGTATATATGTGGTATATAGCAGCAACATAACGAGTCAAATATTTAAGTAATATTAGTGACAGATGCTATACTATTCGAATAAAGCAGTAAGTACTATTCAATAACTATGAAACTACATAAACATTCAAAGCATACATACTAATTAGTTACTAGGTATAACAGTTTTGTTGTAATAAACGTATATGGCAAAATAAATTAAAAACCACTGCAAACAAAAAATAAGAAAAAAAGAACTGCAACTCAAACACACAATGGGACTAACCAAGACATTATCATTCGCGCCTAAATCAAGCGCGTTGCTTATATAACCGAATATCTGGAAAATAAATACATACAAGAACAGGTTAAGTATATTATATTATTATAAAATTCAAATTATTTATTTTTATGAAATACAAACTATTATTATTATTATCAAATTATTTTTTTAATCATTTATTGATTATTAATTATTATCAAATTATTAATTTTTATCACATTATCAATTTTCATCAAATTATTATTTTTTATCAAATTAAAATTGTTAACATAATAATTACTACTAATCCCCTCCCACCCTCCCTATTTCATATTCTATTGAACTGCACCTATTTAATTGATACACTGAATTAATTGATACACTGAATTAATTTTATTTAACTTCTTTTCTGCTAATGAACAATCTAAATGAATTCATAAAACAATGTAAGTAGGCATATTTTTTATAGAAAAAAAAAACTAATTTGAATTTAATAGCCTAATTATTTATATAACGCAATTTCACATTTAACATTGAACAAACATTACTAAATCTTACTTTTATATTAATATCAAATTCGAACTATTCACATGAAATGATATTGTGATTGGTCTACGTCTAGTGGTACCTTCATCTACACAATAGTACCACATTATCGTCTCTTTATTGTTTGATAGTTCATCAACAATGAGCTATAAAAACACTGCCCTTCAAAACCCATCCTACACTTAGAAGCATTTGACAAAGTTCTGTAGGTTAGTCTAACTAGAATACTAGAAAAAAACTAGAGATGCTCTAGTTGTTGTTGTTGTTAATAAAGAAATACAGGATGACTATAATTACATCCAATTCCTCTTAGTTTTTGTAGTTTGTATGTGTTTGTGTGTTATGTTTTAAAATGTGTTTTACTTCAGCTATTAGGTTTTTAATGAAATTAATGAAGCCATAGAATAAAAAAAAATCATATATAAATTAATCATCAAAGTATCCCCCAATGATGATTTATCAAGTTATCAAGTCAATGATAACAACATGTCACAATCACAACAATATTTATTCACTGTTTTATGAGAACATCCTATTAATAAAGGTACCGTAATATGAATGTAATTTACTGTGTTTGGAAGATTGTAAACCAAATTACAGAAGCTCAATGTTCTTTTTTGCATCACAGAATATTACCATACAATATGGCAATGATAGCCTTGCCATAAAACCTCATGAGGTTTGTAATGTAGAAGAATTTTGCATGACTCTGATTAGATTATGCATTTATTTTGTATTTTTCAAGTTAAATGTCTATTTAAGTTATTTATTTATTAATCATCAATTTTATTATATGATTTTTATAACTTGGTATATTAGAATCCCCTTACATTTAATCTGTACAGTAATTAATATAGCAGCGTAAATAAATAAGTACAAAAGAAAAGAAATATATATTTATAATTAGTAATTATTTATTAGTATATAATATTATTCAAAATGTTATTGCAGCAATATCAATGCCACAATGGTGAAATGTAGCACATAATAAAATAAAAAAAGCAGGACACTGATAAATAAAATGAAACAGCCTGTACATATCAACTCCTTTCATAACTCAGTAAGGTTAGTATTCAGTTGTTACACAATTATTAGTTTTAGCAGTTTATTAATAACAAAACAAATAATATTTAATTAAATTATTTATAATTATAACTATAAAGAATTAATTAATAAACTGCCTATTCCTATGCATCATACCTAGTTGTTGTTAAAATATATAGTATGGTGGTTTATATCAATGAAATGTTTCTTATAAGATAAACTAGTATCCGTGAGTACCTCAGTTATCACTGCTCCTATCAAACATTATAAGCAAGATAACACAACTACAACATTTACTTCATATTACCATTAAATTCCTCTACTCTTTCCTTTACACTGTGGTACTTTTACTTTCATTGAGATATGTCATACATATTTATACTATCACTTAATTTCATCAACATTTTTTAAGACCACAACATTATATTAAATAGAAATCCAGATTATTTTATACATTTGCTACTACTTATTTCATAAATTAGTTTGAATGAGAAAAGCGTCACAGAGTGAAGAGAGCGCCGTGTATGTTACAAGTGTCGTCTGATCACATAGCGATGGTGAAATCAGTAAAAATCACTTGTACGCGACTGATTCACAAATGTCGAGTATAATGACGATAGTAACTTCACTTTACTACAATCGTGTAACGTAAACATTGGTACTCACCGATTTCGGCATTTTGGTGGTTTAGGATGATAATCTGCAACGAAATAGAATGCATGTGATAATAATTTTGTTCACGTAAATTTCCACCGCGGCTGACGGGTCCTTTGCCGCGTGACATTACATATGAAATTGTGACTGAACGCCTACATTAGTGCACGCAGAGCGTGTATTAATCGCACTATTTCATATCTTTCAACACATTTTCTCACAAAATAATCACATTCGAACGAATACAATAAAATTGTAGTCACCGGGCAGTCGGCTCAACACAGAAAAACGTTAGATAAAAAATTCGATTGTTAGACGTGGATATAAAAGTTTTGCTTGAGGCCTATCATTATTAATGCCTACAAAGGGAAACTTACCCGGTAAAAAGAAGAATATCACCTAATAATCCACATAAGTAGAACAACACACATAAAGAATGCACACACCCTTGAGTCACAAAAATATTGCGATGTGACAACTGCCTGCGTGACGTGGTAGCAGGTGTTGTAACATCATAAACACTACTTTCTTCATTTTGAATGTAAATGTAAAAGAATACAGTAATGGAAAACATGTTTATCTGTAAAATGATATAAACGTTATTAAATTTCGAAAAAGATTGTTGTGTAGAGCATTTCTATCTAGAAACTATAATCTCAGCCTTATCTTTTAATCTACTATAAAGTAGTATTTATTTTTACCTAGCAACTTTTGAAAACTCGCTATTCCGGAATACGTAGTACGCAGTCGCATAGAATATCAAATGCATAAGAAAAAATAATATTTATAAATGCACGAGGCGATCATTAAACTATTTTATAAATATGTTCTTCTTTCTTCTGAAAAATACAAAAGGCACATTTCATATTTTATATTAAAAAATATATTATAATGCACCATAATCGTAATTCCACTGCGCATATTGAATCGTAATATTAATCGTTCAATAACAATGACTATGTAACGATTATCATATTTATCATTATCGAGATTTAGCGATTGAGGCTTATTATCAGACGATACATGTTTTTTGGCTTTACCCCTAGCTGAGTGTAATATCTATATCAAATTGTACAACCTTCTCCCGTAAGAAACTTGTTTAAATTTAAAAAAAAAACTATGTCATGACAATTTTTAAACGAAACGGTCAATGTTAACTGTCATTAATGTCAAAAAGGCTAACCAAGCGAAATTTTGTCCATTTGATTTTGATATAAAAAAAAATATTACAAGTACAGAATTAGACTTTGTATGTACAAAATAAAAAATGATTTATTGTTAAGTTTCTATTACGCTTGTATATTAGGATGTTATACAATAAGTTGCTGTTGTGATGATAATTTAAAATATCCTTATTGATATTCGGTAACCTCTTCAGTCTTTATTATGGCTACGACGCCCTTTCGTAGACTGCTCCATTGGGGGCCAATATCAGTTTTAGGTAAGAGTAAACAGTGATACTGTTCATTAAAAACAAAATCTACATTTTGTAATTGAAGTTTTATCATAAGTCTGTCCATCAGCTTATAAAAATATAGATGTCCAGTGCAAAAAAAAACTACACTATTAATTTTTGTTAAATAATTGATATAAATTGAGAAAGATGCAATAGGAAAGTGTTCTCCTTTTCCAAAACAGAAATTAAGTGTTTTAACTTTAAAAATTTTAAGACCTAATCTAATACAAAGTCAATGAATTTGTTTACAAGGGTCAGTTAAGCAAACAACTAAATAAGTACTTAGTGAAAAAATGCAGACAGCAAAACGGTGAAATAAATTGAATGAAAATTAGTTTTTACATAACCCAGTAGAGCCAGCTCTTAGCATTGTGTTTATCTAATTATTTCAGATTGCTTATCATTAACAGAGGCCATAAAACTTGCAATGAATTCACAACCTATTAACCAGTCTACCCACGTTAACAAACTCTCACCTAACACTCGCGGTGCCCGGGCACCGGTTGATATTTGAGAGGTTAATATTTACATTGCTTACTACAATATGACATTTGTACACTAATATTTATCATCATCATCATCATCCTTGCATTAGTCCCAGTTGCATCCGAGGCTTTCACCTGACTGGGTGAAAGCCTCGGGTGGACTTCACCAGACTGGGGTCGGCTCAAATATAATGTGACTTGATTTTCTTGGCTAACCACCTCCTAGCCTGAGCTGTGGTTAGTGGCTAACTACTGACAGAGTTATTTAGACCACCCATTAGGCTGGGTCTGACTTTTAATGTGTGCTCTGAAGGATGGAAAGGCTCAAATGAAATACCACTAAATAGTCACCAAGCACGACCAGACCAATGCAAACACCCATATTCATGCATACTAATATTTGCACTGAGCAGGCATCGAACCTGCACCTCCTGCATAGCAGTTGCGTTCCCTACCTCCACCCTACAGAAGATGGTCATAGTGAATAATTTATACTTTTTCAGGTATTATAAAACTAATAACATGGGCAATGGTACACCTCCTCGGGATGTGGTGGCCGCCACACGGTTCCATGGGGGGTGCTCTTCACGCCGGCACCTTCTTGTTCTTTGCTGGTTCAACATTGTACTATTTCTTACAGTCTTTGCTAGAAGGACCGGGATATGTGCCACTGGGTTGGAAACCTGTAAGTCTACTTATTTTTTATTTTTTTTTACACCAATTAGGTCGCAAACAAGCACATGGCCCACCTGATGGAAATTGGTTACTATGGCCAATAGAGGAGCGCAACCCCAGGGGAGTCACACTCGTGCTGCCGACCCTTTAAGGACAGAGTTTCTGTGCTGTCAGCGAAGAAGACTAGCAGGGCAATCCTTTGGTCTTCCCACTGACAGCACAATACCTCTCCAGTGAGCTCTGGCTACCCTACTCACCACCGGAAACATAACACTAGGTTATTGTAGCCATGTACATATTTTTGATTTATCTTTCAGGAAAATGAAGAACAAAAACAGTATTTACAGTTCTGTTCAGTCTGTAATGGATACAAGGCACCGAGGTCACATCACTGCAGGAAATGTAACTATATTTTTTGTTTGTATTTACTACATAATTATTACAAAAAAACGTGTGAACATGTATGAAAGCCCATCATTGTACAGACAGAAACTGATGAGGCCTGGATGCAATTTTATTATCATGCATTGTTCTGATCATCTACATGGGAAGCCAGTAGACCCCTCTAACCAAGCTAAGCAAAATTGCATGTATTAGGAGTGGATTCACGTCGGTAGTGTAATGGCGAAGATTCGAACCTGTAACCTCTCGATCGTAAGGCCAATTCCATAACCACTAACCTTTGTACGCTATTGAGTCTGTCATTTGCTGAGAAAGTTTTAAATCAAAATCAAAAAATAGCCAATTTGCCATAGACTCCTGATTATGAACAAGTAGAAGTAGACATGTATTGTGTTTAGGTAAAGAGTTGCAAGTCTATATATTGTGGTAAAGTATCCAAAGTCTAGGATTCTAGCCCTTAGAGATTGGGTTGTGATAAATATAATTTACAACACACCTGCTCATAAAAGTGATATTATTTTACCGCAATTAGGCACGTAATGACACCTATTATCAAACTGTGACTTTTTCATTGCTATTATTTACAAAAGTGAGTTATAGATTCTTTTTTAAATTTTATAGGAAGTGTCTATAATTGTCTATGTTCTTAAAAAAGTTTTGATACAAAAAATAACGTGTTTAATAGTACGAATAAATTAATACGCCTATTGTATGGTCATTTGATGCATTTTCGTATTTAAATAAATAATTTCAACTTGCAATACTTGTATAATAAACAAAATTTTCACTCAAATTTAACTTTTTTTTCTCTCTAAGTACAGAAAAAAAACAGAGTAAAAAAAGTTAAGTTCAAACCTCATTTTTTTTTAAATATGGTCGACCGCCATTGTTAAATGCGCGCGCATAGGAAAACGAATTAATTTGTAGTATTGTTTATTTAGTATTTGTAGTATTATTTTATTCGCAAGTGTGTTGTAAAACGTCGTATGGCACGTGTGAGCATGATGATTACCGTCCTCGGCTGTCTTAAGACCCTTGCCTGGCGGCTCGGGTCTCAATGGCGCCTCGGCGGTAATCACCAACGTTGCTCACTTGTACCATAATGTACTATTTCAGGTGGGTACTGTATAAAGAAAATGGACCACCACTGTCCATGGATCAACAGCTGCGTCGGGCACGCCAACCACGGATACTTCACCATGTTCCTTATAGCTGCGGTCGTGGGGTGCGCGCAGGCTTCTGTCGTGAGTTTCACCATTTTATTTTATACGTCTTCTCTTCATCCTAACGTTAGTCCCAGTCGCATCCGCAGCTCTCACCTCGGAGTTCGGGGTCCGCTTTTCCAACTTAAGCTCCAGCGCGTTTGGCTGACCTTCGATAACGACCGACGGCTTAACGTGCTCCACCAGACTAATGCAAATAGCCATATTCATGCATCCAAATTTTTGCACTGAGCGGAAATCGAACCCGTACCTGCTGCGTAGCAGTCGCGTTCGACTATCGACACGACACGTCACAGAAGCTGTCGGTCAGTTTTATACGTCCTTAGCCTTCAGTTACAGCTTCTCATCAGGTGGGCCCCGACTGTTATAAAAAGAAAAGAAGAAAATTCTCTTTGAAGGCTATAAAATTCCTAGGTTTAACGATGAGGTTCATAAAACGGCAGTGTTATGGCCTCCAGGAATACTTACAAGGTTACATAATGAAAGATACTCGAAATACTGCAATGTTCTAGCGCCGCCATTTTTCCCAATTTCAAGTTAATGAGAAGTGACAAGACAGTTTGTTCACTCAGTTTACTGTATCGTCGCAGTCGTAGAACAAAGACGGATGTGACTTTTGCTAACTTTACAGGAGAGCACTTTAAAGTTTTTGATCCATAGATGTTGTCATATTTTGAAAACTATTTATTCAATCTTTCTAAAATTTTGATATGTTGCTATGAATTAAATACTTTATAATATGACATACGCAAGATATTTTAAATATTGCGTTATTTATTAAAAAAGTCACATGCGTCGTTGTTCTGTGGACACTAAGGTGACGAATAATCTGATACGTCGTTATTTTACGGACTATCTTTGTTTAAAAAGTGGCGTACAGTACATACCGTCACTTTTTACGGGAATCCTTTCAAAATTTTCTGACGGATTTGGACTAAGAAATGAAAAAGAAGCTAACTTTGAATAGTTTTACTTACGAAATTATAAGTACAAAATTACTAAAAAAAAATGCATCAAAATTGCAATAATTACTGCTTAATTAGAAAGATAACCCACAGACTAAGATCAATTACTTTAAAACAGTAATAAATTCTTCAAACCTCTAATTTAAAATTAATAAACTTAACTCTTATAAATGCAATAAATTTATTTGAATTTGAATTTGAATAAGAACTTCATAAAAATCGATCAGATCTTGACTAAAATCTGTTTTTGGCATTTAATCAATAAACCTAGGTAACATAAGCAGGTTGCAGAAACCCAAACTATGAATCAATAATAATTATACTTATTCATAATAATTAAAAGTCTCAAGATAAAGACAGAAAATAAAAAAGTAAATAGAGTAAACAATGAATTACTTATATACTCGTAAAAGTATTTATTTGGTATTATTAACACGATTTTTTTTATTCCACTTAGGTGGCAGACACGGCCCACCTAATGGGAAGTGGTTACCATGGCCTATGGACGTATGCAACACCAGAGGCGTCACACTAGTGCTGCCGACCCCGAAGAAACCTTCTAATGCCCTTCTTGAAGAACCCCATATTGTCGTCGCTTGGGAATACCACCGCGGGGAGTTCATTCCACAGCTTGAGTGTGCGAGGGATGAAGTTCCTTTCATACCACACAGTGCGCTCCGTTTCCGGACGCAATGTGTGAGGATGAATTCCCTGCCTGTAGCGAGAAGTGCGATGATAGAATGTATCTGTGGGCATCATGTCAAACAGTTCATCTGAGCACAAACCAATTTAGGTATAGGCGGTAGAACATACACAGTGAGGCAAAGTCTCTTCTGAGACTGAGAGATTCCACATTGCCTGTGAGTATGGGATTGCCGACGAGCCTTAACGCCCGTCTTTGCACCGAGTCGAAAGGGTCAAACTGGCACACAGGCGCTCCGGCAAAAAGGTGTCAGCAGTACTCTGTGTGCTGCCGAATAAAGGAGGAGTTGTTGCCCCGCACTGAAGTACTGCTTCGCCCTGTTGAGCACCCCAAGTTTCTTTGATGCCAGCTTGACCTTGTCTTCCAAATGACTACGGTGTTGGACGTCACTGGAGATATCGATACCAAGGATCCCGATACTCGAGGAAATGGTAAGCGGTGTGCCCAGGAATTGCGGCGCTACAATGAATGGAGTTTTCTTAGCGGTGAATACACATACTTGTGTCTTAGTAGGGTTGAATTGGACTAAGTTTAGTCGTCCCTAATCGGATACTCCAGAGAGAGTAGTCTCGATTTGAGAAACAAGTTGTTCGCAACTTTCCTCCACTTCTGACTTAGGGATATTTGCACGGCCCCTGTAATACGTGTCCCCGGTGCTGTCATCCACATAGCATTAAACGGAACCATCAGACAGCATTGATGTGCAGCAGAAACAGGGTCAGGGACCACACGGAGCCTTGTGAAACACTAGGTAGCGTTTATGTTCATGCGATCCGAGTAGCTGCCATCGACGACGACTTGGATACTTCTATTAGATAAAAAGCTGGCAGTCCATTCGCATGGTCCCTCGGGGAGTCCATAGCGTGGTAACTTCACAAGAAGACCTCTGTGCCAGACCTGATCGAGAGCCTTCGCTACATCTAGGCTGACCGCTAGTGCGTACTGTCGGTTGCTCAAGAGATCGTTTCCCTCAAGGTATCTCAGGAGCTGTGTATTAATCACACGCTCCATCACACAATCTGTACCAATAGTGTTCACTGATAGACATTCCAACTCATCTGGTTCATGTTGGGAGCAAAATGGATCATTACAATTAGCATGTCTGTTGATTGGCTGAACGATGTTCGTCGCACACCAATGGGTACCATACTGCTGTGCGACGAACATTGTTCAGGTGTAAAAAAACACCTTAATTAAAATAAAACTATAGAATAAGGTTTCTAGGAACAATTATATCATTGTATAATCTAAGGTAATGTAAGTATTTTGGCAAATTAATGTAACATTTTTGAAATATGAAATAGAATAAAGACGTATATTATAATCTATACGACGAATAACGTCGGTTCAGTATATTCGTCGTCCGCTTATCCCTAGAAAAATGACGGTTTATAGCATACGCCTGCTGTAGGTACGTAAAACATCGACGTATTTTATTATGCGTCACCGAAAAAAATCATATTAAAAACAAAAAAATTTAATCATGGATGAACTGAATGATGTTATTTTAAAAGATAAAAGGTAAAAACTAAGACATAAAAAAATATATTTTAGTATCCCAAGGACAACGACGGATTTGACAAACCGCTGTTCTAAGACGTTAAAATTTATATTTACTTAAATATATAAAAAATTATGTAATTTATAGTAAATTGTGACAAAACTTATCCGTTGACGACTGTTCCTCCTGACGTGACCTTATCCTAGAACATCGACGGTAATGCCAATGCGTCGAGAGCGGAAAGGGCGCGGGGGGCAGGGGACAGCGACAGACAACGGTGCAATTATCAATCCGTCATTGTTTTACGTTAATTAATCAAAACCGTCAGTATTCAACTCAGTATTTGGTTCATTTGTAATGAAATTTGATAATTTTTTTCATTTTTTTTATAAAGTAGTATATTTTAAGTTAATTAGAGTAAAAAAAAAAATTTTGCAAAAAGTCAAATCCGTCGTTGTTCTAGGACTGCGACGGTATGTCCTAGTGGCGCCCTCTGAGCTTACCTTTGCGTAATATGTATCCCCTATTGCAGGTGACGCTAATACCTGCATGAGGGTTAGGTAAACAGATTACCGGTACAGGCTACCTGCACTGCCAAGTTTCCAAAGCAATAAAACGGATGATAATTCGTTGTTTACGTTCTAACACCACAAATGTAAAAAGAAAAAAAAAACATGGGCGCGAAATAACAAATTAATGACGAATTGACATGATAGCAATACGGATAGGTTTACCGTTACTGTTTTTCTATGTAAACACCCGTATAGTACGACACTTTTTTCCTCCTATAGGTTCTGTCAATATGCATCTACCACGCGATCAATCGCGTGTGGTACATCCACAACGGGTCGGGCCGCGAGCCGATGATATACTTGACGCTCACCACTCTGCTACTGACGCTACTGGCCATCGGCATGGCCGTCGGCGTAGTGCTCGCCGTGGGAGCACTGTTATATTTACAGGTAAGTTCATCATTACCATCTTGACGTTAGTCCCGGTCACATCCGAGGCCCTCCTCGGAGTCCGGGATCCGCGTATCCGGTAAGTTATCCATACTCATATTATAAATGTATCTAAGTATGTTTATCCGCATTTTACATTCCATAACACAAGCTAGTTAATCTATGCTTACCATGGGTCTAGATAGCGCTGTGTAGAATGTCCTACAATATTTATTATATTATTAAAAAAAAATGCGAAATGCTCTGTCTGTCTGTACTACTTTGTCTGTAAACAACTGAACTTATTTTGATGGAATTTTGTACAGACGAGCTTGAGAAAGGACATGAGATTTTAGTTACGATAACCGATATCACCGCGCGCGAAGTCACGGGTAACAGCTACTTAGAAATAAAAAAGAAACGAAAATGACACGCTTTTTATCAGATCTTCCAGAGGATGGTAAATCATAATGAAAATTACGTGAATTGAGCTAGTGTTTGTGATCTGCAAAAATAAGTTATGGAACAACAAGTAACAAATATTGGGCATCCAAAAATATTTTAAATCTCATGACATCATGGTGCTGACGGAGCCCCGTTTAGCGGGGCCCCTATATTTTTGTGAATTTGATTGGTACCTATGCGAAGGACCGGGCATAATGGAAGCCTCTATACTTCCTCTTAGCGTTAATTCCCAGTCGCATCCGAAGCTTTCAGCTCGGAGTCTGGGGTCCGCTTTTACCAGTCTTAACCACGGATTTGACTAGACCTCGATATTTTCCGTGAAGCGATTGTCATCTGACCTCCACAACCCAATGTTAACATTAGGCGATATCGAAGTTTAGCAGTTAGACCGTTGTTTTTGGATTTTTGAGGGCTCCAACTACCCGTAACGACTGCCATAGATGTTCTCATGGCAACCGGGACCGACGGCTTAACGTGCTCTCTGAGGCACGACCAGACTAATGCAAATACTCATATTTCATTCACACAAATATTTGCACTGAGCGGGGATCGAACCCGCGCCTCCTGCGTAGCGGCCGCGTTCACTACCGCTACGCCACGGAGGCTGTCATGGAAGCCTCTATGAGACGCTGCAATAATCATCTAACCTTTTGGAGTTACGATCCGTGCGGAATGGCGCATGGCGTGATATGCATTTTTATTTATCATCCGCATTTTTGTATGAAAATTAAATTTTTTGTACTTAAAAAATCTTTTTTGTTGCACATAACAGGAAAAGCCTTGAGTTGCTAACCAGGTACTGCTAATTATTCTTGTGGGACACAAAAACATATTATGCTATGAAGACAATTTTTTAGTTTATTTTTCTTGCTGACCAAAATATTAAATTAAAATTAAAATAACATTTAATTACCTGCCATTTATAATAAAAAAATAAAATGTCTAATTTTGGACTTCGTATTGGGCTTTTAAAAAGGTTTTCAACGGATTATACGATCAAAAGCTAGTTAGTAATACCTTTTTTTTTTTTCGTGCGAAAAATCCCCACGGGTACCTCCCCCGCCGGAACTGGAGGAGGAGGTTATGTCGGACTCGAACCGACTAAAACGCACGCCGTCTGTGGGCCGTCAGTTGCCGGAGGTGAGATTGTCGTAGCCATATCCCTCGCACCCCGGCCGACCGAGGGCCAAATCTCTCGATCTGGCCCTCTTCCGGTGTGGGGACCACAGAGTCCCGGACTCACCCCCGGGTGTGGGGAGGCATGCATTGCGCGCCGCCGCCGCGGCCTGCTTCTGGTAGGGTGACAGGCGGCTCCACCCGTCACCCCCAGGCCCGCGCTCATGGGGGACGGAGGTCATTCTGCGACCTCCGACGCCCGAGTTGCCGCCGCTCTTCGCGGGCCACGCGGTTTGCGATTCTCCTTCGCTCCTCGCGGGCCGCAAGGTCTGCGATTCTCCTTCGCTCCCGCTCCGCCGCCTCCTTCACGAGCATTACCTGCTCGCAGAAAGAGGCGCCGGCGGCCCACGCATCCGCGCCTAGTTAGTTATAACTTAACCCACGGTAATCACTTCTCATCAGGTAGGCCGTGAGCTTGTCTGACACCTATGTGATATAATAAAAAAACCTTAGTTTTTTAATGTTTCTGTTATTTAATTACATGCTCTGTAAACTGTGGAATTAACTCTCTGCCGTGGTTTTTCCATGCGACTACAATATGGGGTTCTTCAAGAAAGGCATTAGAAGGTTCTTACTGGGTCAGCAGTGCGAGTGTGGCGCCCCTGGTGTTGCACACGTCGATATGTCATGGTACTATCCATCAGGGGGACGTGTGCTTGTTTGCCACTTTAGTGGTATAAAAAAACATACTTCACGAGCTATAAATAGTACTCTGACAAGTCCTTTCATCTATTTCTTCTTCAGATTAGAAGCATCCTCCGAAATCAAACTACAATAGAAGACTGGATTGTGGAGAAAGCAGTTGGCAGGCGGGAAGAGCAAGGGCTTCCACCGTTTGTGTTCCCTTACGACCTGGGGTGGCTGGAGAATGCCAAGCTAGTGATGTTCGGGTCTCGGTACGACGGGATCCACTGGCCTATCAGACCCGGGTGCGGAGTGTACGACTTGACGGTAAGTGATGACGATTTGTAGCCTGTAGGTATAATATACATGATGTAATACGGAAAGTGAAAACCGTTTTTTGCAGGTACCGTAAAATTATATAACGGATAATAATTTAACTTGCGTAAAAAAAGTATATTATGAGAAAAAAACTACACTTAGTTTGGTTAGGTGTTTAACTAAAAGTAAACAAATCATAAAAAAGTTTCTTTTATAGGGGCAAAACATGATCAATTTTACAATTAAATCTAAAATATATATTTTTTTAAACTTTACTGCATTTAGTTTCCCTTTTAACTTTACTTTAATATTATGTGGGCAAATATTATCTTCTAAGTTTGGAAACAATTATAATAATATTAGGTTGGCTTTGAAAATCCTTATGGAGCCCCACAAAGCTATAAAAAAATACTCAAGATAAACATTATCTCCCCTCTATCCATTAAATCTCCTCCTCACTCCGCAGCGTGAGCAAATCTCCCAAAAGCAAGACAAGCTGGTCCGCTCGCGCCTGTACACGGCGGTGGCGCAGTACTCGGGCCACTGGGTGCCGCTGTGGAGCCGCCCGCGGGCCGCGCTCGGCGCGCCCTGCACCGACGAGGGGCGCCTGCCGCTCCAGTGTGGTGACGTCATCAGGGCCACGAGACAGAGGCGGTTAGTATACGGTTGCTGAGGTTCATGGAAATATTTTTTCATCAGCCAGTTCTGAATTTGACTAGGGGCTCGTATTACTAACGTCGCATTTTAAAATTGTGTGTTTTCTATTCGATTAGTACGAAAAACGAAAAAAAACATCTTTGGTATCCAGTATAAAACCTTATGTTTTTGTGATTATTAATTAATCCTTTACAATCACACATAGTTTGATTATGTTTTATAATCTTTCAATCTCAATCTCAAATCAAATTTTATAATTATAAGTTTTGAAATCAAACTACACTCGAAAACCATTAGAGTATTCCTGCTTATTGTTCGCTGTTTGACATTATTCTGGCATAGATATCTAGTACATGCCAGCTCTATATCCACTTGTATGAGATTCCCTATTTCTAACTTATTATTAACCATGTGCTACCCGTAGGCACTGGCTATTCGGCGAGAAGTTGCTAGGTGACGGCACGGGGCGAGGCCCACGCGGCTGGTTCCCGCGGGACTCCGCCGTGCCCTGCGACCTCCCCCCCCTCAACAAGAGCAAACCTGACTAGCTGGACCCGCTCCCACACTACCGGGTGTTCCTGGTGTAGCAGCCAACTGTGGACATTACGTGAGTCAAGTGACGTTGTGAACATTACTAGTATTAGTTATACCTTTGGTAATAGCTTGTGGCGACATCTCGTGAAGCTAGAACAGTCAATGCCATCTAGTGAAAATGGATTGAACTATTGTGTTATTTTTAAATTATCGCAGTGTAAACTCATAGTTTTTGTGATATCGAAACTTGATTAATTATTATTATGGAATATGAAACCACGCACCCGAAACGTCGGCACAAGTAAGGTCTATAATAATAAATATTTAATCGCGAAAGGCCCGATATCACAAAAAACTGAACAATTTTGAACAATATTTGTAGTAAGATACAATGATCTTGTATTAAAAGAGGTAGAGGTCTCTAGGCTATCTGTCTAAGGCTCACCTGGTCCATTAGCCACATAGACCGATATATAACGAAATAACGTACGTTTTAGTCGGTTCGAATCCAAGAAGTATAGTTGGCTCCAGTGAGGTTATTCACAAAAAAGGTTAATGGATCTTCTACCTCAATGCAATTTTGCACAAATCGAATTCAACACGACATGTACTGATCTTTGAGTGCGAGTGAGAGCAAAGTATGACGTCTGTCAAACATTGGCACACACTTTTGACAGTGTGACAGTGTTGCCATATAATATTTATTGTTTACCTCATTTAATATAAAATCATTGTAATAATAATTAAGAATATTTACTTACGGTGTTGGATTAACAATTTGAAGGCGTTATCCTTCAGGGTAGATAGGCAATTCTGTAAATAGAAAATCAATATGTGTAGCAGTAGAGTATGACTGCTATATCAGAGATCGCGGGTTCGATTCCCACTCAATGCAAATATTTATACACATGTATATTATTGTATTTATATTGGACTAACTGTTTTATATTGGACTAACTGTTTTATATTGGACTAACTGTTTTCATATAACTTTATATGCATATTTAAAAAATGTACCTAATCTTCATCTATATTCTAAAACTTATAGTACAAATTATGTTTAATTGGATCTAGACATTGACTTCTGTGCATACGACTAGAATGGTTTAAAACGAAAAAATTGGTATAGTGTCAGACCACTAATGAAACGGTACGCAACTTTTTGTTACTTTAATAGAGATGAGATTATAAAAAAAAAAGCGCTCTATGCCTATTGCATTAATTTAAAGTCTAAAATTAAACAGTTTTTTTTAGTGTCCAGGGTATGACAATGGTTTTACTAAAAAAATAAAAAACCCGACTGCTGTCTAAAAGATCGAAACAAGCTTGATAGCAGGCGGTACCCATTTGCCAATCATAAACCGAAAGAAATTTAATGGGTACCGCCTGCTCTCAAGCTTGTTTCGATCTTTTAGACAGCAGTCTGGTTTTTTTATTTTTTAATAATTAATTTTATTTGAACCTTTTTAGTTAAGATATGACATCTATATATTTTTGTATTCTCCTTTTAATTCTCTTCATTTTGATACCCTACTCGATAAATTCGAATGAAAAAAAATTTTTGACGACACATATTTTAGCATCAAAAATCTACCGTATAGTTTTTGTTGGAATTTTATGTACCCTATGACACTCGGGAGATGAATACCTTTCATTTAAGACCCCATTCATCGAAATCCGTCTAGGGGTTAGGCCTGTAGAGGGGAACAAAAAAAACTACATACATACATAGACACATACATACATACATACATACGCGCGAAACACATTACCCTCTCGCTGGCGCAGTCGGGTAAAAAAATTGCGAGTCACAATTTTTTTTCTGATCAGCTTGGCTAGTGTTATTTAGAAGTCAACAGTTCTAGATAGCGCTGAGTAATCTTACAGTATATTACCTAGGTATGACATTATTGCATTACCAAAATATTTCCGGTACTACTTACAAAGTTGCAGGTACCAAAAATTTGACGAGGTCCCATATTATAAACAATTATTTCAAGTAAATGACTCATAATATTATTATACAAATTGTAATCTATACTATTATATAATTGTAAAGTGGTCGTGTCTCTACATTGGAGATATTTAAAAAAAAATACTTGGGTTATGTTATGTTAACGATACTGAACACGAAAATATTTTTTTTTAATTTCCTGTCTGTTTGTCTGTTTGTCTGTTTGTCTGTTTGTCCGCGATGGACGCAAAAACTACTGGACGGATTTTGATGCGGTTTTTTTTGTTAGAAAGGGCTTACTCAGACTTAAAATCTTACATTTGTTTGATCGCAATCGGTTGAGTAGAACCGAAGATGTGAGCAAAGGTCGCGTTAACCGAGATGCACGCGGGCGGAGCCGCGGGCGGAAGGCTAGTATAAAAATATGTATATATGTATATGCAATTACTGTTATAGTATTATGTATACTCCATATAAACACTGCCAGAAATGTGTATATAATGATGACTAATAGGTATGTATAAATAATTAATGAAACGCTAAACCCATAATTATGAAAATACAGGTAAATTACCGTATCCAGCTTTTGAGTGAGCACGTAGTCAGCTAGAAGAGTGATACGATGATTTGTATAGCGTTCTCTCTGTCGCACATCAGATTGACATTAAAGACGGTTTTAATTACTCTATAAGTGCACCAACATTCATAGATTATTTTTTTTTTATAAAAAAATACTAAAATGTTATACATAGCACGTGAAGCTCTGATCCCGGTCCAGCAACCTATGGAAACCTATATATACCTATGGGATAAAAAGTTGCCCGTTATTCCTGACTATGGTCTATCCCTGTACCAAATTTCGGCCAGATCTGTTCAGCATTTAGAGCGTGACTGAGTAACAAACGTCCAAACGCCTTCACAAACTTTTACATTTAGAATTTATTATACAGCATTAAAACTACAACTTCGGTATTAACTACTCTAAAAAGATAACAATCTGTAAACATGCGCTGTGCGAGAAAGATAACGCTATACAAAACCGAAGCTAGTCGATCTTATCCACACTCTCCTCTGCCGACGTATCACATCTTAAGCCGGGTTCTGTAACTTTAAAATATAATAAGTTCGACTGTATCTTACCGATTTTATTTATGTTTTTACTTTTGTATTATTATTAAGTATGTATTATATTTTTTTATTATTTAAAAAAAATAACCAACCCCAATCGATTTGGAAAATGACTCGGACGCTGGGATTATATTATTTTTATAAAAAATCAGGGTAAACTTGTAAAAAAATCAATCTGAAATTATTGTTTTTTATGCTTTTATTGTAAGTTTGTGTGAAGTCCTAAGTAAAGTGAAGTCATCGCTGGATTATTTACAAAGATATTTAACTAATTTGCGCCATACTTCTTTTTTAACCCACCCTTTTCTCCTGCAAGGTGAGTTTCATCAAAAATGGTACTCACCCTTACAGGGGTTGTGTGCCACAATCATTGCAAGTCTTGAAATATTTCATAGGCCATGGTGAATCATTTCCAAAAGACCGTGTGCTAGGTTACCCTACCAATAAAGCAATCAAACATTTTATTAAATGTTAATGTACAACACGGTTGTTTAGTTTAAACTTAGAGTATACATATGTATAGAGCGCGGGTATCACTCGGGTCTATTGTGTCGAGCGTAGGCACGGGTATGAACAGTACCGAGGCAGATGCTTAACGATGCTATTATAGCGCACCTATAGTGACGTTTTATGCATTACCGAAAATATCAATAGTTGAACTTTAGTTCGATTTGCTATGGATGGATGAAATTGAAACCAAAATACAAAATATTGGTATCATTTTATGTATTACGAAAACAATAAATAAGTACTACAAATATACGATGTAATATAAAATATTATAAATAAATAAATAAATATTCCACAACATTCTACACAACGCTTTCTAGACCCATGGTAAGCTTGATTAGCTTGTGTTATGGAATCTAGAATGCGGATATACATACTTAGATACTTTTTTTTTGTAAATACATACATATTATACATAGAAACACCCAGACCAATGCAAATATTTATATTCATGCATACAAATATTGGCACTGAGCGGGGATCGAACCCGCCTCCTGCGTAGCGTTCACTACCGCTACGCCACAGAGGCAGTCAAATATGAAATATCAAAATAAATATTATTTGCTTAGTAACTTTGACGGGTATTGTTTTGCTTCTGATTGAGGTTGAGCCCGGTACTGTTCATACTTGTGCCTACAGTTCATACTTAGTAAGGCGCGCTCTATAGCTTAATATATACTCTAAGATTTTGAACCATTTATAGTTCATATCGTGATTTTATAGTTGTGACTGTAAGAGAAATTATTTTATATCAAATAAAACTATTATATTAACATGTTGTTTCTTTTAAGACGATGGTTAGTTTAACGAGTGGTACTCTCTGCCCGAGTCTGTTTTTGGGTAGCAATGGATTTGGATACCACGGTCAGGGCCGGATCTAGGGGGGGGCAAGCCGGGGCACGTGCCCCGGGCGGCAGCATCAGGGGGCGGCAAAATCAAACTTTGCAGATGAAAGGCCGCCCCCTTGGGGGCGGCCTTGCCTTATGGAAAGCGGTAAGCTGCACCCCTGGACCCCGTTGACTAGGTGTCTCCACCAGTTCTATTCAGAGGAGTTGATGGCTCCCTGTTCCCAGCGCAGCTGACGAAACACGTTCCACCGCAGACTACTGAGCCTCGGTCGCCTATGGCGCCCAGTGTGGATGACGACGACGACTCGAGGTCACTTGAGGTAGAACTAGGGCTGGCGGTGCAATGATCAGAGCCAAGAAGTAACAAAACCGCCCCGGGACCCGACGTCATTCCAGGACGAGAGTGGGTCCTTAGTCTAGTCGAAGATCTCCAAGTCCCCAAGTGAAAGAGCTTCTTAACGCATGTTTATAGCGGAGCCAATTTTCGCAATCATGGAAGACGAGGTAAATGGTCCCCGTTCGAAAGGGCGCCCGGTGGACTCACCGTTAGCCTACCAACCATAGTGGTGCTTGACGAGGTGCGCAAACTCTTTGAAAGAGTTATAGGGAAGTGCCTCATCGGACGCCGCTCCAGGTTGTGGCCGGAGATGGCGAATGGCCAATATCGCTTCAGCCAGAGGTGCTCCACCGTAGATGCCATCATGCTCATGAGGTCCATGCACAATGGCCCAAAAAATGAGGCTAATTGCGGACAAAAGAGTCCCCTTTCCATTCCAGTCCATTCCATGCTCATGAGGGCTCTGGTGAAGGATGAGTTTGCCCGGGGCGAGGTAATGTTAGCGGTGTCCTTGGACATCACATCGCCAATGCGTTCAACACCTTGCCTTAGACTTACCAGGACTTCCAGGGAGGCGCTCGTGTACCATGAAGTGCATCTCTACCTTTGCCGCCTAGTCGGGGTGTATTTGACGGAGAGAGCCATCATCTACCTAACAGTGACCGGCCTTGGTCGTCATCAAATGTCATGGGGTACTCCGCAGAAATCGGTCTTGGGGTCACTCATTTGACAGGAGTAACCCTGTCAAAGGAGTGACTCCTGTGGAACATCGGATACGACTGTGTGCTTCGCAATAAGGTTCAGGTGCTTCAGGGTGCATCTCCCAAGTCTCTCTGGTCTGGGAAATTGCTATATTAGTGGTGAAAGTTGACATGGGAGCAGGGACGGGAACCCGAGCCTCGAGAAGTCCAGCTCCATCCGGACATCATGATGGAGTAGAAGGAACGACTTGGGCGACCGAGCGCAGGGCAAGCCGTGTTATCATGGAGGACTGGCTAGAGAGGCGACACGGACGGAGCCTGCCGTACCGGCTGATGCAGGTGATCTCCGGGAGAGGGTGTCTCGTGGACCACCTGTTTCTGATCAGATAGGAGTCAACTCAGATCAGATAGGAGTACTTGACTGAAAATAAAATCATGTCGGATAGACCCCCCCCCCCCCCCCGCCGGCATTCAAGGGAATTTACGTAGGGCAAAAAAGCGGCCGGGGGCGGCATTTTCAGTTTTTGCCCCGCCTAAAAAAAATTGAAGATCCGGGGCTGACCACGGTAAATAGTGGGAGCGGCCCTGTAGAGGGCTGCTCGGAGGCATTTCACGTGTCCTTCTTCCATTCATACTTTCAGAGGGCACAGTGGAGAGCAGGTAAAGTTGGGGAGATCGGTCGCCGAACGCAGGCGTGGGGTTATAGGTGCTTATGTGACATCTTAAAACCGCAGGTGGCATTACACCCCGGTAATTGCGACCCGTGACGGCGTGTGGTTTTAGTCCGACTGACTGACGACTGACAGTCCGACTCCCACTTAATCTTCCCTGTTGGCCGGTGGGGGTGTTATCCGTGGTGATTTCCGCACAAAAAAGTGAAAGAGTGGTCAAAGAGTCAAAGACACAATGTTTTAGAGATGTTGACCATAAATCATGAAATCGTAGAATATGGCATCTTTGCGTATCAAGTCATAGAGGTGACTGTGAAAGGAGTCTGACGATAAAAAATAAAATATTATCTATGTGTAAAAATCTTTATTTTGCATTAATAATGAATTTTATTATTCACAAACACACGCACCACTTCTTTAAGGCGAAAATAAACTTTTCAATAAGTTAGCTTACGATATAAACGATAATATATCCAACTATATTCGTTAGATTATCACCAATTTTATTTTATAATAAATGCAAATTAGTTTGTTACACGACAGACAGACATACAAACTTTTTAATATTATCATGAAATATTAAGTTTTATCAAAGTTTGCACTGTTGTACCTACGCTAATTTTAAACTTACACAATACATCTTGTACACAATAATAAAATACAGACGATAGCTCTCAAATTGACCGTAATCGGTAGAATTTGATTGATAAGGATTTTTTTAATGTAAAAAAATGGTCTGTGAAACCAGTTTATATTATATTATCGTACAAGTCACTTTCACACTCCTTATTCTAAGTAAAATGTTAGCTAATATTACTTATTATAAACCTATGATATTATTTGATATCGAGTGAAAAATATATTTTTATAAATATACATGTAAGTATATATGAAAAATATTAAAAAAAATGTCACAATGTACGAGAATATTTTGTGTACAAACCAGAATGCCTAAAGTCTAGTCTATTTTAGTCAAAGAAAAGATTTATTTAGTAAAAAACGCAATCGGTCTCAACTCTAGTCTTCACCCAGTACGTCCACAACCGTAGCTTCTCCAGCCTAATATTCATTTTCCTCGTCGAGTTCTCCCTCAGTGGAGTCTACTCCGACCTCTTCGTAGTCCTTCTCGAGAGCGGCCAAGTCCTCGCGAGCCTCAGAGAACTCTCCCTCCTCCATACCCTCTCCGACGTACCAGTGGACGAAAGCGCGCTTGGCGTACATCAGGTCGAATTTGTGGTCAAGTCTGGAACATGATTTTTCATAAATTAGTGTACATGTTAGTGTGTTGAGTTACACAAAAACATAATCTCATGTTTTGTTAAACCACCAACGCCATCTAGTGAAAACGACTTGAACTACTTCGTAAATATTTATCCTGCATCGCGCTGTCGCATTCTTCTGATTAATGTATATAGATACGTTTTTTTGTACCAAGCCGCGAGCCCAACAGTTGGTTTTCAAATGTTCTGCACATTAGGAATCCAACCGATGGGTCGCGACTTTTTTTAAAGAAATGAATAGTCAGTAGAACTGCTTGAAATCTTTTTCAGCAATGCTGGATAATACATGATGTTTCTCAAAAGATATCTTAAACAATGGTGCAATAACTGTCGTGTAGCGTACCTGGCCCAGGCCTCGGCGATGGCGGTGGTGTTGGACAGCATGCAGACGGCGCGCTGCACCTTGGCCAGGTCCCCGCCGGGGACCACCGTGGGCGGCTGGTAGTTGATGCCCACCTGGACACACAAATTACTTCAGATCTATTGCTACTAGGTACATTCTACTGGGACTAGGAATCGATATAATATAATATTATAGTGCACACATTTTTTTTAACGATTCTAAAATAGGTAGGTAACCTTTTATATACGCGACAGAAATGGATCCAAAATACGAAAGCGGGTAAATTCATACTCGTAGATTCTACAGCAGAGTCGACGAAGCGCATCGAAGCTAGCAAATGCACCCTTATTTCAACAAAGTAGGTACCTAATGCTCATAATCTCTTCTGTGGTAAGAAAAATAAGCACGCGCGTCTGCGAGTGACAAACTCTGATTGAAGGGTTGACAGAATTTCGCTTCGGTGTACTTCTTCTTTACGTTAGTTTGATTTGACCCTGAGTCATGTTTAGCCATTATATTGGGTGTATTTACCTTGAAGCCTGTGGGGCACCAGTCCACGAACTGGATGGTCCTCTTCGTCTTGATGGTGGCAATGGCTGCGTTCACGTCCTTCGGCACAACATCACCCCTGCGGACATAAAACATGAGTTTCAGATCTGAAACCCAAAACTTCTCTAAATTCCATAATTCCCAAGATCAGACTTAGGGGGTAAGCAATTTCTCGATATCTGTTTGGGTAATTACCTGTACAACATGCAGCACGCCATGTATTTACCGTGACGAGGGTCGCATTTCACCATCTGCAAGTTAAAAACAATTCTGTCATTCAAAAATTTTAAGATAAATTAACACGACGAGCGAGGGTATTCTTTATTTATCCAACACGAACTCAATCCGCACCGGATGAATTCGCGTTGAAATTCTCACTCAATATATTTAGACCACTAATACCTACTGCTTTTCAAGCTGAGACCGCGCGAGAAGGCAAACGGAAGGTGGGACACCCCCTAGCCAAGTGCACTGACGAACTGAAAAAGGTGGCTGGGACAGATTGAATGCTTGGGCAGGGAATCTGGAGCAATAGCGCGCATTGGGAGATGCCTCTGTCCAGTAGTAATATTCATGCTTACAAATGTTTGCACTGAGTGAAATTCAAATCACATACTTAGCAGCCGAACGCCCACACCACAGAGATCAAACTACACGTTACCTGGTTGGCGGGTTCGAAGCAAGCGTTGGTGATCTCTGCAACAGTGAGCTGTTCGTGGTAGGCCTTCTCTGCGGAGATGACGGGCGCGTACGTCGCTAGCGGGAAGTGGATTCGCGGGTACGGCACCAGGTTAGTCTGGAACTCCGTCAGGTCCACGTTCAGCGCGCCGTCGAACCGCAGCGACGCCGTGATGGACGACACGATCTGGAAGTGAAAAAAATTGCGTTAGGATTTCTTAATTCAGGGTGTTAGTAGTCGACATTAACGTAGTGTCGTCGTTTGCATCTTCAGACTATGCCTAATTTTGGGATATTAACATTGCGATTATCTCAGATCAGTCATAATTTTAAAGCCAATTCCAAGAGGTCAATAAGGCCTTTGGCTTCGGTGGCTGGTGGGTTTTTTATTATCCGTCTGACGCTAGCAAGGTAGTAAATACATGTACATCTCTCAGTAAATTATGACGATGAGGTCTTATTTACGGCGGGAAAGTACCGTACACATCCTAGATGGCCAAAACTGCTAGTGCGCATCCACCGATTGTCTTTTCCATACCTGTCCAATAAGTCTGTTGAGGTTGGTGTAGGTGGGTCTCTCGATGTCCAGGTTCCTCCTGCAGATGTCATAGATGGCCTCGTTATCGACCATGAAGGCGCAGTCCGAGTGTTCCAGGGTAGTGTGGGTTGTGAGGATGGAGTTGTAGGGTTCGACCACTGCTGTTGACACCTGGGAAGAAACAGTTAGCATAATAAATGCTTCAAAATTTATTTAAAAGAAAAATTAAAGTCTTGAGAATGCGCGATTTGCGAATTGTGCGACAAGGTTTCATGGACCTTTTTCCTTCTTTCTTCATATTTTATCACGATTATCACGATCTCGTGTGCGCCTCCGATAGCGCTATCCAGGTAGCAGCACACTGGGAGAACACCATCTAAGAGTTTAGGCGCCAATGGCCACGATGGAAGAAGATCACGATTAAATTACCTAGAAGACTCCCATTACATTAGTAACAGTAGATACGTACCTGTGGCGCTGGGTAGATGGAGAACTCCAGCTTGGACTTCTTGCCGTAGTCTACGGACAGGCGCTCCATCAGCAGCGACGTGAAGCCAGAGCCGGTGCCGCCGCCGAATGAGTGGAACACCAGGAAACCCTGATGCCAATTATTTACATATTAGCAGATTGGTTATTAATTAATTTCTAAACACGCGGGTATATTTCTGAGATGTACCATTACATGTTCACATTTTACCAGCTATATTCTTTGGTCCTAAGTGCCTGCGTTGAAGGCCCGCTAGGATCTTCCAAGCCAGAAGAAGATAGGTACACCTGTTGATTGACGGACCAGGCTCTGGCGCAGGCTTTTCTCCTGCTTGGAGTTGCTGGTAGTTGAGGGGTCAGACGGCAGCCGCGCCTTGTCAAACCTAAACGGGGAGAAGCAATAATCGGACTCTGGATTCCGAAGTGACACCTTCGGAAGCAACCGGGAACAACGACTACAATTCTCTAAGAGTCAAACAGCAGTCACTTCACGGAAGACATCAAAGTTGGGCCGCTTCATAGTTAAACTGAAAAGTCGACCCCAACTGAGTTGCCCGCCCCCTCCCCTTCTTCCCATTGTTTGGATTCGGCTTTCTTCCTTACTCCACCCCAAGGTGCTCTGTCCCCGGTTGTCTGGTTATCAACACGGAGGGTCATAATATGATGGAAATCGCGTACCTGGAGTCCAGTGCACTGGTCGGCGAGTTTCCGGAGTCTGTCGAGGACGACATCGACGATTTCCTTGCCGATGGTGTAGTGGCCCCTGGCGTAGTTGTTGGCGGCGTCTTCCTTGCCAGTGATAAGCTGTTCTGGATGAAACAACTGACGGTACGTGCCGGTACGGACCTCATCTGCGGATAAAAGAGTAAGTTGGATATAGATTGTGGAGAAGTAGACCTGTTGAGAATGAATTTTTGAAGATTTTTTTCTTTTACGTAGTGTCAATGTAACTGCATTGCGACTGGTAGTCTCAAGAATAAAAGTCGAGTGTGGTGCAGAATAGAATGCAAGGTCCCACCTTATCTATTTTTCGTAGGTGTCGTAAAAGGAGACCCTTGTCATCGGGCGACCCTATGAACTAGGGACTTAGGACATTTAACATACAGCCCATGACAGAGTGTCTTGTACTGATTCATATACCGGTCTATCACTTTATCTTTAACCTTTCTCTTAAAAATTCCGGTACAGGATTCCTGTCTTTATACCTACTAACACTAAGTCGAGAGTTATAATTAAATTTGTACTACCAGTTGTACTACTGATTCACAGCGAATGTATTAACTAACTATCCATGATGAGTCCAGGTAGCACAGTGGGTTGCCCGTAAAAAGCGACAAGGAAAATGAATGTAGATTTAAAGAAAGCTGTTGCCTCAACCGATCAGTTTTTCAAACTCAATACTGAGAATTCTAGACTGATGGGACAGCACAGCTGTCAAAGACGCAGATGTTTGTTTGTCACCATTAAAATAACTCTTACTTAGAATTTCAAAAATATCTAACAACTCAGTTAGTCATAAATATATTTACAAACCACAACATTTCAGTCCGTACATTCTAAACAAACCACAAGTTTCAACTTAAGATAAGTATTTAAGTAGTGTTCTGTGGTTTGCGAGACACAACTCAGACCACTGATTCATCAAATATTAAAAAAAAAGGGAATGAAGTGCACATGTTAGTCTCAAGTCTTAACGTCGTACCTACCTATATTGAGACGAATGCCCACTTAAGGGCTAATTGCTCCGTCTGAATCGTTATTAATGACTACTGAGAGCTAATAAATATGATAGCTAAAAGCTTTGAGCACTAAAAGGCTATGTGTGCCGAATTACAGAGTGTACGTTACCCCAGCAAAAAAGTACCTCGTAGAGTGACATGAGTGGCACGTATAATTAGAGCGTTATATGCTATACATGTGCGCCGCATAAAAAAATTTGTGCGTGTTGTAGTTTTGGAAAAAAACGGAGAAAATGATTTCTGCTGCGGTAACGTTGTTCCAGCAAGAAAATTCTGAACGAATAATCGGAGAGAGAAATATTATGCATGGGCAGAGAGCTTATATTTGTGCTATGATGTGCGCCGAAAATGAAATTTGTGCCTCTTCAGGTTTTCGAGAAATTGCATTTCTTGCTGGAGTAACGTTTCGCATAATCGTGTATCTCTGAAACCATTCTATGTGCGGCTGTGTAGTAAACATATACGAGAATCTCTTAATTTGTGCTTATTTCTGGCAGAATTAGATTTTACAAAACATTTATAGTTTTCAAGTATTTTCGCTTTTTTGATAATAAAATAAACCTTCGCTGCGCCTACATGATGAGCTCGCTGAAAACTTTATTCGGTCCTCCTTGGCGTGTATAATAACCATAAATGATTTCAAACGCGTGCATTCACTCGTTATTGAATAATATTACTAAAAGCCAAACCGACGGCACTTCAACTTTGAGGTCGCCGCACAAGAAAACGGCCCAAGCTAAGATCTGTGGGTGTAAGCTAATAAATAGAGCGTCTAGTCACTTAACTTATTGCAAAATATCAGCTTGAAATGTTTCGCATTTAAATTGTTATAAATATAATACTAAACGTATAAGCCACGACTGATTATCCGACCAAATTAGAATGACTACAAAAAAGCGACGGAATAGTACAAACTGATGACCTTCTTAACTTTGTTCACGAACTGGTTGTAAAGTGTTGTTCATGAGTACACTTACGTAGAAAATAACTAACTCAAAGAATAAATTTACTATTGAATAATCTGAATGTTAGTTTTTTGACTTTGCACATTACTAAGTACAAGTACATTCAGTATATTTGTTGATTTTAGTCTTATTAAATACTAACTACTTCGTTTTTTTTTAATACTATTAGTACTACTTAGGTCGCAGACAAGCACATGGCCCACCTGATGGAAAGTGGTAACAATTAATATGCACAAAAATCAATGTGCACTAAAAGTCGAAAATAATTGCGTATTCGTAATTAATTATTCTACAACTTAATAATCAACTTAGTTTTCCTACTTATCAATATAATATTTTTTAGAGTTCCTTAAGTAAAATGAAATGAAAAAGATATTTGACTACTTATAAGTAAATCAAATTTTTATTAAATAGATAACGAATTAAATAATTGAACAATAAAAAAATCTGTCTTTTATAAATGAAAAAAATAATTAGGATAATATATAATTAGTTACAATAATTGTTATTTTTGGAGTCGGTATCAGCCAAGGTAGGTTCGTAACTATATACATACATAGTTACAGGTAAGATGTATCTATTCGTGTCGCACGCGTTCCTTGACGGCAGTCAGACAGACGAGGCGAACGGCGAGAGCGGGGTCGCGGGGCTGGAGGGGAGCTGCTGGCCGGGACGGGCGCGACACGCCGTGCACGCGCCGCACAGTGGATCGTTTCATACAAGCTAGACGTCGGAAATTCTAATTATATTTTTAGTATTTTTATTTATTTATTTCCTACGTATTTACGTAAAATATAACAATAAAAGTGATCTTCAATACGTATTGATAATATACTCGTTCGCACTAATTTTGCCGCTATCGTAGAGTAGGAGGACGGGACGCGGCTTACAAACTTAGCGCGGACGGGTAGTTATTTAGTCCATTGGGCTTACCTATTAACTTATCATTGGACAATCATGAGAATGATGATGAATGATGAGAATTTCAAGTAGTCAAATAATGGTTAGTCACCTTTCTTTGCGAGATCCTGCGAGATCCCATCAACTTCCATATTCGTGATAAAACAATATGATGCAAACTCGTGCGAAGTCAAACAATGACTGATTTTTATTTTAGAGGGTTGGAGCTTTAAAATAAGCTAGGTACTGTAGGGACACCAAGGTATACTCATATTTAGATTCTCTGTTAAAGTTAAGAATTGGGATTTTTTTAAGGTATAAAATAGGTTCAATTCAATATTTTTTTCTACGAGAACTAAGTGGACTAATAATGTAAAAATCCATAAATAAAAAGTACATACCTTCATTGATATCCTCAATTTTTTGTTTCACGTTCACACACTCACAACTTATAAAAATCAGTCACAACAAAGAGACACAAAAATTGCAAAATAATTATTTTTTCAAGTAACTTACTTTATAAACTTTTCTACCGTCATGCTTAATAACGGCGTGAGGTTAGATCATTAGTAATATTATTTTTGAGGTCCCTGATTATCTGTAAATCAATAAGACTATAAGAAAAAGCTTAATTAAGTAATGAATTTCCGACGTCTAGCTTGTATGAAACGATCCACTGTGCGCCGCTAGCACTGTGATGTGACGACGGACGGTATCGCTTTAACGCGTTAAATGTTGTTAGTTTTGTTTAAATTAGGTAATTGTTTTTATTTTGGTTTGGTTCTGCTCAATATGTAACAATAATTTATACCTACAGACAGTACCCGATTTTGATAAAAAGGTGATTGAACATTTTATTTCAAAAAAATGTCCTCGTATCTAATGTAAGTATAAAAAATCAACATATTCCTGTAAATTGCTGTTGTATTGCAATTTCTTATCTTAATAAGTAGGTGCATACCTTTTGAGCAAGCAAAGCGCACCACCGGTTTGATGACCCACCAGCCGCAAACACAAATAGTTAAATCAAATTATTTGTGTACCTAATCAGTGGATTAGGTACACAAATAATTTGATTTAACTATTTGTGTTTTCTTATTTTGGGTAATTGACCTGTGATTTGATGTTATAATATAAGAATGAAGATAATAATTTATATATCAAAAATGTGTGTCATTTGATATGGTCATGACTTTAATTTAAAGTATATTTGAATTAGCTTCCAAAACTAAATCACACAGTTGCCAATAAACGTTTGAACGCGACTGTTCGGACAACAGCTTATGATAAAGACGTTAAAAAAGAAGGTCATCGATATGTACTATTCCGTCGCTTTTTGTAGTCATTTTAATTTGGTTGGATAATCAGTCATTGCTTATACGTTTAGTATTATATTTATAACAATTTAAATGCGAAACATTTCAAGCTGATATTTTGCAATAAGTTAATTGACTAGACGCTCTATTTATTAGCTTACACCCACAGATCTTAGCTTGGGCCGTTTTCTTGTGCGGCGACCTCAAAGTTGAGGTGCCTTCGGTTTGGCTTTTAGTAATATTATTCAATAACGAGTGAATGCACGCGTTTGAAATCATTTATGGTTATTATACACGCCAAGGAGGACCGAATAAAGTTTTCAGCGAGCTCATAAGTTTTATCATGTAGGCGCAGCGAAGGTTTATTTTATTATCAAAAAAGCGAAAATACTTGAAAACTATAAATGTTTTGTAAAATCTAATTCTGCCAGAAATAAGCACAAATTAAGAGATTCTCGTATATGTTTACTACACAGCCGCACATAGAATGGTTTCAGAGATACACGATTATGCGAAACGTTACTCCAGCAAGAAATGCAATTTCTCGAAAACCTGAAGAGGCACAAATTTCATTTTCGGCGCACATCATAGCACAAATATAAGCTCTCTGCCCATGCATAATATTTCTCTCTCCGATTATTCGTTCAGAATTTTCTTGCTGGAACAACGTTACCGCAGCAGAAATCATTTTCTCCGTTTTTTTCCAAAACTACAACACGCACAAATTTTTTTATGCGGCGCACATGTATAGCATATAACGCTCTAATTATACGTGCCACTCATGTCACTCTACGAGGTACTTTCTTGCTGGGGTAATGTACACAATTACAGATTCATTTGTAATTCGGTAAGAACCCTCCATGCTTCAGCATTAGATAGGTAGGTACTAGTAAAGTAACGTCGTAAGAGAGAAGAAAGAAAATCTAGTAGGTACACAGTCGATTTACGCGTAATGTGTAAGTGTCGACAGTAAAAATAGAACCCATGAAGTTTCCGCTTGACGGCAATAGGCTCGCGGCTCGCCCTCTATTGCGCGGGACCGAAAATCCGAAAACATTTGGCGAAATGTAGGGGTTACTAGCATTAGTTGTCACTGTCAATGCACCTCTGCCTACCCCTTTGGAAATTTGCGGGCGTAAGTAAATGTATGTAGGTATATTGTATGTGTTTGTGTAGGTAAGGTACTCTACCTACATCTAATTACAAAGGTTTGTTTGGCTAGTAGTAAGTACGAGTACAGAGAGAACAAATGTATTTCTAAGCCTGTTTCTCATTTAAATAAACTTTCAAGTTAAAGTTTATTTAAATGAGAAACAGGCTTGAAACTTTACCAACTTTTTTTTCTATATTCAGCCCGTAAATTGACTACACCCTACTGGATGGTATAGAATATAGAAGCTAGAGTGAAGTTAGAAGAGATGTTTAGATTTTTGTCAAAAAAGAGTTGATTTCGAGCTTCTTAAAGAGGCGTATGGTCTTCCAGTTGTAATTTAAAAGCTAGTTGAAACTTCCTTGAATAATCCAACCCACGCATCGCTGTTGGGAAAAACTTGGCACTACCAGCTGTCGGCAATCGATCGATGTGGAAAGCCCTCTTTAATTATCTTTAAATGACAACCCCTGCCCCGGGGAATTACAGTTTTGTAGCGGGGAATTCACAAATATACGTCACAAGGTAGGATATAATTAGATTAAAAAAGGTACGATTTTTATAATTAAAGAGAAGGGTTAATGGAATAAATTAATTCTTGAAAAAAATAGTCTATTTAATTGCTTTAAACATTCTACACAGGGTTACTAACTTTCGATGGAACGAACTCGAATTGGAAGGGAAGGCATCGTCTTTAGGGGGGACACTAATTTTAAAAGCGTGGATTACACAAAAAAAATCCACAGACAAGTATTCCTAGGTTAAAAAGTAGCATATTATGGTGCTTTATCCCAACTGAACTATCCGACTGGGGAAGTACCTCCGCCTCCGCCCTATAGAATACCACGGCCACACGAGGTTAATATAGTAACCTCGTGTTGTGTTCCCGGCGGTGAGTAGGGTAGCCAGAGCTCACTGGAGGGTTTTTGTGCTGTCAGTGGGAAGACCAAAGGCTTGTCCTGTTTTGTCTTCTGCGCTGACACAGAAACTCCCTGTTCTTACAGGGTCGGCAGCACGAGTACGGCACCACGGTAACCACTTTCCATCAGGTGGGCCGTGCGCTTGTCTGCCATCTAAGTGGTGTAAAAAACACTTCAGCCAGACCCTTTCAACCGTTGGAGCGTGATTGAATAACAAACTTCACAAACTTTCACCTTAGTACGAGTAGAGCCACAGTGCATGACAACAATTTATATCATGCTATCATTGCACTGCATTTAATAGGTAGGTACCAAAGTGCCATGACATGTGTAGGCATGGTCATAAGTACCTACCTGATAGACGACTTCACCCAATGCCAAATCAGTTATGTATTGATTATGTAGGTAGATACTAAAAAGAAATATTCCTAAAGAATATCGAACAATGAGCAGTTTTCCAGTAGGTATAATAATCAGTTGGTTTTTAAGTCATCAGGAGATGGCGCTAGCATAGCTTTTGGTAATTTTAATGTACTCTGTGGTTTGTTTGTGGTATTTTCATTGTATCAGAAAAAATTACAGAATATTTAAGTAAAGTAAATCATTACAAAACCGATTTTTTCCATAAATTACACTAGATGTGACACTACACTCTTCTTACCAAAAGTGCCGGCTGCGCCATCTAGCGCGTCTTTAGGAACCCTTTAAATACCTACTGGAAAACTGCTCATTGTAATGGCTAGACTAAGGATGCTTTGCATTGTGTGAATTTTGGCCAATGTTTTCTTCTTTTCACCCACAAAAACTGGCCTGCCCCCCTAGACAAGTGGCAATTCGTTCCTCGGCGTATGGGTATGATGGAATAGGATTTGACGTTTTTGACATTCTTTGACGCCTGCGTGTCATATACGTCAAATCCCATACATTTGGCATTCTATTCCATCATACGCCGAGCAACGAATTGCCACTTGTCTAGAGGGACTGGCTGCAATGCTTCGGTATCCCAAATGCGTTGTGACCTTCAGATGGCAGTCGCTTCACGAAAAATATCGAAATTCAGCCAAATCCGCAGTTAGACTAGTAAAGCGGACCCCAGACTCCGAGGTGAAAGTTAACGAATGTGACTGGGATTAGGCTAGGATGATGAGGTAGAAGATTTTTTTTTTCTCACTTCTTCAGGGAGGTCTGTGTCTGTCTGCCAGAGTGCAGTACCTACCTACTACAGTGTTCTCTGTCAATCCGAATCAGTCTTCGTTCAGAAATCGCACAAAAAATGCAACAAACTAACCGTGAGGTTTTAAATTAAAGCCTCCGCCGGTTTTATAATAGAAATTCGTAATAGAACGCTCGGGTATTGAACCCTGGACCACGCACTGTTATTATTACCGAAGCGACGGGCTATCATTACGCTTATGAGTACTGTGAAAGTAGGTAGTTAGGTAGAGTTAACTATAAAACTTGATGTCTGCTAAACTTGCAAAAACAAACAAGAGAAAAATGATTTAAAAAAATCCTACTAATATTATAAATGTGAAAGTTTGTGAGAATGGATGTGTGGATGTGTGGATGTTTGTTACTCTTTCACGCATAAACGGCTGGACCGATTTGGTTGAAATTTGGTATGTATATAGGTTATACCCTGGATTAACATATAGGCTATATATCAGCGATGAACGGGATCAGAATTCCACGCGGGCGGAGCCGCGGGCAACAGCTAGTATATTATATTTATAAACTAGCCGAAACCCACGGCTCTGCCCGCGTTGATGTCGATTATCGCGAGTTTTAGTTATATCTTCTATTGTACTCCACCGATTGCGATCAAACATATACATATAAGAATTTAGGCCAAAGGCCGGTCTCTTTCCTCTCGGTATTCTTTGGTAAGTGCGGGGCAGAAATATGTGAAAAACTAATCGTGGAAAAGTGTTAAGAATAAAGAATTTAAGCCTGACCAGACCAAGACATTTATAAAAAAAAACTATCATAATCCTTCGGTGGGTTTTGTATCCATCGTGTACAAACAGACAAACAGATTTCTAAAACGTATTTTCTTAAATATTTCTAATGTACAGACAAGACCAATTTACAATTTTATAATATTACCTTCCTATTATTCTATAGCACATACAGTCACCTCTTTAAGTACAGTCAGCAAGAACATCTTTCCATTTGCTACGATCGGAACTGATACAAGCTTCTTTTACCTTCACTCATTCACACGATCAATGAAGAATGAAAGTATCTACACCACTCACCCACAACAGTAGGTTCTAAGTCCACAAACACTGCCCTAGGCACGTGTTTCCCCGCCCCCGTCTCGCTGAAGAAGGTGTTGAAAGAGTCATCGCCTCCTCCCAGGGTCTTATCGGAAGGCATCTGCCCATCAGGCTGGATGCCGTGTTCTAGGCAGTAGAGCTCCCAGCAGGCGTTGCCGATTTGGACGCCAGCTTGGCCGATGTGAACTGAGATGCATTCCCTCTGAGAACAATAACAAAAAAAGTTTGTTAAGATTTATTATTTCCAAGTAGTAAGGTCCACGTAAGTGGGCAGGCAGGCTGAGGTCGACCTCGCAGAATGAACATAACAACATAATTACAAGGTACAGTCTCTACTGGCAGTCGGTTCACGTAAAGTATCGAAGTCCAGCCAAATCCGCAGTTTGACCGGTAAAGCGGACCCCAGACTCCGGGCTGAAATATCGGATGCGACTGGAATTAACGCAAGGATGAAGAAGAAGTACCTATAATGTACAATCTCAACATGGACGCCCAAGATCGTGCGAAGAGCCGGAATGCGGACCCTGAGCTCCGAGCTCATCTTGGCCTCGGCAATCAGGAAAATAAGTACGTCTCCATGAAGATGATGAAGTACAATGTTATGATCAAATCAATAATGTATTGAAAAAAGGGCAGTCAACAGTACTCGAAGACTGGGCTAGCACGAAAAGTTTAATAGCAGTATCCTCTACTGCTATTATACTATTACTCGTGAAGTATCAAAGAATATTAGCAGATAGCGGGCTACTATATATTATAAGCCTACCCCGGAGGAAAAAGGCGTGAGTATATTTACATATTATTGTTTTTACGTTTACAAAGTTGAACGTCTCTTTTCATAGTTCGATTAAAAGAAATTCTATGAAATTATCGTGAATTATGTACCTAGGTAAGGATATGAGCAGATACTATGTCTGCCTAACCCCGAGGGAAAACGGCGTGAGTATAGTTACATATTATTGTTTCTACGTTTACAAAGCTGTACGTATCTTTCATAGTTCAATGAAAAGAATAAAAGAAAGTCTTTGAAATAAAGTAGATAATAAAAAGTTACAGACAATATAAATGATGTCTCAGTGAGTTAATAACAGACACAAAAGCAGTAATATCCGGTAATGAAATAGTTATTTGTTATACAAGAGTGCAAAGTTGCTTTTTAACCGCGTGCTCAGTTTTGATGACCGAGCAAGCGAAAGATTCTAAATTTGAATCACGAGCATAGCGAGTGATTCATAAATTAGAATCTTGAGCGTTAGCGAGGGAATCAAAAGAGCACAAGGTGTAAAATCTTTGCACTCGAGTGCAACACGTAACTTTTCATCCCACCTCAGCGAGGAAATAATGAAATGCTTCTTCTTCCTAGCGTTAATTCCCAGTCGCATCCGAAGCTTTCACCTCGGAGTTCGGGGTCCGCTTTACCAGTCTTAACTGCGGATTTGGCTGGACCTCGATATTTTCCGTAAAGCGACTGCCATGTGACCTCCACAACCCAATGGTGACATTAGGCGATATCGAAGCATTGCAGCTAGACCGTTGTTGTTGAACTTTTTATGCATAAAAATATTTGCACTGAGCGGGGATCGGACCCGCGCCTCCTGCGTTGCGGCCACGTTCACTACCACTACGCCACGGAGGCTGTATAATAATTATGTGTAATAATACTAATAATAAAATATCAACAAATAAAATTCAACAACAATGTTCAACCATAGGACGTGAAAAAAAAATTATGCGCGCAAAGCAAATTTAAAAAAAAAGTAGGTACACTAAGGAGGTTCCGAGTTGAGTTTTTCATAAATTAAAAAAAAGTTGTATGATAAATCGGCACCATAGAGGTAGAAGTAAATAGGTTTAATGATGTTTTGAGTTCACAAACCTAGTACACACGATGTTCTAAATTCAAATTTACTTTACCACTCTAGAGGGTAAAAACGACTTTTACACTCAGATATCGAAGAAAAAAAGTACTCTTTCCGAGATGGTGGGATGAAAAGGCAATTTAATAACCTAATTGTTATGAGTCATCACCGGTTTTCAACTTGTGACCTTTTTGTTATAGGTAGGTACGTATTTAATTGAGGTAGCGCTTCTGACTTGTTTAGACATTATTTTTGATGCCCGCCTTTTCGATTACTCGACTGTGGGGAGGCTTAAAAAGAAAGGTTATATATTATATAATTAGTTTGACGTGTATGTAGGTACCTATCTATTCTATTCCTCATACGAGCGTCAATCCCGGTGGCATCCAAAGCTTTCAGTTTCAGCTTTAGGAGTCCGGATTTCACTCTTCTATTTATCTTTTCAGCAAGTTGGTGGTGGGTGTTAAAAGCGCGACTACCGTTTGACCTCTCAACCTTGAAAGCAAAGCTTGCGCCAGCGCAAAAAAGCCTGGCGGATTTCTGGACGCCCAAAGTTTGTTTTCTGCTGCAATCTGCAATACAGTTTTTTAGTTCTTGAAGTGATTAACTACTTGAAGAACCCTTGACTGAGCGTGTAAAATTCGTTTAGTAGGTAAACTAGTTTCACATTCAATTAAATTTAATTTTCATCCCACCATCTCGGAAAGACTATTTTTGCTCTTCGATAACTGAGCGTAAAAGTCGTTTTTATCCTCTAGAGAGGTAAAGTAAATTTGAATTTAGAACATCGTGTGTACTAGGTTTGTGGACTCAAAACATCATTAAACCTATTTACTTCTACCTCTATGGTGCCGAATTTATCATACTACTTTTTTTTAATTCATGAAAAACTCAGACTCGTAACCTCTTTGGCGTACTTTTTTTTTAATTTGCTTTGCGCGCATCAATTTTTTTCACGTCATATTGTTGACATTGTTGTTGAATTTTTATTTTGTTGTATTTTATTACTAGTATTAATACACATATTATACAGCCTCCATGGCGTAGTGGTATTGAACGCGGCCGCTACGCAGGAGGCACGGGTTCGATCCCCGCTCAGTGCAAATATTTTTTATGCATGAAAATGGGTATTTGCATTGGTCTGGTCGTGCCTTGGAGAGCACGTTAAGCCGTCGGTCACGGATGCCATACGAACATCTATGGCAGTCGTTACGGGTAGTTGGAGCCCTAAAAAGTTCAACAACAACGGTCTGGCTGCAATGCTTCGATATCGCCTAATGTCATCATTGGGTTGTGGAGGTCAGATGGCAGTCGCTTCACGGCAAATATCGAGGTCCAGCCAAATCCGCAGTTAAGATTGGTAAAACGGACCCCGGACTCCGAGATGAAAGCTTCGGATGCTGACTGGGAATTAACGCTAGGAAGGAGAAGCATTTCATTATTTCCTCGCTGAGGTGGGATGAAAAGTTACGTGTTGCACTCGAGTGCAAAGATTTTTCACCTTGTGCTCTTTTCATTCCCTCGCTAACGCTCAAGATTCTAATTTGTGAATCACTCGCTACGCTCGTGATTCAAATTTAGAATCTTTCGCTTGCTCGGTCATCAAAAATGAGCACGCGGTTAAAAAGCAACTTTGCACTCTTGTATAACAAATAACTATTACTTGATTAAATTATTAAATCAATTTCATATTCGTTTACGTTTATATTCGTTTGTAAACCCAATCATAGACTAAGTACCTACGTACCTATGCGTAAGTTTTTCAAACAAAATTATGTAAGTAGGTAGGTAATTGGGGCACAAGGTGACTCCTATCACGGCAGAGGGCAGTCACCTGCGTGTCATTAAGGTAATACTTTATTTCCCTAGCTACAAAGTTCCTCTACATTGATAGGATCACGAAACATTCTGTTGACAACTTAATGATCTAATTCTATTCAGAAAATTGATAGTACTGCAATGACAATACAAAAAGCCGTTTGTTCTCAATATCGGAAGGTGAAGGAACCCATGAGGTTATAGGTACAAAGTAATTTAAAAAAGATCGAATTTCTGATAGTATAATAATTCTATGAAATGTGGGCACTGTAAAAAAGAAATCCGATTTCTAGACAAACATGGACTTCACGATGATAAAGAATTAATTAGACAATAAGTATTTAAAAGACCAGCCCCCCTAGACAAGTGGCAATTCGTTGACCGACGTTTTGTTGTTTACCATGTTTCTTAGAGAGATTTGATCCTTATGATTGACACTATCGATTGATGCCATAAAAATACAGGATGTTACTTCTTCGGATTTTAGTCAGTTCGATTACTAGGTGTGGCAAGCGAATTTAAAAAATCTTTGAATGTAGTTTTGTTTCTTTTTAAAAATGAAATGTAGTCTCCTTTAGGTAAAATGAGCCAACTTAAGGATTTAAGGTACTTTCCCTCCATGTGGCATTGCCGTGGGACGCCCTGTAGAATGACGAATGTATAGGATTTGACGTATATGACAGTCGCCAACGCATTTCCAGAAACAGCAGGGGCAGACCAGCTGGAGTCGACCTCGCAGTACACACATTCACCAAATTAATCAAATTTTGGAAAAAGGGCAGGTCAAAACCGGCGGGCTTGCATAAAAGGATTAATGACATTGGAGGAAGCTCGTGTAGTTTGTAAGGATAGAGTCAAATGACAGGCTGTTACCTCTGCCTACCCTGGAGGGAAATAGGCGTGAGCGTATGTATGTATATAATTTAGAATACTTATGAAGGTTCAAAAGGCTTTTCTTCGATATCGAATCAGCAATGGCCAAATCAACCAAAGTATCTATACCATTGTCAATACCTACGTGCTTCTTTCGCTATTGCTCTTATTGGTGAAGTTATCGTCTCTACTCTTTACCCTGTTAGTTCTTTCTCCTCCTGATAAAACCTAACTTGTGTCTTTTGCCATTATTTTACCTACACACTCTGCGGTAACTAATCCGTTTGGAAATGACCGAACGCTTCATTTGCGAACGCTGAACGATACATGTGTCTTGCTCTCTTGTCTGTTAACACATGTGGCTCAGACATGCGCCAATTATTCCATCGAGGTCTTATTCGCGATTAATTACATGAAACCAACTAACTCGGACGCGTACCCGAACGTTACACCGCATTAGTTCAGAATGTAAACTATAATATTATCATTCGAAGAATAATTTATAAGAATACTTTGATGATTAAAACACAAAATCATTCTGGTGGAGAAGTGCTGTAGCTTGTCAAGTGTAGGTACATGGAAGTTTTTTTTTTATATTATACTATTTAGGTGGCAGACAAGCACACTACCATTGGTTAAGTGGTTACCGTGGCCTATAGACGTGTGCAACATCAGGGGTGTCATATTCGTGCTGCCTACCCTGTAAATGCCATTCTTGAAGTTATTGTTGCAAATCCGAACGAATTCGTAAGTGGAAGCTTCTCCCCTTTATAAGTACTTACTGTCATCTGTCATGGACGTTGGACGTATCTATAGAAAAACTTAAAATAATTTGATATTACAGTAAAACCAACTTTCCATTGAACTGAAGGCGGCCGCCACTTTCCCTCCAATGATAACATACCGTACTAATTTGTCTTTGATTTTCAGTAAAAAAGTATGCATTTGAGAGTGACACCATAGCACAGAACCTAACATAACCGTAGTGCTTATTTTCGCCATTTCACGGACTCGTGTCGCAGCCATATTGAAAACGCTCAACTGTCACTTTTACGGCCGCCATGATAAATCACTGAAGTTCAGCTCTTTCAGCAGAAAACATTATTAAACTAGCATAGTTTGCCAGTCACCCTCACAATTTTAATGTTTCGTGGCGTGCTTTAAAAATGCGGTACGGAATCGGTACGCGATGGTACGGTACGGGTACGGGTGTAATCAATCAAAGCATAGAGCCTTCATTTGATGCTGACAGTAAATGTGTACCTATATGTGCCACCATGGTACCATTTGCTTGGTATGAAGGTTGTAGGGAGGACGTTGTACCTACCTATCTAGTACTATCTACCTTAGAACTGTATCTATGGCAATTTCAAAATCGAAAAAATAAAGAAAGTTTTATAGAAATACTGTTACAATACCACGCGTTTTTATTATGAGCCTACCTATTACCTTTTTTTTATCGTGCTAAAAATCCCCACGGATACCTCCCCCGCCGGAACCGGAGGAGGAGGTTATGTCGGACTCGAACCAACTAAAACGCACGCCGTCTGTGGGCCGTCAGTTGCCGGAGGTGAGATTGTCGTAGTCATATCCCTCGCACCCCGGCCGACCCAGGCCCATATCTCTCGATCTGGCCCTCTTCCGGTGTGGGGACCACAGAGTCCCCAACTCGCCCCCGGGTATGTGGAGGCACGCAATGCGCGCTGCCGCCGCGCCCTGCTTCTGTTAGAGTGACAGGCGGCTCCACCCCATAATCTCTAGTTCTACTCAACCGATTGTGATCAAACTAACGTAAAAAATCCGGATTAAAAGCCGTTCTTCCCCTAGACAAGTGGCAATTCGTTGACCGGCGTATTGTAGAATAGAATGAAGACTGTATGGGATGTACGTATATAGCAGTCATCAACGCATGAAATAAACGTCAAATCCCATACAAACAGGTAGCAGTCGCTCCAGTAAAACCCCAATCAATCAATCAAAAAATGGGGAGAAAAGTCGATTCCGAGCTCCAAAATACAAGCTTTGGCTTACAACTGCGATTGGCACTCGGTTCAAGAAGCACGATAAGCACTATAATAAGGACATTAACAACCCATAGGTGGGTATAACCCGCGCCACATATCTTGGACCTAAAATGTGCTCGAAATGTGCCCTATACGCGCAGTACACATTTCTTGGGTGTCTTTTGAGGATAGTAGGGGATGCTACTGCGGTAAACGAACTCAAATTCACCAAGAATAGACTATTACAAAGCAATCCGCGGGTGCCAGAGCGGGCCAGAGCCTCGTATGCCTTACGATTTAGGTCCAAGATACGTGGCGCGGGTTATATGTACCTACAATTGACAAAGGAAAAAATGCAACCGTATATGGTTGCATTTTTTGATATAAAGTTGTATTTAAAAGGTGTAACCGTATCTCCTTTGTCAACTGTACATATCTACCTATTTTAAACAAAAACATCTTACAAATAAAGTTACAATACCAATTTTGTAATAAACCACTAATTTGTACAATTTCACCCACGCCCGACCCGTCGCCCAACTAATCGGTTGATTGTTCATCCAATTACACTTTTATTTAATTCAATTCCAGTTTAAATGAGATCTCGTAATTGCATCAATAAATATTGATACACAAACGTAAAAGGCAAGATAGTTAGGTACTTTACAATCAGTGGGTGTTTATTTATGTTGCAAAGGTTAATATAAATTGGAGACCATTTTGGGTAATTTCGTTATTGAGTTCGGTTAGATTTGGAAAAAAAAATCACTTTGTTTTCCGATTATGGGTTTGTCAGTTTGTACAGCTCAGTAGCTCCTTTGTAGCGTCTCTTTTCCATGTCTATATTAATAAACTCCGAAATGAAATTGAAAATTAGAACAACCCCAAAACTAAACTAAATGTGTTTTTTATAGATGTACTTTGCACTATTGTAATTGTGACCATCCGAGCACCAATCATAGTTGCATTTAGAGCTTGCTCTTTGGAACCTTAGATCCACCCTCCTACTTTTCTTTTTGGTTTTCAGTGCCCAACCCTGTGAACCCTAAGAGGAGCTCCTCCGTTAATCAGTAGGTTCACGGCTTGCAGGTGAAGTTGCCTTGGGTCCTAAGAAGCTTAGTTTGGTCCAAAAAATAGTAGTTAGGTACAGATTTAACATGAGTAGTTAGTCATGTAAGTCAACATACAAATCTTGCAAGTCTGTTCCAACTTTTAGCATTAACAAACAATGAATCATTCACAAAGTAGGTAATACCACAAATCTTGTTAGTTTCGTGTGCGTCCTCAAAATACAGTCACCAGTCCGTCGGTCACGGCTGGCCGCTCCAAAACAATCGCTCTGAGATCGAGGCGAGGTATTCCAACTGGTCCATAACTTCCTTAGTAGCTCCTGAATCAATGAACCGTCTAACATTTATATTGGCTCATTGTTGACAGCTGTGCGGCCATTTTCGATTTAGATTTAAATAACAATCTTGAAAACTGTTAGAGTAGTAGCCCACACAAACTGCAGACTTTCTATCAGCCGATAGTTTAATCGGGCTGATAGAACACAAATACTGATAAAACACAGTATGAATGAACATATATGAAAGTACGTGCACACTAACCGATATGGTTTTGGCCGAAAAATAAGTTGGATGGGCGTCACGACTACCTGAAGAAGGTAGTCGACTACCTCGCGAACTATCGCTGAACAAACACAATCAACACGACACGATCAAACAACTATATCGGCAGATCGAAAAAGCTACAGTTTGCTTTTGCGGTTGTTTGGAAATATCGTAAGAAATGAATAACTTAGCCAAAATACACGAGAAATTTTTGAAATCAAAATTGGATGTTAGCTAAATGGTTTTTGAAAATGAAACTGACTAACTAGACTTTAGACTGTTATGAAATATTTCTTCAGCAACTACTGCACGCTATCGCATCGAACCACCAAAAATCGTAATAAAACAAGTTTCCAATACTAATTGTAACTGTAGAACCTTCATACCCAACCGTTCCGAAATTTTACCTAAAATGTGAATCGAACCCGTGTCTAACTTGCAAGTCTCATCTTTTATGCTGAATTATCTGAAACGGCGAATGTATAAAGTGCATTCAATTTGGTTTTTAATAACTAGAAAGTCTAGTTACAATAAAACTTAGGTGTACTCAAGTATGACAGATTCAGTAGTGAACGCGACCGCTACGCAAGAGGCGCGGGTTCGATCCCTGCTCAGTGCAAATATTTGCCGCCCGCGGCTCCAACCGCGTGGATATCGGTTATCGCGACCAAACATAGCCTATGTCCTTTCTCTAGGTCTAATCTACCCCTGTACCATTTTCATCAAGATCGGTTCATTGGTTTAGGCGTGAAAGCGTAACAGACAGACATACAGAGTTACTTTCGCATTTATAATATTAGTATGTAAGTATGGATTACCAACTTTGCGAATATTGAAATACTTTAGTAGGTGCCCACTGCCACGGAAGTGTGGTTCTAGGGCTTCGGAAGCGGTAGCCCTTCTTTAAAGTGCTACTTAAGTTACTAGACGTATTATTAACACAGGGTTTAAGGAGTGAAGTCGTCTAGAAGGGGCCTTATTAAACTCACCCTTGTTCAGTATAGAACGTCGGTGTCGATATTAGTAGACTGACTGATAAGAGACAAAAAAATTGTAAAATTAGATCCATTCGTGATTGTTTTCAGTGTCCATTGAAATATTCAAAGTCAAAAGTGTATTCCAGCGGCAGCTGCGTTTTTAATTCACGAATTCACAAAAACAACCTAAGGTTTTTTTAGTTTTTTTTTTATACCACTTAAGTGGCAGACAAGCACACGGCCCACCTGATGAGAAGTGGTTACCGTGGCCTATGGACGTGTGCAGCACCAGGGGCGTCCCCGAAAAAATCTTCTGATGGCCTTCTCGAAGTACCCCATATTGTAGTCGCTTGGAAAAATCACCGCAGGGAGTTCATTCCACAGCTTGAGTGTGCGTGGGATGAAGTTCCTTTCATATCACACAGTGCGCACCGTTTCCGGTCGCAATGTGTGAAGATGAATTGCCTGCCTACGACGAGAGGTGAAATATAAGAAATTTAGATTTTCTGAAAAGTTTTCAGTAAAATTTCGGGACTTGGAAAAAATGCTCCATGACGGCAACTCAGTCTTGTCTCATTACGGTATTTTTGAGGATATAGGAGTTAATCTGTGATATAGGAATCAGAGTTACAAATTCATTCGTCAAAAAATAAATGCAAAGATACTCCTAATTATATTGTAAAAAATATCTAACATCAAAACAAAAAGCACTTCCGATACATCAATAGAAACACGTGTCTACAGACACTATCGCGGTTCTGTATCAGAGACAAGCCAACTCTATCATTAAAGCACACAAATGCAATAGACACGCTAGAGGTGAACGAACCACAGCTAATTTCCACATCCATTTTGACTGTATGAGGAAAAAAAGAAACGATTTAAAAAATAACGTGTAGAACAATGGTTCTGTATGTCTTCCATGCTGTTGATAATTGTATTTTATTTTATGTAGTAGCCGAATCGACACGCTATCATTGAAATTTTAAAAAAAAGTTTTTAAAAATCAACGAGTGATATTTTTGACGTAATTAGATTTGGCGCCATTTGTTATAATTTGAACTTTGGAATTTTGGCGCCAACGCGAAAACGGTCGGAGCAATCCCCTGAACGATTCACTTTTTCCATTATTAATCTTAATTTTTTGTTTTGAAAAAGGTATGTGACTTACATGAGTTACCTACATAGATATAAGATCTCTGAGTATAGCGAGTCAATATTATTATTAACTTCACTTTAAAAAAGCTGTGACACAAAGTCATTAGTACGTAAATAAAAATAGATTAATCAAATAAGTAGGAAGTGCTTTACAAAACCTAGTATAACATAGCTAGTAAAAACTTAATGTCCTAAAAACAAATAAAGAATAGCGAAGAAACAAAAGACCGGATTGAGAGGCGTAGGTACCTACATAAAAATAATTTGTAATCAAAAGTTTAAAAAAACCGGCTAAGTGCGAAACGGACTAGCGCACGAAGAGTGCAGTACATTTTATTAATACACCAACATTAAACGCTATATTACAACTTTTTTTTAGTTTCACCGGTGCCGTATTAATTTCGAGCAAAAAACGGAGAAAAATGTACAGATACGTCCTTAAATAATGTTTAATTTGTGGGGTAAAAGTCAATAACGAAATAACTTCTAATTTTTTTTTTAGCTTCAATAGGTAAAAAGGTAAAACTAAAAATAAAAGAACAAAAAGCTCCTTAAATATTTTATTCTTATTATTATTTTATTTTATTCTATGTGTAGTATTTATTGTTATAGCGGCTACAGAAATACATCATCTGTAAACAGCTGTCTAGCTATCACGGTTCATGAGATACAGGACGAACGGTGACGGAGAAACAGCGGAAGCGGACAGCGGAGTCTTAGTAATATTTAGGGCTTTGGGTAGGGAACTCTAAAAATAAGACCAAAAACGATTTGTTACACAAACGGAACTCTACAAACTAAAAAAAGGAGGCATAGACAACGCATACAGCTTTGTCTGCGAAGTCATGGTCAAGTTTGATTGACGAAGTGCGCGATCTAACACTGGCTACCTACTGAGTCATTCAGCTACTGTGCTATGGACAAAAAACCTAGCGAGCTAAGTCGTGTAATTTATAGTTTTAAAAATTAGCCAGTTCTTGTCATTGCAAGTTAATACTAAACTAATCAAATTTAAATTCTTATGATTGTGTGCGACGGAAAACAAAAAGCACTGAACGGATTTTGACGAGATTTTTATTATTAGGTCTCGCTTAGACTCAAAAACAGTTTGTTTGATTGCAATTGATTGAGTAGAACTGGAGAATGGAGATATGACTAAAACATCCGCGATAACGGTGCCGTCGCATGAGCTATATAGTTTTCTAAATAAAAGGATTTTTTTTTTCAAAACTACATTTCAAACTATTGAAACTTATTACGAATTAACAGGAAGCCGTTGTGACGTCATCATGGCTGTCTGCTACAGGGTGCTATAGGTCTCTAATTACCTAGGGGACGTCCTATTCTCATAGGGTTGTTAACTTTCAAGTTGCCTAAAGAAACACGACAATACTCCCGCTCACAAATACCTATTACACTTCTCCCGCTCACAAATACTATTTTATCCATTCTTTCAGTAAATTCATTAAGTGACAACTACCATCTCTATAGTCTCTTCTATTATATAGTCATAGTCTCTAATTCAATGCTGCTAAAATACTACCAAAACGTCGGGATCAGAGCAAATTATTAAGTTTGATTTCACATAATTATCCTACATAATATAGTTCAAATTCAGATTGGAGCAGCCCTAATGAATATTGGTAGGACTAGGGAGCGTCAGATTGGGAACACCCAACAATTCCGAAATACTTAATTCCGAATTTCAATATTCCGATTTTCAAAATTCCGAATATTATAATTCCTAAGAAACAAAACTCCGAGTATTCAAGAACACGATAGTTATTTATCCGAAAGTTATAAATACGAATGTTCATTCTTCCGAATTTCATTTTTACGAATAATTAAAAATCCGTAGTATTATTGGCCCGAAAAACGTTATTCCGAATTTCAAATTTCCGAAAATTCATTGCTCAAATTGAAAATTTGTATCAAAAATAGGTAAAAGTTAAAATTGATTTGACATGTTGCGCATTTTATAATAATAAATTAATTTTCTCGCCAATTATTACGTATAAAAATTAAGCCAAACCCGACTTGCCGTGGTCCTACTGCCGTGGTACTTGTTTGCCCTACACTAGAGTGTTATTTAAAAACCGGAGGCGCGGAGGGAGGGCAGTCCTCGCCCGCAGTAACGAAGCTCAGGCGCCCGGGCGAGCTGGAGCGGCTGAGGCTGGTCGCCGGAGGCGACCAGCAAGCCGAAGCTGCGGAAGCGAGCATGGGTGCCCGAACTTTGTTACGCAAGGGCGGAAGGACTGCACATCCCGTAGCGCCGGAGAAGAGCGAAACTAATGCATGCCTGCATGCTTGCCTGAATGCATGCTTGCCTGCATGCATGCTTGCCTGCATGCATGCTTGCCTGCATGCATGCTTGCCTGCCTGCTTGCCAGCATGCATGCTTGCGAGTATGCTTGCCTGCATGCATGCTTGTTACTGAAAGTTGTATGGCAACGTGTATTTTGTAATCATTAGCATAAATAAATTAAAATAATAGTTCAATAATTCTATTTCCTGTTTATCTCGTGTACCCCGAAAATAGCAACTATCCTACTTACCTAATGCAGGTTTACAAGGCGCTTGATTGTCGGGTTTGTGTTGTTTCGGAGTTTTGATAATCGGAATTCGTATTTATGATATTTCGGATTATTAATAATTCGGAATTGTAATAGTTCGGTATCTTCAAATTCGGAATTTTAATATTCGCAGTTATAATCGTTAGGAATTTTGAAATTCGGGTTTTCAATAAATAGGATTTATGATACATCGGATATCTGACTTTCGGAATTTTGAATGATTCGGAATTATGAAATTCGGAATTTTGAAATTCGTGATTGTAACTTTCGGAATAAGGCTTTTCGTATTTATGTAGTGTACCCCGTCAGATTACGTCATCAGCAGACGGCGCGTGTCTGATTAGTGATGACTCAGTAACTAAAAAAGTGCTTAAGCTTTTCCTCTGAAGTATGGTGTAAGGTTACGCACTTCTCGGTATATGGAGATATATATATAGTATTAAATTTACCCTACCTAATGTTGCACAGGTGGAAACCAATGTACAACTCAATGGTCAGGTGTTGAACCTTGTGGAATCAACAGTGTTCTTAGGTTTGAGTATTGATGCCAAACTGCAGTGGGGATCTCATATTGAAAAAATAGCCAATAGATTAAGTTCAGCTTCCTACGCTGTAAAAAAGATTAGGACTCTGACAGATGTGGATACGGCTAGAATAGTTTATTTCAGTTATTTTCATAGTATTTTGAGCTACGGAATTCTCCTTTGGGGTAGTTCCGCGGATTTGAATACAATATTTATATTACAAAAGCGGGCTGTGCGAGCTATTTATAATTTGGGCCCAAGAGTCTCCCTCAGAGAAAAGTTTAAAGAAATAGACATTCTGACCGTAGTGTCACAGTACATTTTCGAGAACCTAATGTATGTTAAGAAAAATATTTCCAAATTTCCAAAAATATGTGACAGGCATAACATAAATACGAGACATAAAAACAATCTTGTAGTCTGTGATACCAGACTCCAAAAAATTAGCAGTTCTTTCCAGGGTAACTGTATACGCTTTTTTAACAAGCTCCCTAAGGAAATTAGGGATTTACCTATAAATAAATTTAAAAATGTAGTTAAGAGGAAATTGTGCCAAAAGGGCTATTATAAAATACAAGAATATTTAGATGATAAACTAGCTTGGAAATGAGCTGTTCACTCATGCATGCTTCTCAAACAAATTATTGTATTTAGACTAAGTAGACTAAGCATTATTTGTAAATAGACCAAAAAAAAAAAAAAGCCCGCTGAGTTTCTTGCCGGAGTCTTCTTAGGCCAGGGCCGCGTTTCGAACCGGTGGTCCATTTGCTAACCTAGTCTTTAGTACATAATTATATATTTTTGACGTTTTGTAAGTGCCGTTTTAATGGTCTATACAGAATAAATGATTTTTGACTTTGACTTTTGACTTTATGGGCTGGTTCCATATGGGGAACTTTGCCCAGCTGGACAAAGTAAAGGTCAATATAAAAAACTGCCCATGTCTTTTAAATCTAAATTATTAATTTTTTCTCAAAATGTTGCAACGTATTATTTCTTTTTGACGTCAAATTCTGCTTAAAACTAAGTTTACCACCGCTTCCTAGGCGCTAGTGGAGAAGAAACGGATTACGGTAACTCCACTGCGGCATTTTCAAGTCGTTAGTTTATAAAAAGTGATTGGACGAATCTATATTTGTCTCGTGTCAAGATAATTAAAAGTAAATAAACAATATTAAAATAAATATAGTAGATACGTAATAAATTGCAAAGTAAATACAAATGGGAATAGCATCGGACTTACAATCGCTAGGTAGTGGGTTCTAACCATTTCCTTTTACCACTATCGACGTAAAAACAATATCAACACAAGCTAATTTTTGTAGTGGGAGGGGTTAGGTAATTATGTTAAAAAATGGGATATGCCGTGATTCTGTTACATAGGTTATTGACAAGGAAACCGTAAGTACTTATCTAAATTACAAATCTTGGGAACGATACAGCGCATCATCGAAGCTAGATTTGAAACTCTTTTTAGAGCATCCCGTAGTTTTTACTGGGTTTGTCCATTGTGTTAACGAAATTTGTCCGTTGTGTTTTTTATTTAGGTCTTCATTTCAGAAATCTGTTAAAAATTAAAATAGTTTAATTTAAATGTGCAATATTTGCGTAAAATCCAACAGTATCTACCATTAAGTAAATTGTATATCGTCATTCTTTTCGACAGCAAAAAAGAGCACACCGAAAGATTTATTTTTTACTAAGTACGCAAAAAAATATTTTCGCACGATAAAAAAAAAAAAAAAAAAAAAAAAAGTACGCAAAAAAATATAGAATAGTGAATTACTTTAGACCAGTGTATGTGTATAATAGCTATTTTGGAAGAAAAAACCTCCTTGTTAGCCAATACCTGCACTAGAGAGAATTTAAGGGTAACGGAGTGGTTGTGGCCAGTTTTGCTGATAAAATCTAGGTACCTAATGAATAAATTATCTGCCATTGACACGAAGAAGGAGAAGCAATTTTAAGCACATTTGTCTTGAATTAAGCATCTCAGTTAATAATTTGCTTTAATTTAGGTAGGCGCACTCAACAAACCGTGAAACCAAGTTTTATGATTCGAGAAAAAATAACACTCGTGTACTTACTTGGAATATTTTGTTAATTGAAATAAAATCTGCGGATGTATTTACTTAGATAGACGTGGAGATTTTTTACTATTATTAGGTACTTAGTACAAAAAATTTAAATACCTATGCAGTCATTTAAATATTGCACATGCATGCATATTTTTTGCTCACTCATGCTCTTGCAAATAAGTCTAATTGCCAACCATTTGACGTGTATTTACACAGTAAGAATATAATATAATACCTATCGTTCCATTTAATTCAAGCTGCGTTTAAGCTGGTCAAAACGAATTATTTGTTACTATTTATTCATCATTACTAATCTACGCTTTAAGTAGTCGCCTCTCGCAATATCTAACTTATGAAGGTGTACGTATATGAAAATTATGATAGAAATGTTGCAAGTATCCAAACTTCCAAAGTCTAGCTTTGGAACTCTGAGTCTGGATTAAAAAAATTCTGTTGCTTATTTTAGACAGACGTGACTACAGTTCAATGTTCCAACCAAAAACAAAAAGCCTGCGCCAGAGTCTTGCCCGTTGTTCGATAGGTGTTCTATGGAAGGTGAGGTTCCTTTGAAACTTGAAGGTCTTAGTAGGACCCTTACAAGTATGTATACTTGTAAGGGTCCCCCCCTTACTTGGGTGTACCCCAGTCACGCAGATATGAATCCCTTGCACTAAAACACTTACCCTAAATTTATTCTATTACAGACAAAAGATAGTTATCCTAATGGGTAATTTCACGATGCCTAATTTTTTGCTAATTTCAGTGGCATTTTTCAATCATAGGTTTTCTGATGAAAAAAATTTATGGAGTTCTTTTAGGATATCTAGAATACTGATGTGTTCTAAAAGAACTCCATTAAATTTTTTCATCTTCATGAATGAAAAATGCCACCGAAATTAGCAAAAAATTAGGCATCGTGAAATTACCCTAATAAATATTTAAGTTCTTTTGCTACAATAATAACTACAATAACTTCTTCCATTAAATAAATAGAAAACATGTAGGCAGTTTGAACAGTAATATTTGTAATGATAGTTCAATAAAATAAATCTACTGTAAGTGATACCATCTGTGTTTGTGCCTACCGTCATTACACACCGCTTTGGGTACGTGAATCAGTGTTCGACATCTGTGTACTTCCAGTAATAATATAATACAGGGTGTTTAAACAGTCACGTGATACGTGTAAGGGTGGTACCTACACAGGTAACAGAGGGGCTACCCCTATGTTACCTGTGTATATAAATAATTAAAAAGTAACGAAACATGATAATATGTTCATATATTATTATTCGTTTAGTTGTTAATCGATTCTAGGGCTTAGGCCTCGCTCGCCCCGTGGATCTTGCCCCCGACTGCTTTAATGTTGCAACTCGCCCCCTTGAACATTAGATACCCCAAATCGCCCCCGATTGTTAGTAACTTAAAAGTACTGTCAGCAATAAAGAGTTTTACAACACACCTGCTCATAACATTGCTATTATTTCACCGCAATAAGGTATGTAATGACAGCTATTATCAAACTGTGACTTTTTCATTGCTATTATTCACAAGTGAGTTATAGATTCTTTTTTAAATTTTATAGGTTAAGTTTCTATGTTTATAAAAAAGTTTCGATACAAAAAATAACGTGTTTAATAGTACGAATAAATTAATATGCCTATTGTATGGTCATTTGATGCATTTTCGTATTTAAATAAATAATTTCAACTTGTAATACTTATATAATAAATAAAATTTTCACTCAAATTTAACTTTTTTTTTCTCTAAGTACAGAAAAAAAACCAGTGTAAAACAAACCTCATTCTTTTAAATATGGCCGATCGCCATTGTTATATGCACGCGCATAGGAAAACGAATTAATTTGTAGTATTGTTTATCCTTTTTTTAACGTCACGTTTTTCAACGTTAACATTATTTCAATCTATCAATACCAACAAGATACTATTGTTTTAGTAGTCAGAATACGATTTTGTTTGCCGACTAAAGAAATATTTAATTAAAAAATTAGATTATTCATTTGTGAATAAAGCGGGAAGCGATATTAAAACGACTACTAAATAAAAGCCAAACAAAAAGTAAAGAATAAAACTATTTTGCAAATTTAATTTACATAAAATATCATAATACGATTGTAATACAAACTTACCTGACTTTCAATCCAAAAGGAGAACGGGCACTTTTGTATGAGCTGCGTCCCAACCCTTGTAACAAGTTGCGACTAGTGTAAACATGTTCATTTAGTCTATTTATATGTAAAAATGAAAGATTTTTATCAGAAATTCGTGCAAGTCCAAAGTTATAAGGGTGTAAGTAAAAAATATTTTTTGTGCAAATAGGCTTTGCAGTATAGTTCTACGGTTTTGTATCATTTCGCCGACGGTCATTACAACTACGGTTGACTCAACTAGGGTTAATTCACCTACTGGTTGACATGGTTCATGGTTGTACCGATCACATATTTTTAACAAAAAAAGAGGGGTGTTATAAGTTTGACGTGTGAGTGTGTGTGTGTGTGTATGTGTGTGCGTGTGTGTCAGTCTGTCTGTGGCATCGTAGCTCCCAAACGGCTGAACCGAATTCAATTCTGTTTCTTTTGATCGAAAGATGGTTTAGTCGAGAGTATTCTTAGCTATGTTTCATAAAAATCGGTTCAACCATTTGAAATATATTATGAGGAATGCAAATCAATCCAAAATCTAATCTATTTTCAAATATACCCGTATTGGGTATCAAATTAAAGGTCATAATTTATACATCACGATACAGCAGGTTTTATGGAAATCGGTTCAGCGGTGATAACCGCTGAACCGATTTCCATAAAACCTGCTATTATTATAGGTATATAAAAAGCATGAAACAAAAAAAATTCAAAGCAGAAACCAATATTTTAATTTTCTCTTTCTAAATCGATTTGAATAGTTAGCATAATAAATGCTTCAAAAGAACATTATTCACGCTGCATACATTTTTGGTCCAAAATTGAAAGTGCTGGCCAAATACGATATTTCGTTAGAACTTGTTCTTATTGGGGCGTCAAAGTTGAGGGACCACTTCCTTCGGTTTTATTTGAGTTCGAAAATCTTGAAAACATACATTTTTTATGACACAAACTATTCAATAGTTTGTGTCATCAATGGATAAAAAATGTCGTGCTACATTGGAAGAATAGTTAATAAAACTAATAAAAAATAAACCCCATACTGCACACCGTTGTTTTTCGTCTATTTATTTAGGTGCTATATTGAAAATAAGTAGCGGCCAAAGAATACAAATATGACATTCCGTTAGTCGAGCAGTGGACCCTCAGCTTTGACGCCATAATAAAAAATGCTAATGAGGACAAGCTCTAACAGAATATCATACTAGTATTCTTTGGCCGGCACTTTCAATTTTGGACCTAAATAAATGGGTGAAAAACAACGGTGTGCAGCATTCTGCACACCGTGTGCATCGTTCTGCACAACCCATTGGGTTTATTTATTATTGATTTTATTGACTATTCTTCCAATATAGAACAATTATTTTCATTCGTTTTTAATCATTCATATCATAAAATGTATGGTACCAAGATATTTGAACTCAAATAAAACTGAGAGCAGTGGTCCCTCAGCTTTGACGCCATAGTAAAAAATGCTAACGAGGACAAGCTCTAACGGAATTTCATATTTGTATAGGTACTTTGGCCAGCACTTTCCATTATGGACCTAAATAAATGGACGAAATACAACGATATGCAATATGGGGTTATTTTTTATTGCTTTTATTAACTATTGTTCCAATATAGAATAAAGATTTTCATTTATTTTTAATAATTCGTATCATAAAAAATGTATGTTTCCAAGATTTTTAAATTCAAATAAAACCAAGCGCAGTGGTTCTTCAACTTTGACGTGGTAATAGAAAATGCTAGCGAGGACAAGTTCTAACGGAATATCGTATTTATTTTCTTTGGCCGGCACTTTCAATTTTGGACTAAATATGGTGATGTCCGATTCAAAAATCCCAATAATTTATACATATTTGAAATGTACTAATTAAGGCCTTTAATTTGATATCAAACACGGTATATTTACCTCAATTTTATTTTTTAACGCAGTACTTTATGACCGCTAGAGGGCGCCACATTAAATTCAGTGACACATTATATAGCCTATAATAAGTGGACGATCAAGACACTTCTAACAATACCTTACTTGTCCAGTTCTAATTAGTAGTTGAAGAGCTATGAGGGAATTAGTGAATATACATACATAGTTCATACATACATACATAGCCTGTCAAAATCATAATCCTCCTTTGGCTTTAACATAGTCGGGTAAAAATAGCATAAATAAATAAGTATTTTGTCATAAAAACACTAATTATTTAAAATAAATTAAATACTTTCTTAGTAACTGAAACCCCCACAACTTTTACCCTGCACGAAATACAGATTTATGTCCATACAAAAAAATAATACACTCATTGAGACCTTTCATTTGATATAGGTCAAAAAGTGTTACACCATATGGGACGAAACGCCCATTCGCCTTTATATATGTTATAGGCAATGTGTATAATCCGGCATTGTATAGAATGCCTAGGCATTCTATACATTGCCTAAAACGTTCAGGCAATGTGTATAATACGATTAATTTCATACATTGCCTAGGTGTTGTATTAGGCGAAGCGCATCAGGCAATGTGTATAATGGACGGGTTGTTGTAAATTCGTCTCTTTAAAATGATATTTCATGTGCGAAAATTCGTCTCACCTTGATAAATAAGTACTGTTAGCAAACAAAGTAATAGATTAACAAAGCGTCATTTATTTGCGATCCTTTAAGAAGCCCTCTATGGATTTGAAAAATGGATATTACTGCTGAAAGAAAACCTGTTCATTCCAACTTGGATAGATTAGGTTAGAAGGCGGAGCGGAGCTCTAGCATTAGCCTTCGTGGTTTTTTTTTTTAACCATGCAGAACTTCTATAGGCCACGGTAACAACTCTCTTTCCATCAGGTTAGGTGGTTGACAAGCACAGGGATGGTGGTAAGAGAGTGGTTGCCGTGGCCAATAGAAATTCACTGCTATGTGAGAAACATTCTACGCAAAAAACACGTAGGTACTTAGGCATACCTACCAATAGAACACAAATGTCTTATCAGCACTGCCTGCTGGTGGAAGTTGAAATTAGGATTAGCTCTCAAAAGATTAGTATCTAGGTATCTAATTAAATCATAGAGAAGAAAAATAGATTACATACATTACCTATGCTTCAACCGGCATTCTATACAATGCCTAGGTGTTCTATACATTTCCTAGGCAAAGTGTAAAATAGTTTAAACATTGAATATCATTTCATACATTGCCTGAACGACCCCAGCATTCTATACATTTCCTAGGTATTGTATAGAATGCCTGCATTATACACATTGCCTATAACATATACACAATATCACAATACTCTTAAATATTGTGCATATTCTGTTGCACTTAGATGTCACTAATCACTACTATAGCCCGTTTTTTAATCTCAGATACTAATTTGAAATTACCTGTTGTCGGTTTTTTGCAATTAAAAAATAGTCATGTGCCAGTATCGAAATTTATCGATAAATTAAATTTAGTACAAATATTTGTAGGTTAATCTATAAAATTTATAAAATACTAATTTAAATTCGGTATGCAAGTTACCTAAATGAAACAAAACTTAAATAGGTATATTGTCATTGAAACAAAATGGCGTCCATTTTGCGTCACTTGGGTTGTCATTGTAAAAATCTAACTTAAGGCTTCATAAGTTTCATTTAATCGATTTGCAGAGACTATCGATAAAGATGACGCTATACTAGTCTTAGAATCTGAAAATTGTAGGTATGTAAATTACGGTATTTAAAATTTTTTGGTACTCTAATTTAAATTTAAATTCAAAATAAAAACAAGAATTCGACTGATACTAAAAAGATCAACACAAGTTTCAATAATTTATTTTATTTAAAACTTTTTAGTTATATATTTTTGTAATCGTTTTCAATTTTCTTCCATACAGTCATGCGATGTTTTCGTCTTTTCATCGTAAATTTCTACTGTCTAAATTAATATGTTAGAATAGTTGACACCATCCGAGACATGTACTACGATTCCGGTTCCGTGGTTCGGACTGCTGCAGCTACAGCTGTTGGCGACTCGAGAGCTTTCCCCATCACCGTCGGGGTACACCAAGGATCCGTCCTTAGTCCTTACCTGTTCAGCGTGGTATTAGATGTTTTGTCGGACAGCATTAGAAACTCACATGAGCAGCCTCCGTGGTTGCTCATGTATGCTGATGATATTGCGCTGATGGACGCGGACAGGAGCAGATTGGTGTGACGCGTGAAAGGATGGAAAGAAACGCTTGAGAACGGTGGTCTGAAGCTAAATGTAGCGAAGACAGAATACTTAACGTTAAACTCCACAGATCCCACACCCGTCCGCATAGGCGATGATTTGGTCGAGCGCACGGACCAGGTTAAGTACCTGGGATCTGTACTTCATGTGACCGGTGAGATCGACCACGACGTCAAGGCACGCATTGCTGCCGCGTGGGCCAAGTGGTGAGAAATGACTGGCGTCACTTGTGATCCCAAAATGCCAGTCAGGTTAGTTTATAAGACGATCATTAGGCCTGTCCTCTTGCATGGTTGTGAGGCGTGGCCGCTGCTCGAGCGACACAAGCAAGAGCTGCATGTCATGGAGATGAAAATGTTGCGGTGGATATGCGACGTTACGCGTAAAGATCGCGTACGGAGCTCTCGCATCCGCGGCAGCCTCCATGTCCGTGACATCGGGGATAAAATGCAAGAGAGCCGCCTTCGCTGGTACGGCCACGGCTTGCGGCAACCGCCAGGCTACGTGGGGAACAAATGCCTGGCAATGGTACCCCCGCCGGGTCCAGGTGAAAGGGGTAGGCCAAAGAAGTCCTGGCTTGACGTCGTGGAGGGTGATATGCGTGCTAATGGTCTCACTACCATGGACGCCCAAGATCGTGCGAAGTAGAGAAGGAAGAGCCGGAAGACGGACCCTGAGCTTCGAGGTCATCTTGGCCACGGATGCAATAAGGAGATGCAGATGATGACGATGAGTTGTAGCGCAACTTTAAATCGATATAGATCCTAAACGGTAAGTCAAATCGAAAAATGGTGAGAAAAAACTGAAATGATTTTTAAATACCTATTCAACGATACCCCACTTGACATAGTTTGTTGACATTAATTTGTGTGAATCTTAAAAATCGGGCCAGGCGTTTGGTATGTATAGAGTTTAATAAAGGAACATACAATTAAACACATTACTATTCACTATGATAAAAAACTAATAAACATTTTATATTTAACTTTTCTCTTAAAATACATTATAGCTAAACCACCTGTATCTAGGCAGCAAACATTGTCGATAGTTTCGACTTTCGAGTACACCACTAAATACAAAGCTGGTATCATTATTTCACAATTTGACATTTGCACTTGTCAATTTAGTATCTGAGATAAAAAAAAAACAGACTATAAACCACTACGCAAATATCGCAAAACATATCCCTTCCACATTATAATACGAACTTAGAAAGAGAAAGCATTATATATATGACTCTCTCCGACCTATTTTAACAAAGCTTTTGTTTATTGGACCCTTGAAAACGTTCCTTTTGTTCTACCTAATAGGTAAGCCAGGTAGCAAAAACTTAGTGTACGTAGTTGGTGATAATAATATTACAGACATCAAACATGGTAATTTTCATTTAAGTGTACATTTTTCTGTCTGACTGTACCATTTCACGGCTTATTTCAAAAGAAATACCTCAAGGGGCGATTCACACCACCAAAATATTTATTTAAATGTCAATTTTTAACTCGCCCCGTGGCAAGGGCGTCACTACACCAAAATAATAAAAAAAGGGGCGAGTGAAGCATTTTAATCGCAAGGGTCGAGATTCAGGGGGCGAGCCAGGCCTAAGCCAATTCTAGGTCACTCTTTATCTAGGTGCCTAATGGTTGATGTTACTTTTTAAAAGACGCAAGCTAACTCATATACCTAACAATAAAACCTAAATTAAGTATTGACTGCTTTTTATTGTGTAAACGGAATTTTCTCCTATTGTCAACAAATTGGACAATTATAAGCGTTTACCATTAGGCAGTAATGGCACAGTAAATGGCGAGGGGGTCTTTATAACCCGATTCCTGTCTGCTTCCCAATGGGTCGCATGATACATGACAAACTAGAACAGGGTAAGTTTCTTTTTCAACCAGCTTTCCTTTTGCCCTTCACCATTGATAGGCTAAATTGTGTGTTTTTACGTTCAGTCTGTTTGGATGGTAAAAAGCTACGGTGAAGTCTAGAAAATACGTACTACCAGATGCTAACGGTTCTCTAAGATCGTGGTCTCTATCTTGACGGACTCGACATAGCTATGCTTTTTCAAGTCTATAAGCTTTTTTTTTAAATAAAATCTGAGATTGTAAGAGTAAAGTATATCCTTGTTGGTCAGCTTAGGCGTACGAAATAGTTAGACTATGTACCGTTTCGACCTCCTAGCTTGGACCCTATCACAAAAAAATCCGTACGACCTATATTTTAACAGCCCTTTATAGATTAGGGCCAAACTTTGAGGTTACTTACTTACGGGTAGGTAATTTTTTGCAATATATACTTTTTTATATTTTTTGAATACGAAGTTAGGTACTGCCTGTAGATATAATAATATTAGCTCAAGTTATACAGACACACATTAGTACAATATTCGCGCTATGTATGGACAGATGTTTTCTTTATATTTGTCTTTATATCAATAACTATTACCCATTATAGGTGTGCACGACTTTTGTGAATATTAGCTCCATACTTTAGGTGTGATGATGAAATTCTAGAGATAATTTAATTGTTATTTCAGTGACGGCATTAGGCGCGTCCCCTATAACCTGCTACGTGGGGTTTAGTCCACTCTCGACCCCTCGACCCCCAATAAATAACGTGTCTGCACCCCTAACTATATTTTCTCTCGAGAGTGGATTTTATTTTCCAGTCAAGTTTTAGTTTCCTCTCGACCCCCATTAGTACACTTAGGATGATAAATCATTCATCAGTCTACCCCATATATGCATATGGGACCTAAAATTGACTTATACGCTGACGGCACAGAATTTGTCCGTTCTTGCAGGGTCGGCAGCATGACTGTGACTCTACTGGCGTTGCACTCGTTCATAGGCCACAGTAACCACTTTCCATTAGATAGATTTGTGCTTGTCTGTGACAAGTAGTGTGAAAAAAAAATCATAGTTCACGAAATGTGCTTTTTAAGCCCTCTCTGAAACTTTGAGTTCATGGCTTATGTCCCCCAGTGGTCGACGCCCCCGAAAATCCCGGCGCCCGTGAGAGAGAGCATGCATAGAATTAGCCCCCGTCATAGGAGGCTATTTTCAGCAACACGAACTACCTAGTTACATGCAAATTTCACGTAAACCTAATTAGAATAGGTATCGCGTGAACAGCACACCCAGGATAAGTTCAAATACCTCTAAATTACCTAGTTTTTGCCACAAGGGCACTGGAGACTTGTTGGGCACGCCTTCGTTCTACTATTATGACTAATATTTTTGCAATGAACACATATTTCTCCGTATTCTATTTTATACTAAGTAACTGTAGATTGATTAAGGTTGGAAAAAGTGAAACGACTCAAAGGGGACTCGAATCTGCGACTGCCAGGTAACTGTTAGGTACACGCGGCTCCGTCCACGTGGGATTTTGATTTCGTTCCCGAATCCCGCTACCCATGGGTAGGTACCTATTACCAGGATGAAAATATTCTACGTATGTAATATTTTAGACTATAATTTATCCCGGTACCAAATTTTAGCCAAATCCGTTAGCCGTCAGAGCGTCTTCTACAAGAAACATTTTCACAAACTTTCACATTTATTAAATTCATTCTCGGAACCTATTCCCAACTCACAACACAAAATTTGTTTAGTCACGATCTAGAACTGAAAAATAATGATGGAATAAGTAATTATTTCAACAAAAGATTCTGCAAAAAGTTCTGTTTCATCTTAGTGTCATTAACTTTTAACAAAGATTACAAGACGGCATTGTAACGAATTAGGGTTTAAAATTTTTCAAAATAAACTTCGTTTTAAATGGGGTAGAGGAAGGTATATCAGGGGTGAGAGGTTCATATAAACCGATTTCTACCAGCTTGCTATACAAAGGGAAGCCATGGTAGAGATGTTTAAATAATACCTATACAGAATCTAAAATTCATGATCTGAAATTCAGTAACTGAAATTCAGTCAGTACCTGTATGAAATTTAGTATCTGAAATCAGAACATCATACCTACATAATTCCATACAAAATTGCTTTGGTCGATCATTTATTGATCGGCCAAAGCAAGGTATTGTATTTTGTACCGGTTCCCCCTTTGAAAAAATACACCGTTTACCTCTGAGGTTATGATTATAAAAAGCTCAGCATAGGTTCCAACAATTGAGATGGAAAGTAAAAGTACAGAATTAAAAAAAAAACTATCTCAGATTTATTTGCTCGATAGGTACAAAATGCGATTTTTGTATTTGAACTTTTTTTAGATCAGACTATTAGTAATTAGTACTATGTCGATGTGACTAAGTATCTATATTATTAGTAGATTGATCTATATAATCAATCTGTAACTGTAATCCTTCTCAAATAACCTGCAGGCTGTGCGCACGCGCAGCCTCCCAGGGTGAATCATGTAATTGGATAATCGCGGGATCGGCTCCCTCCCACGCCGCAATTGTTATATTATTGTATCGCTAATTATATTACTGTGTATCTGACTGAATAGGTATTGAGACGGCATTGTTTAGAAGTATTATTGGAGATAATCTTATTAATTGAGGAACTTATTGGTCATAAAAGTACTCCTACGAGATGTTTTTGCTGTTGTATCAAAATAATTACAAATGTTTAGGGGCCTCATTAAGATCTTCAGCCTCCAATTAATTGGCAGGCGTATTGTAGAATAGAAGACGAATGTATGAGATTTGACGTTTAGGGGCTGTCCATTAATGACGTGATGTTTTTTTTCAGCAATTTTTTAACCCCCCCTCCCCCATGGTGATACGTGGTGAGGTTTTGGACTACCCCCCCCCCCCCCAGCCAAAATCACGTGTATTTTTTTATTCATTATTTAATGCTAAAATACTAAAATCGTGACAAAAATCGCGGGTTATAAGAAAAAATAAATACACGTGATATCTCAATATACCCCTCCCTCCCCCTTTTGAGCCTCACGTGATTAATGGACAGCCCCTTATGACAGTCGTGAACTTATGTCATAAACGTCAAATCCCACATATTCATCATTCTATTCTAAAACTACTCTCTCTCGTGAGAGGCCCGACCGGGCCTGACAGTAGGCATTCCTACCCAATCAAATTTTGGAACGAAGGAGAGCGGGCCATAGGCTCCAAAATTGCATCAAAAGATTGCATTTAGCAGCCTTTGGCCTTTGGGCGTTTGGATGGTGATGACCAAAATAATCAAAATTTATCCGTGTGGTGACGGATAAAGAATACAAGTTACAACACCATATCTCATTCGAAGGGTGTCGTAATAGGCGACTAACAGAAAAAATACGCAAACGATATCACTGCGAGAGAAGGAAAACTCGAAATAAAACCCTGTACCAACCCGTCTGGCCAGCGTGGTAACAGTAGGCCAAAGCCTCCCAACATTGGGAGAGGTCTATGTACAACGTAGACCGCGACAGGCTAATTGATTGATTGTCTCGTTGTTCTTAGGCATTCAAGCAAAAAGTATTAAAAATCTACCCTCTGCAGAAGAATCGCCACAGTTTCACCAATGTCTAGTTAATTATCCTACAAGGGCTATTATTACTCATATTTCACTAGCAATATGTTTTTTGTCTCTAATTACAAAAGGGACTAAAAACTACAAACTTAAGTCAAATGGCCAGTGAGACTTCTTTTAAATAATTCCCAAGGAAAGCACCAATGATTGCATATAAAGCGTCCTTCAATAAAAGTACTTATTCGAATTAAGTCTACTGTTACTGTGTCAATTGTAAATTCAAAGCGCAAATTGATATCGATCCACTTGTGAATCAATAAGTAGGTAGGTACTGCACTTCGATATGCCGCGGTAAATGTTCAGTGAATGCCTATAATTGATACAGTTGAATGTCTGTTACTATTTCAGTTCATTGTGAGAAGATTGAAAGTAATATGATAAATGTGAAAGGAAATCTGTCTGTTGCTCATCATGGTTATACCCACAGAGCTCTCGCTCTTTCGATACTGGCATTGGCTATAAACTGAATAAAGAATTTCAGAAAATAGCAATTTGCTTCGTGAACAAATAGAATACAAATGAGTCATAGTAGAGCCATACTCTTTCTTCTAATCATGGTAGAGTCGTATTCTTGGGTTTGTCTCCACCGATCCCGGTATCAGATTGAATCTTCCGGCTAACCGTGGTAGAGCTATATTCTTCTCAAATTGATAGGCTCTACAAAACCCTCTAATTTTATTTTTTATATAGGACACGTCAATTTGACTCCACCTTGCCTGATGATAAGCTGATGGCAAAGTCACAGATTACCTAATAGTTGGAAGCAAAGTCTCTGAGAAGAGGCTCACCATTATAGACACGTATAACCCGCGCCACGTACCTTGGACCTAAAATGTGTTAAAAATGTGCCCTATACGCGCAGTACACATTTCTTGGGTGTCTTTAGAGGATAGCACGGGATGCTACTACGGTGGACGAACTCAAATTCACCAAGCATAGACTATTACAAAGCAATCCGCGGCCGCTAGAGCCTCGTATGTCTTACGATTTAAGTCCAAGATACGTGACGCTGGTTATACCATGTTACAATAGTAGCATTCTAAATTAGTTTAACGTCAAAAATTGGCAATTGATGGGTAAAGAGACAGTAAGGCCTTCTCTCGCAAACCGTAGGAGAGAATCTTGGCAAATTATATTAACAACGTGAACCAACTCCCAACATAAGCAATTTAGCTTAGCTAGGGGTGTCAACGGGAATACAACTTTATAAGGAACTCTCCTCCTCCACTCTTCCCTATACCACCAACCGTTCCAAGGAGTCTTACTTACGAGTGATAGGATCAAACAATATACTCTTGAAGGGAGTCGTGTACCTCTTTACTATCGTTCCTAATAGCGTAATTCAGAGTCTCATAAGCCGCTTCATTTCACTTGCATATGCCATGCACCACGACTTCGTGCAGAGTTAAATGTAAACCGATACGTGACAATAATTATGTAATAAATTCTATAAATATTAATAAGTTTCGTGGGATACACCGACGGGTAACGACACCAGCCACTCTAGACAAGTGATAATACGTTTGTAGAATAAGAATCTATACTTAATATTATAAAGAGGAAAGATTTGTTTGTTTGTTTGTTTTTTTTGTTTGTAACGAATAGGCTCCGAAACTACTGGACCGATTTCAATAATTCTTTCACCTATAGAAAGCTACACTATCTGGGAGTAACATAGGCTATATAACATCAACACAACAGAATCATTGTAAGCCCTAATTATCACATGCCATAATTATCACATGCCATAATTATCACATGCCATAATTATCACATGCCATAATTATCATAATAATATGCCATAACATCAACTGCCATCGACATTGTGTATGCTTCGTTTACATACTCGCGGCAGAGCGAGGGAAGTGGCGAGAGAAGTGGGCAGGGACGTGGTGTGAATGGTATATTCGTCATGCCGCGAGTAGTGCCGCGTATGTTGCTGCGAGTGTCGGCTATGCAGCGCGAGAAGGAGCGGCAATACTAGCGCGATGAAGCATTCACATACTCGCGTCGCGCACACTTCGCATCGAGCGCTCGTTGTGTACGCGCGTGTCACAGTCACAGGATTACTTCGAATTTATTATCATGACAATGACGCAACCAATCGAATGGTCCAACGAAAAATCAATAGAATTTATTGGAATGCTTGCTACGGATCTAATTAAATAATATAGGTAATACATATGTATATAAAAGATAGGTAGGTAGGTACCTACCTACCAAACTAGAATAGGTAGGTAGGTAGGCAAATTAAAATAGGTAGGTAGGTAGGTAGTACCTACCAAATTAGCCTGATTACCTACCAAATTAAAATAGGTAGGTAGGTAGGTACCTACCTACCTACCAAATTAGCCTAATTATACCTACCAAATAGGTAAGTAGGGTACCTACCAAATTAGAATAGGTAGGTAGGTAGGTACCTACCTACCAAACTAGAATAGGTAGGTACCTACCTACCAACCTATTTGGTAGGTAATCAGGCTAATTTGGTAGGTACTACCTACCTACCTACCTTTTTTAATTTGGTAGGTAATTAGGCTAATTTGGTAGGTAGGTACCTACCTACCTACCTATTCTAATTTGGTAGGTAACCTACTTACCAAATTAGCCTAATTACCTACCTACCTATTTTAATTTGGTAGGTAGGTAGGTACCTCTACCTACTAAATTAGAATAGGTAGGTAGGTAGGTACCTACCTACCAAATTAGCCTAAGTATACCGACCAAACAGGTAGGTAGGTACCTACCTACCAAATTAGAATAGGTAGGTAGGTAGGTACCTACCTACCAAATAAGAATAGGTAGGTAGGTAGGTACCTACCTACCAAATTAGCCTACCTACCTATTTTAATTTGGTAGGTAATTAGGCTAATTTGGTAGGTAGGTACCTACCTACCAAATTAGCCTATACCTACCAAATTAGAATAGGTAGGTAGGTAGGTACCTACCTACCAAAGTAGAATAGGTAGGTAGGTAGGTATCTACCTACCAAATTAGCCTATACCTACCAAATTAGAATAGGTAGGTAGGTAGGTACCTACCTACCAAATTAGAATAGGTAGGTAGGTAGGTACCTACCTACCAAACTAGAATAGGTAGGTAGGTGGGTACCTACCTACCAAATTAGCCTAATTACCTACCAAATTAAAATAGGTAGGTAGGTAGGTACCTACCTACCTACCAAATTTAGCCTGATTACCTACTAGCTAAGTATCTAAGTAGATAGCCTAGCCTAATAAAATGCCTATACTGCATTCGGTTAGGTGTCCACTTAACTAAAGTCGTCCATCTCCATCGCAAGGCGAATACTGTATGCGGGGCAACGCGATGAACATCGCGATGATGCGAGTGTTGGGCAACGCGATGAACATCGCGATGATGCGAGTGTTTGAATGCTAGGGCATTATTCGCGTGAATATTGCCGGCAAGGCGATGAGCAATGCGAGCGGCAGTATGTAAACGCGGGGAACAGTGACAGTGTGTAAATGCTTCGTTTACATACTCGCGGCAGAGCGAGGGAAGTGGCGAGAGAAGTGGGCAGGGACGTGGTGTGAATGGTATATTCGTCATGCCGCGAGTACTGCCGCGTATGTTGCTGCGAGTGTCGGCTTGGCGGCGCGAGGAGGAGCGGCAATACTAGCGCGATGAAGCATTCACATGCTCGCGTCGCGCACACTTCGCATCGAGCGCTCGTTGTGTACGCGCGTGTCACAGTCACAGGATTACTTCGAATTTATTATCATGACAATGACGCAACCAATCGAATGGTCCAACGAAAAATCAATAGAATTTATTGAAATGCTTGCTACGGATCTAATTAAATAATATAGGTAATACATTATGTATACGATAACAGATAGGTAGGTAGGTACCTACCTACCAAACTAGAATAGGTAGGTAGGTAGCTACCTACCTACCTACCAAATTAAAATAGGTAGGTAGGTAGGTAGTACCTACCAAATTAGCCTGATTACCTACCAAATAGGTAGGTAGGTAGGTACCTACCTACCTACCAAATTAGCCTAATTACACCTACCAAATAGGTAGGTAGGGTACCTACCAAATTAGAATAGGTAGGTAGGTAGGTACCTACCTACCAAACTAGAATAGGTAGGTACCTACCTACCTACCTATTTGGTAGGTAATCAGGCTAATTTGGTAGGTACTACCTACCTACCTACCTATTTTAATTTGGTAGGTAGGTACCTACCTACCTACCTATTTTAATTTGGTAGGTAACCTACTTACCAAATTAGCCTAATTTACCTACCTACCTATTTTAATTTGGTAGGTAGGTAGGTACCTCTACCTACTAAATTAGAATAGGTAGGTAGGTAGGTACCTACCTAGTATACTTACCTACCAAACAGGTAGCTAGGGTACCTACCAAATTAGAATAGGTAGGTAGGTAGATACCTACCTACCAAATTAGAATAGGTAGGTAGGTAGGTACCTACCTACCAAACTAGAATAGGTAGGTAGGTAGGTACCTACCTACCAAACTAGAATAGGTAGGTAGGTAGGTACCTACCTACCAAATTAGCCTAATTATACTTACCTACCAAACAGGTAGCTAGGGTACCTACCAAATTAGAATAGGTAGGTAGGTAGATACCTACCTACCAAATTAGAATAGGTAGGTAGGTAGATACCTACCTACCAAATTAGAATAGGTAGGTAGGTAGATACCTACCTACCTATTTTAATTTGGTAGGTAATTAGGCTAATTTGGTAGGTAGGTATCTACCTACCCACCTATTCTAATTTGGTAGGTACCCTAGCTACCTGTTTGGTAGGTAAGTATACTTAGGCTAATTTGGTAGGTAGGTAGGTACCTACCTACCTACCTATTCTAATTTGGTAGGTAGGTATCTACCTACCTACCTATTCTAATTTGGTAGGTAGGTATCTACCTACCTACCTATTCTAATTTGGTAGGTAGGTAGATACCTAGGTAGCTAGGGTACCTACCAAATTAGAATAGGTAGGTAGGTAGATACCTACCTACCAAATTAGCCTAATTACCTACCAAATTAAAATAGGTAGGTAGGTACCTACCTACCTACCAAATTAGCCTACCCTGGTGTTGCATGCGTCCATAGGCCACGGTGACCGCTTCCCATCAGGTGGGCCGTGTGCTTGTCTGCCAACTAAGTGGTATAAAAAAAAAAAAAAAGCCTGATTACCTACTAGCTAAGTATCTAAGTAGATAGCCTAGCCTAATAAAATGCCTATACTGCATTCGGTTAGGTATCCACTTAACTAAAGTCGTCCATCTCCATCGCAAGACGAATACTGTATGCGGAGCAACGCGATGAACATCGCGATGATGCGAGTGTTGGGCAACGCGATGAACATCGCGATGATGCGAGTGTTTGAATGCTAGGGCATTATTCGCGTGAATATTGCCGGCAAGGCGATGAGCAATGCGAACGGCAGTATGTAAACGCGGGGTAACGGTTGTTATATCAGGTGAAACTGGATGCAATCGGGACTTTAGGGCACCCCGACTCGGATAGGTTAGGTTAGAAGGGGATGGCGAGGTCGTTTGAGCGAGCGAAGTGAGCGAATAGACCCCGCTATCCCCTTCGTGGTTATTTTTTTATAAACCACCCAGAAGTAGTTTGGTTATGTGCCATTTGAGTTAGGTTAGAACTGTGACCATTAACCCATCCACTCATCACACCCATCGACATCGACAGCCAGAAAGAGCAAGAAGAAAATATTATGCCTAATAATCATTATGGCGTTTAAATATTATGTCTAATAATCATTATGGCGTATAAATATTATGTCTAATAATCATTAGGCGTTTAAATATTATGTCTAATAATTATTATGGCTAATAAAAATATGTAAAATGATACGTATGGCACTCGTATGTTATGGTATCTAAGTTTCGGGCAATTAAAAGTATGTCATTATGTCTTTTAGGTCAAACAAAACATTCGGGCAAATGAAATTCGGGAATATGATGATTATGGCATAGGTATAATCTTCGGTTAAACAATAGACAACCCTGGGCAGTACGTAGTAGTACGTAGTACGTAGTAGTACGTAGTAGTTACGTAGTAACTATTTATTAATCTGTGGTCTGGGGTCCGCTTTACCAGTCTTAATTGCGAATTTGGCTAGACCTCGATATTTTCCGTGAACGACACAACCCAATAGTGACATTAGGCGATATCAAAGGGGCGAAGGGAAGGGGGTGAGGTTTGTTTAATTTTTTAGATTAATTACACTTGTCTTACAAGATACAGAAATTATATCCACGGACAACAACGGCCCGAGTCCAATTCACGCTATGGCAGTAAATTAAGATTGAAACAATATTAGTCTTAAAAGATGATGGTAAGGACCCTATAGCTTACCTAGCAACGTGTGAGTGTCATCTTGATGTTGTAAACACTTTAAGCCACGGTATCCGCTAGCCCCTCTGCCTAACCCTTCGGGGATATAGGCGTGAGTTTATGTTATGTTATCCGCTTACCATCAGATGGAAAAATAAAAAGAATAGAGGTATACATATACAATACATGTATTATCCCTAGTGAATTTAAGTTTAAAGGTACTCTATATGATAACGAACTTCGTGATTGCTTACGCGGACTTTTTGGCTCCCATCCAAGTCAATATAGATACCTCAATCTTTCAACAAGTAGGTAAGCTAGAACCAAGTAGGTACAGTCAACGACAAAAGTTATTACACATTCTAATTTATAAAATCACTGTAAGTAGGTCTAAAACTGCAGGTTATTTAAAACCTCTTATAAAATTATCAAACACTAAACATTATTAAAATACACTTACTTAGGTAGGTACTTTGTCTTCTAATTTTTAGTTTTTTCTTTACATACAGCAAACAATTTGATCTTTCTTTCGGTTTTAATCGCAACATAATTCAGCATTTTTATATTTTTTATCTTGACGATCGAGAACCGATAAAAGATAAAGTTACACGCACATAAAATGCAAGAGAATCGCGTTCGCTGGTGCGGCCACGTCTTCCAGGCTACATGGGTAGCAAATGCCCCTTCTTCCTGGACCTGGCTCTGCCGGGTCCAGGAAGAAGGGGTAGGCCCCAGAACTACAGAACAGGGTAACATACGTGCAAATGGTCTCATCATGATCGTGCTAATTGAAGGAGGAAGAGCCGGAAGGCGGACCCTATGCTCCGAGTTCATCTTGGCCTCGGATATAATCAGGAAAATACGTGTCGATGAAGATGATGATGATCAAGAAATTGGAGCACTGCGCCAATTTGGCGATACGCCGCGATAAATGGCTACGATTTTTTTCAGTATAAAGATCGCTATAATTTTTATTATTTTAGTGCATAGTAACGTTTGTCGCTGACTGTACGTCGGTTTGCGGTCTTGTGGCTATCTCTGGTGAGCCGTGACCACCTCTCCTGATTATAGCTACGTGGAAATTGAGCTCAAATACAACCTTGTACTGTAATACTAGCTGATTACAGTATGCAGGTGGATTGGCTTTCGAAGTTTTAGGTAATCACGAATAGTTGACGAACCTAAATCGGAGTCGACATGCGATAGCTTTGGTTTGCACTTTTTATGTCACTTAGGTCGCAGACAAGCACACGGCCCACCTGATGGAAAGTGGTTACCGTAGCCTATGGACGAGTACAACATAAGTTTCCGTGAAGCGATTGCCATCTGACCTCCACAACCCATTGGCAACATCGAAACATTGTAGATAGATTAATTGTTGGACTTTTCAGCCCCCTAGACAAGTGGCAATTCGTTGCTCGGCGTTTGATGGAATAGAATGCCAAATGTATGGGATTTGACGTAACTATATGACAGGCGTCAACGAATGTCAAAAACGTCAAATCCTATATATTTGTCAATTAGAATGACAAATGTATAGGATATCGGCGTATGATGGAATAGATTCCATCATACGCCGAGCAACGAATTGCCACTTGTCTAGAGGGGCTGGGCAACTACCCGTAACGACTGCCGAGCGTTCTCTAGTAGGTATACTAGGTACCTACTTAGTCTTTCTAAGATAAAATTAATAAAAGTAAAATCGAGCTTTACAAAACGCTACTCAACTATTGAACCATAAAGTCTAATTTAGAATGATCCCTAATGTTTTAAGCACTGAATAAACCTTCAGCAAATGACTGTTTTTCCCTTAGACTTAAACACTAGGTAGGTATAAAGGTAGGTATCAATCGAACTGTATTCTATTTTAAATATTTTATGAGTATCGATTAGTATTAGTCGAGTATTATCTGTAATATAGATGCTATCACACATTACGTTATGAGTATTGAAATTAACATAGTCACGGACGAAGACACGCGTAAACTATAAGAATTAATATTACTAGGTGTCTGTTAATGGTTGGTTTATATGATAATAAAAATGTGAATTCAAATCAAAAACGAAAATTCTTGCCGGGCAATGAACCTGTGACTGTGAGCTCCTGTCCTCCTGAGCTATCCAAAAACATAATATGGAACTGGGAATTTTATCTTATGAGATAGGTTCGTCTTGGGGTGACGTATGACTCCTCGTTTAGGTGAGGCCGTTTTGGATGACTTTTAGATTTCTCGGATTTTGTGTGTTGGCCATTTCATGTATTGGTCATTTGGAATGTTGGTCATTATGCGTATTCATGAAGTTATTTTCGTTGGTCATTATGTGTGTAAACAACAGAAAAATCAAATTCACATAAAATGTAGGCCTACATTCAATTACTCTACACTAAACTACTGAACTCCACCTTTTGCCTTTGTTAATTTTTGTTTGTTTGTTTAGCTGTTAATTTTGTTTTATTTTATATAATATATGTACATGCGTGATCCGCAATATAACGATTTTTCTTTCTTTCTTTCTTTTCTTCCTTTTCTTCCCACACTACATGATTAAAACCTACAAAAGTTATGAAAGCTTTTACGATACGCCCATAAGCGCTGAATGAATAGTTAGTCTATTTCTAGTATATAACGAACATCTGTAAGACCATAGAGATATTCGTCATAATTCCTCAGAAATAAAATAAACTTAGGTATTTTATTTTATCCAGTGACTCGTCTATGTTCAAAAGTTTATTGTTATTTTTACAAAGTTGGTAAATATTTATCTAGTAATGGCTGCTTGAAAGACTGTAACCAATCTCAAGTCATATTCGTACCAAGTTTCGTAAGTCCTATTTACCTGACAATAACAGGATTTCCTCCAGGTGACCAGCTCAATAAGAATAATTGGTTACAACACGGTTTTGTCTGCTATTTACCACTAAATTACAACTACAGACGTCCTATAATATTTGCTTACTAGCTTTTGCCCGCGGCTCCGCCCGCGTGGATGTCGGTTATTGCGACCAAACATAGCCTTTTTCCGATGAATTTTCAGTACTGAATTGATGCCGACTCTTGACCAATAGATGGCGCTGTGTGTCCGGAATAAATTTTATTTTTTATTTTATTTTTTGTAATGAAAACTATCCTATGTCCTTTCTCAAGTTCCAAACTATGTCTGTACCAAATTTCACACAAATCGGTTCAGTAGTTTAGGCGTGAAGCAAAGACAGACAGACAGACAGACAGAAAGACAGACAGACAGAGTTACTTTCGCATTTATAATATTAGTTTGGATGGATTGGATGGATAACATTATTAATCCAATTAGAAACATTTAGGACCGAACGATAAATTTTACGATACAATTTTAAAATTAATAACATTGGTTTTTAATTTATAAAAGCAGTGTTTTATATAAAATTATAAAAGGTTCTCTAATTGCCTTAGGTCTAATATTACCATTGAATATTTAAGCCTAAGGATGTAGGTATATAGCATATAAGGTTCCAAGTCAAAGGGAATATTAATGTCTAAAATTCATACTTTATAAGCTCTTTAATTTGCACATCACTAAAAATACTAGAAAATTAATTAGGAGTTTATTTTTTGTACTTAATTATGAAATTAATGGGACTGAATTTATTCTCGTACGATTCATACGCGTACTGTTTAGGTTCTACACTTCATTTGCATATTTATAACTATTGTCATTACATAACAGAACTAACAGAACAATAAACTTTGCACAGATACAAAAAAAAGCCATATTTTTCAGCGAGTGCTTGTAGAATTTTTGCTACCGACTTCTTATAACACAACGTGATCTGTAAATTTATCTATCTAGTTAAGTTTTAAGTTTTTTTTTGTTAATAGATATTAACTTATATATTTATTCAATTAGTGTCCCCCATTTTGGTGCTTATACCTTCATTATTTATTTTTACACACTTATGATTTATGTTTTTATATACATAACATAAAAAAACATACCTATTTAACATGTGATTATGGGATATTGTTTATGCTGACTTATTACTTCTAATCATATCTGACTAGGTATATCGTGTTTAGCTGTAAAATGACTAGTTAGAGTCAACTTAAGTTTTCATTTTCTGAAAATAGGAAAATCCACAACGAAGTTATAACGCGTCGAAAATCACCTGAAGTGCTTCGAGAAAAAGATGGTACAGCCGTGCCGCTTTTTTTTTAACCTATTCTCAGAAAATGAAAAGTTCTGAAAAATGTAAACTGAAATTCAACAAAAATGTCGGCCACAATTTTTTTTTTCTTAATTTTTTATCTTTTTTACTATAAGAAATGCCACTCACCATTTTGTATGGATGTATGGGTTTCTACGGTAGTATATGGAGCGAGTGGCGTGGCGGGTCCGCAAGGCAACACACCGGGCCGTACTGTGGCGAGCCCCCGCCTGACACGCTTATATAGGCGCGGGCCGCAGACACGCGACGGCCCTATTCTGGACGAAATGGAAATGTTTTCATGGAACAAGGAACACAAGGAACATTCCTTGTGTAAAAGTTTCATTGGAGTCCCATTTCCTATGAGTTTATTTTTTTTATACCACTTAGGTCGCAGACAAATGATTTATTTTACTTTTTTTTTAACTTGACATAATAGTTGTAATATTTGACGTTCATATGTGCTCTTTATGTGCCTAAATTGAATAAATGAAATTGATTCTTTGATTCTTTGACAAATACACGGCCCACCTGTTGGAAAGTGGTTAAGGACGAGGGCAACACCAGGGAAGTCAGACTGTGCTGCCGACCTTTTAAGAACAGAGAGACCTTTTAAGACAAGCAGCCTATTCCCTACTCACCGCTGGAAACACAACACGAGGTTACCTATTATATTCGCGATACTCAGATACTCTGTAGGGTTCTTCCCCAGTCAAACTGCTCGATTGGGACAGAAGTACTGTTGTGTCCTACCTCCTTCAAAATTATCCGTTGTTTATATAAGCACTGTATAATATGCATATAATAACAAAAAAAAAACCAGCCAAGTGCAAGTCGGACTAGCCCATGAAGGGTTCCGTAGCAGCAAAGGGGAAAATTGCGGTTTATGACGTATTAAAAAAAACTACTTAGTGGATATCGTTCAAACCAATTTTCGGTGGAAGTTTGCATGGCAATGTACATCATATATTTTTTTTTTGTTTATCATTCTCTTATTTTAGAAGTTAGAGGAGGGGGGGACACATTTTTCCACTTTGGAAGTGTCTCTCGCGCAAACTATTTAGTTTAGAAATAAAATGATGTTAGAAGAAACCTCAATAGCATTTTTAAAGATCTATCTATAGATACGCCACACGTATGGGTTTGATGAAAAAGAAATTTTTGAGTCTCAGTTTACTTTGACTAGTTTCGTTTTCCTATTTTAGTGTGAAATTCTTAATGCGGTTCACAGAATACATCTACTCACCAGATTTCAACACCATAGGCCTTATAGTTTCAGAGAAAAGTGGCTGTGACATACGGACGGACTGACATGACGAATCTATATTGGCTACGGAACCCTAAAAAGACAAAAGAAAGTAAATATGTTTATCCGTAGGCATTCTAGAACCCATAATAAAAGCTAGTTAAGCCATCCATAATGGAATCGCTATGAAGAAGATGATTGTAAAAGTAATTGTATCTTGTTATACAAATATCGAATGAACTTTTTAGCAAGATCGCGATTCCAGAATAAGACCGTTGATTCACTCTCAGCCAGTAGTGTGTCCAGACGTTGTCCAATTTTTCGGATTTACTCTTAACCTATGACTAAAGCCCCGTGACTAACGAGATATTCAATATGAGATTCAAAGCCAAACTATTTGATGACTGCTCCATTTATTGCATTGTAAACAAAGAGCTTATACGCCGTCATAGATGATCGCACTAATCATTTTGGCTGACTATCATATTAATATGTATTATACATATTTTTTAAGGTAGGTACTAAGCCCATCATCTTAGAGTTGTTTCCGGTTGTATCCGAAGTCTTCACCATGAGTCTGGTCTGGGGTCCGCTTACTCCTTGTCCTCCCTTTAGGTTTGGGAGCGACTACCGTCTGACCCTCAGAAATATATTATGAACCTAGAATATTATTATCTTCAGCAGAGGTCACCTACTCATTCCTCTATTTATTTTTCAAATTGACTTCTCCACTTTTATGTCTACACTCTACAGTTGGAATTAGCATTGTATGACATGTAATTGTTCGAAAGATTAAACAACATAGGTCAGGAATTTTCTAAAAAAAAGTCCGCTCATTTGTCCGTTCTATCTTAACTATTCTATGGTCTGAACTCTCAGTAACGTTTTTTTTTTAAATACTATGGTTTCGTAGTATGATTCCTACTGATGGCCACTGTAGCTCTTCCCGTGGTCATCATGTAAGGCAAGTTGGTTTTTGTATTATGTCCGCATTTTTGAAATTATATGGTGGTTCTAAAGGGTTGGGGATTGAGATGAATGGGGAAGCTATAAGGTGACCTTGACACTGCAAATGTTTGATATCTCTCTATAGGTATTGCGATTAAACGATTAGAACGAATAAATACGCAATAAATTTATGTCCGAAAAAGTACAAGATGGGACTTGAACCCGTGATAAGTGCCTTACAGGGGGAATGCTCTGAATAGCTGAGCTACTCGGACACGTCTTGGATATTTTACAAAATATTTTCACTTTACCTACTCGTAAAAACATTCTCGGAAGTTTAATTTCTTGTACCTTATAATGTCTGAAGTGTAATTATAAGCTGGAAAATATGAAAATGTTTCATACCAACCATTCCTTCGTCAACTTGCTAGCATGAAACTCGCATGTTAACTCCCGCGTCAATAGCGAGTATCGAAACTCGCTATTGAGGCGCGAGTTGACACATTTCGATTTTGTTTTCTCTGAAGGGTTACAGTATTCATTCCTTTTTTATCAACCCCTGCTTGCATTTTCAGTTAAATTTATTACAACTGGTTGTATAAAGGTAACATCTATACAACATAATACATCTTCAAACATAAACAACTTTTATATGCTTACCTTATCTACATCAAAATGCATTTACGAAACTACAGTAGAATATTTTATTGTAACTTTTTAAACCTTTTTCCTGATGTAACTAGTCACGCTACCCCTGAAAACTGAAGGGAGCTAGCTAGGGAGAGTTTTTCATAGACCTGAAGCCACGCAATCGTAATAGGCTGTGTTTAATATTTTTACGATTTGTTTGTTTGTTTACAGTTGTTTTCCTGTATCGGAAGTACCTGTATCTATATATTGTAAAGTAGTCGTGTCTGCGTGTCTGTACATTAGACATATATAAAACTTGGTATATGTTATGTTGATAATCATCATCACATCACTACATATTATAAAACAAAGTCGCTGTCGCTGTCTGTCCGTCCCTAGGTATGCTTAAATCTTCAAAACTACGCAACGGATTTTGAAGTTAATAGATAGAGTGATTCAAGAGGAAGGTTTATATGTATAATACATGCATAATATTATAGAGAAACACTGATAAAAGAGATATGCAGCGGGAACAGGATCAGACAATATGGCGGTACGAAGTTCGCCGGGTCAGCTAGTTCTAAATAAAAATAGTTTTTGGAATTATTGTCTGTTTCATTGCGATGAACGCAAAAAGTACTGAAAGGATTTTGATGCAGTTTTTGTTAGAAAGGTCTTGGTCAGACTTAAAATCTTACGTTTTTTTTATCACAATTTGTTTAGTGGAACCGGAGATGTCATCGAAAGTCGCGATAATCAACATCCACGCGAGTGGAGCTGTGATTATCAGCTAGCAGCTAGTAACTAGTAGGTAGATACTATACAACATATACGAGTACTCAACATGATCATTTTAGCAAGTATCCTGGTTACATTCGAGGGTTTAACCTAGCACAAGCTATTCAGGGAGGGGTTAGGGAGGAAAAAATACTAATACGAAAATGTTTCAGCACTATTAGGCCATTTGATTCGAAAACTAAATATGCAGTATTTTGACCACCCAGTCCACCCACTTATGTTCCTGTGGTAAGTGACGCGGCTCGATCGCCTTATTTGGAATTTGCAATTTAATTGTGGCATTGTGATTTCTTAAAATAGTGCTTTAAATTGAAGTTGGTTTAGGTCGGTTGCTTAATGGGGTATCTATCCCAATTACGGTATTAAATTTTATGTAAGTATTACCCCGCGTTTACATACAGCCACTCGCATTGCTCATCGTGTTGCCAGAAATATTCGCGCGATTAATGCACTAGTGTTCACACACTCCCATCATCGCGTTGGTCCGCATTACAGTATTCGCCCTGCAACGGAGACGGACGTAAACGTATAGAGGACAACGCTGTAGCAGTGTACGCATTATGCTTTTACAGCATAGCGAATTAATTAAATAGATTATTAATAAAAACTGTCACTTTCAACTACTATACACTTTCCGTAGATCGATATAAATATTTTTAAAAGTAAATATTCGAGGAGCAATAACAAAAGCCGTGTTTACTGATTAGCGCCATCTAGCGGTCTCGTATAAGTCATCGCGCTAGTATTGCCGCTCCTTTGACTCGCGGCGCCAAGCCGACATTCGCAGCAACATACGCGGCAGTACTCGCGGCATGACGAATATACCATTCACACCACGTCTCTGCCCACTTCTCTCGCCACTTCTCTCGCTCTGCCGCGAGTATGTAAACGCAGCATTAGGTACTTAGCTGTAACCGCAATTTCGTCTTTTCAGATTAAATCGATTAAATCTTTTTTAGCAAATCCGTAGTTTTTAGGAGGTGTACCTACCTACTTACCTACTAGTTTGCATGTGACTTTGCCCCAAGGGGTTAGTGAGACCCATACAGCCAAAACTTACTTTGAACACTGACTATAGATGTAGAAAAACACAAGTGTTGCGTATCTAATGAGTAGGTACTGTGCAGAGCTATCCCAGAGATGAGAACAGTAGCACGCAACTAAAAATCTGTGACTTATACTTACAGAAGACGCTATTTCATACAAGTTTCCAAAGAAATTACCTTGTTTGTACTATTTAGGTGGCAGAAAAGCACACGGCCCACCTGATGGACGGTTACCCGTATAGACGTGTAAAACACAAAGCGCGTCACACTCGTGCTGCCGACGCTGTGAGAACCTTCTAATACCCCTCTTGAGAGCTCTGTAAACTTATTAGCAGCTAGCCTGAATGTTTTCAGTGATCCTGTACCCAAATAGAGACTATGAAATTATAAGCGTGTTGTCTCATACGAGGGCTAGCGTTGGGTTCGGTACGGCACGCCACTGATGGGTTCGGCGGTACCCGGCCGTGAAATCACCGTCTCGCTTATTGTACCTACTTAAGTTAGGTACATGAGGTACATCTAGATAGTTTTGCTTATTGTGATAGTATAAAGTTGTTATATTGGTTAGTCGACACCGTTTTCCCACCTCCTTCCCATGGCCCTGCCAACCATCTTGGTTATAACGGGCCGAATCTTGGGAGATGCGCGGCCTACTGGCGTCTGCTCTCTTTCGGGCGCGCATTTCTTGACTCCCTACAAATTATTATTTTTGGTGCCCTATCGAATTCGCTCTCTCCCCTTTCTGGGGCAGCACGCCACACTAACGGGCTCCGTCGCCGTTAGAGACCTCATGAGCTTTGCGCCTCTCGTGCCAAACGCGCGCAAAGATCCGCAGCCGTCCGAAGTTTTGGGGTGTGCCTACAAGGTCCGAGTAATACATAGGACCAGCCTCCGACCTTACCACCCTTTTCATCATGTTGTCGCGGATGTCGTCATACAGGGGGCAGACCCACAGCACATGGTGCAGGTCTTCGTCTTCCAAACCACAGAAACATACACTTTCGCTGCCAAGGCCCAGGTCATACAGTCTCTTTCGAAAGCACCCATGTCCGGTGAGGAGCTGGGACAGCTCGTAGTCCGGCTCGACCCAGAGCCAAGCAAGCCGCTGTTCCACCAGAGGGAAGAAAAGGTGCGTTGTTCTTCCCTTCTCCTCTGTGTCCCACCGCTTCGACAGTCGCTTAACCAACCCATAAGGTAAGGAGAGCTTAGGCTACATACCTACATGTCATACATACATAGATACATACATACAATCACGCCTTTATCCCTGGAGTTTAGGCAGAGTTGAATTAACACCCACATTTTTACCAATCAATGTTTTAGGTCCCACGTAATATGGGGTGAGCCTATTGCCGTATTACGGGCACTATTGTTGACTTGAGCCATGTATGTGGGGTCTGGGCTGTATATTATTATGTAGATATATGGGATGTATACATACATACAGGGTGTCCCAAAATTCAAGGATAAGCCGGCAGCAGAAGGTGGCCCTACTTATGGCTGCTTTTGCTTCTTTCTGCTTTTTACTTAATATCTCTATTTTATTCTTCAAACTTAACGTATCCCTTATGATATTTTCAACTACCAGGCACACAATTTTGTAAATATTTTAACTCTCTGTAAGTATAAGCAAGATATAAAGCATGGATATCCATCACAACCCTTTAAAATTATAGAATATTTGTAGTTAGTTTACAAAAATAAGTCAAAGTATTTTTTTTTCGTAAAATTTACATATATTTACTCACTTTCGAGTTTCGAGTTTCGACCCACTTTATCTTATCTCGGTGAAAAAAAAAGTATCGACCAAGGGCCGCCCTCTGTTGCCGTCTTATCCTTGAATTTTGGGACATCCTGTAGGTATATCTATTTATGGGCTTAGGCTACAAAATTTGTATAAACCCAGGATTGCCGCTCAGATAATGGTGGGCAGACTGACGGTGGTATTATACGCAGTCTGCCATACATACATATACGCGGTATCGTGTATGTACTTGGTATCTACCAAGATCTTCAAATCAACTTCATCTGCGTGCTCGTAGGTACCTACAGCTACTGATTAACGGACAAGGTGCCTGATGGAGGCAATCTCGGCACTCAGTTGAAGACAACACATGTATTACCAGCGCCTGTACTTTGTCGAGTGGCAATACAGTAAAAAGGGACATTGCAGACTTGAGACAGCTTCACATCTTTACGATCAGTTATTCTCTAAGAAAGAATATTTTGAGCGAGTATAACCAGACATTTATCTTGTGATATATGTATTATTTTATTTATTTTTTTATATAGGACACGTCAATTTGACTTCACCTCGCCTGATGGTAAACTAAAGACAAAGTATCGGTAAAAAGGGTCACCATCATAGACACGTACCATGTTACAATGGTAGCACTCAGCTTGACGGCCTCATCAGATGCTTTTTCACGCCCCGTTAAAGGACCCGGGACTGTAGGAAGAGGGAAGCATTGTGAACTGGTAAGGACTTCCAAGACTTAATGGTGCGGCAGAAGAAGGAGTCACCGAACCTCTTGGTTCTTGATGGAACATTCTGCACCATATGCGGGTGGCATCTAAGTCCTGCACGTGTTGTCCTATATAGGAAAGGAGAGGGTGGGATTAATTGGAAGAGCTCATCAGAACATTCAACATGGTAGAGAGATTTAAATGAAACAGAGGCTATTATTATTACATTTATTAATCTGTACAAAATAGCTTAGGCAACGTTTGCTTACAACATATATTTGGTACATGCGTAACGTCGATGGCACTATTCTGCAGTCCGTCCAAAAAAAGAGAGGCGCATCTGCCAATTTGTTCAATTTTAAACTGAATAAAAATCTGGTGTCCATCTAGATTTAAAATAAAACTGAACAGCGCTAATAAATGGGTTCCTGATCACTTATAAAGATACATACTTGAAAATGATTTTAAAATTACTGTGGCGATACCACATGTACCCAGCGCCATCTAGTTACAGCAAGCCGAACTACTACGTCACTACGAATCCTGCATCGCGAAAGTGATCCAACGACAATCGTTGGTTGGCGGCCCGCCAGGCGTGATCACCTTGCCTCGTCGGAGGACGTCCCTTTGTGTTGTAACATCACACCTCGTTCCTCCACATCACCATGGCCATTCATCGCCAAGGCCATAAATCTTAACAATTACCTACTTAGTATTCAACGTGAGTGGAGATGCTCGTTGCCTAAAGTTAGGTCAACAATAGAATTGTTTACTGGTATTTTTTGGCAAGATGCGCCCCTTTCCGTCACGAACGAGCAGTATTGTAAGTGGTATTCAGTTACAAAAATTAATTTACAACACAATTAATATAGGTAAAAATCACAACATTGAGCTACTATACTATAATAACTAATAACTACCCATATCCTAATTCTAAGTTTTTTTTTTTGCTTCTACCCTCAGAACGACTAACAGTGATAAAATTTGCTCCTAGTTAAAGTTTGTCTTAAAAAATAGAAATTTCGCAAAATCGACCTCTAAAGTGCTAGTTCTATGTTAAATACTGACTAATAAGTGTGTACAAATAAACATTAAAGTAAAGAACCGCGTCAGTTGAGTGATAATTTGGTGACTAAAATTTCGTAACGATTGTCGTGCCAGTGTCGTGTTTAAAGCCAAAAATGAAGTGTTTCCAATGTGAAAACGATCACAATGATGATATTTCTGTGCAATGCGATGGTTGCAAGCGGAACATTTGCTCACCGTGTAGTGGTCTAACTTCCAGCGAGGCCCGTGTCATGGGATTGAAGGGCAAGCGAACCCTACTGTACTTGTGCCCCGCGTGCCGAGAAGCCCTGTTCCAGGTGCCAAAACTGATTAAGTCTTACGATGGACTGCGCCAGGAACTCGACGACATTAAAAAAACAATTTCGCAATCCTTGCCTGCATCGGCAGCTAATGACGCAACGATGGTACCGGTAGTAAATCAACCGTCTCCTCTTAATACGGGTGCTATTTTGGAAGAAATTGCGGAACGGGAACGTAGAACTCGCAATGTAATTATAGCTGGTGTGAAGGAGTGCGAATCGGATGCTGGCAGCGAAAGAAAGTCACACGATGAGATAAGTGTAAAGAAGTTGGTACAGGACATAACCAGTGAGAGCGACCTTGGCTCAGAGGTGGTGGCAGTGCAACGATTGGGACGTCGGGAGGCAGGTAAAACCAGACTATTAAAGGTAGTGCTAACATCTCGTCAAGTAGCCATCCGGATACTGAAAAATAAAAACAAGTCAAGCAATGAGGTAAGAATTTATGATGATAAAACACCCAAACAACGCGAGGAACTGAACTATCTTCGAGAAGTTCTTAAGTCTAGGGTTGAAAAGGGGGAACCTAACCTCACAATCAAATACGTGAAGGGTGTACCTAAAATTGTGGATCAAAAAAACTAATAGCATCAAACACTAGCCCATACACCGACCTTACAATCATGTATACCAACTTATGCTCACTACCTGCAAAATTTGACCTATTCTTACAATACATGAACACATCAAAACCAACAATCGCAATCATAACAGAAACATGGCTGAATAGCACTGACCGTAATAGTACCTTCAATATACCAGATTATACATTGATCAGACAAGACCGTAGACATAAGAAAAAAAAATCAGTAGGTAAAACTAGAGGTGGAGGTGTTGCCATGTACATAAAGGGTAGCCTTAATGGTACTAAAATTATAGCCCAACTTAACCATAGGTACATGTGTGATGATGTTGAGGCACTCTATATAGACATACAGTACTGTTCATACCATTTTCTTGTAGTGGGAGTATACCGTTCTGAGGATGCCGATGAGGGAGCCCAGAGACAGTATGACACTAAGCTATTCCAAAACCTTACAGTAGCTTCGGAAAACAACACAGTAATAGTAGCTGGTGATTTTAATTATCCGACTATCAGATGGCCAATTCACATAGACCAACACCTATCTGGCTCAGCAGACCAATTTAAGGACATGTATTTGAATTGCAACCTATACCAGTTAGTAAACAGTCCCACAAGATTTAGGCTGGGCAATACTCCGTCACTCTTGGATCTAGTGTTAGTAAACGATGAAACATTGATAAAAGATATAGTCTTTAAACCACCTATAGGCAAGAGCGACCATTGTGTTCTTGAACTTAGCATGCAGGTTCTTACACAAAAAACAAACAATCCTCCTAAACTCCGACGACTCTACCAGCATATCGACTACGATGATTTCCGAGTGGATCTACTAAATAATCTCGAAGCATTGACCCCTACTGAATGTGTCGAACAAATATGGTCAGAAACTGTAGTGGCTCTTAATAAAACAATCGACAAACATGCGCCACAAAAAGCTATAAATTACAAGGCCAAAAATAAACCCTGGATTGACAAGACTATACTGGATCTGATATCTAAGAAAAAACAACTGTGGGATCGATACCGTTCGTCGGGATCTGATGATGATTACAAGACATTCCGGGACACCAGTAACAGGTGTGTAGCACAAACAAGGAAACAGAGAAGCCTGTTTGAGGCCAACATACTAGAAGGAGGCGACAAGGCCTTCTACTCGCACATTCGACGCAGTACCAGCACCAGGGTCAGTATCCCACAAGCTATGCGAAATCGGAATGGAGACCTGGTAACAGATCCAAGTGGCATAGCAGAGGTGTTGGCGGAGGAATTTGGGAAGGCTTACACAGTGGAACCAATTCTAAACCAATTACCTAAAATAACTACAATCAAGCGTGTGGAACACAGTTTGAGCGACATCACTTTCTCACTTGATGATGTAGAGAAAGCAATAAAAGGTTTACATGCTCACTCCTCTCCGGGTCCAGACCAACTACCAGGCTGTGTTTTTAAAAACTGTATGCATATACTAGCTCCCATTCTTACACACTTAATGAATACATCCTTTGCAACCGGACGCTTGCCACGGGACTGGAAACATGCCATTGTCACCCCAGTATATAAGAAGGGAGACAAGCAACAACCTGGTAACTTTCGCCCCATCAGCCTCACCAGTGTGGTTGTGAAGCTGATGGAAACAATAATTTCACGCAGTTTGACCGGGTTTCTGGGACGAGTAGGCATTATCTCAACCAAACAGCATGGATTCGTTGGAAGGAGGTCAACAATCACCAATTTGCTGACATGTCTACAGGACTGGACCAAGGAACTGGACAGCCGCAACCCGCTCGATGTCATTTATCTGGACTTCGAGCGTGCATTTGACAAGGTTCCACACCGACGACTTCTCAACAAACTGGAACATCTTGGGATACGTGGATCATTGCTGAACTGGATAAAAGACTATTTGGAAGATAGAACATTCCAAGTTCGGGTGGGTGACTCGCTCTCCAAGCAAAGACCCGTTATGAGTGGCGTACCTCAAGGCTCAGTGCTTGCCCCCCACTTATTTGGAGTATACATCTCGGACTTAATTGAGCTGATCGAGTCCCAGTCCGCATTTTTTGCTGACGATGGAAAGTTCTTTGCCAACCCACTTATACAGAATGGACAGCTGCAGGACGACTTGGATCGAATCCAGAACTGGACCAAAGACTGGGTCATCAAATTAAACGCTTCAAAGTGTAATGTCCTGCATTTGGGGAGTAATAATCCAAGACTAACATACAATCTTGAAGGAAAGACTCTGGCTTCAGTCACTCTCCAAAAAGATCTAGGAGTGTGTATGACTCCTGATTTGAAGTGGGCAGAACATATCTCCGACATGGTGAAGAAGGCCAACTCATTTGTGTACGTTGTTCGAAAGTCCTTTCAAACCATATCAGTAGAAGTATTCAGGAAAATTTTCAAGACCTATATTAGACCACTCCTTGAATATGGCTTTCAGATCTGGAGCCCATATCTTCACAAAGATATCAATCTGCTGGAGAGTGTCCAGAGAAAGGCCACCAAAATACCGCAAGCCTTACGTCGCATGCCCTATGAGGAGAGACTTCGCGCGCTGAAACTGAGTACACTGGAACAAAGACGACTTCGAGGCGATCTGATAGAAGCGTATAAGATCCTAACAGCACACTACAATCTGCCAGATATTCAAAACATCCTCCTCAGAAGAGACAGTCAACGGCCTTCCCGTGGACACGACCTTCGTTTGAAGCGAGCTCCCACTGACACGCTGGTTGCCCACCACTTCTTCAGTAATAGAGTGGTCCATAATTGGAACTCTCTACCGGAGGAGGTTGTTACTGCCACCTCAGTAAACTCTTTTAAAAATCGGCTTGACAACTGGCTACGACTGGACAATATGGCGCTTAAAAAAGTGACGGACAGTTAAAAAAAAAATAGACTATTACCTACATTTAATCACTAGAAGTGAACACATCAGCTCATAGCTGCCTGTTCATAAATATATAAATAAATAAATAAATAATAACATAATTAAACCCAAAGAAATAATAATGAAAAAATCCGACGAATTGATAACCTTCCTTCTTTTGGAAATCGGTTAAAAATCGCTGATAAATAGAGGTGAATAGGGATCAAGGGGTGAATAGTAATGAAAATGGTCGACAAATTTTGCAGTTTATTTGTTTTCAGTGAAATTGTGAACTATTTCAATGTAAAGAATAAACAGAATCATCATAATATTCTAATTTCTAACGCTCGTTTCTGCTAAAACAAATCCTAGTACAATTATCTGTTCTGTGGTAAACTATTGTCATACATAAATGGAATAATTTTACAATGTCCGTAACATTGTAAAATTATTCCATTTAATTTCATACTTTAAAGTAAAGTCCAAAATGAATGGAAAAGTGGTATGAACTCCCCGCGATGGTTTTCCCAAGAAGGGCATTAGAAGGTTTCTTCAGGGTCGGCAGCGCGAGTGTTACGCCCCTGGTGTTGCATACGTCCATAGGCCACGGTAACCACTTTCCATCAGGTGGGCCGTGTGCTTGTCTGCCACCTAAGTGGTATAAAAAAAAAATAAACCCTTTTCATTTAATTTTGGACTTCAATTCTGTTTCTAATTCTTTTTGGTCTAATTTTTTTGCAGTTTCTGTGGTATGGCAGGGGTTTTGCTTTAACAGAATCGGGGGCCTGGAAATTGAAATTTTATAAAAGAAATTATTCATAAATTTCAAATTAGGATTTTATTTCTATTCACCCCTTGATCGCTATTCACCCCGTCTTACAGAAACTATTTTTTAAATAATTTTAAATAGAAAAACGATAGCAAAATTAACAAAATGTCGCTAGGCAGTGCCAAAAATTCACTTTGCTATTTTTTTGTATGTCACGTTAATGCGACTTTGCCTCGCCTGATAAGCCTTACCTCGCCCGTAAGCAAAAGGTAAAGTTTTAGGAGTGATGATCTCCATTACAGATTATTTTTATTTACTACAAAACTTCAACCTATTAAGAGGTTTCCCTTTTTTATTTAAATAAATGGTACCTACCTATTTTAATTTACCTAATAATAAAATGGTCAATAAATGTGACAAATTATATTACAATTAAATAGATATTTACATATCTTAAACATTACCATAATAATAAATAATCAAGTAATAAGAATAAAAGCTTAAAATGAAAAAAAAGTGAGGTCTTTTCTTATCAGTTTTCACAACTCTGCTAGGGTTTCCCCGCTTACGTATCCCTTTTTCGTCAGATATATTCTATTCTATCCTACTAATATTATGAATGTGAAAGTTTGTGCAGTGTGGACGTTTGGTACTCAATCTCGACCAAACGGCTGAAAGTATCTGGATGAAATTTGATACAGAGCTAGGTTCCCTGGAATCCTACCCAGGGTTATGGGAATGGGATCAGAATTTTACGTGGGTGGAGCCTGGGTCAACAGTTAGTATACATTAGTATATTATACTAACAATAGCCCGGGGTCCGTCTATAAGTACTACATAGCATGCGAGTAGCCAGGATGAGCGTTTTCGTGAAACCCCCCTGATATTCAAAAAAATATCTAGAAATCTTTTCTTATTTTTCATATGAAAAATAATGTCGTTTCTAGTACGTGTAATTCCTAAAACCCCAGAAACTTCAACCTGGCTACGCATGCTAAACAGTGCTGTCTAGACTCTAGACCCACAGTGAGTATAGCTTAACTTGTAATATGGGTTCCTGAAAGCAGATAAACATATTTAGATATGGGTACTTGTGAATTCACACATACTGTACATAAGAAATACCCATTCCAATAATAGATAGGCTATCCGTACCTACATATGCACTGAGCCGAAATCATGCGCGGGAGTGATACCTAGTAAATACCCTCTTACGAATGAAGGCTTTAAAAATTGATAAGTAGCTAGTGCGCCTTCTGGCGGAACTGAACTGAACCCAAGCACTTTTTGCGCTTCTACATACAGACATACACCTTGATTTCTCTTACTTATGAGCCAGGGAGAATAAACTAGTATTAAAAATACCATTTTTATTCATTTCCCTGGTCCCTGTGAACTTCAAAGTTACAGTGGCGCCCAACGTGGGACCAGCATTTGAAAAAAATACATTTTATTAAAACCTTATTTAAACTTATCTTAAATATATCCCTTTAAGGTAGGCAAACATACCGGCCTGCCTTTTCATTCTATCATCTTAAATTCTTAAATATATTGTAAATATTACTTCTAAATTAACACTTACTCACAATTCTTTGATAACAAATGGTAACTTTGATTCAAATAATAAGTACAGTTTACCTACTGAGTAACAATTGTACTACTTAAATAATATCCTATAGATCAAAATACAAATTCTACAGTATACATTTATAATTAAAACATAATGATTAAATTAATTAAAAGCAATATTATTAACTAATATTTACACCATAACCAAAGGGGAACAAGAAAGTATCACTATACTTTCTTGTTCCCTTACCTTGCACACTTGCAATTCTGTAAAATTCTGCTGCTATAAAAATTCTTTAAAATGATTATAAATAGACCAAATGTACTTTAGCACTGTCAAAACGATACGGTAAGGTAACTGCTAAGTGGCGTACTTAGCAGTTACCTTACCGTAAGTATTACCGTTAAGTATTGGTAAAAGGGGTAAATATGATTCAAGGGGAGAATATAAAGTGGGCGGCGGAGCGCGAGCGAAGGAGAATCGCAGCCCTTGCGGCCCGCGAGGAGCGAAGGAGAATCGCAGACCGCGCGGCCCGCGAGGAGCGAAGGAGAATCGCAGCCCTTGCGGCCCGCGAGGAGCGAAGGAGAATCGCAGACCGCGCGGCCCGCGAGGAGCGAAGGAGAATCGCAGCCCTTGCGGCCCGCGAGGAGCGAAGGAGAATCGCAGACCGCGCGGCCCGCGAGGAGCGAAGGAGAATCGCAGCCCGTGCGGCCCCCGAGGAGCGAAGGAGAATCGCAGACCGCGCGGCCCGCGAGGAGCGAAGGAGAATCGCAGCCCGTGCGGCCCGCGAGGAGCGAAGGAGAATCGCAGACCGCGCGGCCCGCGAGGAGCGAAGGAGAATCGCAGCCCTTGCGGCCCGCGAGGAGCGAAGGAGAATCGCAGACCGCGCGGCCCGCGAGGAGCGAAGGAGAATCGCAGCCCTTGCGGCCCGCGAGGAGCGAAGGAGAATCGCAGACCGCGCGGCCCGCGAGGAGCGAAGGAGAATCGCAGACCGCGCGGCCCGCGAGGAGCGAAGGAGAATCGCAGCCCTTGCGGCCCGCGAGGAGCGAAGGAGAATCGCAGACCGCGCGGCCCGCGAGGAGCGAAGGAGAATCGCAGCCCTTGCGGCCCGCGAGGAGCGAAGGAGAATCGCAGACCGCGCGGCCTGCGACGAGCGGCGGCAACTCGGGCGTCGGAGGTCGCAGAATGACCTCCGCCCCCCATGAGCGCGGGCCTGGGGGTGACGGGTGGGGTCGCCTGTCACCCTAGCAGAAGCAGGCCACGGCGGTGGCACGCATTGCGTGCCCCCCCATACCTGGGGGCGAGTTGGGGACTCCGTGGTCCCCACACCGGAAGAGGGCCATATCGAGAGATATGGCCCTGGGTCGGCCGGGGTGCGAGGGATATATGGCTATGACAATCTCACCTCCGGCAACTGACGGCCCACAGAAGGCGTGCGTTTTAGTCGGTTCGAGTCCGACATAACCTCCTCCTCCGACTCCGGCGGGGGAGGTATCCGTGGGGATTTTTCGCACGATAAAAAAAAAAAAAAAAAAAGGGGAGAATATAAATAAATTTTGGCTACCTGTAGCCACGATAACGAGGAGTCCAATGGAGATGTATATCAAACAACCATTGAATTTGCGACACAGTTACCGTTACCGACACCTCTTCTGACAGATTGTTACAATTCACATGTGTCACTCTGTTTATATACTCCACATATATTGGTCAAGTTGTCACTCCTGTTGGCACTCGCGGATTACTACTACTGTTTTTTTTAAATCACATAGGTGGTAGAGAAACACACGGCCCTCCTCATGGGAAGCAGTTACGGTGGCCTATGAACGTATGCAACACCAGGGGTGTCACACTCGCGATGCCGACCCTGTAAGTGCCTATCAATCCACAATATCATTAACTACACTAATTATAACACCCGAGTCTGCCTCACCAATAATCACTATAAGAAGATATCATCAGCGTGCTCCTGTTTGCCAGTCTGCAGGTAACGCCTGGAGTTTTTGTATGTGAAGATATAGGGTGCCTGCCTGGTGGGGCAGCGGAAGGAGCGCAGGAGGACCGGGGGGGCGTTGTCTGTCTTGTTGCCTACTGGCTCCAGGAGGTTGTTCCACAGGAGATTCGCCGCTGGAAGTGAAAGTTATACCGTCATTTTTTACAAGAATAGGGTTGCTATCCTAGAAGGAAGTACTCCTTCTTATATTAATGTGAAAGTTTGTGAACTGTGCTTTGAGCACGAAAAACTATCGTAATCGTAACGTAAACGTATCGAAAAAATGGAGCATTGCAATTGGCTGCCGCCTACTGTGAACCTTTTTTAATGTATTAGGATTCCAAAGGTTAGTTTTAAATTAAGCTACAACTCTATCTGACCACCAAGAAGATGATATTTTGTGGTTAGACCGATTATTTTAAATGTTTAGGAGGTTTTGAAATTACACATCTTTAGTGAGGGACTGTTAGGAAATCGAGTCTCTGCATTTTGCAGGCAACTAGACCCTTATAGTATGCATTCATGATTCCCCTGATAACTGGTCATGTAAATGATGATAATAGAGAAGAATTGTGATGGGGATGAAAAAAAGGTGATGGTGAATATAGATGATGGTGAATATAGGTAATGGTGAATATAGGAGATGGTGAATATAAGTGATGGTGAATATAAATAATGGTGAATATAGGTGATGGTGAATATAAAAAATGATGAATATAGGTGATGTTGAATATAGGTGATGGTGAATTTAGGTGTTGGTGAATATATGTGACGGTGAATATAGGTGATGGTGAACATAAGTGATGGTGATGTTACTTTCAAAGTCAAAAATCATTTATTCCGCATATTCGGCATGCAACAGACCTTAAAAAACGTCAAACAATGAAGAAGTGATAGTGTATGAACAAGAAATGTTAGTAAAAAACGCTATCCTCACCTAGGGCATGCCCTTTCTGTGAGAAATGGAAACAATCGTGCGTGATGTAGGACTGGTGTATCACTAGAGGGAGCGGCTGCGTCTGCGGGATGGGCGCGTTGAACAGCTGCATGAAGGGCTGCACCACCACCGTGAAATCTTCCTTCTTGTCGTAGCGCCCGCTCTGCACCTGGAAGGTGTGAGGAAACAGTGGATACTCTAGTGAATGAAAGATATTCTGGGACAAATTAATCCGATTAATGTTATAAAAACGAATTTGTGATGATGTTTGGATGTTTGTAACTCAATCACACTCAAACGAATGAACGGATTTGGCTGAAAGCTATAGAAATAGATTCTGCAACAGTCTGCAATATTCTGCAATAGTCTGCAATAGGTCTTTTATGAAATTCGTTCCCATTGATAGTGCCACGAGACCAAAAACGCAGGTATAGTCGTAGGCAATAGCCAGTTAGTTAAATGTAAAAAAAAAAGTTAATCATCCTAGTATGAAAATTGGGTCACCTAAACTCAAAAGAGGTATCGAGTTCTTACAGGAATATTTCACAACCCTATGATAGGAGGTATGATAGGTAGTAAGGAAGGAAAATACTCTTCAGAAGGAAAGACCTTTTCCTTTCCTTCCTTTTCTCTCAATTTAGCAATTAATAGCGATACCTACTCCCTACCTGAATAAGCAATTAAAGTTTTAATCAATCAAAATCTAGCGAAGTGTGTCACATTTGCCAGATGGTGGGCTCTCTGCCTGTCCCGTATAAAGAAAGGCATCAATCAAAATCCAGGTTACAACTCACCAACAAGAGCTCCGCCTTCTGGTACAGCCTGGCCATCCGCACCAGGTCCTGGAGTTCATCACCCCCGCGGTGGAAGCATGTGCAGAAGAACGAGTGCATGAGGCGACACATCATGGGCCGGAGCACGCGGATGGACACCGACACGTCTGGAATAGACCAATAGGCACTTGGATATAAGCACCTGACAGTAAGTGGTATATTGAATCCTACAAAGATCTTGTGAAAGGTAGATGCGTGTTTTTATCTTCATACAGTCCCAGGTCCTTTATGCGGGGCGTGAAAAAGCATCTGATGAGGCCTAAGTGCCACCATTGTAACATAGTACGTGTCTATAATGGACTCCCTCTTTTTCGCGACTTTACCTTCCGCTTGCTATCAGGCTAGGTAAAGTCAAATTGAGGTGTCCTATTTAAAAGACATGAATACATCGGAACAGGTATATGTCCAACAGTGGACTGTAATAGGGTAATATTAATTGTTTGAAGATCCTTGGAGCCCTAACGATCTAAGATTGCAAGCCGGTACACCTGCTAATTGAAGGATCAGGCTGAGGTGTAACCTCTGGTATAGTCTTTCCTCCCAAGCTCGAGAGTAACCTTGAAGAGAAAGCCTATACTATACCAAAGTCTCAACCTAACCTGTAATCATAATCTTAGCGTTGTTCCCCAGTTGCATTCCCTTGGAGTACTCACTATGACTGATGTCTAACCTCCAAGCACCGAGAGCCTTGCACCTGGACAATGCCTTCAAAAAAAATTTTATACGATATCCAGAATCAGCTCCAGATAAAGGAACTCTTCAACGATCAACAGCATAAACACTTTCAGACATGTTTTTCACCATTAATTTATTCAATTTCCACCCTAACAGAAGTGTTGAAAACCGTTACCGCATGAAGTTTTACGAGCATTTTATTACTATCACTAATTCATTAAATAAGTAGTACTAGTGATACGTATCTTGGCCCGGGCGGGCCATAATCGTGAACAACATAACCCACATTCTGCATCTAACAAACGAGTTCTACAGGTTGATATAAAATTGTTCGTGATGCAACTTTAGTTTCCACGGGGTTTATAGAGAATATTTCGACGGTAACAGAGTTGTCGCACCTGTTTTCTGCTTCCGGAACATGAGTTAACATGACATCACTATTTCATAATGTCGTGGAAAGGACAGATTTTTTGTTCCTGATGACATTTTTATTAAAATTGTCATTTGGAGCATGTTTGAGGAAATGTGTATGAATCCGTCTGTCTGTCTACAAAGATCTTTTTCTCAGGAATTTGTGGAGCAAACCCCAAATACTCAGTCTGCAATGCAGAAAAAATATGAAATTTGGCACCAAACTACACTACAATATTTAGTTAATTTTTACTGGAACCCACTGTGCGATATCTCTCATACGTTTTTGGATAATATCGGATGTATCCTCGCCCTCTGTTACGTTTTTCCTCTCCGGTCTGATCTTTACCGCCGATAACCGACTGATGATGAGGTAATTACGAGACAGCGTGGCGACACGTCTTCCTACCACAAGTAATTTGAAAGTTTTATGAACGGACGTGTCACATCACCGCCTTCTATTGCCTGCCGAGCGATGTGTGATACTTTCCGTAGGTGAAAAATCAGGATTGTGAATCAGATTCAAGGAACTTACCCAAAACCGGCACCAAATTAACTATAGTCCTAGGCAAGTGTTTCTGTAGGTAGTCGAGCGCCCTCGCCAGTTTCTTGGCGTGGGCTGTGGGTGACCACGACACAGGGTTGAGGCAGGAGGCGGAGCACAGGTCGTTAGCCCCGATGAACATGGTGACCATCTTCCAATCGTTCTTTATGTCGATCTCAGCGGATGAACGCATACGGCCGACTATTATCTAGAAAATAAAACGGTTTTGGAAGAAATAGTGCAGTTTTTTAATGTATATAGGTAGGAGTAGTTTTATCATTATGGGTTTTTTAATACTGTTGATTGATGGCACTTGGTGAAACTTGTTGTTAGACACATTACCTATGCGCTTATTAGTTCCAATACTGAGGCATTGCTGCTCCCTTTAATTATCAAAGGGCGCAGCAAGGAAAAAGTAAATCTGGGTAGGTATATAGGCCATCTGGTTTCTTTCAGGCGCATAGACTGACCCCCAGACGGCCAAGACCCGAAAGTATCATGAACCAGCAATAGGTATACCACCTATTAGCTATGAGAAGAAAATCGCTATGAAAAGATCATGTCAGGTGAGGTTCATAAATTGATCAGGGCGATGGGGTTTGCTAGCTCTGTGTTTCTTCGAAGAAATGGGCTCCCCATGTAATAGCATCGCCACCATTTCAAACAGAGTGATTTTAGTTCGATTAGAAAGATAAATGTAATTGAAGTTTAGGTGTTCAGTATGATCTGTCAAACAAAACAAATCCTTCCTTAATTTTCATGAGGTTATTAAATTTTCAATCGTTTGCTAAAAAATAATTGATACTCGTATTTTAGTTTTGTATGGACACGTTTTTATTAATATTTAATTTTACTGAATCAGGCCACTGGTTTTTTTAAATATAGGACACGCCAATTTTACTTCACTTCGCTTGATGGTAAGCTAAAGGCAGTCTCGGAAAAGAGGGTCACCATTATGGCACATTGACCCCTATATGAGTTCTGAGTATTCACACTCAGGCGAGTTTATGTACTCCATTGTACCGCACCATCATCAAGCGATTAAAACAACCACAAACCATAATGATTATTACACTACGAGAGAGGTTAATTAAAATTATCTTTATATAAAAGGTCAACAAAGCGGTTAAACCCCATAAGAATACAATTTAACCCATTGACACTAATGACCACACCACCACCACCATAAAGGTCACATCGTCCTAATTCTTTACAAAAAGTTTGAATGCCATCTGACGGTGTGAACGCTGCTTTATAGTTCTGCAGCTGTTAAATCGTAATGATTGATGCTGTCATGATTATAATGCGTTGTAAAGACTAACTCTGTATTGACGAACAAATAAAAACGTACTTTGCCTTTCTTTTTGTACTAAAGATTATATCTATGCATTAACTTAACAATTCGTTGGCCGGCGTATTGTCGAGTAGAATAATGATTGCATGGGATTGACACGTATTTTGACGTTTATGACAGTCGTCAACGTATGTCATTCCCATAATTGATCGTTCTAATTTACAAACGTATTGGCATTTGTTTAGTGGGGTTTGTAAGTTAGCACGAGTTAGCGTCTCACCTCTCTCTAGCACCAGCTAGGAACCATCCTTACATCAGTTTCTCGGAGACTGACCACTTGGTACATGATTGGATTGATCGAACCATACGGTCGAACCACGTGGCCAGAGGCGTCCACCGGGCACTTTGTCAATGAGCTGTATGTTTACTGTCGGATGGGTAATTTCACGATGCCTAATTTTTTGCTAATTTCGGTGGCATTTTTCAATCATAGGTTTTCCGATGAAAAAAATTAATGAAGTTCTTTTAGAATATCTAGAATACTGATGTGTTCTAAAAGAACTCCATAATTTTTTTTCATCGGAAAACCTATGATTGAAAAATGCCACCGAAATTTGCAAAAAATTAGGCATCGTGAAATTACCCGGATAAAAAACAGCCCTATCTTTTAGTCACTTTCTACACCCACGGGAATAGATCGGGTAACCCTATTGCACTCCATCGGGAACCGGGTAAAAAGGGAAGTACAGCTTATGAGTGTTGGTTGTTAGACAAGTCATACCTTCGCCTGCTTCAAGGCGTCCTCATCAGACGCGACGGGGAAGGCCACGTTGAACTTGGCGTTCTTCGTTAGCCACTCGCCCGTGCCCGTGGAGTAGCCTCGCAGGTTGGGGTTGAACTCCTTCAGAATATTGGGCAGGGTTAGAAATTCCCGCCACGTCGCATCGCCTCCTGGGAAGTGGAGAACACAGAATGGGTTAATATGGGTTTTAGAATGCGGATAAACTTACTTTCACTTTTTTATGTGTGTACATTGTATGCATAACGGCTCTGGCACAGGGTTTCACAGGGTTGGGAGGTTTGCAGTCACTCCCAGAAAAGTCAATATAGCAATCAAAAAGCAGACCATGGGCTCCAAAGTAAGACCTATGGACGGAAGTGGGAAATCGCTGTTGTATGCATAAAATAAAAAAAGCATACAGACGAATTGAGAATCTCCTCCTTTTTTTGAAGTCGGTTAAAAACAACGAGACCAACGGAAAATATTCATGCATTGAACGGTAATCGAACCCGTAACTTCCAATGTGACAGTTTGACAACCTCTGTCCTTAGCACAGAGTGTACAGTGTTCGGCTCTACCACCCGAACACAAAGATTGTCAATCTAACTAAACACACTTCTGCTTACCCCCTCGACACTATAAGAAATTCTAACTCAGTGTTGTCTAGGAAACTCACCTGCAAATAGTTAACGATAACCGTCGTAATCGTTTGGCTTGTGGTTGTGGTACTATTATCTGTTCTGTGGTTGTGGTATTGAATAGTTGACCTAACCGAGGAAGTAATTGTGGTAAGGACTAGCGCCGACCACAACTCGTTCAATGGTTAAAGCTAAGCTTATTATTGGTCAGCGTGGAGTCGACGTTACGGATGTCGGGTAAGAAATAAAGTATGGTTAATTTACTATTAGCGCAGTAGTGGAGAGTCTGACTGTTGTGTGTAACGTACCAGGTTATGGTGAATTTTTTATTAGAACTTGCACGAAATTTGACAAAATGCCTGTATTTTTTTTTATCCTACCTACTTAGTAGCAGCATTAGGTTCATGCAATCTTATTAAGAAAATAATCAACAATGCCCAAACGTCCACTACGGGTCTCCCAAAAGTCAGCGAGCAGAAATACCTATATATCGTCAAATAGTAAATTTATAAATGCGGCGAATCTTATGGGGTGTATAGACTGGTAGCCGATTCACAAAGGCATAGTAGCAAAAGTCTTCTTTATACTATGACAGGGGCTCACCACTTATTACAGACTGAAAATAAAGACATTACATAAAGGTATCAAACTATCAATCTTATTGTGCGATGGAGAAAACGCTCTCCGAAAATCGAATCACGTCAATCTTTCCCCACTACACTAACTATTGTGCAAGTCGGTATCTATAACCGCTCATCAACACACCTCCTTAGCAGAGAAAAATTAGGTAAGATATATTTATATTCTTACCAGCGCACCACGATACTCCACGATATTCCACGAAAGCTCCAAGCGCAAATTCCTCCAAGGCCCCACTGCCGGCTACCAGCGAGTCTCCCAAAGCAGCCACCACATCGATGTCCCCTGGCCTGAGGCGGTGGACGGAGGTCGGCCGCTGGGGACTCCGGCCCCAGGAGACCGCGTCTTCACAAGGAAATGGTACTGATGGTGATATTGCGCGTTGGCGACGGACGTGAGACTTCCGAGTTGGGTATGGTACACCACTGTAGCGCCACTGTGAAGGAAATATACATTGAAATTAATGATATGCATGCGACATGTTATGATGGCTATATTGCTACTGAGAATTTTTGTGAAAAAAATGGTCTAACCATATTTGGAACATTGAAATTGATGACGTAAGACCTCTACGATGGCTTATTCCATTTAACCCCAAAAATGTCCCTTCCGGACTGTTGATTCTGTGGTACTGTGGTACTGTGGTGGACTACCTCACTGAGGTAGTCCACTTTGCCAACGTCAGCTTATTCCGAGAATTTGAGGATATGATGAAAGGGTACTTATTCGTGAAATCTATCGTACGATCTGGAGTAATTACTGTCCATAAACCTATTGTATGTATGCCAAGGAGTCCATAATGTTCGTCTAAAGTGGTATACACATTTATGTAATGCTTGTTTACGACCATATTGTTTGGTTAAATGGAACCAAGTCGTTTTGGAGAATGTCAAACATAATATGTATCGGTATGTTATAATGACATTTCTGTATCGAAAAGGATAGTGGTGGAAGAGTAATGCTTTTCTCAACACAGATGAGTGAGAATCCAAGATCTTTAGGTTTACTTCAAGTCACCACAAGCATACTAATGTACACCTGCATGGCAGATGATGGGAGTCAGGTGGGACTCCGGGCTCTAAAGTAGATACAAGCCTTTGGTGCATCGAAGATTGGCAATCGTATAAAGAGAAGACAATCAAGTCCAGAAATTGAAAAAAGACTGTCTTCATACTTAGAGCTAGACGGATAAGATAAGATAAGATATTCTTTATTGCACACCATAAAAGTATTATAAGATAACGAATACCGGCGCATCTTAACTAAATTAAACATTGGTATGAATACATTTTACTAACTTCTGCTGTTCAGAATTGCTCTGATTAAATGAAATTAAAATACTGAAATAATTCATCATAAAACGATCAAACTTACTCATTTTTATTGAGATACCCAAAATTGTTTTTTTTTTTTAAATTGATATGCATTAATGTTTCCTAAGACTCGATGAGTATCTTAAAGGTATCTCCTCTATAAATAAGAAAGGAAGCCAGTGCAGAACCAAACCCTGAACAGATCATTACCAGCCATTAACATGAGTAAGGTGAGTCTACAAGGTCATTTCGTTCATTGCCGCGGCCTCAAGTGTACCGTGGTGTAAGTTTTCCTGCCTTAAGTGTAAGTTATCGTAACAGTTAGTGTACTCACATTGTATTGCACTTGCTATCACTGTTGTTGAATCTTAAGCAGTGAAGTTGCGTCACGTTATATCGAGGATCACTAAACATATCATTTTTGTTTGTTAACCGATGTGGAAATATTGGAGCTATGTTTGCTTCTCTGTTTGTGGTGTGGCGGTAGTGTAACAATTGTTACATAGGACGCGCGTTCGATGCCCGCTCAGTGTAAATATTTGTACGCATGAATGTGGCTATTTGCATTGGCCTGGGGGTTTCCGTGCCCGGTTGTCATACGAACATCTATGGCAATCGTTACGGGTAGTTGGAGTCCTAAAAAGTCCAACAATTAATGGTCTAACTGCAATACTTCGATATCGCCAATAATTGATTGTGGAGGTCAGATGACAGTCGCTACATCAAAGATATCGAAGATCAGTCAAATGTGCAGTTAGACTGGAAAAAGTGGACCTCAGACTCTAGAAGTAAAAGCTTCGGATGCGACTGAGATTAACGCTAAGATGAAGAAAAATATTTGCTCGTCTACCATTGTTGTTCCGTGGAAAATGTTAATGTTTAGGGGGTTATTTTGAAACTGGAAATGACTCTGGGACAGCCAGGCTGCGAGGGAAATGCCAATATATATCCATTTGACGACTTGAGAAGGCGTGTGCGTTTTTAGTTAAGTATGAGTCCGACATAGTCGTTCCCGCCGGCTTAAAAGCTTATTGGAATCGTATTAGGATAATATTGTTTCATTTACACGAAATCTATTACGAAACGATGCAACGAAAATAGCCTGCTGAGCTTTTGATTTCGTCACAGCAATAATTACACGTATGGGAATACTGATGGTTGTAAACAACTCTTACACACAATGGTTTCTGTTGCACGTTTTACTTTATGATGCTGTTGGTAAGGTTACGCGAATATTTCAACCTCTTACCCCGCGTTTACATACTGCCGCTCGCATTGCTCATCGTGTTGCCAGAAATATTCGCGCGATTAATGCCCTAGCATTCACGCACTCCCATCATCGCGTTGGTCCGCATTACAGTATTCGCCCTGCAACGGAGACGGACGTAAACGTATGGAGGACAACGCTGTAGCAGTGTACGCAATAAGCTTTTACAGCATAGCGAATTAATTAAATAGATTATTAATAAAAACTATCACTTTCAACTACTATATACACTTTCCGTAGATCGATATAAATATTTTTAAAAGTAAATATTCGAGGAGCAATAACGAAAGTCGTGTTTTATTTAGCTTAGCGCCATCTAGCGGTCTCGTATAGTTCATCGCGCTAGTATTTGCGCAACATACGCGGCAGTACTCGCGGCATGACGAATATACCATTCACACCACGTCTCTGCCCACTTCTCTCGCCACTTCCCTCGCTCTGCCGCGAGTATGTAAACGTAGCATTACGTCTGTTGCATCCACATTTTCATGTCTTACTAGCGACTTATCCTGACTTCGATAAGATGCAGTTTGATTTCCCTTTCTTTCAAGTCTGGTTGGGTAGATGGGGGAACACAGCAGACAGTGGAATTAAGCGCTGACACCCTATCGCGTGGAAGTGTTCCCTGTAACTGCCACGTGATGGGCACGACATATGGGTAGAAAAGGTAGAAAGAGTTATGGAAATAAAACCAGTTTTAACGGGTTCTCGAGGTGTCCACTATTTTTCAGCAGCCATAGTCGCGAGGTGACTAAAGATCGTAGTTGTCACATAGTTACTATGTCACAACCATGGCTACTGAAAAGTAGCCGAAACATCGGGTTATAAGTAAATAATAACAAATAAATCGCGATAGAATACGTTAAAAAGTGGTTCTATTTCAAAAATATTCGCGTAAACTTCAGAGAATATCGTACAGAAAGACTTATTTATACTTAAAATTCTCCTCCTTTTGATTTGGCTATAAACGGATTGTATAGGAACGACTGCCATTTGATATCTCAACCCTGAGAGGAAAGCCTGCCAGAGTCTCATTCATTAATCAGCATGTGTATCGGCTAGCAATTCTAGCAAAGGAGGTTGGCACGGCCCCAGGTCTTGGTTAACGATTACTTCATTATTATGTAAAAAAATCTGAATGTTATCAAACAGCAAAGTTTTTTTATATACTATTCAGGTGCAGATAAGCACATGGCTCAAAGTGGTTACCGTAGCCTATCTGAACGAGTGCAACACCAGGGGGATTCACACTCGTGCTGCCGACCCTGTAAGAACAGAGAGATTCTATGGTATCAGCGCGGAAGATAAGTAGGACAAGCCTTTTTTCTTCCTACTGACAGCACCAAACCTCTCCAGTGAGCTCACTGACTACCCTACTCACCTTTCAAAGTAGGATTAAGAGTCTGTCGTGTTTTAGTTTAGTCAATGACTCAATCTCTTATTAATGTTTGTCGACCTGAGGACCGCCACTCGTCACGAAGCACCTCTCGTGACTGAACCTAATGGCACGTGAACACACGAGGGGACACGATGGTCTTTAGTGGCACTTGAGCGTGGGACGCAACTTGACACCCTTGTGTCGTAATTTATTCACAACTCGTTGGGCCATAGCCTCTTAACTGATGCGTTAATGATATCTGGGGTCTAGGGTGAGATTTGCACATATTCGATCGCGTTATAGTAAACTGGAATATATTTGATATTGAACTATAATCAGCCTTTCGACAGAACTTTAAAATGACGCATTTACTCGATTCATCATCATAGCATGTTGTCCCAATTGCATCCGAGGATTCCGAGGCCTTCGCCCAAGTGATCGGGGACCATTTTACTCCTCCTAGCTATGACATCATTTACTTTTTTGTATATACCGCTTAGATAGTAGATAAGCACAAGGTCAACCTGATGAAAAGTGGTTAATGTAGCCTATAGACGTGTGTAACATCAGGGGAGTCACACTCATGTTGCCGACCCTGTAAGAACAGAGAGTCTCTGTGCCATCAGTGCAGAAATATCCGGACAAGCCTTTGGTTCTCTCACTGACAGCTCAAAAACTCTCCAGTGAACTCTGGCTACCCAACTCACACGGGGTTATTATGGCCGCGGTATTTTGTAGGGTGGAGATACTTCCCCAATCGGACTGAACGATTTGAATGGGAATACCGTTCGTCGTATACATCAGCCTTTGACACTCTTTCACCCGTATTCACAAACAACACTGTGAGGTCTCATAGTGTGCTCGAGCGCATAGGGCTGGTAAAATTTATTCACAAACATCACGGAGCAGTATCTAACGCAGTGCGTTCCCTCAACGAAGTATTACTTAAGTGTTATCAATGAATAAAAAGGCTTGCCAGAACGAACGCGCTGAGAATTTGTCGTTCTTTGCACAGTTTTGGTAGTACGCATAGCGAAGTATTGTTTGTGAATACGGGTGTTTGATTGATTGACGCTTCTAGGGACTAAAAAATTGTATGAATAATTAAAGTTTGTACTATCAAAACACCGGCTATCGCAATCTGGCGAGAGTGAAGTGTGTTTACACTGTTGACTACAATAGAACTGACACCAGTAAGTAGGACAGTGACCACGGTAGCCAGATTACGAGCTATCAACACGTGAGATGAAAGTCAATGCACGCACGTTTACATAAATGCTGAGCTTTTACTGGCTGGTGGGTGATGGCTCTTGAATTAAATATTTGCTAATACCATTTATGTCACGAGGAAATGTTCTAGATGTTTGAATGTGAAGTATTGTACTGGATCTCTTGAGATGATGAAATTGGGAAAATCATGCATATGAAAAATATTTTTAGACTATTATAGTTTCTTTCCAGTAATCAAATTTCGACCAAAAGTATTAAAGACTCTTTTAAACAACAATGAAAATTATCAATAGCTACTACGTAAATAAGTGTCGGTAGCTAAGTGGTTAAGGAGTTGGCCTTACGATCAAGAGGTCCCAGGTTCGATTCCTGGCCATTACACTACCGACGTGAACCCACTCCTAACACAAGCAATTTAGCTTAGCTGGAGGGGTTAGGCAGAATGTTAGTAATTTCGGTTGCTAATATTCTTTAAAAGAAAAGCTGAAGAAGACTCGGACATCGAGGATTCCATACAACTAACTTGTAATTCAAAATAATGGTTAATACCTACTGAGGTTACTGTACTGTGCTGTGCCGGTACCATACATAATAATAATCACGCCTTTATCCCCGGAGGATTAGGCAGAGGTGAATTAACACCAACACTTCACCAATCATTGTATTCGATCCCACGTGATAGGGGGTGAGCCTATTGCCGTTATCTGGGCAATATTGTTTACTCGAGACATGCATCTGAGGCTGAGTCTGGGCTGTATATATCTGTCTGATGTTAAGCCCTAATCAGCTCTATCCCTCAGTCGCCTTGTACAACACCGCATGGGAGTAGATGGGGTGACCCAAATTCTACTCTGCCGGGGTAGAATTGTTGCTATACGAGTATAAAACAAGAGATTTAATAGTTCCGGTGAAATAAAATAGGTACAATAAAATTGTCAATCCATCTCTTTATGTAGGTACTTAGGTGTCGAACTGTTCTCCATCCAACAATAAACATACAGCCCATAAAACATGGTTCGTAATAGTTGGCGAAATTTATGGCTGTTGTATGACCTCTTCAGTTTCCATTGGGCAAGTGTAAGTATAAATACATAAACCTTTATGAATGTATTGCTTGGGACATATATCTGGGACTTAAACTGTGCTCAAAAGGTGCTCTATATGCGCAATACACGTTTCTTGTGTGTATTTTGAGGATAGCACCGGGTGCTACTGCGGTGGACGGTTCAAATTCACCTCTCTTAGCGTTAATTCCCAGTCGCATCCGAAGCTTTCAGCTCGGAATCTGGGGTCCGCTTAACCAGTCTCAACTACGGATTTGGCTAGACCTCGATATTTTCCGTGAAGCGATTGTCATCTGACCTCCACAACCCAATGTTAACATTAGGCGATATCGAAGCTTTGCAGTTAGACCGTTGTTTTTGGATTTTTTAGGCCAACTACCTGTAACGACTGCCATAGATGTTCTTATGGCAACCGGGACGGCGACGGCTTAACGTGCTCTCCGAGGCACAACCAGACCAATGCAAATACTCATATTTCATTCACACAAATATTTGCACTGAGCGGGGATCGAACCCGCGCCTCCTGCGTAGCGGCCGGGGACGGTTCAAATTTACCAAGCATAGAATATTATTTAGGTGGATCTACGCTAAGTAGACGAGTAGTGTAAAAGTAGTACTAAAATTCGTGTAGTGTGGACCGACGTACGAACTTCGAACGAGGCAGCTGCGGCAGCGCGGTATAACCCGCGCCACATATCTTGGACTTAAATCGTAAGACATACGAGGCTCTGGCGCCCGCAGATTGCTTTGTAATAGTCTATGCTTGGTGAATTTGAGTTCGTCTACCGCAGTAGCATACCGTGCTTTCCTCAAAAGACACCTAAGAAATATGTACTTCGCGTATAGGGCACATTTTGAGCACATTTTAGGTCCAAGATACGTGGCGCGGGTTATACCCGAGGCAGCTATCTACTGCCTCATCATCACATTTCTTTGTCTAAAACTGCACTCTAAAACTGCAATTCCGATACGTAGGCACATGCTGTAAGAACATTTCGAACGATCGAACGAACTCGACAGCTCAATCCGCGGCGATATTTCCATTCTGCTTGCTGTAAATTTTGTGTCGTCAAGTTCTTGAGCATGAGGGTGATGTATGTTTACGTGTTCGACAACGTGACATCACCAAAACAGCATGCGATATTGAAATATCACTGGATTCAGCTTTCGAGTTCGTTCGATCGTTCGAAATGTTCTTACAGCATGTGCCTACAGTGCTAGCATAGGTTCGTGCTACGCTCGTGCTCGGCTCATCTAGCGTAGACAAGCCTTTACAAAACAATCCGCGGGTGCCAGAGCCTCGTTTGCACGCGATTTAGGTCCAAGAGTGTCTCGTGCAATATAAGATTAGATTTTAGCATAGTTTGTATTAAAGGAAAAAAAATGTCAATGACCTGCTAACCGGGGCTAGTTCACGAACTTGCCCCAGTACAGCAGCAATGCAATTAATTCTCCAATCTATATCCACGCCTGACTAGATTTAAAAACAATATTCATTCAAAAAATACTTCATCGCCTCGTTAAGTGCTATCTGATTCCAGTGCACATAACATAAAGTTAACTGTCAATTATGTGACATAACACAGTTGAATATGATCGAATAGTAGTTAGGATTCGTTAAGCGTCTAATCAATGAGAAAGTGCGTGCCAATGTGACGATTGAAATGCGTACGCGCAAGTAGTTAGCAGACCGATGACTGAGTGCCTAGGGCGAGTTCTATAAAAATGTGTAAATGACTTCAACTGTCAATAGTTATCGAGAAATGTAAAATAAAATTGCTGCTAGGTGGCGATGTTATCAGTTTAGTTTGAGTTGGTTTCATAGGGTGGAAAAATCTACTCTGAGTTAATAAGGGAGAAGCGGAATGGAACTGTCTACATCATTTTTTAGGGATGAACGATTGTAGAAGTACCTACTTCACACATTCTAAACTGTAAAACCAAAAAAAAGATCTGTCTTAAATTGTTCTAATTTTTATCGGAATATTTGATCTGATTCGTAGCTAGTAAGTACGTAGGTATTCGTCACCCACATCGACAATTCAAAGTGTGTGTTCTCACGCAACGGATGGAATGAATCTCAATACACGTATATTATTACACACATCTTATATAATTAAAGCAAATGAAGCGTGATAATGATTTAGACGTGATACTGACCTAGTTCCATACAAAAAAGAGTGTTCATAAATCGCTTACTACGGGTAATGAAGCTTGTTTGAAAAGAAAACGCAGTGTTTAACATTTTGTCTGAAATCTTGTATTGTATTGAGTCAGTAGGTCAATAGATACAGCGTACGGCATGTGGGATCGTTTGAACGTTGATAGGTACCTGTTTTGGTAGGGCTGTCCAAAGCTATCAATATGTTGTTTGTTTATTATTTTAGTATGATTTAAAACAGCATACTGACTTAAACTTTGATGGGTGTACCTACCCTAAATAAGGCATTTATAATGGACTAGCTTTTCCCGCGGCTTCACCCGCAAGGGGTTTTGTTCACGTTACCGCTACCCATGAGAACATAGTCCCGAGATAATAAGTTATTCTAGACTGTAATCTATGCCCAGCCAGATCCAATCAGCCGTTAGTGCGTGATTGAAAAAACAAACATCCAAACATACAAAATAAATAAAATAAAATAAAAAACACTTATTTCACGCATTGCCCATAAACTGTTTAGTAAAAAAGTGCTTATGAACTATTTTAGTAAAATTGTAATTATAAAAATTACAATTTTATTAACTTAAATCCCAGAAGGGTTAAGGGTAGAAATTCTCTTTCTGGGGTAGAAACCTTCTACCCCTATCGTATTTCACTTATGATCCCCAAATACAGAGGCCAGAGACATACCTCGAAAAATGAGTAGATTCTCAATTTTATTATATTTTTTGCGACAACCCTAGCGTCGCCAATGCGCGCAATGAAATGGGTACCTGAATAGATAATATTTCAATTACGTATGATGTTATATTACATAAGAGAGAATACTACAATGAAGTGGTTAATGTACTATTGACCTTCTTATTACACTTAAGAGGCTATTTTGCCAATATTTATTATGGACGTTGTACTCGTAGAGATAATAATCTCGTAAGAGAGAAAGTTATGATGGGCTTCTCCTTATTTACACGATGACATGGATTCAGATAGGTTGATATGAATCTAGATTGAGACCTGATGGTGTGGCGGTAGAGCGGCCGACTGCTATGACAGAGCTCGATTCTCGCTCATGGCAAATATTTTTAATTGTATATCTACTTTCATTGACCTCGGTGTAACCTTTTATTAACCTTTGGTTTTCGTTTATTCGCTTTTTAGAACCCATACTATTTAAAGTCATTATTGAATTAAGAAATAAAAAAAAACCGTCTGCCACTGAAAAGATTGAAATAAGTTTGATAGCAAATGGTATTTTTCTAATCTCTTTCTATTTTCCTTCCTTTTGATACCCTACTCGATGAGATTGAGTGACAAAAAAATATTGACAACATACGTTTTGAGGCTGCGAAATTAAAGGACTTGGGTAAGAACCCAAGTCCTTTAATTTCGCAGCCACTTTACCATTCAAACTGCAAATTTTTTTTCTGGACTTCAATATTTTCCTTGAAGCGATTGCCATCTGACCTCAACAACCCAATGGTGACATTAGGCGATATCAAAACATTGCAGATAAACCAGTTGTTCGATACCTTAGGGCTCCAACCACCCATAACGACTGCCATAGATGTTCATCATATGGCAATCGGAACCGTCTCGGCTTAACGTGCTTTCCGAGGCACGACCATACCAATGCGGCGGACCCCGCGCTCCAAGGTCATCTCGGCCACGGATGAAATCGGGAGAATGCGTCTATATGCAGATGATGATGATGATGATGATGACCAGACCAATGCAAATGACTGCCTCTGTGGCGTAGCGGTAGCGAACACGGCTGCTGCGCAGGAGGTGTGGGTTCGATCCCCGCTCAGTGCAAATATTTGTATGCATGAATATGAATATTTGCATTGGTCTGGGTGTTTTCTATGTATAACATGTATGTATTTACAAAAAAAAAGTATCTATGTATGTTTATCCGCATTCTAGAACCCATAACACAAGCTAGTTAAGCTATGCTTACTTTAGATAGCGTTGTGTAGATTGTCGTACAATATTTATTATTTAAATATCCATATTCATGCATACAAATATTTGCACTGAGCGTGGATCGAACCCTGCGTAGCGTCAGCGTTCACTACCACAGTACCGCTACACCACAGAAGCTGGCGGTAAACAATCTAAAACTGTTTGGCTCGATTAACTCTTCGCAATAACTAACCACGCGTGTGGAACCACGTGAAGATAACTATGATTAATGACACCAAGGTATCGCAAGTGATTATTTTTTCTTCCATATTTGTCGTGGAAGCGGCCGAGCATAGAACTGGCTGAGCCATAAATATATCAGGCGGTCATGCCTACACAATGTGAAATAGTTTCTTGATTGTTTTTGTCACGTCTTTATGAATTCACCTCGCTTGATGATAAGCCAAAGGTAAAATCTCAGAAATGAGGGTCACTATTCAAATCGGAATCTATTAATCACTAGGCACCAAAAACTACCAACTTCTTCGTTTCCCATATACATTCTGGTGGTAGTACAATTAATTAAACGTAATTATCAACAAACAATGCATCATTTGTCGGAAGTTTCAGCAGATATCGTTAGCCATGTTGCACCAGTCGCACAATCATTAAATTTTGTTACAAAGTTACCAGTTGCGTTATAATTATTCGCTACCTGCATGAAGTGGCTGTTGTGCAAGGTTTTCAGGTGTTCATGGGCTAATTAACAGCTTCAAAGGATCTTGAAGGCAGAAGGCAAAGCCCCAAAGAACACGATAAGTAAGGACCAACGGCTTGACGGTTGGAGTCTCGACTGGCTCGTGGATAAGTGACCTTGATTCTTAAGATATTGAAACCCCAGCATGCATTGGAAGAGCACGTTAAGCTGTCGAATTAACACTTGTCTAAGGGGGGAGTCGGGAGGCAATCAATCAATTTTATTAGCCTATTGCAGTCCACTGCTGGACATAGGCCACTCTCAATATGCGCCACGTTCCCAACGTTAAGTTGGGAGGCATCTATGGCAAATTCAAAGTCAAAAGTTGAAGATAGTCAGTACGGGTAGTTGGAACCTTAAAATTCCAACAACTAGTGTAACTATCCGCAGATAATGATCTTAGATATCGCCAGTGGATTGTGGAGGTCAGATGGCATTGGCTTCATAGAAAATTTCAAGGTTCAGTCAAGTTGGACTGAAAAGATGACCCTGACTGAGTTGGGAAAGTCTCGAAAGATGAGGCTTACCATGTTTGTATCTACCACAGAATTAATTAGGTACCTTCCTCTTATTATATTAGTTACTAGCTTTTGCCCGCGGCTCCGTCCGCGTGGATGTCGATTATCGCGACCAAACATAGCCTTGTCCTTTCTCAAGGTCTAATCTATCCCTATACCAACTTTCATCAAAATCGGTTCAGTGGTTTAGGCGTGAAAGCGTAACAGACAGACAGACAGAGTAACTTTCGCATTTATGATATTAGTATGCATATGGATTTGGTAGTTGGTTCCCAGTTAAGAAGAAAAGGGCCACCCCATCTCTTCCCGTGGGTGTCGTAGAAGGTGACTAAGGAATAGGGCTGTTCTCCATTCGACAGTAAATAAATACAGACCATGTCCATGACAAAATACCCAATTGACTGCAATAGGCTCGCTCCCTATTTAATTATAATATATAATAATAAATTCATTTATTTCAAGTAACAAAAACTCATTATTACATATTTTGAATCAAATTTACATTAATTTTCATTAAACTGCATTACAAAGATACAATGATTAAATTGAAATGAATTAAATTATATTGAATTGAATTACATTAAATTAAATTGAATTGAATTACATTAAATTAAATTACATTAAATTAAATTGAATTAAATTACATTAAATTGAGTAATCAGATATTATGTCAAATTATAATGAGATATTAGGATACAAAAACACATGTCAGGAAATCAAATAATAAATAATAAATTTAAATTGAAACAAATTGAGTAATTAAGTATGTCAAATTAGAATTAAAAAAAAAAAAAATAAGGTGTTAATACCTCTGCCTTCCTCTTAGGAAATTTACTGGCGTAAATCTATGTATGTACTCGTAAACTATAATTAGTCAACTTTACACAAGTATTTGTCCCACGCTTGCCACTAGTATAAGAAAGTATTGCCAATTTAGACAATGGACCAGTGTTGCCAAACTTCAGTTCCCACAATTGTCGATGGATAGGCGGTGAGAAAGTATTATTGGGATTAATTTTATAATCGCCTTTTAAAATTTCGTGATATATTGCGATAGTTGCATTCTAATTAATTTCAACATGCATTTGTGAGAAAGTTTTGTTTTAGGGTAGACTGGGTACGGTTGAAACAAACCAAATATCTCGTGACCAGTGCGTGATGGGGTGAGGGGTACAAGGGGAGAATGAAGCGGGCGACTAGTCGAAACACGAATTTTAGTTTTACGTCGGGCTTCGGGCGACGTGCTTGTCAATAGGAGGCCCCATTGTGTTTTTTGACGGAAAAGTAAGTATTTTTGTACCTACATTTTTGCGATTATTAGGATTTTGTTTAAAGTTACAGTATTGAAAGTTTTATTTCGTTTTAATTAAAGCTTGTAGAATATGGCAGTATGAGTAGTTTTTATTTTTTATTATTATTTTTACTGTGAACCGTTTTATATCAAGAGGCGTATTGGGGACAGTTGAAACATTATTTGTGGGTACGGTTGAAACAATTTATTTATTTAGTTTTCTTGTTTCTTAGATGCCAAGGGTACGCCAAAGAATCCAATATTCAAGCTAGCTTTCGCACAACTGGTATTGTTCCGTTTAATCAGCATTTGTTTACAGAACTCGGATTTTGCACCTGCGTTTGGCCTATCAGATAGGCCAAATTCAATCGAAGCAGCTAATGGTCCTATTCAGAACATCACAAATGGATACAAACAACGCACAGTATGTAAAATGCATGGGCACATGAAGAGTTCACAGAAGGTGGCCTTAGTTATGTTTGCCACAATTGTGACTCCGAATGAACTCGTAAGTCGTAACCATGCAAGTATGTATTTTTGTTTAAAATATTAATTGTTATGGAAATAATGTATTTAGTTTTATTAAATATTATTAGATGATTATTAAAACATGATAATTGATTATATTTTGTATTATTTGCATGTGTTTCAACTGACCCCAGGCACTGTTTCAACCGACCCTGGCATGGGGACGGTTGAAACAAAAGACAGATTTTTTTTTATATGATCTTACACAGAAAATATTACACACTGATCTCAAATAACATTGCCCATTAGTAGACAGATACAAGGTCTTTTATTTAATATATTTCCGTCATCGCTCACTTAACAAATCCCGATGCTATGCACGATAAACGCTAAAATGTTTCAACCGTACCCAGTCTACCTTACAGGGACTTGTGATTATTTGAAATATGTTGTGTAAAAACAGTTAAATGGATTAATTAGTGTTAGTTTGTTGCATTTACTTTTTTGCATTAAACAGCTGTTATATTTTATGCAATTTCGCAACGATAATGATCTCTTTCGAAATCCTGATTGCATATTCCAAAATATTATATCGTGTGATTCCCGCTCAAAGCAAATATTTGTATGCATGAATATGCCTATTTGCATTTGTATAGTTGTTTTCCGTACCTCGGAGAACACGTTAACGATACGAACAGCAGTCGTTACGGGTAGTTGGAGCCTTAAAAAGTCCGATGAGTATAACCACAGAACTTTGATATCACCAAATGGTTGTGGAGGTCAGATGGTAGTCGCTTCACGGAAAATAGCGAAGTTAGCCTGGAAAGCCGATCCCATCTGAGTTGGGATAGGCTCAGAGGATGATGATATTCCAATTACATATTATCATCAGTCATGCTTACAACTGCAGTTATCAAAATTTTGGCTAGCAATCTTCCAACCACTCTTAGAATGTTGATGCCGCGATGATTGTGACATTCCTGCTGCTGCTTTAAAGTCAAGTGGCCAGTAATGTCAAGTTAGGCCAAAAAGTCACCATAATTGCACAAGCTGTATTTTGATAAACATGTCACATCAATGCACTCGTACTACGTGTGCTACGTAATAAGCAACAGACGTCATTTGCAATTTTTGGATGTCCTAATAACCCTCCTGTACTCGAGATGGTCATTTAATTGAACCCCACCCAGTGTGCCATCATTGTGAACCTATAAGACAAACTAGTTGTGCCATCAATCGGCACTTGGTGGAACTTTTTGTTACACATATTGATAACAGACTTGCACTTATGCGTTTACATTACAGTAACTGTCAATGTAAACCTTTAAGAATGCCGCAAGACGAAACCGATTAGGTTCAATAATAAATATCGTGAAAAGTACAAAACTAGTGTGTTATCATGTGTGTAAGACAAGCAATTAAGAATACTACCGCACCTTAAAATCATGTAATTCTACCAACACACGTATTGTACCTACAGTCCCTGGTCCTTTAAGCGGGCCCTTATAACACCCTTCGTTTTTACTTCGGGGCTCAAAAATATTGGTGTCTATAGTCAGATCAGAAGACCTTTACGACATCTACCATTATTGCTGAAAGCTTCTCAAGGTCCTATTTTAAATAGCAATGAGCAGCAGTGTTGAAAGTGTCAATGTTTGTAAAACGATTAGCAAAAAGTATGTTTCTAAGAGCTTTCAATATTTACTGAAGACACTTAATTGAAGGCTGAAGTATGTACCACTGTGTGGCAACTGCTAAGGACATCTATTTTTGTACCCAGAGTCGGACTGGACTCTGTCTTTTAGTTACGACGAACAATATCTATGAACCAAATGTTAGTACGATACGGTGACCATTAGAGGTGCATCAGAATATCGACGTACGTTAGTGCGACGACGGCGATGGGTCGACCAACGAGTGGTCCCTACCATAATTCGGCGAGGCGAGGTCCTTAACTCTATTTACTCTGGCTGACGACCTATAATGTAATATATGTCATGCATATTGAGAGAGGAATTAAAAAGCAAACCTTGAAACAGGAGGAGGGTCTCTCACTTAGGTCAAACCAGCTTCAATAAAAAAAAATACGTATGTTTTATGTAGGTATGTTGTACATGATATTTTCTAAAGTTTACGCGAATGTATGTTGTAGCTAGTGTTGTATCGGGAATGATCTTCGAAATCTCAGTGGTAAGCTAGATGCAATGGGCATAAAACTCATTGCGGACGCAGTTAATTTAATGAACTTTCTTTGAGAATGTACAGGAAAGAGGCGTCGCAAAATATATAGAAAGTGCGTACATAAGACTGTGTCTACTCCTGCGTAGGTTAAGTTTGTCCAAGGCTTACGTCTGTTGTGTCCTGCGTGCCGCTCAGTTGTAAGTTATTCAAAGACTGCCTCATGTCTCACCGCGTGAAACAATTACATAATTTAAAAATTACTATATTTGGAAATTTCCCCACAAAGCAGTCAGTAAAATAAAGAAATTGTAACAAAACAACGTCTACCTTCTTGCATATAACCTACATTTAGGATGCATAGCAGAGCGATGATTGTATATGAATATTGAATACGTGTAAGTCCTAGACACAATATGAAATACAAAAGTTGACACAAATACAATGTGTAAAACTAGGACACGTTTTCAGAGCTGAGTAATCGCAAACCGCAGTGGGTAGGATCGTTTCGCAATAACTAAGCTGAGGCAATAAACTTCCTAAAGCTCTTGGGGCAAATAGATAACATCCTTTAGGTACCTACTGCATTCTTGTATTGAAACATTAAGCATTACCTGCTTGTTCTCAATTACATCACAATCTAGTTACACCATGTCGAAGGGCTAAGTTGCTCCAGCAATTTGTTTTGTCATGTAAATAATATTTTTTCATTTATTCATAATTTGCGAAATATGGGTATAAATACATTGGTGTTTATGATTGTGGAAGTATCACCATATTCAACCATACGGCATGCAAATGTCATATTCGTTAACAATACAATAATGTCATGCATAATATTTAAATCATAGGTACAGAATCACATAATACAAACTTCAATGATAAAGGTAATACATGTAATAATAAATAAGGGCATGTCAAACAATAAATTGAATTACAATTTTTCATTAAAATTAGGTATAATCTGTAAGTTTTAAATTCAGGTCAGACGGCCATGGTTAATACCATATAGGCACTAACACGACACCAGAATTATCTGAAATTCAAAATAAATATGAACGACGGTAAATATCCAGTTTCAAGTGTGTCAAGTGTCAATATTGTTCTCGTACTCAAAAATATTGCGTTTTTATACTTTTCCTGACTGAACTGACGTACTGACTCATCAACACAGTGCCTAAATCGATGGAGCAACAAACTCTACATTTTAGCAGGTTTATATTATAAGGGATGATATAAGGGATAAAATAAAGGATGAAGCCTTGTATAAAAGACAGTTAATTCCAAATTCCTACCTGCTTTTGGTTCCAAATAGGTAAATAGGTCCAAGCACACTTTTCAAAATTATATGCCAGAAAATGTTAGAAAGTATTAGGTAGGTAGGCACTTTCTAGAAATAGAACATCCATTCAATCAGGTATTTAATAAGGTTGTAGCTTCACATTATTTCTTGTTTGTAAATATTTTACAGCTCACATGTGTGTCCCTCTTCTGCCATTTATAGATATTTGTAGTGAACGAAGGTGAAGTGAGGGAAGTAGGCTTTACTTGTGAGTGAGGTTGTAAAACATACTGGGGTATTATTCTAAGTGACATCGTGTTTCAAACGTGAGAAGTGAGATGATGGTGGATTGTAATTGGTTAACGTAAAAGAGACGGATTGGATGGCGTAAAACTGGACCAACTTAAATGTGTTGGCTTTTATGAACGCGTGTGGTTACGATACGGTTTGTCACCCAGAATAAGGAGCTTTTATCGTATTACATACTCGTAGTTCTAGCACAGTCTAACTAATGTGACTTATATGACTCGTTCGGTTCTAGCATTAAATTAATTTCTTAGTTACATTACCTATGAATTGGTTTATCATGGTTTCCCTCGCCAGAAAATACCTCTATGGGAATTATTTTGTTTGAAAACGATGTTTAATCGCAGGCGTAACATGCTTAAAACTTAACTTAAGGCCAGGGTTCAGTAGTTTTTATCATTTTCAACCGTCTGGATATCAATAAATAAAAAAATAACTAGAGATTGGTGAAGTTATAACAAAGTTATAATTTATCACGTAGATAGGTATTTTTTTTTTTTTCAAAAAAAACCGCAAAGATCCTCAAAATTGCTGTATTCGAGCTCTCGTTTCGTCAGTCAAAATGTTCGAGGTAGGACGTCTTACTATAATACCCCCGTAATGGTGTCTAAGAAGTGTACACGGTGCGGTTGGTCAATCGGAATAAGAAGACTCATGTTTCGTTGTAGAAACAACGAAACATGAGTCATTAGATTTAACGTTACTATACATTAATTATTCATTTGATTTCATCGCAGCTGTCAGCCATCAAATTTACTTTAATATTTTGTTAGGACATATCGTGGAGAAATATGCACTTAATTTTTTAAATGGAAAGTGCTGCACGTTTTTGACTTACAACATTATTGTTCATGTTGAAATTACAACAAACATCGGACTTAAAATGTAGAAATAAGTATAAAATTATTTATTAAATTATTTCAATATATTGCAGACTGCTGGACATAGACCTCTCCCAATATTGGGAAGCTTTGGCCTACTGTTTCCACGCTGGCCAGACGGGTTGGTACAAGGTTTTATTTCGAGTTTTCTTTTTCTCGCAGTGATATCGTCTGCGTATTTTTCCGTTAGTCGCCTCTTACGACACCCTTCGGATGAGATGGGGTGGTGATATGAAAAGTAGTTACCGTGGCCTATGGACGTATGCAACACAAGGGTAGTGGCGTCTCACTCGCACTGCGGGCCCAGGAAAAACCTTCTAATGCCCTTCTTGAAGAACCACATACTGTAGTCGCTTGGGAAATCCACGACAGGGAGTTCATTCCGCACTCTAAGCGTGCGGGGGATGAAGTTCCTTTCATACCTGACTGTGCGTACTGTTTCCAGTCACAACGTGTGAGGGTAGCTCATTGTTGGGGGTGACAGGTGGAGCCACCTGTCACCCTAGCAGAAGCAGGTTGCGTGCCTCCCCATACCCGGGGGCAAGTTGGGGACTCCGTTATCCCCACACCGGCAGAGGGCCAGATTGAAAGGTATGGCCTGGGTCGGCCGGGGTACGAGGGATATGGCTACGACAATCTCACCTCCGGCAACTGACGGCCCACAGACGGCGTGCGTTTTAGTCGGTTCGAGTCCGACATAACCTCCTCCTCCGGCTCCGGCGGGGGAGGTATCCGTGGGGATTTTTCGCACGATAAAAAAAAAGGGTAGCTCATTGTTCTGTATTTTGTATTTTGTTCTGTATAACTGGGACCTATGTGCTCTCTGAATCACGGAAAAGCACATCAAGATATGTGTTAAGACTGGTCACCCATCCTTAAGACTAACCTGGCAAGTATTTCTTCGCCCTAAGACGGATGTATAGAGGAATTTGTATCGGCATCGTGCAGGCCTCGGTGGCTTAGTGGTCAGAGCATACCCCTGTAAGGGAAATATCGCGGGTTCGAGTCCCGCCCGAGGTCGATTCTATTTTTTCTTTCTTATTGATTTGAATAGTTCTGTTAACATAATAAATGCTCTAAATTTTCATTCAAGTATTTCTTAACTTTCCAATGCGCTAACTGCCACTTAATTGTGTATATTATGTATTCATATTTTATATTATTTCAAATCATTCAAGAAAACGACACAGCATACAAGAAATTCTCAATATTTTAACACCTGACCTGGCTTCATTTAATTAGAAAATTGCATCGAGAAATAAATTACCATAATAAATAACTGGAATACCACAAACTTATAAGTTATATCATCGACCTTAATTACCAAATAGTATAAGTAGGCACACTAAGGCTGCCGTCCCACCGACTAACAATAGCGATTTTTAAACCAGTATTGAGATGAGACGTAACCTATACCATTGAAAAAATATGAGATCCAGATGTAAGAAGATGTTCATCAAATTGCTTTCTTGTTAAATTAAGGAATAGAACCAACTTTGTGAACACGATGAATATATAGGGCCTGCTTACCGATTTGCTTGTCTGCAGAACCTAATCTCTTACAGATTTATTGTTAATACTTAGTTTGAATAATATTATGTAATTTGTATACGGTTCACTCGGTTACACGTAATATCCCAATATACCCCTCCCTCCCCCCTGGTGATGTTTTTTGATGTTTTCCGACCCCTCCCCCCCTCCCCCCGTTTGAGCCTCACGTGATTAATGGACAGCCCCATGTTTTAGTAAACAGTTAGCCACATTCTGAGACACATATCACCATGAATTTATATTGTTACAAGCCATTAAGCTCTACATCCTCTTATCTCTAGAAAGCACTGTGTCTTCATCCTATTTATAAGAGCATAATAACGAATAATATATTATAGCTAATAATATAATCGCTTCGTTAGCAGCGGTGAGACCAAGACCTTTTATAAAGTGTAGAGATTAGGTCTCGCTAGACGTAGAGTCGCCGAACTCCATGCCTGAGCGAATCTAATATTACGAAATGAACTTATATGCACTCGACCTTGGAGAGCGATAGGAGAAAGGAAGGCACATTAGTGCTGAACAATTTCTACACTTTTGTTTTTATGCATAATTATGTCATATATTTCGGGATTTTTTTTTGTTATTATTGCATTGGCAAATGAAGGTTAGCGGTGCAATTATTTAATCATTACTTAAAATTAAACTTCGCTGCCCGATTTTACCCACGTTAGTCCAGATCCCGTGAGAATATCGGGATTAAAAGTATATACTACTTTTAATCCCGATATTCTAATCCCATTACTTAGGGCAAACGTAGCATTCTTATGGTGGTTTTTTTCAAATCGGTTCATTCGTTTTTGAGTTGATTGATTAGGTACAAACAAATAAAATCTTTTCTTTTATTAATAAGATTTTACTTTGTATAATTGTTTTTTTTTTTTGGACGTTTTCAACTTGTTCTAAGGTAATAGCAGATGAATGTTATAGGCCAGTACGCCAGTAGTCATATTATGGTATTGACCATGAAATGAACTTATATGCACTCGACCTTGGAGAGCGATAGGAGAAAGGAAGGCACTTTAGTGTTGAACAATTTCTACACTTTTGTTTTTATGCATAATTATGTCATATATTTCGTGAATTTTTTTGTTAATATTGCATTGGCAAATGAAGGTTATCGGTGCAATTATTTAATTATTACTTAACTAGGTAGTATCGCTTCACGATTCCTTCACTTTTTATTTCGATATTCTCACGGGACTTACGCTGTAGGATACTACAGCGTAACTCCCGTGAGAATATCGAAATAAAAAGTAATCTACCTATATTACTCAGGGATAATGTAGTATTCTAATGGTGAAAGAATTTTTGAAGTAAGTAGTTGCAGCAGTTTTAAACCTATTCAATACAAACAAAATAAATCTGTTCTCTTTGTTAACGCGATTTTTTTTTATATTTTTTATTTTCCAATTTGTTTTATATGGCAGTAGTAGGTAGGTGTATATAAGTAATGTAGGCTCGTACCTATATGGTATTGACCATGAAATGAACTTAATGCACTCGACCTTGGAGAGCGATAGGAAAAAGGAAGGCACTTTAGTGTTGAACAATTTCTACACTTTTGTTTTTATGCATAATTATGTCATAATAATTATATTGCGTGAATTTTTGTTAATATTGCATTGGTAAATGAAGGCTGTCGGTGCAAATAAGAGTTATTCGCTTCTCGATTTCTACCACGTACGTAAGTCCTGATATCAAGAGTATATCGGAATAAAACGCCTATGTTACTCAGGGATAACGTAGCATACTGATTTTATTGAGTTTATTCATCACAAAGATATAAAACTTGAATGAAATTTTGAAGCATTTATTAAGCTTACTATTCATATCGATTATGAAAGAGAAAAGAGATTCGACCTCGGGCGAGACTCGAACTCGCGATCTTTCCCTTACAGGGGGAATACTCTGAAATACATCTTGCCTATATATTAATAAGATTTTGCTTTTTTTTTCTTATCATTGGTAGAACATAGTATATTATATACTTCAGGCTAAAATATATTATATGATATTGACCATGAAATGAACTCACATGCACTTGACCTTGGAGAGCGATAGGAGAAAGGAAGGCACATTAGTGTTGAACAATTTCTACACTTTTGTTTTTATGCATAATTATGTCATATATTTCGTTATTTTTTATTAATACGTATTAGATTGATAAATGAAGGTTGTCGGTGCAATAACGAGTTATTACTTAACTAGCATCGCTTCGCGGTTTCTACCGCGTAAGTTTTGATCCCGTGAGAATATTTATATAAAATGTAGTCTATGTTAATTCATTATAACGCAGCATTCTAATGGTAAAAGAATTTTTAAAGACGGGCCTGTAGTTTTTTAGTTTATTCATTAATAACAAATCTTTTCTCTTTATTAGGAAAAATATTATTTTTTCTTAGATGTTTCGTCTAGTCTTAACTTAGAACATAGTATATTAAGTATATGCTATAGAACAGCATTCATATGGTATTGACTATGAATCGAACACATATGCACCCGATCACCCGACCTTGGAGAGCGACAGGAGAAAGGTACGCACATTTAGTGTTGAACAATTTCTTCACATTTGTTACTAATTATTATGTTACACATATATTTCGCTATTTTTTTTATTTAATATTACTTACATTGGTACATATAACTTAATACCTATATAAATGTAATATTTAGTCACTCGCCTATAATATTTTAAAATAATTACTAATTATTATTATTTATTTTTTGTTTTATTGTTAATTTTGTATATAATTAAATTGTATTATAATAAAAGTGCAATTAGATACGCAAAAAAAATTACTTAATGACTTGAAATGAAATTGAATCGAAGCACTATTACACACTACAGTGAAATGGTTGAAATGATGTAAAAGATAAGCTAAAAGATAAAATATACCCTACTACTTAGCTTTTGCTCACGGCTCCGCCCGCGTGGATGTCGGTTATCGCGACCAAACATAGCCTATGTCCTTTCTCAAGGTCTAATCTACCTCTATAGGTACCAAATTTCATCAAAATCGGTTCAGCGGTTTAGTCGTAAAAGTGAGACAGACAGACAGACAGACAGACAGACAGAGTTACTTTGGCATTTATAATATTAAGTAGGGATATCCAAAGAATGAAGAGAACAGGTAAAGAGAACTTTTATATGGTGGACAAGTTGAACTTGTCCTACACTATATACCTAAAACGGCAAATAACTTATCAGTGGAGTAAAATAGGGCTACCCCATCTCTTTCCGTGTGTTTCGGTGGGTCCCGGTGGCGCAGTGGTCAGTGCATTCCCCCTGTAGGAGACTCACAGGTTCGAGTCCCACCTGGGCGATTCACTTTTTCCATTCTTAATCGATGTGACGATTGGGAGACCTCCATATCGGCCATGGGAAGCCGTGTCCCGGAGATAATAAGGTACTATACTTGTTTTTTTATATATAGGACACGTCAATTTGACTTCACCTCGCCTGATGGTAAGCCGAAGGCAAAGTCTCTGGAAAGAGGGTCACCTTTATAGACACGTACCTACCATGTTACAATGGTAGCACTCAGCTTGACGGTCTTATCAGATGCTTTTTCACACCCGGCCTAAAGGACCCGGGACTGTGGGAATATTCAACCGAGGCCTACTATTATTTGACCACACCCTAACAGCGCATAAAAATGTATTTAACATGTTTTACAACCAGAACTAATAAACATTAACTCAGTTTATGTACTGACAGCATGGCCGACTTACATCTAATTAAGTCAATTAAGTGTTCGTTTCAAGTCGTTTCAAGATGTTTATTGTCACTATTATTGAGCCTTGCCCAGCGGGAGAAGGGGGCACCTATGTTGATTTCCGCACGAAAAAATATGCGTTATGCGATCATCATCACCCTCACAGCAGAGGATCAACTGGACTAACATGACTAGCGGACTACTGAGACTAGAGGAATTTTCCAGTTGCATCCAATGAAGCCCGGCATCCGTTTCTTATTTTCAATTGATATGTCGGCCTTTCCGGGTGCGAATGCCGTCAGACCTTTCAACCCAGAGGATTGAAAGCAGGCCCGGCCCGGCTTGTAGGATAGATTTATCGAAAAAAAAAAAAAAAGTAGCTTAAGTCGTAGCTTAAACTACTAAACATTAGCTATCTGCTAATATAAGTCCCGTCAAAATCTGTTCAGCATTTCCAGAGATTAACTAAATAAAAAAGACTGAAAGATAGACAAAATTTTAAGAATGATGTTTTTTTATAAGTATTTTATTTAGATAGACAGACTAGGTGGTAGACAAGCAAACGGCCCACCTGATGTAAAGTGATTACCGTGGCCTATGAACGTATGCTATGCAACACTAGGAGCGTTACACTTCTTGAAGAAAACCATATTATTGTAGTCGCTTGAGAAAACCGCAGCAGCACAGAATAACAGCAGGGAGTTCATATCACAGCTTGAGCGTGCGCGGAATTATGATGATATTGATGATACAAATGCATTCATTATGTCTTATAGCATAATAATGTACTTAAGTAATAAATTTTTATTTAAGTAATTCGTAAGGAAAGTCGTTATTTTATTAATTCCAATAGAATCTTCAATTGTATTTATTCGAAAATAATAAATAAGCGCTTAACCTATTCAGAAGTGGTCGTAATGGCTACGGATACTTACTTATGTAGCTAAGTAGGTACATAATTTATTGCTTGTCGTATGGGTAATAAACTATGTAGACTGCGTAAATCATGTCATAAATATAGGTTTATTACATAACTAGACACGCCTCGCGACCTCATACGCGTTGGTATATGAATATTTTGTTTACATTTGTTTTTTGTTGTTTTTAATTGTTATTTGTGCGGTAGTTTTTGAACTAAAAGAGTAGCTTAATTTACATCTTGTTCCAGTAGCCACGTGCTATCCTCAAAAGACACCCAAGAAATGTGTACTACGTGTAGAGGGCACATTTTGAGCACATTTTAGGTCCAAGATACGTGTCAGGAGTTATATGAAATAAAGAAAGGCAACGTCTCTAAGCACATATCCTATACTTACATACTGTCAAGTTATTACAGTTCCCGAGTTAAGCAACACATACAAACATGTTTTATGTATGAGTTTTCTCGTAAAAGTCTTCCTATTCTCGTAGAAGTCATCCTACATGTTACTGTCATAAGATTGTTCTTCGACTGACAATGTCTTTAGATTTATGCGCGATTGTAATGTTTTGGTGACATTAAAAGATAAAACATTAGAAATACATGCAGACGTGTCTTCGACATAAATCATAGTTATGCTAATAATGTTATGTAATGTCGCATCTATGGATTTTTACAATGACGTTTACCGTAGAAGTGAAACGCCATTACTATTCTACACTAGAAATGAATATACATCCGTATAAACCGCGCCACGTATCTTGGACCCAAAATGTGCTCAAAATGTGCCCTATACGCGCAGTACACATTTCTTGGGTGTCTTTTGAGGATAGCACGGCGTGCTACTGCGGTGGACGAACTCAAATTCACCAAGCATAGACTATTACAAAGCAATCCGCGGGCGCCAGAGCCGCGGATGTCTTACGATTTAGGTCCAAGATACGTGGCGCGGGCAATACCTACTTCGTAATGGGACTATGAAAAATGCACTTTATCCTACTAATATTATAAGCGTGAAAGTTTGTGAGTAGGTATTTAAGGATGTAAGGTATGTGAGGATGTTTGTTACTCTTTCACGTAAAAACTACTGAATGGATTTTAATGAAACTTTACAATAATAAACCTTATACACCAGAATCGCACATAGGCATGGCTCTTTACAAATTATATAATAATACCTACCTACCTATAGATAGATAAGATGCACGCACTTTATACCTCATAGAGAAATAATAAATACATAAATTAAGTAGGTACATTAATTATAATTACTAATGTGATTATTTAACTTCTGTATACATATCTACTATATTCGTGTCATGTCATTTCTTTCGGACAAGGTTATACGCAGGTACAGTCAACAACAAAAGTTGATTATCAACCTTTAATTTATTGATCAGCTGTAAGAAATCTTCGAATTTCGGAAGCTGTTAGCTCCGCCCGGGTTTCATTTTGATTCCATTCATCGCTGATAGTAGCGTGATAGCCTATGTTGGTATCAAGTAATGTGGCTGTCTAATGGCGAAAGAATTTTTCAAATCGATCCAGTACTTTTGAGTTTATTCGTTACCTACAAAAATGCAAATCTTTCCTAATGTACTTATAATATTGTAGTATTGATAAATACAATACAATATTATATATATTACCTTTATCTTCTGGAGGTCATAAAACTACTTATACAAAAACTTATTATATACTTACATGTTAAAATTTTTGATAATATCTCAGTGTTAATCGACTTTTGACGTTGACTGTACATAGGCAAGATAAATGTGGAGTAACAGTTTGAGATTTATATATTCATATTAATTAAAATTATTATAATGATCTTTTATGTGAATTACATAAAAAATAGGTACATTAATACTTATTGCTGCTATCGTGAATATTTGAGAAATATTTTTGTTCACTACTAACTTTTGAACTTCGGCGTTTCCAACTTCCTGACCTAAAATTAGTTTTAAGGGATTACATTAACAGTTAAGGAATAGGCAGCCCAATAGAATTTCTGCTGAATAGAATTTCAGTGAAAATACGTAGTTTGACTTCACCCTGCCCCCCTAGACAAGTGGCAATTAATTGGCCGGATATTGTAGAATATAATGACAAATGTATGGGAATTGACGTGTATGACGTACGTACGTTGATGACTGTCATATACGTCAAATGCCATACATTTGTCTCTATTCTACAATACGCTGGCTAACGAATTGCCACTTGTCTAGGGGAGCTGGCATGGAATTGAAAATAAAGACCCGAATATGGTTATATAAATATTTCTACTTATTCTATAGGGTACCTATATTGAAGCGTGAGTGCGCCAACTGCGAATCGGATTCCGCCACGAAGGTTTCCGTTCCGTACCAATCTGTTTTTAGTATTTATTGTTATAGCAGCTACAGAAATACATTTCAACTGCCTAGCTTTTTTTTTAAACCACCTAGGTGACAGACAAATACACGGCCCACCTATAGACGTGTGCTACACCAGGGGAGTCACACTTGTGCTGCCGACCCTGTAAAAATAAAGAGTCTCTATGCCTTCAGTGCAGAAGACACAGCAGGACAAAGCCTTTGGTCTTCTCATTGACAGCACAAAAACTCTCCAGTGTGCTCTGGCTACCCTACTCACCGCCGCGAACCAAACACGAGGTTATTATGGCCACAGTATTTTGTAGAGCGGAGGTACCACCCCAGTCGGACTGCTCAATAGGGACGGGAATGCCGTCGTGTCCTACCTCCGTTATCAATTAGCCTACTGCAGTCCACTGCTGGATATAGGCCTCTCCCAATGTGCGCCACGTTTGCCGGTCCTATCACAGACAGACAGTCAGTCTTAGTTAAAAGGTTGCGTTATTACCCTTTGCGTACGGAACCCTAAAAACTAGGTCTACTCACGGTTGTCGTTTCGTAATTAAATTAATTTATAGTAAACATCGATTCGTCGGGACAGTGACACACGTCACACTATCTTCACGGCGTCAATGGATACAATGAACAGCTGACAAGTTGAAGTATTCTCTTGCTTATTATATAACTGACAGATGGTGCTTTAAAATGCGGGAATTATCAGTCACGAATGTCACGTGTCAATCGATGGTTTTTAAGCATATAAGGCCGTCTATAGTTCTGCGTTTTGTTGTCAAAGTTTTGTCTTTTTAGATCTCGTAGAATCTCTCTATTAATTTAACCCGGTATAGGTCGATCTTGGTACGTTAAGCCGTCGGTCCCGGTTGCCATACGAACATTAATGGCAGTCATTACAGGTAATGGAGCCCTAAAATGTTCAACAACTGGTCTAGCCGCCTATACAATGGTTTGTGCTCAGATGAATTGTTTGACATGATGCCCACAGCTACATTCTATCATCGCACTTCTCGTCATAGGCGGGGAGTTCATCCTCACACATTGCGACCGGAAACGGTGCGCACTGTGCGGTATGAAAGGAACTTCATCCCTCGCACACTCAAGCTGTGGAATGAACTCCCCGCGATGGTTTTCCCAAGCGACTACAATATGGGGTTCTTCAAGAAGGGCATTAGAAGGTTTCTTCAGGGTCGGCAGCACGAGTGTGACGCCCCTGGTGTTGCATACGTCCATAGGCCACGGTAACCACTTTCCATCAGGTGGGCCGTGTGCTTGTCTGCCACCTAAGTGGTATAAAAAAAAAAATGCTTCGAATCGAAAACATCGTTTGGTCGTGGAGCTCAGATGGCAGTAGCTTTACGGAAAATATCGAAGTTCAGTATAATCCTCAGTTAGACTGGTAAAGCGGACCCCGGACTCCGAGGTGAAAGCTTCGGATGCGACTGGGATGTTAACGCTAAGATAAAGAAGTGGTGGTCAAACAATTAGAATTTATAAAGCTGTTTCAGCAACTGGTAAGAAAACTTTAAACTTAAGTACTTTGAGATGTTTGGTTTCGTAACTCCTAATTCAAATTTTAAAACTATGTGTTTTAATTAAAAAAAAAACAGTCTAGGTACATACCTAAATTGTGTAAAATCATATTAAACTATTCATAAAAATTAGTTCTCAATCAAAAACTCAATCAAACGTATCGATTAAACAAATTAGCATACTGATTGAATTAAACCACATGTCTTGCAGATTATTTTTTGGATAACATGATATTGATTTAACATGCTCTACGATACGGGCTTTTTCTTCGTACCTTTGAATAAATGTTTAAGTACTATTAATTAAATGTACTTAAACATTAGTGAATTAAAGCCTGTGTTCTAGGATACTCAATCATGGATCACGATTTGAAATTAGTTTTAAGTACAGCGGGTTTTAAAAGTCCACCTTGAGCGATTCTGCTAATCTTTGCTTTAGATCTGCAAGAAATATAAATATTGTATGCTATTTTCAGTTATTGTTGTCAAGTTGTGTTATGGGTGTATGGGTTTATATTTGTACATAATAAATATAGAATACCAATAGACATATTCATGCAATTATTTGCACTGAGCGGGAATCGAACCAAAGAACTAAAATGTCTTGTTTTTAGGTCGATTGAAAATAAATAAATGTTTCTCTGTAATTTATCCATTTATCTGATACCAGCAAAACTTTAACTCGCTGTGCCTAAGCCGGTGTAGGTTTCTAACACTAAAAAAAACAGGTATTACAATGGATATTTGCTAGCTCATAATTTTAGAGGAAGTAGGTAATATTCTTTTATTACTTCGACGGCTGTCTCGTACGTGTGTAACCTATCAAACTTTTTGTCCGCAGAAGCCTTTAAATCAAATGTCATAGCAGTCATGTAGAATTTAGTTGAAAAGGGCAAGTGAGACCACGAGGTGTGTGGTTAGAGAATATAATCAATCGTGAGAAAGATGTTATTGCCAGTGACGTATTATAATAGACATGGCATGCAGGAACACTGCGGCTTTCAAAAATAGCGCAGTAAATAATACGTCATAATTATTACATATTATTATGAATTATACCTATTATTTATGTTTTTTTAACTCTCAGGACTATGGACTATGGAGTCCTGGGCCTTTGGAAGGCGTGCGTCGGGCCGAAGCCAAAACGTAGAGGCCATTTTAATAGAATTTAAAATGCTAGTGATACACACATGGCGGATACCATCCCCGAGCACACAATATGCTATACCCGAAGATGGTCCCCGCCAGGTGCTCAGATTATTGTTTTTATTTAGGTTTATAAAGTTTAAACCACAAACCACTTATAAACCAAGTGAGAATAATATTATTAATATTACGAATTAATTATTAAATAACGTATTTGTTTAGTGCACCGTCACGTCTTTGATTGGTGCCACTTTAGAGTGCGGACAGCGTATCTATAGTTCATAATATATCATTGGTTATTGCAGATGTAAGTTCTTTCGACAGATTAACATAAGATGCGCGTTTAGATAAGATGTAAGCTGCTGGAGGCTGCACAGCGCGGCGTGTTCATTCTATTTTTAGAAATATTACGACATCGTTTGGTAGTAAACAACTAATTTTTCATTGTTATTGCTACTATAGTGACGCATCATGTAATAAATAATAACTTTTCATAAATTATCAAACAGTCATGTTTTTTTAGAAACGGCGGCCGCTACGCAAGAGGCGCGCGGTTTAGATCCCCGCTCAGTGCAAATATTTGTATGCATGAATATGGGTTTTTGCAATGGTCTGGTCGTGTCTCGCCGAGCACGTTAAGCCGTCGGTCCCTATTGTTATAGAAATATCTATGGCAGTGGTTACAAGTAGTTGGAGCCCTCAAAAGTTCGAATAGTCTAACTACAGAACTGCGATATCAAAATTCAGCCGCATCAAAGTTAGACGGAAAAACCAACCCAACTGAATTACGATAAGGTTCAAAAAATACCTAAACTCAGTGCGCAATGACAACTTCCTCTGCCCCCCTAGACAATTGGCAATTCGTCGGCCGGCGTTTTGTAGAATAGAATACCAAATGTATGGGATTTGACGTATATGACGAATGTCAAAAACGTCAAATCCTATACATTCGTCATTCTATTCCATCATACGCCGAGCAACGAATTGCCTCTTGTCTAGGGGGCCTGACCTATTAATTGAATGGCGGGCTGCTCGGGTGATTTCTCTAGATGATTCCTCCTTTGTAGCACCAGAAAATCATCTTTCCTGTTCATTACTGCTCAGGGTTATGGGACGAACGGACGGATGTGGTGTCTGCATTTAGACGATAATTTTACCTGTAGATATTATTATGTAAGGTCTTTGTAATGGTCTAGTCGCGATCGAGTCTGCAACTTTGAGCACGGGTTTTACTACCTAACTACTTATGTTAAAAACTTGAACAGCTCCTTATGAAGGAGTACCTATACCAGGCCCCCTAGACAAGTTGCAATTCATTGGTCGGTGTATTGTAAAATAGAATGGTGAATGGAAATGACGCGTATTTTGACATTACGTCAATCCCATACATGATCAATCTATTCAACAAACGTACCTATTGTCACTTTGTCTAGAGGGGCTGATTACTCGTGAATTTATGGTACAGTCAACATCAGAATAATCTTGACTACCAAAGTCTCAAAAAGATCTTAATATCAAGGTACTAAGATCAATTCAAAATGTTTTATTTATTTAAATTGTATTATCATCCGAACTAAAGGTGTGTGCCAAATATCAGAACAATCAGTCAATAGGGAGGGGGGAATACCAAGGTATTAAGATTATTTTGAGTACTTGGCTAGTCAAGATCGATCGAGCTGACTGTACCGCAAGCTTATATTACATAGATGTTTGTATCCGCTTACCATCAGGTGGGTCATATTGTTGTAATAAAATTAATGCATTTGGTAGGTACAAAACATCTGGTAATATATTATTCAGAATTTCATCGACCGTGAAGTCGTTAAATTCGTCTGTAATAACGCGAGATTGAAAAATTTGTTAGGACAATATATCTCTGTCTACCGCAGTAAGTACAGGCGTGAGTATATAAAAATGTAATCAACTATACCCATGGCGTAACTACAAAGATTAATACATACATCGTACTTTGAAGTTGCATACAAAATTGTGGGTTCTAGTTGAGAATTTACCTGAGATTGATCTGCCCAATTTTTCATTTAGATTCGAACCTATAACTATAAACGTAATACTTGCTCAAGAGGGACGTGGTGAAATGTTAATGTACATTTATTAATGTAGTTAACTAGACCGGCCTAGTTCCCATTTTTAAATCTTACGAGGGCCGATTCTCGTACTAAATTAGTTGAATTATAGTTCCGCTCTCATGACGTTCTACTTCCATTCGCATTCAAATTGTGATAGAATTCAAGCGGAATGCAACTAGATTTAGAATTTTCTTTTTATAAATAGGACACTTGAATATGACTTCACCTTGCCTGATAGAAAACTGAAGGTAAAATTCTCAGAAAATTGGGTCATCGTTACAGATGCCAACAATGTTATAATGATGGCCCAGCTGGATGGCCTTATGAGATGCTTTTTTCCGAAGGACCCGGGACTGAAAGAATAAGGAAATACGTGAGCTGGTAAATAATTCCAAGACTTTATGGTGCGGAGATGAAAAGTAGTGTCCTTTTTGTTAGTTTTGTTTACAATGGTCACCTGTTCCAGAAATACTGTTATTCTGAGTGTTATTCCCGATTGTACATACCCAAGAAGCCTTCAATACCCGCTTATTCCTTCAACGGATTTGACTTCAACGGCGTTTATGAAAGAGGTAACTGCTAATAAAAGCCGTTGAAGTCTGACCTTTCAATGCCGAGAGTAAAGCCTGCAATAAGCTATCTTGGCCCCGAAACACCTCATTTCGGTCAGCTATAATCTTGCAGTCACGACTGACGAAAGAAATGGCGTCGATTAATCATTGTTTAAATCATCTATCGTTGTTATCAAAATCAAAGACCCCATAAAGAGATGATACAATGCGTTTCCGAACATATTTATCTGACATTCTATCGCCGTAACATTCACGGGTACTTACGCAAGCCCTACGGAGTCGTTTTTATTGATACGCGCTTAAATTACGAAAAATTCTTGTCCGCTGGTCGCACTCATAGTCCGAGAGCTGGTACGATTTTTTGAGTACCTTCTTGAGGCAAGCTGAAAACTTGTCGCACAACTCTCCTGTTATACCCCAGCACGAAGCTGCAGACCTGGCTGGTGGGTACGGGGGCTAAATCAACCCCTGAAACTTTAAAAATTAAAAAAAATACTTCCAAAAAACCTGTTTGAGGCAATATGCAATTTTTATAATGTTGTAGTTTAATGTTTAAGGAATACATGAAAAAAAGACAAGCGATTTGGTTGATTTAGCCCCCGTACCCACCAGCCAGGTCTGCAGTTTCGTGTTGGGGTATAACAGGAGAGTTGTGTGTCAAGGTTACAGCTTGCCTCAAGAAGGTATCTACTCAAAAAATCGTATCAGCTCTCGGATTATCATGTTGATCTATTAATGCGTGTTGTTTCGGTACTTCCTGCTCCACAGGTGTGTGGTGTGGTAACCGAAGATGGACTCTTAGGCCTGATTACTTTCACTAAGTAGTTAATAATTTGTAATTAGATGCTCGTAAAACGTATAAACCTATAAAATTATAAAGATTGTGTAACTTTTAATTAGTCATTAATATTTGGGTGATTTTGTTGATATAATTAAATGATTTAGACACGTGTTTGTTGTGTGAGCGTGAATTTTTAGATTTGACGCCTGAGTTGGACCTAGTGTTACAGGGTTTTATTGTTAGGAAATTTCTTTATTTATCAATTTAGTTACATAAAAATAAAGTGTAAAGTTCTAAGTAACACTCTTTTTTTGGACCCTGTGCAAATAAGGCTGGAACAGGGATTAACACTGTAAAAATAATGATAAATTAAGTGAAACAGGGGCACTCGACCTCCAATTTTTATAGTTATATACCTATGAACTTCTTGGTAAAGATTTTTTGAGCAATATTTACCTACATACATACATACAATCACGCCTTTATCCCCGGAAGGTTAGGCAGAGGTGAATTAACACCCACATTTCACCAATCATTGTATTAGGTCCCACGAAATAGGGGGTGAGCCTATTGCCGTTTCCCGGGCACTATTGTTGGCTCGAGCCATGTATAAGCTGAGTCGTGGCTGTATATATGTATGTACCTATATCTGTCTGAAGTTAAACAGCCCTATCCCTTAGTCGCCTTGTACGACACCTCAAGGGAGGAGATGGGGTGGCCCAAATTCTACTCTGCCGGGAACCACACCGGGAAGCAATATTTAATGAGCAGTTTTCCAGTAGGTACCTATAATAATCAGTTGGTTTTTAAATCATCAGGAGATGGCGCTAGCATAGCTTTTGGTAATTTTAATGTACTCTGTGGTTTGTTTGTAGTATTTTTTCATGTATTTGCGATGTTGCCAAAGTTTAATTTCATTTACTCATATTATAATAGATAAAATATAATAAAACGCTTAATTCTTTTCGCGTCACTGTCTGCAATTTAAAATAATAATATTATATTTAAAATAATTTTATCAGAAAAAATGACAAAATATCTAAGTAAAGTAAATCATTACAAAACCGAAGAACATTTTTTCCATAAATTAGGGAACACTAGATGTGACACCACACTCTTCTTACCAAAAGTGCCGGCTGCGCCATCTAGCGCGTCTTTAGGAACGCTATAAATACCTACTAGAAAACTGCTCATTGTGCAAAAGTGTCTGAACACGCAGCGAGTTGGGAGATTCAATATCGATATGCTTTCATAATAATATGCATCTAAATCGTTATTGCTAACAGCCGTTTTGGTATCAAAAATTGTGCCTAAATATTTATGCAGAATTAATATGCGTAACGATTATTAGGATAAGTAAAAGTATGCCATGTTAAATTGTGACATAAAATTTTATACGAATCAAATAGTGACCAACTAAAATATACTTAAGCTGGTATGGATTTATGTTTGAAGTTAGGCAATGAATGATATTTGCTTTAAACAGCTGTAGTAAATATAACCGTAAAAAATTTCTTGTACCTATGTTTTAAATGGAAATGAGCGCCTACCTACACAATGAAGCACAAAGTGACCTGAAACTGCATTTCGCATCCGCGTACCACGAGAAAGTGCACCACCAGCTATCGACTAAGAATTTAAGGTGATTACATACGTGAATGACTTTGACCATACAAATGCTCAAGGTCATTCGCTCATATTTGAACCGTAAAAAACAGTAAAATTAATTTTAATAGATAACTTTATAGGCGACGGTTACTAACTAAGAAATTCACGTCATGCTATACACTTATTTAACATACATGTGAAATTTTAGATTATTTGGATACATATTGTAGAAAATATTTGGTTTCATAAGAAAGATTAGAGTGATGTTCAGAGCCTCTTTTCAACTGTTTCCTCCGTTTTTATTTAATTTATGAAAAGGAGAAGTTACTCTGTATATCCTGTAGTATGCAGGCATGTAAATTCCAGATCTATAAGTTTTTTTAGTTAAAAATAAAAACGGTTTCGAAAATACCGATTTTTCGATGCTGATCTGATTCGGGGCCTTTGAAGGCTTAGATACTTCGAACTGTAAGGGGGCCGACACAAACTTCTAATTCAACGCAATCAAAGTATATTGCCCTCTATGTAGCACAAGTTCGCGTCTCAATTCAGTTTCGTAAGGAACCCTTAATGCGTGAGTTCAACTCGCACTTGACCAGGTCTTTATAGAAAATTTCATGATCATTAATTTTATCCCAGACAATTTCATGGTAAAACTCCCCGTTTTGCTAAAAATCGCGCAAAACCCATTTTTGTGACATTTGACCTTAAATAAAAAAACCAGGTACTTATCGGATTAATGAGGAATTTTTAGATTTCATTTATGATGGTGTTGTGAACAATCCTACCAAACTAACAGCTGGTTATTGTACCCTCACTCCTAGATTTTGTTTATATTGTATAGGTATACAGTTTTATGCCTACTTAGCATCGCTTTCAAGCAAATGTTTACAAGTGGCACAGTAAAATAATAAGCTAGCTTAAGCTTTAGAGCACGTACAGCTCAATTGTGGGATTACACAAACATAGTTGCCCTAGAGGCGCAGTTGCCAGTGCTACTACTTTGGATCAAAATAATATCATACGAGTATATCTTTGTTTATGTTTATGTGTTTATGAAACGAGCTATGCTTGGAGTCTCTTTGAAGGATATCGATATCAATAAGGATTCGAAACGAGGTCATCCGACATAGAACCAAAGTTACCGATATAGCTCGCAGAATAAGCAAGCTGAAATGGCAGTGGGTTGGCCACATCTGCCGAAGGACTGATGGCCGTTGGAGCAGACGAGTCCGCGAGAAGGAAAACGGAAGGTGGGACATCCCCTAGCCAGGTGGACTGACGACCTGCGAAAGGTGGCTGGGACAGACTGGATGCGGAAGACGGAGGATCGGCAAACGTGGCGCATATTCGGAGAGGCCTATGTCCAGCAGTGGACTGGAATAGGCTAATTGTTTGATTGATTGATTCATCTTTGTTTATTTAGGTCAAATTATTCATTTAGGTTGGGTGTATATTGTAAGTGACCATCAAGTACTTCGGGGCACAAACCATGCCGGCCATATAGGTGACAGTACATAAAGTCAGTTAGTCAGTCAGTCAAAATTCTTTACCTCATTTATCCAGTTTCTTAGTCCCGTTCCTAATTCGTAATCAAATCATTCCCACATCATCCTGGACTCTTGATACATAAACAGCGTGTGTACACGTAGAAGTCATTATTACTTATCATTTTTATTACTGGACCTGGCCCATCCAATAAAGACGGAGGGCTGGACCTGGTCCATACGGTCTAAGAATAGTTAAGGCATAATAGTCGATATCATATCCGAGCAGTAAAACATAAGGGGTGCATAGGGATTCCACCAAGACCTGAAGTGGATTCAACGCAACCTCACCTGCCAGTGGTGCACCTGCTGAATAACAAAAGCTCTGGCTTAAAGAACCTGGATAGTGGCAATAGGCTCAAACTTTATTACGTCGGTCTACCAAGTTACTGGCGAAAAGTAGGCGTATTTAATTATTTTTAAAGCAATTATTATGCTAACTATTCAAATCAATTAAGATCGAAATAGGGAAACGACTCAGACGGTGCTCGAATCCGCGACCAATGAGCTACCGAGTCACGCCTTAAGTGTTCCAAATTCTTCTATACAACCATCTTGGGGCGACGACGGTGGAAGCCATCTACCGATAGTCCCGTTTGAGTCGTTTCACTTTTTCCAATTTTAATCGGAGTGGACGTATTAATTCGCCTCATCCTACCCCTTCGAGGAAACAGGTGTAAGTTTATGTACGTACCTATGTAACTATATAAAAACATACGATTAGGATAATGATACGTGAAGTCAAAACATTCACAGTTAATGTGACAGAAACATCACGTAACAAGAGACGTGCGTCTAATCCGTCGGCCCGACAAACCGATCAGCGGCCCAGTAGTAACATTAGACCAGTTCATGTTGGATAAACGTCCAATCAATACGGATGTGGAATGTGGGCCACGGAGCCGGTCTTGGAACCTGAACCGACCGCATTACGTAGAACATCGTGGGTTTGTGGTACAGCCCTATTTGATAAGCCTTTTGATGTTTGTCCGTGGAATAAAAGGTCGGTTATGTTCACACCTGTAAATTCCAGAAGGGGTAGGTAGAGGTTTATTAGCACACACTATTTGCCAATTGTGAATTTCGGTTTCGCACAATAGGAGGCAATTAACGTCAAGCACTCACTTTGTCATGGGCTGTAAAAATAATGGTCACAATTCAGTTCCGACCATACCGTCGTCTATACGCAAATGCAAAGGTTCAAGGGTGTTCAGTTAGTGTGGGGCGAGTTGGGGACTCTGTGGTCCTCACACCGGAAGAGGGCCAGACCGAAAGATGGCCCTTTGTCGGTCGGGGTGCGAGGGATATGTCTACGGCAATCACACCTCTGGCAACCGACGGCCCACAGATGGCGTAAGATTTAGTTGGTTCGAGTCCGAATCATCTCAACACTGACGAATAATAGGTCTTACTTAGTTTTATTACCTATTACTTAGTTTTATTACCTACTAGCCTTCCGCCCGCGGCTCCGCCCGCGTGCATCTCGGTTAACACGACCTTTGCTCATATCTTCGGTTCTACTCAACCGATTCCGATCAAACAAACGTAAGATTTTAAGTCTGAGCAAGCCCTTTTTAATAAACAAAACCCGCATCAAAATCCGTCCAATAGTTTTTGCGTCCATCGCGGACAAACAGACAAACAGGAAATTCAAAAAAAAAATTTTTTTCGTGTTCAGTATCGTTAACCTAACATAACCCAAGTATTTTTTTTAAATATCTTCAATGTACAGACACGACCACTTTACAATTATATAATAGTATAAGAAGATAGATACATAGTATACGTATGTTACACGGAAAATTAACACGTGCCTACTGCCTATTCTAAAGTATATTTATGTGTTGTTTGTTGCAATTCAAAGTGCGGTTCCTAATGAAATTAACAACAAAAGTCTTCCTTTCCCGCTTCTTTGACACACAAACAAAACAAAAGCGTCTAACAACCCTCCACGTAGGCCCTGTATAATATAGTTGGTGCTCATCGCACTAGGCCGTAAAAGTTACGTGTGCCTATTGTATGCAGCACTCATAAAACATACATTTATTGTCTCTGCTTGTACAATTATTTTCAACGATGAACATAAAATGTCAAACGATCATCTCTTGTTTCTCATTTCGTATGCAGCATAACGGTATGATTCCGAAGATGACCGCATACGACAACTGCAGATGCATGCAGCAGATATAGCGTACCCATTACTTATTAATTTCCTATACGAATAAAGGCGACCATTGAGAAGCCGCAATGAACTACGTCGGCAGTTGTTGTCGGCGGTCGGCTACTTTTATTATTATTTTTTATTTTTTTTTTATTTGGAGAACTTACAGCTAGTGTACAGTTTGTAGTCTTAAATAATAAATAGCTGAAGGCCATTAACAAGTATGATTCTGTAGGTGACCGTAGACGACAACAGCTGCAAACGCACGCAGCAGATACCTACGCGTAATTAATTGCGGCTTCTCAATGGTCCCCTTTATCCGTATCGGAGTTTAACTAGTAATGGGTACGCTGTATCTGGGTAATTTCACGATGCCTAATTTTTTGCTAATTTCGGTGGCATTTTTCAATCATAGGTTTTCAGATGAAAAAATTTAATGGAGTTCTTTTAGAATATCTAGAATACTGATGTGTTCTAAAAGAACTCCATTAAATTTTTTCATCGGAAAACCTATGATTGAAAAATGCCACCGAAATTAGCAAAAAATTAGGCATCGTGAAATTACCCATCTGCTGCATACGTATCTCGTTGTCGTAGGCGGTCGACTTCGGAATCCCACCTTTAGCAAAAAATTGTGAGTTAGAGAAACAACACGCATTCATTTGTTGTTTGTCAAATGATTTGCCACGGCTATAAACATATTGAAAACGAACACATTCGAACTTGTTGAATGTTTACGCAACTATTGTTTCTTTACGCATAGAAATAAATAAAAAAATTACTGATGTTGTCGTAATTTATTTGCTCATTTTCATATCTAAGCTATGCCCAGATAGATTTTTTGAGTATAAAAATTTTTACAGCAAGAGACGTGTTGGAAATTATATTCCCTTTGATTTTCAACAGGTATGGTCTCATGCTGTTATTAATTTTTACCCAGTTTTGTCACTTTGGAGCTGTCATCACTGGGCAATTAGCTAATTGATTATTATTATATTACTGATAGATTCAGAAATAGCAAAAGTTCAGTTGCTTTTCAGTCATGTATTAATCGTTTTTATACGTACATACACATAAATACAATAACTGCATCGTAGTGCAGTTTTAGTCGGTTTTTCTCACTGGGTTGGAACTTAGAAGAACAGACGGCAGTCACTAACGGAACATCCGACATACCGATCAAAAACAATAGACTTCAAAGTTCATATTTTGATGCTACTGGGGAATATTATTAATATTATTAATGATAAATTTAATGAATAATAATTATATGTAATGCATGTTCATTTTAATGGATAGTAAATGTAGTGAAACTTTATTGAACAACTTTGTACCAACCACCCTCTACCTGCATTTGCAATATAAATAAATAAATAAATAAATCTTTACGAAGATGACAATGAAATAAAAAACTGCGAATTTGATTTTTTCTTTAATATTCGAAAATTTACTGCACCCTTGATGCTAGGGTGAAGTCTAGATGATATGGACCACCATTCCAAAAGCTCAGAATCCTAAAATGGTGGTCAGTGTGGTCACTACCATAACGACCTTTTTTGACAAAAAGAAACAAAAATAGACGCGATTATTGTGTCATTAAGTCATATAAATAGAGATCGAAAATCACAGTTGGCACAAATTGGGTGTTAAGACACTTTTGCCTACCCCTTCAGGAGTTTACAGGCGTGAATATATGTAGGCATATTATGTATAAATAGTTTTATCAAATTATCACCGATAGCTTGATACCGTAGACGTAATAAGCACTTATACAGTACGCCGAATATTGTTGCTAAATTCTAGAGACCGGTTCTAGCCTCTCGAATGGTTATGTTTCCGATCAACGGCCTAATAATTTAGGCTCTCTGATATTAGATTTATTTAAAAAATAAATATTACATCAAATTCTATAAGATTTACCGTGACGATAGAGTTAAATATTCTACGATCAAGCGTTTGTATGCAATAAGAATCTCAAGAATCAAAGAATCGATTTTATTTACATATTCCGTTTAAGTAGAGAGAGCACATAATATATGAACGTAATTTTTTTACAATAATGTCAAGAAAAAATTAATACTTCCATATCCATACTAATATCCATATCCTCCATACTAATATTATAAATGCGAAAGTAACTCTGTCTGTCTGTCTGTCTGTTACGCTTTCACGTCTAAACCACTGAACCGATTTTGATGAAATTTGGTATAGGGGTAGAGATCTTGAGAAAGGACATAGGCAATGTTTGGTCGCGATAAACGACATCCACGCGGGCGGAGCCGCGGACGAAAGCTAGTTTAAAATAAAGTAAATAAATCATTTGAAAATTATTCTGTCTCTGGTTCAGTAATTTAGTTCTACTGAGATGATACCTTTTATATCGTGCGAAAAATCCCCAAGGAAGGGCCACCCCATCTCTTCCTGTGGGTGTCGTATAAGGTGACTAAGGGATAGGGCTGTTCTCCATCCGACAGTAAACATACAGCCCATGAATAAGTGTCCGCTTGACAGCAATAGGCTCGCCCCCTATTACGTGGGACCGAAAATCACAATTAGCGAAATGTGGGTGACAATACACCTCTGCCTACCCCTTCGGGGATTTGCAGGCGTGAGTATTTAAATGTGTGTACAACATGACTAAATTCATTGAACATTTACGAAGCTAATTCACGAAATTTTAACTGAAACACATCCTATAGTTACTATTTTTTTTTTTAATATTTGCAACCGAAATTAATAATATTCCCTCTAACCCCTCCAGCTAAGCTAAATTGTTTGTACTAGGAGTGGGTTCACGTCGGTAGTGTAATGGCCAGGATTCAAACCCGGGACCTCTCGATCGTAAGGTCCTACTTACTATTAGTAAGAGGCTAGATACAACATGTTTAACACTTTAATAGTCTCTAATACATGCAGCTTGTGATTGTTAAGGCCTGTAACTTTACTAAATGATCAACTTAACACAGTTTCCTATGGTCAATATTCGTAGCCTAAGTCACGTATGCCCCATGAAATGAGACTGCATGTGACTAGGTGACAAGTACGTGCGGCCCGATATAGATTACTAAGGGGTGTAGAGGCCCCCCATCTTGGACCGACTGGGGCGTGTACACCCCCTTAGTAATTTGTAAACCGTAAGTAAAGTTATCGTAAAGTTAAGTACTCTGTTACCTAGCAGTGGTGAGGGATCTCTATAAACCGATTCCTGTCACCTTCCTTATGGATCGCATAGTCCATGACAAACTAGATCGAGGGAAGATTTTTCCACCGGCTTCTCTGTGAAAATGATATCAGGCGCAACCATAATAATCATCTAAACGTTGTTCGCCTTGGAGCTCGGGGCCCGCTTATTCTTTCTCCATTTGTTTGGTGTATATAAGGCTTTTATGAGAATGACTGCCGCCTCTCAAACTCGAGAGCAAAGCGTGTGGCAGGGCCTAGTCTGTCAATCAGTAGGTATACCAGTCTGCAGGGGATCCAACTGTTCGTTATAATTGTTATTTGCTTGTGAATATTTAATTTCTTTCTGACTCTAACTCTGACTAATCTGACTGTCGAACAACAGAAATATCCGAACATATATCGACATCACTGTCTGTATGCAGATGATATAATATGTACTTAGTCATTACTTAGATATCATACATAATACGTTAAAAAAATATTTGAAATAAAATTCGATAATTTACACAGAAGTTAAGAGCGGGAAATGTTTTCTGAAAATTCATGACGAACTAAAACAAATTGCGTAAATGATGTAGATTAACCAAAACTTGTAGCAGTTAAAATATAATAATTTACTAACTAAACCATATTTAGTAACAAAACTTACTATTTTTATTACGACAATATACATAATATGTAAGAGTAAAAACTCTAAACTAACGAAATTGTAATATATTAGACATCAGTGCGCTCTGCTGTAAAGATTTCAGCGATGATAATTTTAGTAATCCATAAAATAGGCAACGATATTACTACTAAATATATTGTTACGTATTTTAAAACTGTTATTTTTGTCATTAATAGTACTCACAACATCGTTCAACGGCGCTATTAAGTTGCTAATGTTAAAAGCGAAGACTTCACTCAGCAGCAACAAGGGTACCATCGCCAACCACATCTTGGTAACATCACTAACACACCACAACACTATCACCACACTTTTAAATAATTATTAAAGAAAAATTAAGAAAAAATTAAATCTAATTTCTATAAAACAAGAAAAAAATATTTAAAATTACAATTCCATTTTTAATTTTTTTTATGACCGCGAATTAAATTTGACATTACATTTTTTTATTCGTACGCGTCTGGAGGCGTGCGCCGTTTGGCGGGAAAATGTGTGCGCATGCGCGGCCGCGCGCCGCGCGGGCTCATATTGCACAATAGAGATAAGCGCGTCGCCCGCCCGACCTTACCACTGGTCCCCTAGAAGGTTTGAGGATATTGCAGGATTGACCAATGCCAATGTGGAACTCTTGCGGTTTAGCGGCCAATCTTACAAAGTTCGGGTTTTCCTGAAGAGTTTTAACATAGCGATTAGTAATATTGGGCAGTAACGCAAGTATTAGTCATTTAACATAACATTGACTCAAAATTCGAAACCCATTGCATAAAATATGTAATACTTAACTAGGCAAGATCCGTATCCGGGCAACGAAATATCTTGCGCTTGCCCAAGAACATAAGAAAAGTAGAAATTAAATTTTATAATTTTATTAGTTAAGTACATATTGTTCTTACTTTCCTTCATTGCCAAATACAACAAGTATTCCTTGCGGATTTTTCTAAGGATAGTGAATTAACAAGACAAGAGACAATTTTTTTTTAAATAACTGCACGCCGACCCCTTGTGTCCAAATCTCGCACTTGGGACTCTTGGGAGCCCGAGATCCGCTCTCTTACTTTTCCTTTAGATTAGGTAGTTAATTATATTCTTTTACGGGAACTTCTGTGGCAGAAGTTCTCAGAAAAATCTCTGAGCTCTCCGAGACTCGTCCATTGATCCGTGTACCGGCTTACAGATTACAGAGATGAGGCTAGCTTGAGCTCCAATCCGAATATTTGAAAGAGCTCCATCCATCAAGGTACTCATGAAACGAAAGAACAAGATGAAGATAAATTTAATATTTAACGAACAGACAACAAGATTACATTGCGACAGAACATAATTAAATTAGAGTAGAATACCTTATAATTATGTGTATTAATACAAAAAGTTAACGTAAGTACAGACAGACAATTAGGTAATAATATTTTATTACTTAACAACGAATAAACTTTCCACTCACACGGTGTTAAAAACAAAACATAGTTCTCGATGAAATTCACATTGCCAGTGTTAATTAATTACTAAGTGAAAACTGTAAGCTCTATAAACACTATTAGTATTAAGAACCTACTTACCTGCTTTTACTGAAAAAAATACAATATATAATTAAATATTAAAGCAACTAGTACCTACGCTTCGTTATTCCGTTGTACTAAAATTACTAGATCTTACTAATAATTTTAAGTTGCTGATAAACTTGAGCATTCACTTGTAATGAGCATTCTTGCGAATGTTACATTACAGAAAAATAAATGAGAGAGTTTTAGCGAGCATTCTATCGAGTGTTTGGCGAGCATTCTCGCGAAATGACAGTAAAGTATCAATTAGATAAATTAGTATGGGGTTATTCAAGAAGATGAGAAGATTTTGCCGGGTCGGCGCGAGTGTCCAACCACTTTCCATCAGGTGGGCCGCGTGTTTGTCTTCCACCTAAATGGTATAAAATTATACTAGATCGTTAGATCGTTCGATCAATTGAAAAACGGTGAATGCACGATATTCTGTTACAAGTGAATGCTCAAATCTATCAGCACCTTCACGCAAAATTTAAGTAAATACTGTAAGTAATGGGAGTTCTCTATAACAAATTTATTTTTAAAAATTGGTAAATATGGTAAGTATCAGTCTGTTGTACTTATGTACATTTTCACTAAACATGAATTTAAATTTCGTTTGGCTTGGTATAGAACTTTTTTTAAAGATCTGCATAAATAACATTGCTTGCACCTGATAGTTTTTATTAATCTTAGAAAAAGAAAGACAGAATTTTCCAACTTTTTGATTGACTTAACTATAATAAGTGAAGGTTACAAAAAATTACATAATTAGGTAGCTATAATTTTTTTTCAACAAGTAGTAATTACACTCCCACGTTAACTCTCAGCCTTTAGCGTTCTGTTACGAAATTTATTGAGGGTATTATAATTATGTCAATTATTTTCATTATTTGTTCTCGTTCGTAAACTGTTTGTTTATTTTGCAGTTCTTTTCATTCATATGAGTTGTAGGTAGCACTTGACACCAAATGAACTTAGTATATCTAGCTATTCATAAAAAGTGGATTGTGGGTGTTGATACTCAAAACTCAAAAGAGCATTCTGCTACCATCTTCTTAAACCGAGCCCCAATCCCGGTGGAATTCAAAGCCTGAATTTTGGTTCCTGGGGTCCCTCTATCCCACTTTTTCTTTCCATATTTTGGTATATTTTTATAATAAACTAGCTGACCCCGCGAACTTCGTACCGCCTAACAGTCGATTCTTTTTTTTTTCATTTTTCTCTCCGTAAGAACCATCCTCGTACTTCAAGGAATATTCTAAAAAAGAATTAGCGAAATCGGTTCAGCCGTTCTCGAGATTTGCGCTTAGCAACACACATAGGGATTCATTTTTATATTATAAGATACCTACGGCGAAATGCTTTTCGAAAATGTAGATAGGTAGTGCCCTGCGTTGGCTCGTCTTGGCGGACCCACTACCATGCTCCCAAATAATAAAAGGGCCTGATTATACTCGGTCATTTTAGCGGGTAATAGCTAGTTTGTTTACGCATAATGTCCGTGCTGCTGTGCCAACAGCTCGGAGCGAAGCGAGGTGAGATAAGTGAATAATAGAAGGGTAAGGGTGACTTGGGTAAATAATAAAAGGCTAGGATAGCTGTTGTGCGTTTCCCGTATTGGCTATAGTTAGCGGTATATATATCTTAACACCAAATTTAATGACAAATGTATCTATAGGATTTGACGTTTCTGACATTCGTTGATGCCTGTCATATACGTCAAATCCCATACATTTGGCATTCTATTCCATCATACGCCCAGAAAGAAACGAATTGTCACTTGTCTAGAGGGGCTGGCGTGCATGGATTGGTTTGATATTATAATCTACTAGCAATTGCCTGCGGCTCCCGCCTGGATGTCGGTTATCGTGACCAAACATAGCCTATGTTTGGTGCTTTCTCAAGGTCTAATCTACCTCTGTACCAAATTTCATCAAAATCCGTTCAGTGGTTTAGGCGTGAAAACGTAAAAGACCGACAGACATAATTACTTTCACATTTATAATATTAGTATGGATGATTGGTGGATTTGAGCGCCTTCACCGCTTTAGTAGCCCGTACTATCCTAAAAAAAGACACCCAAGAAACGCGTAGGTACTTCGCATTTAGAGTACATTTTGTGACGTTATCGGGGTCAAGATTTATGCTGGCAACTACCTACAGTATACATCTCTATATATGTATATACAGTATATAGCCTCAGTGGTGTTTATCTAATTGCGACACTCAGCGTGGCGGAAGAATTGTTTTATTAATAAATTAACTGTTGCCCACGGTTGCCCACTCGTGGAATTCTGTTCCCGTTTCCGCCATTCCATGGAAACCTATTCCCGAGATAAACAGCCTAGGTGTTAGGTATTCAAGACTATTGTATTGCATACCTATCAAATTTCATCTAGATCCGTTCTTCTAGACTTCAGCCCCTCTAGACAAGTGATAATTCGTTAGCTGGCGTATCGTAGAATAGAATGACGAATGTATGGGATTTGACGTATATGACATGCTTTGATGACTTCAACGAATTACCACTTGTCTTCTTCATCCTAGCGTTAATTTGTCAATAGGCTGGTGTCCTATTTTTTTTATTATCGTAATCTGTACATTTTTCAATAATATAATTAACTGCTAAAGTGAAATATTCTTACGACATATAGTTTTAAAAATATTTGATTTTCAAAATACAATTTCTCGAGTCGCCCGAAAACGCTCCATACAAAATCGTCGCACGTGGTGACGTCACAGCGTGTTAGTCGTAGTGCAAAATGTATGGAGTGCAAGAGAATATCGCATTTATCTCGGTCCACGTTTCGTTTACACGTGTACAATGCATAATAAGATCGATTTGAAATTTAATAAGGAATCTAAAAAGCTGTAAATTGTGACTTAATTCGATTGTTTATATTTTGACCTATTTTGGAAATTGAAAATAATGAAAAGTCATAGTTTCAGTTTAATTGGGCAATATCTTAGTTTACTATGTATATTTTTTGAGAAAAAAACTAATACTAAGCAGTATTGGTAAGGATCTGATGACCCAGGACACTACCAGGCAGCTGTTGTGTTAGCGTAATTGTGTAACAAGTCTGCAGACGAGAACCTTATGCAGGCTTCCCTCTCAGGGATGGAAGCTCATATAGCAGTAGCTCCTATAAAAGCCAAGATACGTCACATTATTAAGCAGAAGTTTAGAAGGAAAACCTTGGGCTTTTGCCCATAACTCAGTATTGCGTTCTGGCACAATTCGCACGCTCAAACGCTTCTAGGAAAGTGTCGAATTCTCCCAAAGCCGCAGCTGTTGCAACGTTGTACAACGCATTCTTTCACACAGCAATGAAGCAGAAATGGTTTGAGTCACAGAGATTACGCTAGGCATGCGCACGCGCCGAAATATTGTCACAAAACTAGGTGATGCCCGCGACTCGGAACGCGTTGATGTCGTTTGTACTCGTAGCTATTTTTGGTCATATTCGGTTTTACTATTCAACTGCAATTAAAATGCCACAGATTATGTCTGACCAACACCATTATGATTATGAAAAAACCACATCAAATTCCGGTCATTAGTTTTTGTGTCCATCGTGAACAGACGGTCAAGAATTCCAAAAAAAATGTATTTATAATATCGTTAAAATTTAACATAACCCAACTTTTTATCTACTACTTAGGTGGTAGACAATTACACGGCCCACCTGATGGAAAGTGGTTACCGTGGCTTATGGAAGTGTGCATTATCAGAGGCGTTAAATTCGTACTGCCGACCCTAAAATATCTCCAATGTACAGACACGACTAATCTACAATTTTATAATAGTATAGGTATAAATTACAAGACATGGCAATGAACTCCAGTTCCTCATTCGTGGTTCTCAAGCGCAAATTGATACTATGCTAAGGTAAAAACCACTGCCATAGACGTTTTTTTTTCTTAATTTTAATTTTTCCTTCCTTTTAACCTCGTTCAATCTCACCTGCAACCCGGTACACCTGCAAGCTGGAACACCTGCAAGCCGGTACACCTGCAAGCCGGTACACTTACAAGCCGGTACACCCGCTGATTGTCAGCTTAGGCTCCGGGGTGGATTCCTTATCTGTATTAGTGGTTCAAAAGGCACTCACTCTCTTAAAAGCTTTAGACGCAACTAGATTCGATGCCTGGATAAACAATTTAATTGAAATACGTCAACACATCTTTCTCAATTTCATTCAGTTAAAGTAAAAATCATAAACTGAATTCAAGTGAATTTCACTGATGAAATCCGGTCTGATTGCAGCGGTGTAGCAAACTATAGTGAGAATTCATACCAAAATGGAGCGCAAATTCATTTCTGAATAGCTTCTTTAGTATTTGTACAGCCAACGACAAAACGCTTCCTAGCCAGATGGAGTGACGACCTGAAAATGGTGGCTGGGACAGACTGGATGCGGAAGGCGGATGATCGGCATACGTGGCGCATATTGGGAGAGGCCTGTATCCAATAGTGGACTGCAATAGGCTAATTGATTGATTGACAACGACAAAAGTAATTTTTTAATCACTTAAGCTATCAATTTATTAAAATAATAAACAAAACATTAGGTAAATATATTAACTTTGTCGTTTGAGCATTATTGACTACATAAACATCCACTATTGTTAATAAATATAAATAATATATAAATATTTAAAATATTGTAGGACATTCTACACAGCGCTAACTAGACCCAGAATAAGCACAGCGTAGTGTGTATTATGGATCCTAGAATGCTAATAAACATACTTAGATACAATTGTTTTTATAAATACATACGGATTATACAGAGAAACACCCAGACCAATGCAGATATTCATATTCATGCGTACAAATATTTACACTGAGCGGGAATCGAACCCGCAACCCTGCGTAGCAGTCGAAGCTTCTACCGCTACGCCACAGAGGCTGTCTGAGGTGTACGAGTCTGAGTAGTCTAAAGAAAAAAAAACAGTTAACAAATGATGTTAGTGACTGTTGTTGACTGTACACCATGACTCAATGTGCGCATGACATTTTTCGGATAGCAACAAACTTATGAGTGCGACGTTGCGTTGCTTGACCTCAAATGAACAAACTTCCTACTTACTTAGCTTTTTAATCTGTCAATAAGATCCGTCGGCATGGGCGACACACACAGCACACAAAAATGACGAAATCAATCAGTTTGTAGGTTTTTAGCAAACCCACATGCATATGGTAATTATTTCCGTCAGTTAGATAAAAAATTTGATTGCTCAATACAACAAACATTTGTAATGACACCATAACTAATGGGAAAGTTTTTTTTAAGTTTACTCGCTCTATGGTTCAGCGGTAGCAAGACTTATGTTCGCCGGATTCGATGACCGGGACGAGATAAATGTTATTGGGTTTTTTTTTTTTTCAAGAATAAATCAAATCAGAGCTATCGATCTAGCTGTAAAGCGGTCTAGCTGCGAAGCTTCGACATCGCCTAATGTGAACATTGGGTTGTGGAGGTCAGATGACAATCGCTTCACGGAAAATATCGAAGTCTAGCCAAATCCGTAGTTAAGACTGGTAAAGCGGACCCCAGACTCCGAGCTGAAAGCTTCGGATGCGACTGGGAATTAACGCTAAGAGGAAGAAGAAATCAAATCAATTAGCCTGTCGCAGTCTACTGCTGGACATATACCTTCCCCAATGTTGAAAGGCTTCGGCCTATTGTTTCCCTGCTTTCCAGGCGGATTGGTACAGGGGTTCATTTCTAATTATTTTTGTATTTAAGATCTGACATATTATTATTAGTTTTCATTCATGTTATTTAATATTTCTACACCGAATTACGGTAGAATATGTGAGACTAATAGCTTTAAAAACACCTGTATGTACCATATTCTAAGAAATAAATGATTATTATTATTATTATTTTCCTTCTCTCGCAGTGATATCATCTGCGTATTTTTCCGCTAGTCGCGAGATGGGGTGGTGGTACTAGTCTTGATCCCCTAGACTAGTACCCTCGAAGCCAAGCCATTCCACCTGCAAATCTATAGAAGTGCATGCCCGAGATACCCCGTCAAACTTAGAATACCAAATACTTACTTATATAACCTTAGGCTTATTTGGATAAACATCATAAATAGGTAATGCTGAAATATCTGAATACTAATAGTTCTTTGTTCTAGAAAAGTAAGCCTCAGGTCACGAGAAGCGTCGATCAGCCGTTTAGCAATCTGATACAAACATTATGAACGCACGGAGGTTATGAACACGCCTCATGGCATGACGTATCAATCACTAGCAGCTGACAAACTAGAAAATACGTTGGTAGCTTAGTAGTTAAAGAGTTGGCCTTACGATCGAGAGGTCCCAGGTTCGAATCCTCGCCATTAAACTACCGACGTGAATCCACTCCTAGCACAAGCAATTTAGCGTAGTTGGAGGGGTTAACGGGAATATTAGTAATTTCGGTTACTAATATTCTTTTAAAATAAAAAATCCGCAGTTGCATTAAATATAAAAAGACCCTGCCTATTTGAGTCAGTAAAAACTAGAACCTGCATCTACACTTTTTTCAACTTTTTATAAGCTACAGCGGTCATAATAACGTGTTGTGTTCTCGGCGGTGAGTACGGTAGCCAGAGCTCACTGGAGAGTTTTTGTGCTGTCAGTAGGAAGACCAAAGGCTTGTCCTACTTGTCTTCTACGATGACGGCACAGAATCTCTCTGTTCTTACAGGGTCAGCAGCACGTGTGTGACTCCCCTGTTGCACTCGTCCATGGGCCACAGGTGGGCCGTATGCTTGTCTGCGAACTTAGTGGTATAAAAAAAAAAAAAAATTAAACATAAAAGTTTCCTTAATTGTTCTTCATCCTGATGCCCACAGCTACATTCTATCATCGCACTTCTCGTCATAGGCGGGGAATTCATCCTCACACATTGCGACCGGAAATGGTGCGCACTGTGCGGTATGAAAGGAACTTCATCCCTCGCACACTCAAGCTGTGGAATGAACTCCCCGCGATGGTTTTCCCAAGCGACTACAATATGGGGTTCTTCAAGAAGGGCATTAGAAGGTTTCTTCAGGGTCGGCAGCACGAGTGTGACGCCCCTGGTGTTGCATACGTCCATAGGCCACGGTAACCACTTTCCATCAGGTGGGCCGTGTGCTTGTCTGCCACCTAAGTGGTATAAAAAAAAAAGTTTCCTTAATTCTTCTTCATCCTAGCGGTAATCCCAGTCGCATCCGTGTTTTCACCTTCTAGTCTGGCGTCTGTTTTTTCCAGTCTAACTGCGGGTTTGGCTGAACTTCGATATTTTCAATGAAGCGACTGCCATCTCACCTACACAACCCATTGGCGATATCGAAGCATTGAAATTAGACCAGTTGTTGAATTTTTAGGGCTCCAACTACCCGTAACGAATGCTATAGATAGATGTTCGTATAGCAACCGAGACTCCGGGGCACGACCAGGATCAATGCAAATTCACATATTCATGCATACAATCAGGCGCGGTCGCAGCTTGAAGTTTTGGGGGGGGGGTCACTTCGGAAATTCCTTAAGAAATCTAACCCCCCTTCCCCTCGTACTGGGACTTTTCAATATAACGTGCATGGTTTTTGGGGGGGGGGGGTCATGTCCCCGGTGCCCCCCCCCCCCCCCCCTCGGACCGCGCCTGCATACAATGTGGCGCATATTAGGAAAGGCCTACGTCCAGCAGTGGACTGCAATAGACTAATTGATGATGCCGGTCATTCTCAGGGAGTGAGATTTTCGAACGTCCATTCAATTATCTACTTAATTTTTAAAATTTTGGGATTCATTCTTTTTCTGGGGGCTAGTTTTGGCAATTATCTAATAAGGAATGATATTATATACATCTACTTTGGTACAAAAATACCTCAGAATAATTGTTTTTGATTCATTCTCCTAATTTCCGTTCACCGTCCAGAACCCAGAATAATACTTTCTGAGCCTAAAAAGTGCAAGACAAGCTTTGATATACATTTATTGCCCTTTATTTATAAATTAGATAGATTAATCGAGCTATACTAAAAATATAATAACGTTAACATGGCTACTTATTTAGTTACAACGTAAAATATGTTTGTCCTTTCATTATACCTAATTTCTGTCACCCACTACAAATTCGTGAAAACAACCCTAGATATGTAAATTGTACCTATCCCTATCGCATGTACGGCAAGCGTTAGTAGTGCCACAGACATCCAGCGAACTGCACGCGTACTACCATGTTCTCCAGGAGTCTCAGTGAGGTAAGTACCTAATTTCCGTTCGCATGGTTTACAAGTCCTCTAATTTCTGTTCGCTCATATAATTAATGACTTCTTGCTCGAAATAACTATCAATCAAACAATTCTTACGTAATTATACAGGGTGTCCCACGGCGATGCCACATGGAGGGGAAGTACCTTAAATCCTTAAGTTAGCTCATTTTACTTAAAGGAGACATCATTTTATTTTTAAAAAGGAACAAAACTGCATTCAAGGATTTTTAAAAATTCGCTTGACACACCCGGTAATCGAACCGACTAAAATCCGAAAAAGTAACATTCTGTATTTTTATGGCATCAATCGATAGTGTCAATCAAAAGCATCAAATCTCTCTAAAAAACATGGTAAATTAAATGAAACTTAACTTATAAATTCAATGCAAACAGACACAGCATTTTTTCTCAAGGAACCATCAGATACCTCTTCAACACTAGAAAACTTCTTTGATGAAATTTATTTAGTAAAATTAGTACTAAATGAATGAACTTTGTTACCTGTTTAGAATGTCACTTTATTGAGTAACTGCATGAGGTATGTAGGTAGGGTAGGTAGTAATTTTTGGGTGCATGATTAGAAAGCTGCGCGCGGTGTACCCTGGGCAATGAAGATGGCGAGAGAATTGCCCTATTTGATCAACTTATAACCTGTTAATTGAGACGGCGAGCGGTTTTAGTCGGTTTGAGTTCGACATACCTAAATACTACTGCTGACCAGCATCGGTCTCCGCACGATAAAAAAAGAAAAGTAATTTAAATATGGAATTTTATTGATAATTATGGTATCAGATGGATGGATGAACTTTGAGTTAAAGTGTTTTATTTTGCCAAATTGAATTTATAAGTTTAGGTTTCAAGGACTTCCTTTCATTTAATTTACCATGTTTCTTAGAGAGATTTGATCCTTTTAATTGACACTATCGATTGATGCCATAAAAATACAGGATGTTACTTTTTCGGATTTTAGTCGGTTCGATTCCCGGGTGTGGCAAGCGAATTTAAAAAAATCTTTGAATGCAGTTTTGTTTCTTTAAAAAAATAAAATGATGTCTCCTTTAAGTAAAATGAGCTAACTTAAGGATTTAAGGTACTTCCCCTCCATGTGGCATCGCCGTGGGACGCCCTGTATATCTTTTATGTATGAAAAGAAATAGTTGTTAAAATTATGTTCTAATTATTTTTTAAATTAAAAAAAATCCCATTTTCCCTAATTTCAGTCACACATTTCCGTCACGCTAAAAGTGACCGAAATTATAAAACTCCCTGTAATTGTTGTTTCTACCCACCGAACAAAATTATAATTCTAAATGTATGTTTTTGAACACTAAACTCGATTATTTTCAGATATTATGGGTAAACCGAAGAAGAGCCGAGAGGATATTTTGGAGCAACTAAAACTTAGACAATAACGGAGAAGACAAAGGTCAGAAATGATCCTGCTTTATACGCGGCATGCAAAGAAAAAGATCGTCTAAGATATTACAAGAAAAAGGATTTACCCATTTTTATCACCGCATACCTAATTTCCGTCACCCTCAAAAATATATCACTCCATAAATAAAAAACTAAGTGTTTAAATGCCGTGCCAAACATACCAATTCCTAAAGAATGACGTGTTCTTTCAATTAAATTACTAATTTATAGAATTTAATCAAAATTAAAAATCGTGACGGAAATTATACGAAGAACACCATTTCGTGAGAATGACCGATGCATACAAATATTTACACAGAACGGGGATCGAACCCCTGCGTTGCGGTCGTGTTCACAACTGCTACGCAACTAAGGCTGTTTAATGTATAAAAGTTTAAATTAATAGATCCAGTACCTGATATTTGCGTAGTTAATGTAATGATCAAACAACTAAACAAACAGACAGATATTAGTTCTCTAACAGTGTTAGCACTGAAGAAGTTCCGCATAATAATTAATTTACGTAATAAAACCTCGGGTTATCGGTTTATGATAATCTGCAAATTGAAGTAAAACCAACATTATATCACACTATACCTATTGGCCTGTTGCCAACTTTTGACGGGTTTCCAACAGCCTAGATTTTCGATTTCAATACTATCTGGTAATACTTGCATCATAGGCGTAAGAGTTACAGAATGATTGCTGTCTGACCTGTGAGAGGAGCCACTCCTCTCTGCCAGAGCCTCATCTATCACTCAGCATGATGGTTTACAGGTCAGGTTGACTTGAACCCTGTTGCTGTTAATAGGACGCGATGCATCAAACATCGAAGATACGCTTGGCGTAAGATTATTCGATTAAAATAGGAAAAAGAGAAACGACTCAGGCGGGACTTGAACCTGCGGCCTCAATTCTGCTAAAGCAAAACCACCGTCATAACAAGGACACTGCAAAAAAATACATTTAATTTTAGACTTTAAAGCAATGTCGTTAAAGTCTGAAATTAAATGACTTTTTGTAGACTGAACGAAAACATCAAAGTCATTTAATTTTGGTCTTTAGTTCTATAGTAATAAAGTCTAAAATGTAATACCATTTTTTGCCGTGGCTGTAGTATGTGTATGACAGTAGTTTTGTTTTAGCGGAACCGAGGGCCAGTTACAGAGGGAATGCTCTGACTACTGAACTACCAAGTCTCGCCTTGAGTGCTGCAAATTCTCCTGTAGGTAGGATTATCGATAGATGGCTCCCACCGTCGTCGCCTCAAGATGGTTGTGTAGGAGAATTTGTTTCTCTCTTTCCTATAATAATATATTTGAATAGTTAGCATACTAATTGCTGTAATTCATTTAATAACGTATTAGTATATAGATAGAAATAGGAAAACATAACTCTATATAACTCCGGACACGTATCTTGGACCTAAATCACAAGACAAACGAGGCTCTTGCGCCCGCGGTGAATTTGAGTTCGTCCACCGCAGTAGCACCCCGTGCTATCCTCAAAAGACACCCAAGAAACGTCTACTGCACGTATAAAGCACATTTTGAACACATTTTACCAAGATACGTGTCCGGAGTTGTACTAATATTAGGTATAAAGCTGAAGGCTGTTTGGTTGAACGCACTAATCTCAAAAAATAGTTCGAATGGAAAAATTCTTATTGTGTTGAATAGCCCGTTTATGCGGCTTCACACGCTAGTTCTATACGTTCCGTCTATGTTATTATTTTAGTCTGAGGAGACTGGACCCCGGGCTTCAAAATACAAGCCTTCGACGCAACCAGGAACAACGCTATTCATGACAATGATGGAGTAAACCCAACTTGATGAGCGAGTAACTAATAAATAAGTAAGGGTAACTAAAGGTAAGAATACCTCGGAACATAATATATCTTCTTCCTCTTAGCGTTAATTCCCAGTCGCATCCGAAGCTTTCAGCTCGGAGTCTGGGGTCCGCTTTTACCAGTCCTAACCACGGATTTGGCTAGACCTCGATATTTTCCGTGCAGCGATTGTCATCTGACCTCCACAACCCAATGTTAACATTAGGCGATATCGAAGCTTTAGACCGTTGTTTCTGGATTTTTGAGGGCGCCAACTACCCGTAACGACTGCCATAGATGTTCTCATGGCAACCGGGACCGACGGCTTAACGTGCTCTCCGAGGCACGACCAGACCAATGCAAATACTCATATTTAATTCACACAAATATTTGCACTGAGCGGGGATCGAACCCGCGCCTCCTGCGTAGCGGCCGCGTTCACTACCACTACGCCAGGGAGGCTGTCTCGGACCTAAAATGTGCTCAAAATATGCTCTATACGCGCAGTACACGTTTCTTGGGTGTCTTTTGAGGATAGGACGGAGTGCTACTGCGGTAGACGAGCTCAAATTCATCAAGAATAGATGCTTACAAAACAATCCGGGTACCAGGCGGGTACCAGGGCTCAGGGCCTCGTTTGTGTCGCGATTTAGGCCCAAGATACGTGTCCTGAGGTATTTCAATGGTAGTAGTGTAGTAGATAAGTACCTACCCATAAATAAAAAATCTATCAAAGCTTGCTAAAAAACAAGCATTCCAATGAGTTATATTTAGATCATTCCGGTTAGATTCCAAAGGGTGGTTTAATGACAAATAACAATGTTGCCAGTAATTAATACATGACATAAGTGTTCCATCGATCGTTCCGCAATATATTACGACATTAGAAAGCCACGCGGGCTGGACGAGGTTCCTACTGGCATACCTTAAAAGACCTAAAGAGTTCGCACAGAGCCGCACTTAGAATATTTTATGTTGATACGGAAATCTAATTGTGTATTTGCAATTTAATCTTGTAACACAGGTGACATTGTGTTTATTGGAATTACAAAAACTATGAATAGATACTAGCTGTTGCTCGTGGTTTCGTCCGCGTGGAACTCTGATGCCGTTTATCGCTGATAGTAGCGTGATGATATAGCCTATGTTGGTACTTGATTATGTAGCTTTCTAATGGCGAAAGAATTTTTGAAATCGGTTCAGTAATTTTGAGTTTATTCGTTAGATAGGTACAAAATTACAACTTTTAATGATTTAGTATAGATTTTTGTCAATAGACTTCTGCAGGATGTTGGCTTCTTGACAGGCTAGCTGTGACTCCGCCCGCGTAAAAACCTGTTTGCGCGAAATACAGAAATCTATTCTCGGGATCAAAAGTACCTACCTAGCCCATGATCCCGTTAATTCTCGTTAATATTATCGTATAGCCTATGTTCTGTTCCTCGTCCTACTCTTACCCAATTTCAGATCAACCCATCAAGTTCTTTTAATTGAGAGAGTATCTATACCGGTGTAACACTTAGGTACCTACACCGGTGTAACACTTAGGTATCTACTGCTTGCTGCGAATGCTACACTACCCTGTGTAATCAGTGTATGCCGATCAGTACGCACCATTAAAGTGAGCAACGACACGCGCTTTCTCTGCTTATTGTGTCTTTTAAATCGTTTAATGGCGCCTAATTTCTCACCGACCTCAAGCCGTCCCCAGGCGCGGATCCACTAGGGTGGGCAATATGGGCATGCCCACCACCTTAATAGACCTGTGACGTCACATTTTTTATGGTTTATTGAAAAAAAAAAAACAAATGAATCATGAATCACGCGTGATTTGGAACACAGCGTATAGTGCAATAGACGATATACCAGCATTTGTTCACACTGTTACAATATCAGAAATTACACACTATTATTGCGGCTTTTTTGTACGCCTTTTTAAGGAGCATAGGTCTGAGGTGTAAGTACATTCAATCAATCAATCAGTTAGTATATTGCAGTCCACTGCTGGATATAGGCCTCCCCGAATATGCGCCACGTCTGCCGATCCTCCGGCTTCCGCATCCAGTCTATCCCAGCCACCTTTATCAGGTCGTCAGTCCATCTGCCTAAGGGGCATCGCACCTTTCTTTTTCCTTCTCGCGGTCTCCACCCTAGGACTCGTCTGCTCCAACGGCCATCAGTCCTTCGACAGATGTGGCCAGCCCACTGCCACTTCAGCCTGCTTATTCGGCGGGCTATGTCGGTAACTTTGGTTCTATTTCGGATGACCTCGTTCAAAGAGACTCCAAGGATAGCTCGCTTCATAGCCCGCTGCGCGAATTCTAGGTCATGGACCAACCCCACCTTCAGTGGCCACGTTTAGGCTCCGTAGGTCATAGCAGGCAGGACGCACTGGTCGAAAACCTTTGTTTTGTGGCATTGCGGTAGGGGGGAGGAGAAGACCCGACGTAGTTTGCCAAATGCTGCCCACCCCAGTTGGATCCATCTGGCTATTTCTTTCTTGAAGTTGTTTTTACCGAGCTGGATAACCTGCCCCAGGAGATATATTTTTGAACAACTCTGAGTGTCACCCCTTCGATTGCAATCGATTTGGTACAACATGTTCGTTGAACATAATCATGGTGTTGTCCAAGTTTACACCCAGGCCAACTTGTCGAGAAGCTCCATTCAAGCTGTGCAGCATTTCGCCCAGTTGTTCCAGCGACTAAGCAACTATGACGATGTCGTCGTCGAACCGAAGATGCGAGATGTACTCACCGTGGATGTTGGTACCCCGCCAAAGTCCAATCCAGAGTCTTGAAGACGTCCTCCAATACGTTGGTGAATAGTTTGGGAGATATAACATCTCCCTGTCTCACTCCACGCTGAAGGCTAATGGGTTTCGTCTTCTGGTCTTGGAGTAAGATGGACATTGTGGCAGTGTCATACAAACATCTCAGCATTTCGATATATCGCCAATCTACACGACAGTGCTGCAGGGCATCCAGCACTGCCCAGGTTTCGAATGAGTCGAAGGCTTTTTCGTTGTCCACAAACGCCATACACAGCGGCTGATTGTACTCCTGCGTCTTTTCTACAATCTGCCGAACAGTATAGATGTAGTCCACGGTACTATAGCCTTTTCGAAACCCGGCTTGCTCAGGTGGCTGGAACTCGTCGAGCTTATCCGCGAGGTGATTTGTGACGACTCTTGAGAACAACTTATAGACATGGCTCGGGAGTGAGAGAGTATTATCACCTTTTTTGAAGAACAGTACCACCGCACTCCCGCTCTGTGCTCTAGGTGTTAGCTCTTGCCGGATGATGGAATTAAAGAGACTCGCTAGCTCTTTCAGGATTGTTGCGCCACCTGCTTTCAGCACCTCAGTAGTAATTTCCGTCATCACCAGGGCATCTGTTGTTCTTCAGTTGCCTGAGAGCCGACTATTCGACATCTGGTATCTCCTCGGTGTAATGGCGCGTGAATGGGGCTCTGTCCAGGTGTGTCTCTGCACAGGTCTTCATTGCTGTGTCCCGTCGGTTTACTCATCCGTGCTGCGTATAGCTCAGTAAGTAAGTTTCGTCAGATGGAGCCTTCCCAACAGCTGAGCGAACACTTTTAACCCCCCTATATCGCTCGATTGTCTCCTGGATGGAGCGAGTGTTGGAGCGTTTAAGGTCGCGTCGTATCGGCTTTTTGATTTAAAGTTCGGTAGTCTCAGGAGCGAGCCTGGACTCTTGCTGTTTGCGTTTTCCGGGAAACAATTTTCGAGACACTTCCTGCAATGTTTTGACCACTATGCCGGCCTTCTCGTCAATGCCGCTAAGTTTCCAGCATTGCGAAACGATTTTGAAGTTCCAGTTGGAACTTTTCGGACCCTAGAGCTATATATCATTCGGAATCTTTCAGCCTTGATGTTGATATTTAGAGAGCATCGGATCAGTTGGTGATCGCTTCCAGTTTGAAACTTGTTGATCACAAAGACATCTCTAAATATGTGCGTAACTACTGTCCATTATGAAAAAGTCTGTCTCGTTCCTTATCGCAGAGTCCCGGCGTTACCAAGTCCACTTCCTGTTGGGGTTTTTCTTAAAGGAACTATTAATGAAAGCTATTCGAGGAAGCTGACTAGCATTTGCCCCTGCGATTTCTGCACCCCACTCCATAAGGTTCGATTTCCGTGTCATCGCGTTCAATTCAACAGATCAATGTGAGATCAACACCGCCAAAGACACCCCCCCCCCCCCCCCATTTAACATGCTTGACATGAGTTCGCACTACGACTCGCACTTGACCGATCTTCAGGTACCTGTGCCCACAACCTAGTTCCGCGTCTGGATCCGCGCCTGGCCGTCCCTGACTGGTCATGGTTAAAATTCGCACCACGACCTTGCGTGTGAAGAATCAAGACATCCATTTTGTTTGAAAACCTAATGACATATCTAGGTTAGACGTGGGACGTGGGTGGACAACACAATAATGTAGGGCATGATGCCTGTTGATCAACACGTCTTTGAACGTGTCGGGAGCATTCTCTCCTACTCCTCTTTTTCCATAATTTGGTTTGCTTTTATAGGAGCGACTGCGTTCTGATATTTCAGGCCCATGGCCATAAACATTTACATGTCAAATTCAGCTCTTGCTGTACCTACCTAGGTGGATAAGAATTTAGAAAATAACTAACAGTAGTAGGACTAACAACATCTCATTTTCATTCACATAAATTTCAAATAATGTAAGTACCTACCTATCTATTTGTTTAATTTAAGTAACTAATTTAAGCGTTATTCGTGTTACAAGAGCATTATATAATAATATATTTAAAGTATTTTACTATTATGTCGGTATCTGTTAAATGTTCTTTCGCAACCTAACGTTTCGCAAAGACGATTTTACTATTCTCGTCATCATTATTACATAGTACAAAGTTAAGTCATATATAATTAATTCTAAATAAACTTTAGAAGAACAAGAAATCGAATTGCAGGCTGGGAGGTTTTGTAGAAATAGCAGTGAAAAAGTCTGAAACAAGGCTGACACCTGCCACACACCTGTATCATAGAATCACTGGCAAAAACGGAGTGATTTGTGATTAATTATCCTGCCGTGCGGACCGTGCCTAATCTCCTGTTATGTAAGTGCTAAAGGTTAACGAGACCATACATATTCAATCACAAGTGGCAAATCAATGAGGTCCCAATCTCCTTATATTATAATTTTCTTCTTTCAGACAACTTTCACCAGCTATCAACCATACTATTTCAACAAGATTTTACTTTTGGTAGAATAAACAAAATGATAATGAATATTTTATGGAGACTCCGTTTTTTATTTTGTCTTATGTTTTTTTATTAATTTCAAGACGATTTAGCTATTTCATAACGGAGACGTAACGTCATCTGTCAGACGCGCAGATGTCATTGCTTAGATGTCATTGTCACTGATTCCAATGTCAGTGCACTTGTATTTTGTATTTGCATACTTTCTTTCTTTTCGTGAAAAGTTAACTAAATATGGCTTATTTAACCCAACTGGATTATGTTAAATACATATGTTCATGTGGACAATTAAAACCCATCACAAATCTCTATTTCTGCCGGCATTGTTTAAAAATACGTTGCGGTTTCTGCATTTGTCATGAGGTAACCCACTTTTCATACGTTTTGCTGCATAAATATGTAATATAATTGTTAATTTTATATAATTTCTTTTTTTAACGACCGCCCTATCGTTATTCAAAGTGATATAAGTGTTATATTGTAAGAATTCTAATTAAAACTTAACAAATTCTTGAACTTGACACACCTTTCCTATTCAAATGTAAGTTAATTTCGAAACGCATTCAGTTTTGGTTGATGATTTAACATCAAATGACCTCATTGTGTATTTTTGAAGAGAGAATATATTGGAAGTCTGCCGTTTTGGTGCTTATTCTGTACAAATTAACATAAGTTGAGCGAGGAATACCTTTGTATTATTAGTACTAAGAGAAGGGCAATAGGAATTGTACATAAGTGCGTTTATGTAGGTGCTTTCTGTACAGTCATACCTGAGCTAACTGTTTGTAGTTGGTAGAATACTTTCAAATGTTGAATTACAGTAATAAAATAATTATATATCTTCATTTATTCCATTCATAGTTAGCTAGTATATTCTAGTTACTTCTATTTCACTTCACTTCTCTTACTTTTAGAAATGGAATGTTTCCCGTGCCATCTATTCTTCTTATGATTCCATTTTTGAGAAATGGTCATATATGTTATTATTAAGTGCATTTGTTAGGAGACCTTCATAAAGTCACAACTTTACTCTGCAATATCAAATTTGTCTATACTACAGTTGGTTAGGTACTTATCTAAATGCAAACAATCTTGAAAGAAAATAGTATAAAAAGTGAAATATACAAAAATTTCACCAATCATTGTATTAGGTCCCACATAATAGGGCAAGCCTATTGCCATATCTTTTTATTTTATTTATAGCACACATCAATTTGACTTCACCTTGCCTGATGGTATTCCAGGCACTGTAATCCCTAATATTATAAATGCGAAAGTAACTCTGTCTGTCTGTCTGTCTGCCTGTCTGTCTGTCTGTCTGTCTCGCTTTTACAACTAAACCGCTGAACCGATTTTGATGAAATTTGGTATAGGGGTAGATTAGACCTTGAGAAAGGACATAGGCTATGTTTGGTCGCGATAACCGACATCCACGCGGGCGGAGCCGCGGGCAAAAGCTGGTATAAAATAAATTGTAATAAAATCCGTTGACAATAGTCTTATCTTATAGGTGGACTCCCACTATTGTGCAAACTGTCTCGAGAACATGCCATCCTCAGAGGCACGTCTCAAAAAGAACCGGTGCAGCAGTTGCTTCGACTGCCCCAGCTGCTTCCACACCCTGTCGACAAGGGCCACTATGGCACAGCCAAGACAAGTGGTACAGGATCCAGCTGGTGGAGACGCCAAAGTGGAGAGCAAGCAACCGAAGAAGATGTACTACTTATCATGTTTCAACTGTCGGTGGACTTCTAGGGATGTTGGGATTCCTGATCAGCCTGTAGGTTAGTAATAACAGCTAATTTTTAACTTTTTTTATACCACTTAGGTGGCAGACAAGCACATGGCCCAGCTGATGGAAAGTAGTTACCGTGGCCTATGGATGTGTGCTACACCAGGGTAGTTACACTCGTGCTGCCAACCCTGTTAGCATATATAGTTTCTGTGCTGTCAGTCCAGGAGACAAAGCAGGATAAGCTTTTGGTCTTCCCGTTGATAGCACAAAAACTATTTTTCTTTTTTCTTCTGGAGAGGAGAGTCTACGCCAGAGATTCCTCCATTGCTTAGCAGGTGCTCCAGCTAGCAGGTGAGGTTGACTTGGGTATAGAGATCTTAGTGGGTTCACACCCTTAATTTTACACTAATATTTTCCTTACTAACCATCCCAAATAACAGAACTACCATCTGTATCAATAACTACTTATCATAAGCTGGACCTGATGCTTGTTGGCTTCCTTAGTAAAATAGGCAACTTTAACTCATAAATTCCTATTTATATCAGAGCAAATATTTGTATGCATAAATGTGTTGTATATTTGCATTGGTCTGGATGGTTCTATTTATAATAGGTATTTATTTTTAAACTATCGCGGTGATTTCGGGGCTTTTCGCGATCAATTATTATGGAACTTACTTTTTTCCGATGTGGTCACTACTTGATCTTACTGCAACACACCCGAAACGTCGGCAAAAGTAAGTTCCATAATAATGAATCGCGAAAAGTTCCGAAATCACAAAAATATGTAAGAATATTTACAAAAAAAAAACTAGATATATAAGTATGTTTATCTGCATTCTAAATCCTGTAACACTAGCTACTTAAGGCATGCTTATTTTGAGCCTAGATCTTTGTAGAATTAGGTCTTTGTAGAATAGCGTAGAATATTAACAGTTTTTGTTACTAACTTCTTCATCCTTGTTCTCCCAGTCGCATCCGCTTTCACGTTTGGACTAACATATTGCCAAAAAAATTGAAAAATCAAAGAAAATCAATTCACAGCGTCGGGTGGCTGGCCGGAGCGGACCAACCCGTACGCGGCCCGCGTCAACCAGCTCCTGGACTACTACAAGGCGATAGCGCTACAAGAGAAGCAGGAGAAGATTGAACGGGAGAGGAAGAAGTTCACTATCAGGGGGAAATATATTACGCTCACGGTACGTGTTGTTATCTTAGCATCATTAGAATTTGAGAGTAGAAGCGCCATCGATTCGACATAAGAAGAAGAAGCATTTACTGTAATTACCCCTAAGCCCGCCCTTCGCCTGCTCTCCATTGTGTCCTCTGCTCGTCGGCAGGACACGTGGAAAGCCTCTGAGCAGCCCTCTACAGGGCCGTTCCCACTGCGACTGGTAGGCGACAGTATCTCCCTTGGAAAAGAGAGGCACTGCTATCTCATTGGGTCTCTATACACTTAACCCTTTTTTTACATAGAACACGTCAATTTGACTTCACCTCGCGTGATGATAAGCTAAAGGCAAAGTCTCGGAAAAGACGGTCACCATTATAGACACGTGCCTTGTTACAATGGTGGCGCTCAGCTTGACGGCCTCATCAGATGCTTTTTCACGCCCCGCTTAAAGGACCCGGGACTGTAGGAAGAGGGAAACACGAGCTGGAAAGGAATTCCAGGTCTCAACTTCATTTCGCTTCCAGGATAAGACAGGTCTAACAGGCGCAATGGCCCGCAACATCGCCGGGCTGCCGACGAGCGACAGTTCTTCCTCCGCCATCGCCAACTTCGTGCCGAGCCAGGCCAGCACGGAGGTGGAGGAGTTGCCTGACGACTTCTACACTAAGGAGGTCAACTTGAATCAAAGTTAGTACCGGGTGATAGCTAGGTACTACGGCAGGAATGGGCCATCTTGACTTTACCTCTTGGAGCAGGTTTTATGATATTTTTGAAGGCGTAATAAACCTACCTTCCAGTGGTGAAGGGTGAAAATTTTTAAGAAGGAAGCCGGTGGAAAATATCTTATTTATTATTTTATATAGCCACCATTACTTACTTACTTCCAGCTGGGGACGCCGTTGGCCGGACGGGTGATCCGCCCTTTGGTACGGGCCACTTCACCCATTTCCCCTGTGTCCTCCGCAGAGGATTTGGGGTTATCCGGCAATCACGGCGTTTCGTCGAACCTACCTGTTTCCTTGCAAAAACTTACGATCTGTCCCACCTTCAGATCGCCAAGGTCTTCTATTTCCAACTTGTCCGTTCCCATTATTTCCCATCTTTTTAGTGAGTACATAGGGCATTCGGCCAGTAGGTGGAGGCTGGTTTCCTCGGCCTCCATACACTCCGGGCATATGGGATCAGTCTTTACTCCTATTAGTGTCAGGTGCCTGTTCAGTCGGCAGTGCCCTGTGATCACTTCTATCGCAAGCCTCATATTTCTCCTTGATAGTGTTGTTATTTGGCTTGTTCTTTTTTTATCTATACTTTTTATGAAGATCTTCGACTGTCTCATGACGGGCGAGGATTTCCATCTTCGATTGGTCTCTGCCGTGATGCTTTGACTGATGACTCCCTTGGATATTTTGTGGGCGATTGGCAGCCTGGGTTCAGGGCCCACTTGGTCTTCATCAGCCCCTTTTCTGGCCAATTCGTCGGCTGTCTCGTTACCCGTATTGCCTTCATGGCCGGGTACCCAAGCAAGCGTTATGTCGGTTATTCTGGCCAGTTCTTCCAGTGCCCTTCTGCATTCCTTTACCACCGCTGAGGTGGTTTCGACCTTGCCTAGTGCTTTCAACGCAGCTTGGCTGTCGCTATATATGGTGACCTTCCCTGTGTTAAGGTGTTTGATCATATCCACGCACTCCATGATGGCAAAGATCTCTGCTTGAAATACACTTGCATACTTACCTAGTGATATTGACTTGTTTTCCTCTGTCCCGTCTTCGCATATAATGTGCACTCCGGAGCCAGAGAGCTTAGTGGATTCTTTCCTGGAGCCGTCCGTATAGCAGACGGTACCGTCTGTGTTTATTTTCCAGTCGGCTCTCTGTCCTATATGAATTCTATATTTCTTGTCAAATGTCCTCTCTTTTTTGATTAGCCACCATACGGCATACCATACACCATACCATAGCGACCATAGCAATTTCATATAGAATTCTCTTATGGGATGTTTTGCATAACAAGCCGGCAGGAATCGGGTTATAGGAATTTCTCGCCACTACTACTTTCCTAGCCTTTCTTCAATTTTCACTTTCTCGTTCTTCCTTGGTACAAAATATGAAATTTTAACATTGCAAGCATTCTATAGCAGACTCGTCAATGGACAGTGACAATATTTTCAAAAATTGAGGGTGAGATGTCATCGCTCATATCGCTCATATCGCTCACTCCGCTTACAGTGACGAGCATGGCGCAGCGCTTAGCGGCCCCGGAGTGGCAGCCGGCGCACGTGTCGCGCTTGCACCCGCTCGCCAAGCTGTTGAGCGTTAAGCGAAGCCAGCGATGCCGCGCTTGCGACCACAACCTCACTAAGCCTGAGTACAACCCCGGCTCCATCAAGTTCAAGATCGAATTGCTCGCTTAGTAAGTATACCTGCATTACGATGATACCTGATATACGAGCATTACTCGCCAAGCTTCTGAGCGCGAAGCAGTTTCGCTTAACCAGCGCTGTCACACCATATACAGGGTGATTTTATACTCGTTTCGGATAAAAAGATTTTGGACACAGTTTCGATAGTAAAATCGTCTGGAAGTATTATTTTGGCGAATTTTTTTTTTTTTTACAACCCCATACAGTATGCCTTTCACCTGTACATTATTCCCATACATTATGAAAAAAAAAGTTTTTTTTTTTCGCCAAAATAATACTTCCAGACGATTTTACTATCGAAATTGTGTCCAAAATGTTTTTGTCCGAAACGACTATAAAATCACCCAATATAAATGAATTAAAAAAACGCGTATATCGACTGCCACACAAGCTGCTGTTCGATTCTCTAAGCGTTCAGCGTCGAGTACAACGTTGACCTTGATCGAGATTGTCATTGGTCGATCTCCAGTGACGTCACCCTGTCTGACCAATGGCAATCTTGTTTAAGGTCAACATTGTGCTCGACGCTGAACGCTTAGAGAGGTGCACAGCTGATCAGTCCCTTTAGACAAGTGGTAATTCGTTGGATGGTCGTGTATGATGGAATAGAATGACGAACGTATAGGGTTTGACGTTTTATTGACATTGGTTGACGCCTGTCATATACGTCAAATCCCATGCATTTGGCATTCTATTCTACAAAATGCCGGCCGACGAATTGCCACTTGTCTACGGGGGCAGGCTTGTTTTTTGTCGTTTTGTAAGTGCCATCTGAATAATCAATACATAATAACTGATTTGCAATTTGAACTTTGCCAGTTATCACGTCCCCGAAGTGAAGATCATATCCCACGAGCCGGTAAAACCCGGTCAGAAGTCTGCTCTACTGCTGAAGCTCACCAACCCCACGGGACATGAGATGCAGCTGCGACTGCTGCAGCCTGAGGAACTGCCTCCACCTGAAGAAAGGGAGGAACCCAAGAGTATTGAGAAATCTTTGGAGAAATCACTAAGTTTGGATAAGGTGAGAGTGGACACCCCATCATCATCGTCACAGTTTCAGTCCAGGCCCTCAATTCTGCTAAAGCAAAATCACTGTCATACTTCAGACACTGCAAAAATAGCCTTTAGACTTTATTGCTATAGACTCAAAGTTCAAAATTAAATGAAAAGAGTTTCATCGAGCTCTTTCATTTATTCTACAAAAAGTTATTATATTTTAGATTTTAACGGCATTGCATTAAAGTTTAAAATTAAATGTATTTTTTGTGTCGGTGGTGTCACAGTGGTTTTGCTTTAGCAGAATCGAAGGCCTAGTTGTATCCAAAGCTTTGGTATCCAGGGTCCAACTACTGCGTACTTCCAGTGAAGACTCAGTTGACTGGACGGGTGATCAGACCATGTAATCGGGTCATTTTACCCATTTTCCCCATATTATTATATGTTCGAATGACAACCAAGACCGACGGCTTTACGTGCTCTGGCTATTCATGCATACAATATTTGCACTGAGCGGAGATCGAACCGGTGCCTCCTCCACGCCACAGAACCTATCTGAATCAAGGTTCAGCGTCGTTATAAATAAATAAATAAATATTGTACAACATTCTACACAACGCTATCTAGACCCATGGTAAGCTTAATTAGCTTGTGTTATGGAATCTAGAATGCGGATATACTTTTTTTTTTTTGTAAATACATACATATTATACATAGAAACACCCAGACCAATGCAAATATTTATATTCATGCATACAAATATTTGCATTGAGCGGGGATCGAACCCGCACCTCCTGCGTAGCAGCCGCGTTCACTACCGCTACGCCACATTCTCATCACATTACCTTTGTCAGTCCGTCTGAATATTAATAATGTGTTTCTCGCAGGAGCCGTCGTCATACAAGGCGATCGAGCGCGAGCCGCAGTACACGGTGACGTCACGCGTGACGTCACCCGGCGTGGCACTGACGTTGGCGCAGCGGGATGACGCTGCCGAGTATGACGACGACGCGCAGCATGACACCAACGAGTTAGTAGCCATCTTTCTCTTTATTCTACTTTCTCTACTCTCGCCGGGTTATTGTAAATTCACCTCACTCAAAAATAGTAGTTAACTCGCCTCAGTCCATTTAAAATGATATTTCATGTGCGAAAATTCGTCTCACCCTCAGAAGTACTGTCAGCAAAATAAGTTAAAGTGTTTATACCGGATTATTTATTTGTCATATTTTTGTTGCAAGCATATTATGTGTGTAAAAGCTGCTGAAAGAAAAGCTGCTCATTCCGGCTTGGATAGTTTTTTTCCATCATCCCTGTGCTTGTCAGCCACCTAACCTGATGGAAAGAGAGTGGTTACCGTTTCCTATAGAAGTTCTGCATGGTTACAAAAAAAATAACCACGAAGGCTAATGCTTCTAACCTAATCTATCCAATTAGGAAAGAACAGTTTTTCTTTCAGCAGTAATATCCATTTTTCGAATCCATAGAGGGCTTCTTATAGGATCGTAAATAAATGACGCATTGTTAATCTATTACTTTGTTTACTAACAGTACTTATTTATCAAGGTGAGACAAATTTTCGCTCTTGAACTATCATTTTAAAAGGACTGAGGCGAGTTTACTACTATTTTTGACTGAGACGAATATTCACTGAGGCGAATTTACTACATACCCTCTTGTGCGTGGGATTAAGTTCCTTTCATACCGCACAGTGCGCACCGTTTCCGGTCGTTAATGTGTGTGGATGAATTCCCTGCCTGTGGCGAGAGGTGCGATGATAGAATGTAGCTGTAAGGCTATCTTGATCGATAGGTATGTGGAGGAACGAGGTGTGATGTTCCTCCAACACAAAGGGAGGATCCTCCGACCAGGCAAGGTGATCACGTCTGGCGGGCCGCGGCCCAACGATTGTCGTTGGGATGTTGTATATAGCTTGTACCAGCGCTGGAACTTCACTTTCGCGATGCAGAATTCTTAGTAACGTAGTCGTTCGGCTTGCTGTCGCTAGATGGCGCTGGGTACATGTGGTATCGCTACAGGTATGTTTTTTTTTCAGCATCATCATGTGGCGCAAATCCAACAAGCTAGCCCTTCGCCTGGAGGTAGTCACTCCACCTGACGCTACAGGAGGAATCCCGGCCCGCGCCGCCTTCGTGCTGCAGTACTCGTACCGCAACACCGTGCCCCCTGCCGCCAGTCAGGCGCCGCACCGGGATCACACGCTGCACGCCACCGTACTACTCGACCTGGGGACTGTTAGCGACAACTAGACACGAAACAGGCGAACATAACCTCTCATCTTTTATATATATAAAATTCTAGTGTACGTGTGTATGAAAGTGAACTCACCGGCAACGGCTGGACCGATTTGAATGAATTTGGGTACTTGAATGAATGAATGCTTTATGCGTTTGGGTGAAACCCTGGATGGTTTAGATTCACAAAAAAAATATCATGCAGGGCAACGTCTTTTTTTTGTGAATCTAAACCGGTGCCACCCAAATGGAAACAAAAGATCATTCAAATCAGTCCAGCCGTTTAGGAGGAGTTGAGTGACAAAAAATATCATGCAGGCCAACTCCGCTATACTAGTTTTTGAGGCAGCTTGTGATGACGTCAAACATATTTTTACTGCCTTAGATAATACTGCGACTTTCGCGTGGATTTTTTTAAGTAACCATCATATTTTTTTAAATTTTATAGCATCAGCTATCTACGACAAAAAACCCGTCAAAACCGGCCTAGCCACTTTGAAGAGGGGCCAAGTCAATTGACTTGTCCTATAAAAAAAGATTACCCGGAATAAACAGACAGACATGTCTGTCACTACATGTCCCATGTAATACATTAAAATGTTATTTAAATGTTACATACAAACAATGTTATTAACTTGTATAGATGTTTATTTCATTCATATGCAAGAGCAATAAATAATATTAGTTTAAGTTTGTTGTAAGCATTGTAATTTTAAGTTATAGAGATTCTTTTATTTATTTATTAAAAGCTAACTTAACTACGACTTTTATCTTTAAAAAAAGTTATTTTATTTCTCAATAAATACAATACAATACCTAATACAAGCTATTCATAAACTGTATAAAGCTCAATTTTGTTTTTTATTTTATGTTGTTACTCTTTAAATGAATAACATAATATGCTTACGCCTGTATTCATAACGGAGTAAGCAGAGAGGCAGATATTCTCCCACATTTTGTCAGACATATTTTCTCACGTTACAGTGCCTATTGCCGTAGGACAGACTCCATTTAGTAAGCTTCTGTTGTCTTATAGCTAGAGTAAGCTTAAAAAATACAATAGAAATGTTTGTATGCAAGAAAATGACAATTAGGAATAGGGAATAAAATGAGTTAGGTATCCAATTTGGTGCAGTCGTTCTACACTACAGTCCACAAGGAGATACGGTTGCACCTGTACATACAACTTTATATGTAAAAGGTTCAACCATATCTTCTTTTTCGACTGTACATACATTTAGGCGATTCATTTTAGTATATTGGATTGGATTGTACTATAGGTAATATTGTATATCGAATATTGTGAGTATAGTAGCTATTTACACAGACAGATTGTGCCTAAACGCTTTTTGTAACAAAATGAAATTATTAATAAATTCCAAGTCCCGAGCGGGACGTTAGTTAGAAATATTTATTTTAATATAATTTTAAGTTAAGATAAAAGTTCAACATAATAATTTTGCGTAAATACATAACGATTGCTTGCAGTTTTGCACATTTTATACCCTATTGCAAGTATTATAACTTTGCTAATATTAGCTGAAATAAAATATTTTGAACATGACGACAGTATTTTATTCCCCACGGCTGCGGCGTGCATTGCGTGCCTCCCCATATCCGCGGGCGAGTTGGGGACCCCGTGGTCCCCACACCGGGTAAGGGTCGGGCGGGGTGCGAGGGATATATTTACAATAGTCTCACTTCCGGCAACAGATGGCCCACAGACGGCGTGCTTTTTAGTCGGTTCGAGTAACATAACCACCGACGCTGGCGGTGGAGGTATACAACTCAAGGGAACATATTACAGCCTATAATCAATCCTGGTGCCAAAGATGTGCAGGGCTGCATCAAGCCCTTAAGGTCAAGCAACCTCACCTGCTGTTAGGTGATCGGATCCAGGTAAAGCCAAATGAAAAGGGTAAAAAGATTGGTACTCAGATGAAAATCAGGAGACCCTTCCATATAGATACTTAATTTGAACGAATCGAAAAGGTTAACAACTACTTACCCTAAACATTTCCACAACTTTCACAGATAAAAAAGGAAACAGCTCACAAATATTTAATAAAAAATGTATTAACAAGAAAATATATGCCATTTATAACCCTTAACAAACTTTCAAACAATTCATAACATAACAACATATTATTATAACAAACTCCTACGCATCAACAGTCTTACAATAAGTCTGGCCAGTAACTTGTGTCTTAGCCGAGTATATAACGTCATTTATACCTACACCATCATAACTGCTACCAATCAGAGATATTGGCAGGTTATTCGTTTGAATATACCGCCTAATTTTATCAATCCTCTCATAATGACCGACTAAATACTGTGGTATACACTGATTCAAAATGTTCACATTATGCGCTGTCGGCTCATCAGTAATATTCAATATCCGCACTATTTCCTTCATTGCAATTTTCAATAGCTCTTCCTTAGTAACATTAGTGCCAAACTTCTCCTCAAACCATCTCCCACCAAGCATAGCAGTCAGAACTGTCCCCTTCTGATCAGGCATACAGCAAGAGTCAAAAACTACTCCAAGAATTGGAGAATTCTCAATAGGTGGGACTAGAAAACCAAATGCTGGTTGAATAAGATCTTTTGATGAATTAAAATATAAGTTAACAATGCCCACAGTCACAAATGGTATGGCTTTTAACTCCTGTGCTAATCCTGGATGCTGCTTGCTAATGAGGTCGGCCAGAGCATATGCTGGTATTGAAGAATAAACATGATTAGCAGTCAATTCCTTGCCTCCAGCACTTTTTAACTGCACTGTGCCTGAATCAATAAATTCTATTTCGTCAATTTTATATTGCTTGTTAATATCCACTTTGTTTTCAACCAAATAGTCATGTAAGGATGTAGGGAATGTCTCAAGTCCACCTTTTATAGTATACACATTCCATTTCTCTTCTTGAGCCCTCATAGCTAGAGCACTTAATTCCAAATTTTCATCTACTTTAGAATTGAACATGGATTTCATCAAACCTTTGACAACTCCACCATGATTCTGTTCCCATTCAAATAGTGTTTTCATGAGAAACTTCACAGATATTTCTTTAGCATCTCCCGCGCAAATACCACAAATCATCGGAGATATGGCGTAATCTGCAATCTCTTTACCAAATCTTCGCTCAACAAAATTATAGATTGAATCATCTGGTAAGGTCTTGTGGGGAGATTTAATATCATTGAAAAGAGCATAAATTAAGGGCTTAGAGAAGGGCTCATTAGTTTTCAAGACACTCAGTACACTTGAAGGTAAGACGTGCAAGTGTTGGTTTACATAAATCATTCTGTTCTTCGCTGCAGGATGATCAGCTTTTATCGGTGACACATGCTCACTTAGACCTAAGTCTTGAATCATATTAAGTGTGTTAAGTCCTGTTATACCCTTGGGCCTGATAGTTCTTGGCCCTTGTTCGAAAATATAATCTTTAGTCTTTATAGATTTGATCCAACCACCGCAATAATTTGTTGCTTCTAGAAGAAATAGTTTCAGATTATTTTGGCTAACCAAATTATTTTTTAGTAAGTAGTAACCGGCGGACAGGCCTCCTAGGCCCCCTCCTAATATTGCAGCCATCGTTTAATAATGTTTAACAAATTAAAAATAAATTCCAATCACTATCGCCGGTTTTATCTCGTTGTTTCTTGTTTTTATGACATGACAGTACAGTAGAGTTGATTATCAACATGTCAAAGTTGTCAAACTTATCAGAATTGTCAGAAAATGACAACTCAGCTTGAGTAAACCGGAAACGTTATGTTATTTGTTACAAATTAAAAGTATTTTTATTAAAATCTAATAATACTTTCAGCAACGTTTGGTCTTGGAGAAAGATCTTACCACCTAGTAAAAATAATTTCCTTTATTGTTGTACGTAGTCCAACGGACTGGTGAAGACTTTTCTCTCGCGGTTGGGAGATTATTGGCAGTCGCTCCCGAAAAAGCCAAAATATTAATCAAAACAAAACACAATAGTCAATAAGCGCAAGTACAGTCGCCATCAGATTATTACTTTGATATTCCCCCTTGCCGTTGACTGATTGGTCTGCTAATTGGTAAACGTAGGTACACACCTTTAGTTCGGACGTTAATACAAATAAATAAAACAGCTTGACTTGCTCATAATACCTTGGTATTAAGATAATTTTGAGACTTTAAGATGCTGACTGTACCTTGGGTTCCAAGTTCCAAAATGCAAACTTGGACAAAACTGGGCAATCGCTGTGAGAATATTGTGTCATTCAAAACTTCCTCAATATTGTAAATCAGCGAGATACAAGCGCCTTTAATAAAAATGTATCCGACTGTTACTAATAGTCACAAAAGGTTGAATTGATAGCTTTTCAGCGTAACAGTGGAGTGTGAAGTGCGGAGGGGTGAAGAGGCAGGGGTGCGTAACGAGAGGACACAGTTGTGTGTCGCGCGAGATAATGAATTTCAATTTCATAGCTATTGCACCCGCTACGCATTATTTACACCACTTTTCAGGAACACTACTAGAGTTGTGCGGATGTGAAAAAGCTATTTATTTATTTAGGTCGTCAAATTGCACTACGCCTGATGGTAAGGCCGCACCTTAGACCTTTGCAGTCCAAAGAATAGTGGCCACCATTACCTACAGATGCTGTCCCGTGTTAACAATTGATAAAGTTCCTATTTTTCAGTACCTACCTATACCTAGCTACTAATGGGCTTCAACCATTTCTTTTATTAATAATATGTATTAGCAAAATTACCAATACACATTCCCTCTAATCCGTCAAGCTAAGCTAAATTGCTTGTGTTAGGAGTGGGTTGACGTCGGTAGTGTAATGGCCAGAAGTCGAACCCGGGGCCTTTCAATCGTAATGCCGACTCCTTAACCACTAAGTTAGCGACGCTTCTAGATATTTGGTTGGAGACTACACTGGTGTATAAGTAGATATAAGGAACTTAATCGCGTTAGTCACCATCATAACAGCGTTCAGCCCGGAGCCCGGAGCCCGGGTCCTACTCTTTCTCTCTCACTCTATGCTTTTATGAAGCAACTGCCGCTTGACCTCCCAACTCCGAGACAAAACTGTGCGCCAGAGTCTTGACCTTTAATCAGTAACTCTACCGGTTAGCAAGTGAAGTTGGCTTGAGCCCTGAAGGCCTCCATTAAGAGGTTACACCATATTATAGGCACAGATAGGTATAGATAGGGCCATAGGCTACCTAGAAGTAGATACTAAGTCTGTTTATACTGGAGATTGATGGCACTTGGTGGAACTTGCTACACATATTGAATAAATCACTTGTACTTACCTTACCTAACCTAACCTTTGATAATGCCGTAAGGTGAAACCGGTAAGGTTCAAATAAATAAATAATTATGGAAAAGTACAAGTGATTTATTCAATATATACAGATACTAAGTATGTCTTTAAGTACTTACCCTTAACTGAAAATAACCACTCCATATAAATCTAAAATACGTTATTTCAGCTCCAAGTAATCCCGAGCTTATAAAAACCATGGAAGCAATAGTGACCCCTTTCATTTCACTGCGAAACTCGTAGCGTTCCACAATGAGCCAGTCATTACGACCGAAAACTTGCTCAAAGAATTACAAAACTGCAGAGATGAAAATACATAAAATTATGAACAAAATTGACAGTTTAAAATTAGGTAACTCGTATATTTCGCGGCTTGATGTGCCAAAGAATGGTGGAAATGACCTCGTGAAGGGAAGATGGTTACTTTATGCCATAGTCACTTCTACCGTTGTTTTAATTTCTTTATTCAGTGTTCAGTGGATTTCTAACGAGCTTCTTGGAAAATCGGTAATGTTCATTCCTTTTTATAAAGTTAAACCAGTTTATCACATAATTAACATACTTCAGATCGATAAATTATTATTTATTTCCCTGGATTCTTATGCGAAAAGTAGCAATGCCTCGGCGGAAATGGCAATAGCCTGTCTCGTATTAGTGAAATCCTCGCCTACGGCTCAGTCTTAAACTCATATTCAACCTGCAATTGCCTATTTTTGCAATAATATACTTTCACTTACATTGTTTCATTCGTTATGGATAAGGTGCCACTTATAGATGTAAAAATCCCGAATAATTCCGAATTATTCCATATTATTCGGAATTATTCCCAAATATTCTCAAATATTCCGGAATTATTCCCGCTGAACTCACCTACAAAAAATGAAATAACTGTGCTTCCACCTACCTACTAAGCGAAAACTTAAGTACAGACCTATGTAGGTATTGGTATATAGGTAGGTAGATACCGGAATATTATATATCTTGACCTCAGTGACGTCACAAAATGTACCTACTTATATGTATGTATATGCGCAGTACGAGTAACAGTACGCGTTTTTGGATGTCTTTTGTGGATTAGGTAGATTTGAGCTTCTCCGCCACCATGGAGCACGGGGTACCATGGTACCCCGTGAACCATGGTGACGGAGAAGCTCAAATCCACCAATCGTAGACCATATCAAACCAATTCGAGCATCTCTCGCGACTTGGGGTCAAGTCAAGATGTACGGTACCTACTTATTTTATTATAATATGTAGGTAATATGATATAATATGACTACAACTTTCACACAGATACTAAAACAGCGACTGTAAGCGACTTTCGACCTTAATGACATTATCTTAATCACGTGTCTTTTTGCGCTAATAGATGACACTGATTACGAATTTAAGAAAAAAAACTCGATTCTATGTCATGTCAATAAGGTCGAAAATTGCTTGCACTACGTTTTTTAAGGTTTTTTATCCCTAGCATCCTTAACTAGTCTCTGCTATGTAGCAAATAGCCAAATCGGACCGATCTTATCGGATATTTATATGAAAACAACATAATAATATGGTGTCGGATATCGGATGTCGGCCATCGTCATCCGATACGGATATTGGATGGTGTGAAAACACTCTTAAAGAGTTTAAAAGTGTATAAGTAGGTACTCAGGAAAACATAAGTCTTAGACTGTATTTTCTTAATTATACCGATAGGTATAATTAAGAAAATACAGTAATTAAGAAAATATAGGATATACACCAACTAGCTGTTGCCCGCGACTTCGTCCGCGTTAAGTTCGGATTGTTGTTCATCCCCTATTTTATCCCCTTATGGGTAGAATTAATCAAAATCCTTTCTTAGCGGATGCCTACGTCATAGTAGCTTAATGCATGCAAAGTCTCAGCCCGATCGGTTTAAAATTGACAAAGTTTCGTACAAACTTTCATCCCCTATTTTATCCCCTTGGGGGTAGAATTAATCAAAATCCTTTCTTAGCGGATGCCTAAGTCATAACATCTACCTGCATGCCAAATTTCAGCCCGATCCGTCCAGTGGTTTGGGCTGTGCGTTAATAGATCACTATGTCAGTCAGTCAGTTAGTCACCTTTGAGTTATATATATTTAGATATATCTATAACCGTATAAAACGCGAATCATAACTGCATTTCGAGTCGCAAGACTATCAACAAGAGTCAAGACTCTCAATGCCTACTACATCTATCTACATAAATATCGACCGGAATAATTCCGAATTATTCCGGGTCATTTGGGAATTATTCGGGATTTTTCGTTTTATCCTCATCGGAATATTTGGAATTATTCCGGCCTTACATCTATAGTGCCACTGATGGATTTCCTAAATTCAAGCAAGCGTATCCAATGAGGCCCCAACAAGACCCTCCGAGTCAAGGCGACTTCACCTGCAATCCGGTATACCTGTTGATTGACGGACGATGCAGTGACGCAGGCTTCCCTCCGGGGACTAGGCAGTAAGATGCAGTCGCTCCCATGAAAGCCGTATAAACCAAATCTCAGGGAGGAATAACCAGACTCTGTGCTTCGATGTGAAAACCACGAATGCCATCAGGAAAAAACGTTAAAGAAGAAGAAGACCGCCATTTAGATACTTTAGATAGAATGCCGATAAATCCTCTACTTAACAACATAGTTTATTAAATCCAACAGCGTATCATCCTTTCCGCAGAATTGTCTCCTGCAGCTACCCTCGTTCTCCAAGTCAGCGTTCCGCCCTCCAGAGGACTGCTCGATGTGCGTCGGAGTGACCGAGGCGGTTCGCCTGTCGAACACCACGGCTGAAGAGTTCGAGAAGTACGCGTACAGTACCACCCCTGTGATTGTTACTGATGCCACTGTGGAATGGCTGGCTCTAAAGGTAAGTTAGTGCAATAACTGTGTGTCTACTATGAAGTGCTAATACCGGTTGTGCCTGAAAATGTTAAAGCTTTTGTATTTGAATTTTACACAGACAGACAAATTAATATCGAGGTTGTCGAATAGTTCCTACGACGACATCCTAGAGCGCTTCAGCGCTAAGTGTACATTAAGCGAATACCAAATTCAAGCTCGTCGTTGTCGCAATCGATGTGCTCGTCGATGTGTTGTTAGAGAGTTGCATTGCTGGGCGTAGCTATAGGTACAACCTTATAAATATAGCCCCATCCCTCTTCGCTGGAGGGGTCAGGGCCAGGGGAAATACTTAGGTACCTACTCACTAGTAATTTTGGTCACAAATAGTAACCTAGTCTTTAAACAACAAGAATATTTATGTAACTAACTAAGCTGAATTTGGCGACAGGAATTCAACTTCAATTTCTTCGCGAAATTCTACAACAGAGGCAAAATGGGGAAACAGATCAACGACTGTTTCTATTTCGCATACAAATCTGGATTGAACTCATTAGAAGAAGTGTTTAACATGGGCGAAGCCAGAGCCAACCTGTCAGGCAAACCCTGGTATGTTGGGTGGAGCACTTGCTACGATGAAGAGACGAGGCGACTCAGGTCTTACTATAACCGGCCGTATTTCCTGCCCAAGACGGCGGAGAGTGATATGGTGGACTGGATCTTTATGGGAGGACCTGGCCAGGGAGCGCATATGCACGTGAGTACCGAACGGGCTACATACTTGGTGATAGATTTATATGATACTAGTGGTTTCGCTTTTGCTAGATGTCGGTTATCGCAACCAATCATAGCCTACTACTAATACTTCCAGTGGATACGACGTTGACCGGACGGGTGATCAACTCTTCTGTATGGACCATTTCACATATTTTCGAATAACAACCGGGACCGACGCGGCGACGACGGCTTAACGTGCTCTCCGAGCCACGGAAATACCCAGACCAATTCAAATAGGCATTTGCACTGAGCGGAAATCGAACCTGCGCTTCTTGCGTAGCAGTCGAATACACTACCGCTACATCACAGAAGCTGTCAAAACACAAACATGGCCTAAGTATGTCTCCAACTCGTAGCAGACAGACAGAGTTACTTTTGGTAATATTCGTATGGAAATATGGTTTTGGATAAAATGAAATATAATGATTGCTTTATCCAGGTGGACTCAGTGAAGCACATGTCGTGGCAGGCGCAAGTGCGTGGTCACAAGCAGTGGCAGCTGGCGCCGCCGCCGGAGTGCCTCTACCGGTGCCGATGGCTCACCTTCACAGTATCACCCGGAGAGATCTGTTAGTACCTATATACTCATCATCATCCTGCCAGCTGTTTTTTTGTACAACTTAGGTGGCAGACAATCACCCGGCCCACCTGATGGAAAGTGGTTACTGAGGCCTATGGACATATGCAACACCAGGAGCGCCACTTTCACGCTGCAGACCGGTTTCATTCAAAGCTAGGACTTTGGACTTTCCGAGCTCCTTTTGTCTATAGCTCATACATACATATCATCATCATCTTAGCGTTGTTGCTTTTGGATTGGCTTATATCTACAGTTTTATGAGAGCTACTGCCGTCTAACCCGCAAACTCGAGGGGAAAGCCTGCGCCAGAGCCTCGTCCGTCAATCAGCCGGTGTACCGGCCTGCAATCTTGAGCCCCAATAATCGTGGTCGGCCTGCATAACACTACCTACCTATTACAAGATTTAGAGACATTAATTACTCTGTTCTAGTGGTGGTGGACACGAACCGCTGGTACCACAAGACGAACGTGCTGCCTGGCGACATCAGCATTACCATCGGCGCTGAATACGACTAGAAACAACTCATGTTTTTTTTAAGAAAATCCGCGAGCTACTACACTTTTTAAATGGTAGGCATAGCATCTGATATAGGCAAAATGCTTATCATTTCCACTTCAACTGACAAAAAACTTTCGAACGCATTTTTGATATGCATTTTCAAACGCCTGTGCCGCATCTCACTTTAATGTAATAGAGGTTATGTTACGGGGTAAAATAAAACGAATAAATTGAACGCAACTAAAATATATTTAATCACCATAATCCTACGCTACAGACATCGCCGGGAGCACTACTAGTCGAATACATGAAATACAACTGGAATGACATTCAGTACAGAGAGCGTCGACATTATACATACTATACAAGCGCTATCATTGTATACGGAATTATACACTGCATGTATAATCACATATACAGGCCGTCCCAAAACTCAGCTTTTTTTTTTCCTTTTTTTTCTTTGCCTGTCGATGGTACCGGGGTACCATCGTTGAGTTTTGGGACACCCTGTAGTGTATATTATACAAATGTATAAGAAATAAAAAAAATTGTTAACGAATATTTTTTATTTAAAACTGGTAACTTGAACTTGAGAAAAATCTACTGAAATATGAAATAATCACAATATTTTTTTTAAGTACAATTGTTTTTTCTTATTTGGGTTATAGTCGTTCACACATTTATAACTTACAAAACATGGGATTAAATAAAAAATGTTTAAACTATGAAAATACAAAAGGAAAATGATTTTTTTTTTGTAACTTGTACCCTTGTTACGTCATAGATTTTTAAATTGTATACCAGGATACCAATGGCGAGGTACAACACTATTCTTGCTGGTTTCCATTTTTTAAACCGATTATAATTTGAACTTTGGTAGTGCGATGACACACTTGGCTGTTTTCTCACAAATTCAAAGAGCTTCATTAATTATAATTCAAATTATTCTTACAACCTTATCTAGTTTATTTTCCATTCATCTGACAATGAAATAGTCTGATATCGTATTCTACCATTATATTACAGAGAACACGAGAAAACAAAAACATATTTTAGGGTTTTTTACCTCTGAAATATTATGTTTACAACAAAGAATTTTTTATCAAACAGCTCGGGCAACAAATCTAGAGTGCAGATCAGAAAATTTTAAGCTATCTCTCGTCAGAATGCAGACTTTCGCCACTGGTAAGACTTCTCGCTAACTATAGACACTGATTACTTTATAACTATGGAATAACATTGAACAGCAAGAATTCTAAAGATGCCAAACATTCTAATAGATATAGGGTACATCATTACTTACTCCAAATATGATACTATTTCATCACATCACTATTATAGTTAAAAAAAATTACTTTTTGTGTTTTTTTTAATTGGTTAGCGACGAAGGTTGTATGTAATATTTCAATTATATAAGTACCGTTTATATAGTTTATACAGAATCAATGATTTTTAGACCTGGTTTAACATTAAAAAAGGTAATAGATAGGTTTTTAGGTTAACCCATGCAAATTAGCCTTCTTCTATTAGTTGGTAAAAACTGGTACATATACCAAAAATTGGTATGCCTAACACTGCTGGTTTAGAGCTGAATTTGGACTATCCAATTACACGCCATATACACGCGATTAAACGTATATACATTTTGTATAAGATTTTAAAATCTGGTACATATGTACCAAAAATTGGTACACAAAAATCAAAACAATTTTTTGTTTGTACGATAGTTAAGTGATGAAATAGTACATAGTATTGGTGGTGGTGATGTGTCTACTCCTCGCCCTGGCCGGCCGAGTCGAGGATGATCTCGAAGGAGAACGGCTGGAACAGGTAGCCCTCGCCCGCGTAGAACTTACTCTGGAACTCCACCCTGAGGACGGATATATACCCTTTAGTTTATGTACTTTACAACAATAAGGGTTAAAAGGCTTTAGTAAACGCTCCCTGGAACATTAGAAATGAGGACATCCACAGGCACTTTCATCATTATCCTCCTGCCCTTATCTCAAGTTAATTTGGTGTCGGCGCAACATGTGTGTTTTTTCCATTCATCTCGGATTGCAGTCATCTCAACATTCACTCTCTTCCTAACCATATCACCTTTCACACAGTCCATCCATCTTCTTTTAGGTCTTCCTCTCCCCTTGTAGCCATCTACTTCCATAGATAATGCCTTCCTAACGACACTTTATGAGGGTTATAAAAAAATATGGCAAAGCAAATGAACAAAGACTAATTCAAAATTAGCTGACCCGGCAAACTTCGTTTTGCTTAATCTATCGTTCATACTACCATGACGTGCAGTTAATTTGACGATCTAAATATTAAAAAAAAAAAACAGCCATGGAATCCCATACGCCCACGGAGCTTGTAACACACCCATCCATATAGATTTTAGTTTTTTATTTTACGTAAATTATATTTTTTGGTCCAACGTGAGTGCCTCGGCGCATCCGAGGTCCAACGTGAGTGCCTCGGATGCGAATGATGATGTTTTTAAGGTTTTAGTTTTTCGTTGTGCAGTGAGCACTACTCTTAAGAACGAAGCTCCTTCCTTTTATGACAGAGGACCACAAGCAACATGTAAATATGGTCTATACTACAATAATAAGTCGGTCCTCACCAGTGCAGACGCAGCGTGTGCAGGAAGGCGGACAGGCCCTCCATGAGCACGAGGATGGACACGGAGATGGCGGCCCAGCCCGCGAACACCACGTACAGCATGATGCCGCCCTCGTAGCCCGGGCTCTGCAGACCTGCCCACCAAGTACGGACTCGTGAGGTGGCGCCACTTGGCTAATATAGGCGCGTATACCAGAACGGTACTCGGTAATGAATCTTGATTTATAACTAGATACCCCTAGCACGATACACTATCGTAATCGTATCGTAAACGTAACGAGAACACGGAGTATTGCGATTGGCAGGCTTCACCCGCACACATTCTCACAGTAGGCAGGCGGTTATTCGCAATGCTCTGTGCTCTCGTTACGTTTAGGATACGATTACGACAGTTGTTCGTGCTCACCACACTGGAGGACAGATTGTGATTAGATTCACATCTGAACATTGTTCTGGAATACGGGCCGTTTATGCTATCTAAAACTTGCAGCAAAAATCGAATTCATCAGTTTCAACCACATTAGCATCATAAGAGTGCAAACATCTTTGCACTCGAGTGAAACACGTAACTTTTTATCCCACCTCAGCAAGAAAATAACTAAATTAAAAAACAAAAACAATAAAACGTGAAAAGAAAAAGGTGCGCGTACAATAAATTTAAATAAAAGTATACAAGGAGAAGAGCCAAAATACTCTTTCCAAGATGGGAGGATGAAAAGTACTTAAGCAGCAATGAGGATCATTCACGTTTTTAGCTGAGTATGCAGATTTATAATGATTAAAAAAACAGTAAACACTGTGAAAAAATTATTTCAATCCGATCAAAAATGACGAAGATACAGCAATTTTAATGCAGTAATCTCAAAAACGCTCGCCGCCGCGCCAAAATACTGTGTGACGTCATCTGTTATGACAGCGCGCGCCGCCGCTATGGAGAGTATGAAGACTTAGGGCTCTTTTGGGTTAAGACTCCATAGCTGTTTTATTTCGTAACGTATAATTTTGAAATTTTGTACGGATTTTAAGTAATTTACAAAGCTTCTAATAATATAGTTTTTGTGCTATTTACTTCAATATTTTTTTTAATAAAAATAACTATATCTATACCTACTTATAATATTATGAAACTGAAGAATTTGTTTGTTTGAACGCGCTAATCTCAGGAACCACCGGTTCGAATTGAAAAGCTCTTTTTCTGTTGAATAGTTCATTTATCGATGAAGGTTATAGGCTATATAACATCACGCTACTACAAAAGGGAGCGGAGCAGTGTTCATAAATGTCAACAAATCCGGCAGACTTCCATACATCTATGTTAACATAGTAATAAAGAGGGAAGATTTGTATTTTTGTATTCGATTAAACTCAAAAACTACTACACCGATTTCGAAAATTCTTTTACCATTAGAAAGCTGCATTATCACTGACTAACATAGACTTTATTTTCTTTTCAAACAAATTAGGAATCCTTACTAAAACTTCAATAATGAAATCCAAGATGTAAAAAAATTACTTAAAATATTTCTTACATCGCGTGCGCTGCGAAAACTATTGATGATAGAATAAGATAATGTACTGCGGAAATATATGACTTAAAAAGGTCTACATAAAAGTCCGCGATAGCATATGTCTATCTCCTAAGAAAAACCCACAGCAATCATTTTTATCTTTTAAAAATTACAAAATAATAATGTGTCATTATCGAAGCTATTTTTAACAATACAGTATCATTCCTTATCCAATTAAATACGTTCAATATATTGTGCATTTAATGTAGATTAAAATTGCTATTCAAACTATTTGATTACAATGAAGAACTTCAGACTTCAGCGTTAGGAACGTGCGGTGCGGTGCGATGCGAGCGCTCAGGCGGGCGTTCGGCCTCTAGTCATGTATTATAGTCATATAGTCTCTAGTATATATATTAATCTATGCGTTCGGCAGCCCTCTGCCAGTTTGTGTCGTCGACGACTCACCGAGCGGTAGGTGTATAGCGCGCGGCCTTGAGCGAGTGACGGAGGCCTGACGCAACGCAGTCCACTGTAGTGTATAGACTGGAACGTTTGTTATTGTTTCGGTGGTAATAATGCCCCCTTACAAATATTCAGGGTCGGCAGCACGAGTGTAACGCCCCTGGTGTTGCATACGTCCATAGGCCACGGTAACCACTTTCCATCAGGTGGGCCGTGTGCTTGTCTGCCACCTAAGTGGTATAAAAAAAAATTGTATTGTGCCAAAATGCAAGAATACAAGTGTTAAGTACTACGCCTAATAAACTGTTTTTTTATGTTCCGAGAAATGCTAAGATAAGAAAAAAATGGGTTAAAGTAATGAGAAGAGATGATAAAACTCTTCTTTCAAGCGAAAGTGTTTTACATTGTTGCGAAGATCATTTTGACGTAAGTAGGTATTGTGTACCTATTACTATTAGAACTATCGAGATATTTACCATGTATTGTTTGGAGCTTCCAATAATGTAATGTGAAAGGCCATGAAAGTTTAAATACCTACCTATATTGCGTACCTACCTATGTCTATACATAATAACAAAATTCAGTCTAGAGATTATCCTGCAGGCGTATACTATATAAGTACCTACCTATTCTATCATTTTTAAAAGTTACAGACTTGCACCACTACGAATAAGTCTCCTAAATACTTTTGAAGTGGTCATGACGGCAATACCTACTTAAGTACTTCATTTTATTATAAAACTTAATACCTTTTCCTTTTCTGAACCTGTATTATACTAGCTTCAGTTATTTCACGTCATTTCTAACGTGGTTTATTACTCGCTTGACAATACAGTAGGTACAACTTTCGACAGAACATCATAAGGTAGGTAAATAAGTACAAGCGTTAGGACGAACTACGTATATTATAAAGTATTTTAAAAACAAACTGTATTTGAATAATCACCAAAGAACTTAAAACACAAATAAAGTACTAAGAAAAACCAATAAAACGCAAGCTACTAGTCGATCCACGAAAGAATTTGTACTGACTGACTGGCGACTGCGCTAGTCGGGACGCGTTCATAACAGATGACGTCATCGTCAAAATCGCAGTGTAAGCGGGCGTTTTTAAGTACTCGTTAAGAAATCCCTAATAGCTTCGTCATTTCTTGACGGATTTTGATTATTTAAAAAATAGGATACTCAGAAAGGTATAGCGCATCTGGTATACTGATTAAAAATACAATATTCCATTATGTGATTCATCCTCATTGTGACAGATTTTTGAGCTGGAAAAGTCAGTCATTTTAGTGGCAGTGGTCGTACCTTTCCGCAGCAGCATGTTCCAGGCCACCTCGGCGAGCTGCGCGTGCGCCAGCGACAGCGCCCACAGGCGCAGGTACGACGCCGTGTGCGACACGCTGCCCAGCACGTACTCGATCGTGTGGATGCCCTGCGCCATACGACACAACACCATTAACACAATACAATACAACATTCTTTATTGTACACCATATGACAAAATACAAAAATAACAATAATACAAAAGTGACAGTACGAACGGCGGTCTCATCGCTACGCGTGATTTCTTCCAGACAACCACAATGAACATGTTGTGTACAATGGATTGGTGTATGGGCAGTAAGGGGTACACAGATTCAATTTGTAGTGAAATACTATACTACAATACAATACTAACAATAATCATGAGAAACTACGCAAAAAGTCATCACAAACTTGTATCGATTTCTCATAAGCGTTTGACATAGTTAACCACAAGATTTTTAACCAAAAGTTGCCTCGTAACTGGCTTCTGTAGGTCGTTACATAAAAAGTGTATATCCTACGTCATAAATATATCACACAGCTCTTAAAATTAGAGACAATACCCTAGTAATCGGAACTGTGTCGACAGGTGTACCACAGGGTTCACGTTTGGGACCCTTACTTTAGGTCACTTTCATATTGCAGCAATTTATGAAAAACGCGAGTGCCCGCACACGCCATTGTGAAACTCGCCATAAGGTTTAAAACAAATTGAGGTACCCGATAAAGTATGAAAACCGTCTAGTCTACGTGAGTGTTGTACATGACATCCAAATACATAATGTTTTGGGATCATTTAAGATCTACAAGGTATTATTGATAACAGTCACACATTTATGATTCCAATTATCTTGTTACCATACATAAACCTTCTCCTAATGTGACGAGTAAGTTCTGGAGAATAGCATTTAATAAATAAATGGTAGTCTACGTACCTGATGGATGAACACTTCAGTGATCTCCTCATCAGGGTGACCATGTGGAGGGGCTACTGCTCCTCCCGCCGAACCATTCTCCGCCGTACCTTCGACTGGCTGATGACCCTGACGCTGAGGAGGTTACACGGATATTATAAACTTATTTTCAAAATTTACACAGATTGTTATTTGTTGTATATGCTTACCGCGAGCTATCCGTGAGATGGCAAAGTAATAAAAATGGATTTTAGTCAATTGACTTAATTTACAAATTAAAAAATGACTGTAACATCGTTGTTTCCAATAGTTCGTAAGAACATCTGTAGATGGCTCCAATGTCGCCCTAAGACGGTTGAGGACTCTATACCAATAACTTTATTATTGATACTTAAGTGAGTAGTACTTACAGCCCTCAGTTTCTGCTCCTTCATGATGAAGTAAGGCTTGCCGAACAACATGACGGGCACGCACATGAGCGCCAGGATCACGAATATCTACAGAAAACAATATCATCATTACATACGTTTTATAGGGATCTACTGTAATATCAATATGTATATGTACGGGTACTTTCTGTAGAGACATATCTCTCCATTCGGTTAAGTACTTAACTAAACTTAAACAATCTTGATGCGTCTATTTAATAATTATGTTTTATCTTAAAACTCAGTTTATAAATATTTTTCTATTTAGAAACCTATTTTAAAGACTAGAAATCTAAATCAAACCACTAGTTAGTCGGTTAGTTAGCCTAATTTATTTGTTTAATATGTGTTTTTTGTAAAAAGTCGCTACAAGATCGTTTACCTTTAGTGTAGGTACCTAATCGAATGTAGTATAGCTGTTATTACTGAGGTTGTACCTACTTCACACACATAAATAAATATTCTTACAAAAGTCACATTCACCTCGCACAAACAATAAGTATATTCCTATCCCGTAACATTCAAACGAGTAACACTTCTTACTGGTTGGGAAAAAAAAAAACCTGAATGCAGTATAACCCGCGCCACGTATCTTGGACCTAAAATGTGCCCTATACGCGCAGTACACATTTCTTGTGTGTCTTTTAAGGATAGCACTGGGTGCTACTGCGGTGGACGAACTCAAATTCACCAAGCAATCCGCGGGCGCCAGAGCCTCGTATGTCTTACGATTTAGGTCCAAGATACGTGGCGCGGGTTATATAGATGTATGCATGAGTAGGTGTGGTGTACGTAATGTAAGGTAATGTATGAGGTAGGCACCTTCTGTATGGCCATCTGTCCGGCGTACATGGTGTCGTCGCACACGGGGCGCGCGTTCTCGTCGTGCTTGAACAGCATCATGTTGATGAACGTGATGAGGATGGACGGCGCGCAGTACGCGCTGGTCTTCACCACCTCTGCGGCACGGACATACGTTACGTCAATTATTAACTATAGATACGTTTAACTCGATTATGAAAGAGACAAGAGAAAAGAGAATCGACCTTTGGCGGGACTCGAACCCGCGATCTTTCCCTTACAGGGCCCATACCATGAACTCTTAAAACAGGTCAATAATTATAGAACTGCTGTCATTCTACAAACTGCAAATGTCATTTTGTAATGTCATTTAAATATATAGGATTACAAAGTGACATTAAATTTGCAGTTGGTATAGTGACAGCAGTTCAATTATTGACCTGTTTTAAGAGTTTATGGTAAGGCCGCAGGGGGAATGCCCTGAGTCGTCAAAAATGATTGTAACATCATTAATTAGTTCCGATACCTTTCATTTATACTATAATACTGGGTGAATTTATAATCGTTTCGGATAAAAATATTTTGGGCAGTTTCGATAGCAAAATCGTCTGGAAGTATTATTTTGGCGGAAAAAAACTTTTTTTTTTTACAACCCTCATACAGTATGCCTTTACATTTACCCATTTAAAACCCATACATTTAAAAAAAAAGATATTTTTTTTCGCCAAATTAATACTTCCAGACGATTTCGCTATCGAAACTGTGTCCAAAATCTTTCGCTCCGAAACGACTACAAAATCACCTTGTATAATAAATTGTAAAGTGGTCGTGTCTGTACATTGAAGATATTAAAACAATGCTTGGGTTATGTTATGTTAATTCACCTCTGCCTAACCTTCCAGGGATAAAGGCGGGGATGAAGGTTGCAGAGGTGAACTTACGAGTATGTAGATATCCGTACGGCAAGGAAGCAAAACTAAAAGTTCAGCAAAATTTCACCAATGGCCATGGGTATTAATTTAAAAAATAATATTACTCTATTTATTAGATGAGGCATACCTGGATCAGTGGTGTTGAAGTTCGAGGCCGGGTCGGGCCCGTAGCTGGTCCACTTGATGAACATAAGCAGCACCATGTAGAAGAACAGCAGGGTGAGGAACAGGATCTGAGGAATGAACTCCACGTAGATGCTGATGCGGCGCTTGAAGTAGCTGAAATGTTACACACTTATTGTTAGGCTGTTGGTGACTTTGTGACCAGAATTAATAATAAATCTGTCCTTCGTTAGTGATATATGGTTATTGATTTTATTTTTATTTATTACGACAAATAGCTGTATACTTTTGTAATGTAACGTCACTCAAGCTAAGATTGTCACTTAAAACGTCACTTGAAAGTTACAGTTCTAACGTCATTTTTTGAGTTATAATTTTTAGTGTAACGTCACTCGAGCTAACATTTTTAGTGTAACGTCACTTTTAAGTTAAATTTTTTCAGGGTAACGTCACTTTTGAGTTTTGGAGAAAAGTCACTCTAGGTAAGATTTTTTAATGTAACTCAGTTTTAAGTTACAGTTTTAGTGTAACGTCACTTTTGGGTTAATATTTTTAGTGTAACGTAATTCAAGCTAAGATTTTTTAGTGAAACGTCATTCAAGCTAAGATTTTTTTAGTGTAACGTCACTTTTGAGTTACAATTTTTGGTGTAACGTCACTTTAAGTTACATTTTTAGTGTGACGTCACATAAGTTACAAGTTTCAAATGTCTTTCACCTTTCACCACTTTCAAATTACAATTATTCAGCGTAACGCCACTATTATGCTCCACTATTAGAAAACGACAGACAGATTAAATTATTATTATCGGTCAAAATAACATTTAACAGTACATGCTCCAACTAACATGTAAGCCTTAAGCATTTTCTGCATACGCCTTTTTAATTGCAGTATAGCAACTACGATTAAAATATGCAATTTTATTCGCCGATCAAAATTTGTTCAGACGTTTTCTCTATAACATTGTTACCTAGACACTGAGCTGATTTTTTGATGAGACTACCTCTCAACAACGATATTAAATAGACCGACCGTAACCGCTATACCGCGCCTTGGGTATGACCGCAGCTAAACAGGAGGAGTATACATCGGAACACGTATCTTAGACCTAAATCGCGAGACAAAAGGTGCCCTGGTGTGCGATTGTTTTGTAATAATCAATGCTTGGTGAATTTGACCTCCTCCACCGAATAGCATCCGTGCTATCCTCAAAAGATACACAAAAAACGTGCACTGCACGTATGGAGCACATTTTAGGGCCAAGATATACTTCCCGAGCAGTATCGACCAATATACCGCCAGATTTGGTCAGTCTGCCACCAACGCTCATGGCGGTATCACGCTCTAGACTCGTGCTCTTTATTTCTCTTTCTTTACCTCATCCCACGCCACACCATGCTTTTCTATTGCGCGGTACAACGGTCGCGGTCATACTATAGGTCGCAAGTTCATTCTAATATCAGTACAAAACAACCATGCTTCTTTAGCACATCTAGTTCAGGCCTCACTACGCGAAGCAGGGTGCCTATATGTCATGTGGTACCTTCCCTGGGCTAGTCCAGTGTCGCCGACCAGATGGGCACATATCTAACTCTGTCCAGGAACGTTACAGTGAGAGACATACTTCATAGCTTTCCCTGTAACGTTCCCGGATAGAAATAGACTTCTGAAGCCGAAGCCTTCGTGAAGCGTTGTCCCTTTCTTCGGTATGGGTTCGTATGTTTTAACCTTTGAGTATTTAACATGAGAAATGCCTTTGAGTCCCTGGTTTTCTATCGGGAACGAGGTATACATGTGCAAACAAAAGCATTATTGTAAAGTTTTGTATACCCAGACCTCGATTCTGCTAATTTGTGTGTCCGAGAGGTGGCGCGCGCGGCACTGCAAATCTCTCGTTATCGAATTACCCACATAACATACCATGTTATTGCAAGTACCCTCAAGTTCACCGAAATCCGCCCGGACAAACTAATGAATCGATAAACACCCGCCACAACAGCTTTCCCATTATTATCCCATTAAAATCAATCAATCTTAAATTAAAAGGCACCTTGTAGAGTTAACAAAAAATGCAACGAGCTCTTTTTCATTAAATTTTGGACTTTAATACTGTATCAGCGACTATACAACCAATAGACACCTATTGTTTCATATTTTACGAACAAAAAATTCTGGCAACTTGCTGAGGTAGGAGTAGCGGGGAACGCCTTTTGATTGGTCATACGATCGTAAAATGGTAGTGTTAGGGATGGGACGGGTTTAATTAGTACGATCTATATTATCGACATTGTTTGTAAGCAATGAAACAAGGGTTATTATTATATTCATTATTTTTATATACTAGTTTTTGCCCGCGGCTCCGCCCGCGTGGATTTCGTTTATCGCGACCAAACATAGCCTATGCCCTTTCTCAAGGTCTAATCTACCCCTATACTGAATTACCACAGGACCACATACGTACATTTCAGTTCCAAAAGGTCGCATCTCATTCTCATCGCGGCGGATTATAATGAAACGGAAATTTCTTATGAAATTTTAGGATCTGCAACATATTTATCGACAGCACTTTCATATTTACCCACATCCCTAGCGCTTGACCGAACGAAAGAGATAGTGTCAAATGTACGTGTGTAAGAAAGAGATATGAATATGCTGTGTATAGGTACGCTGTTTTCGCCGTAACTATTGCCAGAAGCGCGTCGCCTGTAATGCGGTGTCTATTGGTTGTATGGTCGTTGTACTGTATAAATAAAGTCGAAAATTTATGACAGTGGTTAACTATTAGCAGAATGAGGGTCCTGATTGGTCGCTGACTAAACTTACGACTCCACCAAATTATCATGTATCTAGGTGATTGTAAGGTATCTCTCATGTTAAATACTCATAAGTTTTAGCTAAGGGCGCGTTCCCACTTTCTCATGACGACAAATAGTCGTGCCGTTTAAGCCGTCACCGCTTGTACATTTGAAGGAAATGTCACATCCACGACCTATTTCTTAACTATGCGCCTGAAATAGTTAAGAAATAAGCCGTGGGTTGTAAAGACAATGCAAACGGAACGGCTGGCACGACAATCGTAAACGGGCCATCGTGGCCACGATAGAAAATATCTTCACATTTTTGCCGTGAACCGGTGAAATATCGTCATGATTCAATGGAAACAGCTAGATACGATACGATAGCCGTTCAAAAAACGCGTAAAAAATTCGACGACGCAATGACGAAAAGGAGGGAATAGTTAGAGACGCCACGTCACAATATAGTGGGAACGCACCCTTAGTATTTATATTATAGTCTGTACAGTGAAATTAGGAAACTCTTAAAGATATGCTGGGGTGATTATAATAAAATTGAAGCGATATATTATAAGTAAATTCATATTAATCTGATATTAATAGTGAGAAAACGAGGACGAACATAAATAGGATTTTTTACTGTGGGTTGTAAACGCACAATATTGCGATAGTAAAACGAGTTTAGAAAGAAATAAATAGAGCTTATACTCTCATCTCAACAAACATACAAATTATGCAATGAATTTTAAAATCTTTTTGTTGATATTAAAAAATATATTTTAAATTGAAAATAAAATAATAGAAATTATTTACATACTTAATTATTGTATCACGTTAATATTTAAATGACTTTCGGACGTCCAGAAATGATTGGGAATCGAAAAGAGTGATTGAGAAATGAAAAAATGATTAGTTTTTTTTTTATATACCACTTAGGAGGCACTTAGTAATCGAAAAAGTGAGTGAGAATCGAAAAAGTGATTGGAAATGAAAAGTTTAAAGCTAAAATTCCACTGTACTGACTATGAGATACAATAGAAAGTTTAATAAATAATATGATAGTTATTTACAGGCAGCAAGTCATGTCATACGGATCATACTTACATGTGATTCCACAAAGAGAGGCAGACACCGAACAACATGTGGAACACGCCGATGATGATGGAGATCTTCATCTTGAAGGCATTCATGAAGATAATCTTGTTGGCTTCCGCAAGCTGGGGACGATGAAATAGAAGTTTTTTTTATTGGTTACTGCTACGAGTTATTTCTGATGCCATTAAATAATCAGGATAAAAAGTACTGGTACTTATGAATAATATGATGGTTCATTAGTTATTACCCTTACAGGTTGTCGAATACAAACAAATCTTTGTCGCTCATGTTGGACCTCAATACCAAGGTATTAAGGTCCAACCCCACCAAACGGACGGCATCGGAACGGATTTTACAATCTTTAAACAAAATAAATCTTATATCACAGCATACAAAGTTTATATTACCAAGTCACGCATGACAGCTTGACGTGCGTCATGCCGCCGCACGTCGCTGTCAAGCTGTTGTGCGTGACTTGGTACTATAAACTTCAAACACTGTGATAATAAGATTTAATTTTGTTTAAAGATTGTAAAATCCGGGCCGATGCCGTCCGTTTGGTGGGGTTGGACCTTTAAGAGCAAATCAAACTGTTTTAATAATTTAAATTTGAATTATTGAAAGAACTAAAGGTGTGTACTAAATATAAGAACAATCATTCAACAGTAAGGGGAGAATACCAAGATCATTTTCAGTACTTTGTTCGTCCAGATCGTTGTGATGCCGACTGTACCGTACAGTCAGTATCCCTAGAACGAAAAACTATCGTAATCGTATCGTAAACGTAACGAAAACACGGAGTATTGCGATTGGCCCGCTTCACACACACACACAGGCTCACAGTAGGCAGGCGGCCAATCGCAATGCTTCGTTCTCTTGATACGTTTATATTACGGCGATAGTTTTTCGTGTTTGGGGTACAGTTCTGTAGTACAAACTCGAATTGAATCACATCTAAATAAATAAATAATGAAACAAGTCTATAATCCTAATCCTAATATAATTCTTGCAATCATAATGACCATCCAAAGGTTGCGCTTAAAGCGATAAGGGCGCCCTTGTACTGATTCCGTAGTCATTATATTTTAATTGTGTATTTTAAATGGTGTACATAAAGTGTAAAATAAATATTAAAAAAATATAATCTGACCTGCCACACAGGGTCAATCCCGAACGGATAAGGCGTCTGCAGATAGTCCCAGGAGTCAGGGTTGAGCTGCAGCAACTTGTTGGACGTGAGGGTAGACTCGTTGTAGTTGTTCCTCCACGAAGAGCCGAAGATGTTCAGCGACTTGGAGAAGATGTCGTTGTAGATGAGCCCCGTGTACATCGAGAACAGCCCCATGAGCAGGATGATGTACCGTCCGCCGAAGAAGATGTTCCAGATCTGTTGGGGAAACATTCTTTTATCATCATCATTTCAGCCATAGGAAGTCCACTGCTGGACATAGGCCTCCCCTATAGATCTCCAATAAGACCTGTTGGAAGCGGCTCGCATCCAGCGAAACAAAAAATGCCAAACATTCTTTAGTTGAATGAAATTTTAAAGCAATAAATATGGTATTCAAATTGATTAAAATCGCCCCAAGACGGGATGTATAGAAAAATTTGGGTCAACCTCGGGTGAAGCTAGGTGGCTCAGTGGTCAGAGCATTTCACCTTTAAGGAAAACATCGCGGGTTCGAGTCCCGCCTGAGCTTGAATTCGCTTTTTCCTATGTTAATGAGGATGAATCACATAATGGAATATTGTATTTTTAATCAGTATACCAGGTGCGCTATACCTTTCTGAGTATCCTATTTTTTAAATAATCAAAATCCGTCAAGAAATGACGAAGCTATTAGGGATTTCTTAACGAGTACTTAAAAACGCCCGCTTACACTGCGATTTAGACGATGACGTCATCTGTCATGAACGCGTCCCGACTAGCTAGCGCAGTCGCCACTCGCCAGTCAGTCAGTACAAATTCTTTCGTGGATCGACTAGTTTTTTTTATTGTTTTTTTTTATTTTTTTTGTACTATTTTTTATTTTTTATTTTTACTATATTTACTATTTATTGGTACTATTTTATTGGTTTTTCTTAGTACTTTATTTGTGTTTTAAGTTCTTTGGTGATTATTCAAATACAGTTTGTTTTTAAAATACTTTATAATATACGTAGTTCGTCCTAACGCTTGTACCTACTTATTTACCTACCATATGATGTTCTGTCGAAAGTTGTACCTACTGTGTTGTCAAGCGAGTAATAAACCACGTTAGAAATGACGTGAAATACCTAACTGAAGCTAGTATAATACAGGTTCAGAAAAGGAAAAGGTATTAAGTTTTATAATAAAACTGGCTTTTGCCCGCGGCTCCGCCCGCGTGGATGTCGGTTATCGCGACCAAACATAGCCTATGTCCTTTCTCAAGGTCTAATCTACCTCTATACCAAATTTCATCAAAATCGGTTCAGCGGTTTAGTCGTAAAAGTGAGACAGACAGACAAACAGACAGAGTTACTTTCGCATTTATAATATTAGTAGGGATAAAGTAGGGATGAAGTACTTAAGTAGGTATTGCCGTCATGACCACTTCAAAAGTATTTAGGAGACTTATTCGTAGTGGTGCAAGTCTGTAACTTTTAAAAATGATAGAATAGGTAGGTATATAGTATACGCCTGCAGGATAATCTCTAGACTGAATTTTGTTATCATGTATAGACATAGGTAGGTACGCAATATAGGTATTTAAACTTTCATGGCCTTTCACATTACTATTAAATTCAAACACTGTGATAATAAGATTTAATTTTGTTTAAAGATTGTAAAATCCGGGCCGATGCCATCCGTTTGGTGGGGTTGGACCTTTATTGGAAGCTCCAAACAATACATGGTAAATATCTCGATAGTTCTAATAGTAATAGGTATACAATACCTACTTACGTCAAAATGATCTTCGCAACAATGTAAAACACTTTCGCTTGAAAGAGGAGTTTTATCATCTCTTCTCATTACTTTAACCCATTTTTTTCTTATCTTTGCATCTCTCGGAACATAAAAAAAAAACAGTTTATTAGGCGTAGTAACACTTGTATTCTTGCATTTTGGCACAATACAATATTTGTATGGGGGCATTATTACCACCGAAACAATAACAAACGTTCCAGTCTATACACTACAGTGGACTGCGTTGCGTCAGGCCTCCGTCACTCGCTCAAGGCCGCGCGCTATACACCTACCGCTCGGTGAGTCGTCGACGACACAAACTGGCAGAGAGAGGGCTGCCCACTAGTATATATAATTATATTAATCTATGGGGCTGCCGAACGCCCGCCTGAGCGCTCGCATCACACCGCACCGCACGTTTCCCGCTCTTACGCTTTCCTAACGCTGAAGTTCTTCATTGTAATCAAATAGTTTGAATAGCAATTTTAATCTACATTAAATGCACAATATATTTAACGTATTTAATTGGATAAGGAATGATACTGTATTGTTAAAAATAGCTTCGATAATGACACATTATTATTTTGTAATTTTTAAAAGAAATAAAAGATTGCTGTGGGTTTTTCTTAGGAGATAGACATAATTTATGCTATCGCGGACTTTTATGTAGACCTTTTTAAGTTATATATTTCCGCAGTACATTATATTACTCTATCATCAATAGTTTTCGCAGCGCACGCGATGTAAGAAATATTTTAAGTAATTTTTTTACATCTTGGATTTCATTATTGAAGTTTTAGTAAGGATTCCTAATTTGTTTGAAAATAAAATAAAGTCTATGTTAGTCAGTGATAATGCAGCTTTTTAATGGTAAAAGAATTTTCGAAATCGGTCTAGTAGTTTTTGAGTTTAATCGAATACAAAAATACAAATCTTCCCTCTTTATTACTATGTTAACATAGATGTATGGAAGTCTGCCGGATTTGTTGACATTTATGAACACTGCTCCGCTCCCTTTTGTAGTAGCGTGATGTTATATAGCCTATAACCTTCATCGATAAATGGACTATTCAACAGAAAAAGAGCTTTTCAATTCGAACCGGTGGTTCCTGAGATTAGCGCGTTCAAACAAACAAACTCTTCAGTTTCATAATATTATAAGTAGGTATAGATATAGTTATTTTTATTAAAAAAAGTATTGAAGTAAATAGCACAAAAACTATATTATTAGAAGGTTTGTAAATTACTCAAAATCCGTACAAAATTTCAAAATTATACGTTACGAAATAAAACAGCTATGGAGTCTTAACCCAAAAGAGCCCTAAGTCTTCATACTCTCCATAGCGGCGGCGCGCGCTGTCATAACAGATGACGTCACACAGTATTTTGGCGCGGCGGCGAGCGTTTTTGAGATTACTGCATTAAAATTGCTGTATCTTCGTCATTTTTGATCGGATTGAAATAATTTTTTCACAGTGTTTATTGTTTTTTTAATCATTATAAATCTGCATACTCAGCTAAAAACGTGAATGATCCTCATTAACGTGGTTTAGGAAACTACAATGTGAGTTTATTTTTATGGAAGATATTTCGAACTGAAGTAGTTTTCTTTATTCTCACAGTAAAAGCGTGGGTTGTTTTTTTAAATTTCTGGTTCAAAATATTCCCCAAATATTGAATGTTTTTTTTTATATTTTAAAAAGACTGATATATTTTTCTAATAGATTTTTTTTTGCACTTATTACATCAACCCATAGACGAGAAACTTTCTGGGTAGTCTATTATTATTTCGATGCTCGGAGTATTGGTGGCATTTTTAATAAAAAAAAACCATTTTATAACAATCTAGTCTTATACTAAATTTCGTTTATCTGGAGCCAACCCTGAGTGTCAATTAAAGGCCCGTATTCTAACACGACACTCAGTCCTGAATCTCGATTTATCTGTGAACAGATTGACAGATTGTCATTGTCAGTGTCATTCTAGAACGCGGGTATTCTAGAATGCGGGCCTAAGTTATGCTTACATGTTATATTTACTTAAAAATGCATTGTACTAAAAAACGCGTGATTCTCGGCAGAGTATAATATGGGCCACCCCATCTCTTCCCATGCGGTGTCGTACAAGGCGACTAAGGGTTAGGGCTGTTTGGCATCAGACAGATATATACAGCCCAGACTCAGCCTCCCAGATTCAACAATAGTGCCCGGAATACGGCAATAGGCTCACCCCCTATTACGTGGGACCTAATTTTTTTTTATACCACTTAGTTGGCAGACAAGCACACGGCCCACCTGATGGGAAGTGGTCACCGTGGCCTATGGACGTATGCAACACCAGGGGCGTCTCACTCGCGCTGCCGACCCTAAAGAATCCTTCTAATGCCCTTGTTGAAGAACCCCATATTGAAGAACATACAACGACTGGTGAAATGTGGGTGTTAAATAGACCTCTGCCACACCCTCCGGGGATAAAGGCGTCATTGTATGTATCATCATCATCATCATCATCATCATCGTCCTCCTACCCTTATCCCAAGTTTATTTGGGGTCGGCGCAACACGTGTTTTTTCCATTCAATTCCAACATGTATGTATGTACAAAATACTGACCTCGGAGTCGATCTTCTTGGCTTGCAGCGGCTTCTCCTTGTAGCACATCCAAAAGCCGAAGGCGGCCATGAGCGCGCCGTGGCCGAGGTCGCCGAACATCACCGCGAACAGGAACGGGAACGTGATGATCGTGTACGGCGCTGTAACACAACGGGGACCCTTATACACACCACTCGCGCGAACACACTCCGCTCAACGCGGGAGCGTTCTAACCTAACCTATCCAAGTTGAGACGTGCTATAATCGAATCCTCATAACTTCACAGTTTAACAACACACTTTAAGCTGCGTTTACATACTCGCGGCAGAGCGAGGGAAGTGGCGAGGGAAGTGGGCAGAGACGTGGTGTGAATGGTATATTCGTCATGCCGCGAGTACTGCCGCGTATGTTGCGCAAATACTAGCGCGATGAACTATACGAGACCGCTAGATGGCGCTAATCTCAGTAAACACGACTTTCGTTATTGCTCCTCGAATATTTACTTTTAAAAATATTTATATCGATCTACGGAAAGTGAAACTGAATACTGAAACTGATAGTTTTTATTAATAATCTATTTAATTAATTCGCTATGCTGTAAAAGCTTATTGCGTACCTACACTGCTACAGCGTTGTCCTCCATACGTTTACGTCCGTCTCCGTTGCAGGGCGAATACTGTAATGCGGACCAACGCGATGATGGGAGTGTGTGAATGCTAGGGCATTAATCGCGCGAATATTTCTGGCAACACGATGAGCAATGCGAGCGGCAGTATGTAAACGCGGGGTTAAACACCCAGTATTTTTTTCGCCCACTCAGTATTTTTTGCCCACTCAGTATTTTTTCGCCCACTCAGTATTTTTTCGCCCAGTTTAATATTTTAATTCTGTCACTTGGAATTTTAGTTGCTAACTTAAATTAACTGTTTCACACTATTAGTAGCTCATTTTACGATTTTTTAATCATTCACGATTATCGCTAGTTCAGTAAATGTTTCGCAAAACTAATTTAACGCTGCTCGGTTGAGTATTAAAGTAACTCAAGTTTATTATATCTCTTTACGAAAAACTAAAAATAAAAGTCTTCTTTCATAGGTGAGAAACGCGGACCAAAGGGTGTGGGTGACCGTCGCTCCAAGATGGTGACTCGGTAGCTCAGGGTCAGAGCATTCCCCTGTAAGTGACTGGTCGCGGGTTCGAGTCCCGCCTGAGTCGTTTCTCTTTTTTCTATCTTGCGACTTTACATCCCACAAATATTATAAACGCGAAAGTTTGTAAGTATGTGAGGATTACTGAGGATGTATGTACGGATGTATCTATGTGAGGATGTTTGACGTAAAAACTACTGAATTGATTCTAATGAAACTTTACAATAATATAGCTTATACATCAGAATAACACAGGCTATCAGTAATGAACGGGATCAGAATTCCACGCCGGCGGAGCCGCGGGCAACAGCTAGTACTTTATAAGAAGAAGAATTCCAGGCAAACCTACCAGGGTTGACCTCCCGGTAGGTGGCGACGCCGTACGCGTAGATGAGGTTCTGGAAGGCGGACGTGAACTTGTTGGTGCGGTTGTACGATGGCGGGTCCTCCAGCGTCTCCATGCGGTTCAGGATAGGAGGCACCGAACTGCCGCTTCGCTCCTAGTATAACAAATAAGATAGGATAAGATAAGATACGAAAAAAACAAAATGCAGGCCTTCAGAAACACGCTCGATAGACTAACACCCGTATTCACAAACAATACTTCGCTATGCGTACCACAAAAACTGTGCAAAGAATGACAAATTCTCAGTGCGTTCGTTTTGGCAAGCCTTTTTATTCATTGATAATACTTAAGTAATACTTCGTTGAGGGAATGCACTGCGTTAGATACTGCTCCGTGATGTTTGTGAATTAATTTTACCAGCCCTATGCGCTCGAGCACACTATGAGACCTTACAGTATCGTTTGTGAATACGGGTGTAAGCCATCAAGGCAATTTTTTGAGATTTTCTTTTTCAAAGTCGCGGGTGTTTCTATGTATGTTATGTATGTATTTACAAAAAAAAAAAAAAAAAGTATCTAAGTATGTATATCCGCATTCTAGATTCCATAACACCAGCTAATTAAGCTTACCATGGGTCTAGAAAGCGTTGTGTAGAATGTTGTGGAATATTTATTTATTTATATGTCGTTCCTGTCCTTCATCGGTCAAAACTACGGATTAGCCGAACGATGATTTATATCAAACCGTACCTCATCAACTAAGTCGAATATTTATAGAGGTTTTCTGCCCTGCGATGATATACTAGCCTACGCCTAACTCTACTAACCCTCTTTGACTTCTAATAATAATCTGAATAACTCAAAAATGTACACTTCTGCGTTACTTTAATATTAGCTAGATGGTAGGAGATAGAACCCTGGTACGACCTCAACGTTTGACCCATAAAGGGGTCTTAAAGTGAGGTCATGCGTGTTTTGTTGTTATGGGATCCATAAAAGGAGGTCATAACGATATGTAGACCAACAATCACATAACTTTCAAATTTCTTCTAGACTATAATCTGTATTAAACTATTTATGTACCTACTTAATTAATAAAATATCTCACCGTTCCCCTCCTCAGCGCGAGCTGGATGGTCTCCATGTCCAACGCGGGCACCCAGCACTCTGCAATGAGGCACTTCTGCGTCACGTCCAGGTTGAACAGGTTGAGCGTGTGGTAGATGGCCTTGATCTTGCGCACCTTCACGAACCAGTTCTTGATGTTTTTCGCAGCGGCTACCAGTACACGGTGACGGTGGTCCTGGGTCTGGCCTAAGACCTAGAAGGTGGAGGTGCGGTTAGCATATGGAAATAGAAAAAAGAACATGCGGAAGGTTTTCAGGGATAGCCGATAGAAGTGTAAACTAAGTAACTTGTGATTGGTGATGGTCCAAGCGTTGGGTGACGTTGACGCTATTTCCACGATTTTTGTTTCCTCAAAAGTGCTCAATCATTTCAAAAATATTTTTGGCTGTTGTATACAACGCTGTCTAGATCCAAAGTAGCTTAACTAGCTTGTGTTATGCATACACATACATGTATTCACGCCTATAAATCCCCGAAAGGGTAGGCAGAGTTATATTGACACCCACTTTTCACCAACTGTGATTTTTGGACCCATATAACAGGGGGCAAGACTATTGCCGGCCAGCGGGAACTTAGTCATGGGCTGTACGTTTACTGTCGAATGGACAGCCAGAAAATAGATAAGTCGCCTTCTACCACACCCGCGGGAAGAAATGGGGTGGCTCTATTCTACTGCACTGCACTGCAATTCACTAAGCGAGCACAACGATGCGACAACGATGCGAGGCGCAACGTAGATTGTCATTGGTCAGATTGTATCACGTCATTGGAAATCGACCAATGACAGTGTCTATAGCGCACATCGTTGCGACTCGCATCGTTGTCGCATCGTTGTGCTTGTTAGTGAATTGCACAGCACAGGCCGTGTTTGTGCCCAGCACTGCAATTCACTAACAAGCACAACGATGCGACAACGATGCGAGTCGCAACGATGTGCGCGATAGACTCTGTCATTGGTCGATTTCCAATGACGTGATACAATCTGACCAATGACAATCTACGTTGCGCCTCGCATCGTTGTCCGCATCGTTGTGCTCGCTTAGTGAATTGCAGTGCTGGGCACAAACACGGCCTCTTTTTTAAATAAAAACGCCCAAACCAAAACAAATTGGCATTATATATTTTTTTTATCACTGAGCGGGAATCGATCCGCGACCTCTAACTTAATAGTCGAACGCTATACCACAGAGGTCATCCTGTTATGTCCAGCGGTGGACTATTATGGTCTAAGATGTGGTCATTTTAAGAAAGTGGTCATTATCAACCTAAAGGATCCCATTAATTAATTCTGGCCCACAATTAATTAGGCAACATTATGTGCAATTACTCATTTAAGATAAGATAAATACACTTTATTGCACACCAAACATAAGATACATACAGTGGATTTAACATGATAGAGAATTGTACAATGGGCGGTTATTGCATTTATTATGTAACATAAATGCTCATTGTTATTATCAAATAACAGATGAGGGTATAAATTTCGTAATGGGATCTCCTACTAATAGGCTAATTGATTTACTGAACAATGTAGGTATTGACTCAAGTAACTGAATACCAGGTGTGTGTTACATTGTGTACGTTTCTATGGCGGTTCCTTGTATTAATACAATGCCCAATAAAGTGTGAGTTATGCTCTTATAGCATCGTGTACATAGTGATATAACAACAGTGCAATTTCCATCGACAACTGTTATCATACAAGTTGTTGATACAAATAGGGTTGTCACTCACTTGCCCAGTACCTTTGAACTAATCTCTGGAGAAAGATCTGAGAGTAATTTAATAAATTCTTCTTCTTCCTCCTAGCGTTAATTCCCAGTCGCATCCGAAGCTTTCAGGTCGGAGTCTGGGGTCCGCTTTTACCAGTCATAGCTACAGATTTGGCTAGACCTCGATATTTTCCGTGAAGCGATTGCCATCTGACCTCCACGACCCAATGTTAACATTAGGCGATATCGAAGCTTTGCAGCTAGACCGTTGTTTTTGGACTTTTTAGGGCACCAACTACCCGTAACGACTGCCATAGATGTTCTTATGGCAACCGGGACCGACGGCTTAACGTGCTCTCCGAGGCACGACCAGACCAATGCAAATACCCATATTTAATGCACACAAATATTTGCACTGAGCGGGGATCGAACCCGCGCCTCCTGCGTAGCGGCCGCGTTCACTACCGCTACGCCATCCACGGAGGATGTCAATTGAGTAATTTAATAAATTATAATATAATAATTGTATAAATTTAATTGGCATTAAGTCGGCTGTATATATTGCTTGGCACATATATCTTGGACCTAAAATGTGCTCTATACGCGCAGTACACGTTTCTAGGGTGTCTTTAGAGGATAGCACGAGGTGCTACTGCGGTGGACGAGCTCAAATTCACCAATCACAGATTATTACAAAACAATCCGCGCGCGCCAGGACTTCGTTTGTCTCGCGATTTAGGTTCAAGATATGGGTCCCGAAGTACTTTGTGTAATTTTGTATTTGTAAGACCCTAAACATTTTAGGTAGGTAGGTATGTATAAAGAAGTCAGTTAAATATTTGTAAATTTGAGACATAAATAAACAATCTATGTATCTAACTAAATGATTGAAAAAACTTGCAAGCTATATATAAAAATATACCTTTAAGTTTACACCGAATTTGTACAACAGCACTTAGGACAAAATAAATAATTTAAAACAAACATTTTGCCGCGACAGCCCTACTCACATACGAGTATTACAACAACGCGATAATTATGATTTCATAGACGAATTAACGTAATGTCTTGTTTAGCCATCAGTCATCAAGTAAATTCGCACGCAGGCCATTCGGCTAAGCACCTCGCAATAAACCTAACTGCCCAATGAGGCGGCTCTTTGATGAGCCTGATGTATGATCGTTTGTGTGAACAGCTTTAACATTGAAGAATACATTGACATAGCCATAATCTTTGTTAAATTATGTGGCATTAAAAACTGTTGTTGTGTAACAATTGATAAGATATGATCATTTATTGGGCATTTTATTTTGAGGATCACATTTCAAGAGGGTGCCAATGCAAGAATGGCATAATCTAACCAGTATTGTATCAAAAAAATTGGATATGTTCCTGTACTTTAATATATTTAATTAAGAATGGTGAACGAGCGGTAAAATTTGCTTATTTTACCGTTTTATTAAATTTTATTTTTTGAAGGATTTCAAATAGGAGATTGTTACATATCTATAAGCATACTCGTTGTTACATATCTATAAGCATACTCGTACATGTATATATTACTAATTACATTATTGTTACCCATAAGCATAATTATATTATTAATTGTATAATAACTTAACATACTTTATCTACCACTTATATCCTTTAGTTTAGCTTATTATCTTTTATCATGATTTTCTCACAACTTGTTACCATTTCTGTAAGCAATATTTTAACTTACTTTATTATAACTTAAGTTACTTTATCTCACCACTTGTATCCATAGGCATATTATTTTATCATGATTTACCTTAGCACTTGATTCCTATCCATTGGCAATATTTTAACACACTTTATCTGGCTACCTTTTTTTGTCCCATACCTTTGACCCACTAACACAAATGTAAACATCCCCAACATGTCCCCACTCTGATTCGATTCCTTTAAGTACCCAAATCCTGGCTCTCCCGACACATTCTATTTCCTACATTCGCTGTATCTATATCTCTTAGTTACTAAATCTAGTATAAGTCTAGTTATAATTGTACTATTTCTATAATTCAAATAAACACAGTTTTTTATAAAGACTAGTTTTGTCTGCACCACCTAACAAATTTGGCGCAGTCGGTAGGATCTCGCTATAAACACGCTAATAAGACGAAGTGAAACGCGTCGGAAACTCATCGTCGGGACAAGCATCGCCCAGAGAACGAAGAATTACGACGTGGTAGCTGCAGGCTTTTGAAGAACTTCGCCGAACTAGAACGCGAGTCCAGTATTTGCTGTTTGTGTGGTAAGTGGCATAACTTGTCTGCTCTGATTTCCTGTCTGATATCCTGTTCATATTTCTATTTTACATCTATTTTATTCTCTATATTTTTCTAAATGCAAAAAGATATCAATAACGAGACCTCCCAACAGCTTTACTCTAATCTATCCTCGTTTTTCGCAAAGTCTTATTATTCTAACTCTAACATGACTCTAGACATCGCAACTCTCTTAAAACTTGTACCATCTTTCAACACAGACAACAGTGACCAAATATATAGATTTGTTCGATCTTGTGATTCGGCCTTTACCTTAGCCACCGCGGACCAAAAATCTGTGCTACTCATATTTGCATTGAACAACATAACGGGTTCTGGTGCATCTGATGTCCATTGTAAACAGTACTCTTCTTGGGAAAATCTACGTGGATTTCTAATTGATAGGTTTTCCAACAGCAAAACTATCTCACATCTTAACTTAGAATTACAATCATTATTTCAAAAGCCAAACGAAGGCATCACTGAATATCTCCATCGTGTTGATTTATGTAGAAGCCAAATCATTGAAAAATTAAATGCGGACATCACCGACAAAACTTTAGCAGGTCGTATAGCAACAACCGAAGAAACGGCGTTGAACGTTTTCGTAAACGGGCTCAGTTCTGACATAGGAGTTATGCTCCGTACGAAGGGATTCGCCACCTTAAACGAGGCTGGGCGATTCGCTTCACAAGAGGATAAAATACGCGCTATGAACAACGCGCGGCAATCCATGTTTAGATTGACAACCCAACGGCCCATCAATACTAATTCCAGTCCAATAAGAATCGCTCCATCACGGTGTAATTTTCAAACAGTAAACAAATTTCCCCCATCTAATCCACAACCTAGTCGACCCCCTCCTATTGTAGCTAGTAATCATTTAAAAATTTGTAATTATTGCAAAAATCCAGGTCATTCGATAACGGAATGCCGAAAACGGGTGTATAATAATAATAGAAATTTTCAATTAGCTCCTCCAGCACCTCCAGCAGGTACACGCGTACATAATTTAAACTCCAGGGCGACCAACGAAATGAGCAGCCCGTTGGAGATCGCCCCCATTCATTGCTCGCCTTCACAAACATTGACCGAAGACCTGGACAACCTTCAACTTTGAACAAATCACCTTATACAGACAGTATCGTTCACAAAAAACAGTTTAAAGACGCATCCATACAAACTCTTTCTATCTCCACCGAATCGATGGTAAGCGAATCATACGAACAGGGTAGCCAGCCCCAAACCCTTGGTTCTGCTTCATCAAATGTTACTAAATCTTATAATTCAAACTCTACTAAATCTACTATATCAGAATCTAAGTCTACTAAATCAAATAATAAATCAATTTCTAAGTCTACTCAATCAAACATTAAGTACTCTAAATCAAAGTCTAAGCCTAATAAATCGAATTCAAAATCTAATAAATCAAACACTAAATACTCTGAATCGAAGCCTAAACCTAATGAATCGAAATCTGACATGGAATCATTTACAATCTCATCCTTGAACGATGTTCCATGTGAAAACCTTTTACACTGCATTTTCCACATTGATGGAAAACCCGTGACTCTGTTAATCGATACCGGTGCAGGAATTTCCGTTATCAAAACAAATAAGATAGGATCTTCTCCTTTGAACAAATCTAAAGTCGTGTCTATTGTAGGAATATCTAGCACACAATCGTCCACTCTCACTTCAGGTACTACCGAATTATCCTTAGACGATTTACCCAAGTACGAATTCCATGTTGCCGACCTAAACATTAAAGCAGATGGCATATTAGGGAACGACTTTATGTCTAAATTTAATTGTCAACTTTATGTCCAGTCAAAAACAATGAGACTACGTAACAAAATCTACAATCTACATTATCTTAACGAAAGTCCTAAACAAAGTCCAAATCTAGACGAACAAAAACTTAACAGTCGCTCTCTCTATAAAGCTGGTAAAAATAACACAAATACTGATGCACTCTCACGACCTCCAATCTGTAACACGAATATTGTTAATCTCACAGGCGATAACGAAATCACTAACTCAAGCTCTGACATGCCCGATAACTATCTACAACATAATTATCAACATTTCTCAGAAAATGCCCAATATAGCTTCGACACTCCAAACTTACAAATCTCACCTGATTACCTCTTAGACGACCGTCATAAAAATATTTTCATCCCTATCTCGTGCGAACCCTCTGATAAGAACGACCTCTTCAACGAAGCAATCGCGAAATGTTCTCAAGTAGACCCATATCTCGACAAGCAACATGCACTTTATGACACCGATATATTAATCTCAACAAAAAACCAATTAGTGCATGCCAATCGCCTACGACCGGTACATGACTCTCCCTCTTAAATTCTCATCTAGGTTAGTTTAAAATAAGTCTCTGTTTCAATTCATTTTCAGGATGACTAGACCTATGGTACATCCTACCCCAATTCGCGAAATCAATAATATTACTACATCAAACAATTTTATTACTTTGCAACCTTCATAAACAACCCTTATGTCAGTTTCATCATTTGCTCTTTCATTAAATTAATATTATACATAATTCTATACAAAGCCTACATGTATTTTAAAAATCCCATACGATGAACATCAGATACACTAGAACATCATAAAAATTAATAAATACTTCAATTTCCACTACTCGTTTAAATCAGGAGTTACTCTCCACCTGTTCAGCTAGGTCTAATAGACGCCTCGTTGCTCCAAAAACTGTAAATAATATTCATCAAATTTTAGAATGCGCATCTATCCTCATAAATCTATATGAAAAAGCTTATTTATGTATTAGAATTTCTTTTAATCAGACACGATATTTTCACTTATATATTATATATTCATTCCTAATACCTCATCCTGACTCTACCATCCTTCCGGAGCAAACATATCTTGCCACTACTTCTAGCAGACAGCAATACATCGCGACGAACGCACTGGACAGCTGCAAGACGTTCGCCCCCAACATCGCAATCTGCAAAATTCGTCGTCTACAACGTCAACTCAATCTGCAAAATTCGTTGTCTACAACGTCAACTCAATCTGCAAAATTCGCCGTCTACAACGTCAACTCAATCTGCAAAATTCGTCATCTACAACGTCAACTCAATCTGCAAAATTCGTTGTCTACAACGTCAACTCAATCTGCAAAATTCGTCGTCTACAACGTCAACTCAATCTGCAAAATTCGTCGTCTACAACGTCAACTCAATCTGCAAAATTCGCCGTCTACAACGTCAACTCAATCTGCAAAATTCATCGTCTACAAGTCAACTCAAGGCCTCAATACTGATGATGACCCCATGCCTCGAAGATCAACAAAAATCCTTATAAGAAATGTTTCCAAAGAACACCAACTGCACATCACAGCGACGGATGCATTCAAATATTTAAGAACTGCTTTGAACGATCGCAACGACTTCAACTTCAAATACTCATGGTGCTGTCGAATAGTCACACGAATACACCCTGCGGCAGTGAAGACGAAGAGGACGAAGACATCGCCCGCCCAACTACCAGCTCTCAAAAATCGGGCAACACGGCCCAATCTTTGTTCTAAGGGGGGAGGTGTTACATATCTATAAGCATACTCGTTGTTACATATCTATAAGCATACTCGTACATGTACATATTACTAATTACATTATTGTTACCCATAAGCATAATTATATTATTAATTGTATAATAACTTAACATACTTTATCTACCACTTATATCCTTTAGTTTAGCTTATTATCTTTTATCATGATTTTCTCACAACTTGTTACCATTTCTGTAAGCAATATTTTAACTTACTTTATTATAACTTAAGTTACTTTATCTCACCACTTGTATCCATAGGCATATTATTTTATCATGATTTACCTTAGCACTTGATTCCTATCCATTGGCAATATTTTAACACACTTTATCTGGCTACCTTTTTTTGTCCCATACCTTTGACCCACTAACACAAATGTAAACATCCCCAACATGTCCCCACTCTGATTCGATTCCTTTAAGTACCCAAATCCTGGCTCTCCCGACACATTCTATTTCCTACATTCGCTGTATCTATATCTCTTAGTTACTAAATCTAGTATCAGTCTAGTTATAATTGTACTATTTCTATAATTCAAATAAACACAGTTTTTTATAAAGACTAGTTTTGTCTGCACCACCTAACAAGATGAAAGTTTGTCTATAACTTCGTCATTTTTGAAGTTAACTTAATGAAATTAAGCATAAAGATTGATTAGAGCTTGGGAAAGAAGATATGACACGTTTGGTAGTGATAACTGACATCCACGCAGTCTGAACCGCGGGAAACAACTAGTATATCGATAAAGCATTATCTAAATAGGTCACACGCTACACTTTAGTGTGTCAGTGTCATAAACCTGCACTACGCGCTGTAATGGCCTGTGCAGTACATGCACAACAATAGCGAAGGCTGAAGGTCAACTGTTGCCAAGCGTTGCTGTTAATCGTATGCAAATGGCTGCAATAGGGGACAATGATTATGGGTATTGATTATATAGCCTGAGCTATGTTTGTGTAGAAGGCTGTGATAACCTCTTTCGATCAGAAAACGCTAGTCTATGAATAAATTTATGGTTGTGTCAAACAAACAAATCTGTTTACAAAAAAAAAGTATATAACACAAGCTAGATAAGCTATCCTTAGTATGGGTCTAGATAACGTTGTGTAGAATGTTGTGGAACGTGCAATAAAGCAGTATGTATTCACCATAGTTTTGTTTTCAGCGATATCATGGATTATTTGGTACATCTATAGTCTGTGTACGGCTTTTACCTGACAACTGTAATTCGGACTCGAGTCTATGTGGTAATCGAGTAGGTTAGTTAGCAAATTACATAGCTGGTTCAACTACATATTTTCGATATCGCCAGGACTTCGGCACACTTGATAAAGTAGAACTCAATCAGAAATTACTAAACTGATAGCTATAATTCTTACCGTGTTCAAGTCTTCGATTCTGGTCATGACACCCATGGCCATTTCCCTCCTGTCAGCGGGAGCCTCGGGGCAAGGGTACAGGGTCGCGCGGAACCCTTCGCAGATCTTCTTGACACGGGTCTTCAGCTGGTCTCCTTGGAAGAAGATGATGAAGACTGATTTGTACACCTGGTCCGACTGCAAGAGAAGGGAGAATTGGTTTAGGTTCTTATAACTGTAGTTTTTTTAAATGTTTTGTCGGTCAATTTGACTGTACTCTTAATGACAGTAAACTTGGGTGAATTTATCCTTTGAATCTGTATAAAAATCAATGCCACTTTTCGTTGTTAGTTTATAACTAAGAATGGCTGAACAGATTTGGCTAATTTTAGTCTTGAAATATTCGTGGATGCCCAGGGAAGGTTTATAGGGTGAGAAAATAGGTGCAGCGGGAACGGGATCAAAAATTCACGCGGGCTGAAAAAATATGGCGATACGAAGTTCGCAGGGACAGCTAGTATATACTAGTATACAGGGCGTCCCACGGCGATGCCACATGGAGGGCAAGTACCTTAAATCCTTAAGTTGGCGCATTTTACTTAAAGGAGACATCATTTTATTTTTAAAAAGAAACAAAAGTGCATTCAAAGATTTTTTTAAATTTGCTTGCCACACCCGGTAATCGAACCGACTAAAATCCGAAAAAGTAACATCCTGTATTTTTATGGCACCAATCGATAGTGTCAATCAAAAGGATCAAATGTCTCTAAGAAACATGGTAAATTAAATGAAAGGAAGTCCTTGAAACCTAAACTTATAATCTATTTGGCAAAATAAAACACTAACTCAAAGTTCATCCATCCATCTGATACCATATTAACAATGAAATTCCATATTTAAATCACATTTCTTTTTTTATCGTGTGGAGACCGTTGCTGGTCAGCAGTAGTATTTAGGGGTTATGCGCACTTCGTCCCATTCGCACTTCGTCCTCCGTTCGCAAATGGTCCCATTCGCGGTTAGTCCCATTCGCGGTTAGTCCCATTCGCAGTCGGTCCCATTCGCAGTTCGTCCCATTCGCAGTTGGCCCCATTCGCAGTTCGTCCCATGCATGTACTTTGTAAGGGAAGAGGTAGGTTTAAGGACCGAAGTGGATGGGATGAATAAAATATCATCAAAAAAATAAAAAAGTTCAAAATCCCGAATGTACGAAATACCGAAGTACGATATACCGAAGTTCAAAATCCCGAAGTTCAGAATCCCGAAGTTCAAAAGCCCGAAAATGAGATTTTGATACGTTACCGATGATAGGCGTCCTGGTTTAATTTTTATAGTTATTTTTTACAAAGGGGATAGTTTTAAAATGACTTCTTCGTTTCTTAGTCTACTTTGGCTAATTTCGAACATCGCGTCGTACGTTACTATACCTAATATAAATATATGTCGGAGATCATTCTCATGCCCTTTTAACCTATATGTTTCCATGTCGAAGCGCGCAATGTCTACCCCGCGCAATCCGACTTGGATAGATTAGGTTAGAAGGCTAAGGCGGGAGCGGAGCGGAGCGAAGCTCCCGCCTTAGCCTTCGTGGTTATTTTTTTTATAACCACCCAAAAATTTAATATTCGGGATTTTGTACTTTCGGTATTTTATACTTTCGGTATTCTGAACATTCGGTCAAACGAACATTCGGGATTTTTTAATTTCGGTCTTCCGTACGTCGCGACCAACGCGTCGGTATATGAAATTCGGTATTGTAGCTTCGGGGTTTTGATATGTAACCTCTATTTAATGATATTTTATTCCATCCTACCCACTTCGATCCTTAAACCTACCTCTTGCCTTACAAACTACATGCATGGGACGAACTGCGAATGGGACCAACCGCGAATGGGACGAACTGCGAATGGGACCAACCGCGAATGGGACTAACCGCGAATGGGACCAACTGCGAATGGGACTAACCGCGAATGGGACCATTTGCGAACGGAGGACGAAGTGCGAATGGGACGAAGTGCGCATAACCCGTATTTAGGTATGTCGAACTCAAACCGACTAAAACCGCACGCCGCGCCGTCTCAATTGACAGGTTATAAGTTGATCCAATAGGGCAATTCACTCGCCATCTTCGTTGCCCAGGGTACACCGCGTGCAGGTTTCTAATCAAGCACCTAAAAATTACTACCAGGGTAGGTAAAAATTACTACCTACCCTACCTACATAACCTCATGCAGTTACTAATAAAGTTACATTCTAAACAGGTAACAAAGTTCATTCATTCAGTATGTACTTATTTTACTAAATAAATTTCATCAAAGATATCTCTAGTGTTGACCTTATAAGATACCTTATCTGATGGTTCCTGGAGTAAAAGTGCTGTGTCTGTTTGCATTGAATTTATAAGTTAAGATTTTGTGAACTTCCTTTCATTTAATTTACCATGTTTTTTAGAGAGATTTGATCCTTTTGATTGACACTATCGATTGATGCAGCGGTCTCTACACGATAAAAAAAGAAAAGTGATTTAAATATGGAATTTCATTGTTAATATGGTATCAGATGGATGGGATGGACTTTGAGTTAAAGTGTTTTATTTTGCCAAATTGAATTTATAAGTTTAGGTTTCAAGGACTTCCTTTCATTTAATTTACCATGTTTCTTAGAGAGATTTGATCCTTTTGATTGACACTATCGATTGGTGCCATAAAAATACAGGATGTTACTTTTTCGGATTTTAGTCAGTTCGATTACCGGGTGTGGCAAGCGAATTTAAAAAAATCTATGAATGCAGTTTTGTTTCTTTTTAAAAATAAAATGATGTCTCCTTTAAGTAAAATGAGCTAACTTAAGGATTTAAGGTACTTGCCCTCCATGTGGCATCGCCGTGGGACGCCCTGTATATATCATTTCAACGTGAAAGTAAAGATTTATTGTAAATTTCTTAGCATTCAACTACTTCTGAGGGTGACTGTACCTTATTAATTAATCATGCTTTAAAGCCCTTACTCGTACTATTTTTTTATTTATTTGTGATTTCATTACATTTTTATTAGTAAGGCCCATAAAGGAAAAATTATATTTTTTACTTTTCTCGCGCGATACCCTCAAAATGGAACTCGAGAGAGTTTACAATACTTAAAAAAAAGGCTGTAGACATTTTTGCAATTGGGATTCCCATGATGCATAAAATAAGAAAAAAAATTCTCTACATTATGCACTGGTTTTCCTTATCTGTATACTAAAAGTTTTGCGTGATGACGTCAATTCTTAAGTTATGATTTCTCGGGTTTTCTTAGAATTTTGTAGCAGGTATTTTTCCGTGTGGCCTCGAACTTCAAAAAAAAAATATTTCTTTTGTTGTTTGACTCAAAACTTGAGAACAGCGAGATTTTGGTGATTTATTTTTTGATGTGTTCGTAACTGTCAGAACAATGGCAGTCGTTACGGATAGTCCTAAAAAGTTAAATTGCTCTAACTTCGGTCGAAGTGAGACTGGGAAAAGTGCACCTCAGACTTCGAGGTGAAAGCTTCAGATACAACTGGGATTAACGCTAGGATATTGGGATACTGGTGCATATTGGGAGAGGCCTATGTCCAGCAGTGTACTGCGATAGGCTAATTGATTGATTGCTTGATAACGCTAGGATGAAAAGGATGAAGAAGTAATTGTCAGAATAAGGTTTCATATGGAAGAAACCTGGTGTCACCATACACGAGCCAGTATAAGTAATCGAATCTACATGGACTCTTTGCCGAAAAAAAAACTATGCCATCATAAAGGTATATGCTAACTAGGTATATCATTCTTGAGTGACCAATATTTATTGGTCGTAGTTCTATCAATAATTACCAGCGACCTTTACGTCATAAATGGAATTTACCGTTTACGTTACTATTACACACTTCCACGTTTTTATCTTTATTGAATGGCTTAATGGCACCAAGCGATTATATATCGCCTTGGTTAGTAATAATATTGGTGTATATATTTTATGAAATATGGTTACGACTTACGAACCCAATTGAAAGAATGAGAAATGAAAGAAATGATCCCGATTGCATCCGCCTCCACTTTGAATCCTGGAGTTCGCTCTCCTACCCCTTGTTTGCTGATATTTTTTTTATTTATACTAGCTTTCCGCTGCCTTATAAGGAATAAGTCCACAAACCATTACATTATATTTGTAAGAACCAGCCCCAAAACCAATATACATCTGTTCCATTCCAATAGTTCCTTACATTTTCGTTGCACACCATCAAAATGTGGTATGGTCTTTTCTTTAGTGAACTCCTATAGTCATAGTTAAATGTAATATAATACAACTAAATACTTACTGAAGACGGATCTTCCAAAGGTGTGTCGATCTCCGCCTGCCGTAGGAACACATTGCCTCTGCAGGCGCGCCATAACATACGCTCAAAAGCGGGGATCCTCTCGCGAAGGATCACTCCGGCCACGAAACTAAACACAAACAGACATTAGCAATAGTCCACGTCGACAGCAGCCAGCTCTTTACACGCTATCTGTAAAAAGCACTAAGACGCTGCTGATATGTGCGTTGAATAATGAACTTTCTATCTAAGACACATATAGTTCACATTTGGTTAGATTGAGATGAAGGACATATTTACGAATATGTTCATTGCTGAATTGCTATAACAATACATAGATAGGAATAGAACTGAAGGTATAAAGGTCCAACCCCACCAAACGGACGGCATTGGCCCGGATTTTATAATCTTTAAACAAAATTAAATCTTATTATCACAGTGTTTAAAGTTTATATTACCAAGTCACGCACAACAGCTTGACAGCGACGACGTGCGGCGGCATGACGCACGTCAAGCTGTCATGCGTGACTTGGTAATATAAACTTTAAATGCTGTGATATAAGATTTATTTTGTTTAAAGATTGTAAAATCCGTTCCGATTCCGTACGTTTGGTGGGGTTGAACCTTTAGTCTGATATTACTTGGTACATTGGTTGCAGTATAATATCAAGATTATATTATTATGTAGTCTGGGACAGTTATGCTCTAACTAAGTATAGCTACCCATGAAAATAGGCAGCAAATATTCTCCAAGTTGCAGGAATTTCAGGCAAACTGATACCAAAGCAGAACATGGAGTATTGGATGGAGAAATTCTGTATCAAAAAATGCAAATGCCAAAACGCATTGAAAAAAAATGCCCCACAGGAGCTCTTGTCGGCCACAAAGTGTAAAGACGTTTAACAGATTCGCAACGCGATTGGCTACTAATTAACATTATTTTTCGGCCCGTTCTATTTTATAAATTATAACCAATCACATTACTTTCTTGTGTGATTTGATTAACAGTAGTATCCATAGAACCAAGTTTTGGAGCCAATTTTTATATCCGTGGTTAAAACAATATCTGCTGAATAATCCTGACATTTATGTATTAGGTACTGTATTCATCTACCATTTGAACAGATTTGTAAATGTGTCCTCAAGTATTATTACGTATAATTGACGTGAGAAGTTCTCATATCGGACATGATACATGATAATAATGGAGAATTGTCAAAAGATACATTAAATGTACGATAAGTTGTGATGGATGCTATCAATTGTAGTAATCTATTGACAGGCCATTTATTAAGAATGAATCAGTTTCAAGTGGAATGATCTCAATACAGATTTTTCTAGAACAAAACAATCGTGATTCGGAGAATATTAGCGTTAGATATCGACGTTTTGGCGCCATGATCACATCATCTAATTACTTTTTAACGCCTTAATATAATGTAAATTGATATTTGTTAGCATATTGAGCAGTTATCTTGCGATCAAAAGGACGTTAGTGCTCATTTTTACGATGGCGTTTACGCTATTTGATGAACGTGGCAGGTACAACCAGGTACAACATTGTTTTTATGAGATAAATGGTCAATTAATTACTTAAGTGGATTTTTTTAGTAATGTATACGTCTAGTATATATTTATAGAGATGCCTCTGTGACGTCATTATAAAAATATGCGTTGGTACAATATTAATCGTACATTTAATTCGTGAAACAATTAATTAAAAATTACTAATTAAGCTTCTCTCGCCATTTATACGTAGGTAGGTAAATAGAATGGGTATGACAAATGGAAAATTACATCCAAATATACAACAGACCAACCATGTAGTCGAATTTTGACAAACAATTCTACTATTCTAATAAAAAAACAATGGACAGTTTGTAAATAATACATTCATATAAAAAAAAATGTTACACAATACTTTTTGTACTTGAATAAAAAATGTCTTGATTTAAGAAAATATTTTTGTTCCATTCACAAAGATACATATTCAAATTAAAATAAATCTTCTTCCTCTTAGCGTTAATTCCCAGTCGCATCCGAAGCTTTCAGCTCGGAGTCTGGGGTCCGCTTTTGCCAGTCTTAACTACGGATTTGGCTAGACCTCGATATTTTCTGTGAAGCGATTGCCATCTGACCTCCACATCCCAATGGTAACATTAGGCGATATCGAAGCTTTGCAGCTAGACTGTTGTTTTTGGATTTTTGAGGGCTCCAACTACCCGTAACGACTGCCATAGATGTTCTTATGGCAACCGGGACCGACGGCTTAACGTGCTCTCCGAGGCACGACCAGACCAATGCAAATACCCATATTTCATGAACACAAATATTTGCACTGAGCGGGGATCGAACCCACGCCTCCTGCGTAGCGGCCGCGTTCACTACCGCTACGCCACGGAGGCTGTCGCCAAATTAAAATAAATATGTATACTAAATAAGTTAAGCAATAAAAAAGCGATTTAACATTTAAAGTACCCGATTTTCGAATTGGTATTTACATCGGTAAGAAAAGTCAAAGCCCGTACAAAATCGGTTAACCTGGATTTTGTAACACATTCTCTTTACCACACAGCATGTCTACCTCTGGATATCTTTTTATAGTAATTAAATCCGAAGTTCATAAACACATGCGGTTTTAACTACTTTATAAAGGTGCCATACTGTCAGTCTGATGTGTGATGGAGAGAACGCTATACAAACCCAAAGATAACCTGTCACTCGCCTTCCAGACTACCACATCAAAATTCGAGTACTGCATTACATTCGAAATTCAAATTATATTATTAAAAATACTGGTCACAAATATTTTCTTAAAACAATGAAATAGGTTTCATCAGTAAAATGTATTCTCTTTGAATTACTTACAAACTGCAAAGGATTGACATTGATGTAGTGTAAACACAGTTTAATTTATTTTTTATGAGAATGAGATGCAAATTGAAATAAGATGTACGTGTCGATTAGAAAAACTTATTGGAAATACGAGTTTTTTTATAATTCCATTATTGCAGAACCTTGTGGTAATAACTTCCTTACATAGATACAAACAATATACTCGTAAGCTAAGCTACCTGAACCGAACCTGGATATTTGCAATTTTCATCTGCATACGTCTCAGGTCACCATTCACAGACAAGTTTGTTTCTTTTTTTGAGGTCCCTGAAGTCCACCTATCCACAAGCCTATTGGAGGAACTCAAGAGTTCCCCCAATAGGCTCGTGCGATCGAAAACAGTTTTCGGAATGCGGGTATCAAGATAACTCTACCTATCTCTTTGCAGATATACAGGTGTGTTTATTTATTGGTAGTGAGTATATGGTATATAAAATAGTCTATTTTTAAATACTCGTATACGTACATCTGCGTTCTGTTACGTTTGATACAGTCTCGTCATCTCCCTGTTATTTTTAGATGCGGGCGGTATAACCATAAGGCTATGTGCAAACCAACGCGTCTTCATTTGACGCGAAACTGCGCTTGCGTCGTTTACGCACATCACGCTTCATAGGATCTTTGATATTAGATAATTTAGGTTTTATGACTTTTGTTCTAATGTAGGTACAGTAGCGACAAAATTGAATGATGACTGCATCGATTTTTTTTTAACGAAAATGATTTACTAAGAAATAGCTGTTACCCACGGCCCAGTATAGCTCGGCCCTAGGCTCATTCATGTCAAAGTCAAAGTCTTTATTTCTCAAAATAGTGCAACACTGTTACAGCTTTTTGACGTCAAAAACTCCTTAAAACTAAGTTTACCACCGCTTCCTAAGCGCTAATGGAGAAGAAACGGGGCGCAACAAACTCCACTGCCACATGAAATTCTGATCCCGTTTCCGACTGACGACCGTAAAAAACTACATGCCTGTTTGAACGCAGCCTACGTATAAATCTTTACATAAATACATATTAATATAATTAAATTTATTGTAACATCCTTTTATTTTCTTAGGTAGGCAACTTTATAAATATTAAAAAATTTCGCTAACCCTCGTATGTAACCGGGATCACTGTTAAGATCATGATTGTGTAAGACTGGGACAGTAAACACAGGTTTGTCGATAATAGGGGCTAACCTTGTCATGTATAGGTATATTAATTCTTCGCATAACGTGTATTATCATTCTATTCCTACAATCATATTACAGCTCCCATTGTTATAATTACGATAAGAAATAATCGTTAGCTGTAAAACTTACAGCATTTTCTTCGAAGCATGTAATCATGAGCTAACGGTAATGTCTTTGTTGTAAGTGCTTATATTTATTTAAGGCTATCGGCAAGGGCGTGCTGCGTATGTCAGCGTACAATAAAAACCTACAACACTGAAGGTGCCTTTTGATTAGATCGCAGTTCTTTGACCTTTGCCTCTCAATATTCAGTTGTACAACTGAATGTTGAGAGGCTTTACGATCCTGCATTCTTTTTTTTTGTTTCTTTTACAATAGGTACCTGGATTTTGGTTTGCCACGTCAGGAAAGAGTGAGAGACGGCTCCATATCGGTTGATTTGATTTTATAGAGCGTTCTCTCTATCGCACATCAGACTAACTGTTGGATAATGAATATAAAATAAGTGTCAGTTTGTTATCTTTAAAACTTTATACCTTTTTACAGAAGCCAACACTAAAGCCATGGTTTTAACAACTCTATAAAGGTATTAAACTGTCAGTTCGATGTGTGAAAGAGAGAACGCTCTAAAAAACTGAGCCTAGCCGATTTTAGCCGAACTCTTACCTTTCTTTCTGACAGTGACGTGCCAAGTCGACCGCATACCTATTATATCTAGACGCTCTAGGTTTAGTACCACTGCGGTTTAGGTACCTAGGCTTAGTTTAGTACTTATAAGTCTCAAGACATCACGGATTCTGTTACAAATATATGAAAGAAATCTATTATTACCGTCAAAAAGTAATTTAAATCAAGATAAGGTATTAATTTTAATCAAGTTTTTTCCGTTGCGATTATTATCAACGATAACAGTATATAAGTAATGGCAACCGTATCTAAATTATAAATCTAGAGTTAGTGATAAGTGCCGGCAACCTATTTGATTCCGTATCGATTCTTTCAAGATATTCTTACCTACGCGGACGAGGTCATGGTAGACTTTCCTATTGGAATTCGAAGGTCAGACGGTAGTCGCTTCCAGAAACCGACCTACAGAGGATCTCGGGCGCCAAAGTGTAAACGGACGGAACTGGGTAATCACTTGGAATATGATGATTAATTCCCAGAGGATGTCCCGAGCAATACTACTAGTACTATTAATGGTACTTCTGGGACAAAGATTCCCAGTAGTACCGTTAATGGTACTAGTGGGACAAAAATATTCCCAGTAGTACCATTAATGGTACTAGTGGGACAAAGATTCCCAGTAGTACCAGTAATGGTACTAATCAATGGTACAGTTGGGAAAGAGGGGTGGTATAACTAGATGTATCGCCAGAAATACATTAAAGGTTTAATTTCTTCGTGACTATCAGTGCCATGTCCGAAGTTATTGTACTGATATTACGAGCTATGGAAATACGCTGTACAACTTTTATTGCACCTTAACAATGAAATATGAGGAAAACTGCGACAAACAATCCGTTAAATGCTTTTAAGCTATAGAAATAACCATTTATGGACTTCTAATTATTGTTAATAGCTGCGACAATAGAGATAAAATATCTTATTAGTCAATAGTGTCGATTTTCTTGTTTTAATAACTTAACTTCGGTATTCGATTACCGATTTGGCACGTTGGGAAGGAATTATAGTCTGAAAAGATCGTTTTGCATCGGTTTTGCGCAACGTTCTCTCTGTCGTAAATTGAACTGACAGCTTGATATACCTTCATAGAGTAGTTAAAACCGTTTCTAAAATATTTTAATCCTCTAAAAAGATATCAATTTGTAGAGATGCTATGTGCGACAGAGAGAACGCTACACAAAACTGAAGTAATCCGATCTTAGCCGAACTCTCACCGTTCTTCCCGAAGTGCTAAATCAAAAATCGGATACTGATGTTCAATTGCTTTATATATTGAAGGTACATAAACATAATTAGCGAATCGAGGATGTTTACACACCTCTGCCCAGCACGTCATGGATTCACGAGCGTGACTTTATACAAGCGATGCAATTGTTGATGAAGTAGGAGGCCAAGGTCAAAACAAACAGACAGAACCTACTGTAAATGAATATTTACTTCGGTTAAGTACTATAAGTAATGCAAGCGCACGTTCACGTTTATAGACTAACTAGCTTTGCCCCGGTAGTTGTGTATATTCGCTTCCATATAAACCGTATACTTATAAGCCTAATCAAGAGAAAAGCTAGAGGACTCCGGACTCCGAGCACAGAATAAGTAATAGTGCTCCGAGAAAAAAGAGAGAACTCTTTTAACTTGATGTGTGTGCTACCAAAAGGGCATTAAAACGTTCCTGCATGGTGGGCAGCACGAATATGACGTACCCCAAAAAAAATCAGTCGAGGGCGAGTCGGGCTTGCACACTGATATGTTTTCATACCCTTACATTTGCCTAAAATTACGACAATACTCACGGTTGTATGTTTTAATGGCATTGACTTAGAAGTTTGATATTTTCACAGCTTCAAGTCATCGCCGACCTAAGTATTTGGTATAAATTTCAATTGACCCCTCCCTCATTCCTGCGTTAAAGGTCTTGACAGACAGACAAACGGAAAACGAAGTGATCCTATAAGGGTTCCGGCTTTTCCTATTGAGGTACGAAACTCTAAAAAATACCAGAGACGTTGAATTATTAAAGTAAAGACACATTAAGGATACGTAACTCAGGGCCTTACAATTCTATTGTCCATTGAAACGTATCATTAACACAGTTTCGCACAGTCATGTATAGCACCGCGTTCCTTCCAAACAAGTCGTGTGAAAAGCTATTCAATGTAGTTACGTTGGTGATAATTTTGACAACTGTTGATGTACGCAATTGATAACTGATACAAGGTAGAAGGCAGTGGCGTGATGGCTAGGGTTTCCAACCCTTCAGAAATTCTCGAGAGACGTCGTCGGGAACAATGTTCAAACTCTCGAGCCCGCAATCATTTGTGCAGTAATTTCTATAACGCGCCGATTGCGAAACTACCACTACTATTTATTTGAAAATAATCTTTTTGCCTTTGAAAGCCCATGTTTTGAGGTAGCTTCGAATAGTCTATATCATATAGGCTATTGGAGATCACGCTATAGCCCTTGGGAGCCGAGTAATGTAATAATAATAGAACGGAGTACCCGGGCACTTTTCCATCGACTGTAGGTATATTTACGTACAGCTAATGAAACAGTAGGTATATCCCAGAGGCCCTGTTTGACCTATTGGAAAAATTAGGGTAGCTCTTGTATTCTTATTCAACTTTCTTGTCTATCTCTGATGAAAAAGAAAAACCAAGAGCCTGACTTGTGAAAATAAATATTCATCTTTATCACTGCTGACAGAGATAAACAACCTTTTCTATTACGTTCCAACTACCCATAATTATAAAACTTAATTATATAATGTAATGTATTTCATCAATGTCATTAAAATGGCACAAACAATAGAGTTGTAATTATATTAATGTTGACACTTAGACGTTCTGTCATTTATGTTTTTTTAATTGCAAATTGAATCATCTCAGAATTCTCAGATGATTGTAAAACCAGAATGATGAATGTCATTTTTGTAAGGTAAAAAATCGTCAAAAAACATGATTACGGAATGATAATGACTACTATAATTACATTTATACCGAAATTTTGTATATGCAGTACTGTACGCGTCTAAGATCGGCTTGCTTTGATTATGTAGAGCGTCCTCTCTGTCGCACATCAGACTAACAATTTGATAACTTTATAGAGTAGATAAAACCGTATATTTTGTTACTTTCATCTCCACCTGTACGTACTTTTGAATCCGTTCCCGCAAACCATGGGATCCTATTGCAGTGATAATAAGAAGCCTATGTGTTATTACATTACAGACTATTATCTACTTCTGTACTAAATTTCAGGCAGATCTGTTTAGCCTTTTGAGCGTGCATGAGTAACAAAAAATCTGTTCACATTCTATCCTACCAGTTTGTGAACATGTTTATGTTCACAAACTGGTAGGATAGAATATGATAGATTGTATGGTTAGATGGGTGATTTCTACCTCTTAACCCACAAACGGCTAGATTCAAAAAAAAAATTGGTACAGAGATTGATTCTAGCCTGGAATTAGCACCTTTGTATCCTGGGAATAGATTCTTGTCCTGGGTTGCTGGAACGAATCAGTATATCATGCGGTCGCAGCTTGAGACAACAGCTAATTAGAAATGTGGGGGACATCACATGAGATGAATGTCATAAGGAAAATTAATCTAGTAAATATTGAAGTGAATCAATCGATATTGAACCCAAATATCAACGAGTTTAAGTCTGTTTTAGCATTAAAGACTATCGAGACTATCAATCTAGAAGTTATTGTTTAGAATTTATGTGTATGTAGTGTTTCATTTACCAGTCAGACGTTTCAAGGTAAAGAAAAATAGTCTTTAGGACAAAAATAGAAGGTACATTTTATTTTGTGCAGTTTCCGCGTACATTTATGATGTAAGAGTCGCGGCGCCCGTCATCTTGGCGAAATACCAAGACGTCTGTCCGTCTGTGTACGTAAACGATGTAATTTATAGTTCTGGAGTCTGTCTGTAGTTTGGAATGTATGAGCTTATTACTTCAAAGATTTACACATTATTTTTGATAGAAATGACCTCTGTAAGAAAGTATAATCGAGGAAATCAGCGGCGGCACGTGTTGCCTACGATATGTAAAGGAAGTGAGACTGAGAAGGCAGGCAGGAGACGAGAATGTTGTTCAACGAGTGACATTATCTTTTTAATATCATCTAATATCATTACTTGTTTTTCACACAAATAATGGCAATACTTAAATATCACAAATACCTACAGTCAATTTACAGATGAATGATTTTCGTAATCAGCTTATGATCAAATTAAAGATTTCAATGATTTTCATGACCAGATTGTGAAAAATTACAGATTTCAATGATTTTCACAACCAGATTATGATCACATTAAAGATCTCAATGATTTTCATAATTAAATCATGATCAAATTAAAGATTTCAATGAGTTCATAACTATTAAATTATGATCAAATTCGAGATTTCCATGATTTTTATTTAAGCCTTCGCTTTCATTCATATCTCATGCTTTACATTTCTATACATTTTTATTCCTACATCCTCTTTCAAGTTACTGCATTTTTCCTATCAACATTAGTAATTGTTTTTCATAAAATCTATTACGAGTACCATAAAATATTAACCGCATAACCACTATATACTGCCATTACCGTTGATTATATTGCTGGCAACTAAACGCTATTCATTCTCGTAAAAGTTTATTGAATATTTAAAATGAGAACAAGGAAAAATAATATCAATGTAAGAGCGTGTTTGATTTTTTTTTTGTTTGCTTCTTCATTCTTCTAAAAAAGATTTAGAAGACTTTACAAATTAATATCCTCTTCTGTGATTACTCAATAGGTATATCGCACTTCGTAACTCGTAATTAGGTATTGTGAATGTGACGTACCTAATTAACGCCATTATTTTCTTTGCAATAAGAATATTACCTTAATTATTAATCTAGTACACAACGAGAGTATCTCGTCGGAGTTCCAGTGATTCCCTTTCTAGGTCGTATCTGGATCGCGGCCACGAGACTCACCGTAACGTTTTAGTCAATTCGAGCAGATACCTACTCCAGGCGATATAGCTCCGGTGAAAAAAAAAATCAAATATCTGTAACGATATGTACTGGGTGGCGCAAAAGTAGTGGCACCAAAGAAAATACCTTTATTTTTTTTATATGAAATTTTCTGTCATTCTGTTGTTGAAAATTGTGTAGTGAACAAATGTAAAATACACTGAAAATAAACATGGACCGTTTTACTCCCCAAGAACGTGGAATAATTGTGTCAAACGCTTTTCCAGGCCGAGTTATCTCTCGTTTTGGCGATTTGCCTTGGCCTGCAAGATCACCCGATCTGACCAGTCCAGACTTCTTTCTTTGGGGTTTTTTGAAATCTCGGGTGTATGTGAACAAGCCACAGACTCTCGCAGCTCTAAAAGAAAACATTCGTCAAGAAATAACGAACATATCGCAGGTAGTGTTACGGCAAGTTATGCAAAATGTCATAAATAGGGCTCAAATGTATCAACTCTGGAGGTCACCATTTAAAAGACATCATCTTTAAATCCTAATGGTACGAAATTTAATGGTACAAATATACATTTAAAAAAACCTAAATCTAGTTTTCTAATTTAGAAAAAATGTTATAGCCGAACCAAATAGGGTCTTTACTTTTGCGCCACCCGTTATGTGTATGAATGTGTCTGAAACGATATTTTCGCTCCAGCCTATAAAAGTAAGTACCTGTTAATGTTAAATAGAGACCGAAACTTATTTCAATTGCATCTCATCATAATCAATTGCACATAAAGATAATATTTTGTACATGGTTACAATCCCCATATAGCAATAAACTTACCTACATCAATGTATCCAAGCTCCTGAAATACTCGTGTTATCCAAATTACACCATAAAATATTGTAATCAAAATTTATAACAACTCATGATCTTTACAATTTAACTATATTTACATACACTACCTACCGTAATTGAGGTTTACGTTCAATCTTACCCAGATGTGTAATAAAGCTCTCAAGGTTTCGTAAAGTATGGCGTCCGTACACAATATGGCCGAGGTGTAAGATGTATAATCAACTGTGTCTAACTTATTAAATCAAGCGTCACTTGAGGACATCCATTGTCAAGTAATTATTGAGGAAGTTGATACACAGCTCATCCTCGATTCATTATCTCGGATTGCAACCGATAAGATTTGTCTAAAGAAAAAAGGTTGTAACCGAACGCATAATATTGATGATCTAGCTTGAAGACAAACATACCAAGTGAAAAAAAATGCACTTAGCATATTTGTCTCCTTTACCTTCAATATAGGGTTCATAATGGCATACAGCAGTAGCATACGAGCAAGCTTTCTATGAAATATATGTGGACGAACTATTTAGATAATCTGCGGTGGTTACGGATGCAGTGGTTTATAGAAATACAGAGAAACCATCACTGTCAACTATACTTCTGCTACTGCTGTATGCAGTTAGCTACGAATTTGTTACCTTTAAAAGAAAAAACTGATTTGAACAACCCCAAAATAACGACACTACAACTACAAAGTATAATATTGGTATTCAAAACAACATTTGTGCAGAGCGAGCAAAGATTCAGGCACAAACCGAATGGTTTTGTGCCTCTTCTAGATCACAATAGACTTTGAACCCATTCACGTGTTTCATTTTCCCTGTCATGTAATATAGCCTGCTGAATTGCTAACAAACTTTACAAAGAGCATTGCGGTAATCTGATTCAGTGATAAAGTACCACTTGCTGACTTCAGAAGTTTCCTGGCACTTGTGATAAGAATAAACTCATATTAACAGTCAACTCATATCCGGATACTTCATTTATAACGTATTAAATGTATTGCTTGTGTTCTCCCCTCTTGGCATCGAGTTGTAAGTTCAGAATGAACCGAGAAGCTGCCCATCCATCTTATACTGCCTTATCTAATCTAATTTAATCCAGCCCTTCTCTTAAATCTAAAGTTATATTTTTCACGGATTGTTGCAGATCAGCTTCAAAGTCAGGCTATGTAATAAGTCCATCGTGTCTGAATCTTACAACATGAACTCCCTAGTTAATTCTGTGATCTCCCGTCACAAATTACGACATTATTGCATAACTATTCGCCAACGTATCGAGGTTATCAGTAATGCTCTATTTATTTAATGATAAAAATTACTGGAAGGAAGGAAAAGATGCTATAACACTTTGTTTAGAGATATGCTATTCAATTTGATTGACATTTCATGCCCATCACTAGACTTCATGTTGACCTAGTTCCTTTTTCGTGTTTTATGAGATAGGAAAGCAATATAATATAGATAGTGACACTATCTATGTGAAATGGGAAGATGAAGCACCACGCCATACCCAAAAAAGGGCTACAAGCTACAGTGTTTTATGGAAAATGACAAGAGGTCCTCAGCCATTAAACCTGTAAAAATTAAACAAATTAAATGTGACAAAATGCCTTGACCTATAAGGAAATAGTAAAATCGAGTAGTGTTTATATTATACGGGTATGTAATTTTATTGTTCACTTCTACAAATAACAAAAAAGAACAGTGTGCAAAATCGATCTCTATCTTAAACACACGTCGCGTAACAGCACCAAACAGCTGAATTGGCAAAAAAAATTGCGGAAATAAATCAAGTTTTACATAAACAGCGTATTCTTATTGCATCCGAAGAACTTCCAGAATGCCTTTCTCTTCTCCAGTTGCTAAGACAAGATATTTATATCAAAGAAGGACAAATCCGAGGCTATACGAATTAACCATTCTGAACATGCACGTTCGAAAGAACCAACTAATCTAAAGTCTTAATTACTCGCCAGTTCCGTCTTGTATGATACTGATTAATTATTCTGATAGCTTTAATTAACCAATAAAGATTGCTGACGAAGTGAGGATAAAGTAAGTGAAAACACGAACTTGACCAAGATGGCAGCTGGCAGCTACCTAAATGATACCTAGTAGTCCTATGAACGCAACGACTTGGAATTATCTAAGCTCTATCGTATGCAGTCTTAAGATTGAAATTCCAAAGAAATACGTTCCGAAGCTGAAAGTATAAATTGACGATTCTTCCTCACAACAGCAACAGACATTTTTCAAAATATAATTTAGGAACAAGTTGAGTTACCGGCAGTAGAGTGCTAAATCACATTGCCAACCAATACGTAAGATATGTTTTTGGCAGCGATACCCGCCATCAACATATCAATTAAACTATTCATAAAGGTAAATTTAATGTCTCCTTGCAGCAATTTACACAAACCCGTTTCACTTCTGAGCCCAAACCCCATTTAAAAAAAAAACTATAAATCAATCCAAGCCTTGATGTTCAAAGACGAAGCTACCAGTCGTTAAACCAGTTCTAATAAATCAAGATCAAGGAATCAAAACAGTCATGACTTTCTAAACATCAAATACAAGATTAGCGTCTCTTTAACCCTGAACTTGTTACAGTCATTGATATTTTTCACATCGCCGGTAACAAGTCTGTCACGAGTCCGCGTAGGTCGATGTTCGCGAGTACGTAACGGTACTTCTGTACATACAATCGTCATGTAACATTTGCGATAAGAAGTATAACAAAACGGTGAATAAGGTCACAAAATGAAATTGGTTAAAATAGTAATACCAACCAAATCCCTTGATAAGCGACGAAAATTTTTGATAAGAGAAGAAAACTCGATTAAGGAAACTGTTAAAAGGCAATCCTGGAATCCTGGAAGAACGGCTTTGGCATAAGGGCGGCATACTACAGGAAAGTGAAAAATGGCTCAGCGAAGGACAAAGAAGAATGGGATAATAAATGCAATGGAATACTTAAGAAAAGTATTAACCCGGTACTTTCAAAAGACCGACAGCTTATGCCATAGATTTGGAGTACCGTTTTAACTGTAAACAGACACGTAACTAGCACAGTTATGTTTTCACAGCTTGACTAGAGTCAAACGATTAAAACTAAACATCCGAAATGTTATGTAGACGTTGCTATCAAGAAACGTTATGCTTACGATATGTTTACTAAAAAATGGATTATACAATCCGTATATGTAAAACAACCAACCTTAATAAGCCCGCTGCTAACTAGAATTGAAAGACTCATTCAGACGAGAAGACAAGTAATGAAATGTGTGACATGAAGCGATTTCATTGAATTGTACAGTTAAAACCATTCATGTAATTGTCGTCTGGACTCGGCATAGAATGATGTGCCAAATATACTATGTAAACAACCAACTCAAATGGCTGTAACTAGACAAGCTTAAACATTCATAAAAGATGAGAAAACACCGTTAGGCCTATATTTAAAACCTTTGTTCGGACTTAACAAGCATTATAATAGCAGGGGTGTACAAACTTTGGTCTCATTTTATTGAAAGATAAAAATCAACAAATCATTAAATCAGTCTGGTTAATAGGATCAATAACTGCACCTTTGCTCAATTTTAAACCAAAAGTGCAGAGTACAGCATACCTAATCTTTATCTCCAAAGATTGACGTGGTTCACATATTGATAAAACTTAAGAATGTAACAATTTCTTGTGCAAACCGTAAATTCTGAACCTGTTTTTTCTGATCATCAATGTTCGAACTGCTATTTATTTACACAATTTAGATGTTTGCAAACACTGAATGTTATAAGTGTCTGCTAAAAATATCTATGACATTTATCTCTTTGTTCATAAATCATGAGGTATTAAGATAACTTGAAGCGTGATTCCAAAATAAAAAGAAACTATAAGCCATTGTTATTATTAACGAGAAAGATGCTTAAGCCTGGAGATACTACTGAAACACTCAAAGATAGGCTCAATCCGCTGATCTAATCTCAGTTAATTAATAAAGTTTTTATCAAAAATCAAGTAAACCTTGAGACGTAGCAAATGTGACGAATAGATTTACTACGTAGAATGTAGATTACAGTTTCCGTGATAGGAACGTTGCTCTCAGACGGATAGAATCTTATCTGCAGGTATCTCAAAATTCGATAGCTGAAAGTATTGTTATTATTTGTAGGACTATCTAGCATTCTAAGAAATGTTTGCATAATAATAACAAAAAGACAGAAGAACAGATTGAAACATATCTTATTGGAAGCTTTCACATTTTAGATGGTCGTATTTGAACTACGATTTCCCTGTTTCAATGACTCTATGCACTATTGAGTGGGACAATAGCCGGACCAGATAATAGCACAAGAAAATAAAAGAAAATATATTAGAAATATCATGTAGGTAATGACGTGTTCAACTGCCACGATATTAATGATAGTTGTCAAGGAACTGAATCGTCTTTCAATCATTGTAATGCAAAACAGCCATCCAATAAATTTTGTGCTTCTGAAACGCATAGTTCACTGACCATGACACTTTATAAATTGTAGATACCGGAGACAGGACTTATGTAATATCAGAGTATGATTACTTTTTGTGATATTTCTACCAATCACGCAATGTCATTCATTACAAATAGAAACTTGATATTCGTCATAGCGTTTAACAATATAAAAGCAAATTTACTATATAAATCATTACAAAAGTCACTTTGAGACAACCTCAATGACGTCAGTGCTACCTAATAGATCCATATTGTGTTGTAGGTAGCCAGCATTGTGTTACTGGCTAGGCAAATTTATCACAACTATATTTGGACAACTCAAGGTTGGTTCTCCTGAATATCATTTACAAAACCACCGTAAGATTGAACGTAAAACCAATTTTAATTGAATATTGGCGCATGAGCAGCTGTTGGCTTTACCTCAATTACAACAAGGCATAGTCACATAGTGGCGACGTAAGACACACATTGGAGTACAGCATTAGTTACAATTTAAAGTTAATAAAGCTTTTATCCGCAACTAGACTAACAAGCCGCCGATAAACCTGAACCGGTTTAAGTTGAATAACACGAGTCCGATACTAATCTATAAACATTACACAAAACATAAAAATTAATATCTAAGACACTCGTACCAAGACGCTGTTAGGATTCTCTAAATTGGAAGATATCTTCGCTATCAAAACTTTTCCTATACGATATAATTTTGAAAGGCGTGCCACAAGGTGCATGCCTGTGCCCGCTACTGTTTGAACGGATAACAAAGAAAATACATTCAAGATATTATATCATATATTCAAACAAAAATCTTTGAATTTAAAGATAATTATAACGTTCTTTAGTAAATAGCATTTAAGAAACAGGAAAGGTTTGATGACGAAGCGTCGCGTTCAGCATTTACATGTTTCGCACCTAATTCCATTATCTATTCTTGAAGTCCAAGTAACCTTGATAACGCACATGAAGTTGAATGTTTGTTTGAGTATACAATACTGTGATATTAAAGTGAGTGTTAGTAAGCAAGTGAAGGTGTTAATAATTAACAAGATGTTCACTTAGATGCAAGTGGTGAAGACAAAATTGAAACAAGTCAAGTTTTCAATATTGTCAGTCAAGTTGCCATTCCGTCGCCAACCACACATTTATTTACAGATACCCAACCACTACCGTCTATCCCATCTACTTTATAAAATACATTATACACACTACTAACCAAGGCAGGAATTCCAGGGACTCTTGTTTATCCCGCAAACTAGGGAATAAATCAAGCATAAGTGTTTAGCGATACTGTACATGTTGTAGGACTACAATCAGAAGTCCCTCTCCTGTAGTTTTTTTAATCAGTTCAGTAGTTTTGTATTTTACTTTAGAGACTTGTGTCTTTACAACACTGAGATTGTCATCCATGCAATTCATATATTATTTACGTTTATCTTTCAAGTCACCAGTTATTGCTTGTGTTTTAATTTTGATATTACTAAAAAAGTTTACAGGGAAACTCTGGGTGTACCATTGTGCAAAATTAGTTCTTTGATGTTCACATAAGCCACATTTAAGGCTAGAACGGGCTTTAGATCAGTTTGTTGACAATGTAAATATTAACAAGATTGTTCATCAAATAATAAAACTGTCAGGCTTATGTAAACAGTGTGATTGATTGCATCGTCTTACGTTCATTGCGCCGCTGTTTCATTAACCAGAGTTGTTATTTTGCCAAACGCGTCAAATCGCCGAGCAATTCAATAAAGAGTTAGTATTGTCGCTTCTGTTATGAAAAACATACAATTTAGAGAAGCTAGACAGACAAGACGAGCAACCAATTGAACTAGTTGTAATATCAGCTGGACTGTTGGAGAAGAACGGTCCAGCTGCGGTAACGTATCGGGTGGTAGTCAGTGTCACTCCAGTGCGTATGTACACACGCATACATACCCTAGTTGGACGTGGCCGATATGTCTGTTCGGGTCGTCGGATATGAGGGCGCGCGTCATCGACTCAGTGGTATTGGCACCACCCTCGTGCTACACGGAGGACAAACATAAACATGTAGACAAACATTGCCCATATGACGACACAAACGCGATATACACGCATACGACAGATACACCAGACGACACTGTTTGCTTGCCTGTTGTAGTAAAAAAAGTAGCGCCACCGTCTCACTGCAAAACATCTCACTACGCGCTTGTGCTCATCAATACGTAGCTACAAACAAATTCTATAAAGCTTCAATGCATTGTTAGTTTGTGTCTACATCCTATAGTGTTCAAATTACAGTGTCGTTTATAATATACTAAAATATCTCTATAAACTCTTGTCTGGTCGTGTACTACATATAACATGAACATATAAAAATCATAACGGCATGCATAATAATGACAAATACACAAAGCGTGGATGACTTAATGACAAAGTAAATAAACTATTTAATAAACCTCCTCGACTCCTAGAGCTGCAAATGTTCACAAATGGACTTCAAAAATAAATCATGTCGAAACGGTGTTAGTTCAAAATAAAAATTACAAAAAAAAACTCACTCAGGCAGCAATTGGTTAGCACTTTCGGTAAGGGACTCAGTCTAATCCATGAAGCTTTATTAGGACTGTATCGGTATGAGCCGGCTGTGGCGTACTACAACTAAGCTATAATTCCATCACACAAAAGAGTCAAAGAGAGGTGTTATGTTGATGATATACTATAAACCGGCCGACTCCAATGCTTGCCTGAGTGGTGATCGGTAGACTCCAGAATCAGCGTCACAGTACAAGCGCTGTAAAAATTAATAACGCTCATGTGTATGCTTTGATTTCCATTCACCTAAATGGAAATCAAAACGGTTCAACGAGCGCGTCATAATCAATCTGAGCATACCCAAGCTTGAGAGCTTGTCCGCCCGCCATGAGTCCCTCCTCCCCAAGTAGGGTCACCTGTTCCTCCTCGCGCGACGGATCCGCCATCTTGTGCACACACACGCCAACATGGCATCAAGGTCAGACACGCGCCAAATTCAATGTCACATTTGGTACGACCGCGGAGGATTTGATTTGTAACCATGAAACATTACAGTGATAGGACTACGTCACAAATTGAATTTTCAGATTGGAAATCATTCATGTACCGTGTACATGAGCGTGTTCAGCGCAGACAGCATAATGTATGCGTGCGATCAATCAACTGACGACAATGGACGTACAAAAATGTGACATTGACTATACGGCGTCATTATTTCAAACAATATAACCGAAACTGTTTAAATTTATAAACTGTTCTTTTGAAGCCCACGTTGCTATATAGATAGGTATAAATAACTCAATAAAGTAAAAACTTAGAACCCACGACCTTCCTTAAAAGATTATGTTAAAATTATTCAAAGAATTGGAAAGTGTTGAACATAAAATTAGTACTTGATACTGTTGTTATAGTGCTTCAAGATATTAAAATTATAATAAAATAATACTGAATGAAACATCGATTGAAAATAAAGTTAAAGTAATAAATAAATGTGATGGATAAATAAACACGATTGAATCATTAGTCGTGGAGCTATTTTTTTTTCTACAACAGCAGTTTTCAATCAAATTCTTACCCACGCCATTTACTTTTTATGAGACTCGACTCTGTCCAATCGATTAAAGTCAAATCTATTGACAAGATGTCATTCAGATACTTGCATCTAATCACAGTCAGCATTGACACAGATGATGACGTTTGACGTCATCGGGCAAAAGATACTAGTCACTGAGATATATCGAAAATGCCCGACGACGAAGCCTTGTGATGGGTATCTTGGGTGATATCATACTCTAAGTAGTATATAGGACATGGCAACATCTGGTTGAGGCGGCAGGTCGGTACGTGCCACTAGTTTCTGTATTCGAATGCAATTGTATTGGTTACTGATTGTAGTTACGTGAGCTCTAATATGAATGGTTAAGGTCAGACAAAAAACATACCTCGTCAAAGAAAACTTGTGTTTTTCTAAGAATGTGCTTGAGTTCGGTGAGTTCAAGATAGTTTCTCTTCAGAGCTTCGGCGTTTTGGTTCACTTCGCGAAGTTCATTCTCGAGCTTTTCAAAGGTAGCCTATGGGAAAAAAATCAATTGACATATCTGCTAGCGAAATTGGCAATTACTTGCTGCAAAGGAGAAACCCGATGACCTAACAAACATGGACTTCGTGATGATTCAGAAGTCAAAATCACGCAATAATTAGACCATTTTATAAACATTCCTAAAGATGTGAGTTTTCACATCTGTGGGGGTTCACTATTATGAGTATTGGCCAATATTTTTGGACAAAATGCATTCTTTGAAGGACTTGCATACGTGGTTGAGATTTACATGGGGTATTCAGGTAACATAAAGGATTATGTTGATATATACCTCATTTATAGATTAAGGGAAAAAACTACAGATTTATTAGGATCGAAACTGGGTTTCTCCTCTGAAAGAGTAATGAGAGAATGATATATGGTACAGCTAGAGGCTATACAGTAAAACATGCAGCAATTCTACAAAGTAGACATTCAACTTATACATCGACTGAAGGTTTTTACCTCAAGATCTATCATCTCCCTGGGCTGTGGCGCTTCCGGGCATTCACCAGGAATCTCGAGCATAGGGATCCCATCGCGTCGGATCTCCTTCTCGAGGTAACGGAGTTTGCGCTCCATTTCATCGCAACGGCGGACTTCATTGACGAACTTGCGTTGGAACGCGTTCACGTCTGGGTTCAACTGTTGAAAGAAAGCTCGATATTAGAAATATGATTTTGGGCAAAAGATTGGAGATTACAGGTTTGGACGTAAATGCTACTCCAGCTCCCGGCACGGTAGACTCTAAGTCTACTGGACCAATGAAGTCGCGAGACAAACGTATGATGAGTACCTATTGTGTTTTCCTTCATACAACGTCTAATTCAATGTTGCTAGTAAATGGGAAGTTTGTTTCATCGAAAATGTCAAAATTCTTCTCTTGCAGAAGCAAATGAGAATTTTATAGCAGCCAATTAAAGTCTAAACGGCCTAAAATATAAAATATTTTTATTGTTATTCTAAAATTATGTGTTCATGCCATAACTGATTGGCAGATTTGTGTGACCTTGTACCCTGGATTAACATTAGGCCGCTATTTTCGAAAAAATAGACTATGGGGTGTTGCTACTCCATAGTAGATATGTACAAACTTTTTTCAAATCTCCTAGGTTAATAAAATATAAATATGCCAATAATGCTATTTATGTTTTTAATAGCGACTGATAAATGGTATCAATCGGCAACGATAAAAGACACCTTCACAGTTGCTGGGTGGACTGATTTAGTGTTCTACATTGATAATATAATGGCAATATCAAATTAAGTGTCGTTAGCATTGTGTTTATAGAGGCAATCGAGAGTTCCCGGCTTCGACCGAAAGCTACGTGGACCCAGGGCCTATCACAAACAATTGGCTTAGCTGCCGAGTTTAGAGGAAATACTAGTAATTTTAGTTAATAATATTCGTCAAAAAAAATCTTTGTCTCACACTTTTTTTTTACTATTACAAAATGTGGATCATACTAAGTTTAGAATATCCACCAGAACGTACTTAATGACACCCATATTTCAGCAACTATGATTTGCGATCCCACCATAGGGGGCAAGCCTCTTGCGGATACTTTGTCATGCATTGTATGATGTAGGTACTATCGGATGAAGAACAGCCCTATCCTTTCAATTCCTCTTTTCCAGCCTGCTACGACACCCACAGGAAACTATGGAGTGGCCATATTCGAATTTACCGGGAACCAAGACGGTACTCAGATTCTGCTGTTTATAAATTTTATAATACTAATCCAGTTCAGTTGGAATGAATCGCGTTATTATATGGGTGTGATAGACGTATGTTAATACACCTCTGCTTGCCTCTTTTAAGACACCTATACAAGCGTGGTCATATGCAATGCGAGTCTTCTTCTTCTTTCGTGTCAATGATCCTCTTTTTAAACGACTTAAAAAAGGAGGAGGTTCTCAATTCGATGGGAATTTCACATCGACTATACTCTATAGAATCAAATATAACTTTTGTAAGGGGGTTTTCCTTGTTTTTGCCTTTGTGCGTCATTCTCTAGGTACTTTTTCTACGGGTGCCACCCGTCGAGAGCATGACGAAGTGTTATCATGACATGACACCCGTCACATAGCATGACGTAGTGCGTTCACCTCTTATTTGGTTAGAAAATGAACGAATTAAGTAATTATTTTTCTTTTACCCTTACATGACAAAGTGCTTGAAGGGCAACTGACTCGCCGCCTATTACGTGGGACCTTTAATCATAGTGTTGACAAAATGTGGGTTTAAATTACCTCTGCCTATACCTTCGAGGATTTACAGATGTACCTATGTATTTGTCTTTTCTTCTAACTAATTTCCCCAGACGTTAGGAGAGGCCATCGTATCGCCGCTCCACCCAGTCCTCCATGACAGGTCTTACCGCCTCAATGCACGACCTAGGACTTCTGTTGCCTGTTGCCTACCTCATTCATTTTCTTGAGTAACCGATACTTGAACGAACTTTACATATCAATATGCGGAAGTGTTCAACCAAAATCGCTAATACTCAATATAGGGTGTAAGCTCTGCCCTGGGTCAGCCGGGGTGCGAGGTGCGAGGGCCTCCTTTAAACCCCGGCTCTAAAGATCGGTTCTAAAGGAGGTATAAGTCGGTTCGAGTTCGACAGAACCACCGTCCGGCGGAGGGTAGGTATCCGAGAGGATTTTCGCATGATAAAAAGGGTGGAGGGACCCTTTTTATCATGTGAAAATGGGTATAAGCCCCATGCTCATATTGCTTATGCCCATTTTGCTCTATCTCTTACTCGCTTCAATCTGGTCTCAATGGTCCCTGTGTGTGTGGTGACCTGGCTGTTGGCTAGTATTGTTGAAATCAGATACCATTTAACACTGGCCTTCTCAAACTCAGACCTATCACAAAATTTTGCAGCACAAGGACTGTAGGACCAACAAAACGCTACTTGCAATGATTGAAAAGATAATTTCAAAGTCGTTGCACATCACCATTTCAAAATCAACAAAAGCAGCGGTCACGTGCATCTTTACTGCATACAAAACAGGTTCACTTGTTTCTTTAAAAAGTAGGCACTTATCTTCGTAGTCATACGTACATAAACATAATTAACCACAATAGTGATAGTATTTTACAGTAACCACTAATAATATTTTACAGTAATATAGTTGAAAGAGTTTGTTTGAGCGCGCAAATCACTGTAGTTACCATTGGTATTTGAAAAAATATTCACACATTCGATAGCCCAGGTAATGGGGAAGGTTATAAGCTTTTTATCATCACGCTACGACCGTTAGGAGCCGAGCAACGAGTAAAAAAAACAGATGGGTGATGCGATGTTGCGCGGTGGATAGCCGAATAGAACTTGTCAAGTGAAACAACGTGACACAGCTAGTCATAGATAGGGTGAAGTCTCCTAGTATCGGCCACGTCCTAATATCGGCCTTTTCGAAAAAATGGATCATAACTATGAAAATAACCCTAAAATTATGATCGTTTTTATGCAAAAAGCGACTCTATATCCATACGAATAACATCCCATATTTTGGTGCGGGTACCTCCACATTTGAACGTTCAGGTGGCAATAGAGCACGCGCAGGTACCGACTTGTGTCGTTTGTTGGCATTTCCGAGTCAAATCCCGGAGTCGACGCACTCCGTTGATAAGTATTTGAATGGAATTAAACATACCTATGGTATTTTATATTATTTTATAATAAAGAAAAACAGTCGAAGTACCGTTTAGGTAGTGTGTTTTTAAATTTATTTGTACTTTTTATGAAATAATCGGGGGGTTGAGATTAGGGATCTTTATTTTGGATAAATCTCAATATCGGCCACCTGGTCGATATTGGGGAAATGCATGAAAACACTAAACTATAGGTTTAGCTATTTTATATATTAGCAGTAACATTAATAAGGTTAAAAATGAAATAACAGCTCTGTTTGATGACTAGATCCTAACATCGGCCGCCTAAAAACTTTTTGCCAGCTACGGCCGATATCTAGAGAATCGATGCGTAATAACGGCCACTTTATTTTGTATAGGGTACTTACTTTCCTACAACCTTCGAACTTGTTGTGTTTATTGTAAAACAGGGACGTGGTGAAAAATGAACAAATACTTAGGTATTTTAATTTTAGTCAACAGGTAGGTATGCCATAATGATGTCCCAACAAAAAGAGAAAGGTTTCAAACCTATGGTTATATGACCATAGGTTCTATGACCCGTACAGGTTCTATGACCCCTATAGGTTCTATGACCTCTATAGGTTCTATGACCCCTATAGGTTCTATGACCCCTATAGGTTCTATGACCCCTATAGGTTCTATGACCCCTATAGGTTCTATGACCCCTATAGGTTCTATGACCTCTATAGGTTCTATGACCCCTATAGGTTCTATGACCTCTATAGGTTCTCTGACCCCTATAGGTTCTATGACCCTTATAGGTTCTATGATCCCTATAGTTTCTATGACCGTAGTAGAATAAGAGATGGAGTAAATGCCGTTCAAAGAAGCAGGCAGTAATACAATGCTTCGATGTTACCATTGGGCTTGTGGAGGATAGATGGAAGACGTTTCGCGGAAAATATCGATGTCTAGCCATATCCGCAGTTAAGACTGGCAAAGCGGACCCCAGAATCCGAGGTGTAAGCTTCGATTGCGACTGGGAATTAATGATAGGATGAAGTAGAAGAAGAGTAGCATTTCGACAATACGAAATTTTCAGGATCACTTTACAAGACAGACTTCCTAGAAGAATAGATACAGAGAGAAAGAGAAATCTGAACAATAGAATATAAAACATAAACCGGTCAAATAAAATAAAACTAGTAGATAGAAGAAGAAGAGTATTAAAATAGAAGAAGAGAATATTAACGGACAGCGTAACTGACCTCATGATTCACCTTTTTAAGAAGAAAAGATGAAAATTCTTTATGGTGGCTGTGAAGTAGAACTAATTAGTGATGTCGAAGAAGATGAAGCCAAAAATATTAAATGTGACTTATGTATACAAATGGTTCCACTTAAAGAGTACAGTTCATCGTGGGCGAAATTATATTGATGTGGCTAAAGAAGATTTTACTTGCCATCACTGTTTAGTGCATTTAAATTGAAAAAACCTTTAAAGAAAGTCAAGTTTTCTGTTGACTTTATTCAATAATATTTTTTCTTATAATAATATATTTTGGAAATCTTCATTTGTCTTAAATTTTTTTAATCATTGTGATCATTAGTTTATAATAACAGCAATTACTGTAATTTTCAAGGCTGAGATATAAAGAAAAGACAAATTAATGATAGATAAGCGTTAAAAAAAATAATTTGAACCTGAATTGGAATATAAAACGTTATATTTTTTTACTTTACTTAGTTTTATTGACCTAAATTCACGTTGGAAAAGGTATGACGATATTAGGGTCACAGGCGGCAGAAATTAGGGTGTTAGAGGCCGATATTAAGGGAAATCGACATACCCGGAAAAAAACATCTATATTTTCAAAAATAACAAAGAATTGGTAATTTTGCGAATGTAGTAATGGAGTTTCAGTATCCCTCTACCCGAAAAAGGCATCGCAGGAAAGCAAATGCTATAAACCAAAAAATTACAATCAATCAAAGGTCAAAAAATGTTGACATGGCCGATATATGGTGCCACCACCCTACAATAGAAATGAATCACTCAGTTTCTTGTAAATATTCAATTCTAAGAATATTAACGCATCAGCTGCTGATGGAGTCAGTATTTGCTTTCATAGTTAGAAATGCAAAAACAAACGGTACTGTTTGGATAAACCGCGTAGGACAGCTGTCTGCGTCTGCGCACCTACGTCATGCATGCGACACACATACGTATTTACGTTGAATGTATATGTGTACCTAATCAAGGACCTACTTATTTATCGTATTGATCGGGAAATATAACTTGCACCTAAAATGTGCTCTATACGCGCAGTAAGTACACGTTTCTTGGGTGTCTTTTGAGTGGGGGTGTTACTGTGGTGGATGAGCTCAAATTCACCAAGCATAGATTACAAAAAAATTCGCGCGCGCCAGAGCCTCGTTTGTCTCGCGATTTAGGTCCAAGATACGTGTCCCGAGGTATACGTTTGAATGTTCGTCCCCAATCCCGGGTAAACCGATTTGGGTGAATTTGTCACACAGCATAGTTTTTAATTCCATCTCGCGGTGTGGGGTATATCTCTCTCTTCGGAGCCCAAGCCATGCTGATTGAAGGACAAGTCTCTGGTACAAACTTTCATCCTGGGGTTGAGGGCCAGATGGCTATCATTGGCGTAAAAGCCAACCACACAAAATCATGGAAAGGAGTACTGGAAAGCAGACACGGGGCAAAATTCAAGTCTTGGACGCAGGCAAATTTCCGTCCGATTTAAAATGACCTTAACTTAAGATGGTTCTAAAAAGCCTTGTTTATTTAAATAAGTACTAGCTGACCCGGCAAACTTCGTAGTTCGTACCGCCATATATTTTTCCGCCCGGGTGGAAATCAGTTCCCATTCCCGTTGCACGTTCTATTCAAACCGCGTGTACTTCTGATCCCGTTCCCGCTGCATCTACTATTCAATTTCTTTATAAACCTTGGCCATACAATAAAGAACACAAAACAAAAAGAATTATCCAATTTGGTGCAGTCGTAGGGAAGTTATGCGCGTAAATACATTTTGGGGATTACATTTTCGATATCCTTGGAATGAGAACTTCCTCACCTTCGAATCTTTCTTTGAGAAAAAAAATAGTATCCTATGTCCTTCTCCTCGTTCTAAGCTCCCCACCAATTTTTAGCTAAATCAGTTCAACCGTTCTTGAGTTATAAATAGTGTAAATAACACGACTTTCTTTTATTATATATAGATTCATGTAATTAACTGAGATGACAGCTGCATATAATTAAGTTAGATCCCCATTTAGTGCAAATACTTGTATGCAAGAATGTATATGGGTATTTGCATTGGTCTGACCGCATGTTGCAGAGAGCATGTTCAGCCATCGATCGGCCGGTTGCCACATGAACATCAATAGCAGTCGTTATATTATAGGGTAAATGGGTGAAACGGCCTACTCAGAAGGGTTAGTCCCCAATGCTAATATGAGTAATAGTAGTGGTAGTGATTAATTTATATCCTAAAATACCAATACAATGTAAAAAATCCTGTCATTCACTGTGGCAGTGGTAACAAATTCACAAATGATAGTGATTACTGATAGTGACAATCATTAATCATTTCGTAGTTGATATCACTTGACTCTAATTCTGCGGTATCAATGATTATGTCGTAATTAGGTACATCAATCAAAAACTAATAACAATCACATGTTTTTTTTATCAATCATGTGATTTACACATCATTATGTTTCATGTTGGTAGTTGGAATAAATAACTATACTATTCTATAATAAGAATGAACTGAAGAGTTTGGTTCGTTGGTTTCGGGAAATACTGGTTAAAATTGAAACATTATTTTTGTGCTAAACAGTCTGATGATCAACAGGCTATAAGATACCTATACTATAACATCACGCTACTACCCATAGGAGAGGAGGAAATCTCTCTCATCCTAGCGTTAATTCCCAGTCGCATCCGAAGCTTTTCGGCTCGGAGTCTGGGGTCCGCTTTACCGTCTTTACTACAGATTTGGCTAGACCTCGATATTTTTTCGTGAAGCGATTGCCATCTGACCTCCACAGCCTAATGATAACATTAGGCGATATCGAAGCTTTGCAGCTAGACCGTTGTTTTTGGATTTTTTAGGGCTCCAACTACCCGTAACGACTGCCATAGATGTTCTTATGGCAACCGGGACCGACGGCTTAACGTGCTCTCCGAGGCACGACCAGAGCAATGCAAATACCCATATTTCATGAACACAAATATTTGCACTGAGCGGGGATCGAACCCGCGCCTCCTGCGTGGCGGCCGCGTTCACTACCGCTACGCCACGGAGGCTGTCAATAGGAGAGGAGGAAATGTCAGACCGAAATACATATCAACAATTCTGGCAGATTCCCTATATCAAATTTGAAAATTGAGTTAGGTAAATGGGTGACATGGGGTTTCGAAGTATGCCACAGGGAAGACAGGGAGGCCCACCAAGTTTATAATATCTTGAAAATAATTTTAAATTACCACTTTTGAGCATTTGGATACTTTTTTCTCTCAGGATGACTGAATAACTTTCCTAACTTTTCTACCTACATAATTTTTACACCGAGCGGGAATCGAACCCTCTCCAACGTAGCGGTCGAAAGCACGCCGGCCTCGCAACGCCAGTCGTCACATGACCGTGATCGTTTCATGATAGAATCATTATTTATAATGTATGCACACTTCACCAGTTGAGAACCAGTTTGTGATGTTTTTATCGCACAAACTTTTTTACATTTAAATGTAACATCCTGTGTCAATGGCAAGGGCATACTGACTTTATGTTTGTCTTAATATGATTATTTACATCTTTGTTCTCAGATGAATTAAAAAAAGATACTTTGGCATGGTTTGGGTTCAGTTGGACTCAGGTAGCTCTTCACAATATTATGTTTTTGTTTTTTATTTCATGTATGTATGATTTTACAATACAAGACAAGACATTGGTCTTTTGCCATTAATAATTTTAGCTGCTGTGTTTCTTCTGATCTTAAAAAAAGATACCCACAATCTATGGGCAGCATTCCAGGGATAAAAAAGTAGCCTATGTGTTTTCAGACTATAATCTATGCTTGTACCAAATTTTAGCCAGATACATTCAGCTGTTTGAGTGTAAGTAATTGAATAACAAACTTCTACACAAACTTTCACATTAAACATTTATAATTTTATTTCAGTATCATCATTTATGAATAAAACATGGCATGTGATTTCTTTTTTGTTTAGCAGTATTGTTTTGTTCGTAAAATATTTTTTTTTATTTGTAATTAGGAAACAAAGTGTTAATTTTATTGATCACTTAGCAAAGAGCTTGGATCAATATGTAGCTCTTAGATGTTATTGAATTATTGTCAATTGGTGTTTGGACTTTAGCACCCTATCAATATTTAATTACATAACAACTAACCACTTTGACAGTATACAAAAAGGATAATCTAACTGAGTTTCTGACTGGTATTTTGTCAGTAGAACCAACTTACTGAAAAGGATAATCTAACTGAGTTTCAGACTGGTATCTTCTCAGTAGAACCAGCTTACTAAAACGGATAATCTAACTGAGTTTCTGCCTGGTATTTTGTCAGTAGAACCAACTTACTGAAAAGGACAATCTAACTGAGTTTCAGACTGGTATCTTCTCAGTAGATACAACTTACTGAAAAGGATAATCTAACTGAGTTTCTTACTGATATTTTCTCAGTAGAATCAACTTACTGAACCAGTGAAAGGACTATTTTCAAATGGTTTATTTACTTTATTTAATATTAATAATATTTTTTAACATATAAAAATGTAAAATGTTGACATTCATAATATATGCTTTTTAATATGCCTAAACTGAATAAATGATTGATTCTTGATACTGCAGGTGTTTTATAGTATTTATAGTACCTATACATCAATATTTATTCCGTCTTGTCCTACATCATAGGGAGAGTATGATTAGCCGTTAACCGGGCACTACCTTACCAAGAATGTACTGTAATAAAAATTACACTTCACCGTGTATTTTGAGGCCGGGACCCTAGCTAAACACTACTGATGCACAGAGGTAGCAGATACTTATAAAGTTCTTACATACTTACTTACAATGTATGTATGGTTAGTAAATAAAATGTACAAGTACCACTCATATCTACATAAAATATACTAAATCCACAATAACGAGACAAGGGCACAAATTGTACGTTATGATGTCATTATTTGTAGTACTGAAACAATAGTAAATCCATCTAAACAATGACAAAGGTAACAAAATTTTCACATAGAAGTGACAGTGAACATTAATATCAATTTTAACGTTGACTATCACTTTAACGCTACGAAAAATATTTTTAATGGGGTTTTCCATCAGTCTTTAATCAATAATCATATACACTACACAGTGCACAGTTGACAAGGGATACAAGTATACACTTATTCATGTAAAGTTGTATGAAAAGGTGTATCTTAAATTGTTTTTCCACTGTACATATCAAGTTGATTGATTACGAATATATCACAAATTCAGGGCTAAAAACAAAGTCAAAGGGAATCGAGGTCAGTGCTTTCGTATCTTATAGGAATCATAACTATATAATATAGGACTTTCTATTCGTTGTACCTGTGCTAATCACGAGCAAAAAAAGGGGGCGTTATATGGATGGCAAATACTCACATCACGGAACTGAACCAGTCCTAACTCCCCGAGTTCAGACACGCAGGCATATGCAGCTTCACTTTGCAGGAAAAGCTGACATAATGTCATCTCCTCACTCCGGAACAACGACCCCATTTTGCACGGTTATCAGCACTGCACAACTAAATATTAAATTTAAACTATGAATAAACTTTCGTCGCTAGTCTGCGGGCAGACTATAGCGGCGACGAACCTAAATTACATCAACCGACAGTTTAATCAATAGGAATTTATCTCTCCACTGCGAACATTAGTCACCCATGCCAGTGCGCAACGCGGCACGGTTGTGTGTTGGGATACCAGAGAAAAAATATTTACTCCCTACATATTCTTGAATCGAATACTAGTTACCGCCCGCGGCTTTGCCTGCTTAAAGTAAGTACTGATCTCGTTTCTGTTGTTCACAGAAACTAATTACCGGGATAAAAAGTGGCCTATGTGTTATTTGAGTTATTTCTGGCTATAAAGTGTCTCTGTGTCAACCTAGAACCATTTTGTAGTCATTTTTGTATAATTGATTAGTAATGTTTGTGCAGGAAAGGAGGGTGCGCGAGGGGTAGTTTTTTTTAGGTAGTCGCCCCTGTTTACTTGGAATTCGATTCCAATTCACTAACTCGTTCTGATTATAGTTTTTATAATGATTCGGGACTTATCGTGATTAATTATGGAACTTACTTTTGTTGACGTTTCGGATGCGTTGTAGCACTATAGGGTAGCAGTACTTCACTGTGGGGCAACGACTCCTCCTATAAAAGGCACAGGTTCGGCCCCACATGGAGTACTGCTGCTGCTGTCACTTTTTTGCCGGAGTGCCTGCGTGCCAGCTTGACCCTTTCGACTCGTTGCAAAGACGGGCGTTGAGGCTCGTCGGCAATCCCATACTCACAGGCGATGTGGATTCTCTCAATCTCAGGAGAGACTTTACCTCACTGTGTGTGTTCTACCGCCTATGCAATGGTTTGTGCTCAGATGAATTGTTTGACATGATGCCCACAGCTACATTCTATCATCGCACTTCTCGCCATAGCAAGGCGGGGAATTCATCCTCACACATTGCGACCGGAAACGGAGCGCACTGTGCGGTATGAAAGGAACTTCATCCCTCGCACACTCAAGATATGGAATGAACTCCCCGCGATGGTTTTCCCAAGCGACTACAAGGGGTTCTTCAAGAAGGGTATTATAAGGTTTCTTCAGGGTCGGCAACACGAGTGTGACGCCCCTGGTGTTGCATACGTCCATAGGCCACGGTAACCACTTTCCATCAGGTGGGCCGTAAGCTTGTCTGCCACCTAAGTGGTATAAAAAAAAAGCACTCGTGGTCACGACTTGACTGGTCTACGTGTCTTTTTGATTTACGGTCGGTTTTCCCAGAGAAATAGGGAATTTTTGTACCTTGGCAGCATTGTAATTTTTTTCCTTCGACAGTTTTGTTCGATAATGTTGCTATCTCTTTTCTTCTATTGATTAGAGAAGATGGTGCGTTTGTTAAGTATGATTGAAGAAAAAACATTCATCATATTTAATTACGACTGTCACTTTTTGGTTCATATAAAAATGTATTTTTATTTTAAATCAAATACAAAAATTAAATTGAATAATACAAATAAGGAATCAGAGCTTAGTAAGGATTTTAAAGGGATAGTTAACATTAAATCTGGCTGAAGCAATATTTGAAAACATACATAATACGACCAAGATCGAAATCTACTTGTTTCACTTTTTGACACTAATGTCAGCTGGCAGCTGTTGGTTATCGTTATCTTTTTTTCTCTTACAAAACGATGTTATTTTCTATCTCTGTTTGTTGACTATCTTCTTAACTTTTTCGTATAATGTTATGTGGGAGGGAGTAATGAATTGAGGTTATAGTAAATTTGGCTAGGAACAAAAATAATTTATTAAATTTAGACTATGCATAGACATAAATGTGTATGAAAATTCAGGCATAATGGTGTGTAAACTTGATTTATTCGTCTAAAGATAGATACAGTATTGAGTATCAGTCATAATAGAGATGTTATATTTTGATTCATATTCCAGGCTCTCCTTGGTGCTCAACTAGTTATAACATTGATAATGGTATCAATTATACAGAAATTAGGCAGTTACTCTTTTGCAAGATGGTTACTATGTTCCCAGGGGTTGTATAGATATTTATACCCTACAAATAGTGAGTTAAAGGCTTTGGGAGGAGTGCCAAAGGATACATCAAAGAATAAGAAAGGCGGGAAGCATGAATCGAATGGTAAACCGGAGACGTTCCACATTCCTCGCAGCCTGGATATACAGTTGGAGACGGCGCCGGTCACGTCGCTAGATGTTGTGCACTTGAGGTTTTATACTGAGTATGTGTGGATTGTGGACTTTTCTTTATACACATTGATTGTGTATATTATGTCTGAAGTGAGTATTACTTACTTTATCATTGCCGTTACTTAGTCTTGGTTTTGCTGTACTATTTTATCTGAACCTCTAACCCTGAGAAAAGAGCATGTACCAGAGCCATGTCTGCTAGTCAGCAGCAGTGAAAAAATAATCTATCAATTAAAACTCATGGCCACTGAACTTAACAAGTAACACAAGATTTTTTTTCACGTCTTTAACCGGCACACTTATCTTCTATAATGTAAAAATGAATCCCTAAATGTGTTGTTAAGCGCAAATCTCGAGAACGGCTCAAACGATTTTGCTAATTCTTTTTTTAGAATATTCCTTAAAGTACGAGGATGGTTCTTATGGAGAGAAAAATAAAAAAAAAATAAAGATTCTACTGTTAGGCGGTATGAAGTTCGCAGGGTCAGCTAGTTATTTATAAATCTTGCTCCAAGGATGTTCACAAATGGCTGGCAGAGTCCAATGCCTCATAATATTTTTGATTGGACAATATCCCTAAGCTTTTTCCCTGTTACATTGGGACCTGAACATAAAGGGCAAAATGTGGGTGCTAGCACCTCTGCCTACTCCTTCGGGGATATAGGCGTGAGTTTATGTTATGTTATGTTATTTCCCTGAATATACCCAAAGGGTTCATTTTTTATACTTCCTATGTGTCATATTACTCATATTTCTTATATATTTTTATTGCAGGTGTATACCTCGGTATTTCCACTGAAGGATGAGTTCAACCTGAGCATGGTGTGGTGCCTGCTGGTCATATTGTTCTCATTGTATCCTTTTATAACTGAACTTTCTGTTGTCTGTAAGAGCTGTATCTATTGGAGTAAAATTCAGAATCTATACTCCACTTAAACAATCTTGATTGTCGTACAATATTTTTTTTTTTTTTTTTTTTAATCTTTTAGCATTTTTTTATGAAAACATATTAAAAAAATAAACTAGGTTAACTGACTAAGTACTGGTTAAATTTCGGTTTATACTCTTTAAAATGAGTTTCTAAACAGAAAAATGTTAATAAACCGAGTTTTTACAGTTACTCTAAACCTTTCATTGACTTTTACGGGATCACCTGTTGTCTATAGTCACTGGAAACTGATACCTCTATCACCTAATGTCACTAATATAATTTTTGTTTTGTTAAAGAATATTAATAACCGAAATTATTAATAACCCTTCCAGCTAAGCTAAATTGCTTGTGTTAGGAGTGGGTTCACGTCGGTAGTGTAATGGACAGGATTTGAACCTGGGACCTCTCGATCGTAAGGTCGGACCCTTAACCACTAAGCTACCGACGCTCCAAATTGAATAAGACCTACAATATTCTCCTTAACAAATCCTCAGTAAAATCCTCCTGAGTTTGACTAAGCAGTACTTTACAAGTGAAGAATCCATCGGTGAAAGGTCAACATGCATAGTAGCATTCTGCGTGTTCCTTCTCATAGCAATGATGGTGCTCATTATTGACGAGTCAAACCTGGAAGTGGGAGTGGACCCTGCTTACGACAGCTTCTATGAAAATGCGTCGAAGTTCCTGGAGAATCAGGGATTGTCATCAGTGTAAGTCCAGTTATTTTACCAGTGGTGAGGGATCCCTACAACTCGATTCTTACTGGCTTCTCACTTCCCATTGGGTCGGTTGAAAATTTTCACCCTTTGCCACTGTATCTTGCTACTATTATGGATGGATGGATGGATACTATTAAAGAAGTTGCTACATAAATGGCTAAATACGATTGAACGTCATCGACACCTGTTTATGCTTATAAAAAGATATCTAAAGCTGGGTCCACATTTGTAGCACCTTGACGTATCACGATCAGTCGTATTGTATCGAGTTTTTGTATCATAAAAATGGACGCTTATTTTGTCCATATCGTATTATTTTGGCATATTTCGTATAAAAACGCATCCATATTTAGTAAATGCTGTATATCGGATACGAAGTGTATCAAGATACGCGTTTTGTTGCGGATCGGGCTGTATCATATACGGTGTGTATTTTTAAAGGGTATCATCTTGCGTCCAAACTAGCGATCATGAATCATGATACGCGTTGAGGCCACGCGAAGGAGATACGATACACAGAAATGCTACAAATGTGGACCCAGCTTTAAGTACTCAGCTTAGAAATGGCTGAACCGATCTGAATGAAACTTGGCATAAAATTCGATTTACTTTTTTCCAGTGGTCCAGCATCTAAATTGATCCTGAAATTCTTCTTTGCGGTGTGGGCGGCCATCATCGGCACTTTGTTCACCTTCCCCGGTCTAAGAGTGGCAAGAATGCATTGGGATTCACTAAGGTGTGTTATAGAATCGAATATAATGTCCCCAGTAAATCTCCTTAACAGCAATAGGTTCGCCCCTTATTATATGGAACCAAAAATCATGGCTGGCGAAATGGTCATACACATCTGCCTACCACTTTCAGGATTTACAGGCGTAAATATAATGTGTGTATGTACACAGCCATCGCCATTGTGTACAAGGGGTAATGGTAAAAGTGGTGAATGATTGGCCATCGTGGCGCGTAGGGACATTGTCGGTTTTTGACATGCATCAATGGATTCGTGGTGTAGCAGTAAGCTATATATCATTGTATGAACACCTCCATTATAACTTACAGTACAGTTCGCATTGTAGAGCATGGGTCATCAGTGTCATCACATAACTTACTACTGAGTACTAGAAACTTTAAAAAAATTAAGAAAACTTCGATTGGTTACGTATATTTTATACCACTTTTGGCAGACTAGCATACAACCCACTTGATGGAAAGTGATCACCGTGGCCTATGGTCGTGTGCAACACATGGGCATCACACTCTTGCTACCAGCCCCATAGGAACCTTCTAATGCTCTTCTTGAAGAACCCTATATCATAGTCCTATACACCATTCGTTGTAACTTGCAGGTATTACGGAGACAACAAGGTGATACCTCTGCTGCTCAACCTGAACTTCGCGATGCCGTTCGTTCTGGTGTTGCTGTGGGTGCGCCCTATCACCAGGCACTACCTCACTGTTAGGGTGTTCAGCGGGATGGAAAACCCACTGTGAGTTCTAGCATAAAATTAAAACTTAAATCCATGCTAATATTATAAATGCGAAAGTAACTCTATCTGTCTGCCTTTCTGTTACGTTTTCATGCCTAAACTACTGAACCAAATTCGATGAAATTTGGTACAGGGGTAGATTAGACCTTGGGAAAGGACATAGGCTATTTTCGGTCGCTATTAACTGACATCCACGCGGGCGGAGCCGCTGGCAACAGCTATGTATGAGACTTTCGATTTCATCTTTTTGCGTGAGCAGAATGGCAGAAAATTGGCGTTACGGTAAGTTCGGCGTTTATCGGTATCACATCTTCTCCACCGAGCTAGTTATAAAAAGTATATAATTTTTTTTTTTTTTTTATATAGGACACGAATATAACATAGGCTTGACCAATAGCGTATTTGGCAAATTTCATAATTGGACAAACAGACGATTTGACGAACTACAGCTTTGACCATTGTCACATTGGACGAAATGCCGATTTGACGAATATCAGATTTGACCAATGTCGTTCAACCCAATAAAATCGCAATAGAACTCGTTAATAGTACATTATGGTACAAGTGAGCTAAGTTGGTGATTACCGCCGAGGTGCCATTGAGACCCGACCCGCTAGGCGAGGGTCTTAAGAGAGCCGAGAACGGTAATCATCATGCTCACGCGTGCCATACGACGTTTTACAACACACTTGCGAATAAAATAATACTACAAATACTAAATAAACAATACTACAAATTAATTCGTTTTCCTATGCGCGCGCATTTAACAATGGCGGTCGACCATATTTAAAAAAAAAAGAGGTTTGAATTTAACTTTTTTACTCTGTTTTTTTTCTGTACTTAGAGAAAAAAAAAGTTAAATTTGAGTGAAAATTTTGTTTATTATACAAGTATTACAAGTTGAAATTATTTATTTAAATACGAAAATGCATCAAATGACCATACAATAGGCGTATTAATTTATTCGTACTATTAAACACGTTATTTTTTGTATCAAAACTTTTTTAAGAACATAGACAATTATAGACACTTCCTATAAAATTTAAAAAAGAATCTATAACTCACTTTTGTGAATAATAGCAATGAAAAAGTCACAGTTTGATAATAGGTGTCATTACGTGCCTAATTGCGGTAAATTAATAGCACTTTTATGAGCAGGTGTGTTGTAAAAGTGGTTTATGTGTGACTGGTATGTTCTCTTCCCCGCAGCATGACCTCCCAGGCCTACGACACTCTCCGCATACTCCTGGTGGCAGGCACGGCCCTGGTCCGTCTGACCCTGATGCCTCGCCAGCTGCAGGCCTACCTGGACATGGCGCAACGTCGCCTCGACGTGCAGAAGAAGGAGGCTGGTCGGATCACCAACATCGATCTACAGAAGAAGGTAATACGGCCTGTCTCTGCTTACCCACGAGGGAGAAAGTGTATTGTATTTTAGCTTCATAGTCTTGGTGATTGAGTTGAGGCTAAGTTGAGGCCAAAGTTCAGAATGTTGAGTCCGAGGCCTGCATATTGTTTTTTTTATTCATTGCCAAAAGGCTGTGTTTTCCGACATTTTTTTTTATACCACTTAGGTGGCAGACAAGCACACGGCCCACCTGATGGAAAGTGGTTACCGTGGCATATGGACGTATGCAACACCAGGGTCGTCACACTCGTACTGCCGACCCTGAAGAAACCTTCTAATGCCCTTCTTGAAGCGACATTTACACAGAAAAAGTGGATACGGTAAATTTTTCGGATTACGTTAGGTTTATGTAAGCAGTTAAGCACTATAAGTCACGGCCCTCCGTGCCCGATTGCACACGATTTTTTTCCTATTCTAAAATAGCGTTTATGCGCTATTGAAAACAAAAAAAATTGGACAGGAATCACGGCTAACTATTTTTTTTTTATTGAGCGATAATTTATGTTTAAGAAAACAACTCTTTCTTCTACTTTTTCTTTTCCTCCCTTTCTCATTTACACCATAACCCTTTCAAATACTCCATTTACCCCAAAAATTAATTTTCAATTTCTCTTCCAGATAGCGTCCGTATTCTACTACCTATGCGTGGTAGCTCTCCAGTACGTGTGTCCCATCATCATGACCTTCTATCTGACCTTGATGTACAAGACCCTGGGCGGCTACACGTGGTCAGGCCTCCTGTTCGAAGACCAGGAGATGTGTACTGCAGCAGACGGACCCCAGGATACCAGCCCCGTAGTGGAAGGAGATGGGATTGAGCAGTTCCAGATGGCATGGGAGAATCTGAAGATGGTGAGTGGTTTTTTTTTCAACCAATTAAGTGGCAAATAAGCACACGGCCCACCGGGTGGAACGTGCTTACCGTATGGAAGTGCGCGATACCAAGGGTCACGTCACACTGCTGCCTACCCTAAGTGTGTTTTAAAGGGGTTCTGGGTTTTTTTGTTTCCTTAACACAAGACCTCTAAATAGTTGCTTATTTGATGTTATATTACAATAACTAAAAAAAAACTAGCTGTTGCCCGCGGATTTACCCGTGTGGAATTTTGATTCAGTTCCCATCAGTGGCGAGGGACCCCTCGTCTATAACCCAATTCCTGCCTGCTTGCTCTGCAAAAAAAGTGGTAAGACTTTTCCATCGGCTTCCAAAGTGAAAGTTAAAGTCAAAACATTTTTTCTGTATAGATATAGACCATCAATACGGCACTTACAAAACGTCAAAAATATGTATGTACTAAAGAAAATGTCCCTTAGAAAATGTTCACCCCTCGCTACTGGTTCCCATGACCCATGGGAACGTACAAAAACTGAAGCATTTTCAATACGTACTATGTAGTAGGTAGGTGAAATCAATTAATCAATTAGCCAATTGCAGTCCACTGCTGGACACAGGCCTCTCCCAATGTGGCCTTTCCCTGTGGGATAAAATAGGACCTCAAATTTTCCTTTTTTTATTTCATTTTCTTTCTGATATTTGCCTCTTGGTTTCCAGAACTAAACATGAACTATTGATTATTCTAAGTTAATGAATCAGTCAAGTGATACTTCAGGTCATTATCACCTACTTACTATCAACTAATCTTACTCTGCACATACCACATAGTAGCTCAATATTGCGCAAACCAAAATATTGTTTAGTCATCATTATTATTCATATTCATAAACATATTATATTTCTTCGACGAACGCTAGAAAAATGATTCGTCATCACTCGTTAATGATTTAAATACGTAGGTAATTACGTAATTCATTGTTTTAATTTAACTTTCAAATGATTTTCGTTTTCGTGTTCTTTACTTTTGTTTAGTTTTTTTTTAACCTTAGCTCCAGGGTCACCTCGACCTCGGATGCAATCAGGAAATTACATCTCCATGAAGATGATGATGATTACCGGTAAACAAACCCACGCCCTCTATAGCAGCCACACCTATAGCCCAATCTATATCCGTACTCCATACCTAATATTATAAATGCGAAAGTAACTCTGTCTGTCTGTCACGCTTTCACGCCTAAACCACTGAACTGATTTTGATGAAATTTGGTGCAGAGATTGATTAGACCTTGGGAAAGGACATAGGCTATGTTTGGTCGCGATAACCGACATCCACGCGGGCGGAGCCGCGGGCGGAAGCTAGTCTACAATAATGCAATTTCGCCTTGTCTTGTTTGGAATTTTATATTTGTTTTGTTTAATTTATTTTACTATATTGTTTCGATCGTTGCATGGACTATATACCAACAAATAACTTACATATTGTGTATTTAATTGTGGTATATAAAAAAAGTGAATTTTAGATTTACTTATTTATCTAAAATCTGAAATAACTAGCCTAACCTATTTTCCCCAGGTATTCACAGTGGACGTATACAAAGGTGTCTTCGGCTTCGCGACCTGGTGGTGTTCGTTCGCGTGGTTCCTCACCACGTCCCTAGGGCTCGCCTACCAGACCTACTTCCGAATCTCATGATACTAACACCACTTAGGTCCTAGAATAGTCTAGTCAGGGTAGGGCACGTCAGGAAAATGAAAGAAAGCTAAAAGTATTGAATAATTTATTGTGTTACTAATTTAGGACTCTGCTCAGCTCCTATTAGTCGTAGCGTGATGTTACCTTTTTGTGAACAAACTAATTTTTATTGACAATAAGTTTTACATCAAATAATTTGTGCACCACTAATCAGATTCTCGCCAAGAACATTTTTATATGATATATTTTTATATTTTTGTGTCGAGATCTATCGTCTTGTAAACATATAAAAATATAGCCATGGTTTGCTTCCATTTGCACTCACAGATGAATATATTATGTTGCATTCGAACTTACGTAGAGATAGGCGAGTTCGTCTGCAAACCTTTTACAAATGTCACTTTTTTATTATAAGATCATTTTATGATTAAGTAAATAAATATGTTTGTACTTTTGTATCTTCGCTGCCTTTTTTTACAAACGTAACACTATACTGTGTATAGTTTCTATTTTCTTGTTCAAATCGATGTAAAGGTGACAAAATTTGTGACTATATTGTTTTTGCATTTTTGTATCTAATTGATATCACATGGGTTTAGCCAGGTGTGAAAGGGGGCTTAATGAGGAAAAAACAACACAAATGTCTATTAAATTGCTATATTGCAAAGTCTTTGAAATAAAACCACTTTTTAAGGGATTCTATCGCAATATATTTGTTATTATTTATTTTTTACTTGACGGTTTGGCTACTTTTCAGCCGCTTTGGTCGCGTGGTGACTATGCGAAAAAAGTAGTTTTATTCATTATGTGAGGTTCGCGTAAACTTCAGATAGTATCATTACAAAGTCTGTTTCCTTATGCATATATATGCGTGCATATGAGCACACAGTTTCGTGCAAATCCTTTATATTTTTTGCATGAAATTCGCACAACTCATCCGAAATGCCCGCATGTGTGTACATGCATGAAGCAGCGGGCGGCCCTATTACATGCAATATGTTAAAATGAAAAGAAAGTTGATTTTCAGTTTTTAAATTCGAGAAGCGGTCAAATCCCCAAAACCCTCTGGTTACCTATGATATACCTAATATAATATTAAGTGTGAATCCGTAAAGTAATAACTTTATATTTATTATTTTATCTCTGGTGTAAGCAGAAATGTGTTGAAGATCCTCTATGTGCAAGACTAATAATGTTTCGGCATTCATTTTGCGTATTGACAACTATATTGGCGCAGGTTCGATGCCCGCTCTATGCATAATAATTGTATGCAAGAATATGTCTTTTTGAATTATGCTGGCTATGTATGTATGTATTTACAAGAAAAATGGATGTAAGTAAAAGTGCATAATGCTTCTAGAACCTATATTACGAACTGTGCATATTTGGCTCTGTTTATAATAATATGTTCTAGATTATTGATTAATTTAATTTATTAAATAGGGATTTACGTTTCACGAATATGTCAATATTTAAATGTTTGACTTACTAGAGTAAAAAGGGCGTATGTTAATAGTAGGAACGTTGTGTTTATTACTTTATGGACTGTTTATTAAAAATGTTTTGTATACATTGTGTTTTATTTCCTTTTGGCGATTTCTCGACACCCACCCTATTAGCATTCATTTGGATTCATGGGGCGCCTTCAAGGCCCTCGGGGTCAAGCCAATCTTACATACCACCCGATACAGTCACTGATTGACCTATGAGCGCATGATAAAGTGGGACCGAAAATAATAGTTGGCAATGTGGGTCCTACAGACCTACAGACGTATATTTATACGTATGTTTGTATGTATGTAAAACAACTCCATCCTTCGGTTATTTCTTTCTATAATAGAACTGACTAGCTGGTGCCTAGGTGCTGCACGGCTTCGCCCGCGTGGATTTTTATTCCGTTCCCGAAACCAGTGGGAACCTATTCCCGGGATAAAAAGTGTCAGTCTGTAGTGTTTATCCTTGAACCAAATTTCAGCCAGATCCGTTCAGCCGTTAGAGCGTGTTTGAACAACAAACATCCAAATATCTGCACAAACTTTCACATTATATTGCTAGCAGTTGGCTTCGTAGGTAAACAATAGCGCGCCGCGTGGCGAAAGCGGGGCTTTAAGTGCAGCTGTGCGCTAGCTGTGGGCCTCGCCGCACGTGGGAATTTGTCCATCCCACAGAGTAAGTAATATACTACGTATGTCCATCCTGCATGTGGGAATTTTATTTTATTCTACACGTGGTTATTTTCTAACGTCTAGTTATAAAATCAATACAAAATTTTCTTTAACAGAATATTATAAATCACATACTTACCATAATTTACCTACTATCCTTATATTATACAAAGAAAAATTTTAAAATTCAACATTCATGTATTCTAAGATGACGTAGCTAACAGCAGGGAAGGTTTAAAAATGTGCATGACATTACATTATTATTCCTTTTACAACAGATTGATTTGTAGATATTATTTTAAATTTCGAGAATGTTCTTTGGTTTGTGGGTAGTGGGGACACCGGTAGTCGCTATCTATAGCCAAATCAAAGGAATGAGTAAATCGGGTCGCATGTTCCACAGTAGAAGCTTTGGATGCAACCGGGACTTACATTGTAATGATGATGATTGTATGATATACGTATATAACGTACGCACCTATACTATAACTTAGGTGTCTTCGAGAGTGAATAGATAACTTCTAGGCAAGCGTGCTTCACGGTCGACCTCATCGTCACTTACCAACAGGTGAGATAATGGTCAAACGCGAACGTACCTATAACGTATCACCCATAAAAAAATTAGATAGAAAAATCATGCCTGACTCATATATCAGCTGTTGCGATCAATCTTAGCATTCCCGGTTGCATCCGAGGCTTTACCTTGGAAGCCTAGTTACTATGCTTACTTTTCGGTCCTCCTCTTGGTTTGGCTTATACAGATTTTATATATAGAAGCGACTGCCGTATAACCTCCTGCCAATCCTTTAAGGGAATCCTTCGCAAAAGCCTCTTACGTCCGTACTTCAAAAAAAAAATGATTGTATTTAATGCTAAGTGCCGTCCAATATAAATCTTTCTCACGTTAAAGTACCTAACATTATTATTTTATTTAGCCCAGCCTCATCTAAATGCCATCAAATTATTCTTCTATTTATGTTTTACTTTCTATTTGTAACAATAAAAAAAAAAAAAATGCATGTGCACTTGCATTTTCTAGAAACCATGAACCGTTGAACGGTTAAATGTGTGAGCGAGAGATGCGCGAGACCGAACTCATGGAAGGAAAGGATGCCATCGAATCGATTATTCTTCCGATCCCGACGCGGCGACGACGGTTTGATATCTAATTGTAACCCTGATAAAAAAAAAAACAATATCGTGCAATTTCTTTGGCATAATGCATTTTATATAAACACAGTTCAACTGTTGAACTATTGAACGGTAAAATGTGTGAGCGAGAGAGCGAGTGTGGAAGGAAGAGATGACAAGAGATGATGATGATGATGACGCATTGAATTTCCGATTTCGTAACAATGAACAGTGTTGCATACCTACTATGACCCTAAATTCAGCGAAGTTTTATTAAGCTTACATTAAAAATATGTTTAAGTAAAATATTTTGATGTTTTTTGGCTTTGACTCAATATTAAAAGCAAACTTAATGATTTAAGAACTAGCTTTGATTAATATTAGAACAAAATAGTAAAAAAGTAGCATAATCGATTGAATATTTCACTACTGGTAACATTCAGCAGGAAGCTTCCAGTCGTATCATAGTGATGAGCGCTGCTTTATCGATAATCTCAAACTTATTTTTTTTAAAACAAATAAACTCAAAAACTATTGGAACGATTTAAAAAATTAAATTATACAATAACGTAATGTAAAAATAGGCGATTATTTTGGTGAGAAAGTGATTGGATCGAACTTACTAAGTCTACTTTACTTGTCACTTTGTATTTTATGGTTTTCGAAAACGACTTGATATTCAGACTCATACGAGTATAAACAATTTTGTGATAACTTTCAAAGTGAATTAATTTATTCTTATTACCAGCCATTTGTATAATTATTAATGATTATTATTTTTTTAATTACTTACCAGTAATACACCCTCATTTTTTAATTACCAGAGAAACTGCAGGGGCTGATAGGGAACGTATCATCATCATCATCATTTCAGCCATAGGAAGTCCACTGCTGGACATAGGCCTCCCCTATAGATCTCCAATAGGACCGGTTGGAAGCGAGGGAACGTATATAATTCAACATATATATGGAATAATACAAATAGCCAACCATACAAAAAAACAAAGTTATTAACGTTTTTAAAATCTCAAAATACTGCACGTATTTTGAGATTTTGAAGAGAGAGAGACACATCCGAACGAACGTCAGACTGTCAGAGAGTTGACAATGAATGACACATAAATGACGTTACTAGGCAAATTGCGTCGTTTGACCCGTTTGTTCCCCCAAATTTTCATAATTTTGCATTGTTCTGAGTGTGCCTCCCCTGGCTAGACCACTGGATCGCAGTACTCGGTGAGCCTCCATATTATTAAACATAAACATACTGCACAACTCATGCACTGCAGTCATGTTATTTGTTGTAAATAGCTAGGAATTGTTATTTGTTGTTGTTGTTTAGGCTAGGAATTTAGGCTTTAATGGGAGTGGCTGCCGTCTGACCTCTCAATTCCGAGAGGAAAGCGTGCACCAGAGTCTCATCCATCAAACCGAGAGAAAACTTGTACCAGAGCCGTTAAAACTGTTTTAGCTACTGGAAACCATGGATCAGATTTGAAGTTCTGTGTAACATCTCACTAACTTTCTGTATAAGAATTCTATTATAACAAACATTTTTCAAATTCGCTAAGGTATTCAATCATTATTTTAAATTTCAGATTTTTTTTAAACATTAGGGCGCATTCACACGGGATACGTCTTTGACGATTCGTTATAAAACATGATACGCCTTGACGGATAGATGTTCACATTGAATACGGAATCGTGTTTTTTCACGATTCGTCAAAATATCCGAATTGATGTTCACATTTGTTTCGCGATTGAGTTCAGTTCAGAGTTCAGCGCAACAGCGGATCCGCCATAAAGCATTCACGATTCGAGATTTTCAAAAGCCGACACGTGATTTTTAACGAATCATGATTTTTAAAAGACGTATCCATATCCGTCGTTTTTCACGATTCGTGAAGCGTGTGAACATGGGTATTTAAAAAGCATTGCTCCCGTCAAAAAAAATAACGAATCGTGAAAAAAACGACTCGTGAAAAAACACGATTCGTCTTCGTGTGAACGAGCTCTTACTTAAAAAATGCACTTCAATATTATCGATAAATATTTTAACCATGTGGCTGCTTGTGAACATCACTATTTACGAACCCATTGTATTCAAGAAAATATCCCCCCATAAAAATTTTGCAGACGCCCTAGCCAATGAAAAGACAGCACGCTACGAGGGAGCCCATCCCATTGGTCGATATCGAGGAAGATTCCAGAAACTCCGCGTGACGTCGATTGACGCATGCCCCCGCTTATAAACTCCTTGGTGAAATTCCAACACCAGTTTATTTCGTGAAAAGAAGCCGTCAATCGCGCACCTTTGCTGAGTTTTTGCTCTACGACTGAACAAAGTCAACGACTGAGATAGTTTTACAATATAGATAACAAAGTAAGTCAAATTTTCTTTCTATTTTATCTTTCGTGTTCTAAATTTGTTAGTAATAGACTTCATTTATCTTAAAATTTGTCAGTATTTGGTGCGGTGTGAGACTAAGCCGGAAATTAATTTTCAATTACTTTGCTAGATAAGTCTTTGGACTGTGTTGAACGTGGACTTGTGTTAATTTGTTTAAATTTTGTGATTAAATTAATATTATAAGGGGGTTTTAACATTTAAGGTTAGTATACGTGCTTATTTGTCTGATGCACTTAGCACCATGCTCGTGCATCAGTCCGATAAAGCATGTATGTGTAAATTCTTACAGCATATTCAATGAATTCAGCATTATGTTCAAGTATTTTTACACAGTTTCCTCAAATACGTTCGAGAACTTTCCGTTGTATGTCGACCGTATCGATTTTTCTAGCAATGGCGGTTACAGTTCCTTCTAATTTATTACGTTGCTAGTGTATGTACAAAGGAACCATTCTTTTATTATTTTTGGCGTTCGTACAATCGAGTTTATCTAAAACCAGGTGTTGTCCCCACGTGGGACGCGGCTCACGTCCCGTTATATTCGCCACCCAAAATGGCCGCTCCTAACCTTTGGTTTTCATTCAATACAATTAGGTTGTAAAATGTTCACAAACAACTTATTTCTGTAGACTTTGTAGAGTTTAATACATGGTGTTTTTTTTTATTGTTGCAGATGGCCGCCAAAGCACCCGCTGTAGGTATTGATTTGGGTACCACATACTCATGCGTGGGAGTATTCCAGCATGGTAAGGTGGAGATCATCGCCAACGACCAGGGCAACAGGACCACGCCGTCATATGTCGCCTTCACAGACACCGAGCGCCTCATCGGTGATGCCGCCAAGAACCAGGTGGCGATGAACCCTAACAACACCATCTTCGGTAAGTACTTACACTACCTACTTCCTATCTAGGTCACGGAGTCATCTGTAAAGGCGGTCAAGTATCAAGGCTGTGCAATTTGTAATTCTACATTGATAATTGTCTCAAGGAGTTAATACCACGTTGTAATTTGCGTGGCGTTTGGATCAATATGTACACATCGTAGTGTAATGCCGGCGTCATTGTAGGTATAATGCCTACACAACATGATAACCTATCTATACCTGATTCAACAGACAAAACGGTTAACTAGTTCCGTGCTTACCCATTTGAACAATGAGTGACGCGTCCTATTTTATGAAATAGGGCAGCGCTCGATGCGACTGTAGGTATTTATAGGTTATTTACCTTTTGACGCAAACGTAGGGCTGGCCCACGCCCGCCACTTGTCTGCTGAACTGGAATGTAATTTATTGGTTTTTATTCGATTATTCATAACTTTTGTTCACTTTGCGATGTTGGTGATTTTAATCTTTGAATAGGATGAGCAATAGGCAGACTAGTTCAGTTTTGTTTCTCGATATTTGGAAATTGATGAGATGCGACCGCGATTCTAGGGCTTCTCATGTGAATTTAGACTCCTGGGATTATTACGAACTGGCGTAAACAAGTTATCTGGTTTAAATGCGTATTACATATACGTTATAGGAATATGTATTCAAAATTATAGATTCAGATAGAGAATATTTTATCATGCTTGGCTTACCATAAGTTTGCAACATGAGCTATCATAAATAAGAATGACGTAACTGTCTTTCCTCCCTTTGTTCTGCCTTCTGATCAATGATCAATACATGATAGATATGAGTAATTACGCCTATGCTCTGGAAGTCTCGATAGTTCCTTGGTCGTGTAACTACTTACTAGTTTGTTACAAATCCGTAATCACGGCTATGAGTGTACATTGCGGTATAGAATCTTGATCATAAAGCTGATGTAAACTGTAGGTGTAATGTATTTATTACAATGATTCATAGTTTGTTGTTACTATCAGGCTATCTCAATAAAATTTCAATAACGATGACGCGTATTTCCTAGATTCAATGAGTAATAAACAGGCTTGTTTGTCTTTTAGGTATTGGAATTTTACCGGTTTAAAAAAGTTCCTAATAAACGCACGAATCGATGTGATTCAGAAAAAATAAATAAGGAACTTGGTAATTATTTTAGAGACAAGTTGAACAGTTTTGATACTTGCAAAAATTACGTAATTTTCATGATGATACCCAATATACTAGACTAGAGTCTCTGAACATTGTGAATGATAAAAGTATTCTGAGGAAATCTAAATACTTTCGTTTGGATAATATTTCTAAGAGCAAGATCTAAGTTCACTTTTCATTGTTACAGATGCCAAACGTCTTATCGGACGTAAATTCGAAGATGACACAGTACAAGCCGACATGAAGCACTGGCCTTTCGAGGTTGTCAGTGATGGAGGTAAACCAAAGATTAAGGTGGCTTACAAGGGCGAGGACAAAACCTTCTTCCCTGAGGAAGTCAGTTCCATGGTGCTCACAAAGATGAAGGAAACGGCCGAGGCTTACCTCGGTAAAACGGTGCAGAATGCAGTAATCACGGTTCCAGCGTACTTTAACGACTCACAGCGACAAGCCACTAAAGATGCGGGTACCATCTCTGGTTTGAACGTTCTCCGTATTATCAACGAACCTACTGCTGCTGCGATTGCGTACGGTCTTGACAAGAAGGGTACCGGAGAACGAAACGTCTTGATTTTCGATCTCGGTGGTGGTACTTTCGATGTATCCATCTTGACCATCGAAGATGGTATCTTCGAAGTAAAATCCACCGCCGGTGACACTCACTTGGGAGGAGAGGACTTCGACAACCGCATGGTCAATCACTTTGTCCAAGAATTCAAGAGGAAATATAAGAAGGACTTGGCCACCAACAAAAGGGCTCTCAGAAGACTGCGTACTGCCTGCGAAAGGGCGAAGAGAACTCTCTCTTCTTCCACTCAGGCCAGTATCGAAATCGACTCTCTGTTCGAGGGTATCGATTTCTACACATCAATCACCAGGGCTCGTTTCGAGGAACTGAACGCTGATCTGTTCAGGTCCACCATGGAGCCCGTCGAGAAGTCCCTTCGCGACGCCAAGATGGACAAATCTCAAATCCACGACATTGTCCTAGTAGGAGGTTCCACTCGTATCCCCAAGGTGCAGAAGCTCCTCCAAGACTTCTTTAACGGCAAGGAGCTAAACAAATCCATCAACCCTGATGAGGCCGTAGCTTATGGCGCCGCCGTCCAGGCCGCCATCTTGCACGGAGACAAGTCCGAGGAAGTACAGGACCTGTTGCTGCTCGACGTTACCCCGCTGTCGCTCGGTATCGAGACCGCTGGCGGTGTGATGACCACTCTGATCAAGCGTAACACCACAATCCCCACCAAGCAGACCCAAACCTTCACCACCTACTCGGACAACCAACCCGGTGTACTCATCCAGGTGTTCGAGGGTGAGCGTGCTATGACCAAGGACAACAACCTGCTCGGAAAGTTCGAGCTGACCGGCATCCCACCTGCGCCCCGTGGTGTACCCCAGATCGAGGTCACCTTCGATATCGACGCCAACGGCATCCTGAACGTGTCTGCCGTCGAGAAGTCGACCAACAAGGAGAACAAGATCACCATCACCAACGACAAGGGCCGTCTCTCGAAGGAGGAAATCGAGCGCATGGTGAACGAGGCGGAGAAGTACAGGAATGAGGATGAGAAGCAGAAGGAGACCATCCAGGTGAAGAACGCCCTGGAGTCTTACTGCTTCAACATGAAGTCCACCATGGAGGACGAGAAGCTCAAGGACAAGATCACCGACTCCGACAAGCAGATCATCCTCGACAAGTGCAACGATACCATCAAATGGCTCGACTCCAACCAGCTGGCTGACAAGGAGGAGTACGAGCACAAGCAGAAGGAGCTCGAGGGTATCTGCAACCCCATCATCACGAAGATGTACCAGGGAGCGGGCGGCATGCCCGGCGGTATGCCCGGCGGCATGCCCGGCTTCCCCGGCGGAGCCCCGGGCGCGGGAGGCGCGGCCCCCGGTGGCGGCGCGGGACCTACCATCGAGGAGGTCGACTAAACAAACACATTCCGGTATTAAGTTATCAGTATCTCAAAATAAATGATTGAACTCATTCCTGCATTTTATTTCGGTTATATGAATAGAAACACCTTGGAACTAATAACTTGTAGGGTTTCCTCTAAATGGTTAGTCATTTACTTACGATATTACAAGGAAACTCGTGATCTTGTGTGTAAATACATAAAGAATACATACATACAAGCAACATACAAGGATATTTTTATTTTTAGCTTGCAAAATACCTATAAACGACAATCTCATATGGGAGAAAAAAAACAGTTATTCAATAGCAAAGGAGGCGCTGCATGTAGTCAATGACAAAAGGTTATTAGGCCATGTCAGCCATGGCCATGCGCAACCTGACGAACACGTATGGATTATGGTGCACACATTCTAAGCTAAGGTTATTAAAAAAATGACACCTGCTATGGCCAGACCACTACTGTACGTCACTGTAGGCCATTGCCCCCCTATATGGTGGCAATGGCCGTCCGTGGCTCATCATGGGCCATTGTGTACTAGACCATAGAATAGATAAAGAGACTAGACGCTTGTTTACAATCAGATGACTGGCGCTTATTTTCGATCGATGATATGATTTTAACGAGAGCGTCTGCCATCAATCCTGAGAGGGTAGCCTGCGTCAGAGCCTTTTCGTTTGTTTTGTTCAGCAGATGCTCTGATTAACAGGAGGTTGATATGAGAAGTTGGCATTCTGAGATGAATCGGACTTGGGGCCCAGCCCTGTCAGTACAATCAGTGTATAGATAAACCGACCCGATAAGTTAGTACGCTTAGGTCTGATTTCGAAAACCGATGTTCATGATTCACACAATGATACACCTACCTATAGGAAACTGCTATTTTTCTTATCTAGGCAAGATATAACGCACAACATTGGTGACTGATAGATTGTGCCTATATTATGTTCGAGGCAACTAATGAATGATCGTAGCGAGCAGTCAGGCAGGTGGTAGGTACCTATAAATAGTGTGACGTGAGTAGATAACGATATTTTTATTTATACCTTACTAGTTTTACCCGTGGCTCTGCCCGCGTGGATGTCAGTTATCGCGACCAAACATAGCCTATGTCCTTTCTCAAGGTCTAAACTAACTATCCCTATACCAAATTTCATCAAAATCGGTTCAGTGGTTTAGGCGAGGCGTGAAAGCGTAACAGACAGAGTTACTTTCGCATTTATAATACATAATTAGTATGGATACCTACCCGAAAACACGTGCTGTATGATATTCCCGAGAGCGTCAGCCTGTTGCTGACAGCGAATCACGTTTTCTAAACAAGGTACGGTTGAAAATTTTCTACAGAAAACCTAGTAGTAGTACTTACCGTCATACTTTCAATTTTACTCTCCAATTCTATGACCCCAATTAGGGTTGCCAAATCGGAACTTACCGAGTCTAGGACAATTCCTACATGGAAATTCCATGTAGGATCTTCTTCTTCTTCCGTCCCTTAGTCCCCTATCTACCTGGGGTCGGGTCTTCTTGTACGTCTGCGCCAGGCCGTTCTGTCCTGGGTTGTCTCAGGGGCTAGGTTCTGTTCTTTATTTTCCTCATTGATATTGGACCACTCAATTCCATGTAGGATGGCTATAAAAAAATCTACAGAGAACCCAATAGGTAGGTAGTTACATAGAATTGGAGGAGAGATTTTACTCTCTAATTCCAATTCTGTGACCTATATATAAGTTCTATAAAAACAGTTTTATACATTTTTGCCAAATTTTTTGAGGGCTACAGGTGTTAGCGCATCAAAATCTCCCACCTGGGGCCTTGAGTACAGCTGTCGTCCGTCTACCACGACTGCGCCACAAGTTCCAAGCTAATTACGCAAGCTACAAGTAACATGCGCCGGCCGCATGCCGATCGATAGCGAGCACAGGTCAAGCCCAACGTTCTGGAGATCGAAGTGTATAATATTTTGTCGCATGTTTAGTACCTACCTCCCTAGTCCCTACTTTACCATTTTATGACCGGTTCAGTTACCGTAAGAAATGAATATTGACTTTTTTTATACTACTTAGGTCGTAGATAACACGCACACGGCCCTCTTGATGGTAAGAGGTTACTGTGGGCTATGGGCTAGTGCAACACCAGGGACGTCACACTCGTGCTGCCGACCCTTTAAGAACAGAGAGATTCTGTGCTGTCAGCGCAAAAGATAAGTAGGACAAAGCCTTTAGTTTTCACACTGACAGCACAAAATCTCTCCAGTGAGCTCTGGTTACCCTATTCACCGTCGGAAACACACCATGAGGTTATTAAGCCGCGATCTTCTGCAGGGCGAAGGTATTTCCTCAGTCGGACTGCTCGATTGGGACGGATATACCGTCGTGCCCTACCTCCACGGTCGCAACGGTCTAGCTGCAAAGCTTCGATATCTCCTAATGTTACCATTGGGTCGTGGAGGTCAGATGGCAATCGCTTCACGGAAAATATCGAGGTCTAGCCAAATCTGTAGTTAAGACTAGTAAAGCGGACCCCAGACTCCGAGCTGAAAGCTTCGGATGCGACTGGGAATTAACGCTAGGATGAAGAAGAACAAAAACCTATCTCACAAAACATCTATCTGGCGGTTGGAAAAGAATACCTACCTACAACTAAAACGACATAGTTACCTACCAAGTCTTATTATGCCTTATTTTATTGTGGCTTCGGTTATGTGACATTGCTTTGTAACGTAATACTTGTAGAGTTAACATGATCGCAAGGATAAGGTCTTTGCAGTTTACACGGCAAGAAATACTTATTACGTAAGTGAATACATTTATTTATTCGAGATTTATTCGTTATGCCCATGATTTTTACTTAGAAGATATCAGCTATGATTCTTTCAAAATGTTGTTCGAGGGACCACTGACGTTAGGGGCTGCAGCCATGGCCAATCGTTCTTCTTCAGATAAGCCGCAAGCTGTTACACCTGCTGCCGGACGAAGCTCTGGTGAAGGTTTTCTTTCGGGGTTAGGGGTTAAGTCGCTCATATAAACGAATAAAGTAGGAGTGGCAGAGTTAACCCCGGGTTTCTAAATAACAACTTTGAGTGCAACCGGGATTGGCGCTCTCGGATGAAACAAATCCTATTAAACCATAGAAATACCCTTCATACATTTGACATTGTGCAAAAATATCCCTATCTAGGCATCTAAATATTAGCCTTGTAGGTCTAAAGGTGTACACAAGCTCTAACCTTTGTTTCTAAGATTGCCGCGACTGCGCCTTGCATGGTCCATAAAGGCCACAAGCCACAACACAATACAGCGATGTATGACGAAGTATACCTAGTTCTAGTTACTAGTGTATGTATTATGTAAGCTGCAGCCAGCTTTCGCCGCATTGCGTCTCTTCACGCACGCAGCACTATTTAGCATTGTTATGTTGACTATCGATCGACAAGGTTAGACTATAGATGCGTAAACACACTTGTGCACGGCACCAGTTGACAGCACATATGGTCAATATGGCCAGTTAAGATGTTCCAGGTTTGGAACCAGAACAAAGTTTACAAGCAACAAGCAGGGCCTCGATTCTGTTAAACGAAACCACTGTTATATCAGGGACACTGCAAAAATGGCATTCAATTTTAAACTTTAGTGTTACGAGATTTAAAGTTAAAAATTAAATGAAAAGAGTTGCATTATGTACACTTTTTCATTCACAACAAACAAGCAGATGAGGCTCTGATACAGACTTTTCTTTCAGGGTTGGGTGGTTAGATGGCAGTCGCTCCCATAAAAGCCAAATCGCCACGCGCCATGGCGGAAGCATAGAAACGTTACCGGTATATTGCCTTGACCCCAAGTCACGAGAGAAGCGAAGTCTTGGCGCGCGCGACTCCTCCGACACCGTAGCACCCCGTGCTATCTTGAAAAGACACTCATAAAACGCATACAGACAGAGAGTACATTTTTGTGACATGGCCAGGATCAAGATAATAAGACTTTCCAAATAGGTACCCTACTTCGAGAATCTCTCAAATCACTGACGCAGTGCAAGCGGTCAACCTTGGTAGCATAGCATCCATTGCATCCGTGTAACTCGATGTCAAACTTGGTCGGCCCGACCGCGGTGTGACTCACCTGATAATGTTGAGTCATGTATTTACTTCCTGCTGACATCTTCCGGGTGTAAGCCAACCTTACTTGCCAGTTGGTCGATACACCTGCCGATCATCGGACGACGGACGCGACGCTGGCGACGCTCTGACGATCTCTAGGGGTTGTAAATATGGAAAAGAGCGGTTGGATAGCGGGCCCCGGGTTTTGGAACCCAGTGTAAGACTGGGATGCAACTGAATTTGGTTGTTGATCGGTTTCAGCTGCAGGTGGAGTCATCCTGGCCTCATGGCCTCATGGCCTCATGACCACATGGAACGACTTTGAACGATTTTCATCTTTGTGTTAATCCCGGTTGCATCCGAGGTTTTTGCCTCGGAATCCGGGGTCTGCTTCTGGGCGGGTGTTGACTCGCACCTCTTTCGTAGCAGTGTGGTAACGCATGCCGGGGTACCGCACAGAGGCAGTCGACTTTTACGATTTTATTTCTCTTTTTTATCTTCCTTTTTTTGGAAGGAAACCTAAAGAATTTTTCTTTACAAAAAGAAAAAAGCAGAAAATTGGCAATCTTCAGAAAAGTTAACTCGTTAACGAGTCGAAGACGTTTGGGACACAAATTCTACGGACACTGTGTCCCTAAGTGTACTTTCAAGTTTATTTATTTTTTCGAAGACGTTACGGACACCAATAATAAAACGATAGTTTTGTACAGTCGGATGGAAAACTTATTCAATATTGGATAGGTTGTACAAAAGAAAGTGTTAATATGTTGTTGGAGGAAGTGCCTGGAATAAGGGAAATTCGGAGGGGCCCATTGGGCTTCTGGTGGTTTTATTAAAACTAAGGACAGGTGATTCTGATGAAAGAATATCTACATTAGTTAAAGTGCCTAGGCGAACTTTAGAAATTCTTTTACAGGATTTTGTGCCAGCCCAGCTTGGGGATTTTCTAGGGGGTAAATTTATTTAGGGGGATTGTAGGGGTAGATTATTCAAGGATTATCGTTGTTTTTTTTTTAAGTGTCCGCCATTGGTGCTTTACTATTAATTTGTTTCATCATCCAAATAATGTTGTGCCGTATCTTAGTCACGAAATAAAAAATCACGAAATCTCACCAGGGGAGGTATAATAAGATATCACGTGTATTTATTTCTTCTTATAACGCGCGATTTTTAGGATAGATAGATAGATAACACTTTATTGTACACCAATAGATGTACAGTAGAGACAAGTAGGTATCATGTATACAGCTAGATTCGATTTTTATCATGTTTCTTAATTATCTAGCATTCAAAAAAATATTAAAAAATACACATGATCTTGGTTAAGGGATAGGGGGAGAGGGAAAGTCTAAAACCTCACCAGGTATCACCATGGGGAGGGAGGGTTAAAAAATTGGTAAAAAAGTTTAGGGGTAAAAACCCCTGTTTCTGTACTTGCATAAGTACAGAAACCTATTAAAACCATTCATGATTGTAGCGATTGGAGAGAGACATGATGTTTGTTTTTGAAACATAATATAGTTTGCGCTTTTATTAATATTAATATATCTGCCATCACAGATAACTATACTATTATGTCTTTTACCATACAGAGCCCATTAGGTATTAACAAAGTACGATTGATTAATTGTTCCCTGGCAATATGGCCAGTGATGCCAACTCCTCCGGAATGTTCCCCCCTAGAACCAACTTACAAAATTCTTCTAAATATCGATTAAAAACCCCTAAACTTTTTTACAAATTTTTAACCCTCCCTCCCCCATGGTGATACCTGGTGAGGTTTTAGACTACCCCAATCCTTTACCCCCCCCCCCATCCTTTACCCAAGATCATGTGTATTTTGTAATAATTTTTTGAATGCTAGATAATTAAGAAACATGATAAAAATCGAATCTAGCTGTATACATGATACCTACTTGTCTCTACTGTACATTTTATTGGTGTACAATAAAGTGTTATCTATCTATCCTAAAAATCGTGCGTTATAAGAAGAAATAAATACACGTGATATCTTATTATACCTCCCCCCTGGTTAGATTTCGTGATTTTTTACGGACCAGTTGAGTCTCACGTGATTAATGGACAGCCCCTAAGATACGTCACAACATTATTTTGATGATTAAACAAATTAATAGTAAAGCACCAATGGCGGACACTTAAAAAAAACAACGATAATCCTTGAATAATCTACCCCTAAAAATCCCCCTAAATAAATTTACCCCCTAGAAAATCCCCTAGACATGTTCTTTCCCCCTAAATTTAGGGGGAAAACCCCTAAGTTGGCATCACTGAATATGGCTAATCCCAAGTTGGGCTGGCACAAAATCCTGTAAAAGAACTTCTAAAGTTCGCCTAGGCACTTTAACTAATGTAGATATTCTTTCATCAGAATCACCTGTCCTTAGTTTTAATAAAACCACCAGAAGCCCAATGGGCCCCTCCGAATTTCCCTTATTCCAGGCACTTCCTCCAACAACATATTAACACTTTCTTTTGTACAACCTATCCAATATTGAATAAGTTCTCCATCCGACTGTACAAAACTATCGTTTTATATTGGTGTCCGTAACGTCTTCGAAAAAATAAATAAATTTGAAAGTACACTTAGGGACACAGTGTCCGTAGAATTTGTGTCCCAAACGTCTTCGACTCAAGTTAACAACTTTATTTCACGCGGGTGAAGAGTTGCGGGCAACGGCTACTAGGTAACCTTCGTAGTCTATAAAAAACTAAATTCTAATATTTGTTTAACAACTCTCATAGCGTCAACGTCCGTATTTACGTGTTTTATGACTATTTGAATGAATCAAATTGGATGGCAGTGCCAGCGATAACATCGGCGCTGAAATAAACTCATCATTTATCAAGCTGACGTATATACACTAGACTCGCATTCTCAGTTGGACTCAGGTGCACTAGTCTGCTTGACAATGGGTTGTAATCGCAGTCGTATGTAACGTGAGTAGAACGATATCAATTAAAATTAAACGAACTTTAAATGTGTCGGCATCTACGAACGCACCAGGTTACGTTACGTTTGGTCAATCCTAATTGGGGTCCAGGAGGTCATAGTCGTTCACGAAAGTAATATTGGAACAGAAACCACTGGATATAATTATATTTAGAACGATGCTGAGCATAGCTTCGGACTGCCTATAAATAAATGACCGTAATGTATTTTTAACAAATTCTACAAATGAATACAGTGTTTCTAAAACTGGAGCCAAGTTATGACTCTGAGCAGATATACCTAATTATAAGTAGCTACTGTAAATACATAAGTAGGTTAGGACATTGATCTTATATTGAAGAGGGGTAAGTAAATACACTAAAATACCACATACCACTGGCACTTAAAATCGAAAGGGCAGTCACACCTGCAAAAGCCAAATAAAGAAAAAGAGTAGGAATTCAATAGATTATTTTATAAATGCATTTATTAGTAATATAAATTGATATAAGTATTAGGAGTGGGTGGTGTGAGTGTAATGCTAATGACAAAGATTCGAACTAGGTATGAATCTCTCAATCTATGAAATCGTGTACATCAAATTGAAAAGTCTTCTAAAAGGCATTTTCTGAAGGAATTTCCGCGCTTAAAAATAATGTGACCCACCAAATCTCAGGTTGCGACGGCGCCTGCCCCTAGCAGCATTATTGAAAGGAAAGTGGCGGCCTTCTTCAGTTCACAGGATTGTTGGTTCTACTATACCTACTGCTACTATCATACAGAATTTATCCATATCCATACTAATATTATAAATGCGAAAGTAGCTCTGTCTGTGTTTGTTACGCTTTCACGCCGGGTGAATTTTCAAAACAGCGTAATATTACTGTTATTCCAAATTTTGACTCTGAGTACTATTTCCGCCATGAAATAGGTACGCATTTTAGAATATACTTTAGCACATAAAGCTTACGTTACAAGTTATAAATATAAAAATAATTATGTAGTATTTATAAAAACTTCAAATTAAGTACCCGAAAATCATTTACCTCTGTGTTACGTTTTCACCATATTCATTAATATTAAAAGTACTAAATATATTTTGCCTAAATTCCATTTTATTCTATTTCGTAAGCAATTGTGATAGTTTAAACTGACTTATAATCCTATACTTTTTAAAACCATTTTTTAGTTCTAATATAAAAATTTAGGGATATTAAAATTTGTCACGACAATTTAATCATTAACCTACGCAAACTTGGTTTCATAAAATTAGTTCTACTAAATTACTAAATCAATGTATAACCCGCGCCACCTATCATGGACCTAAAATGTGCTCAAAACGTGCCCTATACGCGCAGTACACATTTCATGGGTGTCTTTTGAGGATAGCACGGGATGCTACTGCGGTAGACGAACTCAAATTCACCGAGTATAGACTATTATAAAGCAATCTGCGGACGCCAGAGCCTCGTATGTCTTACGATTTAGGTCCAAGATACGTGGCGCGGGTTGTATCCGAACGCGTTCCGGGAGCCTTCCCCCGCGCATCTCTCAGTTGCTTTTGAGACTTCTCCGTGTTCGAACGTGTTAGCAACGAAAATTTAAATTTACTGGCAGTTTTTAGTTTTTGTCACCAAATCTCGTCATTAAACGATTGGACATATTTGTGGTAAGTAAATTTCCTATAAATAAACGATTAATAACACGGTTTTAACTTCATTACCGTTAAATAAAGACTTGCTGATTATAGCGTGTCGCTTAATTTTCGACAAGTTATGACATGTTTTGTATTGTTTCCTCATTTATCGTAACATCATTCACCGTGTAATTCTTGATGAGATTAATGATTTCTTTTGAGGGAAATGATATTTTTGTTGCGTTGAATGATGCATAGTAGAGGTTGATGATATGATGTAACTGCAACTAAATGATATCACTAGAGTAATACACTACTTTTCCTATTGATTTTATTTACATTGATATAACAAATAAATTATGTTTCTATTTATCTTTAAAACTTAATATAGGTACATAAGTTTTAAATTTATATTCATATTATTCAACTCTTTGTTGCATTACGCAGATCTCGTGATGGGTAAAACAAAAGAAGAGCGATTAGCCCAACAAAGACTATGCAAAAGACGCAAGTACTCAGAAATAAAAAACGACCCGGAATTGTAGAGTCGAAGACGTTTGGGACACAAATTCTACGGACACTGTGTCCCTAAGTGTACTTTCAAATTTATTTATTTTTTCGAAGACGTTACGGACACCAATATAAAACGATAGTTTTGTACAGTCGACATGGAAAACTTATTCAATATTGGATAGGTTGTACAAAAGAAAGTGTTAATATGTTGTTGGAGGAAGTGCCTGGAATAAGGGAAATTCGGAGGGGCCCATTGGGCTTCTGGTGGTTTTATTAAAACTAAGGACAGGTGATTCTGATGAAAGAATATATACATTAGTTAATGTGCCTAGGCGAACTTTAGAAGTTCTTTAACAGGATTTGTGCCAGCCCAGCTTGGGATTAGCCATATTCAGTGATGCCAACTTAGGGGTTTTCCCCCTAAATTTAGGGGGAAAGAACATGTCTAGGGGATTTTCTAGGGGGTAAATTTAATTAGGGGGATTTTTAGGGGTAGATTATTCAAGGATTATCGTTGTTTTTTTTAAGTGTCCGCCATTGGTGCTTTATTATAAATTTGTTTAATCACTCAAATAATGTTGTGCCGTATCTTAGTCACGAAATAAAAAATCACCAGGGGGGAGGTATAATAAGATATTACGTGTATTTATTTCTTCTTATAACGCGCGATTTTTAGGATAGATAGATAGATAACACTTTATTTTACACCAATAGATGTACAGTAGAGACAAGTAGGTATCATGTATACAGCTAGAGTCGATTTTTATCATGTTTCTTAATTATCTAGCATTCAAAAAAATATTAAAAAATACACATGATCTTGGTTAAGGGATAGGGGGAGGGGGGTAGTCTAAAATCTCACCAGGTATCACCATGGGGGAGGGAGGGTTAAAAAATTAGTAAAAAAGTTTAGGGGTAAAAACCCCTGTTTCTGCACTTGAATGACCTTCAGTTGTTACAAAATTCATGCGTATTCAATTTCCGGCATTATGAGATGCAGTCCTATTGATTAGCTAGACATTTTGGGATTAAGCTCTTATGGACCGGACGCATTAAAACCATTCATGATTGTAGCGATTGGAGAGAGACATGATGTTTGTTTTTGAAACATTATAGTTTGCGCTTTTATTAATATTAATACATCTGCCATCACAGATAACTATACTATTATGTCTTTTACCATACAGCCCATTAGGTATTAACAAAGTACGATTGATTACTTGTTCCCTGGCAATATGGCCAGGGAACAATTAATCAATTGTGCAAGTACTTATGCAAGTACAGAAACAGGGGTTTTTACCCCTAAACTTTTTTACCAATTTTTTAACCCTCCCTCCCCCATGGTGATACCTGGTGAGATTTTAGACTACCCCCCTCCCCCTATCCCTTAACCAAGATCATGTGTATTTTTTAATATTCTTTTGAATGCTTGATAATTAAGAAACATGATAAAAATCGAATCTAGCTGTATACATGATACCTTTTTTTTTTTTTTTTTTTATCGTGCGCAAAATCCCCACGGATACCTCCCCCACCGTAGCCGGAGGAGGAGGTTATGTCGGACTAGAACCGACTAAAACGCGCGCCGTCTGAGGGCCGTCAGTTACCGGAGGTGAGATTGTCGTAGCCATATCCCTCGCACCCCAGCCGACCCAGGACCATATCTCTCGATCTGGCCCTCTTCCGGTGAGGGGACCACAGAGTCCCCAACCCGCCACCGCCGCGGCCTGCTTCTGCTAGGGTGACAGGCGGCTCTACCCGTCACCCCCAGGCCCGCGCTCATGGGGGACGGAGGTCATTCTGCGACCTCCGACGCCCGAGTTGCCACTGCTCGTTGCGAGCCGCGAGGTTTGCGATTCTCCTTCGCTCCTCGCGCTCCCGCTCCGCCGCCTCCTTCACGAGCATTACTTGCTCGCAGAAGGAGTCGCCGGCGGCCCACGAATCTGCGCAGCGACCCATCGCTGCGAGCAAAGTGGCGAGCGTGAGAACTCTCACTCCTAGGGTCGCCACCAGCTCCCGTCTCGGCGTCTCCCACGCCGGACACTCAGTGAGCGTGTGCAGCGCCGAGTCCTCGCTCGCGTCGCAGTGATGGCACTCGGACGTTGGCTCTTTCTGCGCGATCCGATGCAGATACCGCCCAAAACACCCATGATTGGTGATGATCTGCGTCAGCCAGAACGAGAGGCCGCCGTGTGGCCTCTCTAACCACTCCCCCATGATGGGTCTTACCGCCGCTACTACGGCGTGCCCTGCGCGTGGTTGCCCAAGTTGTAGCTCCCACTCCGCCACCATGTCCCTGTGGGGCCGGGATCTCACGGCCCGAATTTCTTCAGGCTCAGGATCGTGTCCCCGCTCCCGCGCCGCTTTTCGGAAGCGGTATAGCGCCGAAAGGGATCTCGCTTCCAGGATCCACGGTAGCGATCCGGCGAGGAGACTCGCCGCTTCAAAGGATATCGTGCGGTACCCCCTGATGGTCCTTGTATACATGATACCTACTTGTCTCTACTGTACATCTATTGGTGTACAATAAAGTGTTATCTATCTATCTATCCTAAAAATCGCGCATTATAAGAAGAAATAAATACACGTGATATCTTATTATACCTCCCCCCTGGTGAGATTTCGTGATTTTTTATTTCGTGACTAAGATACGTCACAACATTATTTGGATGATTAAACAAATTAATAGTAAAGCACCAATGGCGGACACTTAAAAAAAACAACGATAATCCTTGAATAATCTACCCCTAAAAATCCCCCTAAATAAATTTACCCCCTAGAAAATCCCCTAAACATGTTCTTTCCCCCTAAATTTAGGGGGAAAACCCCTAAGTTGGCATCACTGAATATGGCTAATCCCAAGCTGGGCTGGCACAAATCCTGTTAAAGAACTTCTAAAGTTCGCCTAGGCACATTAACTAATGTATATATTCTTTCATCAGAATCACCTGTCCTTAGTTTTAATAAAACCACCAGAAGCCCAATGGGCCCCTCCGAATTTCCCTTATTCCAGGCACTTCCTCCAACAACATATTAACACTTTCTTTTGTACAACCTATCCAATATTGAATAAGTTTTCCATGTCGACTGTACAAAACTATCGTTTTATATTGGTGTCCGTAACGTCTTCGAAAAAATAAATAGATTTGAAAGTACACTTAGGGACACAGTGTCCGTAGAATTTGTGTCCCAAACGTCTTCGACTCGAATTGTATGCGCTAGAAAAAGAAAAAACAACGTGCAAAATACAAAAAACGTAAAGAAGAAAAGAAACAGAAATCTATCACAGAAAAAAGTCCGCGGGAACAGAGAAAACTGCGTAAACAATGGAGAGAAAATTCGAAGAAATATACACAGCGTAAGAGAGACCAGGCTTCACCTGCATTTACAAATGAAAATGTCGAAATTATCAATGTTGAAACTGAAGGAATTCCTACAGAAACCACCAACTGTTCTGAAGATCCGATAGGTTTATTTACAAAAGAAGATATGAAAAAAGCGGAAAGAAAGATAAGATATCAAGAATTAAAAAAGCGAATAAAATTGACTACCATTATAAGAAATCAGCGGAAATCCGGAATGGAATGGAACTATACTGAGGCAGGACATGGAAAGGGTGCCCCTGACGGTGTAGGAGCTGTTGTGAAGAGAACCGCGGATAAAATGGTTCATTATGGACGAGATGTAGATGTAGGTGACTTTGAATCATTTTGCCAAGTAATAAAAGGGAATGTGGACAATATAATTATGATGATAGTAACGGAAGATTCTATAAAAGAAAGAGAAACCCGTATTCCAAAAAGAAAAATCTTAATCTTAAGATTTTGTTACTTTATTAAAGTTAATAAGCTGATTAAAATAGAAATGTTTCATTTGCATCATTAACTTCAACACCTTTTCATTTACATCAGCAGGTTAAATCATTTATGTCTACATACCGTCATTCATTTCAACGCGAAATTTCAATTTTATGAGTTTTCTCCTAAATGTTATACTTAAATCACAGTTTAAATATCCAAAAGCCTTTGTATTTTGATCAACATCATAATTTGGTTGCTAATTTGTGGTTTTTGTAGAAGATTTAAAAATCTCATAAAATCTGGCAAAATAAATCATAAAATGAAAATTCACCCCTAAACCACTGAACCGATTTTGATGAAATTTGGTACAGAGATAGATTAGACCTTGGGAAAGGACATAGGCTATGATTGGTCGCGATAACTGATATCCACGCGGGCGGAGCCGCGGGTAAAAGCTAGTTAGCTTACTTAGTGTTCATCGTAAGCGGTGAGCGGTGGTATCTTATCTCAAAATGGTCTATTTGTTCAGACAGCGAGGTTGCTAATAATATCTAACTATAGATAAGACTAGTATCATTTTATCATAGTACGTAGATATTAGGTAAGTCATAAGTAAATACAGGGCTGGACTTCGTTGGAAGACTCGACTCGAGTGGCCCTCGATAAGCCTGTGAGAAGAATAATACCGTCATACTAACTGATGTATATTTTAATAGCCGCGTGGTTCCCGATCCCGGCAGAGTAGTATTTGGACCGCCCCATTTGTTCCCATGCGGTACTAAGGGATAGGGATGCTTAACATCAGACAGATAAATACAGTCCAGACTCAGCCTCAGATGTATGGCTCGAGTCGACAATAGTGCCCGGAATACGGCTATAGGCTCACTTCTTATTAAGTGGAACCGAATACAATGATGAGTGAAATGTGGGTGTTAAATCACCTCTGCATAACCCTCCGGGGATAAAGGTGTGATTATAATGTAGGTATGTAATTAAGTAGGTAAATGCTTAATTGGAGAGTTCAAGAAATGAGACGAGAAATTATGTGGAGCGCTTTAAATTTGACTTAGTTAGATGTTTTAGCTGATGGCATGGCCTCAGAGTCTACAACTTTTTACCTGACTGCAAGGAAAGGGTTAAACTTTGCACGTGGATCTTGTTGTAGGTAGGTTATTGTCGAAATTCAGTCCGCAAGTCGGTAAGAACAAAACAAATACCATGTAGGTATACAAAATACTCATTTGAAAAATATTTTTCGAACATCAAGACGGATTTACTGTCCTTCCCTAACCTAGTAAGATTATGTCAGTCATTTATTTTCCATTTTTAATATCTCGGACAACTACCTACATGTTTTTAAACAACACGATTAGGTCGGATTCACCTTCGCCAATAAAAATAACTGCTATGAAGCAGAACTAATCTTTGTTCTCAATGACATTTATTTGTTTTGAGTGCACCTACGTCAGAGCTTCTCGCCATGTGAGGTTCTCTTGGACCTCAAGGAAGTTGGTAAACCCAAAGCAATGTTATACCAAATCAGGACAACTCGTGCAGGGCTTAAATGTATCACCCGCATACGGTGCATCAAGAACCAAGCGGTTCGGCGTTGAATACCTTCTTCCTACAGTCCCGGGTCCTTTAAGCGGGGCTTGAAATAGCATCTGATGAGGCCCACAAGCTGAGTGCCGTCATTGTAACATGGTACGTGTCTGTAATGGTGATCCTCTTTCCTGAAACTTTGCCTTCAGCTTACCATTATGCCAGGTGAAGTCAAATTGACGTGTCCTATATAAAAAAAAAACATGAAAAACAGGAGTGGGAGAACGGATTACGAGCTCATGGTAATGGGTTTCGGATGCTCCTGGGTCCTGTGTTTGGCTTGGATGAAGAAGGGATTCAGTGGGATATTTTTGCTAGTGTAAATAAAAGAGTATGCTTCGGTTGACATTTTATTTTGGCAATGCAAACAGCGATAACACAACATTATCCGACGTCAAATCCGTTTGAGTCGCGTTTCCCTTTGTGCTATTAAAAAACAATGGAGTACCTTGTAACCTACAGTTTATTATCACGATTACATAATTTCATCGAATTTTATTATTTTGATTCAGTCTTACAATGTCTACATTTGCTTTAGGTAATTAATAAGCAGTTTCCTATATTAGTTAAGAACTTAAGCTGGGTTTACACGGGTGGCTTGAAGCAGTCCAAACCGAACTTAAGTTGCGAACGTATTATGTGTATGCGAATACACAGTACCTACACACATACCTACACGGACCTCTCGAGCAGTTGAGATTGTTGCAGTTGTGACTGGGGCGGTGTAATTTCAACGTGTGGTTGAACAGTTGGCACTGGCAAATGAGCTATCAATGGCCCATTATAACAGCTATAGAAGTAGCACCAAATTTGTAGGGACAAAATATGATCAAAGTTGGGATCACAGATCGGCGGGTGTCAGTTTTCAGAATAACATGACTTCGTTGAATTCAGAGAGGTAGTCATAGACTGAAATATCTCACGGAAAACTCATTGATACAACTTCCAGCTATAGCAATACAAAATAATCTAAATTAACAAACAATGGAATATTCGGATGCTTGTTGCCTTTCTGTCAACAACATTAGATCACTATTAGTAATATATGCGTGTTAGCACAATTCTGATTTTGTTTGGTTTATAGTCATGATTTTATTTTCATATACGAAATTCAGTTTTAAAGAACCAATGTTAAGGGATTCTGAGCCTTTGCCACACCTAGGGGCCATACTGCCATAGGATATCAGGTTAAATAAGTCAACAGTGGGTAAACACTACTTGACAGATAATGAAGTACCTACCATTGGTGTGGCAGAAAATTGAGAAAAAACTAGTGATGTAAGGTCTTAGATAACCTAGATAGAAGAGACAAAACTAATTGATCCTGGATACAGGTTCTAGAACATTTTACAGTCCTATCTAGATTTAGAGCAAGGGAAGCTTAAAGAGCTTCTACTACATACTTCGATACATTGTTTTTGTAAATCTAGACTATGGTTCCAAGTGGAATGATCTAACGCAAGGATACATAGACTCATCTGGATGAGTCTATGTATCCTTGCGTTAGATCATTTAGTCTGGACCAATGCAAATACAATCGTCTTTTTTTAGTTTTGATAAGACGATCGAATTTATTGGTTCAGAGACTTTGCCTTCAGCTTACCATCAGGCGAGGCGAACTCAATTTGACGTGTCCTATATATAAAAAAAAAATACTTATAAAAGAACACATGAGCGAATTTTCCAACTTTTTTTCAGGATGTTTGCCGGCAAGTGCCGGTACTTAGTACTTATACTACTTGATTATAGCTCCGTATCAAATGCAGACATTGTAAGACTTCAACCCCAGCAAGCGAACACTAAATGCCCTATTTCCCAAACTATATTTACATGACGAGTACAAAATGTTTTGTTTCTATGATCAGCACACTCCTAGTCCCAGTTTCCTGAACTATAAGGCCTGGCCGGAGCCACATCGCAACCACTCCAAGTCTAACTACTTACTTATAATTACATGTTTCAATTTTATTTTGTTAGGCTCAATACATACTAGCGCAGAGTCGAAGCGCATAGATGTGTTTAATCTAAAAGTTAATATAACAAATTCATCATTATCTCAACAGTGTTATACTCATATCTCTTGTTTCATAAGAAATTATAAGCAAGCGTGTTCCATCTTTGACCACATTATCACTTATTATCTGGTGAGACAGAAGTCAAATGAGGGCCTATTGAACTTAAAAAAACAAACACGAATTCGTGCGAATTCTGCCGATCACATTATGTGTCGGTTTAAGGTTGTCAGAATTTCGCTTCGCTGAATCGCTGCGCTTCTGCGCTAGTCTGAATTGAGCCTTAATACGGAATACACTTTTAAAATTAGCTGCTTTATTGAACTCCTATGTTAATATACCCGTATTTTTATTTTCTCCAGTTGATTTTAAAAGTACCTGTCTTTTATATTTTTCGCATGACATACATGTTAGTAAGCCTAGTTTCTTTTTTCAATATACCAAATAAACCAATGTATGATATAAATAAGCAAAATCAACAATCAGGTACAACAGTAATAAAATACACGAATTGTAAATGTTTAAAAATATTACGGCCGCTGTTTTCTTGTCGTTATTATCGAAACTAAATGCAAAATTAACAATTAATTAATATGTAACAAAATACTATTTTTATAATTCAAACATCACCTTATTACGTAAAATGTATCTACATGATAATGAAACGATACAAATGAATCTTACGTATAACATAACAACTTACGAGTACGCCAAGGTTTTTACAACACTATAGGATATCTAAGTCTTATATTTTTACTCAGAAGTTTCGAAGTCTGGGCATATGTCACCGTATCTTAATATTTAGTATTAATCTCGCCGCGGGTGAAAATATTAAGAACTATCCAAGAAAATTAGAGCTGACACACATGAAAACGGAACGATACTCTGCGACGCATTGCGTTCCGGAAATACCCTGCTTTGTATTCTTTTCTATAATGTATTCTTAATAACCTCTATAAAATGTTCATATAGATGATGATGATGTTATTGCTACAGACCTATGACTACTAATCTGCACCAGTTTAAAAGCAGCTATCACAAGAAATGAATAGAAAACCTATTACGAGTATAATTCATTGTAGACAAGAGAAGACACCCAGCAATATTCGCCATCCTGGAAAATATTACTGCTACTGTAGATCAGTATGCAACGCAACGTGATGCAGTAAACTCACAACGCAACGCACAAAGTATGCGTTACGTTGTCATGCAGCTACATTCCGTTATAATGTGTATCAGCCCTTAGTCTTTAACATTTTATGGATTACGTCTACACTATCGAGATCCAATGGCAATGGTAATCTTATTAAATAAACTATAAAAATTACATTCAAAACTTTCCATTTCTTGCTGTAATAAATCTAAGTAAATAATTTCTTCATACTAGCACACAGCCATTCTATCAACATTATTTTCTTACCATGTTGTTGGGGACATTTAGATCATCTCAGACAGTTTCTAAGAACAACAGACAATTTTCCATTAAAACCCAACGTTTCCGACAACATATGAACAAAACTTGAAACACTGAGGATCTAACTAAAAGCATAAGCGGTACTTACAATATCAACAACAACTGGATTCTAGAACCTTCCACCGTCAGTAGACGCGAAAAGTCCATTCACTAGTCCTTATGTACATCGGCGATACTTCGATGGTTATTCACTAAATGTTTGTCAGTCACTGCTCCAGAATGTTCTACGAGACACCACACTATGACTGGAGTACCCCGTGTCTCCTGTTTCAGTCTCACATAGGTAGCTACCTATTTTGGTTAAAAGTAGGGTAGTAATAAATAAGGGCTCAGGTTCTTTGAGTGAACTTGGTGACACGGACTAATGTGATGATACTGGACATTATTCTCTGAATATAGGTTTACAATGAGATACGAAGCAAATGGGAGCTCGATTTTTTACTACTAAAGATGTCTTATCACTTTGAATTGTAGGTAAAGAAGTTGTCTTCTCTGGACATGGTGTACACGGCAATAGAGATAAGATCAAATGTATATGATGTAAACGTATATACTTCTCTCCTTCGCCGACTGTAAAGTTTAGTCTTCAGACACTTAATAGAACCATGAAGACGCCCACAGGATCACCTAAATTGCTATGACTTCTATGAAGGTATACCCACTACTATAATAGCTGTACTGAATGAAACACCATAACCGATCATCAATCATGTGCGATTTTAGTAGCTGTCATGGCATTCCAAAAAGGATTTACAAAAAATACATTATTTAGTCCTGGTCACATTGTCACCTCGGAGACCTGGCTCAAAATTCCTTAACTCGTTTATATCGTAACCTTTCCGTACCATACCCTCTCCTAATTCTATCTCAACCCTGAACTTAGACACATTTGTTTTCTAAACAGCAGGCAAGAACATTTCTAACGAACGAACGAACTCGACAGCTAAATCTGCGGTGAGATTTCAATTTCGCATGCTGTAAATTTGGTGACGTCACATAGTCAAGCACATAGACATAGATCACTGTCGACTTATGCTCACATTACAGTTCGTTCGATCGTTCGAAACGCTTTTACAGCATGCGTCTGCTGGTCACATTGTCACCTCGGAGACCTGGCTCAAAATTCCTTAACTCGTTTATATCGTAACCTTCCCGTACCGTACGCGTACCCTCTCCTACTTCTATCCCACCCCTGAACTTGGAAACATATTTTTTCTAAACAGCGTCTCCAATATATCCTGCAAAGAAGTAATTCCTAAATCGTGTAAATCACATTAGTCCGTGCGCACTGTTCTGTCTGTCTCGCAGTGTATCCAGGAGGCTGGTCGGTCTACATCCAGGCGATGGCCGGCTCGCCGTCGGAAGCGAGCGAGTCGAGCGAGCGGCGCGCCCGGTGGGGGGGCGTGTGTCAGTACAGCGACGACGACGAGCACGGCCCGTCCACGCCGCCCAGGGACGGCGCAGTGGTCGCCATTAGCTGGAATACCACATGGGGCGTTCAGCAACGCAATTCTGTAAGCGCACAACGACGAGCACAACGTTGAGACAACCTTGACAGAGATTGTCATTGGTCGGACTGGGTGACGTGACGTCACTGGAGATCGACCAATCACAATCTAATTAAGGCTGTCGCAACGTTGTGGTCGTCGTTGTGCGCTTAAATAATTGCATTGCAGGTCCTAATCCATATGGTGAAACGTTACGGGTAGTTGGGAAATCAATATAATAACGCGTTCCGGGTGCTGATGGGGCTGCCGCGCTATTGCAGCGCCTCCGCGATGTTCGCGGCGGCTGACACAGACGGCTTTGCGGCAATTATGCGAAAACGATGCGCTTCTATCATGCGCCGCACGCGCGGCAGTCCCAACACCATCCTACGCGTGCTGGCAGACCGGTGGGACTCTCCGATGCTGGCTCGCTGGATACGGCTGCACGCAGTCGTATCGTGATCTGCCACCATCATCGGGAAGTCCACCCGGACCTGCCATTTACGATTTAAGTTTATAATATATTAATTTACTAACACTAGATTGTAAGTTCGCAATTGTACTAACAAATACCTATGGATGATGAATCTGAAATAAATGATTATTATTATTATATTATTATTATTATTATTAAAAAGTCCGATTACTTAGTCTAATTATAGAACTTTGATATTATCACAAATTGGTTGCGAATGGCAGTCGCTTCATGGAAAATATTGAGGTTCAGCCGCATCACAATTACAGTGGAAAGCTGACCACAACTGAGTTGAGAAAAAGCTTAGAGAATGATGTGAAAGTAACTCTAAGGATGCACTAAAGCAGTAAATGCAGCAATGCAGCATTACTAACATTTTGACATTCATATTCCTTGTCAAGAAGCATTGTACTTGGCAATTTGCTGTGGGCACAGTAAATGCTGCTTTGGTGTGTGGCCCCCCTAACTCTCTGTTACACTTTCTCCTCTAATACCGCTGCACCGATTTGGTACAGAATGTAGTATGATGTGTATATGTGTAGTTTTTCTTTACTTCAGTTGAAGTTTCTAATTCCATAAATTAGCAAGGACCTGCAAGAACATAATTTACTTCGTATTGCCTGTTTGTTGAGGAAGTTACCTACTTAATTGTCAGATTTCTAAGGAAATTGTGGCAAGTGTTCCAATTCAGTGTATATGAGCGTCTAAAATAAAGTCACGTTATGCGTCTAAATCACATGACGACTGCCTATTACCTAATACGGTTTTCGTTGTTTTTACTTTTCTAAATATTTTTTCTACTGAAGGTATGTCTAATTCATCCTAAATAATAACCAAGCATGCGAATCCTTAGTCTCTAGCTAGACAAAAGGAACAAGGAAGTAATATTACAACCACATAGGTACAAATTATCATTACTCGTTTTAATATGGCGTGATATAATGGAACAAAAAAATCTCAATCAACTTGGAACAAGTTTTACTGAATAGGCTAGCTACCGGAAATTGACACTAAGTGAACTAAGTCCTGTTTCTATATAATCATAAAATATTTTCATACAATTTCAAAGGATCTCTTACCCCGCGTTTACATACTGCCGCTCGCATTGCTCATCGCCTTGCCGGCAATATTCACGCGAATAATGCCCTAGCATTCAAACACTCGCATCATCGCGATGTTCATCGCGTTGCCCAACACTCGCATCATCGCGATGTTCATCGCGTTGCCCCGCATACAGTATTCGCCTTGCGATGGAGATGGACGACTTTAGTTAAGTGGACACCTAACCGAATGCAGTATAGGCATTTTATTAGGCTAGGCTATCTACTTAGATACTTAGCTAGTAGGTAATCAGGCTAATTTGGTAGGTAGGTAGGTACCTACCTACCTACCTATTTTAATTTGGTAGGTAGGTACCTACCTATTCTAGTTTGGTAGGTAGGTACCTACCTACCTACCTACCTATTCTAATTTGGTAGGTAGGTACCTACCTACCTACCTATTCTAATTTGGTAGGTACCCTAGCTACCTGTTTGGTAGGTATACTTAGGCTAATTTGGTAGGTAGGTACCCACCTACCTACCTATTCTAATTTAGTAGGTAGAGGTACCTACCTACCTACCAAATTAAAATAGGTAGGTAGGTAAATTAGGCTAATTTGGTAAGTAGGTTACCTACCAAATTAGAATAGGTAGGTAGGTAGGTACCTACCTACCAAATTAGCCTAATTACCTACCAAATTAAAATAGGTAGGTAGGTAGGTAGTACCTACCAAATTAGCCTGATTACCTACCAAATAGGTAGGTAGGTAGGTACCTACCTACCTACCTATTCTAGTTTGGTAGGTAGGTACCTACCTACCTACCTATTCTAGTTTGGTAGGTAGGTACCTACCTACCTACCTATTCTAGTTTGGTAGGTAGGTACCTACCTACCTACCTATTCTAGTTTGGTAGGTAGGTACCTACCTACCTACCTATTCTAATTTGGTAGGTAGGTACCTACCTACCTACCTATTCTAATTTAGTAGGTACCCTAGCTACCTGTTTGGTCGGTATACTTAGGTAATCAGGCTAATTTGGTAGGTACTACCTACCTACCTACCTACCTATTTTAATTTGGTAGGTAATTAGGCTAATTTGGTAGGTAGGTACCTACCTACCTACCTATTCTAGTTTGGTAGGTAGGTACCTACCTACCTACCTTTTATATACATATGTATTACCTATATTATTTAATTAGATCCGTAGCAAGCATTTCAATAAATTCTATTGATTTTTCGTTGGACCATTCGATTGGTTGCGTCATTGTCATGATAATAAATTCGAAGTAATCCTGTGACTGTGACACGCGCGTACACAACGAGCGCTCGATGCGAAGTGTGCGCGACGCGAGTATGTGAATGCTTCATCGCGCTAGTATTGCCGCTCCTTCTCGCGCCGCCAAGCCGACACTCGCAGCAACATACGCGGCACTACTCGCGGCATGACGAATATACCATTCACACCACGTCCCTGCCCACTTCTCTCGCCACTTCCCTCGCTCTGCCGCGAGTATGTAAACGAAGCATTAGGATCAATTCCCATTGGAAGAGCAGTGGCCAATAGCGGCTGGAATTTAGTTACCAGTAATAATTACGAGAAGGTTCGCGCAGCAGCGTGACGTTTCATACTCCTTTGCCTTCAAACGGCTATGACCTTTTTCATCATCATCATCATGATGACGTACTTTCCTGATTGCATCCAACCCCGGGGTGAACTCGGTCGGAGCTCAAGTTCCGTCTTTTGGCTTTTCCTCCTCCACTTCGCACGGTCTAGCTAGGGCGTCAATGGAGGTGAGACCATTAGCACGCATGTCATCCTCTACGATATCAAAGCCAGGGCTGCTTGGGTCTACCCCTCCTACAGTATAATTCCCTCAAGGGAACTAAAGTAGTTCCTTTAGTTCCTTTGAAGGAACTATAGGGACAAAAAAGTCTCAGTAGTCCCTTCAAAGGAACTGCCACAGGAACATAAGGAACTTTGTAGTCTTAGTAGTTCCTTTAGTTCCTTTGAAGGAACTATAGGGACGTAACAGTCTCAGTCGTCCCTTCAAAGAAACTGCCGAAGGAACTCCTGGGAATATACGTTCCGCAAAACTTGGCCTCACCAGTGAAGGCGACTTTCCAGTATTTTTTTTGCGATGGCATTGACATAAAGGCTGCCGCGGATGCTGGAGTTCCAGTCCAGATTCTAAATTCGTCATATTTTGCCTCAAAAAGCAGCTACCAGCCGCTACTCCTTCAGTGGGAATTGGCCCTTAGTAGATGACCTACGATGAGGTTTCAAGTGTGGTTATACATGGTCATTGGTCATACGTTTTTAAGGGAAATAGTATCACGAGCCTAGTATAGCTACAAAAATGTGGTGTTGTACTGGTTCTCAAGGAGCTACCTTATACGATGTGGTGTGTCAGGTTCGGTATTGTTAGTAATGATATTGTGTTTGTAATGGCTGATCTCACGAGTAGACTAGGTATTGATAATGTTTTCAAGTGTCTGATGAACTCTTACAATTAATTCCATTCTCCCTTTTTTGTTTCTTTTTGTCCCAAAACGGTTTGTGTATTGGGGTATAGAAGGATACCTATATGTGCCTTGTTTGCACAATTTGTCCGTCCAAGCATTTGGAAACCTGCTATCCAGAATATCACGTACAGGACTGAGGTGTCACTCTCATGCGGTTTAATCAATTCTTTCTATCTCCGGTCCAGCGCTTCTTTACTTTGACGCACCATAAAAATTTGGAATGATTTACCATCAAATGGAAATTTACATTTTACTAAAATCTAGGAAAAAATTAAGTGAGACGTGAACAAGGTCCTCAGTATCTTTACCACTTTTGGTTGGACCTTCATGGAAGGCCTGATATCATATTTACGTGTTCTATAGAAAAAAGGGGCATTATATTTTAGTGTACTTTAGACAATTCGTGGTGCTTAGAATTAGATACATTCGGGTCAAACTATTTCAAGCAGGCCCTTCATTTCCACTGGATATTCTGTAAAAGGATCTGCTTGCTTCCAATTTTACGGTCATTGGTTATATAGGACAAAAGCGAAAGTGTAGTTCGAATTGAAATCGAGTCACGATCAGGGGGTCCAAATGTAATAGTTTGTTTTCATGGACCCCTTAGTCTAGGGGTCACCTGATGGCACAAATGGAAAGCACACACCCTTATTTTCCTATCGTGTCCAGGGCTACTAATGGAAGAAAGAGTATTGCGTCTTGATAATCAGCTTGTTACTTAACACTACCAAGGATACCGGATACGGATATTTGGCTGACACTTAAGTTAATACAAATTGTTTCTTCAGCCTTTGTTGCGCAGAATACCTAATAATTTTTCGTGAGATCGGCCACTACATCTAACCTTTATATCTCCACTACGAAGGACAAGAGGAATGATCATACTTCTCTAATTTCACATACAGACGGTAGCAGTCCATCTGTGGAGTTGTTGGGCGAGCGCGGCGACGGCGTTGGCGCGTGCTTCGGCAGCTCTCGGCCCGCCGCCATCTTGTCGTGCAGCTGAGCGAGACGCATACTCATCTGTCGCCTCTCCTTCTGCTCTCTCTCTCGCTCCCACCGCTTGGCGCTGTAGCTCCTTATCGACGATGAACTGCTTTGCACCGAGCTTAGACTTGGACGTCGCGAACCTGCGCGTGAGGAATATAATTAGATGTCTTCGTACGAAATGGTAGAAGGATTCTGGGTCTTGTGCCTAGACTAGAATAAGCTGTTTAGAGCAAAAATTGTGTCACGGTTGCTGTTACTGTACTGGATACGTGAAAATTTCATCACTTTTGAGTGTGATGAAAAGCGATTTCGACAATTTGATATTGGATTTTGGTCAACAATGCTGTGAAATTGTTTAAGCTTGTGCTTATGATATAAGTTTATTTTAAAACATTGGTAATTGTAACTAAATAACTTATATAACTTTCTATTTACATAGATTTAAGGACATGTATGTACAAACAAATATAGCAAAGCGAAACAGCAATCAATATACAGAATGTTACAGATGTGTAGTGTGAGTTCAATGATCCTTCGAAATAAATGAATGTGTAAGTTGAAATGTGACAAAAACTGGGATAGTTACTACATAATGTAGGATCAACATACATTTTTACTGGTATACTAAACAATGAGGTAGATATTAACAAAGATTTCTCTGGACTGGACGCCATTCTCATTGTAGATATTGATATAATTATTATTATTATTGAACCAAATGCAGAACATGATAAATTAAAGTCAGATCTTAAGATTTCGGATAAAAAATTGAATGGTATCAATGGGCTCAGAAAATCGGACAAGGCTTTTATTATTGTAAATGTACATAGATACACAGGCTCGAAATACCATTCTGGTGACTGAAAGCGAACGCTTACATGCACAGCCAGTGATATGTACAGTCAGTGAGACATACAGGAACAGTTAGAAGCTCGAAGCAGTGCTGGGCCATGAAACTGAAGCTTTCGCTGTTCTCCCAATGTGCTTGCGAACAGCACTACATGTTTGTTAATCGCAATAAGAATTTAAGTCTCTGATAGGTTTGAATTAAGCGTGTTCATGTGATTGTATTTTCATGATAGAGTTAAAATTGAGGCTGATTGCATTGCTGATTAAGAATATAAAATTGTTGTTGTTAATTTGTTTATCTTCTTTAATATGGCACACGATGGCTTTTTGCAAACTGAGGTATAGACCAGTTTTGTTCGAATCGATTGAGTATTGATTAATAAATATTTCAATCGATAACGTAGGATAGTTATGTTTTGTCACAAAAATACACCGTATGCTAGCCTTTCTATAGAAATTAATGATATTTATTGTTAAAAGAATCGTGACTAGAAGTGTTGAAGCGATCAACTTCCATGCAGCGCTGCTGGTAAAGTATAAAGCTGGTTAGAAATACATACAGAATTTTGGCAGTCTTCAAATCCATTTTTGGATCTTCAGTTTCTTTAGCTCATACAAACAAGGCGTGTGGAAAATAGATAGATAGGACCATGGCCATCTTGCTCGCGCCGCCAAACACTTCATCCTGCGACTTTGCGCCACAAGTCCAGGCACCACAAGTAAAGCTTCACATCAAGCCGTACTTACGTCACAAAAGATACACACCAAATATGCTGAGAAGAGTTTCAGGTATGATGGACAAGGTCTAGCCGTTTTCAGAATCAGGGTTTTGCTTGTTGATTGAACTAAGATAGGATTAGGTAAAATAGTATGAATAAGGAAATTTGATCAGGCTACAGGAAATTTATAATTTTTCTTCAAAGCGACTTCCAATATTATATTTAATAAATAAGTACTATGTATCAACCGTTTGTGGTGATGTAGTAATGATTTTCCTCATTTATATTATAGTCATTTGATGTAATTTAGAATTTGATGTAATGAAAAGAATGTAATTTAAAAATAATCCAGTAGCAATTAAAAAAAGATTCTCACATCTTTTCTATCTTAGAAATCATTTCTATAGTCTTTGGAGCTAAGAATTTCAGCATATTTGGTGTAAAGAGTCTGTACGATGGCCGCTCAGTCGCAGACTGCAGTCAGTCCGTGGTCGCTAACACCGAGACGCAACATCTAACGGACACGGGCGGGACACGTCTCATGCTTCCACCGACACCTCCCGAATGCTTGCCACACTTTGCTTTCGAACGATATTTGTATAACTAAATGAGGTAATCGATTGTATATTGTTCACTAAAATTTCTTCTTCTTTAATATTTGAAATAGAAGGTTATTTGGGATTACTTCAAAGTTGTGGTTGCTTAGTCTGGCAAAGACTTCTCTTCGATTTTTTCAAAATTTCACATCGAACAATAACTTGGTCATCCCAAGACTTGATCAAAACGTCGTAGTAAAAAGTATATTCTAAACGTATCTGGCACAAAATTTCGACAGTGGAAGCAAAGTAGCCGGCAGCATTCGGTGATGGCGGGGGTGGTCCGCCAGCACTTGTCGTGCAGATGAGGGGCCGCGCTGCATACATTATCGGGATCACCTTTGGCGGCGCACTTGGGCGGGTGCGCGCCGCCCGCGTGCGCGGCGTGGCCCACGTGCGCCACGTGGCCCACGTGCAGGTGGCGCGAGATGAGCAAGATGGCCGCCGTGCGCGCCGCACCTGCGCGCGACGCCGACACCGGCACGCCGCGCCGCGACGCGCGCCGCGAGCCGCCCGACCCCGACACGCCGCCGCTCTCCAGCTCCAGCGTGCCGCTCGTGCAGCCGCTACGTGACGACGCGCGGGACGACGCGCGGGTCGCGCTCAGCGTGCCACCTGACGATTCAATATCACTTATGGAACTTTTCAGTTTTTTAGATTTAGACCGGAAAACAGTCTCGCTGATTTGTATAAGGCCTTCGAATGTGTTAACCATTAAATTTTTGTACCAAAAGTCATCAGCTTGCTGTTTTCCGTCATGAAGATATTCACAATGAAGATTATTAACTTTTTTTTTATATGTAGGTATATATTTGTATATTTATTTATGTATGGTCTGTGGTTATATGTATATGTGTATGTTGTTTGTCTTCAATCAAAGTATGTATTATTATTTTCATCATACAATTTATTATTTATACCAATAAATAGTCCAAACACTCTTTTATTTCGTGCACCTACCTTGGATATCTCTGCATCACCCTAAGGTTGACTGGCAGAAAATGCCTTTGGCATTAAGTCCGCCTTTGTACAATGATTTTGTATTTGTGCAAAAAGCTTAAATTAAAAAAAAAAAAAATAATAAATAAGATTATTTTTCAAACATAGATGATATGTAAGTTTATCTGTGTATAACTTTAACAAGGAGTGCCACAAGGAGCTATACTGGTACCCGTGTCGTTGAGCGAGTACAGGCAGGGCGGGGTGAGGCGCGCGTCGGCGAGGTGCGTGGGGTGGTAGCGCGCCTTGGTGTACAGGTGCAGCACCATGCACAGCAGCCCCGCCAGCACGAAGATGCCCGACGCCACGCCCAGTAGCGTCGGCATGTCAGCTGTCAGCAACACCAGATCTTGGAAACAATCAAAAATAATATTTAGTTCTCTTTAAACTTATGCCCCTCGCTATAGTTAATTTAGCATACTCGTATGTAAATTTACAAATAATAAAGATCTGTACAGACTGAAAACCCAAAAACAAAAGAACGTTTACGGACTAAACAAGCAATGTACCTACTCAGAAATACGTGAAACGGTTGAGGGATAAATTCTAAGGGTGGTAATGGATAATCATTATGTAGGGACAACCGACCGTACAAAGTACAAAACGGTGTTCTATTGTCTTTACCTGCCCACGTGGGAAATTGTCGTGGGGTGTAGAATGGATCGTGTTGGGGATTCGACGGAGAAACGTTTGTCGGAGTTATGTTTCAGACCCGTGTTGGGAGTCATTTGAGATGAAATAGACTGCATTTATGTGTAATTTTATGCATTGCCGTACAGTCGGTAATTCTAATAATAATTAAACTGCGTTATCAGACTAATCAATAAGTTGTCTTCGGTCGGTTCATGCTTGCACACGAAATGAGGTAGGTACACGGCAAACATTGAACAAAAGTCGAACATGTGCACTATACGGACCAACCACATACGAGTACAACAAAAACCAATGAGAGGAGTGAGGACTGATCAACCAATGATGCTAGTGCTTTGAGGCCGTTCCACCAAAGAGATCTAAAAAGTACTTTACCATAGCAGCAAATGCACCAAAGCAAATTCACATTCATTTACGATGAAAATGCTTCTTGATATTGAAATTATTCTTGGCAATTTGCTGAAATGCTGTTTAGGTGTGTGGTCTCCCTTAGAGTACCTATATCGTCAAAAAGTTAGCCAGTCATTATAATAAGATAGTGGTTGTACCTTCAGTGCAGAAGACCCTCTGCGTGGGCCTGGAGTGGCTGGTGCTGTGGTAGCCAGCGTCACACTGGCAGTACGCGTTGTGGTTGACCTGCACGCACGACGAGTGTGCGTCGAAGGCCGCGCACGTCTGCCTGTAGAAGCACTGCTCGCCGAGTTTCTTTGCTGGAATTTATGAGAGAATGGTTAACCATTAGACGGGGAACTGAAAATACTTATAGACAAAAGTGTTAATAATACATTACTACTGGAGATATCGGGATATTTACCGCGTATTGTTTAGTGTTTCCAATATTTTGGCGCTTTTGCAACCATGATCATGGAGGAACTGAAATTGACCACCAGTAGACCCAAACGACCCAAAGACAAGTAGATATTTATACTTTCGACAGAATTCAATTTTATCAGGCAATACTATCATCATCCTCATCAGCACAGTATTAGTCCCGGCTGTCTCCAAACAGTAGTAGTAGTAGAATCCCAAACTTTAAAGTGCATTTAGAGTTTGGGATTCCACTACTACTGCTCTATTATTGGTTTGACTTAGCTCTTACGGAAGTGACTGCCGTCTGAACCGCCCAATCCCGAGAGCCTGCCCTAGAGCCTCACCCGTCAATCAGTAGTTTTATTGGCTTTGCAAGTGAGGTTACTTTGGACCCCGAAGATCTTCAGTGATGCCTTTGATGAGTCCAAAATTCATTCGTGATAAACGCATGTAAAGTTATCCTTGTAATGCGGTTTCATTTCTAAATAATAATCCTGTGCAAGTGTTTCACTTACTTTCCAGATTTCTGTACGACCAAAGAGGCTTGAACCATAAGGGATGAAAGAGTCCTTGAGAAATTCAGAACAGGGTTGAACAAACATTCGTGAGCGACGAACGCTTTCGTTTCACACCTTTTATGGTTTCACTTCGCAAGGTCGTTTGATAGTTGAACAATGTGTTTCATAGGTACCTACGTTTCTAATCTTTCGTATATGGATATGAGGTAGGATACGGAATTCGTAGCCCTTTGCACCCTTTCTGTTTATGAGGAAACCTGCGTCGAGTGCCAGGGCTAACGGTGAAGTTGCTATGGAGTTGGATGGATTAAAAGCGCGTGTCTTGGCACGGTAGTATTTGCTAGGGACTGTGAGTATACCCTAGGAGGAACTCTCAAGGAACCCTGGTAGACCGACCAGCTGTCATAACACAGCTGGTCTCACCAGGAAAATCGTGGGTGCAACCCTCTTCCGTTTATACAGAACAGATGCGCACGGAACTAGTGGCAGTCGTGGCAATCATCGCACGCTTGCTTCAACCTTTTGTACAACATGTATAATATATCTTAACAATGTTCTCATTTATTGGTAATTCGTTTGATTAGATTTTTTATTTCCGTAGTGCTAAGGAGGGTCCTCATCATCATTTAAGCATTCAGCTCGAGTGCATATAACGCTTCCGCAATATTTTATCTTAACCTTGTAGTACTGTAGTACCTTTGGCGCATCCTTTGGCAACACCCAGCGCGACGGGGTTCTTGGGGTCGCACTGGCACGACGCGCTCGTGGGGTCGCAGTACACGTTGAGTAGCTTGGGGTTACACGTGAATTCGCAAGGCGACCCCAAGTACATCCCCTTTTCTGAAAATCGAGAAGAAAATGAAGGTTAGTAATGAAGGATTGGAGATGTAAAAGTAATTCAAGTAAATTGGGTTCTTATGTCCCCAGTACACTGCGACAAGCAAGCAGAGTATGGTCTATTGCCCTGTAATGTAATACGCAACTGATGGCCTATCATAAAGTAGCTCGTTCGTTACAGATGATAGTTTCTTTCTGTGCGAAATATCTGTCCTGTAGCTTCTACAGGTCATTTGATTGAGTAACAAACATACAGCCACATCCATCCGTCCGTCCATCTAATATTCTAAACATTCGCATTTTAGTAGTAATATGAAATCAGATGGCATTAGCCGGCAAGGTTTAGTAGGTACCGGTAAGGTGGCAAAATTTCATAATTCTGTGTTGTAAAGTATGTTGCACTCTGAATGCTACCACCTGTGTTAATATTAAAACAATACATAATTGATTGAAAGTTGGAGAAGGCTGGTTTGATTGAAAGTTGGAGCAGGCTGGTAGTAAATTTTTGAGCAAGACTGTAAGTGAATTGTGAATGAATTGAGAACAAAATTGAACACGGACATGTGACCCATATTTGACAAAACTTATTCTACGAGTGATTTTTTAAAATTCTCATTGCATCCGCGCCTCATTCGAGCGCTATCGTTTCATATCGTAAAGTACCTAAAATCCTTCCTTAATAAATCATATCTTTTTTTTATTTTCCAAAATTGGCCATTCTTCACGGTTTATAGTTTAGGGATGAAAAGTCAATGATTAAAAGTGGGTACCTCCAGTCACTTCACTCAAATAAATTAAGTTTTTACGGTCTGCGCAGTGGTGGTGACGTACCTATAGAATGATACATCCGGCACACAAGATTAGCCTATGATGGGCCAGTGGGCCACGCATGGTAAGCCATTGCCATTGTCTACAGAGGGCTATAGTACACTGTGACGCACGTTTTGCCATCGTGGAATCGGGAAGCTGTTGAATTTTTGGCACACTTCGAAAGGTATTGTGCGTGGCGTAAACTAAGCAGATTATGGTCTACACTTGTGCATAGCAGAGCATGAGCACAGATTATGGCCCATCATATTATTATCATGATATGGATTAAGGCCCATCATTGGCCACTGTGTATTGGGGACTTAACAAACAGAAACTCACTCATATTTTCGCATTTTTTAGGTTCAATGGACATCTATTTATAGGTGCTGAAGTTCCCTCATTAACCAAACACACTCGATACTGTTGTCAATAGTTTGAACAGAAACTCATGTTACGGACGATGATCATTAATTTAATTTTGTTTTATTTATAGAAACTTTTTAATGAGTACACGGTAAAAGGTAACTTTTTTACAAGGCCTTGTACCTTTTCAGAAATTTGAGATAAATTGGATGGTCCTAATAGGTCGTAACGTTTTTCTCAGAACTGAGCTGAATCGATCGGCTAAGCTAAGTACCACCTTCTCTAGATTCGTAATATTTACGGTTTACGGTGTGTGACCTCTCATGAATTGAACGAAATTCGGCATTGCACGCAGGCGCGGATCCAGACGCGGAACTAGGTTGTGGGCACAGGTACCTGAAGATTGAAGATCGGTCAAGTGCGAGTCGTAGTGCGAACTCATGTCAAGCATGTTAAATACGCCCGGGGGGGAGGGGGGTTTCTTTGGCGGTGTTGGTCTCACATTGACCTGTTGAATTGAACGCGGTGAGACGGAAATCGAACCTTATGGAGTGGGGTGCAGAAATCGCAGGGGCAAATGCTAGTCAGCTTCCTCGGGTAGCTTTCATTAATAGGTCCTTTAAGAAAAACCCCAACAGGAAGTGGACTTGGTAACGTCGGGACTCTGCGATAAGGAACGAGACAGACTTTTTCATAATGGACAGTAGTTACGCACATTTAGAAATGTCTTTGTGATCAACAAGTTTCAAACTGGAAACGATCACCAACTTATCCGATGCTCTCTAAATATCAACATAAAGGCTGAAAGATTTCGAATGATAAGGTCAACTTACCTACGCCGCTCCAAGTAGCTCTAGGGTCCGAAAAGTTCCAACTGGAACTTCAAAATCGTTTTGCAATGCTGGAAACCTAGCGGCATTGACGAGAAGGCCGACATAGTGGTCAAAACATTGTAAGAAGTGTCTCGAAAATTGTTTCCCGGAAAACGCAAACAGCAAGAGTCCAGTCTCTCTCCTGAGACTTCCCAAATTTAAATCAAAAAGCCGATACGACGCGACCTTGAACGCTCCAACACTCGCTCCATCCAGGAGGCAATCGAGCGATATAGGGGGGTCAAAAGTGTTCGCTCAGCAGTTGGGAAGGTCTGACGAAACTTACAACTGAGCTAACTATATGCAGCACGGATGAGTAAACCGACGGGACACAGCGACGAAGACCTGTGCAGAGACACACCTGGACAGAGCCCCACTCACGCGCCATTACACCGAGGAGATACCAGATGTCGAATAGTGCGAGGTAGAGGCGGCTCTCAGGCAACTGAAGAACAACAGATGCCCTGGTGATGACGGAAATTACTACTGAGGTGCTAAAAGCAGGTGGCGCACCAATCCCGAAAGAGCTAGCGAGTCTCTTTAATTCCATCATCCGGCAAGAGCTAACACCTAGGGCACAGAGCGGGAGTGCGGTGGTACTGTTCTTCAAAAAAGGTGATAAGACTCTCTCACTCCCGAACCATGTCTATAAGTTGTTCTCAAGAGTCGTCACAAATCACCTCGCGGATAAGCTCGACGAGTTCCAGCCACTTGAGCAAGCCGGGTTTCGAAAAGGCTATAGTACCGTGGACCGCATCTATACCTATACTTTTCGGCAGATTGTGGAAAATTGTACTCCTGCACAATCAGCCGCTGTGTATGGCGTTTGTGGACAACGAAAAAGCCTTGGACTCAATCGAAACCTGGGCAGTGCTGGATGCCCTGCAGCAGTGTCGTGTAGATTGGCGATACATCGAGATGCTAAGATGTTTGTATGACACTGCCACAATGTCCATCTTACTCCAAGACCAGAAGACGAAACCCATTAGCCTCCAGCGTGGAGTGAGACAGGGAGATGTTATATCTCCCAAACTATTCACCAACGTATTGGAGGACGTCTTTAAGACTCTGGATTGGACTTTGGCGGGGTACCAACATCCACGGTGAGTACATCTCGCATCTTCGGTTCGACGACGACATCGTCATAGTTGCTTAGTCGCTGGAACAACTGGGCGAAATGCTGCACAGCTTGAATGGAGCTTCTCGACAAGTTGGCCTGGGTGTAAACTTGGACAACACCATGATTATGTTCAACGAACATGTTGTACCAAATCGATTGCAATCGAAGGGGTGACACTCAGAGTTGTTCAAAAATATATCTCCTGGGGCAGGTTATCTAGCTCGGTAAAAACAACTTCGAGAAAGAAATAGCCAGATGGATCCAACTGAGGTGGGCAGCATTTGGCAAACTACGTCGTGTCTTCTCCTCCCCCCTACCGCAATGCCACAAAACAAAGGTTTTCGACCAGTGCGTCCTGCCTGCTATGACCTACGGAGCCTAAACGTGGCCACTGAAGGTGGGGTTAGTCCATGACCTAGAATTCAAGCAGCGGGCTATGAAGCGAGCTATCCTTGGAGTCTCTTTGAAGGATAGAATTCGCAACGAGGTCATCCGAAATAGAACCAAAGTTACCGACATAGCCCGCAGAATAAGCAGGCTGAAGTGGCAGTGGGCTGGCCACATCTGTCGAAGGACTGATGGCCGTTGGAGCAGACGAGTCCTAGGGTGGAGACCGCGAGAAGGAAAAAGAAAGGTGCGATGCCCCTTAGACAGATGAACTGACGACCTGATAAAGGTGGCTGGGACAGACTGGATGCGGAAGACGGAGGATCGGCAGACGTGGCGCATATTCGGGGAGGCGGAGGCCTATATCCAGCAGTGGACTGCAATATACTAACTGAATGATTGATTGAATGTACTTACACCTCAGACCTATGCTCCTTAAAAAAGCGTACAAAAAAGCCGCAATAATAGTGAGTAATTTCTGATATTGTAACAGTATGAACAAATCCTGGTATATCGTCTATTGCACTATACGCTGTGTTCCAAATCACGCGTGATTCATGATTCATTTGTTTGGTTTTTTTTTTTCAATAAACCATAAAAAAGTGACGTCACAGATCTATTAAGGTGGTGGGCATGCCCATATTGCCCACCCTAGTGGATCCGCGCCTGATTGCACGGCAGAGAAAGGCCTTCCTAACATCCCTTAAACCTGATGCCTCTGAGAAAGCCACCGCTGGTCAACCAACCACATGTAAGCTGTGCTAGTCGAATTCTATGCGGATGTACAGTCGACAAAGGAGATACCTACGGATGCCTACGATTCCTTACATTTTTTTTAATAAGAATTTTAGCAACCGAAATTACTAATATGTTTTCCCTTTAATCCCTCCAACTAAGCTAATTTGCTTGTGCTAGGAGTGGGTTCACGTTGGTAGTGTAATGGCTTGGATTCGAACCTGGGACCTCTCGATCGCTTTGAGACTTAGATAAAGTTGTATGTAAGGGAAAGGAGGTTTCTACTAAGTGTATCGACCTCCCTATGCTATGTATCTGACCTTTCCTTTCTTACTTCTTTATTTGTTTGAGAGAGAATTTATAGACGTACGCATACACGTGTGAGTAATATCTAACTGTACAATCGCGATAGATAACACAGCCACAAGAGATATCTATAGGATGTGGTGGGTGGTATTGTACTGGAGCTCCAACGAAATATGACGAGACAGTGATATAGTACTATACAGTTGCTTGTCTTTCTATATTTTACTGAAGGTCCTCCATTGATCGAAGGAGTGGTAACTGTTTCTGATTATTTTTTATTGATCACACTGGAAGCTCGTCGATAGCTACAAAACAAAAAAGACAAAGGGAGTAAGAAAAGGTACCTACCTACCTACTGAATTGTTTTGTCTTTACCAATTCCCCTAATATAAATTTGTTGTTCCGTTATACGGGATAAACGATTATTTATTTGTTCTACGTAACCGTCGGTCCCGGTTGCCATACGAATATATATGACAGTCGTGTGGTTGGAAACCTAAAAAGTCCAACTACTGGTCTAGCTGCAATGCTATGTTATCACCTAACACGGTGACACTATTGGGTTGTGAATGTCAGATGACAGTCGCTTGACGGAAAATATCGGAGTATAGCCAAATCCGCAGTTAGACTGATAAAGCGGACCTCAGACTCCGAGGTGAAGCTTCGAATGCGACTGGGATTAACGCTAGGACGAAGAATAATTTTGTTCTACGTCTCATCATCGACTTCTGGCCTGACAAACTTCACGAGTTTTCTCTAGGTACTGCTATTGAACCCGCGTGTAAGCTCGCCGCTTTGAAGTGCTTTTCACCTACCCTTTGTTTAGTAAGCACAATTTATGAGTTTAAAAAAGTCTTCAAATAACAGCCAGAGTTCAGACTATTGAAAGACTCTTCTTCATCATCCTAACCTAATCCAAGTCAAAGCGACTGCTATTTATTTTGACCTCCATTGGACTTTTTTTTTTATTTTTTTTTATACCACTTAGTAGCAGACAAGCACACGGCCCACCTGATGGGAAGCGGTCACCGTGGCCTATGGACGTATGCAACACCAGGGGCGTCACACTCGCGCTGCCGACCCTGAAGAAACCTTCTAATGCCCTTCTTGAAGAACCCCATATTGTAGTCGCTTGGGAAAACCACCGCAGGGAGTTCATTCCACAGCTTGAGTGTGCGTGGGATGAAGTGCCTTTCAAACCGCACAGTGTGCACCATTTCCGGACACAATGTGTGAGGATGAATTCCCTGCCTGTGGCGATAGGTGCGATGATAGAATGTAGCTGTTGGCATCATGTCAAATAGTTCTTCTGAGCACAAACCATTGTATATACGGTAAAACACACACAGTGAGGCAAAGTCTCTTCTGAGACTGAGAGGTTCCACATCGCCTGCGAGTATGGGATTGCCGACGAGCCTCAACGCCCGTCTTTGTACCTACCGAGTCGAAGGGTCAAGCTGGCAAGCAGGCGCTCCAGCAAAAAGGTGACAGCAGTACTCCTTGTGGGGCCGAACCTGCGCCTTATAAAGGGTGAGTCGTTGCCCCGCAGTGAAGTACTGCTTCGCCCTATTGAGCACCCCAAGCTTCTTTGATGCCAGCTTCACCTTGTCTTCTAAATGACTACGGTATTGGACGTCGTTGGAGATATCGATACCAAGGATCCCGATACTCGAGGAAATGGTAATCGGTGTGTCCAGGAATTGCGGTGCTACAATGAATGGAGTTTTCTTAGCGGTGAATACACATACTTGTGTCTTAGAGGGGTTGAATTGGACTAAATTTAGTCTGCCCCAATCGGCAATTTTTAGGGCTCTAACTACTCGTAACGACTGCCATAGATATTCGTATGGCAACTAGGTCCGACGGCTTAACGTGCCCTCCGAGGCACGACCAGACCAATGCAAATACCTATATTCATACTTACAAATACATATTTGCACAGCGCGGGATCGAACCCGCGCCTTCTCTGCGAAGCGGCAGCGTTCACTACCGCTACGACACAGAGGCAGTCGAATAGTTGCTACAGAAAAATTATTGTAGCACTATTTTTGGTAAGTACTTATCTACTTTTTATTACATTTCAACAGTAGCTTTTGTTGTACAAGTTTCTCGGAAGTGGCGTGGAGTAACGGAAGTAGGCTCCGCCGGAACTTCGCTCGGCGTTCGATTGAGGACGCAGCGGCCTCGACACTTCTCTGGATGTTCTTTTATTTTTTAACGTTTCTAACGGTTTCTAACACACATTTGTAGGAAAATAGTTCAATACTGTTGTTAAGTTCAGGGATAAATTTATATACCTAGATAGGTAGTCTGGAATAACAATACAGGCTACTTTTTTTTTCATATCATGGGTTGCGGGAATATGAATTCCATGCGTGCGGAATCGCGGGCAACAATTAGTTGAATTTCTTTAAAGAATATTAGTGTCCGAAATGATTAGTATTCCCGTTAACTCCTCGAAAAAAGCTCACTTCGGTAGTGTATAATGTGAATTTGAGTTCTGCGCGTAAATGTGCTATAAGGCACATTTTGAGCACATTTTAGGTCCAAGATACGTGTCCGGAGTCCGAAGTTATACAAACATAAGCACAAAGCTTTGCTATGTAATAAAAGCGTGTTAAAGTATATGCATGCCAGGTAATAGCCGTTAAACTATCGCATATCAGTAGCATCCACCACTTAAGCGGCACGTTATAAGGGTAGTTAGCCAAGTTAATGTTACGTCATCAATCCACTTAAAACTAACGACCTGAAGGTAACCTCGTTCAGTTGCGGTACCTCCTTCAACAGTAGGTACATTGTGACCGTAAATGTACCCCAATATCGGGAATATTCAATCGACTGAGAAATATAAAACAAAAGGGCTGTTCTGTTTGTTATGTAGAAAGGAGTAAACGGATATAGGTATTGTTATTATGTTTTGTGACGATATTGGCTGTTTCAAGTAGGCGATTATTGACAATCAATAAGGTGACTAGGTATAACCAATATATCATTGGGTATAACAGGAATATTTTGTGGGTACGATTCAGCTTCAGTGTATTTAAAAAAAAAAAAAGAAAAAAAATATCCTAAGCCATGTTCTAGCTAGAAGGAACTAATTTTTTTAGGACACGTCAATTTGACTTCACCTCGCCTGATGATAAGCTAAAAGCAAAGTCTTAGAAAAGAGGGTCACCATTACATACACTACCATAGTCTATGATACAATGGTGACACTCAGTTTGATGGCCTCATCAGATGCTTTTTCATGCCCCGTTACGGAACTGTAGGACGAGGGAATCATGTGAGCTGGTATTAGGTACATGATATTACAATATAATGCTCAGTTTAGGTTTAAATCTGGATTCAGTATTACATTTCTAGTCAAAGCTATAAGCTGAAAAAGCGAAAAGTTTGGCAAATGGAAAAGACTTTGTCTCTAACACTAACCTATGCTAATAGGAAAGATGCGTGACTTTATGTAGGTATGCAATTCGTATAATATAGATGTGAACTTCCGTCGACAATAACGATTAATCAAAATGTTAAGCGGAATAAGTAAATCTTAGCTTAATTAATGAAACAGTAAGCAGGCTGTACCACCGACGACGTCACTACAGTAAGTAAGCTCGCCTAATATTGCGCTGAACGCTATGTGGGCTTAATGTAATCCTCTGCCTGTCACCTTGCGGATATAAAAGACGTAAACTGAACATTGGGGTATTGGACATGTTCAAATAACTACATAAATAGATATATCCTGAAATGAGTATGTTTCTTTGCATTACCTGCTCAAGCCTACTCGTATTCTACCAATTCTACTTCATCCGAGGGTCAATCCCGGTGCATTCAAAGCTGGCATTGGAGCTATAATTGGATTTCTTTTACGGGAGCGGCTGGATAAAACTCTGGCCTGTGCTAGAGTTTTATTTTGTAAAACTTAGGTACACGAAATAGTAACTATACATGTAACAGTGTTGTTACCTTAAGTTTGGACACAAATTAAACGTCAGAAAACGTTAGGTATATTTTCATAATTTTTCTTCAAAGTGTACCTACTTTGATAACTAATAACTTCGTCAAACTCAAGGCAAATTTCTTTAATTTGTAAAACTAGGACAAACAACATAAACTATGAGCAAAAATAACTACGAGTAATAGCAAGGTCGAAATGTTGTGCGAAATTCGTTGAAACATATAGATAGGTACTTAATAACCAATAACTCTTCTCATATAGATGGTAAATCTTACTTATTTGTTTGATTTTTTATTGTACCTACCTACGCCCATCTGGTGTTTAAGTAATCTACAAATCAGTTGAAGTGCCGTAAATAGGCAGGCTAACTGTAGTGTTGGGGCAAGGCTGAGCGGTGCGGCGAGTGTCGCGAGGTCGCCCGTCGCAGATGGTACTGCGGTACCACTGAACACTAACTATACAGAAGTTAAGCTCTACTGTACTGCATTTTTATTGAATTATTATTATAAGGGTAGGGATCGACCAAGGCTTCTGAGGCCAAGCTGATCTCGCCTACAAGTCTGTATTACGGCCTGTACAGATTAATGGACGACGCGACGCTCTGGCGCAGGCTTTTCGCTAGCGATTGAAAGGTTAGACAGCAGTCGCTTCCGTAAAGTTCGCATAAGGCAAATCAAAAGGACAAGGTGAAAGCAAACCCCGGGCACCGAGGTGAGAGTCCCGGGCTCCCGGCATACGTAGGGCGTATCATGGTGATGGCAGTTGTAACTATAGCTGTTGTTTGATTAAATTACTACACTTAAGTACCTACTAGCATTGAGATAACAATATAATAGGTACAATATCGATGGGTAGGTACTACAACAGTACCTACGGGGACCAGGACTTGAAGTGTGTTTGAAGCGTACGTGAGTGATATCCATGAATGCGTTGCTCGAACACATATTGTATGGAGTTCAAGTTCTGTATAATATTCTGTGGCGGTACCCTGAAGGTTGTTGATGCATATCGCTACCAGATTGCGAGCTTTGTACTTTGTACCTACTACTTTAGTGTGCCGCCTATTATGGTTTGGGAATTTAACCACACAATTTTTCTATCAAGCATCTTTCAAGTATTAGCTACTCATTTACCTACCTACGTCCTATGTCACAATGAAACACTTTAAACGACTTATGACTTCTATACAATTTACAACTAGTTTCGCAAGGTAATTATGATATGAACTAGGTTAAGGTAGATGATGAACTAGATGTGTGTGTGAAAGATATGCCTCAGCCAATATCCCCCGGCAACGTACGACCCACAGACGACGTGCGTTTTAGTCGTTTCGAGTCTGATGTAACCACCCCCGTTATTTGAGGGTTTATCCGTAGGGATTTTGTGCACTTTGAAAACCAAAAGGCCTGCCTGAAATTTTTCTATTTTATGTCACTTAGGCGGCACACAAGCACATGGTGCACCTGACGGTAAGTGATTAATTACCGTGGCGTTCTGGTAATAAAAAATTACGACTAGATCTTTTAGCCTGAGGGCCACGCTTTTTCAATCACCAAATCACCAGGAAAATTTCTTGTTTAAAAACGTTATCAGCATGTAAGCTGTGATGTAAGTGACTATAGTGTGTGCATGTCATTCAATGAGCAGTTTTCCAGTAGGTATTTATAGCGTTCCTAAAGACAAGCTAGATGGCGCAGCCGGCACTTTTGGTAAGTAGAGTGTGGTCTCACATCTAGTGTTCCCTAATTTATGGAAAAAATGTTCTTCGGTTTTGTAATGATTTACTTTACATAAATGTTTTGACATTTTTTTTTGGTAAAATTATTTTAAATATAATATTATTTTAAATTACAGACAGTGACGCGAAAAGAATTAAGCGTTTTATCATATTTTATCTATTGTAATATGGGTAAATGAAATTAAACTCTGGCAACATCGCACAAATAAACCACAGAGTGCCACAGAGTACATTAAAATTACCAAAAGCTAAGCTAGCGCCATCTCTTGAAGATTTAAAAATCTACTGATTATTATACCTACTGGAAAACTGCTCATTGGAGTGCATAAATAACTACACAACACAAATCAACGACATATTCACAAAAACATAATCGCATCAACACATAATTAAATATAGTTGACTTTCAATAATAAATAGCTGTTACTTTACAAGATACAAATAAAGCGAAGCCGCCCGACATTCAACCGCACCCTACAAAAGAAAAAAAGCAATGTCCCTCTTAACTGCGATATAGCTACAACATTTTACGCAGGCGCTCCATTTTTGTTACAAAGGCGGTTTCACGAAACCGCGTACTCAGTGGCCAATTAAGATAGAACACTTTACTGCGATGCGGTTTTGTGGAAAGTCTTTTTTGGGACATGTCTGTAATCGCTTCAATTCAAACACAAATAGCATTGTTTGGCGTGACAGAATTAGATCTCGTTTAGCGGAGGCGTTTTATTTTGTTGCTATTGAAAGTAAGGTAGGTACATACATGATAGGGATTTAAGTTGAAATATACAGATAGGATTGGATACTGTTATGTTCTGTTTTACTGTGGGACCAGGTATATGGGACCCAACCACTCAACCAAAACCTTCGTGGCCAGCACAGCCTCCCGGGCTACACTTGCTGTTTATTAATGGACGAAACTCTGGTGCAGGCTTTGAGGTTGATTATGACGCTAAATGATGTAGATTCATCACCACCACCGCTAGTGTACATAGTGGAGGTGAATCTACATTATTTGATGATAGATTAGCGCACCTCTTGCCAAAGACAGGGAATTCATCTTCACACTTACCATCAGCTTACCTCAGGCGAGAGGATGTCAAATTGACGTGTCCTATATAAAACAAAAAAACTTGCGACTGGAAACAGTACGCACAGTCAGGTATGAAAGGAAATTCATCCTGCACGCTTATAAGTTAGAATGAACTCCCTGCCGTGGGTTTTCCAAGCGAAAACAGCATGGGGTTCTTCAAAAAGGACATTAGAAGGTTTTTACAGGGCCGTTAGCGCGACTGTGGCGTCCCTGGTGTTGCATACGTCCATAGGCCACGGTAATCACTTTCTATCAGGTGGGCTCGGTACTTATCTGCCATCTAAGTGGCATACAAATCTAGAAGTAAGTACTTTTTAAGATATTGTTAACCGTACTTACCTTAGAGAAAATTTTAATAATACCTGGATTAATTTTCTGCAAGAAAAAATTTGCTTTCATTGCAAAGGCAAAATTGAATGGCTATAAAAGGTATTCTGAGAAATTGCCCACCCTCCTCCGAAAGTAATTAACTTCGACGACAAGTCCCGTATTAGGAAGGTACCTACGATTCCCGAGTGAGCGCTATTGTATTACCGGTCACATACACTCACGGGTTATATTAGTCGGTATTCAAGAACCATGGTGACAGAAGACTGGTGAAACCAGTTTTACCAGCCTCCCGGCGCTCAGTGAGGAGGACTCCATACCGTGGTGCAACGCTGCGACCTCCAACCACCTGAGTGATCTAAGCATATCCTTATCAATCCTACTTATAACTCCGGACATGTATCTAGGACCTAAAATGTGCTCAAAATGTGCCCTATACGCGCAGTACACGTTTCTTGGGTGTCTTTTCAGGATAGCACGGGGTGCTACTGCGGTGGACGAACTCAAATTCACCAAGCGTAGATTATTTACAAAGCGATCCGCGGGTGCCAAAGCCTTGTTAGTCTTGTGATTTAGGTCCTAAATACGTGTCCAGAGTTATACAATTCTTGACTGAGCATCCTTGTGAAGTACCTACGGATGCCGTTTGCGAAACCCACAGGATTATTACCTAGGATGTGAAGTAGCCGAAATAACAAAGACTATGTGCTATTTTTGTGCTATAATCTAACTATGTAGCCAAAATCTAGATCGGTAAGTCAAACAAACATCCTCAACAAACAGAATAACATCCATTTTCATAAATTTGTACATTCATAAATATTATATTAATAGGATGTCATGTAACAGAATATTTGTCTATTAAATTGCGTATGACCTGGTTACAAAAGTTAATAAATTCTCCGTAATACGGGCAGACGGGACGACTCCCCAACGAATAATGAAAATATGCTATACAATATAGACTAGCTATCTTTTTTTATGTTAACGTCCTTTTAAGAGGTCATTGACTGATGTCGCTGAACTAATATACGGAAAATGTTATTTATTTAATGAAATTGGTGACATTGGGGTAGTTTCTTATACCTAGTTAGTTAAGATAAAATTGAAATAAGATAAATTACTGAGTTTCGTATTTGGGTATCCTTGGGGATTCTTCGCACGAACAAAAAAAAAAGGTATTTACATTAAGGTGATTACATTGCTCATATTTGAACCGTAAAAATCAGTAAAACGAATTTTAATACATAACTATATAGGCGACGCGCGACGGTTACTAACTAAGAAGATCAAGTCCGTCATGCTAATACACTTATTTAACATACATGTGAAATTTTAGATTATTTGGATACATATTGTAGAAAATATTTGGTTTCATAAGAAAGAGTAGAGTGATGTTCAGAGCCTCATTTCAACTATTTCCTCCTATTTTATTTTATTTATGAAAAGATGAAGTTACTCTGCATATCCTTAGTATGCAGGCATGTGAATTTCAGATCTGTAGGTTTTATAGTTAAAAAGAAAAACGGTTTCAAAAATACCGATTTTTCGGTGCTGATCTGGATTCGGGGCCTTAAAGCTGATGAAACGTTTGACACTACGCTTTACCTCTCCGACGGACGCAGGTGACATCACGCTGTATCTACATATAAAAATGAATTTCTAAAGAGTTTGCTCACTGGAAGTGGCAGGTAAACGAAATGAAATTTCCCGGGCACCCTACCGCGTGATGTTATTATATATTTTGTGTTTAAAAGACGACAATGAACTTTGGTCTACGTAATAATTCTCACATACAGGTACATTAACATTACAAAAGAGTGCAAGCGACATCGATTTTTCAAAGAAAAAAAGTCCATAACCATGTACCTATTTAACACTTAGCAGAACAGTAACACTCATAACAGTGAGGAAAAAGACATCCCTAAAGGAATCCGTAGAGGCACAGTATATAAGATACAGTATATAAGAATCTGCCACCTGGACATGATCTGCCCTGGATCAGATGGAAGTCTCTGAACAGACTCCGGACACGGGTCGGCCGAAGCAATGAATGCCGGGCTAGGTGGGGGTTCTCAGGTGGGGCAGACCTGAGATGTGAATGTGGAGTCACACCACAGACAATGGCCCACCTGCTGACGTGTGCTACAAGCCCACACACATGTACACCGGAGGACCTCATGTGCGCCTCCGAGAGCAGGGAGGAGGTAGCAGCACACTGGGAGAACACCGTTTGAGAGAATAGGCGCCATCGCCACGATAGAAGAAGAAGAAGTAGGTAGGTATATAAGATATGGACACCCCATAATCACAGTCACTATAATGTTTTAGTAAATAAGAAGAATATAAGGCCCCACCATGATTGCCGGAGCCCAAGCCAATTTCAACCGTAAGCCGGTACCTGCTGATTGACTGACGACACTCAAGCGGAGGTTTTTCTCATGAGCTTTGAAGGTCAGACGGTAGTCGCTACCATAAGAGCTAAGGAGTGGAAGAGTGGACCCGGAATCCATGGTGCGAGTTTTAGTTGCGACCGGTCGAATGAAGAATAATAATAGTAAATGCCAGCCCTTTCCCTTAGTCACTTTACACGACAATGTGCAGACATCGGCGTTAAATTAAGTTTGCGAAAAAATAACTGGCGATTTCGCGCCCCGACACGAATAGATTAGGTATGCCAATAAATCATCTTCAGTAATTTTGACACCTTTGATTTTCTATCGCCTCGTTCCCTCGTTTAAATATCATCAATTCATTTATTAATTAATTATTCCAAATAACATCGAAATATAATGCCCCTACTACACAATGGCTAGTGATGGGCCATACTCTGCAATACGCAACGGTAGGCGATCAGCACGCAGGTGTTCACATCATATTACATAGCTTATTAGGTACTATGCCACGATTCGATTAGTGTCTCAAAAAATCATGATGACCAATCATTGCCCGGTACACAATAGCGATGACTTGCCGTGGCCCATCCTGGGTTATAATGAACTTGACGCTCGATATTCCTTCTATATTGCTCAATTATTCACTAAACCTCTGAATACCTTTCTTAGTTAATCATTCATTCACAAGCGTCGCCTACTTAAAGGTACGTCTAAGATAAAAATATAAGCACATACTGGAACTGCAAAGCAACAACATGCCCAAGAACATTGAAATGAGAACAACAACCTGACACCTATATCTGCGAACAAACTGGCATTTTTTTCATCAAGCCTTTTTCAGCTCCAAGAAACAAAGGCCTCACGTAGCACCTTCCGTAATGAAAACCTACATCTGCAATATACTTTTAAAGCTGAGCATTTAAACTTCGCTGTTCTCATTGTCGCCTAATTTGGCTCGGAAATGAAAATTTTGCAATATAGCAGTCTTATTTCGAAGGCTGAAGAATGCATGGCATTCTTAAAAGAATGTATTTTAAAAGAGTGTTTTAAAGGCGACTGTACACATCAGGTCAAGTTGCTGGGCCAGCATGTTGGGACAAAATATTGGATTACAAAGGTTGCTGTATAAACATTGGTATTGATAATTTTACTACGGCACTTTATTATAGATGTGGAAGCTCTTATAGCTGCGGTAATTTAGGAATAATGGACTGAATATGAGCGGATTTCACCAATAATTTATATACCAGGAATAATTAAAAGTAAATTAGGTACGTTATTACGTTTTGCTCAATACATTGAGTTCAATAGAGTCACATTTACAATTTTCTTGCAATTATTTTCGCTGATGAACTCCAATATGGGTCCAACAAGTGAACACCGTTTTCGCCAAATCGTCATAGGTACTATTGCTTGTCTGGTGTCGGTCACCGGTTACCAACATAACAATAGGTCTATTACATGTTGGACCAACATGATGGCCCAATGTTGGCCCACTGTGTACTGCCACCCTAAAGTTGGAAAAGTTACGAGTTTGGAAGCGGGTACATTTGAACAATGTTATTAATTTTAAAAGTGGGGCACGTGGGCCAACTTTGTCGTGTCAAAGGATGATGTGTAAGTAGGTACTTATTCGGAATTTGGAGACGCGCATAGTTTTTAAAATTAAAACTGCGAAGCTAGAATTTAATACAGGCCCTGGAGTGTTTTTCAAAAAGAATCTGGGCGGTCATTGTTACTTTGGGTTAGGCGACATGTCGCCCTCTTGATATCTTGCCTGCAGGCGAGTTGTACCCTTAGCGTCTATACCCGAGACAGAAAGATTTTTTTTCATCCTAGCTTTTCTTCAAGCTAGCTAGATAATCCCGGTAGTATAAAAATCTTACACGTTGTGAATCTGGGGTCTGCAGCCTACTTCTCCCTTCCACAATTAAGTTTATAATGGTTTTTATAGAAGTTACTGCCTGACTTCCCAACCGTAGGAGGAAAGCTTACCCCAAAACGAAGTTCTCGTTCTGGGGTAAGCTTTCTTCCGTTATTAAGCAGATGTTATCTATCTGTTTCGTTTATGTGTAGGTATGTTATATGTTTGTATGTAGGTACTACCTATATTTAAAAATCTTTTTTGCAAGGGAACAACTGAATTCAATATACTTACCTAAATCTTGGTTTAAACGTCGGTATACGTAAGTAATGAAAACGTGAAAAATCCCTGAACGAATCATCAACAGTGAAAAGGAATAAAACGCGAGACGACGTCTAAATATAAATTACTTCTTTCAGAATATTGACATGTCGATGGTTGGAATCCTAAACGTTTTAAGCGACATCGTACCTTCGAAGGAAATAGTTCCGTAAAACACTTTTTGGTAAGTTTGGAACCGAAATATTCCCTTGAACGCTAACGCTAACGTCGCTTGCGTTTAGGCTGTCGACCGTTCATATCGATAACAAACTGAATTATATGCTCATGTAGGCTTTGTAAGTCATGTAGGCTTTTTATTATTGTCGTCTCGCGTCTTTGCTATTATGGAACTGTAAGTAAATCATACCGGTAATGAAAATGCTTTGAAATAAATTCGTTTATATTAAAGTACTGTTCAGTATTCAAATAAAATGTATCCGTTATTATTTACGTCTGGTTCTAAATTCAGTAGATGTTTTCAAGAGAAACTTTTTGCTGAGGCGTTTGTAGGTCAGTTTTTTTGAAACCTTCACGAAAGAGGAATCGATCCTTAGTCCAAACCAAACGTACGTGATTCGATTTTTGACTATTTGATTCGAGCCTTCTCCGATCTCGCTTTTTGGATTGGCATCATCTGATTTAGGTCAGGGAAATAGGAGCAAGGCGCTTTAACCCTAGGCTCAAGGCTTCCACAAGGAAGTTGGGGCTGCTACCATTTGATTCTGTAAGATAAGAATTAATACGAAAAAAAAAATCGTTTGCAGGCACTGCGTTTAATAAATGATTATTATCAATAAATAGGTTAAAAGTTATTTAAGGAAAAAGGTTGGCAAAGATCCAATCACCGATAACAGAATGTGAATCAGTTTTCAATATTTTATGTTAGTCATTTATTTTATAACCGACTTCAAAAAGGAGGAATAATTTAAGAATTAAAATTTATCGATATGTATGTCCCTCGATTTCTCCGTCATGTATGAACCGATTTACTTAAATATGTTTATCGGTTCTCGTGACCAAACATAGCCTATGCCCTTTCCCAAGCTTTAATCTATCTCTGTACCAAATTTCATCAAAATTAGTTCAGTGGTTTGGGCGTGAAAGCGTAACAAACAGACAGACAGAGTTACTTTCGCATTTATAATATTAGTACGGATATGGATTAGTAAATTTCGAAGTTAGTAAGATGAAGTCATAATATTTTAGGCTGTATCTCATTTTAGAATATTTTGAATGATTTCTTAAATCCCCAATGGAATTTCGACTTAACGTAAATAAAATAAGAATAGTTTGAACCGAGCCCAATTTAACTCCAGTTCATCAAAGAGCTGCCTTTCAAAACTCGCAGTCAACATCGAAAATCTAATTGCCTTTACGAAGTTGTATTTTGTCCTATATTTCAGTATCATCCCCGCTTCTCGGCTTTACGACATCGTTCGCAGCCCAATATCCACGATACGTTTAACATAAAAACGCAATCATAACTGTAAATTGGTTTAAACTGAATTGAAGCCTTCAGAATGGCTAGAACATCTGGCAATGTTGGACGCCGTCCAGAAGCTACTTGCCAAATGGAGACTATCATAATAAAGGACCGCCGTGCATAATAAATTATTTATTTATCGTCCAGTCCGTCTGTTTTGTTGAAGACAGTTAAGTAAGTACGTGCCAAGATTGGTTTTACGGCACTATTTATTGTAATGTGGAAAACGGGTCGTTGTTTTTATAACTCATAGATTAGGGTTGTTATCTTGTAAGCCGTAATTTAGTTTAACGCTTTAAATCTAAAAGAATTCCAAGTTTTATTTTCATTTTGGTTGAAAGTCAAAACAGTTCGCAGTGCGCGTGGGGTGCATTGTGTTATTTGTTACTCTGCGGTGGTCGAGGTCTTTCATTTAAAGTAGAGATGTTGCGTTCTTAACAGTATTTTACCGTCTCTACCCCGGTGAATGTTTTGATGAGCTCTTCCAATTAGTCCCATCCACTCCTTTCCTATACAATATAGGACAACACGTGCTGGACTAAGATGACACTCGCATACGGTGCAGAACAGCATTCCATCAAGAACGAAGCGGTTCGGCAAATCCTTCTTTTGCCGCACCATTAAGATCTGGAATTCCTTACCAGTACACGTGTTTCCCTATTCCTACAGTATATTTTCCTCTTTGTTAAGTATTTCTTTACAATGTCAGCATTTCTTTGATCTTCCCCTACTCTCGAGTCCCAGGGGAAGTGTCGTTGCGGTGTTGTACCATAGTATAAATAGAGGTTGTACCTTCAAATGATATTTGTTATGTTGTCAGAACTTTTACTTAATATCAAGAGTGACAATGTTTAATTATAAATGTACCTACCGGATAAATACTACCTTCTTATTTAATATCGATGTTAAGCCGCATCAAATTGCATTTGCCTAATTGATTGCTACTTTAGTAACATAATAATAGTGGGCTGTTCCACTTGTCCCTACCAACAAATCCCCCCTGGTAGGTAAGAGTGGAATACTATTCCACATATTTCTACTGGTAGGAGTGATTGGAAATCAATATCCACTTGTCCCTGCTAAGTGGTTAACTGTATAAATAAAAATGATAAAATTGGCAGGAGTTACCAAAGCAAGAAAACATTCCCACATATTCATAAGGTCTTAAGGGGTTTATAACAACAGGTAACTGTGTTTCATTAGAAGGACTATGTATGTGCATGTTTTTTTCATATATGAAATAAATACCCGGTAATACTATAAAATTCTACCACAAAGTCACATTTCGCTTAAGATTTTCTCAACCCACTTCGCGACAATCCAAATAGCCAGTTACCTAACCTAAATGCAGCAATATTTCATTCATTTCTGAGAGCTCAGCAGGCTAGGAGTCTCGTCTCTAGATTAAAATCCAACAAAATTACTTTCCAGTTATTATAAAAAGTTGACCTTTCAGAGGAAACTGGTTTAAAAGTCGTAATGAGAAGGGTAGCAAATATGATGAGTTGAATTTAAATTGTATGTTTGCTCCGTTATTGTGTGTGTTTAGGTCGATTGTGCGAATGAAAGAAACACAAATACGGGAGATGCGTAACGTGTATCAGCAGTTCATTACGAGCGTACCCACCGTTGGGAACAGCGGGAAATGGGAATACTGTGTTCGAACTGTCCAAACATTTCGAGTTTGTGTTTATTGGTTCATTCAATTCAGGTGTATGTCAAACAAATTTTATGCAACGTAACGGGGAATTTGAATTAGAATATAAATTTGATTTAATTTATGTCCTAAACAGTAAACCTTTTTGTTAAGGGATCGCCGGATAATACTCGCCTGGGGTATAACTACAGGTATAACGCAACGGTTATTTCCGATAGGAGTTTTGGGTACCTAATAGATACTTTTGGGTTTTACTTTGGGGTCTAAATTGGGCCTACGCTTTTCTTTTGGGGCCTGGGGTCAACTCTCCTCTCCTTTACCGGGTTGTTCCGTATTGATCCCACAAAAGTTGTCCCGAATTCGAAAATTCTTGTTTGATCCCACTTTTACTTCCTTATTGATCCCACAGCACTTTATTTATATTTTATTCTTAATTGATCCCATTTTTGTGTAGTCTACTATTCTCAATTGATCCCAAACCATGTTTTCTTATAAAAACACTTTTTGTGGGTACGGTTTTCAAATAAGGTAAGTAATTTGAATGACTGAAGAGGCGGTTATTAAAATCTTGTTACAGTGGCTCGCAGAGCTGAATGTCTTTAACCGTCTTCTGTCGTCTGAAGTCTATTTATCCGTCTTTCTGTTACGCGCCACGCCTAAAGTGCTGAACCGATCTTGATGAAATTTGGTACATAGAGGCATTAGAGCTTGGGAACGGAGATAGGCTATATTTTCTTGCGAAAAAAGGGGTTAAGGGGAGGGGGAGGGGGGATCGAAGTATTGTCTAACGAACATTTTCATACAGTCGATCGCCAGAGACGTCTAGAATGTGGTGGAATCTAAATTTTCAGTAAAATTTATATTGGTATAGCTTTTGAGGTTTACGAACTTGCTAATTACGAATATATCATCCATTTAGCGATCAAAGATGGCGGACTTAACATTTTCAATAAAGTCAATAATATGGGTATCGTTTTCAAGGTTATCAGGGCTGCTAATTACGAATATATCATCCACTTGGCGATCAAAGATGGCGGACTCGACATTGTCAATAAAGTCAATATGGGTAACGTTTTCGAGGTTATCAGGGCTGCTAATTACGAATATATCATCCATTTAGCGATCAAAGATGGCGGACTCGACATTTTCAATAAAGTCAATATGGGTAAGGTTTTCGAGGTTATCAGGGCTGCTAATTACGAAGGTTTCATCCATTTAACGATCAAAGATGGCGGACTTGAAATTTTCAATAAAGTCAATATGGGTATCGTTTTCGAGGTTATCAGGGCTTCTAATTACGAATATATCATCCATTTAGCGATCAAAGATGGTGGACTCGAAATTTTCAATAAAGTCAATATGGGTATCGTTTTCGAGGTTATCAGGGCTGCTTATTGCGAAAATATCATCCATTTAACGATCAAAGATGGTGGACTCGAAATTTTCAATAAAGTCAATATGGGTATCGTTTTCAAGGTTATCAAGGCTGCTAATTACGAGTATATCATCCATTTAGCAATCAAAGATGGTGGACTCGAAATTTTCAATAAAGTCAATATGGGTATCGTTTTCGAGGTTATCAGGGCTTCTAATTACGAATATATCATCCATTTAGCGATCAAAGATAACAGACTCTAAATTTTCAATAAAGTCAATATGGGTATCGTTTTCGAGGTTATAAGGGCTGCTAATTACGAATATATCATCCATTTAGCTATCAAAGATGGCGAACTCGACATTTTCAATAAAGTCAATATGGGTAAGGTTTTCGAGGTTATCAGGGCTGCTAATTACGAAGGTTTCATCCATTTAACGATCAAAGATGGCGGACTTGAAATTTTCAATAAAGTCAATATCGTTTTCGAGGTTATCAGGGCTTCTAATTACGAATATATCATCCATTTAACGATCAAAGATGGCGGACTCGACATTTTCAATAAAGTCAATATGGGTAAGGTTTTTGAGGTTATCAGGGCTGCTAATTACGAAGGTTTCATCCATTTAACGATCAAAGATGGTGGACTCGAAATTTTCAATAAAGTCAATAAATGGGTATCGTTTTCGAGGTTATCAGGGCTTCTAATTACGAATATATCATCCATTTAGCGATCAAAGATGGTGGACTCGAAATTTTCAATAAAGTCAATATGGTTATCGTTTTCGAGGTTATCAGGGCTGCTAATTACGAAGATATCATCCATTTAACGATCAAAGATGGCGGACTCGAAATTTTCAATAAAGTCAATATGGGTATCGTTTTCGAGGTTATTAGGGCTGCTTATTGCGAAAATATCATCCATTTAACGATCAAAGATGGTGGACTCGAAATTTTCAATAAAGTCAATATAGGTATCGTTTTCAAGGTTATCAGGGCTGCTAATTACGAATATATCATCCATTTAGCGATCAAAGATAACAGACTCTAAATTTTCAATAAAGTCAATATGGGTATCGTTTTTGAGGTTATAAGGGCTGCTAATTGCGAATATATCATCCACTTGGCGATCAAAGATGGTGGACTCGACATTTTCAATAAAGTCAATATGGGTAACGTTTTCGAAGTTATCAGGGCTGCTAATTACGAATATATCATCCATTTAGCGATCAAAGATGGCGGACTCGACATTTTCAATAAAGTCAATATGGGTAAGGTTTTGAGGTTATCAGGGCTGCTAATTACGAAGGTTTCATCCATTTAACGATCAAAGATGGTGGACTCGAAATTTTCAATAAAGTCAATATGGGTATCGTTTTCGAGGTTATCAGGGCTTCTAATTACGAATATATCATCCATTTAGCGATCAAAGATGGTGGACTCGAAATTTTCAATAAAGTCAATATGGGTATCGTTTTCGAGGTTATCAGGGTATATATTCGTAATTAGCAACCTAGTTATCCTCGAAAGGGATACCCATATTGACTTTATTGAAAATGTCGAGTCCGCCATCTTTGATCGCTAAATGGATGATATATTCGTAATTAGCAGCCCTGATAACCTCGAAAACGATACCCATATCGACTTTATTTAAAATTTTAAGTCCGTCATCTTTGATCGCTAAATGGATGATATATTCGTAATAAGCAACCTTGATAACCTCGAAAACGATACCCGTATTGACTCTATTGGAAAATTTCGAGTCCGCCATCTTTGATCGCCAAACGGATAATGTTATGTATATTCGTAATTATATACCCCGACCAAAACCCTCGAAAACGATAATCGTATTGATTTTTTTATATTAATTGAATCATGAAAAATAATGATTATAATTGATATTTACATTATAATCCATTATGTACTTTTATAAACTAGGTATATACAATTACATTATAATATATTTTAATGTAATTAACAATAAATAAATTAATAATTAACAAGATTTTAAATCAAAATATTTTCTTCATTATTCTCCGGTTCTCCGAATTCAGCACCGGTGCAAAGCAAACCTCTAATACGCAGTTGTGGTAGTCGCAGGTGGACGGAATGGCAACAGCCAATTGACCTAAAGGTGCGAGCGCGCTCCATACATAAAATAGTACGCGGAATGGCAACGTCGCCCCTACCGTTAAAATTCACAATTCAACTAACGTTAGTTACCTAACGTTAAAATAATAAACGTTAGCTGGTAATGTTATATATTGGTAAACGTTAGCTGGGTATCAATTTAAATTTAACGTTAATTAACGGTTAATTTTATGTTAACTGCTTAACGTTAGCAGTTAACATAAAATTAACCGCCAGGGCTTCCTAACGTTGGAAGCCCTGGCCCATTGTACATTAAACTGTATACATGATACCTACTTGTCCCTATTGTAAATTTTTTGGTGTACAATAAAGTATTATCTATCTATCTATCTATCTAACACTCCAGTTATAAATGTTATCAATTGTACAAAAAATATAAAAACATTTTTTTTTTTTCAAAGTCAAAGTCAAAGTCAAATCATTTTATTGTGAAAACGGGTACATAGTGGTGCTGTGATAAAATGTTGTTTCTCCATTCTCCGCCTCAAGGCATACAATAAATTGGTTATAAAAACTACAATATAATAATTAAACAATTGAGTACATATATGTGCTAATTTATGTCATACCAATAATATATTGAGTTAAAAAAAAAAAAAAAAATGTCATAACATCAATTAAATATTTATGCAAATTGACATAGCAATTAAAGTAAACTTTATAGATAGATACTGCCAAATAAAAATGTTGTAAGATAAATAATACGCATTATTGTGAAATATTATAGGACTAATTTAAATTATTAGTTATAGGTACTCGTAGCACTCGCTTTGTGTTGTATAAAAAACATTGGTGAGTAAAATAGAGATTTCCAATAAAATAGACTTCAAAATCAACATTATTGAAATTAAATAATAAAATATCAAATCAACACATATATATTTTTTACAAATCAACATTTAAATATAAGATAATATATAATTATTTTTACAGTTTTTACAGTTTTAGATCAAACAGTAATTGCAATACGTTACTAACAATATTCATACAATATTAAAACATTCAAAATTGTGTACAAAATCACAAACAAATCACATATTGACGTTTTTAATTATATATTATACTATGTTCCTTACATACTTAGCTATCAAAATAAACTTTATAAGTAAAAAAGATGTAAAACAAACACAATTTATAAGCAGTTTTAAAAATTACAGGACCAATATAGATTATAAATTCACTCGCTTTGTGAGTGTTTCATACAAAATATTGGTAAGTAAAAGAGAGATTTTTAACAAAATAGACTTCAGAATTAACATCAATGAAATTATTAATTATATATGTTTTCAAATCAACATAGTAATATAAGATACAACATTGGTTGCAGTTACAACAGTAGTTGCAATTACTTGCTAACAATTTTCTAGTAATAATTAAATATTTAAAATTATGTAAAAAAATCACAGACAAATCACAGATTTACATTTTTAACTTAATGCGCTCTTCATTTTCTTCTTCGGAATTTTTGGACGTAGATGCTCCTAGGTTTATCTGTGTTATTTTAGCTTTAGCCCATTGACTAATATTAACAAGATCATTGTTGATAGCTGTCACAGCCTCAGTCAGTTCCTCGGCCTTGAAGTGTCGATATAGCTGCAGGTCGTCTGCATAGAGGTGATAGTGCGAAGTGATGACCTTGGTGATAGCGTTCATAAATATGGAGAAGAGAAGAGGAGATAGTACGCCACCTTGTGGGACGTCCGCATTCTGCAATCGTTATTTATAATTAACTAACTGTTGCCAGCGGCTTCGCCCGCGTGAAATTCTGTTCCCGTTCCCGCTCTCCATGGAACCTATTCCTGGGATAAAAAGTAGCCTATGAGTTATTCCAGACTAATATCTAACCCTGTACCGAGTTTTAACCAAATCCGTTCATTCGTTGGAGCGTGATTAAGTAAAAAACATACGAACATCTTCACAAACTTTTAGTCTTCTAATATCAGTAGTAAGTAAGATTACATTAGTTGAATGCATGATCATGCTATCCATACTTTTTAGTACCTCTTGCATTGGGGTCAATAAGGAATAGATTTTGGGATCAAACAAGAATATAAAATAAAATTTGAAAGTGGGATCAAAAAGGAATACGCATTTGGGGTGAATAAAGAATGGGATCAATCGTTGTGGGATCAATACGGAACAACCCCCTTTACCTATTGACTAAAGGTATGATTGGGAGGCCGACCGTATACGACAACTGCAGACGCATGCAGCAGATACAGCGTCCCCATTACTTGTTAAACTCCGATACGGATAAAGGGGACCATTGAGAAGCCGCAATGAATTACACGTACCTATCTCTTGCGTGCGTCTGCAGTTGTCGTGTGCGGTTACCTTCGGAATCATACCTTTATCTTGACTTTTGTAGTTAGGTACTACACTGCTATATAACCTGAATTTTGCACTAGAATCTGAAAGATTATGGAGGAGCCATACATACATGTAGTAATGTAATTAATAAAACAATATACATACCTACCTTGATTTTCTCATTCAGAGTTGTTGAAGGAAGCACGAACTAAGTGATAATAATGTTTACAAATGTATGCGAGCGGGGCCCACGCGCCTAGTTCAATAGAATTACACATAAGTACTTACATTTCGCACTCCCCTGGCTCCCTTAGTTTCCCTGCTCCCCTGCATATCGCAGAGAATAATAGTGATGATGGTGCAGGGTCACGAGATTATTAAGTATTAAAAAAAGGCAGGAGTGCCGTTTGATGCACAGAAGCAATACCTATGGACATTCTACAAATCGCTTCTTCTTCTTCTTTCTCCTAGCTATTATCCCAGGTCAGTTGGGGTCAGCTCTCCTAGTACTCCTGCGCCACACCGTGCGGTTGCGGGTTGTCTCTTCCTTTGTATTAGTACTAGTCCTTAGAGTATCTATCTATGGATACTCTAAGGTACTAGTCATATCCCTTTCCAACGTCCGTAACCAAGTCATTGTTGGTCGTCCTCGGCCTCTTTTTTCCTCGTCTATGGTCAACATTTTCTTGGTCATGTGGTCATCTTCCCGTCTCATCACGATCTACATCTACATCTCCATCTACAAATCCCTATTAAGAGTAAAACCCACAGTAAGCATAGTTCAACGAGCTTGTAATATGAGTTCTAATTATTTCGTGTCATCGGTATATTTCAACTTCTTGTTTTTTTTGGCAAGGAAAAGCAAAAAAAGAACATCTAGTCAGTAAAATTTTGTGCAAAATTTGCGTTTTGTGAAACCTGGTGTTGCTAAATGTTTCCTTTTCGTGACCCACATAAGGGTCACATAAAGGACTGTAAGGGTGTATTTAGTCTCATAACAAAAGAGTTAAGTGTGTGAAACTTGAAGTGTGTCGAAATTGACGTTACATTTACGCAAACTGTGTAAAATATCGTGACGGACACGTGATACCACCCAAAGTCACCAGCAGTAGTGCCAAGGGTTTGTCACACCACTGGCACTATCTAACTAATGTTATGATATGGGCAAATGAAACGTGTGCAATTGACAATAAGCATTTTCACTGTCACTTCACTATCTTTGTTCTATGGATGAAAAACCTCATTTTCAAAAGTTTAATTTTAATTTTTTATACCACTTAGGTCGCAAACAAGCACACGGTAGGCCTGATGGAAAGTGGTTACCGTGGTCTACAGAAAAGTACAACACCTAGGGAGTCACTCGTGCTGCCGACCCATTAGGAACAGAGAGATTCTATACCATCAGCGAAGAATATAAGTCTTTGGTCTTTCGACTGACAGCACAAAACCTCTCCAGTGAGCTCTGGCTACCCTACTTACTGTCGGAATCACAACACGAGATTATTATACCCGCGGTATTCTGTAGGCCAACTAAAGCAACATAATATGAACTTCATACTCATCCTCAATACAAGACTATGAATAGCATCCCGACCAATAAAATATCTTGAAATAATCCTTCAAAATGTTAGCCCACTCATCCAACAACAAAATGCATGTTCATGTAAATTGCTAATTGTGTTTTAACGAGCCCGACGATACATCTCGCACCTTCAAGCCTGATAGTAATTAAGACCTTTGACGTGTTCGCCCTTTGAACTAAAGTTTCACATAATTATCTGAACATTAGTTAGGCATGCAATACATGTCCTAAAATGATCCAACGATCTTTTGTAAAAGCTTATAAGCAAAATGTAGGACACGTCAATTTGACTTCACCTTGCCTGATAGTAAACTGAAGGCAATATCTCAGGAAAGAAGGTTACCATAACAGACACGTGCCATGTTAAGGAATTCCAGGTCTTAATGGTGTTGGCAAAGGAAAGAGCCACTTGCTGTGTCTACAAATATATCGACGGTTCCGTCGAACAAAGACGCATGTGCAATGTTATGAATATACATCATCATCATCTGCATATAGACGTATTCTCCTGATTGCATCCGTGGCCAAGATGACCTCGAAGCTCAGGGTCCGCCTTCCGGCTCTTCCTTCTCCACTTCGCACGATCTTGGGCGTCCATGGTAGTGAGACCATTAGCACGCATATCACCCTCCACGACGTCAAGCCAGGACTTCTTTGGCCTACCCCTTTTACCTGGACCCGGCCGACCCGGGGGTACCATTGCCAGGCATTTGTTCCCCACGTAGCCTGGCGGTTGCCGCAAGACGATTATGAATATACACTTGCATCTTTATTCGATTAGGCCAACGTTATATATGTCTATTGTAGGTATATACTCGTAGTCTAAGGTCGTATGATATTTTTTTTTAAATAAAAAGTTAGCCAAAATTAGCATCCTAATTGAGTCAAAACATCACTCACAAACTATTATTTGGAATATCAAATTCCAAATAATAGCTTGTAAGTGAATGATGTTTTGACTAAGTTAAAGTAACGAGTTTTCTTTTACGTACCTACCAAGAAATATAATGATGCCGTTATTACGCATGTTGTATCTCCTTTACTAAGAATAAATTATTATGAGGAAAATATTTGCTTTCTGTGAATTGCCATTTCAGCTGTATCTTCGTGATTTATGAAGGAAAACCTTTGATAAAGGGAACCCTAGCGTATATTATTATTTACACTCTACTGGGCTACTAACACGTGTTCTTCGAAAAAGGATATTTTGATTTATATTAAGCAATGTTTTTGTTTGACAATAATACTGATTTTGTCGTTCATGACAGGGAGGAAGAGGACTTGGGAGGTAAATAATTAAGATGACTATTCTTTGTTTTGATTTGATAAATTAATTCTTATATTTTGTGGATTTGAATTGGTTTTCAGATTGGACGCCCATCACTGTTGGAAACTTCTTGTTCTATCGAGTCGATGGCATATCGTGTGATATCTTTTTAGCAAGTGTGCAGTCACCACGATAGCGTTCTCAGAGACACTCATGAGTTCCTCCTATATACACGTGTTTGGGTAAGTATTACACGTCAGCGGGTAGCTCTGCGGCGTAGCTCTTCATTCACACCGTGGGTCCACCTCATCTGAGAAACCCCACCAAATCTGATTTTCGTTACTGCGGCCTACTTGCGTCCAAAGTTGGTAAACTGAACGGTGAGGGTAACCTATTGAAATATCGAATTTCTGTTACCCGAATCTTAAAACCCCGAAAACGGTTGGTAGAACTTTTAAAAGACAGATGTAATGAATGACAACTTTCTATAATTCCGTTTTTCATTTCCCAGATAAATCAATTACCAAGTGCACTAAAACCAAATTTTCAAATAGCTTTTTTTTGTTTCCCATATTGTCATAATCCAAATATAGTTATACCAGATTCTCAAAATATTTTTTTTTGTTTCCCATCGTACCATTTACCAAATTTTCATAATCGTTTTAATTGGTTCCCATACAATCGTATTCCAGCTAAACTATGTACAAGTATAGTAAAATTCAGTAAATTTATATGATTCATTTATTAGGTACAGTAAGTAATTTAGAAATTAAGGTACATTAATTTAGAAATTTCAATGTCGAAATTATTAAAATTATCGTTAACACCCCGACTCAGTGCAATCCGATTCGGATAGGTTAGGTTTTTTTATTATTTTTTATTTATCCCTGTACGGAATTTTATACGGAAAAATTAACAGTTTAACCCTTAAATTATTGGTTTGAAAAGTCAAAAATTGTCACAAAAAAGTTAGTGAAAGAAATGAATTGCCGCAAATCCGACTTCACGTAGTCTTGTTTGCCCTACCCCTAGAGTGTTATTTAAGCCCGCGTAGGGGCGGCCCCGCAGCGCCGGAGCTGTGACAGAAACGATGCTTGCTGCATGCTGCATGCCTGATACTTGCTGCATGGTAAATGCCTGATGTTTGCTGCATGCTAAATGCCTGATGCTTGCTGCATGCTAAATGCTTGATGTTTGCTGCATGTTGCATGCCTGATGCTTGCTGCATGCTAAATTCCTGATGCTTGCTGCATGCTGCATGCCTGATGCTAGCTGCATGCCTTGCATGATTATGCTTGCTTGTTTGCATGCATTTGATTATTATGCTTTAAAAGTTATGCCAAGAGATGATTCTGACTTACAAAATTATGCGTTATGAAAGTACGAAATGAAGTTTATGCTATGCGTTGTATCTGGATATTGTTTGTCTGGTTATCAATTAAATGCATTTCAAAAAATTGTGTTTTAAAATTTGGGCATTCATGCATATGGATTACGGTCATCTGGATTTTGTGCATTTAGATTTCGTGTGTCTGGAACTCGTTCGTCTGGATTATAAAACGTCGTACAAATGAATAATTGGGCAAATGAAATTCGAAGTTGCGATTATATGGCAAATAAAACTTCGGAATTTGAAAAAACGGGATTATGAAAAAATGGCCAAACGTTTTCGGGATTATGATATTCGGAATATTGAAATTCGGGATTAAGATAGGTAACCGAACGGTGAGGGATATAGGTGCCATTACTTGAGAAGATTGATACCAGGGGTTACCATGGAAGCAGGCCCAGGGTTGCGGTGTGTTGTGATTCGCACTAAACATCTCTCAATAGGCAGATGACTTTTATTTCTTAATAACACAACGGGCTCGCCAATGTTGGTGGACAAGGCCAGTCGAAGTCTCAGGGGCACAGTTGATTCCACAGGCTGATATGATTCAACACCGTGCGGGTTTAATCGGGGTTCAAATTGTTTGCAATCAGGTTTCGAATTTTTTCCAAGCGCTTTTTTTCCCATGCCCATGGGAAGGATCGGCTAGTGTGTAAATAAAAAAGAAATAACCTATAGCTTACTTGTTGTTTTATGACAAGAAAAACAGTGTCGTGCGGATCGTGTCAGTAACACACAGCGGGGATGAAGGGATAGGTTGGGGTTCTTGTGAGGTGTTTAGTGTTTACTAAAACCCATGTCACCTGTGAGTTGACAAGTTTAAACTGATGGCTGATAGACATATTCGCTAATATTCCTGGTCTAAGTTAGAAGAAAGGTGGAACTTTATAACTATATTAACCAAGTCCCCTAAGACAAAGTTTACTAACATCACTAACATACAGTCACTCATCCATTACGGTACGCAGAGACCACATGTTTCAACTTGCAAGACAAAGTTCTCCAAAACTTGTAACTCATCAAAATTATTCATCTCAACTTGCAACTTGTAACTCAACTTGCAGTTGCCTGAGGTTCTGCAACATGTGAAACCTCCTGCAGTTTAAAAAAAGTTCCAAAATCCAAATATGATAGACGTCTGTACCACATTTCAGCCAAATCCGTTCAGCAGTTTGAGCGTGATTGGGTAACAAACATCCAAACATCTCAGATTTCCACATTTATAATATTAGTAGGCAAGATTCCGCGATAGTGACCCCACTGTTGGATATGAGCCAGAGACGCCACCCCACGTTCTCGGGGATTTGTGACTACTTTTAGATAAGAATAATCCATTTGAGTGTGAAACTTTCAACTTTCATATTAGGTGAACCACAGCAGCAAGCGAACCAGATGTTACATTACTAGCGAGGCGTTGCGTAGGCGTTGAAACATTTTTCAAGTTGAATACACATTCCAACTTGAAGATTGCCAAACTTCGTACCTTATTATGATACACGGTTCCAAGAAATGTAATATTGATCATATTATATTAAGAAAATGTTACTCTGCTCAGGATTTTGAAGCCAAATAATAAAGAGGCACAGTCGCTTCTACTGGGAATATTTGATATTCTTCCTCTTAGCGTTAATTCCCAGTCGCATCCGAAGCTTTCAGCTCGGATTCTGGGGTCAGCTTTTGCCAGTCTTAACTACGGATTTGGCTAGACCTCGATATTTTCTGTGAAGCGATTGCCATCTGACCTCCACATCCCAATGGTAACATTAGGCGATATCGAAGCTTTGCAGCTAGACTGTTTTTTGGATTTTTGAGGGCTCCAACTACCCGTAACGACTGCCATAGATGTTCTTATGGCAACCGGGACTGACGGCTTAACGTGCTCTCCGAGGCACGACCAGACCAATGCAAATACACATATTTCATGAACACAAATATTTGCAGTGAGCGGGGATCGAACCCATGCCTCCTGCGTAGCGGCCGCGTTCACTACCGCTACGCCACGGAGGCTGTCAAATATTTGGCTGTGGAATATTTGATATTATGAGCTACCTAAAGGCGTCCTGAAAAATTGTATAAGTAAATAGGTGAAAAATTCAGCTTGCCTGGACATGTCTTGTTAGCTTAGTTAGTTCGAATTTTCCTCTACATTTTTTTAACTGCCTGCAATAGATGGACAGTCGCATTTTGTACCTATTTAATTATGTTTTCGGAAAACTGGTGACAATGAACACTTTATAATTTTGCATCACAGATGCGAGTGAATGATATTAAATTATGAAAATAATGAATATGAAATGGCTGACCCAGTTATTGGGCTAGGCAGCTTCATGTCGTGCGTGCAGCTGTGGTAAACGCCCGCTCCAATTTCGCCATGAATTTTAGCGAGTTGGAAAACAGTTCGAGGAAAATTGTTGCCGATGGCGGGTTAGTAAAAGAAATTGGCGTTGTTTTCGATAATAGCGTTTATGAGAGGTCTGTGTGACATTGATGGAACAAATGAGAAGCAGCGTTAAAAAGGAATGTTGTGGTAGCAGGTACAAAATGTAGATACTAATGGTTCGGACATATTATAGAGAGGCTGGATGAAAGAAGATGAAATACTCGTAGTTAATAGCCAAAAATTGAAGTTGAGCAACAAACCGGTGAATGTGGGCTCAGTTGACCATGAAGGGGTTTGAATTTATAAGAATGAAACTATTCGCCATGGTATTCTTTCCAGCTTCAATATATCTCGGCTATACAAGTTACAGCTTCTAAAACCCAAAACGATATTGCAAATCACTAGGCTTCGCGCACTCCATATAAATTTTGCGTTGTATTTGCAAGTAAGGAAAATAGGTAGGTATTTATTTAAAAAAAAAACAGAGCCACTGGCTTATTATGAGCCTACTCCGAGTTTACATCATTTCAACTAACCTATTGCAAATCCTACTCAACTCTAGTTGCTCAGTCATCCTGCATTCATAAAATTTATGAAGCCAGGATTAAATGAGCAACTAGGTTAGAGGTGACCTAAGCGTAGGTATGTGTGTCAATCTGATCGAGGACATTTTGAAGGAAGACCAGGTCAAAACTATTCGCTCAATATTCATTCGTTCTATGTATAGTATGTAGGCACTCTAATAGTTTCGAACATAAACTTGGACATAAGTCAAGAGCTTACGGAGCATTTCTCGGCAAGTTCGGTGCCAAAATTCATTTAAACAACATCTGGCCATTTCGTGAACTTATTTGGACATCTACTTTTAATATATTTGTCAGGCTTAATACTTTATTGGGTAAGTTGACTAAGATTTCACAACTGGGTTTACTTTTTAATGGTATTTCATTCAAATAATACCTTGAGCGCAAGTCACTTGCATTGATAGGTGAAACTCTGGTGCTGGCAGACAGACGCTGAGGTTGCGCAGTCATTCCTTTAAAGGTTTTAAGGTCAGTTAGGAGGGCCACATGATAGTCCCTCACTTAAAAGCTAAAATTAACGAAATAGGTAAATGGGAGAGTGGAGCCCTGCTGGCATTGGAGGAAAAACCAGGCTATAGATGTAACTAGGACTGACGCTCGTAGAAAAGAATACTAATATCTACAGAAAGAAAATATCCCTAAAATTTGGTTTTATTCAACTTTATGGAGATAAAGCAATTTATCAAAACATTTTACAAGGCATCCAATTTGTCTGAGGATTCAGCGCGACCGAAGGATTCCTCAAAGTTGCCACATACGTTTCGTCAAAGCACGTACTATTTCTATTCGGGTCGCTTTGATAGCTTATCTGGTTAGCTATTGGCCGTAAAATATACTGGGTCGCCGCTTCCCTAGCCGTCACGTCAACCATAAATTTTAATATTGAGGAAAAGATTTTGTGAATATAGTAGAGGAATTCGACTTCACAACTTCAGAACCTAGTAAGTGACACGTGCTAAAAATTGGATCTTTACATTGTATTGCAGGTCACTAAATTATGGTTTAGTATTGGTTTTTATTATCTTATCAAGTATCAATTATTATAAGTTATCATATAAAATCATTAATCCCTGTAGACTGATTCATCAACGTAGAGCCTAAACCGCTGGACCGACAAATTTGCAATTTGGCAGGTCTTGCTTTATGATGTAAACATCCACGAAGAAAGGATTTTCGGCAATTTTACTGTTAAATGGGTAAAATAGGCGATGAATGATGGTATAGACATGCCTACTCTCATTGACTACGAGGGTAAAGTTGGTGACGAACGACGTTGTATCGTCAGTTCGCAAAGGATTACTTTACGAATGTCTTCCCGGTCGAAGCCAGGACCTGATCCACTAGTTTTCTTTGACCCTTAGGTACTAGGTTTTAAAATTGTACAGCCAAATACCAAAGATGGTCTTAATACCTGCGACATTTTCTAAACATGATTGATTCGCGATCATTCGGGTCTTGTGTACCGATAAATTAAAATGTCAACTCGGTTAGATGTCGGAACGTGGTCAGGATTTAATCACGATCTGGGGCATCTTGGACGGCCTCGATCGCGATATCAAAGTTATTTATCTCAAATATTAAAATGTTCCTTTGTTATTTCTAAAATATTATTGAGAATGACTTACAAAGGGATGGTTGGTTCATTTTCATTTTCTTGATTGTTTATTGCTGTTGCCTCAAATTAAAAGAATAACGTACCGATAACGTAACGATAAAGTAATACTAAAGTAGTAGCATTTCATTCGCACTTTTTTTGTGCATGCACGAGTGCGAGCGAAATGATACTAATTTAGTATAACTTTAAGCGGCTATACCTACTTGCTAGTTTTATACGTTCCGTCTATGTTATTCCTTTAGTCTAAGGTTGTTGCCTTTTTTCAAAAACTTGATAGCATGCCCGCAACCGACGGGAACCTACAATCTATCTTTGTACCAAACTTTATATCTCGACCAAAATATGCTCTGTACTGTAGCTTACAGTTGTCATCATCCGAGCATCTGCACTTAGGAGTCAGAGGTCCACACTCCTAAGTAACAATATAAATCAATGTCTACTCCTATTTGGTTTACCTTTTCTTTTAAAGAGGGAGCGACTGCAACATGTAACAAATTCCATGTAACAAACTCAATTATGTAACAGTGAATATCACTCGACCGACATATTGCATTATTATTGTCAGGCCTCAAACACAGCTACATTGGGGAAATGTCCGCCATTGGGAAAATGTCCGCTATTGGCAGATGCGACGTCACCCTGTCCGTTACACAAACCTATTTGTTAAAATCCGCCGGATTTGTGGCAAATATCGCATTTACGACTGTAAAAATGTACCGTGATTTTTTCCCTTCATATTAATTTTACACTATTTTATTAGACTGTAATAGGACAGCGGTATCTTGGGTGTATGGGGCTTCATCAATGCTCCACTAAGATTCCAGCCCATTCAACCTCACCTGTAAGAAAGTGGGGATCCCATTTTTTCTCATAATGGTTTTTGACCTAATTTAAATTGTCATAACAAGTTAGTCATATTTTTTTTTGTCATAATAATAGTGTGCCATAATTGATTTTTAGCATACTATGTTATTAAGCATAAATATTGTATATCCTAATGTTTTTATTCATAACTTTGATATGCATAAAGTTGTAAAGCATATTGTTTATTTGTCTAGATTTGTGTCTAGATTTATTGAGAAAGCCCCTGATTCCGACTTGGATAGATTAGGTTAGAAGGCTAATGCGGGAGCGAAGCTCCCGCATTAGGCCTTCGTGGTTATTTTTTTTTATAACCATGTAGAACTTTATTTAGTCAAATGAACATTATGCTTAAGTAAACTTATGCTTTGGGACAGTATGCTTATAAAATAATATATTATGCTTATAGTAAATAGGATTAAAAAATTATGATTAAAAAGTTATGGCAAATGAGTATTGCGTAATGTTATGTTATGTTTAAATTATGACATAAAATTGTAGGAATAAAAATAGAGAACCAAGAAAGTGTCTACATTTTGTGATCGATGGACGAGGTTTTACTGCAGACTTGTCTCCCAGGGTTGGGAGTAGGAGGGTCAGGGGGTACTTCGGTAATGGTCTTTTAGACCAAAATATGGAAGGAGGAGAGCGGACCCCCGTTTTCAAAGACCACCTCTGCCTACTGGGATCGGTGTTCGACACGAATGAAGAACAAAAAGAGTGAGCGGATTGTATCTCTAAACCTAAGTTAATTTTTTTAGGGTTCCGTACCCATAGCGGAAAAAAGGAACCCTGTTAAAAAACTCACAAACCGTAATATCTAGACAGCGGCTCACATAAAACAAACGTTTTTTATATGGTGGGTGGCGAGTTATTCGCTTTTGACCGATTTTTTATTATTCTTTCCTTACACCTTTATTCGCGTATTTTTCTTTATTTTTTACATAAATGCAGACGTAAAACGTATTGGAAAAACAATCAACCGAACTAAAGTTGCACGTATACAGCTATTTCATTATACATGTGATATTGGAAGGCTGTTTGTCAGGGCCTGGCAGTGTGCCAGCACGTTGCATAATGTTCCAACATCGCTGCAACGAGCAACCAAAATTGAATGCCTGCCTCAGACATGTTTAAGACTTGTGACCCGAAGACTCGTAAAAACTTTGGCTAACCTTGTTCTATTATTACGAACAAATATAGCGTTTACCCTTTTTCAATCGAGCTCCAATGTCGAACTTTGGAGGGTCTACTGTTCTAACTGTAGTCTGCCTTCCAAGAAAGCCTGCACCAAAGCCTTGTCTGCTAATCAGTAGGTATGTGTACCAGCTTGCAGATGAGGTTTGATTGGGCCTCGAAGATTTTGCACTGCATTGGACTCCTGTCTCCCATTCTCGAAATAGAGAAAATTTCAGCAAAGTTCAGTTTAAGTTAGTATTTGAAATGCTTTTTAAGAACAATATAAAAAACGATTAAGACTGGAAATAGTGAAATGCTCAGACGGGACTTAAACCCGCGATTACCTTACAGGGGGATGTATACTCTGAGCACTGAGCTACCGAGCCATGCCTTGAGCAATGAGCATTCCAAATTCCCATATACAACCGTCTTGGGGCGTCTCGACGGTGGGAGCCATCTACCGATAAATCTACAACTTACCGATGGCAAAAATATATGCAGATTTAACTCCGTGTGTATAGAAATTGCTACTAATAGTTGGGCAATAAGTATTATTCTTCATACAAGTTCATAAGTTTTATGACGAAGGCGGACTAAACGGTAAACTTGGACGTAAGTTTATGAAAGTCGAATGTCTGGGGCAAGCCTTATCATTACGACATTTTGAATATTTGGCCCATTTTCTACGTATATTATGCAAATTGACTGGTTCGTTTTATATTCTTTGTACACGAAAAACTCAGTGTAGGCTCGGTATTGGTTAGACTGCGGAAAAACGGGAAAATTTAACTTAATTAAAGGTTCTGTGTAAAGGTTTTTAAGTTTCGAAGAGGATCGATAAGATTTTTTTGTATTTGACTACTCAGACTATATCGACATAAATATAATTATTATTGTTCACTATAGCCGGGGAGTGCTTACAACAATGATCATCGAGCACGCTCTGTTTTTAAAGACTTTAGTAACTATATGAATCAATGGAATTACTTAAATGTTTCGTTAATCACTCTGTTTTCTAATGGTATTTTTTTTTGCTTTTTAAACTATTTTTTTAGATCTAAGTGTGCCAGTATTTCTTGTCTCAGGCATATGTCTTTAGAGTGAAACCAATCTAAGAATACTGTATACTGTCACATTGCAATCTCTATCTTATAAATTGCCTTCTTACGAGCAATTCTAAGAGAACATTTTTATATCCGGTTAATGCTCCAGTTTCGATAGGCTTCCGGGTTATTGATGACCACGCTATTGTTATCCAAGCGGCTTAATAGGAGTGTAATGTTTTTAGGATGAAGAAGCTCTCATAAAATTAGTTTCTGTATTCCATCATTCATTTACTTTAAATACAGAAGAAGAAGAGTAAACTTTTGTATAGTTTTACAGATAAGCTCCATCTAACATATCAAGATTATAAAATGATAGTGACGATAAAGGTGCGGAAAAAAAAGCAATATGACGCAGACGATATCACTGCAAGAGAAGGAAAACTTGAAATAAAACCCTGTAGTAACCTGTTTGGCCAGCGTTTAAACCTTTAGGCGACTTAAGTCTATCAGGAAAAATTACTAGGTATAAAAATTACTAGAAAGTGATATTGGCAAGATAATAAAATATTCTACAAAACTTATTCAAAAGTCACAAGTTATGTACACAAAGGTCCCATTAACGTTTGGTTCCAGTTCCAGTATCGAACTATTTAGTGCGACGCGTTTACAGTTGTTGATTGCGTTCTGAAACTGATGTTTTAATTATCCGTGCTAAGTGCTGCAGTCGCAGCGGGGCACCGTTTAACTAAGACTGTTCCAATGGCCTTCGGACTTAATCTGTTTTCGAAAATAAGCCACGATCATTTACGGTCCTTTCCACGTACCTATAGATTTTCAAGTCAATCTTTCTGAAAGGAACTTTCACTTCACACAATTTATAGAATAATACTACACCTAGAAAAAGTTAAGAATTAAATGATAATATAATGAAGATGTAGAAACGCGAAATATCACTCAATCGAGTCACGAAATCTCAGAAACTATTAACACCTACAAACTTGAAATTTGGCAAGTACGTTCTTTATAGGGTGTAGACATCCACTTAAAACGAATGTTACGTAACTCCTTTCTATAAAAATTGACCAATTTTTGACATAAAAATGCTTAATAATAATAATAATAATTACTGACTCTAATTTGAATAATTATGTATGATGTATAATGCTTTCTTTTTTGAATACTATTAAACTCTCAATTAACATTTTGTCATTTTGCATGCTGAAATTTTGGCAAAAAATACTTGAAACATGTATTCCATAACACCTTTGTAACAGTGTTTTTACGCAAAATAAATATCTTGAATCTCCACCCCTGAAGGGGCATAACGAACTCCACGCGTACGAAATCGCGGGCGACCGAAATCGCGGGCGACCGCTAGTTATAATATAAGTACGTCTTTACACCAAGGATATACAATACAAAAAGAGAGATACAAGTTAAGTATGTGGTGCGTACAGACGGTGGCCTTATCGCTTGCCAATTTCTTACAGGCAACAGCAAATATTTAAACACATTGAATAAAAATATTGTTCCCTTCTATGCTGATAGTAGGAAGGAAAGTTGAAAACGGAAGGTCACAGTTCCAGATGTTATCAATTGTAATGAATCCTATCGTTTCAGCCCCCCACACAAGTGGCAATACACCATGACATACGACATGACTACTGTCATAATAGGTATGTCAAATCCCATACATTCGTCATTCTATTCTAACGAATTGTCACACTTGTCTAACGGCCGACCGTTCCCAATAACATATCTACAGATAAAGGTAAAGGTAAAGATAGTTCCTTTGTCAAATCCTATTGTTATTTTGCTACTATGAATTGCGTTACCATAGAGATTGATGACGTTTTTATCCTTTCTAATGTCAAAACTGGCGATAGATAGGTTATTGGGAACGGCTGTAAGGGGGCAGCAGTTTAAAAACGATATTGAAACTGACCTGATATATTAATCTTCTCTTCATCATAGTAGTCAAGGCGGTGGTTGACGTCGTCATCGTCGTCGGGCAGCACGGGCTCGTCGGCCAGGTCGTCGGGGCGGCGTCGCGTCGCGTTGGGCGCCGCGCTCACGGCTAGCAACACCACCGCCAGCGGCACCACCACCTCCATAGCGACATCACCGCGCACACACCTGGATGCGCTGGCGCAGACAAAACATTCGCGTTAGAATATACCGACATAGCTCGCAGAATGACGAGGCTGAAGTGGCAGTGGACTGGCCACATCTGTCGAAGGACTGATGGCCGTTGGAGCAGACGAGTTCTAGAATGGAGACCGCGAGAAGGTAAACGTAAGGTGGGACCTACGTAGGGTGGCTGGGACGGACTGGATGCGGAAGGTGGATGATCGGCGAACTTGGCGCATATTGGGAGAGGCCTATGTCCAGCAATGAACTGCAATAGGCTAATTGATTGATTGATTGAGAATAACACGAAAGTACTTTGGTTATACAGTCAGCGTCAAAAGTAGATGATCATTTTCAGACTGAGATAGGAGGAGGAGAGAGGAGAGAGACAGACAGGGATAGGACTATAGGAGCGACTGCCGCCTGACCCCCCAACGCCGTGAGGACAGCCTGCGCCAGAGCCTCGCCCATCAGTCATCAGTTCTTTAAGTTCTAGTATACATAAATAATATATTATGGGACAACATACCTAGTTAGATTTTTTTTACGAATAACGTCAACAATGAATGAATGTGAATGACGGCGCCTATAGAGAGAGTGTTAAAACAAAATGACTACAAACACTTAATACGTGGCTAGTTTTGCGGGGCACGGAAAACTAGCCACGTATTAGGTTTTAGTACCCATTCGGGCCGTGTAATATTTGGCATGCCCCTACGCTCCGTTGCTAATGTACCTACAATAGGGTACAGCCGTACAGGAGTATGAATAGATAGATCCATATCCATACTAATATTATATTTGCGAAAGTAACTCTGTCTGTCTGTCTATCTGTCTGTTACGCTTTCAAAGGCTTTCACACCTAACCCCGCGTTTACATACTGCCGCTCGCATTGCTCATCGTGTTGCCAGAAATATTCGCGCGATTAATGCCCTAGCATTCACGCACTCCCATCATCGCGTTGGTCCGCATTACAGTATTCGCCCTGCAACGGAGACGGACGTAAACGTATGGAGGACAACGCTGTAGCAGTGTACGCAATAAGCTTTTACAGCATAGCGAATTAATTAAATAGATTATTATTAAAAACTATCACTTTCAACTACTATACACTTTCCGTAGATCGATATAAATATTTTTAAAAGTAAATATTCGAGGAGCAATAACGAAAGTCGTGTTTTATTTAGCTTAGCGCCATCTAGCGGTCTCGTATAGTTCATCGCGCTAGTATTTGCGCAACATACGCGGCAGTACTCGCGGCATGACGAATATACCATTCACACCACGTCTCTGCCCACTTCTCTCGCCACTTCCCTCGCTCTGCCGCGAGTATGTAAACGTAGCATAAAGCGATTACGATGAAATTTGATAAAGGGGTAGATTAGACCTTGAAAAAGGACATAAGCTATATTCTCTCTGAGTTTCTTGCTGGTATCTTCTCAGTAGAACCAACTACCGAACCAGCGAAAGAATCATTTTCAAATGGTTTACTTTAATTTATTTAATATTTTATTTTTTATTCACATACTTCTTGACACAATTGTAATATTTTAACGTTCATATGTGCTCTATATGTGCCTAAATTGAATAAACGAAATTGATTCTTTGATTCTTTCTTTGATTCGGTCGCGATAACCGACATCCACGTAGGCGGAGCTGCGGGCAAAAGCTAGTACTCAATAAATCGCGATATCGGTGAAATTAGTATCACTTTAGTTAAATTTACACAATAGTAGATTACTAGGTATTACATAGTTGAAATGGCAGTGGGCAGGGCACATAGCACGTAGGACTGATGACCGATGGGGTCGAAAAGTCCTCGAGTGGAGGCCACGTATCGGCAAGCGCAGCGTAGGACATCCACCCACAAGGTGGACAGACGACCTCATTAAGGCCGCGGGAACGCGCTGGATGCGAGCCGCTTCCAACCGGTCCTATTGGAGATCTATAGGGGAGGCCTATGTCCAGCAGTGGACTTCCTATGGCTGAAATGATGATGATGATGATGACTTATTCGAACGAAAATGTTCAAGTGAATTGGCAAATACAATTGAACTATCGTGTCTATTTTATAACTATGTAATATTCGTGTTGACAATTCGGCCCCAAGTCCGTCCCGTCCCGTCCCCTAATTGGCTTGAATCAATAGTCCTTTCTTTATGGCTGTCTATAACTGGGGTTATCAACTACCAATATACCTTTATTATTTCGTCATAATCTATGTAAGTATCTATCTATACTTAATAAAGCTGTAGAGTAGGTTTGTCTGTTGATACACGCGACTAACTCTGTTCTTAAAGGGTCGGCAGCACGAGTGGCACTCGTCCATAGGCCACGGTAACCATTTTCCATCAGGTGGGCCGTGTGCTTGTCTGCGACGTTAGTGGGATAAAAAAGAAGTATACTCGTATGTGCGACTAGAAGAATACATTTTGTATTTGATAGCCCAGTTTTCGCGCCCACTATTGGTGGTTGTAGCCTAAATGACATCACACGCTACAGCCGAGTAATAAGAAAAGAATTATGAGAAATACATTTCATCAGTTTTAATTAGTTCTAGCTCAGTTTCAATTTGATTCGGTAAATGATAAGTCTGTCTAAACTCACCTACCCAGGAATATACAGACCTGCGAATTGCCTGCAACTCGGGGCTTCATCACCAAAGCCAATTGAAATCTCTTACTCTCTTGCCACCACAAAGCCACAATGAAAATCGTAAAATATCATTGAGAGCGAAAATTTTCTCGAATAAATTCATATACCTAATTTTCAAAAAGGCGCCACAATAAGAAAACAATTATTGACAGTCTCGCAAATTAAAAAGTATGACGCAATCAGAGAGTTCTATTTTCAAATTCCGCAGTCGCTATTTTTTTTTAAGCGGCCAATTCCAGACGCTTTCGATATGCATCGCGTAAAGCAGGTGTTCTTTTAATATTATATGCTTTTTTTTTAATTTTAACATGCCCGTCCAGAATTTTAAAGGGCGTTTTAGATAAAAATTGGTCACATAATTATCGAATTTGCTAATTTGGAATTTCAAATCAGTTCAAATTGTTCAAGATAAAATAATACGAAATGTAATTGACCTGCAGAAGCATTCCAGTGTTTCAATACCTACTTACCAAAATATTATCCTCAGACAGTTACGGTGTGTATTAGTATGACTTTTCGATTGTAAGATAGGCTTTTTAGCAAATGAGCTAGCGACATTACTTATTGCACTTTATTATGAGAAAAAAAAATATGCCAGAGAAAACATTAAAATCGCAGAAGGTCTGAAGTGGGTCTTCTCCTCAATGTGAAGTATGAATGAAGAGCGTATAAGCAGAGAGACTGAAACGCTCTCAAGTGGTGCGCTCTCGCACTCGCCGCTATCATAATCTGCACGGAATGAGGGGAAAGTGCCCTTGAACCTCGTTATGGAAACTAGAGTCAACAAACTCACATCAACATTATCATTATCGTTAGTCCCGGTTGCATTTCAATATTGTCAAAGTACACATAACTCTCTGTTTTTTTCCTATCTATTAATTCTCTCAAATTGAATTTTGAATTTCGAATGAGTTTCCTGCTTGCCCAGGAACCATGATGTAATTTCTATTTTGATTTCAACATCTTGTCTATGGTGAACTTTTAATATAACTGGCAACTTCATAAAATATTTTATTAATATACTTACTCGATTATCGATAACGCAATGGTGAAGTTATTCAAATTCTTGCTTTCGGAAGAATAATCAACATAATTGAAGTTCATGAATTTAATTTCGAAGTAATTAGTATGGTAACTTTTCCTATAAATTTCAATCGAAGTATTCCCCCTGGAAAGCTACTGTCGCGCGTTTACGGCCCGTCCTGAATGTTGACTTTTGCCGATTAAAATTATATAAGACTAGCTGTTGCCCGCGGCTCCGCCCGCGTAGAATTCTGATCCCGTTCATCGCTGATATATAGCCTATATGTTAATCCAGGGTATAACCTATATACATACCAAATTTCAACCAAATCGGTCCAGCCGTTTATGCGTGAAAGAGTAACAAACATCCACACATCCACACATCCACACATCCACACATCCACACATCCACACATCCACACATCCATTCTCACAAACTTTCACATCTATAATATTAGTAGGATTTTATCAGTTATTAGCTGTTGCCCGCGGCTCCGTTCGCCGTTTACTTGTTATTCAAGACTATAATCTATTCCTCTATCAAGATTAAGGTAGATTCAATTTTATCGTACCTACCACCTTCATTGCATATGACTCGTGCGTGAACTTACAAAGCCTATTAAGCTGTGATCGTTTTCCTTTTAGAGGCCCTATGTCCAATAGTGGACACGAAATGCTACCACTACGAATCAATCAATCAAATAGCCTATTGCAGTCCACTGCTGGACTAGCCGCCTACTTACCGAATATTATTCATCTATCTAAAAGAACCAGACCGCGAATAGGAACCAGACACGGCGACATCTTAACCAATTTAAATTTAAATTCATACAAACATTATTAGCTGCTATTAAAATAAAATGAATACAAAATTGCAATGTGTCAACTCAGTGCAGCCTTCAATTTCCTAGCTGGCAACACAGACTCCCTCATGTGCAAACGATATCACAACTTTAATCAAAATGGATGACATTATATTTCACACAAGTTTATGATACACTGAATTGCATAGGAACAACTTAATTTCAAATATAATACGTGATGGAAATAGCTACAAATTTGCATATATTCCCGAAAGGGTAGCAGAGGTGTAGGTATTATTAGATTATTACCCACTTTATGTCGACTAGGTTTTTCGTAGGTACCAGAAATAGAACCGAACTTATTATCAGAAGTCTCTTCATCCGAATGCCAATCTTAAGTGCACCCAAAGCTTATGCTTGGAGTCCACTCTACTATCTTCCATTCCTTGATTTACTGACTTAACGGAAGCGTCTACCGTATTACCTTTATTATATTTTATTCGTGATGGAAAAAAATTGGGTCACCATTGAAGTTAAGTTAAGCAAGAAGTTAAGCTTAACATGTAACATAGTACCAAGTTAATCTTGATCAATCTCGAAACACCATGTTTAATAAAACAATTAATAAAAAAACATGTAAGTTAATTAACTTTAGCATCAAATAACTGAGTTAACCGTTTAATAACAGCGGTATTATTCGTTTATCGTTATTATAAACATGACATATTTGCGTTTAACACGCATCGGAGCATTGGAACGATTTATTGTACTATGAATATAATAGAAAATCTACATCTACATTCAACAGGTTGACGTTTTACGTTTAATATTTAAATACACATTTTACCTCTGTTTTAGTTCCCAGTGGAGTAGAATATTGCCACCCCATCTCTTCCTGTGGGTGTCGTAAAAGGCTACTAAGGGATAGGGCTGTTTAACATTAGACAGATATATACAGCCCAGCCTAAGCAAGCCAGGAATACGGCAATAGGCTCACCCCCTGTTACGTGGTACCTAATACAACGTCTGGTGAAATGTGGGTGTTAATTCACCTCTGCCTAACCCTACGGGGATAATGCGTGATTGTATGAAGGTATGTATGTATGTTTACCTCTGTGTTGGTTCCCGGTCAAGTAGAATCGGGCTACCCCATCTTTTCCTGTAGGTGTCATAAAAGACGACTAAGGGGTAGGGCTGTTCTTCATCCGACAGTAAACATACAGCCCATGACAAAGTGCCCGCTAGACGGCTATAGGCTCGCCCCCTATTACGTGGGACCGAAAATCATAGGTAGCAAAATGTGGGTGTTAATACGGGATCCCATTTTTTCTCATAATGGTTTTTGTCCTAATATAAATTGTCATAACAAGTTAGGCATAATTTTCTTTGTCATAATAATAGTGTGCCATAATTGGTTTTTAGCATACTATGTTATTAAGCATAAATATTGTAGGTATATCCCATTGATATAATTTTTTTTTTATAAATCAATGGTATATCCTAATGTTTTTATTCATAACTTTGATATGCATAAAGTTGTAAAGCATATTGTTTATTTGTCTAATAGTTATTTGTTAGATTTATTGAGAAAGCCCCTGATTCCGACTTGGATAGTTTAGGTTAGAAGGCTAATGCGGGAGCGGAGCGGAGCGAAGCTCCCGCATTAGGCCTTCGTGGTTATTTTTTTTTATAACCATGTAGAACTTTATTTAGTCAAATAAACATTCTGGCTTAAAATAGTTATGGTTACGCGTCGTTATGCTTAAGTAAACTTATGCTTTGGGACAGTATGCTTATAAAATATTATGCTTATAGTAAATAGGATTAAAAAAATTATGATTAAAAAGTTATGGCAAATGAGTATTATGCGTAAATAATGTTAGGACAAGTAACATTATGCAATGTTAAATTATGACATAAAACTGTAGGAATAAAAATAGAGAACCTGTTAATACACCTCTGCCTACCCCTTCAGGGATTTACAGGCGTGAGTATTTATGTATGTTTGTATGTATTTTACCTCTGGGGTAGGCAGAGATAATAGCTAACTGTGAACTTATCTATTACCAAGGATGAAGGTATCAATGCCAATAGTGCTATCAGAAAACGAAAAGAACGTACAGAGGAATTGGATTATAGAACCGATTTATCAAATTTCCGTAAAGATATGATGAACTTCTTGGAGGATTTCAGCAAAAAACAAAATGAAAATCTTAACTACATACGAGACGACATAACAGAAATAAAAAATGAAATGAAAGCAATAAAAACTAGCACAAGTGAATTTACCCAACGGCTGGAACAAATAACAAATGATATAAAAGTCATCAAATTAAATAACAGTGCCACAGAAAACAAAATTAAACTCATAGAAAGCGAAATCTCACAAATAAAAGAAATACAAGATCGCGATCGCCCTGTGTACAAACCGCCAATCTTACAGCAAGAAGACCTCTACCTAGAAATCAGAGACCGTAACGAACGACAAAAAAATGTCATCATTGTGGGTATACCGGAAAAAAATGATAGGAACTCGAACTCAAGGCAAAGCTACGACAGTGAAGAAATTATGAAATTACTAATAACAATACACAAAGACTGCCCGAAACCTAGTAAATCAATAAGACTCGGCAAATATACAGCAAACAAAGACCGACCGATCAAAGTTTATTTTAACAACTCGGATATTGCAAAGCAATTATTACGGAATAAAAACAAGCTACCCGAGAACATACAAATATGTACTCTGACCAAACACCAGCACAAAAACAATACCTACTAGCATTAAAGGAAGAATTAAACAAGCGTATATCGGACGGAGAACAAAACCTCACTATAAAATATGTAAAAGGAATGCCATCGATTGTTATTAACCCGATCAACCAAAAAAACTAGTTACAGTCTCGCCCCGTCATGCAATAATAGCAGATAGAATAAGTCACCAAATTGTAAAAGAATATGATAACATTCCGCTACGCCCATCAGCACTAAGAATATTTTATGCAAATATGCGTAGCATTAGGAAAGCTGGCAAATTTGATGAAATCAAATGCATAATGAAAGCGATAAAGAAAACCACCCACATATTGATATTTACTGAGACATGGTTCACTTCGGAAGCAGACGCTAAATTATATCAACTACCTTACTATAAGCATGTTTACAACTATAGGGAAAAAAAGAAAAAGAAAAAAGATAAGAATAAGGATACAGGTGGCGGCGTCTCAATCTATATTCACGACAGCATAACATATAACGTAACAGAGAATCTATGCGAAGACGGCAACCATTACCTTTGGATTAATATAGATAAACTGTCTTTAAATATAGGAGCGATTTACAAACCAGGAGCGAGCAACGTAAACAACTTTTTAGAGACCTATTCCTCGCAATTAGAACAAAGGAAAAGATCACTTGTGATCGGCGATTTTAACTTCAATCTCCTAAATGTGGACGCAGACGTAACAAAATACCTAAATGAAATTAAAGGAGCGGGATATGAAATAATAAACCAAGTGGATAAAAATTACGGTACTCGCACAACCAGCACTACAAATTCTATACTAGACCATATATGCACAAATTTGGGGAACCACTCTTTCAGTCTTTCTATAATAGATTCAGGATTATCCGATCACAAACAAATGTTTCTAGAGATAGGCGGCTTAGCACCGCAAGCCATTAAGAGATCACAATACAAGGCACTAGATTACACAAAACTATATAACAGTGTTTCAGCAGCAGACTATAAAAATGAAGAAGACGACTATTGTTACCTAGAAGAATTTATTCTGAGACATATAGATAATAGTAAAATAGACAAGACTAAATTTTTAAACCCCCCACAAAAAGACTGGATAAATCGAGAAATTTTAGATGCAATTAACTTACGCAACAACCTATGGCAACAAACTAAATCCCACCCAGATAATGAAGACATTCGAAAAAACTTTACCGAAGAACAGAACCGAGTGAAAAAACTAATTAAATCTTGCAAGGAAACCTACTACCATAATTTATTTTATAACACTTACAATCAACCGAAGAAAATGTGGGAGGTCATTAATAACTTAGCATTAAACAAAACTAAAGAAAGCTGTGCGCCGCCGAAACTAATGTCGGACACGGGACTTATCTCGGAAGGTAACCTAATATGTGACTTGTTTAACTCATTCTTTTCATCCATAGGTGAAGATCTAGCCAACAAAATACCCAAGTCATATCACGACGACACCAACAGTATCTTCATGTACGAACCTAACTACACACATAGTATAACATTAAACGAGTTCACACCATGCACTACATCCGAGATATCAAAGGTTATTGATGACCTCGATTGCAACACTAGCACCGGGTTAGACGGCATAAGCACTAAAGCAATTAAATGCCTTAAAAGTTTAATTACTGAGGGGTTAACCAAATGTATCAATTTGTGTTTGATACGCGGTACTTTTCCCGACAGTCTTAAGACGGCTAGAGTGACCCCTATTTTCAAATCCGGCAGTAGGACCGACCCTAATAATTACAGACCCGTGTCCGTCCTACCTGTTATGTCAAAGATATTTGAACGCGTTATATATAACCGACTATACAGATACTTAATCGAAAAGAATTTTTTAATAGACCAACAATACGGCTTTCGCCCTAAATCAAGCACCCTAACAGCTACAATAGATCTGATTACAAAAATAAAAACACAAATAGATGAAAAAAACATTGCAGTAGGTATATTTATTGATTTAAAAAAGGCATTCGACACTGTAAGCCATTCCAAACTACTAAAAAAATTAGCTAACATTGGTGTCACAGGTACGGCCCTCGACTTGTTCAAGTCATATCTCAGAAACAGAACACAAGTAGTGAAAATAGACAACTTTACTAGTTCCATCAAAAGAGTACCATTCGGCTGTCCTCAGGGTTCAATATTAAGCCCATTGCTGTTCTTAATCTATATTAATAATATCAATCAAATAGGACTTAAAGGACACTTAACGTTATACGCTGACGATACATGCCTCTTTTACTTCGATAATTCCATACAAAACATTATAACGGTAGCACAAAATGACATAAACATACTAAACGAGTGGTTGAAATACAATCTGTTAACAATAAACACAACAAAAACATCATTTATGGTACTCGCCGCTAAAAACAAACCTATTGGCGAGTACTCGCCGCTTACTATAAACAATAATATTATCAGACGTTCCGAACACGAGAAATACCTAGGACTATGGGTAGATGACACACTTACCTGGAAGGTGCACATCGACCACGTCAAAACAAAATTATCATCACTATTAGGAGCATTACGCAAAGTCAACAACTGTATTCCAAAAAAAAGCAAGTACCATCATATACAATTCATTAGTAAAGTCGCATTTAGAATATTTAATTGAGATATGGGGATCAGCCGCTAAGACCAACCTAAGACCTTTACAAAGAACACAGAATAGAATAATCAAGGTGCTATTTCATTACCGCTATCGCACACCAACAAATACTTTGTATAAAAAAACGGAACTATTCAATCTGTCGCAATTATACATATATAACACCTGCTTACTAATAAAAAACATAACCACAAAGTCTATACAATCAAATATACAACTAGAAAAAAAAGAAACCACACGTAACCTAAGAAACAATAACAAACTACAACTTAGGACTCCTCGTACTAATTATGGCAAAAAAACATTATTGTTCGAAGGCGCACAGCTATACAATAGACTACCAAATGATATTAAAAACTGTGAAAGTGTAAATGCATTCAAAAGTAAACTTAGAGCGTATGTACATGCGCTTTAGGTTTATTTTTGAATGTATGTATGTATGTACATACACTGTAAGAAATGGTTGTTGCTATCCCAGCTCGCCAGATGAAAATGTATTCAATCAATCATAACAATATTAATTTTATTATTATTATTTATTTATTTTATTATTTATTATTATTAATTATGTAATCAAATCATAACAATATTATTACGCAATTACGCATTACTATGTATCTCATTTTAAGTGAACCATTGTGGTTCTTATGGGAAATAAAGTTCTTTAAACCGAACCATTTGCGTCTATGCTTACTCAGTTCAGGCGCTCCCGGGCTCCCTCTAGACAAGTGGCAATTCGTTGCTCGGCGTATGATGGAATAGTATGACAAATGTATGGGATTTGACGTATATGACAGGCGTCAACGAATGTCAAAAACGTCAAATCCTATACATTTGTCATTCTATTCCATCATACGCCGAGCAACGAATTGCCACTTGTCTAGAGGGGCTGATATGAGGGGTAGATGCAAGCGTGCCAGTGGTCTCACTATCATAGGCATAGTCTCATAGCCTATTTTTTTTTTCAAGGTCTAATCTACCCCTATACATCAAAATCGGGGCGTGAAAGCGTAACAGACAGACAGACAGACAGACAAAAGTAACTCTCTCTGTATGTGTATATGTATGGATTCAGTATCGCACACTCGTCCATGATAAAAATATTTCAGTAGAACGATTTCTTCCATTACTTGTTAAAATGAATAACAATAATAATATATAATGTATGCGTAAGCTAACAATGGTAGGTAAACGACATTGTGGGTTGAAAGCATTGTATTCATGTGTGACAACTAATGATTATATTGTCTAGAGGCGTCTTTGACAGCAGGAAATTAAATAAGGAGGACGTACAGTCAACGACAAAAGTGGAGTAACTAGCTCAATTTATTAAATCACCTTAGATCTAAAACCTCTCACAAAACTATTGAACACGTTGTAATATAGATCTCATTAGAACTTATGTGTAGTGTAGCAATGGTGGGGGAAAATGGTAGTGGAAATCTTACTGGTAATTTATGAACAAATGGTTTTTAACATGTGAAAAATCACATGTTAAAAAGTGTAATGGAACTCTTTTCATTTAATTTTATACTTTAAGTCTCCAGCAATAAAGTTTAAAATGTTATGCCGTTTTTCTAAATATTTTTATGTTTGAAAACTTTTGTAGTTGACTCTACATTTACATGATATTTGACTAAATAAATTATTATTTAAATTCTATTGATTTAAAATCAATTATAGTTTTACGATACTAAAAAGTGAGTATTTAAAAATTGTGTAAGTGAGCTTGACAACACCAGTTCCACATGATATTTTCTAAAGCTTACTCGAATGTCACTCATTGAAATAAAACCACTTTTTAACGGACTCTATCGCGATTTATTTGTTATTATTAACTTTTAGTCCGACGTTTCGTCTAGTTAATCGTCGTAATTCGAAATAGGAATAAGGTTTTATCATACAACTAGCTGTTGCCCGCGGCTCCGCCCGCGTGGATGTCGTTTATCGCGTGGTGTTGTAAATAGTGCTGAAAGTTGAGCGTTGAACGCTGATTAGACATTGTACTCGCCTCTCTATTCGACTCGAGGAGGTAGGTACACGACGGTATATCCGTCCCAATCGAGCAGTCCGACTGGGGAAGTATTTCCGCCCTACAGAAGGCCGCGGCTTAATAACCTCGTGTTGTGTTTCCGACGGTGAGTAGGGTAGCCAAAGCACACTGGAGAGGAATCAAAGCCTTTGTCCGACTTATCTTTTGCACTGACGGCACAGATTCTCTAAGTTCTTACAGGGTAGGCAGCACGAGTGTGACTCCCCTGGTGTTGCACTCACCCATAGGCTACGGTAACCACTTACCATCAGGTGGGCCGTGTGCTTGTCTGCGACCTCATTACAACAGTAGGACTCACGACTATCGTATGGGGTATTTCAAGAAGGGTGAGTGTGACGCCCCTGGTGTTGCATACGTTCATAGAACACAGTAACCACTTTCCATCAGGTGGGCCGTGTGCTTGTCTGCCACCTAAGTGGTATAAAAAAACTCGACTCTCTACTCCCCGTACCTTTGCCCTTCCCCCACCTTCTCCCCTACTCCGTCGCTTCCCCGTTGTATCTCTTGTCTACTCCACTCCACTATATCACAGTAAACTATATCCTTATCCTTCACCATTCACCACACCACGCTCTAAGTAATCTGTCTTTGTGTGGAAAATGATTTTTAAGTGATCTTAAGACAGTACCGACGTCTATTTGATACCAGACAAATTAAAAATTGAAAAATTAAATCTCAATAAAATATGCTTATATACGTCCAGTTGAAACGAAACCATAGTAAGTTCAAAACCGCGTTAACGCCATCTAGTTACGGATGTGGAACTAAATCATCGCCAAAAAAATATAATTTTATGATTTAAAAAACGCATTTGTTTACACAACTATTATGTAAATTAAAGTCTATCTATTTACATACTTGCTCGGATGTAATAAGATATAAAATTTCATCCATAAGAATAAAAAAGCGCCATCTATATTTCCGCTCATATTCCGTATAATATCAATATTGTTCACAACTCCGGTTCTACTCAACCGATTGCGATCAAACAAACGTAAGATTTTAAGTCTGACCAAGCCCTTTCTAACAAAAAAAACCGCATCAAAATCCGTTCAGTAGTTTTTGCGTCCATCGCGGACAAACAGACAAACAGACAAACAGACAAACAGACAGGAAATGAAAAAAAAATATTTTCGTGTTCAGTATCGTTAATATAACATAACCCAAGTATTTTTTTTTAAATATCTCCAATGTACAGACACGACCACTTTACAATTATATAATAGTATAGATAGATATCGTGCTCTACACAAGGATAGAGCTATTAATTAATATTTCATAATGTCCATAAATCTAATACAAACTCGGTATATTTCAATAACGAGTAATAAACCCATTATACAGGTAGTTAAGCTAAGCTCAATAAAGCGGGCCTTGTGCCAAGATGGCCGACATTTTATTTTTTATTTACAAGTGTTGACAGAGTAAATAAAAAAAGAATGATGATCAGTTTGCGTTTCCATTAAGTAAGCGTTTTTTCATTAATTTAGAATTTATAAGTTTATTGTTTTTGTAAACAGTAAAACCATCGCTTTCAATATTTTTCGGATGTTTTATTGAAGTAATTCCTTCATTACTGTTTTGAACTACAATCTCTATGGAGTTTGAAAAAAATCGACTAACTGTTTAGAAGTTATAAAAATTTGATTGAATTGTTAGACATAGGTGGACTATTGTCTGCTTACCCCCAGAAGGAGAAAGATATGAACATGGTGTTATTTATGGGAATTAATTAAATGAACACGTCAAGCAATAATAGTAAGTAATTCAAGCGTAGTTTTAAATAAATGGAGTCTATAACAGGCTACGAGTATAACAATTATAATTATAGCCTTGTTCGATTAAAAGCTGCCTAATACACGCATGGGTCACGCGATGTTTGTGTAAGGGACATAGTAGTCCTATGTCCACACTGGAAACCTTCCCAAACAAAATGTGAATAAATTTGCAAGAAGCTGGAGTCAAGTCAAAAATCATTGTTTCATCCACAAGGGATAGCGCTGTTCTCTATCCGACAGTAAACATACAGCTCATGACAAAGTGCCCGCTTGACGGCAATAGGTCAACATACGTGTGAATCCCATACATTCATCATTCTATTCTACAATTGAAGGAATTGCAACTTGTCTAAGATTTGAAGTTGGTTTGGGCCTCAAATATGTAGGCCCTGGGCCCATACCATGAACTCTTAATTGAACTGCTGTCATTCTACCAACTGCAAATGTCACTTTGGAATCCCTTTGTAATCCTATATAACTATTTATATGACAGTACAAAGTGACATTTGCAGTTGGTAGAATGACAGCAGTTCAATTATTGACCTGTTTTAAGGTTTATGGTAAGGCCACTGTACACTCATTTCTAGAACATTCAAAGAGAAAATAGGTAAGTATCACGTACTGAGAACACTTGCTTCGTGGTCTAATTAGAAACATGTTTACTTATACAATAATGTTAACGGGAATTAAGGACATTATAGTATAGGTACATACACGTAATAGGTACATATTATGCATAGATGTTTACTTAATCTACGTTGTTTACTTACTCTATTTACAATGTTTTGTTAAAGTAGCACATAGTACACAGTAGTAATTTTATATAATACCTAGCCTATTTTGATATTCACAAAGTTTGCTCATAGCCTTTCTGAAACTTTGCCAAAAAGGTATCATAAAATTCAAGAATATTTACACTACAAACAGCTTCTTGGAAATAAAGTGTTGCGACTTAAGTAAAATATTGTAATTAAGTAGATGAAGTAAACGTGTTTGTAAACAGACCAAAAACCCGCTGGTATCTTACCGGAATCTTCTAAGCCTCCCTAGACCATTGGCAATTCGTTGACCGGCGTATCGTAGAATAGAATGACGAATGTATGGGATTTGACGTGTATGACAGTCGTCAACGTATGTCATACACGTCAAATCCCATACATTCGTCATTGTATTCTACTATACCTACGCCTTCAATTGATGATAAATGTTCGACCTATTGAACTCATTTGTGCAGTTAAGGTGATTACATACGCGAATAACTTTGACCATACAAATGCTCAAGGTCATCCGCTCATTTTAACCGTAAAAATCAGTAAAACTAATTTTAATAGATAAATTAATAGGCAACGATTACTTATTAAGAAGGTCACGTCATGCTAATACACTTATTTGACATACATGTGAAATTTTAGATTATTTGGATACATATTGTAGAAAATATTTGGTTTCATAAGAAAGAGTAGAGTGATGTTCAGAGCCTCATTTCAACTATTTCCTCCTTTTTTATTAAATTTATGAAAAGTGAAGTTACTCTGTATATCCTGTAGTATGCAGGCATGTGAATTCCAGATCTGTAGGTTTTATAGTTAAAAGGAAAAACGGTTTCGAAAATACCGATTTTTTTCGATGCTGATCTGATTCGGGGCCTTAACTCACGCTCAAGTTGTGGAATGAATTCCCTGCTGTGGTTTTCCCAAGCGACTACAATATGGGGTTCTTCAAAAAGGACAAGAAAGTTTCTTCAGGGTCGGCAGCGCGAGTGTGACGCCCCTGGTGTTGCCACCGTGTTGGTGTGGTCACCGTGGCCTATAGACTAATCTATAGGCCACGGTGACCACTTCCTATTAGGTGGGCCGTGCGCTTGTCTGCTACCTAAGTGGTATAAGAAGAAATTATAAACAGCTTTACGAGGTTGAGTTCCTCATAAATGACATTATTCTTGATAAAATCACAACGGCAGTTATGATCCTACTAATATTAAAAACGCGAAAGTTTGTAAGTATGGATGTATGGATGTTTGTTACTCTTTCACGTAAAAATTACTGTATGGATTTTAATGAAACTTAACAATAATATAGCCTCAGACTAAAAGAATAGTACTATTCTTTTAGTCTGAGAATATAGCTTATACATTAGAATAACACATAGGCTATATATCAGCGATGAATGGGATCAGAATTCCACGCGGGCGGAGCCGCGGGCAACAGCTAGTAGTCAATATTTTGTCTTGTCAAATTCGTTCCGTCCAATCATATTCTGTCCTCTGTGGTTCCGTTGCACAACATGGTCTAATAATTTGTAATTAATGCAATGAACCGATCACTGAGCTCAATTTACATTTATAGCCTCTCCGAGCACTTTATGTAAATTCAAACTATAGGTTTGGCGTTTAAATAAATTTATTCATTGACATCTTTATTGATGTACCCGTTAAAGCTTTAAAATTCTTTCAGTGGGACCTAGATCCACTAACACTAGCCTACACACCCCGGTTTCGCCCGTCGTCTTCCTTCAAAACTCCGTGAAATATTTCAAATGGGAATAGGAACCTGCCGGATTTCTTGTTTTTTTCTGTCGGATACTGACGTCACGATATTAGCTTTATAGTATTTAACCTTCCCCGATAGCCGGAATGTTTTAAAATAAAAATATTTTTTCAATTCACCCCTGCAGTTTTTGAGATTAACGCGTTTATCCAAACAAAAAAACTAACAGGGCTATTCTAACTTTTAAACTCTCGCGTTCCATGATATACAATAATGTTAACGGGAATTAACGCGATCATGGTATAGGTACACCGCTGAGCCAGTCAGCCTGTGACCACGGCCGGTGTAACCTGGTCGAAACGTCAGGCAAATCAAAGGTATGTATGTACCTATACCATGATCGCGTTAATTCCCGTTAACATTATTGTATAACAGGGCTATTCTTTAGCGCCAAAGCCTCGCCCGTCAATAAAACCTGTTTTAATATTTATTGAACCACAGATGCTATAAAGGCAACACACAACGTTACAGGTTAACTCAAACGTTGTATGGGGCTCCCTCAGGTCTTATACTATTAACGTACCTGTTATATTTACCCACATTATTAGAATTCCCCCTACAACAGTGTTGCCCTACGCATACAATCCGAACATTTCATATTCTCAATAGGGCGGCTTAGTGAGCGTTGAAAGAAAACGTTTTCTTCAAGATTCTCTCCAATTAGCGAGCTAGAAGCTAGCTCAGACTTCGCTTTATAGTTCAACTACTAGACTACTTTCGTGGACTAGATTAGAAGATTATGAAACATTTTTTATTACTTAGCCATTTTCGCCATTTCATGGAATCATTGCTTTTACTGTACACAGATGGTCAAGGACACAGAGCTGTCAAAATCCTACGTCCTGTTCCAAATTCGAAATTCAAAATTAATTCACACCCATCATGACACATTTTTTTTTAAAACAGTTTTTCTAGCACAGGAGTCATTAGTATTAAAAATAATAATCTTTGTCTGCAGAGTACCTTGATAGGCGATCGCCAAAAACCCACCGATCAATATATCTATTGGTAGGCGTGTCAGCACCTTGGCGTGGTACCGCGAGGTAAAACTGACTCTTTTATCGCTGGCCCGTGATTAATGTTTGTAGGAAGTGATTCAAGAATTCAGCTCGAATTATTCTTGGCTGTTTGTACGCGATCGATCGTGGTCACGGTTGGACAGTCTCAAGGCTTGATAGAGGATAGTAGTGTTAAAATGCTTTCTTAAACGTATTTATTCTTAAAAGCGCGTGTGATTGCTGAATCAGGCACTCCCTCCCCAAGTAGGGAACTGGGAATTTCCCCGTAACTGTAATGGTGAATCACCAGTCCAGCTGTCGAGGTCCACATTAGAAATAATAATAAGTATGTATGTGGTATATATTTTCAGGGTGGCCCATAAATGCACAAGTTCAGCCTGGCGCTACTAACATAACAACTACATAACTAACTGAGGTAAATAACAAGAGTCTACAGAGCAAAAAAAAAAAACCAGACATTTGCCGACCCTTTCCGGCAAATCTACCAAATTATAAACAACTTAGTAGAAAATCGATATTTTAAAGTAGCCACCCCATGTCTGGAACAGCTCGTAAATGGCAACTCAACTCGTACATAATGGAGATCCATTATGTCGGGAATACATACACTTAGACATTTTGTCGAAAACTCTTGACCTTTGCTAGAAATTCGTGCATGTCATGCTAAGTCATTTGAAGGTCAGTGTCGGATTTGCCAAAATTGGTTAACTAAAAATCAGTTAGTAATTTTTTAAAGTATACAAAAGTGATACTTGTCTACCCCATCTTGCCTACTATACGACACTCTCAACCTATACGTGCAGTCGCCTCTTACGACACCCTTAGGATGTAAGGGTGTCGTAAGAGGCGACTGACGGAAAAATACGCAGACGATATCACTGTGAGAGAAAGAAAACTCGAAATAAAACCCTGTACCAACCCGACTGGCCAGCGTGGAAACAGTAGGCTTAACAGTAACAGTAGTTTCCCAATATTGGGAGAGGCCTTTGTCCAACAGTGGACTGCGATAATTGATTGATTGATTCCTCCTGTAAGGCAAAGATCGCGGGTTCGAGTCCCGCCCGAGGTGAATTCTCTTTTCTCTTTCTTAATTAATTGTTTTTTTTATGGCTCATAGGCTCGACTCGACTTTGACCATTAACGGAAGAAAGAAGAAGAGAGCTAGCTTTGAGCCTCGAGCCGGCTAATCTACAACTCCATTATTTTGATTAATAACAGAAGTAGAGTTGGTTAGTCAGGCAACTGCCGCCTGACTAAGGGATAATTCTGTTCTCCATCCGACAGTAAACAGTTCCTGCTTGACGGCAATAGGCTCGCCCCCTATTACGTGGTACCGAAAATCATAGTTCGCGAAATGTGGATGATAATAAACCTCTGCTTACACCTTTGGGCGATTTACAGGCGTGAGTATATTCTTATTCAATTTCATAAAACATTCATGTAAAAAAAAAGCTTCAACATTTAATGTTCAACGTACTGAACATAATATTAGTAGGTAAAGGAAATCGCGCAATCACGGTGCGGCTGGAGTATAGTGATGGATGTTGAATACAATATACACGCAAGCACTAGCACATAACTTGATGTATTGTGCTTGAGCGCCTGGCCTGCCTGCCTGCCTGCCTGCCCAGGAACGCTAGCAATAACAGCCGACGTTGATTGACGACGAGACCGCTTTTTGTCGAGGCGTTATGCTAAAGCAATTATGGACATGAATTGTTGATAAATTTTGGATTACGTACCTAGACTTTTTTGAAGACGGTCGTTATGGGCGCTTATAAACATTTAACGTATTTTTTATACCGCTTAGGTGGCAGACAAGCACCCGTGCTGCCGACCCTGTAAGAAGAGAGAAATTCTGCGTCGTCAGCGCAGAAGACAAGCTTTGATCTTCCCACTGACAGCAGAAAATCTCTCCAGTGGGAACACAACACGACCTTGAAAAACCCTGTATTGTAGTAGCGGTAGTGTTCGACAGCTAAATCGGACTGCCCAGCTACTGACTGTCTCTGTGTTCGATTCCCACTGAGTACAAATATTTACCTGTATGAATATGTCTCTTCATAATTATGTCAAATATTTATCTGCATTAATATTATGTCTATTGGGTATTATATTTTATCTGCATTCTAAAAACCATATTAAGTACAAGCAATGCTTAGTCCAGTCTAGATAGTGCTGTGTAAAACCCTAAAATACTATTGTAATTTCATAAATATTATTACCCATTTATTTACGGATCTAACCAGTGTAATAAAGTAATCATTTTGTTCAAATAGACTGCAGTGCGGCGCGGGTCGTTATGGTGCAGCGTACTGCAGTCAAACGTTGGGCATTTTTTGAATTACCTGCGCGGTAAACTGCCTATGCCTGTAATTGAATAAGCTTGGAAATATTGTGTTTTATATCCTACTAATATTATAGACGTGAAAGTTGTGTAAGTATGTCAGGATGTATGTGAGGATGTTTGTTATTTTGTCACGTTAAAAATTCGGAATGGATGTTTGCCCGCGGCTCCACCCGCATGGATGTCGGTTATCGCTACCAAACCTAGCCTTTGTGTTATTCTGATGTATAAGCTATATTATCGTAAAGTTTCATTAGAATCTATTCAATAGTTTTAACGTGAAAGATTAACAAACATCCATTCATACTTACAAACTTTCGCGTTTATAATACCTATAAGTAAGTAGAATTTGTACGTTCAGATATTTGCACTGAGCAGGATTTCAATTCCTGACTTATAAGCTGGGTCCACATTTGTATCATTTGCCCGATCGCATATATGTGGACGGGTGGTGATACGCGTATCACTGATATATACATTGAGATCATGATACGCGTCGCCGATACGGATACGATGATCGGATCGGGCAAATGATACAAATGTGGACCCAGCTTTAACAGTGGTCCTATAAATACCAACTATTATATTGACGTGTCATTTCCAATGAAACGCGCCGCATATCCATTTACTCACATATACATTATATCTTCGAAGAGTTAGGCATAGGTATATTATCACCCACATTTCCTGACAATGTTTTCCGGTCTCACGTAATAGGGGACGAGTGTATAGCCGTGAATCGGGAATTTATTCATGGGCTATATAATCACTGTCGGGTGGGAAACAGCCCTATCCCTTATAATCCATTCACATCACTCGAAAAAGTTCAAGAGATTTTAAGTTTTAATTAAATATCAACCTTATTCCAATAATACAAAGCTGAAAATAGTATGCAATATTTTTTTTACTGATAAGACATAAGGGTGAGGTTCCGTCGCTTTTCACCTTAGAGTATACATTGCTATAGAGCGCGCCTTACAAGTATGAACTGCTAACACGGGTATGAACATTACCGAGGCTCCTGGCTCAACCTCAATCAGTAGCAAAACAATACCCGTCAAAATGACTTCGCAAATAATATTTAATTCGATACGTTAAATCAAAATTTTATACAACATCGTATATTTGTAGTAATAATGACGCAAAAATACCGCAAAATGACGTCATTTTTTTGTATTGTGGCTTTAATTTTATCCATGCATATAAAATTGAACAAAAAACTCCATAACAACAAACTACATTAATAAGTGCATCTATTGATATTTTCGGTAATGCATCAAACGTTACTATAGGTATACCATCGCAAAGTATCTGCTAACTCTCGGCGCCAAAGACCTCAGTGATAGGCGCGCTCTATACTTATATAATGTATACTCTAAGCTTTTCACGATTTACTCAATGTAATTCATCAAGAAAAACGTGATAACGCCTTTTAGTATTTCTAATCTTAGTACCGGTCATTGGTAAAGTTCTTTTTTAGTAAATTTGAGAACAGAATCCGAAAAGGAATTCCGTTTCTTCTTCTACGTCCTAGTGTTAGTCCCAATCGGTTCGGCCGGGGTGCGAGGGATATGGCTAGGGCGCGCCGTAGTAGCGGCGGTAAGACCCATCATGGGGGAGTGGCTAGAGAGGCCACACGGCGGCCTCTCGTTCTGGCTGACGCAGATCATCACCGATCATGGATGCTTCGGACGGTATCTGCATCGGACCGCGAAAAAAGAGCCAACGTCCGAGTGCCATCACTGCGACGCGAGCGAGGACTCGGCGCTGCACACGCTCACTGAGTGTCCGGCGTGGGAGACGCCGAGACGGGAGCTGGTGGCGACCCTGGGAGTGAGAGCTCTCACACTCGCCACCTTGCTCGCAGCGATGGTTCGCTGCGCGGATGCGTGGGCCGCCGGCGCCTCCTTCTGCGAGCAAGTGATGCTCGTGAAGTGGGCGGCGGAGAGCGAGCGAAGGAGAATCGCAGCCCTTGCGGCCCGCGAGGAGCGAAGGAGAATCGCAGACCGCGCGGCCCGCGACGAGCGGCGGCAACTCGGGCGTCGGAGGTCGCAGAATGACCTCCGCCCCCCATGAGCGCGGGCCTGGGGGTGACGGGTGGGGTCGCCTGTCACCCTAGCAGAAGCAGGCCACGGCGGTGGCACGCATTGCGTGCCCCCCCATACCCGGGGGCGAGTTGGGGACTCCGTGGTCCCCACACCGGAAGAGGGCCATATCGAGAGATATGGCCCTGGGTCGGCCGGGGTGCGAGGGATATGGCTATGCCAATCTCACCTCCGGCAACTGACGGCCCACTGAAGGCGTGCGTTTTAGTCGGTTCGAGTCCGACATAACCTCCTCCTCCGACCCCGGCGGGGGAGGTATCCGTGGGGATTTTTCGCACGATAAAAAAAAAAAAAAAAAAAAAAAAAAAAGGGATATGGCTACGACAATCTCACCTCTGGCAACCGACGGCCCACAGACGGCGTGCGTTTAAGTCGGTTCGAGTCCGACATAACCTCCTCCTCCGGTTCCGGCGGGGGAGGTATCCGTGGGGATTTTTCGCACGATGAAAAAAAAAAGTGTTAGTCCCAATCGCATCTAAAAGCTTTCGCCTCGGAATCAGGGTTCCGCTTTGCCAGTCTAATTGCGGATTTGGCTGGACTTTGATGTATTCCGTAAAGCGACTGCCATCTGACCTCTATAACCCAATAGCGATTTTGAGCGATATTGAAGCATTATAGCTAGGCCAGTTGTTGGACTTTTTTTTGTTTTTTAGGGCTCCAACTACCCGTAATGACTGCCATAGATGCAACCGGGGCCGATGACTTAACGTGCTCTCCGAGACACGACCAGACTAATGCAAATACTCATATTCATGCATATAAATATAACCCGCGCCTCCTGCGTAGCAGCCGCGTTCACTACCGCCGCGCCACAGAAGCTGTGCTCCTTAAAAGTACAGTCAGCATCAGATCGATCATATTTATTTTTTAAATTTAACTTCGCCTCTCATCTCACAGATTAAGTAATAAGGTGTCAGTACGGGACGAACCATTAAATAAAAAAATAAATATCGTAGGACATTCTACACAACGCTATCTAGACCCAAAGTAAGCATAGCTTTACTAGCTTGTGTTATGGGTTCTAGAATGCGGATAAACATAAGTACTTAGATACTTTTTTTTTTTGTAAATTATTACATAATTATAAATAGAAAACACCCAGACTGGCAGGGTGCTCAAAATGATCATTTAAAAGATTTTTAAATGATATTGAGATGTATTTGAGTACTTTGCTGGTAAAGATCGATTTGACGCTGTCTGTACTAAATCGTGGCCATGTAAATAAAAACTGAAGGGTAAGCTTTTGACCGTAATTTTATTCATGGAGGATTTAGTTTGACTTTCTTCCCCGTCATCTCATCTCGCGTACCTATTTTATCTTTTATATTTTTCGATTTAATTTTCTATACTTTCCTTACTTATGGTGAACACTTTGTCAAAATGTATTGTAAAATTTCGAGAACGGTACCAAGATGAACACGTATTATGAAGTGTTAAATTATTCGTCTTTCTCTCAAGATAGATTTAGTGTCTAAATACACTATAGACGAAATGAACATAGAGCTAAAACAAGTGCATTCTTTCTTAATATTTTAGTATAAATGAAACCTTATTTTCAGCGTTTACATAAGAAAGAACAACGAACGTATGTTGTTCTGTCACTATTTAAGCTAATATAATTTGACGTAGAACGAATAAATTGAGCATTCGTGCTGATGTAAATCAGCCTTTACAGGAGGGTTTGATCAATTGCTTGGTAAAAGTACAGGTTCGTAGCCAACCGCATACAGCACGCTACGACGTAGCACATAGAGAAAACTACGAAAGCTCTACGAAAATAAAGCAAGCTAATCTTAAGACGGATTCTCACTCGTCTTCTTGAAGTCATATTAGTAAAAGTCTGAACTTTGCTAGCTATTTTCCGTGAAGCGTCTGACCCCCCCCCCCAATACATGGCGATATCGAAGTTCTATTCATGGTCGTTTGCCTTTTCGGCCCCAACTAACCGTGCGAATGCCACAGAGGTCTAGACACCCACAGGAAGAGATGGGGTGGCCCTAATTCTACTCCACCGGGAACCAACGCGGTTAGTATTGTTTAACCTTGTAATGTGCTAACCTAGGCTACTTTTAGCCACGAGCCCGATGACTTAAATTGACTGTTCATTACAATCACGACGGCCATCTTGTATTAAACGCCAGTGTTCTCTGCTCAACGAAGCAAATTCAGCCTTTGCAATTTAATTACCCGTGTTAACTGTAATTATCTACGACGGTGCTTCGAGCAAGTGTAAAGACCGGTTTCCACTGTGAGCGGAGAGTATCTAGACTCATTATTGCATGACTAATAAATAAATATTGCACGACAATCTACACAACGCTATCTAGACCCAAAGTAAGCATAGCTTAACTAGCTTGTGTTATGGGTTCTAGAATGCGGATAAACATACATAGATATTTTTTTTTTGTAAATACATACATATTATACATAGAAAACACCCGGACCCAGACCAATGCAAATATTCATATTCATGCATACAAATATTTGCACTGAGCGGGGATCGAACCCGCGCCTCCTGCGTAGCAACCGCGTTCACTGCCGCTACGCCACAGAGGCAGTCATCTTCAGTTCATTATAAATAGCTTGTGCAGATGAACATACTTAGTTACTTTTTTTTGTAAATATTTTTTTACGTATGAGCATCTATGACAGTCGTTATAGGTAGTGGAGCCTTCAAAAGTCCGACTAGTCCAACTCCAGAACTTCGATATCACCAATTGGTAGTGGAGGTTAGATGGCAGTCGCTTCACAGAAAATATCGAAATTCAGCATTTTTTGGGTAGAGACAGCAGTACAATCCAATATTTGCTTAAAACACCCAGGTTAATTCTCATATATTCATATTCTTGCATAAAAATATTTGCACTGAGCGGGAATTGAAGCTGCGCCCCCTGACCTAGCAGTCGAACGTACTCCCGCTACGCCACAGAGGCCCGGAGTGTTCATTATTATCTTTTGTGACCTTTAACTCAAAATGTAATAGGGTCCTTTCACTTTTATGAGTTATAAAAACTAATGTTATAAAAGGCTCTCTAATAATAGATGTCCAGGTAACACAATTTTGGCATAACATCCCAGGGACAATAAACTGAATTATCTATGTTATGCGTCGGTTCACTTTATACTAGATAGTGTGGAATGGGTTCTTGATTGCAGATCTGCAAATTCAGTTGTACCTACACTCTTTACCGAGACGTAATTTAGAAATTAATTAAATTTAGTTGCATCCAGAGCATGCAATCTGAAGCCCGGATTCCATTCTCCTATTCTTCATTTCCCTAATTTGGTTTATTATAGTTATATGGGGCAACTGCTGTTTGAGTCTTAAAAGAGCTCTGTCAGAGCTACCGGTGTACCAGCTTGCAGATATAGTTGGCTGGTTTTGATGGCACCTAGACATAGGCCTCTCTCAGTATTGGGAAGCTTTGGCCTACTGTTACCACGCTGGCCAGAGGGGTTAGTAGCATAACATACATAACATAAACTCACGCCTATATCCCCGAAGGGGTAGGCAGAGGTGCTAGCACGGTTTTATTTCGAGTTTTCCTTTTCTCGCAGTGATATCGTCTGCATATTTCACGTTAGTCGCCTCTTACGACACCCTTCGGATGAGATGGGGTAGTTATAGGTACTTGTATTTTTTCTCCGTCACGATACGGATTGGAATCCATCTACACTATTGTTATTATTTTTTATCAAAAGCGTCTTGAAACCGGTTTTCTGTTTTTGTTTTTTAGTGTGCCCAACAAAGTTATATATTTTTCATCCCACCATCTCGGAAAGACTATTTTTGCTCTTCGATAACTGAGCGTAAAAGTCGTTTTTATCCTCTAGAGAGGTAAAGTAAATTTGAATTTAGAACATCGTGTGTACTAGGTTTGTGGCTGTTTGTGGACTCAAAACATCATTAAACCTATTTACTTCTACCTCTATGGTGCCGAATTTATCATACAACTTTTTTTTAATTCATGAAAAACTCAGACTCGTAACCTCCTTGGTGTACTTTTTTTTAATTTGCTTTGCGGGCATCAATTTTTTTCACGTCATATTGTTGACATTGTTGTTGAATTTTTATTTTGTTGTATTTTATTACTAGTATTAATACACATATTATACAGCCTCCATGGCGTAGTGGTATTGAACGCGGCCGCTACGCAGGAGGCACGGGTTCGATCCCCGCTCAGTGCAAATATTTTTTATGCATGAAAATGGGTATTTGCATTGGTCTGGTCGTGCCTTGGAGAGCACGTTAAGCCGTCGGTCACGGATGCCATACGAACATCTATGGCAGTCGTTACGGGTAGTTGGAGCCCTAAAAAGTTCAACAACAACGGTCTGGCTGCAATGCTTCGATATCGCCTAATGTCATCATTGGGTTGTGGAGGTCAGATGGCAGTCGCTTCACGGCAAATATCGAGGTCCAGCCAAATTCGCAGTTAAGACTGGTAAAGCGGACCCCGGACTCCGAGGTGAAAGCTTCGGATGCTGACTGGGAATTAACGCTAGGAAGGAGAAGCATTTCATTATTTCCTCGCTGAGGTGGGATGAAAAGTTACGTGTTGCACTCGAGTGCAAAGATTTTTCACCTTGTGCTCTTTTGATTCCCTCGCTAACGCTCAAGATTCTAATTTAGAATCTTTCGCTTGCTCGGTCATCAAAAATGAGCACGCGGTTAAAAAGCAACTTTGCACTCTTGTATAACAAATAACTATTGCAACTTAATCCACCACCTAAATGACTGTGGGCAGAATATGGTTACGCTATCAAGCCTCTAAATAGCTTGATGTGGCTACACAAGTTACCACCTCACACAAAGTCTGTGTTGATTTATTGACTACACCTCGTAAAATGGAGAGGGTTCTGTGCTGGGAGAGGTAATATAGTGGGTCAAACTGTATACTGTAGACTGTGCAAAGTCGTATAGTTGGAAAACTAGAAGCTGGCTCGCTTCTAGAATGTGTTTGTAGCTTTCGTTATCCATCTCTATTCAATTTGTCCAGTAAACAGATAGATTTGGAGTTGCATAATATATATGACTGGATTACTTTTTTGACCAACTGCGGCGGAGTCAGTAAAGAGGGTTATGTATATACATAACTATGTAACATAGCTTCTCTTGTACATAACTGCTAAACACCTGAACTGATTTTTGGTGAGTGATAATCACAATTGAAATAAAACGTCTGTGAAAGAAGAAGATTGTTGCACCTTGTTGTGTTGAGGGTTTTGTTGCCGCTTCTCCCTTAAAGGAGAGGTGTGAACTAGCTACAAACGTAAATAATATAATAATAATCTAATAAGTCACGAAAACGCCGTGTGCTTGTCTGCCCCACCTAAGCGGTATGAAAAAAACGCACTCACGAATTTTCATAGAAATCGTATATCAACATTGTTTAGAAAGAGTTCAGTGATATACACACACATACCTAAAACAACAGTGGTTATTACTCGTGGCTTTACCTATTTTTTTTTTTTTCGTAACCCAATTTTGATCCCGTTCCCGCAACCCAAGAGAATCCTACTCCCTGGTTATAAAGATATGTTATTCCAGACTGTAATCTATTCCTGTATCAAATTTCAGCCAGATTCGTTCAGCTGTTAGAGCGTGATTGAAATTTAAACAACCAAACATTTTCACAAGGTTTTATAGTACGATAAATACGGGGAAGGTCGAGGGAAGGTGATCAATATCTTACGCAAGAGGAGTCACGGATAATACCTGGGCCTCGATTCTGCTAAAGTAAAACCACTGTCGTGCCACGAACACTGCAAACACATTCCATTTATTTTAGACTTAAATACAATGCCTTTAAAGTCTAACCCCGCGTTTACATACTGCCACTCGCATTGCTCATCGTGTTGCCAGTAATATTCGCGCGATTAATGCACTAGTGTTCACACACTCCCATCATCGCGTTGGTCCGCATTACAGTATTCGCCCTGCAACGGAGACGGACGTAAACGTATAGAGGACAACGCTGTAGCAGTGTACGCATTATGCTTTTACAGCATAGGGAATTAATTAAATAGATTATAAATAAAAACTATCACTTTCAACTACTATACACTTTCCGTAGATCGATATAAATATTTTTAAAAGTAAATATTCGAGGAGCAATAACAAAAGCCGTGTTTACTGATTAGCGCCATCTAGCGGTCTCGTATAAGTCATCGCGCTTGTATTGCCGCTCCTTTGACTCGCGCCGCCAAGCCGACAATCGCAGCAACATACGCGGCAGTACTCGCGGCATGACGAATATACCATTCACACCACGTCTCTGCCCACTTCTCTCGCCACTTCTCTCGCTCTGCCGCGAGTATGTAAACGCAGCATAAAATCAAATGGCTATTGGTAGAGTGAATGAAAAAGAGAAATGGAACTCTGTTCATTTAATCTTGGACTTTAAGTCTATTATCAATAAGGTCTAAAATTCAATGTTATTTTTTGTAGTGATTGTGGCACGACAGTAGTATTGCTTTAGCAGAATCAAGGGCCTGGTATCTCATAAATCACAGTTACTTTAACCTTACAATGCCAGTCCATCGTCTATCACTCTGATCTGATTGTGTAAATGTTTTCCTATTGTTCTCCGATTTCTTTCATCGCGACTAAGCTTTTGTCATAGATTTGATTACGATGAAAATGTTCCCGTTCTCAGCTAGAAGCTTAGCCATTATTACGTGGAATCGAAAATATTCGTTGCCAAAACAAACTCTCGCGTTCTATGTTATACAATAATGTTAACGGAAATTAACACGATCATGGTATATAGTACGCGCCAGTTAGTGTGGCAATACGAGTCATTTACATTCCCCCATACAGTGGTGTAGGTGTACGAAATTTGCAAAAACGACAGTTTCAATGTTAAAAGATAATGTAATAATTCTTATTTCTTAATATTTTTGATTTACCTTTCTTGTTACTTCGTATTCGTAAGACTTTGTTTCACTCGTATTGCCATTTTTTTATAGGTACATACATACATACCTCAGTGGTGACGTCAGGCAACCGCAGGCAAATCAAAGGTATATATATGTACATATACCTATACCATGATCGTGTTGGTTCCCGCTAACATTATTGTATATGATTGGGAAAATTTGGGTGTTTACCCAGTTTAGGGATTTAAAGGGTGTACCTACCAAGATCTTTGGGGCTAAAACGAACCTCAGTTGCCAGCCAGTACCTGCTGATTTAGGGATGGGGTTCTGGTGCATGATTCCTGCTGGGCATTAAGGGGGTTAGGTCGTTTCCTTAAAAATCAATATAAACCTAATTACAGAAACCCGCAATTAATTACCCTTTATAGAGGGATCAGAGGGCTGGTTTATACCTTGCAGAAAGGATTAGCATTGCCATTCAACGTGGCAATGCAGCCAGCCTTCTGGCCACCCTCCCAGTTGACGTCGATGGGGAGGAATTTTTTGACGCCTGAACCTGCAGCTTTGTTTATAGGTATAAAGGTATTGTTTTTATTTTAGTAAAGTATTACAGAACTAAATATCCCAACACAGTGCAATTCCCCGTCAGTGCAAATATTTGTATGCATGAATAGGTCTATTTGCAATGGTCTGAGTGTTTCAGTGCCTCGGAGACCACGTTAAGTCGTCGTCGGTCCCGGTTACCCTATGAATAGTCGTTACGTGTAGTTGGAGCTCTCAAAAATCCGACTAGTCTAACTAAAAAACTTCTATGTTGTTGGTTGTAAAAAAAAAAATTGGTTGTGGAGCTCAAATGGCAGTCATTTCACGGAAAATATCGAATTCAGTCGCATCATATTTAGAGTGGAAAACTGAATCTGAGTTATGTTAGGTTTAGCTCAGAGACTGAGTTAGGTTAGGTTACGCTCAGAGAATGATGAACAATCTCAAGCCTATCGTTCAATAATTTTAAATATCAATTAGTTAAGTATACCTTTTAAAGTTATTAAAGTTGTTAAAGTTTCATAATGAAATTTGGTACTGTTTACTCGCCATCAAGTCAAACTCGACAGCGAAACTCAATGCTTTGTGAAAATTCAGTTATGTCTGATGCTACACTCAGATTATTATGTATTCTCCCCTTCGCCGTGTAAACAAGGATGAAACTTCGTAGACGAACTGGGTCATGCAAATACTAGTTCATTGGTGGAATTGACTTCGTGCGAGTGATCTACATATCTGTTCATCAGTAAATGTTTTTCGTTATCTTATAAACACTATACTTTCTTTTTTATCGTGCGAAACTTATAAACACTATACTAATATAGAAAAATTGAATGTTTCAATTTATTAAGTGAAAATATTTTTGTAAGGAGAAACCCCACTGTCGGGGGCTTCTCGTGGAACACCTTGTAGATCATCTAGGTATTCCTCGAGAAATTATTCGTCACATAAAAAAATAAGTTATAATTATGAAGCACAGGATAGTGTTTAGAGAGAGGAAGAGTTAGTTGTACTTAATATTTTGGTTCCAAAACCAAAGCGTCTCCAGCCGACAGTAATTATACAGCCCATGAATAGATGCCCGCTTGACGGCAATAGGCTCGCCCACTGTTACGTGAGAGTTGAGACCGTGAAATGTGGGTGATTATACACCTCTGCCTACAGGCGTATGTAAGTATGTATGAGCAAGTCCAAATTCTGTACGTAACTGGGAAATTACCCTCATGTATAGCCAGCGGGGGTGGTTATATCGGACTCGTACATATTTCTTTGGCACCCATAGAGTTGATATCAAAACATTTCCCCAGGATTTCTCCATTACTACATGAATATAAAATTATGTAAACGATAACTTCAACATGATGTGATACTTCATGTTACGTTATATTGTTTTCCGAATATGGGAGTACGAAATACAGCGGTCGGTTTATGACTCATAACTGGGATTTTACAACATATTTTCCTTATACTTATGTATGGTAGCCATGATACAACAGGATACCTATAAAAGAGAATAACCGAATAGGATAATACATTGGACGGTTAAGTAATACTCGCCTTGTCAGTCATATTATGACAACTACAGACGCCTGCAGCAAATATAGCGTATCCATTACTTGTTAAACTTTGATACGGATAAAGGGGACCATTGAGAAACCGCAATGAATTACGCGTATCTGCTGCGTGCGTCTGCAGACTGCGTACTACTGGTACTACTGCGTACCTTCGTAATCATATTTTTAGGCCGTATTTCAGAACAACACGCAGTTGTGAATCGACTCTTATAATGATGTTAGGGCCCGTGTTCCACAACGATATTCACTCCTAAATCTCGATTTATAACTAAATCTGAGAACAGATGGTATTCTAGATGACAGTTCTAATGTCATTGTGAGAGTCGATTCGCAACTGAGCGTTTGTTCTGAAATAGGGCCGTAACATTGTCATCTAGAGTACAATCTATCCTCAGATCTAGTTATACATAGAGATTAAGAAGTGAGTATCGTTCTAGAATATAAGCCCTAGAATGGGAGACCATTCGTACCATATTAAGCAGTCGATCCCATTTGGCAAATGTTATGCTCCGCTAATAGGTATTATGTAAATAAAATACATTCTTTTTAGGAGAGACGAGAATTTTTATACGGCAATCGCAAAAATACAGCTATTGAGGTGTAGAGCGCCTTACCAACATCGGTGAGGGCCAACCTCACCTGCTAGTCAGTACACCTGCTAAACAACAGACGAGGCTCTGGCTCAGCTTTCCTCTCAATGAGGGACTGCCGTCTGACCTGCCGGTTAAATGGCAGTCACAATATAGTCGTTGTTAAATATAAACTCGAACCTATTTCGATATCCCAGATTCGGCTCCCATGATAAAAGAGTCCATAGTGAAGCAATTATCATTTTCAGGACAAGGTTTATTTATGAAAGAAAATTCTCGAAAAGGTATTTTGAATTAAAATATTTAGTTATTTTCTTTTCTTCATTTTAAATGATATATACCTAACTTATTATTATAGTCACCAGTGTATGCAGGTAATATTTGTCTCAATTGGTTTATGTACTTAATTGCACTTTGAGTTTAGAGTGATATTATAAATGCTAAATTAGGGTTAATTTTTGCAAAATGTTTACTATACAGAAAGTTTCATTAATACTCCTTACAAAATACTATGATTGGCTGACGAAATGTATGAATTCGACATGATTTTACATCAAGTAGTGGCCAGTACTTACCGACGCCGGTATGTTACGCAAGAAGGTTGTCACATAACACGATTATCTCTAAGGTGTTCTTAATTCAAAATTTTAAAAAATAACTCTCATTATTACACAACTGTTACTACCAACCGAACCACGAATAGAAAAAAAAAATCAAAAATCACAGCACTCAGCAGTCATTGTGGCACTGGCACACGAAAAACATAATTATATAAAAATAAATGTTTTTGAAATTCGAACAGTATTCTCACTTAAAAAATTTAATGTCTGGGGTTTTATGTGATTATCCTAATTTTGTGATATTTTCTTGTGAATTTAGTTGAATTTATTGTGTGATGGAGTTTGGTTGTGCGGTAGAACGCGTGCATTCAGCCGCTCGGGCTGGGGCGGCGGCGGTGTGGCACCGTATCGACGGGGCGCGCCGGCGCGTACGTTGCACCCCTAAAGACAGGGATGTACTCGAATGTTGCATATAATTTTATATTTTTTGACATAGTTGTACAACAACGCATTCGGTCGCCATCGTGACTGTGTTTCGTAACCAGATGTGATTGAAGTCCTTTTCGTCCTTGGCCGTAACCAGATAAGATGGATAAATCAATATTTATTATTGAGATTTTCCATTAGAGACGCCCTAGGTCGGACAGATGATCATTTCCCCCTTCCTCCTCTTTGGGAGAGTGTGGTTTTCTTGAATAATTTATTGCGATCTGTTCCACTTTTAGATTTATCAGCACCACTGCCTCCAGTGTGTCTGACCTTGAAAAAAGGTCTGATAAGTGATAAATGAGAATATGGGCACTCAGTCAGCGAGCGAAAACTAGTCTTTTCTCAATTCATGCATTCCTTGGGCTTGGGTTCAATATTCAATTTTATGACTGTTAGGTGTTCTCCACTTCATAAGTGGACTACAATAAGCTGATTTACAGGTTATAGTTATCACTATATTCAACTTAAAAATAAAGTTTTATAATAATTTATGAGTACATATTCATAACTTCTAGTTCTCTTACCAAAATTGGAAAACTTGATTTTAAGTCCGTCCCTGCTTGTCTGAAAAACTACGGAGGTTTTACTCCCAACGGAAACTCACGAATGAGTCCGAGATTTGCCGAAGTCCAACTTGTCTGAAGTTGTTATGATGGCCAGCGTAATTTGACCCCTTCCCCTGCCCTCCCAGGCCTTTTATAGGGTGTGAAGAACGTAATTATGTTTGACATAAGAGTTCTCTATATCGTGGTTAGGTTCAACGGGGCATGCGCGTCGTACATCGATGGATTGGATGAAGCCAGGTGTATTGAGAATACTAGACGTTTGTATTAGGTATTTAATAAATATCTTAACATCTGGATGAGATCCAATTTTTGAGATATAATTAATTTATTTGAGGTATATAGAAATAGGTTTTAAGGTGTATAAAAATAGGTTTTGAGGTGTATAAAAATAGATTATTTAAAATAATATTTGTGTGAAGGTTTTGTTATTTTTGTTCAGATTATTATTTGATTATTATTTGATGGTTGACTTATATCGTTAATATTGTAATAATAATGTATGTTATATTAATTTACCATTTATATTTACATGCTGGTCACTTTTAAATACTCTACCACTTAGACCATAGTAGGCTAACGCAAAAATACTTATTTTTTTTTACAAAATCGATATTATTTTATTTAAACATTAATAACACCGTTTTTGGGCACCATCATTATAGCGCATTGGGTTCCGCTTGCATCTGAAGCCTTCACTTAGGAGTCCAGGGTTCTCCTCTCGGCTTGTCCTCCTCCACTTCACACGGTCTTGGCCATCCATCGTAATGAGATTTGGCAGTAATGTCACCAATGACGTCAAGCCAGCACTCCTTGGGTCTACCACACCGTTGTTGATGATGATGCGTCTTTTAGCATTGTGTTTGATTCATTGCAGCATATGGAGTCAATAGACGAGATCGCCTTGGTTGATGGTTTACTGAAATATAAAATAACGAGTCTTATTTTATGACCGCGGTAGCCTAGTGGTATGGGTAATGGACTGCTGAGACGAGGTCTCGGGTTCGATCCCAGGTATTACCATGGCACACACCAATGACTTTTCGATGCTTTTCGAAGTTATGTGTGTATTTATCGCAGGTTCATAAGTGCCCGGTTAATGGCAATAGGCTCGCCACCTATTACATTGGGACCTAAACATAAACGGCGAAATGTGGGTGCTAGCACCTCTGCCTACCCCTTCGGGGATATAGGCGTGAGTTTATGTTATGTTATGTTATTTTATGACCTGGTGTGGTTTTCCAAGCGACTACAATATGGGGTTCTTCAAGAAGAGCATTACAATGATCTTACGGGGTCGGTAGCGCGAGTGTGACTCCCCTGGTGTTGCATACGTCCATAGGCCACGGTAACCACTTTCCATCACGTGTGCCGTATGCTTTTATGCTACTTAAGTGGTATAAAAAAATAATGACGATCATTAATAAAATCGTGATAAAAAATCAGGTTATATTCGTGATTTCCAAATCCAGGTTCACGTTTGCATAACGCGTGATTTCGTTTTGATTAGAAAGAAAAACGTACGAAAACTTTAGTATGCCGTATGTTCTGTCAAAACATAGGTTTTTACTTTGGGATGCATCATGACTGTTACAGTCCCTGACTACCGTCTGACCCTCAATGCCTAGAGGAAAGCCTGCACCAGAGCCTCTTTCGTCAATCAGCAGTTTACCAGCTTATAGGTTTGGTTGATTCTAACCTCGAAGATCTCTCTGTCCCATACTTATTTACATTAAAACAAGTAAGTACATACATACATTGCACATACTTTCCTTTTCTTCTCTTTCTTTCTTTCTTTCTTTCCTTTCGATTCAAGAAACTGATAATTATGTATATAACTACCTACATACTACTTACTATATAACATACTAGCGGTTGCCCGCTTGCATATCGGTTATCGGGACCAAACATAGCCTATGTCCTTTCTCAAGATCTAATCTATCTCTGTACCAAATTCCATCAAAATCTGTTCAGTAGTTTAGGCGTGAAAGCGTAACAGATAGACAGACAGAGCTACTTTCGTATTTATAATGTTAGTATGGATATGGATAATTTTAATTACTTACGATTTCGTTGTTCCTTCGTCCAATTGCAAATTAAAACGAAAATTACGGCCGCAGTCACAACAACGACTATACAAATTACTGCCATTATCATTACTTTGGGGTTGTCATTACTTGCCACTTGGTATTCTTGGCGGTTCGGTTGGTTCTCCGCAGCATTCAATTCTCTATTATTAGTTTCATCTGGTACAACTTCATTTTCTTGTCCATTGATAGGCTTCAGTGGTTTATTTTCTTTAGAGTTTTTGTTAAATGAATCATTATTATAGTCAATACTTGTAGTTGTATTGTAGTCTAATTCTATGAACGTGCAGTTCATTATTAAATTAGGATTACCTGGACTTGAGACGTTTATAACTTCATCAGCGTGCACGCAATATAAAACGACTCTGCTTGAATCATCTTCCTCCTTAGTTCCAAAATCATTTGTGATAACTAATTTTAAGACAGTATTGTTTTGAGCACTAAATTCTATATTGGATTCCATAAAATCAGTAATTTGAAGAGTTCTTACGTATTGCTCATTTTGCGTATTATATTTTTTTACACAATTCGAAATCATAAGTTCAAGTATTGTATATTTATCTAGGTTAGGTAATATACTTTTTATTATGCGTGTCCAAAAGTCAATAATTCGGCCTCTGATTACATTGAAAGAACCTATTTCTTTACAATCACTCAATTTTTTAGATATAAAATGCCAAATAATTTTTTCATCGTCAATAAAAGGTTCAGGATGTTCAATGTTAATGATATCTGGTTCAATATAGACTTCTTCACCTGAAGATGTAGTTACCCTAATGTATTTTTTATTTGTAACCACAGAATGATATTCGTTTGGATTTTCAGTAGTGACATTATTGTCGTTTTCACTTTCAGGTACAGTTCCATTATTTTTTGGATTTTCAGTAGTTACCTCAATGTTCTTTTCACTTGTAACAAAATTTTTATTTTCTATTATATTTTCAGTAGTGATATTATTGACTTTTTCACTTGCAGTAACAGTTCCATTATTTTTTGGATTTTCAGTAGTTACCTCAATGTTCTTTTCACTTGTAACAAAATTTTTATTTTCTATTATATTTTCAGTAGTGGTATTATTGACTTTTTCACTTGCAGTAACAGCTCCACTATTTTTTGAATCAGTGGTTACCTCAATGTTCTTTTCACTTGTAACAACAATTTTATTTTCTATTATATTTTCAGTAGTGGTATTATTGTCGTTTTCACTTTCAGGTACAGTTCCATTATTTTTTGAATTTTCAGTAGTTACCTCAATGTTCTTTTCACTTGTAACAAAATTTTTATTTTCTATTATATTTTCAGTAGTGGTATTATTGCCTTTTTCACTTGCAGTAACAGCTCCACTATTTTTTGAATTTTCAGTAGTTACCTCAATGTTCTTTTCACTTGTAACAGCAATTTTATTTTCTATTATATTTTCAGTAGTGGTATTATTGTCGTTTTCACTTTCAGGTACAGTTCCATTATTTTTTGAATTTTCAGTAGTTACCTCAATGTTCTTTTCACTTGTAACATCAATTTTATTTTCTATTATATTTTCAGTAGTGGTATTATTGTCGTTTTCACTTTCAGTTAAAGTTTCATTATTTTTTGGATTTTCAGTAGTTACCTCAATGTTCTTTTCACTTGTACCAACAATTTTATTTTCTATTATATTTTCAGTAGTGGTATTATTGCCTTTTTCACTTGCAGTAACAGTTCCACTATTTTTGGAATTTTCAGTAGTTACCTCAATGTTCTTTTCACTTGTAACATCAGTTTTATATTCTATTATATTTTCAGTAGTGGTATTATTGCCTTTTTCACTTGCAGTACCAGTCTCATTATTTTTAGATTTTTCAGTAGTTCCCTCAACGTTCTTTTCACTTGTAGCAACACTTTTATTTTCTATTGGACTTTCAGAAGTGATATTATTGTCCTTTTCATTTGTCACAACATTTTCATATTCTATTGTGTATTCATTAGTGATCTTATTGTCTTTTTCACTTGCAATACCAGACTCATTATTTCTAGATTTTTCAGTAGTTCCCTCAATGTTCTTTTCACTTCTAACAACAATTTTATTTTCTATTATATTTTCAGTAGTGGTTTTATTGTCGTTTTCACTTTCAGGTACAGTTCCATCATTTTTTGAATTTTCAGTAGTTACCTCAATGTTCTTTTCACTTGTAACAACAACAATTTTATTTTCTATTATATTTTCAGTAGTGGTATTATTGCCTTTTTCACTTGCAGTAACAGTTCCACTATTTTTTGAATTTTCAGTAGTTCCCTCAACGTTCTTTTCACTTGTAATAACACTTTTATGGTCTATCGGACTTTCAGTAGTGATATTATTGTCCTTTTCACTTGTAACAACAGTTGTTGTATATTCATTAGGGGCCTTATTGTCTTTTTCACTTGCAGTACCAGTCTCATTATTTTTAGATTTTTCAGTAGTTCCCTCAACTTTCTTTTCACTTGTAATAACATTTTTATCGTCTATCGGACTTTCAGTAGTGATATTATTGTCCTTTTCACTTGTAACAACAGCTGTTGTATATTCATTAGGGGCCTTATTGTCTTTTTCACTTGCAGTACCAGTGTCAATATTTTTAGATTTTTTAGTAGTTCCCTTAATGTTCTTTTCACTTGTAAAATCAGTTTTATATTCTATTATATTTTCAGTAGTGGTATTATTGCCCTTTTCACTTGCAGTAACAGTTTCACTATTTTTTGATTTTTCAGTAGTTACCTCAATGTTCTTTTCACTTGTAACATCAATTTTATTTTCTATTATATTTTCAGTAGTGGTATCATTCTCGTTTTCACTTTCAGGTACAGTTCCATTATTTTTTGAATTTTCAGTAGTTACCTCAATGTTCTTTTCACTTGCAGTAACAGTTCCACTATTTTTTGAATTTTCAATAGTTACCTCAATGTTCTTATCACTTGTAACATCAGTTTTATGTTCTCTTATATTTTCAGTAGTGGTATTATTGCCTTTTTCACTTGCAGTAACAGTTCCAATAATTTTAGACTTTTCAGTAGTTCCCTCAATGTTCTTTTCACTCGTAGCAACACTTTTATTTTCTATTGGACTTTCAGAAGTGCTAATATTGTCCTTTTCACTTGTAACAACAGTTACATTATTTTTTGAATTTTCAGTAGTTACCTCAATGTTCGTTTCACTTGTAACATCAGTTTTATATTCTATTATATTTTCAGTAGTGACATTATTGTCCTTTTCACTTGTAGTGATAGTCCCATTTGTTTTCGACTTTTCAGTAGCTACCTCAATATTCTTTTCATTTGTAACAACAGTTCTATATTCTATTGTGTATTCCTTGGTGACATTATTGCCTGTTTCACTTGCAGTAACAGTTCCATTATTTCTTGAATTTTCAGTAGTTACCTCAATGTTCTTTTCACTTGTAACAACAATTTTATTTTCTATTATATTTTCAGTAATGGTATTATTGCCTTTTTCACTTGCAGTAACAGTTCCACTATTTTTTGAATTTTCAGTAGTTACCTCAATGTTCTTTTCACTTGTAACAACAATTTTATTTTCTATTATATTTTCAGTAGTGGTATTATTGTTGTTTTCATTTTCAGGTACAGTTCCATTAATTTTTGAATTTTCAGTAGTTACCTCAATGTTCTTTTCACTTGTAACAACAATTTTATTTTCTATTATATTTTCAGTAGTGATATTATTGCCTTTATCACTTGCAGTAACAGTTCCAATAATTTTTGACTTTTGAGTAGTTTCCTCAATGTTCTTTTCACTTGTAGCAACACTGTTATTTTCTATTGGACTTTCAGAAGTGATATTATTGTTTTTTTCATTTGTCACAACATTTTCATATTCTATTGTGTATTCATTAGTGACCTTATTGTCTTTTTCACTTGCAGTACCAGTCTCAATAATTTTAGATTTTTCAGTAGTTCCCTCAATGTTCTTTTCACTTGTAATATCAGTTTTATATTCTATTATATTTTCAGGAGTGGTATTATTGCCCTTTTCACTTGCAGTAACAGTTCCACTATGTTTTGAATTTTCAGTAGTTACGTTAATGTTCTTTTCACTTGTAACATCAGTTTTATGTTCTCTTATATTTTCAGTAGTGGTATTAGTGCCTTTGTCACTTGCAGTAACAGTTCCATTATTTTTTGACTTTTCAGTAGTTCGCTCAATGTTCTTTTCACTTGTAACAACTGTTTCATTTTCTATTGTATTTTCACTAGTGACACTATGCTTTCCTCTTGTAGTGACAGTCTCATTATTATTTGGCTTTTCAGTAGTGAAATTACTGTTCAGTTTACTTTCAGTAATAGTTTGATTATTTGTAAGATTTTCTGTAGTTACCTCAATGTGATTTGTATTATTCGTTTCTATAGTATTTAAAGTAGAGGTATTTGTTACCATAGGCATATCCACAGTATAACAATGTATACCTAATACGTTGTTGACAATATTAAAATTGTCTTCACAATTAATGTCTTGCATTTTATTATGTTTAACATTAAAATCCGTAGGTACATACATCTTAACTTTATATGTTGGCAGAATTCTTGTATTACTCAGATTCTCTGATTCATTTAGGCAAGCGTAGTTTTGTAATATACTGTACGTTAACGATGTCAATTGATCATTGTACATATTTGTAACATTATTACTAATATCCGTACAATTCCAATTAGTAACATTGTTACTATCTAACGCCACGGGTACTGTACCATTTCTTTCATTGATTAAAACAATTATTGTCTTTGCCATACTGTGATTACTTTTTAGATACTCATCAAACGTACGAATATTTGAAGGATTTCTGTTCATGCAGAGATCTTCAGTAACAATGCATTCTTTAAACACCATTAAATCTTCTGTATTGTTAGCAATAGAGTCTAGACTTTTTGTAATTAATTCTGTAGTATAAATTATGTTTACATCAATTCTTGACTTCTTGTTTTCTACTTTGACGGAGTAATTTGATTTTCTCTTGTTGCATTCAGATGTATAGTTTGTTACTTCACAGTCTGACAACAAAGTTATGTTGTTTGTGTGTTCAGAATCTAAAGAACCATTATCGAGTTTGGTATTATTCTTCAATAGTTGGATTGACTTAAGTATAGGGATACACTTTGCTCCCAAACTGTCGTAATCAAATTTTAACTTATAGCTAGTGTTAGAATCTTTTGCATCATACGTAAATATTGTAGAATAATCTACTGAACAGTCATGATTCCATTCTAAGTCCTTTCTGTAATGAAAAACAATATTTAAAAAGGTTTGTTAACATTTTCATTTATAAGGGCAAAAGAAAATAAAAGCTTACAGTATTATCGGCTCCCAAATAGGGAGTTGACTCGGACAAGAGATTTCTTTTATAGTGATAGTGTATTCCTTGCATCTTGACTCCGAAATAACTGAAGTGTAGAAGTTCTGAAACAAGTTGTATCCATTCTTATACTTGAAATCATCCTCAACGATTAAACTTACTAATAAATTATGCTATGTGGTTCTTAGGACTGTTTTTCTGGCAAACGGGTGGGAGTGGGCACCTCTGCGCCGATTACTAGCAACCACAACTCAATTTTGTTGACCTCCATATTTTTGCGCTTTCTGAGAACAAATTCAAGAAAATGGTTTCTAAAACTCTCATTAATGACTCCTAATCGGGTGTCATACCGTAGAGGTTGATTTTTACCACAAAATGTATATTTACTACGTGGGTACAAGTACTCGTCCGTATTTTGTAACACATTTATAACTTCGTGGATAATAGTGTGGGTTGTGCGTTTTTATTTTGTACTAGCCTTTCGCCCGCGGCTCCGCCCGCGTGGATCTCTTATCTTCGGTTCTACTCAACTGATTGCAATCAAACAAACGTAAGATTTTAAGTCTGACCAAGACCTTTCTAACAAAAAGAAACCGCATCAAAATCCGTTCAGTAGTTTTTGCGTCCATCGCGGACAAACATTTCTAATTTACAATTAACTATATAATAGTATAAACTAGCCGTTGAGAGAGACAAGGGCCAAGTAGACGAGAGATATAACCGAGTGGACACCCAGATTTCAGACCAAGAGGAAAAAAGGCAGACAGATAAAAATATGGTCCGACGACATCAAAAAGATCGCCGGACCACTTTGGCCCAGGTTAATGAAATCAAAAGTGGATTGGAAGGAGCTGTAGGCCTTTGTGTCACGAGACACGCTGACTCCTAATAATTAACTAATAAATAAAACTTATAAAGACTGAAATGTAAAAGAGGTCGGCAATAAAGAGCTTATTAATAATAAAAATAGACTAGCCGTCGCCTGCGGCTCCGCTCGCGTAGATGTCGGTTATTGCGACCAAACATAGCCTATGTCCTTTCCCAAGGTCAAGGTATCAAATTTCATCAAAATTGTTGCAATGGTTTAGGCGTGAAAGCGTAACAGATAGACAGACAGGTAGACAGACAGACAGAGCTACTTTACTACCTAGTTTTTAAGAATTTACTGTACATAGCTGTTTTTATCTCAAAGATTAAGTAGTAAGGGCCCAAATGTCGAATATCAAAAGTACTTACTGCCAATAATAATATCGTCACAAATATGTTTGACATGTCTCACTTTATAACAACCACATGAACCACTAACTGTTATAATGTTTAGTAATTAATAACATTACATCAGAATCTATTTCTGTAAACCCATGAAAGGTTTTTCCTTTAAAGGCTTGAAAATAATGTTCACGGATACGAGCTCTTACTCGTGTTGTTTACCGCATGAAGTACTTATTACATAATATATTATTATATATCAACTAGCTGCCCCAGCGAACTTCGTACCGCCATATTTTCGGCCCGCGTGGTATTCAAATCCCGTTCCCGCTGCACCCTTATCACTTAGGGGGATGAAAAATAGATGTTGGCCGATTCTCATAGATACCGGATAAGCACAAAAAATTTCATCAAAATCGGTCAAGCCGTTTCGGAGGAGTTCGATTACGCACCCCGTGACAGAAGAATTTTATATATTAGATATTTATTCTGTCAAATTAATACAAAGTCAAATACAAATATAAAAATGTCAATTAGCTAACAAAACCTTTGTTAGCCTAATAACCCAACCCGGGTCGTATCTGGTGCAAAGGAGCCCAGGCCCTCGATTCTGCTAAAGCAAAATCACTGTCGTGCCACAGTCTCTGCAAAAACTGGCATTATATTTTAGACTTTATTACTATAGAATTAAAGTCCAAAATTAAATGACAATATTTTCATTACACGCTTACGTATACTCTACAAAAAGCTATTTAATTTTAAACTTAAAAATGTATTCACAGATTGAATAAATCACTTGTACTTTTCCTCAATTATTTATTTGAACCTTACCGGTTACCTTTAAGAATGGCGTAAGGCGAAAACGGTAAGGTTCAAATAAATAATTGTGGAAAAGTACAAGTGATTTATTCAATAATGTGTAGCAAGTTCCCCTTCGGCCACGTATTCCACCAAGTGCCATCAATCTCCAGTATAAACAGTTTAAATGTATTGCTTTAAAGGCTAAAACAAAATGAAATTTTCTCGCAGTCTCGGTGGTGTGACAGTGTTGGTGCTTTTGCAGAATCGAGGCTCAGATCACTGGCTGCATTTCCGCGCTGGATCGCAATAGCCAACCTAGGCACCAGGTACAAGCCGGAGCGAGAGTCACTAGTTGTCTCTCTAATTCTTCGGCCTATATCTACCACAACTTTTTTTGCTTCTATGTATGTATTGCAAAATATAATTCAAAAATTATTGCTGTACATAATATGTAGGTGTATCTATCCCCGTCGGCCGTCTACTGAACTGGAGTTTCAGAACTGGTTCCATACAAGGCTTAATCAGTAATGAAGGGTCAAAATTTTCAAAAGGGAAGCCAGTGAAAATAAAATCTGTTATAGAACGACCATAGTAATTTGTGTATGGAATTCTCTCAATTTTATAGACAGGATTTCAAATAATACCTACATTCAGTTTTAGATAATGCATTAAGTATGCATATTTATTAGAGTTTTAAACATAACTACTACGGCTTCATTTTGCAAAGCAAGACGGCAGGAATCGGGTTGTAGCGATCCTTCACCGCTGTTATCTATCTATACTAATATTATAAAGAGGAAAGATTTGTATTTTTGTATGTAACGAATAAAGTCAAAAACTACACGACCTGTTTCAAAAATTCTTTCTCAATTTGAAAGCTACAATTATAATAGGTACACACGGCGCCAGACCTCGGTTTACAGGCCACACCAACATAAAGGAAGTGTGCGTGACAGCAATACTATTAATACATTGCTTAAAGATGTGTGTCATAACAAGTAAACCAATCAGGGCCCTTGACGCACTCACACATTCGCTATTTTACTTACATGAAATCTTTGATTAACTATATGTCTTCAAAGCATGAAATATAGGTATTGATGATAGCCACTGCACCAAGTTATAATAGCATATTTAGCGAAAAACGAATAAGTAGATATAGCTGAATGGTTTAAATATGCAGCTGAACCAATAGAATCAATACCGGGTTCGGTCCTCGAGCGAGGTGCACTTTTTGTTCCTCAATATATTGAAGTCCGATTGGTCTAGTTTATTTACAGGAAACTAAGTGTATAAAATTCATATATATAATATAATTTAATATATTTTTTGTATATTTCCTTGATGATACTATTTATTCTTAATGGATAAAAGGAAAGGAAAATAAAATAATTAACTTATTGTTGCAATGCAATAATATATTTACTATTATAAGCATGATATTTTTCTTAAGTATGGGTATAATTAATTATTTATAGATAATAATTAATTAAGTATCAGATAAAAATATTTGATCTTTAATAAAAAATATAAAAAACACATAAGTATAATTATTATAAACTTCTAAAAAGATATTGGAACATAAAATAAAATGTTATGTCTATTAAATTGACTGACATAAAGATGCACGAATGACAAAAAGAGAATTCCGTTGTTAAGTTCCGAACCAACGACCGGCGACAACGGTGAGGTCCAAACTTACTTACTTGCATTCTTATCCATCTCGACTATGAGAACAGATAGTATAGTGACTAAATTTGATAACTCCTATTAGTTATAGAAACAAAATGCTGCATACATTTCATAAAATTAGTTTAGAATATGATATTATAACCTTGGTGCATTTTATGTAAGTAAAATAGCAATTGTGTGAGTGCGTCAATGGCCCTGATTGGTTTACTTGTTATGACACACATCTTTAAGCAATGTATTAATAGAATTGCTGTCACGCACACTTCCTTTATGTTGGTGTGGCCTGTAAACCGAGGTCTGACGCCGTGTGTACCAACATAGGCTATATTCAGTCATCTGTCATCTCTCAGTCCCTAAAACCTCGACCACTGGTTTATTTTTGTAGTAAGTCGAGTGTAGACCATCATAAATAGACATACATACATACATACATACATACATACGTACGTACATACCTACATACATACATACATACATACATACATACATACATACATACATACATACATACATACATACATACATACATACATACATACATACATACATACATACATACATACATACATACATACATACATACATACATACATACATACATACATACATACATACATACATACATACATACATACATACATACATACATACATACATACATACATACATACATACATACATACATACATACATACATACATACATACATACATACATACATACATACATACATACATACATACATACATACATACATACATACATACATACATACATACATACATACATACATACATACATACATACATACATACATACATACATACATACATACATACATACATACATACATACATACATACATACATACATACATACATACATACATACATACATACATACATACATACATACATACATACATACATACATACATACATACATACATACATACATACATACATACATACATACATACATACATACATACATACATACATACATACATACATACATACATACATACATACATACATACATACATACATACATACATACATACATACATACATACATACATACATACATACATACATACATACATACATACATACATACATACATACATACATACATACATACATACATACATACATACATACATACATACATACATACATACATACATACATACATACATACATACATACATACATACATACATACATACATACATACATACATACATACATACATACATACATACATACATACATACATACATACATACATACATACATACATACATACATACATACATACATACATACATACATACATACATACATACATACATACATACATACATACATACATACATACATACATACATACATACATACATACATACATACATACATACATACATACATACATACATACATACATACATACATACATACATACATACATACATACATACATACATACATACATACATACATACATACATACATACATACATACATACATACATACATACATACATACATACATACATACATACATACATACATACATACATACATACATACATACATACATACATACATACATACATACATACATACATACATACATACATACATACATACATACATACATACATACATACATACATACATACATACATACATACATACATACATACATACATACATACATACATACATACATACATACATACATACATACATACATACATACATACATACATACATACATACATACATACATACATACATACATACATACATACATACATACATACATACATACATACATACATACATACATACATACATACATACATACATACATACATACATACATACATACATACATACATACATACATACATACATACATACATACATACATACATACATACATACATACATACATACATACATACATACATACATACATACATACATACATACATACATACATACATACATACATACATACATACATACATACATACATACATACATACATACATACATACATACATACATACATACATACATACATACATACATACATACATACATACATACATACATACATACATACATACATACATACATACATACATACATACATACATACATACATACATACATACATACATACATACATACATACATACATACATACATACATACATACATACATACATACATACATACATACATACATACATACATACATACATACATACATACATACATACATACATACATACATACATACATACATACATACATACATACATACATACATACATACATACATACATACATACATACATACATACATACATACATACATACATACATACATACATACATACATACATACATACATACATACATACATACATACATACATACATACATACATACATACATACATACATACATACATACATACATACATACATACATACATACATACATACATACATACATACATACATACATACATACATACATACATACATACATACATACATACATACATACATACATACATACATACATACATACATACATACATACATACATACATACATACATACATACATACATACATACATACATACATACATACATACATACATACATACATACATACATACATACATACATACATACATACATACATACATACATACATACATACATACATACATACATACATACATACATACATACATACATACATACATACATACATACATACATACATACATACATACATACATACATACATACATACATACATACATACATACATACATACATACATACATACATACATACATACATACATACATACATACATACATACATACATACATAAATATGTAATCTAATCACGCCTTTATCCTTAAATCTTCTACTAGAAGTCGAACCCATGACCTCCGACAAAATAGTCGAAACTCTACGTCAGGGTGGTCATCAGGATTAATTTCATAGTGTACTAGTAGTAGCTCACGTCTCCGCCTGCGTGGAATACTGATCCCGTTCATCGCTGATAAAGACTACAATGAGATGTGACTAAAATATGTGTTTCTTTCTTCCTACAGTCCTGGGTCCTTTAAGCAGGGTGTTAAAAAGCACCACTGTAACATTGTTGGTGTCTATAAATGAGGACCCTTTTTCTTGAGACTTTGCCTTTAGGACTTTAGACTTAACTCGTTTACATAATACCTATCTATTCTTATTCTATATCATCATGTATCAAATATTTTAAAATAAATATCTATAATATACAGGGTGTATTTTTGAAACGGGGCAGTAAGGGCAAGTACCTTAACCGTTGTAGTTACAGCAAAACGTTCTCAGGAGACCTTCCCTAACTTTTTGAGAAATTTTGAACTGCATTTACAGATTTTGCAAAAGTCTTACAGTTAGCAAAATAAATGCAAAAAGTCCAAAATTTTTTTTTTAGTGCCAATCGATTCTATTTCATGTGGGGATCAAAATACTCTATGGGACCATTTTAGCTTTGAGTACTAGGAAAGACAGAAATCGCCAAAAACGTTTCCCATACATTTCGGCGAGAGAATAAAATTTCTACAATGTTCAAACTTTTTATTTAGGACAGGAAGTGCGTAGGGTTGACAATAAAGTAAATAAAAAGAATTATTATCCATAAATTTCGAATTTTGATTCGAATTTCTTTGTTTTAATTTAGTTTCAGCTAAGAAAATTCGTATAAGTTAATATTGAAGAATTTTGGCTAAAATGTCTTCCAATCGTAAAAAACTGACTTATTAGAAGCCTATTTTGTCAATAATATCGATCACAGCCCCGATCTAAATCCACTCGATTTTTTTGTGGGGGTTCGTATCCCCGAGATACATAAGAAATACGAAATACATAGATATGTTACGGCTAAAGGTAAGTGTGAACATAAACTTAAGATTAGCCGGCTAAACTTAGATTTATCTTCGACGAGGTGTTAATGTTAGTTTCTTCTATCTTTAGCCGGCTAAACTTAAGTCTAACCGCAGGCCCTTGGCTAAAAATGTAGAATTAAATGGGAAAGGAATAATTACTCTCATTTCAGCTTTTCTATGCCGCCAATAGTGCAAACATCAAAGTGTCCACTCCGCTCAATCAGACTTGGATAGATTAGGTTAGGTCCCGCATTAGCCTTCTAACCTTCGTGGCCTTCGTGGCCTTCGTGGTTCTCTAGGCCTTCGTGGTTATTTTTTGTTATGACCATCAAGAAATTGAAATCTCGCAAAGCCATACGCAATTAAATATAGACCGGCAGCAGGCGTTGCCTAATCAATCATTCGAACTGAAAGGTAGAACGAATACATTTTTAGCCGTTTCGTTTCGGTTAATGTGCACGTTAACCGGCTAAACATGGAATATCCCGACGCAAACTAACATGTTATCGAACTTTAGCTGCTTCTCGAAGATAAACCTAAGTTCAGCCGGCTAATCTTAAGTTTATGTTCACACCTACCTTTAGCCGTAATGCTTCGTTTACATACTCGCGGCAGAGCGAGGGAAGTGGCGAGAGAAGTGGGCAGGGACGTGGTGTGAATGGTATATTCGTCATGCCGCGAGTAGTGCCGCGTATGTTGCTGCGAGTGTCGGCTTGGCAGCGCGAGAAGGAGCGGCAATACTAGCGCGATGAAGCATTCACATACTCGCGTCGCGCACACTTCGCATCGAGCGCTCGTTGTGTACGCGCGTGTCACAGTCACAGGATTACTTCGAATTTATTATCATGACAATGACGCAACCAATCGAATGGTCCAACGAAAAATCAATAGAATTTATTGAAATGCTTGCTACGGATCTAATTAAATAATATAGGTAATACATATGTATATAAAAGATAGGTAGGTAGGTACCTACCTACCAAACTAGAATAGGTAGGTAGGTAGGCAAATTAAAATAGGTAGGTAGGTAGTACCTACCAAATTAGCCTGATTACCTACCAAATTAAAATAGGTAGGTAGGTAGGTAGGTACCTACCTATTCTAATTTGGTAGGTACCCTACTTACCTATTTGGTAGGTATAATTAGGCTAATTTGGTAGGTAGGTACCTACCTACCTACCTATTCTAATTTGGTAGGTAACCTACTTACCAAATTAGCCTAATTACCTACCTACCTATTTTAATTTGGTAGGTAGGTAGGTACCTCTACCTACTAAATTAGAATAGGTAGGTAGGTAGGTACCTACCTACCAAATTAGACTAAGTATACCCACCAAACAGGTAGCTAGGGTACCTACCAAATTAGAATAGGTAGGTAGGTAGGTACCTACCTACCAAATTAGAATAGGTAGGTAGGTAGGTACCTACCTACCAAACTAGAATAGGTAGGTAGGTAGGTACCTACCTACCAAATTAGCCTACCTACCTATTTTAATTTGGTAGGTAATTAGGCTAATTTGGTAGGTAGGTACCTACCTACCAAATTAGCCTATACCTACCAAATTAGAATAGGTAGGTAGGTAGGTACCTACCTACCAAAGTAGAATAGGTAGGTAGGTAGGTATCTACCTACCAAATTAGCCTATACCTACCAAATTAGTATAGGTAGGTAGGTAGGTACCTACCTACCAAATTAGAATAGGTAGGTAGGTAGGTACCTACCTACCAAACTAGAATAGGTAGGTAGGTGGGTACCTACCTACCAAATTAGCCTAATTACCTACCAAATTAAAATAGGTAGGTAGGTAGGTACCTACCTACCTACCAAATTAGCCTGATTACCTACTAGCTAAGTATCTAAGTAGATAGCCTAGCCTAATAAAATGCCTATACTGCATTCGGTTAGGTGTCCACTTAACTAAAGTCGTCCATCTCCATCGCAAGGCGAATACTGTATGCGGGGCAACGCGATGAACATCGCGATGATGCGAGTGTTGGGCAACGCGATGAACATCGCGATGATGCGAGTGTTTGAATGCTAGGGCATTATTCGCGTGAATATTGCCGGCAAGGCGATGAGCAATGCGAGCGGCAGTATGTAAACGCGGGGTTACAGATACAAGTCAATATTTTACTGTTTGATGTACATAAGTAACAGTACGATATTACATCGGATTAATAATAATTGATAATAATCACCAAATTAAAAATTTAAGAAACCGACTTCTACCGATTTTTGTTGATAATTTATCAATTAAAAAAGTAGAAAGTAAATTTTCTTCTTTTTTAAATAAATTATATTCTTTATTAAAATAGTTACATACATTATTTACAATTTCACGAGACTGAGCAACAATTATTTTACCACGCTTTAAATTTGTTGAAGCCATGATACATAACTACTGTAAGTTAATTTTGATAAATTTGATAGAATCGAATATGTTCACGAATGAAATTAGCGTTCATAATCATAAATGTATCATATACGTCAAATAAATCAATTATTTTTCTTATATTTCAATATTTTTGTGTTAGTTTTGAGCTACAAAGGAGGTTTTGTTGCTCATATCGTGCTTGTATTATGTTCATTATGACAACGGGTAATATAATTACAGGTCATATCTGTAAATTGATAACTCTATGTAAGAGACGAGGGATTCACGACAATTACCGAGGTTAACCGAATGTTCAACTAATTTTAATCGTACTGTACCTGACTAGCCACTCCATATGTAATGTGAAGAGCGAGGCCTAACACAGGTATTATTTACTTAAAAGGAGTGCCTCAAACACTGTTTAATACTAGCATGTAAGAAAACGAAAATAAATTTATTTTGATTTTGATTTTGATTTGACCATCAGGCAAGGTAAAGTAGTAGGGCACGCCGTAGTAGCGGCGGTAAGACCCATCATGGGGGAGTGGCTAGAGAGGCCACACGGCGGCCTCTCGTTCTGGCTGACGCAGATCATCACCAACCATGGGTGTTTTGGGCGGTATCTGCATCGGACCGCGAAGAAAGAGCCAACGTCCGAGTGCCATCACTGCGACGCGAGCGAGGACTCGGCGCTGCACACGCTCACTGAGTGTCCGGCGTGGGAGACGCCGAGACGGGAGCTGGTGGCGACCCTGGGAGTGAGAGCTCTCACGCTCGCCACTTTGCTCGCAGCGATGGTTCGCTGCGCGGATGCGTGGGCCGCCGGCGCCTCCTTCTGCGAGCAAGTGATGCTCGTGAAGTGGGCGGCGGAGCGCGAGCGAAGAAGAATCGCAGACCTTGCGGTCCGCGAGGAGCGAAGGAGAATCGCAAACCGCGCGGCCCGCGACGAGCGGCGGCAACTCGGGCGTCGGAGGTCGCAGAATGACCTCCGTCCCCCATGAGCGCGGGCCTGGGGGTGACGGGTGGGGTCGTCTGTCACCCTAGCAGAAGCAGGCCACGGCGGTGGCGCGCATTGCGTGCCCCCCCCATACCCGGGGGCGAGTTGGGGACTCCGTGGTCCCCACACCGGAAGAGGGCCAGATCGAGAGATATGGCCCTGGGTCGGCCGGGGTGCGAGGGATATGGCTATGACAATCTCACCTCCGGCAACTGACGGCCCACAGAAGGCGTGCGTTTTAGTCGGTTCGAGTCCGACATAACCTCCTCCTCCGACCCCGGCGGGGGAGGTATCCGTGGGGATTTTTCGCACGATAAAAAAAAAAAAAAAAAAAAAAAGGTAAAGTAGTCATATTGACATGTGCTATTACTCGGTTCGAGTGTGAAATACCTACCTTAATGAAAGCTCCGGTAAGGTGGCACCCGTTGCCACATGTGATAGAAAGGCCAATTTAGAAGTTTATTTTAATTTTCATGAAGCTCACCAGTTTTGTGCTTTTTCAAACTTTTATGTGAAATTTATCCAGTTCCATTATGACAGGCTCATCCCATAGAAGTAACACCCTCCCATAATACCAATAATCTGGCCAAGAGCGAGTCGGACTCGCCCATGAAGGGTTCCGTAGCAGCAAAGGCGAAAATTGCGGTTTATGACGTATTAAAAAAAACTACTTACTGGATCTCGTTCAAACTAATTTTTGGTGGAAGTTTGCATGGCAATGTACATCATATTATATTTTTTTAGATTTATCATTCTCTTATTTTAGAAGTTTGAGGGGGGGACACACATTTTTGCTCTTTGGAAGTGTCTCTCGCGCAAACTATTCAGTTTAGAAAAAAATGATGCTAGAAACCTCAATAGCATTTGTAAAGACCTATCTATAAATACCTCACAGGTATGGGTTTGATGAAAAAAAAATTTTTAGTCTCAGTTCTAAGTATGGGGACCCCCAAAATTTAATGCTCTTTTTTCTATTTTTATGTAAAATTCTTAATGCAGTTTACAGAATACATCTATTTACCAAGTTTCAACACCATAGGCCTTATAGTTTCAGAGAAAAGTGGCTGTGACATACGGACGGACAGACAGACAGACGGACGGACAGACATGGCGAATCTATAAGGGTTCCGTTTTTTGCCATATGGCTACGGAACCCTAAAAACTATTAGATGCAATACTACTACTGCATGTAATTCTGTTTGTTGGAGTGCTAGTGTTTTACCTCTCTTACCTCTCTTTGATGGCTTCGCGGTGCTGATAAATTCGCGCGGAGGAGAATCATGTAGTCTAAAATGAATTACTAATGTACAGTAATGTGTATTCTAAAAAAATATTTTCACACACATTTTTTTAGCAAAACATAGTTTTTATCGTTACAAATATATTTTCTGATACTGATTTTATTCACTTCGTGATGCCTATTACCATGTCCTAGATAACATTCATTACTTCATTGTTCTTTTCAAAAGTCTGTAATGTGGCGAAGACCGAGTACTTGGCACTGAAACTGAACTCTGCGGAACAGACGAAGATCAGTTATGAGCGGTGACCACACTTTGCGGTAACCGCTAGGCTACGTGGGTAACTAATATCTGGCCATGGCACATCTGCCGGAGTCCAGTTGAAAGATTCCCGTCGACAGAAGACTCAAGGCATGTTAAAGATAAAAGAAGCCGGAAAGTAGTCCCCGTGCCTCTAGGTGAAGGCTTTTTCTTCAAAACTGTGTTTCATCCATTGCAGCCCAATCTCGTGTATTCGCTATTTCTGAAATATATTAAGTACTTTAGTAAAACGGTGTGGCTGGCAGCACTTAGAATATAATCACTAAATCAGTTAAACTTTAAACCATGCTCGTGTTAATTCTTTTTCTATTTATAGGACATGGCAATTTGACATCACCTCGCTGAAGGCAAAGTCTCGGAAAAAAGGGTCACCAATATAGACACGTACCATGTTACAATGGTGGCACTCAGTTAAACGGCCTCATCAGGTTCTTTTTCACGCCCCGCTTAAAGGACCCGGGACTGTACGTAATTCCCGCTAACATTATTTTATACAAACAAATATTGATTTGAAATATCTCAATGGCAATGAAAACCGAATCAAACGCCGTTGGTACTAGTGCAAACTTCAATTTATCGATTCTGTCGTGATAAAAATAGATAGTAGTCAATTTATATTATAATAGTTACTTATACTCACGATAATCTGTTTTCTTCGTTCTAAACAAATATAAAGCGTAAGTCGAGACTGATCCAACAACTGCAATAACAGCTGCAACTGCTAGAATCACCACCGTGGGGCTGACATCATACATTTCTGCATATTTTTGTAATTCCAACAAACTTCCCTTGGTGTTCGATTCTGTTGTTAAGGCTTCATATGATACTGTCGTAGTGTCTTTTTTGGTAGTTATTTCTTTCGAGTTTTCAGTAGTTTCCTTAATGTCTTTTTTAGTTGTAGTAACAGTAGGGTTTTCAGTGGTTATATTAATATCTTTTTCACTTCTAGTTTCATTTGTTTTCGGTTTTTCAGTAACTTTAATGGTTGTTTCACTCGTACTAGCTGAATCAGTGTACAGTTCTTTTGTTGTAGTTTTGCTGTTATCTAATTCTATGAATTTACAATCCATAGCTGAATTACCTTCATCACTTAATTTTGATACGTTTGTATTTTTATCAGAGTACACGCAATTTAAAATGACTCGTTCTGTTGAGTCGCTTGATGTAATTTTTAATTGATTTGTGATAAATGAATTGAGATTTGTATTATTTTCATTATTAAGAATTAATTCTAGGGAAGTGGCACTTTTAAGAGCTTTTGTGTAATTATTTACACAATTTATAATAGTAAGTTTCAATACTGTAGAAACAGTCTTGTTAAGTAATTTACTAAATTTGTCTTCTGGTAACAAGGTGATGATTCGACCTTTAGTTACATTGAATAAGATTGTTTCATCGCAATCACTAAGGTTTGGTATAAAATTCAATATTATGCTTTCAGTATTGATTAAAGGTGCGTGCTCTTTAAAAGTCCTATGCCTTTTGTTTGAAATCATTATGACTTTTACTTTACCGCTATCTTTATAGGCATTTCTATGTATGTTTTTACAATCTTTAGTACAATTTACAAAATCCAGCACTTTATATTTACTGATTATTTCTACTGCTTCTGAATAATCTTCTTTAGACATTATGACATTGTCTAAGTAACAATGCCAAATCCATGTGCAATTCAAATCTGATTCTGACATATGCGTATCTGTTGAACTTATATTATTCGATTCAGTAGTAGTTGAAGTAGGGGTATATGTCAACACAGGTATATCAATAGTACTGCAATATATACCTAGCGCATTGTTGTTAACAATTTTAAAATTTTCTTCACAGTTCATATGCTTCATTTTTGTATTGATAACAGTAAAATCCATAGGTATATACAGTTTAACATTATATGTTGGCGCAATACTTGTACTCGTATTACTTAGATTATCTAAGTCATTTAGACAAGCGTATTTTGTTAAAATGTTGTACGTTAAGAGTGTCAATTGTTCATTAAAAATATTTGTGACGTCATCATAATCATAATCATCACTAGCATTCGTACAATTCCAATGAGTAAAATTGTTACTATTTAATGCCACGGGTACTGTACCATTTCCATCATTGATGAAGGTGACTATTGTCTTTACTGTACTGTGATTATTTTTAATATATTCATCAAATATACTTATGTTTAATAGAGGATGTCTATTCACGCAAAGATCTCTCTTAACCTTGCATTCTTTAAACATTAATAAATCTTCTTTCTTATTAATAATGGAATCTAGACTTTTAACAGTTGGTTCATTAGCATAAATTAGATCTATATCGATTTCTTTGGTAGTTTCCTTTGCGTTTTTCTTATCACAAGCGAGTGTATGATTTCTTATCAAACATTCCAACTTTGATGTCTTCATTTCAATATCTTTCTTTTCTTCAACATCTGTCGTTCTGCTTATTGCACTACTTTTGTTTTCAGACTCTTTGATATTATCTTCAAGTATTTCAATATTACGAGTATCTAACAGTTTTGTCGACTTTAGTATAGGAATACATATTGATTCCGAATCGGCATAATCGAATTTCACTATATAACTTTCGTTTGAATATTTTTCATCGTACGACAATATTTCTGAAGTATCAGCAGAGCAGTCATCATGATCCCATTGTAAATCATGTCTGTAATAAGAAGAATTAAAGATTTATATGTATATAGGTATGTTATACAGCCCAGAATTAGCCTATACATGGCTCGAGCCAACGGTGGTGCCTGCAAAGCGGCAAAAGGCTCACCCCCTATTACGTGGGACCTAATACAATGATTGGTGAAATGTGGGTGTTAATTCACCTCTGCCTAACCCTCCGGGGATAAAGGCGTCATTGTATGTATGTATGTATGTATAAGTATGTTATATCGTGGTTTATCTATCATCATCATTATTGCGTAGGCCAGGTCGCATCCGAGGCATTCACCCCGGAGTCTTGGGTCCACTGTGCAATTTATTATCCGGGTGTAATAGTCATAATTGAGTGACTGGGGACCCACACTAACATCTTAGGAATCCAAGCTAATCTCACCGGCCGTACCCTCTATCCTCACCTGTGACTACACCTGCTGATTAATGGATGAGGCTCTGGTACAGGTTTACATCTCGGGATTGTGGAGCCTCATTAGCAATCGACTACTGAACATAGGCCTCTTTCAATTTGTGCCATTGCTCCCGATCATCCGGCTCTCGCAACCAGACAGTCATAGCCACCTTTTTCAGGTCGTCAGTCTATCTGGCTAGGGGGCGTACCACCTCTTGTTTGCTTTCTCGTGGTTTCAGCTCACACTTGTTTGCTTCCGAAACAGTCATGATACGTCAAAATTATAGCAAGAACAGGAGAGCGGACCCGATGTATATATTTTGCATGCAACTTGCATTACCGCTGAGATAATGAAATATATTATGTTAAAAGTAAAACAATATGAAACAACTTACAATTTTATCGGCTCCCAAGTCTTTGTTCCATTCGTACAAGAGACTTCTTTCATAACGATGATATATTCCTTACATTTTGAGTAGCATATAATTGAAGTGTATATATTCTGGAATAATAAAATTAGCATTCGTTCATATTCTAGAAATTATCTCTTTTGTTCTGAAAATTTTGTCCGTCGCTAGCTCGGCGTAGGTATAATTCCGAAGCGGACGGCTTACGACAACTGCCGACGTATGCAGCAGATACAGCGTACCCATTACTTGTCAAACTCCGATACGGATAAAGGGGACCATTAAGAAGCCGCAATGAATAACGCGCATGTGCTGCGTGCGTCGGCAGTAAGTTGTGGTATGCGGTCGGCTACGGAATCATATCTATACTCATCATAACATAAGACAGTTTCCTATACCCGTGCCGAATTGAACCGAGATCAATGAAAACTGAATTGCATCAGCGTAAAATTGAATTTTCTCCGGGCCTCGATTCTGCTAAAGCACAACCACTGTCACACCACAGTGACTGCGAGAAAATTCCATTTGATTTTAGCCTTTAAAGTAACGCCCTTAAAGTTTAAAATTAAATGGCTTTTTGTAGACTGGACGAAAGCGTGTAATGAAAATATTCTCATTTAATTTTGGACCTTATTGCTATAGCAATAAAGTCTAAAATATAATGCCAATTTTTTCAGAGATTGTGGCACGACAGTGATTTAGCTTTAGCAGAATCAAGGGCCTGGTTTATGTACAGTTCACAGTTATTATTGCTACTGAATACGAAGGATATGAGGAAACTATGTCATATCCAGAACTTGTTTCATGGTTATTTTAATGTGGACATTTAGTTTTAGGTTTATTCTCTGTATGTTAATAGTGACGTCAATGTTGTGTGTGACGTGACTCACGAAGTCAATCACAATATCTAATATATAAAAATCAATGCCACTTTTCGTTGTTATTTTATAACTCAAGAACGGCTGAACCGATTTAGCTAATTTTAGTTTTGAAATATTCGTGGGTGTCCAGGGAAGGTTTAAAGGATGAGAAAATAGATGCAGCGGGAACGGGAAAAATATGGCGGTACGAAGTTCACCGGGACAGCTAGTTAGTTCATATTTTTAGAAATTCGCTTCGAAAAATATTCTGATAATGATTTTACATCCGAAGTAGCGATCGTTGGTAACTGATGAGGGATAAGGCCGTTATATGGATGAACAGGAATGAATATGGGTATTTGCATTGGTCTGGTCGTACCTTGGAGAGCACGGTAAGTCATTGGTCGCCATACGAACATCTATGGCAGTCGTTACGGGTAGTTGGAGCCCTAAAAAGTTCAATTACTGGTCTAACTGCAATGCTTCGATATCGACCGTGGGTTGTGGAGGCCAGATGGCAGTCGCTTCACGGAAATTATCGAAATTCACCCACAGTTAGATTGGAAAAAGCGAATCCAAGGTGAAAGCTTCGGATGCAACTAGGATTAACGCTAGCATGAACAAGAGGCCGTCAAGCTGAGCGCCACTATTGTTAGTGTCTGTAATGATGACACTCTTTCCTGAAACTAGGCAAGGTGCTATATAGGTGGATGAGGTCCTATTTGAAAAAAAAAAACCATTAAAAACATTGTTTTATTTTTAAGGTATGATTCCGAAGGTGACCGCATACGACAACTGCAGAGGCACGCAGCAGATGCGCGTAATTCATTGCGGCTTCTCAATGGGCCCCTTTTTCCGTATCGGAGATTGACAAGCAATGGATGCGCTATATCTGCTGCGTGCGTCTGCAGGTTGTCGTATGCGGTTGGCTACGAAATCATACCTAAATATAAGCAGATCTACACCCACTATTTTATAAATAACAGCTAATTAGATCACTGGTGCACTGCATGCGATCATTAGTCTATTTATAAATAAGTACCTAAGTAGTAGACTGTTTATAATAATTCACATTTCGATCACATTTTGCTTGACGAATCTTGGTGGGAGGTATATTTTATGTCGACCAAAACATATTTTAATAATGGACAGATGTGTCTTTATGGCTCAGTTCTACATATTATAGTATGAAATTACCACATGTTATGATAGCAAGAACAATACAGATATACAAGGATTGCGGGCGGGTTGATTTAATACATCTCTACCTGCGCCTTTGGGCAGTTACAGGCGTGAATGTATGTATGTACATGACCTACATGTGACCATACGACTCGGGGCCCTAGACAAAGTGACATTCTATTGATGGAATCGCGCTGAAGCGAACCATTTTTAAGGTTTTAACAATGAATTTCGAATTTCGGAACATTGCGGTGGTTATAGTAATAATGATGTTAAATAATGTATTTCGAGTTACAAAGACTCAAATTTCATAAAAAAAAATAGTTATATTAATGATTTATGTCAATTTCATACTACAATTAGCGATTCCACTGGCGTTTTCGCCAATAGAATGTCACTTTGTCTAAGGCCCCAGGCCCACGATTCTGCTGAAGCAAAACCACTGTCACTGTTATACTACAGACATTGCAAAAAATAGCATTAAATTTTAGATTTTATTACTATAGACTTAAAGTCCAAAATTAAATGAAAAGAGTTTCATTATGCTCTTTCATTTACTCTACAAAAAGCCATTTTATTTTAGAATTCAACAGCATTACATTAAAGTCTACAATTAAATGTATTTTTTTATAGTGTCCGTGGTGTCACAGTGGTTTTGCTCGGAATCGGGAGCCTGATTTGATTAAGAGTATATACCTACCAGAAAATGTGGCCAAAATATGGAGTGGTGCTCAGTTAGTAGACCTCTCGTCTACTAACTTTTCACAGAAGTATTAGTAATTAACATGCAATGTATGAGTTGTAAATTGCCTAAAGGTTGATTTATAAATGAACATAGAGCAAGAGCTACAACAAGAGTATTCGAAGAGCATTCTTTCTGGCTTTAAAAATAACAAAGAATTGGTAATTTTGCGAATGTAGTAATGGAGTTTCAGTATCCCTCTATCCAAAAAAGGCATTACAAGAAAGCAAATGCTATAAACCAAAAAATTACAATCAATCAAAGGTTAAAAAATGTTGACATGGCCGATATTTGGTGCCACCACCCTAGTTCATATTTTTAGAAATTCGCTTCGAAAAATATTCTGATAATGATTTTACATCCGAAGTAGCGATCGTTGGTAACTGATGAGGGATAAGGTCGTTATATGGATGAACAGGAATGAATATGGGTATTTGCATTGGTCTGGTCGTACCTTGGAGAGCACGGTAAGTCGTTGCTCGCCATACGAATATCTATGGCAGTCGTTACGGGTAGTTGGAGCCCTAAAAAGTTCAACTACTGGTCTAACTGCAATGCTTCGGTATCGAACGTGGGTTGTGGAGGCCAGATGGCAGTCGCTTCACGGAAATTATCGAAATTCAGCAACAGCATTACATTAAAGTCTAAAATTAAATATATAGGTATTTTTTTATAGTGTCCGTGGTGTCACAGTGGTTTTGCTCGGAATCGAGGGCCTGATTTGATTAAGAGTATATACCTACCAGAAAATGTGGCCAAAATATGGAGTGGTGCTCAGTTAGTAGACCTCTCGTCTACTAACTTTTCACATACTATTAGTAATTAACATGCAATGTATGAGTTGTAAATTGCCTAAAGTTGATTTATAAAATAACATAGAGCGAGAGCTACAACAAGGGTATTCGAAGAGCATTCTTTCTGGCTTTTTGCTTAATATTTTAGTGTAAATGGAATCTTATTTTCAGCATTTACATAATGGTTGATTTACACCAAACGAACATAGAGCTAAACTAGAACAAGAGCATTCTTTCTTAATATTTTAATGTAAATTAAACCTTATTTTCAGCGTTTACATAAAGGTGCGTACAAATCATATAACATAACATGTTATAAAACAATGTTATATAACATGTTTCAGTAATGTGGACACTGAAGTGGATACAGTATTGTTAAATGTTGCAAAGTTATAAAACAATGTTAGATAATGTGGACGTGTTATATAACACAAGTTATACAACATGTTACATGATCTGTACGCACCTTAACAAAGAACAACGAACGTATGTTCTGTCACTGTTTACACTATAATAGAATTTGACGCAGAGGGGATAGAATGAGCATTCGCTCGTCTTGATGTAAATCAACCATTATCCGGTGGATAAAGATTTTTTCATCCCCGCACCTCGGAAAGAGTATTTTTCTCTTCGATATCTGAGTGCAAAAGTCGTTTTTATTACGTTTGGTATAAATGAACCTTAAGAATGTATGTAGGTAACTATATTCTTTATTCTCTAATCTTGCAACTCGATTTTAAAGCAGACATTATCCTCAATCAACAGATTTTTTCAATCTGATTACCTCCTCTTTGATTAAGCTACCTTAGATTGTTGAAAACATTTTAAGCCGAAATTGATTATCAAAAGCACTTACAGTAAAATATAATAATGTAAGAAATACGCGTGACATGTTTCACTGTACAACAGTACCATCAGCAACTGACATTTATGCACAATGATCATAATTAAATTATTATTTTCCGTTCAACCTCACATTACGTCAGTTTATAGGTAAATTCACTGCAAAAGTAAGTACGCCTTTGTATTAGTAGGTACTCTAGTTAACTAAGTACTTAAGTGTGTCTCGTCTCGTCATGCTGCAATAACGTCAGAGATGGGTCGCTATGTACATACATAAGCAATAAAAACGCATTCTTAATACTATAATGTATTCTACGAGTACTTGTCAAGCTGCAAAATGGTGTCGAATGGGAAAGAGGGTGCCTGTTCAAAATAATTTTAAGGTTTTTTTTTGTTTTTTTTTTCGGGTCTGTCTGTTTGCAACGGGTAATCTCCGAAGTGGCTGGATCGATTTCGACTGGTGCGAGTTTTTTCTTACATTCACCGGTGACGAGTAAAGGCTGATTTGTAAGCGTAAAAAATGTTTGTCAAGTTTACCGATAGGTGGCACTAATTCAATGTCATACAAATCATCGTTTACTTGCACTGGTGAATGTGAGAAAAAGCTCGCACTAAGCACTCTGTAGTCTAGAAAATATCTTTACCTAAAGTTACATGGTTTGTCCTTATGGACAAACCATGTAACTTTAGGTAAAGATATTTTATGCACGTTAGGTAATGGCGAATATTAAGGATGATTCTACAAATAAATAAGTGGTACACATTAGTTCAGTTTTCCTGGACTGTATTATTAATAGTTATTATGAACTCATAACGTACTTACTTATACTGATAATAAAATATTTCCAGCGAAACTACCTTTGGTACCTGCTCTGTCTATGCTGGGCTCGTTGCTCGGCGTATCATGCAATAGATTGACGAATGTATAGGATTTGACGTTTTTGACATTTGTTGACGCCTGTCATATACGTCAAAGCCCATACATTTGGAATTCTATTCTACCGAACGCCGGCCGACGAATTGCCACTTGTCTAGAGGGGCAGTTCAGTTCAACAACTACTCTTCTCTCGTTCAAGTGGAAGCTCAAATATATCAGCACCTTTAAACAGCACTTTAGATACATAAGTCAGATAAGTGACATGTTGACGACCACAACAGGAATATAAATATGTATTATCGCAGCATCCGTTACATTTCTCTCAATGTGTCATTGCTCTCAACAGTGCAAATCCTTTCAACTAATTCACATTCAATAGGTTCGTTGTCTGACTGTCACTTAGTTGGCGTCTCATCAGTCTTTGAATGACGCGAGTCAGGACTTAGGACTGTGGCCCTTTGTTGTATTGGGGGGATTTGCGCGTCAACTACTGATTTAGTTACATCTTTTATATAAATGTAATGATCAATGCCACTTTTCGTCGTAATTTTATAACTTAAGAACGGGCTCACCTATCCTAACCAAATGTTTAGGCTTTGTTCGGACTATTCAGTAGATGGTTTTAAGAAGTTTGCACAAAATCGGTAGAGCGGTTCTTCATTTAGGCAGTACGAAGTTCGCGGGGTCAGCTAGTTCAATATAAATCAATGAGGTCAAGTATCACTGTAACATGGTAAGGCGTACAATAAGGTGTACTACAATCAAAAACTTCAAATATATAAAGAATTATAATTATTATTTGTTTAAATTATGGTATGGTATTATGTATTATCACATTGACTTAGAATACTAACTACAGGTGAATGTCAAAATTTTATATATCATTTTTGCAGTCTTCACACAATATCAAAATTATAATATGTCACAATAAGAATTTTAGATTTAAATTAAAAAATAAAAACTAATGACATGTGTAAAATTGCACTTTCACTTAAGTACCTACTGCCTTACGCATCCAATCTTTCCGAAGTCGTCAGCACATCTTATTGTGCCTTCCGTTTGTCGACTTGTGATCTCCACTGTAGGGCTCTCGGTGCTTCTCCTAATTTTATTCGTAGATTTTTTTGAAATATATACCATGGTGAATGTTCTGATGAGCTCTTCCAAGTAATCCCACCCTCTCCTTTCCTATATAGGACAACACGTGCATGACTTAGATGCCACCCGCATACGGTGCAAAATATTCCATCAAGAACCAAGCGATTCGGCGACTCCTTCTTCTGCCGCACTATTAAGACTTGGAATTCCTTGCCAGCTCACGTGTTTCCTTCCTCCTATAGTCCCGGGTCCTTTAAGCGGGGCATGAAAAAGCATCTGATGAGGCCGTCAAGCTGAGTGCCACCATTGTAACATGGTACGTGTTGTAATGGTGGCCCTCTTTTCAGAGACTTTGCCTTCAGCTTACCATCAGGCGAGGCGAAGTCAAATTGACGTATCCTATATAAAAAAATAAAAAAGAAAGTATGGATTGTATTAGGTAATTAGGGCAAGCCCCTTTCTTCCCGATTTTATTTTCCTGTTGGTACTTATAAGTCAACGAACAATGAAATGTGTCATAAACTTACTTATGTCCAAACTATAAATAGATAAGAATAAAAGGATAAAGAATCGCATGCTAATGGCCAGGATGCGGCATTGTTTAAATACAATAAGAGCCTTACCACTAACGTAATAGAACATAAATTAGCTTACCAAGTTATTATGGAAATCAAGTAAGAAAGGTTCAACTGCAAAACGTACTCCAGCGGAAGACCGAAGATAGATTTGCAACGTTTAAATTTTTTGTGGTAAATATTGGTAAGATGCTGTTGATTGAATTCGCTTATCGTACTTAATTGCAAATTAAATTTAAATTAAGGTCCCACTGATAACGAAGATATAAAGCTTTTATCACATTGTAAATCTTATATTATGCGCTCATCCAAGTTCCATACCATAGTCTGTCTTTAGTATTTGTTGTAATAGTGACAACTGCAATACATCAACTGAAAATTTTAACTGTTTGTTTACAGCCTCGTGACAGACAGACGGACAGTTGAGTCTTAGTAATACGGCTCTGTTTTACCCTTTGGGTACGGAACCCTAAAAACTGACAGACAAAACCACCAATTAGGATGCGGTGAAGTTAACGCCGCACCGTTCGCGATGGGACCCAGTCCTTACACAATGGGCATTGTACATAGGGTGAAGTCTCCTAGTATCGGCCACGTCCTAATATCGGCCTTTTCGAGAAAATGGATCATAACTATGAAAATAACCCTAAAATTATGATCGTTTTTATGCAAAAAGCGACTCTATATCCATACGAATAACATCCCATATTTTGGTGCGGGTACCTCCACATTTGAACGTTCAGGTGGTAATAGAGCACGCGCAGGTACCGACTAGTGTCGTTTGTTGGCATTTCCGAGTCAAATCCCGGAGTCGACGCACTCCGTTGATAAGTATTTGAATGGAATTAAACATATCTATGGTATTTTATATTATTTTATAATAAAGAAAAACAGTCGAAGTACCTTTTAGGTAGTGTGTTTTTAAATTTATTTGTACTTTTTATGAAATAATCGGGGGGTCGAGATTAGGGATCTTTATTTTGGATAAATCTCAATATCGGCCACCTGGTCGATATTGGGGAAATGCATGAAAACACTAAACTATATGTTTAGCTATTTTATATATTAGCAGTAACATTAATAAGGTTACAAATTAAATAACAGCTCTGTTTGATGACTAGATCCTAACATCGGCCGCCTAAAAACTTTTTTACCAGCTACGGCCGATATCTAGAGAATCGATGCGTAATAACGGCCACTTTATTTTGTATAGGGTACTCACTTTCCTACAACCTTCGAACTTTACAATAAACAGGAACGTGGTAAAAAATGAACAAATACTTAGGTATTTCAATTTTAGTCAACAGATAGGTATGCCATAATGATGTCCCAACAAAAAGAGAAAGGTTTCAAACCTATGGTTATATGACCATAGGTTCTATGACCCCTACAGGTTCTATGACCCTATAGGTTCTATGACCTCTATAGGTTATATGACCCCTATAGGTTCTATGACCCCTATAGGTTCTATGACCCCTGTAGGTTCTATGACCCCATAGGTTCAATGACCCCTATAGATTCCATCACCCCTATAGGTTCTATGACCTCTATAGTTTCTATGACCGTAGTAGAATAAGAAATGGTGTAAATGCCGTTCAAAGAAGCAGGCAGTAAAGTAATGCTTCGATGTCACCATTGGGGTTGTGGAGGATAGATGGAAGTCGTTTCGCGGAAAATATCGAGGTCTAGCCAAATCTGCAGTTAAGACTGACAATGCGGACCCCAGAATCCGAGGTGTAAACTTCGGTTGCGACTGGGAATTAATGATAGGATGAAGTAGAAGAAGAGTAGCATTTTGATAATACGAAATTCCCAGGATCACTTTACAAGACAGACTTCCTGGAAGAATAGATAGTACAGAGAGGAAGAAAAATCTGGAAAATAGAATATAAAACATAAACCAGTCAAATAAAATAAAACTAGTAGATAGAAGAAGAAGAGTATTAGAATAGAAGAAGAGAATATTAAAGGACAGCGTAACTGACCACATGATTTACCTTCTCAAGAAGAAAAGGAGAAAATTCTTTGTGGTGGCTGTGAAGTAGAACTAATTAGTGATATCGAAGAAGATACAGTACATTTTTTTCATTTTTTCATTTTACAGTTCATCGTGGGTGAAATTATATTGATGTGGCTAAAGAAGATTTTACTTGCCGTCACAGCTTAGTGCATTTAAATTGAAAAGCCTTTAAAGAAAGTCAAGTTTCCTGTTGACTTTATTTAATAATTGATTGATTGAATAATAATAATTGAATAATATTTTTTCTTTATAATAATGTATTTTGGAAATCTTTATTTGTCTTGAATTTTTTAATCATTGTGATCATTAGTTTGTAATAACAGCAATTACTGTAATTTTTAAGGCTGAGGTATAAAGAAAAGACAAATTAATGAAAGATAAGCGTAAAAAAAAATAATTTCAACCTGAATTAGAATATAAAACGTTATAATTTTTTACTTTACTTAGTTTTATTGACCTAAATTCACGTTGGAAAAGGTATGACGATATTAGGATCACAGGCGGCAGAAATTAGGGTGTTAGAGGCCGATATTAAGGGAAATCGACATACTCGGAAAAAAACATCTATATTTTCAAAAATAACAAAGAATTGGTAATTTTGCGAATGTAGTAATGGAGTTTCAGTATCCCTCTACCCAAAAAAGGCATTGCAAGAAAGCAAATGCTATAAACCAAAAAAATACAATCAATCAAAGGTCAAAAAATGTTGACATGGCCGATAATTGGTGCCACCACCCTAGTTTAGGAGATAGTGCACATCACATCGTGGCTGACTGACTGACGTACTGGTGGTGTGATTTAACAAATTAGGCATAATGAATTGCGTCCATTGCAAAAAAAAAGTTTGAAGTTTAACTTTTTTGGAATATCAATTTAAAATGTGTTTGAAAACGGTAGTGTGTTGTTTTTTAATGTTGGTAGTGGTGGAGTTTGTTTTTTATACGGAAGCATTGGATGTTGATGGCAAAGGAGTTTGTGTTGTTAAGCAAAGGTAACATTATTGTGACGTCACATAGGTATTTTTTATTTAAATTCATTTAGCGAATGTTTGAATGAATAATAATATTTGTTCTCAATTACTCCACTCGTGTGGAATACAGGAATCTTGCCCGTACTAAAGCCTAGCTTATCTGTGAATCTAGAAAATAATCTATCTCTGTGCAAAATATCATCCAGATCCGTTCAGCCGTTCTGGCTTTATTAGATAACAAACCTTTATACATCTATCTAAACTTCCGTATTTATTTATGGCCTTCTGTATTTTTTCTGTCTTGTATTTATCATTATTATCCTCTCTTTGAAGAACCCAACCATTCTTTTAGATAAAGCTACGACATTTTAGGTTAATTTGACAGTTGTTACCCACACTAAAAGGTTAGTAGATAAAACGCACCAACACTGCAAAGACAGTTTAATAGATTTTTAATAGTTTAAAAGTAATACAAGGAACTTAGGTTTACTTACTTATGTAAAAAATATGTTTTTTTTGGTGTACAATAAAGAGTTATCTATCTATCTATCTATCTATATTTATATTTTATTGAAGACTGTCTGCTGCGGTGCGTAGCGTACTGTTTAAGTATGAGAGCGTTTTGTTTGTTTATCCTGACTGCCTCTGTGGCGTAGCAGTAGTGAACGCGGCCGCTTCGCAGGAGGCGCGGCGCGGGTTCGATCCCCGCTCAGTGCCAAAATTTGTGTGCATGAATATGAATACTTGCATTACTCTGGGTGTTTCTATGTATAATATGTATGTATTTACGAAAAAGGAAAATGTATTTAAGTATGTTTATCCGCATTCTAGAACCCATAACACAAGCTAGTTAAGCTATCATTACTTTGGGTCTAGATAGCGTTGTGTAGAATGTCCTACAATATTTATTTATTAACTTATTTATCCTGCTTATTAGTCAGTATGTATGTACAATATATTATTATGTATGTTTTATATTTATTTTTGTAGATGTCATTTTGTATTTAAGTGTGTGTGTGTGTGTGTGTGTGTGTGTGAGTTTAATAAACGTATTTTCTATCTTTCTTTCTTTCTTTCTTTCTTTCTTTCTTTCTTTCTTTCTTTCTTTCTTTCTTTCTTTCTTTCTTTCTTTCTTGCTGCTCGTGATAGCACACGTGTGTTCTGATCCCGTTCATCGCTGATAATAGCGTGATGATATAGATCCTTATATTGGTAGGTACCTGATAATGTAGATTTCTAATGGCTTAAGAATTTTTGAAATTGGTCCAGCAGTTTTTGAGCTTATTCGTTACCTACATACATACAAAAATACAAATCTTTCCTCTTTATTATCAGTAGGTATAGAAGATGTTCGTCGGTTGCCCTTGACTTAGCCTTTCCTCGAAATATGCTTGAACTGATTTATATATCTACCTAGTCTACCTACATAGAATGTACGCCTAGGTCGATCCTTGCCGGATTGTTTATTCACCCTCGTCTCACAAATATGTTCCATCCTACTTCCTACTATCCTACTATATATCCTATCCTACTAATATTATAAATGTGAAAGTTTGTGAGAATGGATGTGTGGATGTTTGTTACTCTTTCACGCATAAACGGCTGGACCGATTTGGTTGAAATTTGGTATGTATATAAGTTATACCCTGGATTAACATATAGGCTATATATAAGCGATGAATGGGATCAGAATCCCACGCGGGCGGAGCCGCGGGCTACAGCTAGTCAATCATCTTTTGATAAAATATATGAAACAACATGAATAGATCAATATATTTATTATTATTTATTATATAAAAATCAATGCCACTTTTCGTTGAAATTTATAACGCAAGAATGGGCTATACAAACCAAATGTTTAGGCATTGTTCGGACTATTTAGTAGATGGTTTATGTGAAGTTTGCACAAAATTGGTCGAGCGGTTCTTCATTTAGGCGGTAAGAAGTTCGCGGGGTCAGCTAGTCGTTTATAAGTATAAATGAATGATAGAACATATGAGAGGAAGTTAAAATATCTGTGTTTCACATCATTTAAAATTTTAATTACATTATCAGTCACCATATCGCCGGAGATCTTGCGCGCTCCGTCCATTCGTAGTGCCTACGTCACATCCTGAATCTACAACATAGTATTTAGAGATTGTAACCTTTGGCAAAAAATATTTTAACTTTCTGTGAAAGCATGTTGCTAAACTGCTATTAAAAATGCAGCTTCAGAAAGAGGATTGGCCGGAACTATATTGTCTATATTGTAATCTGATTAATGTAAACTTAGAGTACGATGGAGCTGGCATGGCTACAAATATAGTTAAAAAATAAAAATAAACTGCTATTATTTATAAGCGTTGGCCTTTTATTGTTGAAATATATGTACATTAATAAAAATATGTTATTTTTGTCCATACAGCTCTCAACAAAAGCGAAGGAAGTCATACAGCGCGATCGTCAACCGAATGTGTGGCAACAGAAAATGTATCGCTAGAAAATACAAATATGAGGTAAGCCTTTAGAACAATAAGTTATTAAGACCGGGTATATAGCATCAAGACCTTCAGGGCTGAGCATCAATAAGCTCGCACACCTGCTGATTGATGAACGAAGCCATGGCACAGGCGTTTCTCTTGCGGTTGGAGACGCCCTTTTTTTCATATGGAATCCTCTTTGATTGGGGGGAGGGGTGGAGGGGGGGGGGGGTTGTGTCAGAGTCCAACCAGCCAAAACCGCACGCAGTCTTGGGTCTTTAAATCCCTGCTGAAACCCGGCCGGTTTCGAGATAGCTAGCTTGGGTGTGGGAACCACAATGTCTATATTTTCCCAGGAAAGTGTGGGCGGGCATTGCGTCCTGCTAGGGTGACAGCGGCTCCACCTATCATCCGGTTGGGGGTCATAAAGCTGTAAAATCAAATCAAAAGGAAGAAAATTACTAAGTGCACCTCCGGCTCCGACGTGGAAACTTCAGATAATGTTTCATTGACTGACTGCTTCTGTGGCGTAGCGGTAGTGAACGCGGCTGCTACGCAGGAGGCGCGGGTTCGATCCCCGCTCAGTGCAAATATTTGTATGCATGACTATGAATATTTGCATTGGTCTAGGTGTTTTCTATGTATAATATGTATGTATTTACAAAAAAAAAATATCTATGTATGTTTATCCGCATTCTAGAACCTATAACACAAGCTAGTTAAGCTATGCTTACTTTGGGTCTAGATAGCGTTGTGTAGATTGTCGTACAATATTTATTTATTATTTATTATTATTACTAGCTTTTGACCGCGGCTCCACCCGCGTGGATGTCGATTATCGCGACCAAACATAGCCTATGTCCTTTCTCAAGGTCTAACCTACCTCTATACCAAATTTCATCAAAATCGGTTCAGTGGTTTAGTCGTAAAAGTGAGACAGACAGACAGACAGACAGACAGACAGACAGAGTTACTTTCGCATTTATAATATTAGTAGGGATTAGACTTAAACTTCTTCAGGTATTACTACGTTACTCATTACGTCATTAATATACTAAGTTCTATTAGTAACTTAAAATACTAAATACAGTTTTACTTTCCAATTTCAGACATACATTATATGGCAGAACCACACAGTTTGCTGCAAAGGTTACCAATACGAAGACAACTTGGATGTTTGCACACCAATCTGCAGCATCGAATGCATTCGAGGATCTTGCATCGCACCAGATACTTGCTCATGCGATGCACCTGCCTATCTAGACGGCAATAATTCCTGTGTTATGCCTACATGCAATCCAAAATGTGTCAATGCAGACTGCTCACAGAACAGTACATGTGTCTGCAAGCAGAACTACACTCAATATAACTCCTCACACTGTTTCCAATGCGATACTGGTTATGCCCCTGACGGAAACTTCAACTGTGTTCCAATATGCTCACCAACTTGCGTCAACAGCTCCTGCACAGCTCCGAATACCTGTACTTGTGATTCTGGCTTCGACTTCAAGAATACAACGGCTTGTGAACCTAAGTGTGACTGCGTTAACGCAAAATGTGATGGTTCTAACACTTGCTCTTGCTTTGAAAGTTATGAGCGTGTGAACGAGACTACTTGTGTACCTAAATGCAAGAACTGTGCTAATGGAAAGTGTATTGCACCAAATACTTGTAAATGCAATCCAGGTTTTCAGTTCAAAAATGATTCAGGATGTTTGCCTAAGTGTGATTGTATCAACGCCAAATGTGTAGCACCTGATATCTGTTCTTGCTTCGAAGGCCATGAACGTGTGAACAGTACGAATTGTGTACCAAAATGTAGTAACTGTTCTAATGGACAATGCGTCGCACCCGATACCTGTATATGCAATCCAGGTTTTCAGTTCCAAAACAATTCAGGCTGCGTGCCTAAATGTGATTGCATCAATGCCAAATGCGTTGCACCTAATACTTGCTCTTGTTACGATGGTTATAAGCGGGTAAATAGGACTACTTGTGCACCAATATGTAATAACTGTTCTAATGGAAAATGCGTTGCACCCGATACCTGTATTTGCAATCCAGGTTATCAGTTAAAAAATTCAGGCTGCGTGCCTAAATGTGATTGTTTTAATGGTGAATGTGTAGCTCCTGGGATATGCTCGTGCTACAAAGGCTATGTGCACATCAATGAGACTAACTGTATCCCTAAATGTGATAGCTGCTCAAATGGCCAATGTGTTGCTCCGAATAACTGCTCGTGTTATAGTGGTTTTGTGTACGTTGGGGGTCTTTGCCGGCCTGTGTGTTCTGTGCCTTGTGTCAACGGGGTTTGTTCAGCTCCTGATGTGTGTACCTGTGACGATGGGTATGTGAAGAACAATCATGGAGGTTGTGTGAAGCCAAAGGCGTGTGGCGAAGACTGTGATGGATATTGTGAGGAAGATGAGTGTGTACCGTGGGACTGCACGACGCCAATCAATATGTGAGTAGCTTTTGATGATTTTAAATGTAAACGGACTACTAAATATTAGACACATTACTGTGTAACTAATATGTAAGATACAAAGTTAATATAACTGAAAGTTCTGTCCATTCTGTATTCGATGTGTATAGTTAGCATACTAATTGCTCTGTTTGCGAGGCCAAGAGGTCATCTTCGCCTCGGATGCAATCAAGAAAATACGTCTCCTTGAAGATGACGACGAGTCTAATAAAAGCCATGTAAATTACATTAAATTATATTACAAATCAGTCAACTTCAATACACAAGCACATTAGGAAGTGGACACACGGACGAGACGCTCATTCATCACTCGAGCACTCGTATCTGATTTATCGGCTGTGGACAGGACGTCGCGTCGTTGTCCGATATCCTATGCACCGACACGCGCCGCTCCGGTCATTATAAAGTTAGCGGCTTGTATCTTGACCCTAGTGACGTCACCAAATGTACTCAAACCGGAAGAAGGAATAACATAAGCGTCGGTAGTTTAGTAGTTAAGGAGTCGGCTTTACGATCGAAAGGTCCCGGCTTTGAATTCTGGCCATTACACTACCGACGTGAACCCACTCCTAACACAAGCAATTTAGCTTAGCTGGAGGGGTTAGCGGGAATATTAGTAATTTCGGTTGCTAATATTCTTAAAAATAAAATATTCTACAATCCTCGTGCAGGTAATAAACAGGGACAGGATAAACTGGTACAAGTAATTTAAATATGGAATTTTATTATTAACATGATATCTGATGGATCCTTAAGTTAAGTTCTTTATTTTGTAAGAACGAATTTAAAAAAATAGTTTTCAGGGATTTCCTTTCATTTAATTAACCATGTTTCTTAGACAGATTTGATCCTTATGACTGAATCCATATGAAATACATGATGTTATTTTTTCGGATTTTAGTCGGTTCGATTACCGGGCATGGCAGACGAATTGTCAAAATCTATGAATGTGGTTTTGTTTCTTTATAAAAATAAAGGAATGTTTCCTTTGAGCGAAATTTGCTATCTCCAGGTATTTAAAGTACTTTCCCTCCAGGTAAGGTTAAAATCTTCCACCCTGTATACCACTCAGGTGATAGATAAGCACACGGCCCACTGGATGGGTAGTGGTTATCGTGGCCTGTGGACGTGTGCAACAGACGTAACCCCATGTTGACGACCCTGCAGGAATCTTCTGATATATTATCCTTTTTTGAAGAACCCCATATTGTAGTCGCTTAGAAAAACCACAGCAGGGAGATATTTATTTTACTTTTTAATTTCTAACAGTCCTATTTAGGAAGAATAAATAAATATTTTAGCAGACCTTGTAGTTACGGGTTATCGAAGCCTTTTTGGCGTGGTGGTGGTGACCGCGACTGCTATTACGCAGGAGGCGCGGGTTCGATTCCCGCTCAGTGCAAATATTGGATGCATGAATATTAGTCTATTTGCATTAGTCTGGTCGTACCTCGGAGAGCATTTTAAATGTCGTCGCAGTCCTGGTTGCCATAAGAACATCTATGGCAGTCGTTATGGGTAGTAGGAGCCCTAAAGTCCACACAACTGGACTAACTGCAATACCTCGATATCGCCAATGGGTTATGGAGGTCAGATGGCAGTAGATTCGCGGGAAATATCGAAGTTCAACCCCCAGTTAGACTGGAAAAAGCGTACCCCCGACCTTGAGGTGAAAGTTTCGGATGCGACCGGGATTAATGCTAGGTTGAAGAGATCTAGGTAATCATCTTAGGTACTTTATAATATACACTTTTTGGCGTGGTGGTCAACTGCTACGTCGTAGGACTTGGCTACGATTCCTGCTCATTGTAAATAAATAGGTACCTGGTCTGAACTGGTCTATGTGACTTCAATAGCCAAAACTAGTCATGAAAATAAACGAAATTTCATGACTAACTTTGGCTATTGAAGTCAGATATTAATAGTGTAGATATGCACGTAGCAGTGCGTAAGTGGCGCTACGGTATCATAATTTGACGTAGCTACGTCTAAGCGAAACTTTTGTCGATTTAGTTCGATAGGATACCGCTAGATGGAGTTAACTAACAATAAAAGGCGGCAAACTGTTAAAAAATCATAGAGCAAAATATTATTTAATCTGTGCTCTGAGTTTTTTATTAAAATGGAAATGAATTCAATGGCAATGCAACTCTTTCAGTGTAAGTTTTATTTTTTTATAAAAAAATGTTTTACGTAAGTAACAAGTATATTACATGATGCCGTTCTCGGTGTTCTTGTGGGTCTCTGCTATTGACCCGGCCCTCCTAGAATCATGGAGAATATGAATCATGAAGAGTACCTACTCATCTAAAATGGTGACTGAAATAAGAAGTTGGGTTTATCCTAAGTTACCATTTTGTATTCCCATGAGTTTTCCTCCTTCAACAATATCGCCCTCTATGTGACAATATAAACACTAACAACTACATTTAGTTTTGTTATCTTTATGGTTAGTACTGAAAATCATGGCTAGGTGGCGTTAATAGATATTAAGGATATTTTTGATAGTGTATTTTATTCAACTGCAGCAAGCACAATGAAAAAAAGAACGAAGTGGTTTAAGAAATTGCTAAAATAGTAAACAAACATGAAATACCTATATTATCTATGTCCTCTAGCCATTTTAAAACTACTTATAGGTACAGTCGACAAAAGAGAACGGTAGCATTTTTTCATATAACGTTGTATGTAAATGTGCAACCGTATCACCTTTGTTGACTGTACATACCTACATCAATAAATAAATACGTAAATATTATCATTAGGACACGCATTCCAATGTTTGTACTTAGAAACCGATAGGTATAGTCAGCATCAGATCTATCTTGGCGAGCAAAGACTCAAAATTCTACTAATGATGTCAATACTACGACTGTCTTATTGATTTAAATTGTACTATCATCTGAACTTAAGGTGTGTACAAAATATCAGAAACTAGCTTTTGCCCGCGGCTCCGCCCGCGTGGATGTCGGTTATCGCGACCAAACATAGCCTATGTCCTTTCTCAAGGTCTAACCTACCTCTATACCAAATTTCATCAAAATCGGTTCAGCGGTTTAGTCGTAAAAGTGAGACAGACAGACAGACAGACAGACAGACAGACAGAGTTACTTTCGCATTTATAATATTAGTAGGGATTAGTCCCCTTGCGACCCGCCGACCCCTTGCATTATGTGAAAAAGTCTAACTTTGAAGTCAACGCATTACCTTTGTGATTGCGTTGACTTAAAAGTTAAAACTAACCGAACTTACCGAAGAAGGTGGCCACCATCCCTTCAATATTGTCAACATTATAATGTCGTTCAACCCGTAAACAGTATGCATTTGATCGTGACGACCGTAGTTCCGATTTAAGATGGATTGTAGACACTTCGCGGAATATCAATCTATCTATCTAATATTGACAAACTCGACACGAGACAAACTACAATGCATTTGCGGTAGGTAATGTGTTGCATTCAAATTATAACAAATTCTTACAGTAACATACGGAGGCATTATAAATAAACTTCCTCATTTCGATAACACAACGGTACATTTATTAGTTACTTTGTTTCGTATCATAGTAGCCCTGTATTATCGTATGACTAATAACAAAATATTGTTGTACAAATAGAGTCTCGTTATCGTTAAAAAATGTATAAATTTTTATCAATGAACACGAGCAAAACAAAGCTCGGTCGTAATTGAGAAATATTTTTTAATAGGGTTTTTTCTTATCGTTACAATAAATTGTAAACCTTTGATAATGCCGTAAGGTGAAACCGGTAAGGTTCAATTAAATAAATAATTGTGGAAAAGTACAAGTGATTTATTCAATATGTGTAGCAAGTTCCACCAAGTACCATCAATCTCCAGTCTAAACAATAAATTGAGCTTATTGAATGAAAAGTCACGAAAACCAAGTGGTTCGGCAACTATTTATCTTTGCCGCACTATAAAGACTTGGGACTCTTTAGTTCTTTATCAGCTCATCTGGTGCCTTCTTTCTACAATCTTGGGTGCGGCGTGAATTCCTGTATCACAGTATTGTAATTTGGCGTACAATAAAGTATATAATAAATAAATAAATAAATAAAAATATCATAATGCAGTTAACGTTATGGGTCTGTTATATGTGTATCTACCAAACTGGGGTGGGAATTTCCCACATTCCCGAGATTTCTTATGTAAGATCAAGTGCGTCCCTTGCTTAAAACGGATTCGTGGACATAGTATTATAAAAATCGCGGATTGAGGGTTGGAGAGAGAACCTTCGCTGAAAAAAGGTGAACAGGGAGACCGATGGTTAAAGAAGTGATCCTATATGGGTGCCGTTGTTACATCTGACTTTAAAAAGAAATATTCTAGAATAAACAAAACATTAACAATTTGCTATTGTCCCACAGTTTTTGTACACAATCGGATGAAGCGATTGCAGCTGTGGAAGCTTTGATAAGTATGTCAGCAACCACTGATAGCGAAAAACTTCCGTTCACTATGATTCCACGACGTTGCTCATTATCCTAGGCAAATAGAGGCCATTAGTAATCGTATGTCCGTTTCGTGACGTAACAACTGCCATTTTAGAATGACAATCGTTCTCGATATAGCTTTTGTACGTCAAGCTTCACACGGACCTCCTTGTGAGGTAAGCTTCTCGTATTGTGCCAGTAAGTGTTCAAATTTTTTTTATAGGATCACTCCGTTGTCTGTCTATCTGTCCGTCTGTCTGTCAAGACCTTTTTCTCAGGAATGCGTGAAGTTATCAAGTTGAAATTCATGCCACATAAGGTCTGTAACGTCTAATTTTTAAGTCAACGCAATCAAATAATAATATATATATATTGCAGTTTCTAGCAAATTGAATTGAGGGATGAACTTATGGTCATCCTTCAATTCAATTTTCTACAGAACCCTCAATGCGCGAGCCTGACACGCACTTGACTGGCTTTTTTTAAGTAATTTACCTGATGGTCCATGGTTGTTGCGTCCATGTTACGTCCTGCAAACTTTTGTACATCTGAAACGGAAATTTTCGAAACTCAGCCGCGTCCAGTGACTGGAAAACCATTAGCTTTGCTTGGCTTTTACCCCAAATTTGGAAAAGGCTCGGAGGATGGTGTTAATAGATACTATAGTCAATAAAGGTGCTCGGCCTTCTAGAACCCTTGAATGAGAAGAGCATGCCTCCCTACTTCTGCGTTTACTCAATGTAATTTTCTTCGAAAGAAGTTACACAGAGCTCACTGGAGAGGTTTTGGCTGTCAGAGGGAAAACCAAAGGCTTTGTCCTACTTACCTTTTGCGCTGACGGCACAGAATCTGTCTGTTCTTACAGGGTCGGCAGCACGAGTGTGAATCCCCTGGTGTTGCACTCGCCCATAGGCCACGGTAACCACTTGCCATCAGGAGGGTTGTGTGCTTGTCTGCGATCTAAGTAGTTAAAAAAAAGAAAACACAGCAAGAAAATACAGCCGGTATACTTGTTGATTAACAAGCTACGGAGCTTGTTAATCAACAAGTATACCGGCTTGCAGAATGGGGTTGAACCCTGAAGATCATGATGGGACCTCTTACACTCAGTTATTGAATCTGAGTTCTAGATCGCATTATCATTCAAATACTTCAGTATGGAACCCGTCGCCATCTTGTTTTCTTAGAGCGTGACTATGTGTAATTATATTTACAAGTTGCGAATACTGGGGCCTTACTCCCAAAAACGAACATGAACGTTTCGGATCGAAACGAACGGTCGCCGAACACGGACCATTAAAGTTACTCTGAAAACCTTTCGGTGACGACTGACGGATGCCGCCGTCTTCGAAATCATAGACTAACGATCGAGTCTAGATAAATAGTGTGGACCGATATATTACAAACATCTAAAAACCGTTAACAAATGAAAAATCAACAAATATAGTTGTATTCTCATGAAAAGAGCGTCAAATTAAATAATATATGAGATTTGTATTACAAAGGTACTGTTAGATCACTAAAATGTAATTTTTCAAGAATTTACGTATATTTAATGTGAACGATCTTAAAAACCCTCGTGCCATAATATTGTTCTATGTTTTTAATACGTACTTTGACAGTTTGACAATTTCCTTTGATACCCGTATGCACTATCTCTATTAAGTTAATAGAGATATCAGTGCCCGTCATGGTGTCCGTATGTGTGTAGCGCCATCTACTGGGGTCATCAAATACTTTCGTAATGGATAATGGTTGTTGGTTTGGTTCAATGCCCCTTTGCCAAAATGTTGTTTTTTTGAGGAAGTAGAGGAATGATTTCCTCGCATAGCTCCTCAAAAAGTACCCTCGTCAATCTATAATTAGAGACAAATTCCATGTCCGGAATTTGCCTCAAAAAATTTTTTTTCACGAAGCCGGTGACGATTTTGGCTTCGCTCAGCCGCTTCTTCCCTCGTCATTTCGTCCAACAATAAAAATCTTGCCATTTTCTTATATAAAAATTCAGCTTCGAAAGCCTTACGAAAGGTATATAGCTTTCGTTGAATTTCAAGTAATAATCCGCAAAATTACTTGACAAACAACGACAACGAAAACGTCAAATGTATTTTGGGAGTAGGTGCACCGACAATGATCGACAACCTCAATGTCAAACGATCGAAGACGGATACGAAATACGACACGAAACACTTTCGGGGTAGCTAAATGGCCGAAACGTCAACGAATACGATAGTTTTCGATTTTCGGAGTAAGGCCCCTGTTTCCTTTTATGCTACGTTTACATACTCGCGGCAGAGCGAGGGAAGTGGCGAGAGAAGTGGGCAGAGACGTGGTGTGAATGGTATATTCGTCATGCCGCGAGTACTGCCGCGTATGTTGCGCAAATACTAGCGCGATGAACTATACGAGACCGCTAGATGGCGCTAAGCTAAATAAAACACGACTTTCGTTATTGCTCCTCGAATATTTACTTTTAAAAATATTTATATCGATCTACGGAAAGTGTATAGTAGTTGAAAGTGATAGTTTTTATTAATAATCTATTTAATTAATTCGCTATGCTGTAAAAGCTTATTGCGTACACTGCTACAGCGTTGTCCTCTATACGTTTACGTCCGTCTCCGTTGCAGGGCGAATACTGTAATGCGGACCAACGCGATGATGGGAGTGTGTGAATGCTAGGGCATTAATCGCGCGAATATTTCTGGCAACACGATGAGCAATGCGAGCGGCAGTATGTAAACGCGGGGTTACGATAGCAATAAAACCGCAAAATCGATAAAGACTTTCTATTTGTAGAACTCTCTTCCTGTCACGTCGGGTACAGCTCAATGGAGGATGTGCCTAACGTGCCTAGATTTTGACCCCGCCATTTTGTTAACTAGGATTTAGGTTGTAGCTACTGTTTTTAGGCAAGGTGGATTAGAACGGAGTGGAACGTGTTTGGTATACGATAGAAAGAAAGTATAGAAATCTTTATGTATTTGACATTACAATACTCGTAGGTATGTATTTTGACATTATGATATGACATCTCTACTATATAAAAATAAGTCGGGTTTTCCTTCCTGACGCTATAACTCCAGAACGGCTGAACCGATTTGGCTCATTTTAGTCTTGAAATATTCGTGGGTGTCCAGGGAAGGTTTATAGTTGCAGCGGGAACGGGAAAAATATGGCGGTACGAAGTTCGCCGGGACAGCTAGTTAGGTATATTTTTTAAAGTTTACGCGAATATCACTCATCGAAACAAAAGCACCCCTTAACGGATTCTATCGCGATTTATTTGTTATTTTTTTTTATTTCATATATATTGTTGTTTATCGCAGGTTTATAAGTGCCCGGTTAATGGCAATAGGCTCGCCACCTATTACATTGGGACCTAAACATAAACGGCGAAATGTGGGTGCTAGCACCCCTGCCTACCCCTTCGGGGATATAGGCGTGAGTTTATGTAATACTAGCCTTCCGCCCGCCTCTCCGCCCGCGTGCATCTCGGGTAACGCGATCATTGCTCATATTTTCGGTTCTACTCAACCGATTGCGATCAAACAAACGTGAGATTTTTAGTCTGATCAAGCCATATCTAACAAAAAAAACCGCATCAAAATCCGTCCAGTAGTTTTTGCGTCCATCGCGAACAAACAGACAAACAGACAGGAATGAATGAATTATTATTATTATTATTATAATATTTTCGTGTTCAGTATCGTTAACATAACATAACCCAAGTATTTTTTTTTTTAATATCTCCAATGTACAGACACGACCACTTTACAATTATATAATAGTATAGATATACCTATGTTATTTGTTATTACATATTTACTTTTAGTCAAAACTATGTGACAACTACCACCTCTAGTCACCCCGCGAACATGGCTGCTGAAAAGAGGCCGAAACGCCGGACTAAAACTAAATAATAACAAATAAATCGCAATAGAATCCGATAAGGGGTGGTTTTGTTTCGATTATAACATTATCTATCTGCTAAAATAACATTGACATGAAATGATCTATACGATTAATCTCAGATAATTTTTATTATTTTTTTAATAAGTACCTACTTGAATTTGCTTATTTTCGAATTCAATAAAATTATTGATATACTGAACCTAAATTATTAATATTTGCATGCCATGACTTAGTACAACCGATTTAGCTCAATTAAGGGCCAAACCTAGAAAAAATTCCTAGTAGCAATTTTCTTTCTGAATTCGTTGACTAAAAATAATCGTGTAAAACTAAAAATAGACGACTTATTCAGTAACTAAAATTTCACCCATAAATTCAAAATGGTGAAGAATGCAATGAACCGAATACCACACAAATCGAAATTTAGACTGCCAGTGACCTGCTTTAATGAATTTCCAAAGAAAATAACTACTAGGAGTTTTTCCTTTGTCAAAAAATCGAATACAATTTCCTCACCTTATTGGGGTATACATCGAAAAATATTGATCCTAGGAGAAAATTATGAATATTAAACGGTAGAAAATTTAATTCTAAACAACTTTGTAGTAACAATTTTTCGTGTAAAATTAAAAATAAACGACTTATTTAGTAAACAAAAATATACCCTTAAATTCAAGATGGCGGAGAACGCAACGAACCGAATACCACGCAAATCGAAATTTAGACTGCCAGTAACCTCCCTCTATGAATTCCGAAAGAAAATTGCTACTAGGAATTATTCCTGTGTCAAATCCTAATTTTCTCGTACTAACTGGTGATAATACAATGTACCACTGTTATGTTTTTATGACCATCCGATTCTCACATGTGTTATGAAAATAAATAATTTGAATTTATTCTCGTGTAATTTAAAGCAGTGAAAAAGAGGATCATTGACATGAAAGAAGAAGAATTTAAATTTGAATTTATTCGCATGGAACACAGTGTGAAGATTGTTACATTGCACTGGTTTCTGAAAAGGCGGTGTGGAAGGAAGGGTGGTCTGAAAGGATCTATGGGTTATGCTACCTAGGCGCGGTTGTCATTTGGATGGGTGAGCTTTTAACGTAATATTGAGACAATAAAATATAATATAGTATGGTAAAATCCCTCAATTCATTGTAGCATAATTATAACACTAGTCGTTTTTCTCATGTACCTAACCTAGAATAGAGTTTTATTGACCAAGTATAGGTACCTACGTGGCGCTATGCAGAAAATGTTATTAGGTATTTTATAGCCTTTTGTTGCTCGGTATTGATTGAAGTATTATCAATTTTGGAACAGTTAGTCATCATCATCTGCATATAGACGTATTCTCCTGATTGCATCCGTGGCCAAGATGACCTCGAAGCTCAGAGTCCGCCTTCCGGCTCTTCCTTCTCCACTTCGCACGATCTTGGGCGTCCATAGTAGTGAGACCATTAGCACGCATATCACCCTCCACGACGTCAAGCCAGGACTTCTTTGGCCTACCCCTTTTACCTGGACCCGAATTTTGGAACAGTTAGTATTACTTAATTTCTGGAAATTAATACTAACGTGGTACCAGATCCTAAAAAGTTCGCCATTGCCCATGGGCTGTTGAGGTTAGATGACAGTCCCTTCAAGAAAATTATGAAAGTTCGACTGGTCCTTAGTTGGACTGAAAAAGCCGACCCTAATAGAGTTGGGAAAATGATGATGATGGTAGACCTACTATCACTATCACCATCACCTACCTTCATTATCATCATCTTCTTCCTCCTAGCGTTAATTCCTAGTCGCATCCGAAGCTTTCAGCTCGGAGTCTGGGGTCCGCTTTTGCCAGTCTTAACTACGGATTTGGCTATACCTCAATATTTTCTGTGAAGCGATTGCCATCTGACCTCCACATCCCAATGGTAACATTAGGCGATATCGAAGCTTTGCAGCTAGACTGCTGTTTTTGGATTTTTGAGGGCTCCAACTACCCGTAACGACTGCCATAGATGTTCTTATTGCAACTGGGACCGATGGCTTAACGTGCTCTCCGAGGCACGACCAGACCAATGCAAATACCCATATTTCATGAACACAAATATTTGCACTGAGCCGGGATCGAACCCACGCCTCCTGCGTAGCGGCCGCGTGGTTCACTACCGCTACGCCACGGAGGCTGTCGTTTATCATCATCTCTGTGTTTATGTCTATAAGTAAGGTTGTCTGGAAGAAATCACTTCCAGCGATAAGGCCGATTAAAACGAGTGGATTATTCTAACCGAAAATTGTTTAACTTGCGTGTGCGTTTTCCGCTCAGATAAACGCAGCGTGGGACCGACCAAAAGATTTAATAAACATAGGTACGTTAATGCATACGTGCCGATACACACGATCCAACTAACCACTTACGTTAAATACCGACCAATCCGAAAGGCTTATCAACGTTTTGACCAATGGCGTTCGGCCAGTATGTCGCTTGTAGGACGTACTTGAACGGTCACCCCGCTAAAACAAATAACTGTGATACTTTTTGAATCGTACTTATATATTATTTAGATTTTTTCTTTATACGTACATGTGTGATCCGCAATAAAGTAATTTTCTTTCTTTCTTTCATAAGTTTGGCGCCGAATCTTTGCCATTTTGATCTTTTATTAAAATGGCAGACTCCCTGCCTATCCGCTATCCGCTACTCCGCAGTCGAATAAAATCGAATATAGGTAGATACATATAAAAAAACTTAGAGTCAAAGTTTTTATACCTAGATAAACTAAAATTCTACAAGAAATTATAACCTTCTTACTATTAAGATCTTAACCTTAGATATTCCCGAGAACGAGGGGATTCGCGACTAACCTGAAAACACCATATTTGTAGGAGGGTCAAACGAGTGGTAACGTATAAGATATATAGAAGTTTGAGGGTCCAAACCACTCCAAACTGTGCAAGCAGGTCTTAAGACACATTTATTGAGAGTGTAGAAACGCCCCTGAGTTTCTACACTATCAATAAATGTATCTGAATACGTAGCCAAATCGTTGTCTTTTCTTTTCTTTGGTCGAAGTGGCCTATAGGAAAGCACCACTATAAACAACTTCCATAGTTATATTAATTACTTAATAAATAGCTAATTGCTATTATTGTAACTGGAAGGCACGTGGGTTTGTTCATAATTGACGCAATCCACTATCACAGGCTGGATGCATGTGACTCTTTGAAATCAGTGTAACTGTGCGGTATGCGGGATATTCACTAAAGTAGGAATTTTCCTACAATCTATGTGGTTTTACTACTACAGGCATATATGTTGGTATATATGTGTATCTCACACATATATATGTGCTGATAACGCATGTGTATTGGCACGTGAGTGGTGTTAGAGTTCAAATAATTTTCAGTTCGTAAATAATATGTCGGTATGACATCATTGATATATTTAGGTCCTGTAAACTGGGGTTACTTTGGACAACGTGATTGGCGTGGCCTGGGGTGTCACACTCGCGTTGCCGGCCCTGAAAGAACCTTCTAAGACCCTTCTTGAAGAACCCCATATTGTAGTAGCTTGGAAAAATCGCAGCATGTATTTAGACTAAGCAGACATTTTTTGTAAATAGACCGAAAAAAAATCCCGCTGAGTTTCTTGCCGGAGTCTTTTCAGGCCGGGGCTGCGTTTCGAACCGGTGCGGTGGTCCATTTGCTAAACTAGTCATTATTATTTTTTTTTTTGTTTTTGTTAATTTTGACGTTTTGTAAGCACTGTTTTAATGGTGTATACAATAAATGATTTTTGACTTTGAATTTGAGTTCCTTTCATAGATACCTGATAATCTGACTGTGCGACGTCACTATCGTTTCTGGCCGCAACGTGTGTTTTCGCTTTCACTTGCAATGCAATTAAGTATTTAGTGTTCCTTTACAGCAAGCCTTTTGTTTTATATATTTATTTATATGTGAATAAACATACTCCTTCTTGGTAATCAATGCAGTTTTTCCTCATTATTATACATAATGTAATTTTCTATTATCATATTTATAGTAGCCATTGACGTGGGCAAGCATTGCATTAATTTTTCCTTTTCAATTGTGCCTTATTCAAATGAAACAAAAAAAAATTACAAGAACTCTGAAGTATTTGACTAGGTAAAGATATACCGGTCGATTTTATAGTGGTTCTTGAGTTCCCTTCGGCCGTCTACGCAACTGTGATTCACAACCAGTTGAACACAGTTTGGACAGCAAAATAAAATAATTATAAAGATTTAGACCATTATGACTTAGAATTCCTTACCAGTTCATGTGTTTCCTTCTTCCTACAGTCCCGAGTCTTTCAAGCGGAGCGTGAAAAAGCATCTGATGAGGCCGTCAAGCAGAGTGCCACCATTGTAACATAGTATACTCTATCTTGGACCTAAATCGCTAGACAAACGAGGCACTGGCACCCGCGTATTGCTTTGTAATATCTATGCTTGGTGAATTTAAGTTCGTCCACTGCAGTAGCACCCCGTGCTATCCTCAAAAGACACCCAGGAAATGTGTACTGCGCGTATAGGGCACACTTTGAGCAAAGTCAAAGTCGAAGTCAAAGTCTTTATTTCTCAAAATAGTGCAACACTGTTACAGCTTTTTGACGTCAAAAACGCCTTAAAACTAAGTTTACCACCGCTTCCTAAGCGCTAATGGAGAATAAATAAAATAAATAAATAAATATTGTAGGACATTCTACACAACGCTATCTAGACCCAAAGTAAGCATAGCTTAACTAGCTTGTGTTATGGGTTCTAGAATGCGGATAAACATACTTAGATACATTTTTTTTTGTAAATACATACATATTATACATGGAAACACTCAGACCAATGCAAATATTCATATTTCATGCACACAAATATTTGCACTGAGCGGGGATCGAACCCGCGCCTCCTGCGTAGCGGCCGCGTTCACTACCGCTACGCCACAGCGGCATTTTAAGGACGTCAGTTTACAAAAAATAAAAGGGTTTCTTAAGACTAAATATGAACGTATGTACATTTGTCTCGCGTCAAGTAGGTATATAAAAAATAATAATAAAACCTTATATAAAATAAAAATAAGACAACTTCAAGAGGGGCCTGCACCATGCTCAAGCCATACATTTTTGTCTTTAATATAATCGTCTGTCCTATAGTATGCTTTTTTTTTTTTAAATTGGTTTTCAGGCATACCAAGGACCGATTCAGGCAACTTATTGTAAAATCGCACATTTTAGGTTCAAGATACGTGTCCGGCGTCATACGTGCCTGTAATGGTGACTCACTTTCTTGAGACTTTGCCTTCAACCACCATTGAGGTGAAGTAAAATTGATGTGTCCTATATAAAAATAAATACACTAAATTGTTAAGAAAAATTGCTCTTAGAATGATCTTGTTCTAGCTCTGGCTTTATGTTCGTTTGGTCTACATCCACCTTTAGACGAAGCAACTTTTTTCTGTACTTTCGATAATCCTATCTTGCAGGCAACTAACTGCCCCCATCTAAATAAAGCCTTAGGCCTTTTGCACATTATAAGATACGTACGCCAGACAAGAAATATTTCGTGTCTAATGAAGAGAACACCTTGCACACTGTAAGAAATTATCGACAAGAAATTTCTTACGTACACCAGAAATTTCTTACGTAGCCACAAACATTTATGTTTGTTACAAACATTTCTGTTTGTTGCAAACATGTTTTGTTTATCATTCTTTATAGAATGATAAAACATGTTTGTAACAAAAAATATATTATACATACATACATATTATTATACTTAGGGGTTTTACAGGAGTGCTGTAAATTCCCGAAGGGGTAAGCAGAGGTGTATTAACAGCACATTCCATCAAATTATTTTCGGTACCACGTAATAGGAGCGAGCCTATTGCCGTCAAGCGGGCACTTACCCAATGTTGCTTAACGTCGTAATGCAAAGAACGGTCACCCATCCAAAACCTGACCCAGCCAATATTGCTTAGAAAGAAAGAAAGAAAATTGATTTTTACTTTCTCTCAGCCAATATTGCTCCTAGCCAATAGGTATAACTTAACCTCGTAATGTAGGTACAGAACGAAGTACCTACTTAGGTAATTTCTTATTTCTTTACTTCATTCATTAGTATGTACCTAACCATAATTTGACGGAGGATACACAATCCTCACAATCATATACTTACCTAGGTAGGTACAAAATAGACAGACGACAGCGTCTTTTTTTGATTGCATACCTATCTATATCATAGACGGGAACTTTAAATCTATACAAATAAAATTGGAGTGTCTGTTTGTAATATTAAAATAACCGGTTTCTACTACATGCATAATGAATGTATTGTATACGGTACACATAGGTACCAAAATATATATTTTTTAAATTTTTGTCTGTCTGTCTGTTTGTTCCGGCTAATCTCTGGAACGGCTGAACCATTTGGACGTGACTTTCTCTGGCAGATAGCTTATGTAATAAGAAGTAACTTAGGTAGGCTAAAGTTGGCACGAAATCCGAATTCCACGCGGGTGGAGCCGCGGGCAACAGCTAGTATAATAATAATAATATGACGAGACTCGAGAATCAGCGATGGGACATAATACGAAGCTTGTAGGTACCAGAATTAATGCGAAACGAAAGAAAGTTTTTAATGACCTACGTACGTACATACCTACCTATATGTCCCAAACAACTTTTGACGAGTTGTTAAAATAGGTACTTACTTGAAGATTTCATTACATCGTCAAAATACGCAATTTATAGAAGCTATATCCCCACGTGGAATGCTAGCTGTAACTCTCAGGTAGGTACCTAAGGATTTTAATACCTACCTATTTAGTTCATCGAGACGTCACCAGTTACAACTCACAACCGAAACTGCATTTAAAAATGTACTAGCAAACTGAAAGTCATTTGGCATAGAATCATAACCCTCCTTTGGCTTCACCGTAGTCGGGTAAAAATCAAAAGCCGCACCGCCACGCCGACAGGCGCTAGCGGCACGTGTAGAGTGAGGTGCGGTATGTCGGGGGAGGGGCACAAAGGCGCCGCCCCGCCGCGGCAGCCGCGCCGCCGCCGCCGCAGAATGAATAGGTACCGAGTGGGCCGTTCAACAACGTCTTGCGAGTTTTTGTGTAAGGTACTTGTTACCTACTTGTAATTATTTTGAAAACTTTGCTTATATTTAAAAGTAAAAATAGCAATGTTCCAATTTTGAATATCTCTCCACAATTTTTGAGAGCCATTGTGTCTCATTTAAAAATGGATCTGCATCGAGAACATTTTCGTACGATGATTGTGCGAAAATTGGTTCAGACGCATGAAACTTTGTGTAGAGGCTGGTGGTATGACAAACTAGTATGACCACGAGGAAACGGCCTGGTGGATTTAATAAAAATATTTTATACATCGAAGTTAATTTTATAATTTCTCAAAATAAAACCTGATGTAATTGAGTGTCCCACGTACGTAAGAAATTTCTGGTCTAGATCCGCCAAAAAGCGTGTGTCTTATCAGACACAAGAAAAAATTTCTTACAATGTGCACGGTCTCATATAACAACAAAGGCGACTGCATTTCTTATAAGAAATTTCTTGTCAAGCACCAGAAATTTTCTTACAATGTGCAAAGGCACTTATTTACTCTGCGACTGGCGAGAAGTGCCGCCAGTTCAAACACTAGGTAAATAAGAGATTTCAATGTCAAGGTCATTGTTATACTATATAGGGTATTATTGTTAAGGATAACACGCATTTGGTTATCACTCAAAATTACGGATAACTATGCGTATAAAATACAACTTAGTTTCGAATATACATCTTAAGTTGTTAGACGTATTGGGTGTAGCCAATTTCTATAAAAATGTCCTTAGAAAAATGAGTGATATTACCGATTAAGAAAGTGATTATAAACGTTCAATATGCGTGATTTTAGGTACATAGTTGTTACAAAATTAAGTCAACAGGGAAACATGAAAAAGCAGAAATCTCTCCTGTGTTTCGTTAAAAATCTTCACAAGAAAACATTTTACACAAGTACTATACACTTTTTGTACTATTTCTTTATATAAACCACCTATCACCATTTTCTTGACTTGTAGAGGTATTTTAGGTTCAGCTTAAACTAAATAAATTAATTAATAAAAAACAGGACAGGTGGCCGTGTTGGTGGCATAGAAAAGGCCCCCCTCATCTCTTCCTGTAGGACACCCACAGTATAGGGCGACTAAGGAATAGGGTTGTTGCCAGACGCTGACCAGACGGATTGGTACAGGGTTTTATTTCGAGTCTTCCTTTTCTTGCAGTGATATCGTCTGCGTATTTTTTCGTTAAGGTGGTTACATACGCGAATGACTTTGACCATACAAATGCTCAAGGTCATTCGCTCATATTTGAACCGTAAAAATCAGTAAAACCAATTTTAATAGACAATTTTATAGGCGACGATTACTAACTAAGAAGATCACGTCATGCTTATACACTTATTTAACATATACCTATGTGAAATTTTAGATTATTTAGATACATATTGTAGATAATATTTGGTTTTCATAAAAGTAAAGTAAAAAGTAAAGTATATCTTTATTGTGCACACCAAGGAAAAAAATATAAACATGTGTTATTATGTAGTACATTTGGGTATAAACAATAGGCGGCCTTATCACCTAGTGGCAATCTCTTACAGGCAACCATTGGTTGGAGATAAGAGTTTGAGTCTAATTTTGGGTAGTTTGGTGTACAATGACCCCAATTCTGTCTTGTCACAAGCTAACTAAAATAAGCTAAAAATCTCTAAATGTCAGTTTAGTCCTGTCAAAATGTAATTTCGTATTCTGAGAACACACAACTAACTTAAAATTAGCTTGACACAACTAAAATTAGAGAAAGTACTCAACTGACATTTTTGGTTAAACGGTATTCTGTTGTACGTATATGCACTAAAATAAGAAATGTCAAACTAAAATTAGACATCATCTAAAATAATGCCAATTGTCGTTCTATATACGCTTAAAGCCTTTATAAAGCTCTATAAATCGTCGATTGATTTGGATTTTATAAATAACTAGCGGACCCCGCGAACTTGCCAGGTACGTGGACCGAGAAAAACTGTATTTGCTTGGTTAAGACTGAGAAATATCACAGTTTGTGTACTATTTGATCAATAATATGCACTAATTATCATTTGTCGGCATTCTAAAGACTTATTAAGATAAGTTTTTACAGATTTTATGAAAATCTTTATCGTTCATTCTTAATTTTTTAATAGTTGTAACACTCGTCTTAGCGACGTCATATTCAAATTTAGTGCTGTCTTGTGCTTAGCAAACACTAAATTTAGTTTGACATAACAACAGAATACGGTTAGAAATGTCAATCGCTTATCTAAAATAAGAAAATTTTAGAGAAATTTAAGTTTAGAGATGGTAACGTCAGAATTGGGGTCAATGTCTGTTTTGGTACCTTACAATACAGGTACACTTCACATTGGATTCTGAAGTACTTACAGTATACACACACCTAAATATACACTATACATACGGTTTACAAAATATACCTATAAGAAAGAGAACAGTGATTTTCGGAGCCTCTTTTTAACTATTTTCTCCTTTTTTATTTAATTTATGAAAAGGAGAAGTTATTCTCTATATCCTGTAGTATGCAGGCATATGAATTCCAGATCTGTAGGTTTTATAGTTAATAAGAAAAACGGTTTCGAAAATACCAATTTTTCGATGCTGAATTCGGGGCCTACAACACCCTTCGGATGAGATGGGGTGGTGATACCTGTATTCTTTCTTTGACACCACACGGACTATTATATCTTCTAGCTATCGTATCGTATTCTATCGTATCTTTTTAAAGTTAGTCATTATCTTCCTAGCGTTAATCCCGGTCGCATTCGAGACCTTTATCTCAGAGTGGTCCGCTTTTTCCAGTTTAATTGCAACGTGGTTAGACTTCGATATTTTCTGTAAAGCTGACTGCTTCCACAACCACAGTCCATTGGCGATATCAAATTTTTGCAGTTAGATCAGTTGTCGAATTTTTGAGGGCTCCAACTACCCGTAACTACTGCCATTGATATTATACACATAATATATATACAGTCACGGGGTTGATCCCCGCTCAGTGCAAATATTTGTGTGCATGAAATATGGGTATTTGCATTGGTCTGATTTTGCCTCGGAGAGCACGTTAAGCCGTCGGTCCCGGTTGCCATAAGAAAAAAGAAAGAAAGAAGAAAGAAATAAAGAAAAGTTTTTTTATTATGTACAGAGATGCACGAACAATATACAAAAAAAAATATAATATCTATTTAAATATTTTCTATTTTATACACAGCCATACATAATAATAAGAACATCTATGGCAGTCGTTACGGGTAGTTGGAGCCCTAAAAAGTCCAAAAAACAACGCTCTAGCTGCAAAGTTTTGATATCGCCTAATGTTACCATTGGGTCGTGGAGGTCAGATGGCAATCGCTTCACGGAAATTATCGAGGTTATCGAGGTTATCGAGCCAAATCCGTAGTTAAGACTGGTAAAGCGGACCCCAGACTCCGAGCTGAAAAAGCTTCGTATGCGACTGGAAATTAACGCTAGGAGGAAGAAGACACAGTCACGTGTTTTACCCGGTGGGGTACGCAGAGACCACATGTTCCACCTGTTACGATCCTGACACACATCTGTAGCTTCTTCTACTTTCATAATTGCTTTCATACATGCTCGCCAGTTTTGGGTTCTCTTGACATGCCTATCTTCAAAATCTTATCTCTTCTTAGGCAGAGGTGTATTAACACCCACATTTCGCCAATTTTCGCTCTCATGTAATAGGGGCGAGCCTATTACTGTCTAGCGGGCACTTTGTTATGTCATGTACTTTTATAGTTAGAATAGGATTTACTGACAAGGGAGTGCGCCTCAGAAATTTTCCGTTAAAATATGAAGCATTAGGGCGGAACAGGAAATACTACCTGTGATACGACGTTCTACACTAGATGATAACTTAATATTTACCGGTGCGTGGTCCGTATTAGATTCAGGTTCAGAACAGTCCAATCTAGTAGTGGTAGAGGTAGATATAATAGGTTATTCTTCAGGCGCAGAACGTCGAATTCGTAAAAAGTTTGATCAAAATGTGATTATAGATACGTTTTGTAAAATATATTAGTTTCTTAAAAAGGTGACATTTTATCTGATATGAATTCTCCGTTACTTAAATAAGATATGAATTTTCAGTTACTTAATTAGATTTTCGGGAAAAATTTCTGCCAAGATCGTACCATTTGGTCTGTCAAATTAATCAGTTTAAATAAAATACTTTACTATTTTATCTAAGTCTAATTCTCATATATTTAAAGTTAGTAGCACCTATTTTCGTTGAATTTTTGTGTACCATTACAGATGGATTTGAAGTGACGAGTCATTCACCATCTCGCGATCGTCAAATTCGCGAGCGCGCGCGAGTTGGCAATTTTTGATTTCGAATTATTTTTTCGTCATCATCTCGCGCGCATGCTAAAGTACAGTCAGATAAAAAAGGATAAAAAAAAACATGAAAAGGAAACTAAGGTATACTCGCGTCTTTACCTGCATTGGTTGATGCGCTGCGAATGTTTTTTTTTTTTCATCTTAGATTTCGATATAGACTTGCGAAGTGAGACTACGCCACTAGGGGACACGGCCGATATTATGATATCTGTTATGAGTAGCTACGTCATCTTAATATGCGTCGTATGAAATTAGATTCTTTTTTTTGCTTATCTTTTACTTTAGGCTGTATTTAAGATAAATTTCATAATGTTTCACATATTAAACTAGTTAAAATATTTACAAGAATAAAAAAAAGTATTTATTGCAATTTTTATTTCATTACATATATTTTTTATGATATTTGTAATTCATTTTAAATTAGTATAGTGTTTTAATGTATATATTTATTATAAAAATATTAAATAAAGCTATTATTTTTGTTGGAATAAAAAATGGATAAATAGTTGGGGTAAGTAGTTCGGGTATCGAATAATTCCTCCTCATCGATTTTTACTGGTAAAGTGCTCAAAAGACGGGCGGCATTGCGCCGTCGGATGGTAAGCTTTTTTATGGCAAACTAATTTCGTATCTTTTTCAAGGATCGTATATTTTCCACAACCTTTTTTTTATTAGACAGTTTTTATTATTATTTAAGCATCGTGTTGTAAAATATAATTCAAGAATAAAATATACCTAATCGATTACTATAAAAAACGATTATTTATTTCCCACGTTTCCCCAAAAGCGATTTCAGGAGTATTTTTACTGTGAATCCCTTAAAGTAGGTATATTTATGTTACGGGCAACTTGAGAAATCTGGTCCCTATGAATAGTGACCGGCCTGTATACATAATGCCCTTCTCACATGGGCAATTTGATAAAATTTCATTTCTAATTACTTTTCCCGGTCAGTATGAATCCTCAATATTATGCCCTTGCCTTGGGCAAAATGATAAAAAAATTAAATGAAGCGTTTTTGTTTATCAACGTTAAAAAAATACCTAACCTAACCTAGGGTGTGGGATATATACCAGTACAGTGCAGTAAAATGTTATGCATTTAAGTTAAGATTGCCGTTTAGTAAAAATGTGGCAGACTTTTGTGTTTTTTATGTATTGTGGAGGTAAGTTTTACATTTAGCTTAGGTATAAAAGCTATACAAATAAAGAAAATTGAATGTCTGTAACTTTAAAATAACAGCTTTTTAACTGAAATTGTAACACACAAAAAGATGGATAGACAGAGTAACTTTCGCATTTATGTTATTAGTATGTAGGTATACGAGATACCTACCTATAACAAAATAGTTTTTTTTTTAATTTTGTGATCTGTCTACGGATTGTTGGCTACGGATAGTCTTCAAAGTGGCTGAACCGATTCTGGAAGGACGTCTCGTAATATATTATCTCGTAGTATTTATAACTCTGCCGAAACAAACTGACAAACTCTCGCAAAACGCGGTAGCGCTTATACCTCGGGATCGGGACCCGTATCTTAGATCTGAATCACGAGACTAACGAGGTCCTAGCTCCCGCCGTAGTACCTCATACTATCCTCAAAAGACACATTTTAGGTGCAAGATATAATGTTCCGAGTAACCACTGACCTCCGTTAACGCGCGTTACATGTGAAGCTAGCCTAAAATATCCTGTACATTTAAAATAGGTACCTAATTTAATCTATTACAACGTTTTTGTAGCTGACTGTACACAAATACGTCATATTTTCACAAACGCGCGAGTTGATGACACAAAAATTATTCAAAATCGAAACTTGCCAACTCGCGCGCGCTCGCGAATTTGACGATCGCGAGATGGTGAATGACTCGAAGTGACCATAATTAGCTGCCTTGAAAGGTCATTATCGTAATGATATATTTAAACTTTCTAGAATCGATGAGTTTAACAATCTCAGTAATTAAATTTAATTGGAACAATGTTGACCATGTTATATTAATTTACATAATGGTTAGCAGGAAAATGCTAAAACATTGATAAATAAAATATACAGGTTGCTCATAATAATTATGTCGGTGTATATTAAATGTATTATAAAATCTTTTTATTTATTTAACTCAAATCTTTTAAAGTTTAACATACCATATTAGGGGCATTTCAGAGGAATAGATTTTTTTTAAAACTTTTTTTAAATCTTTATAAATGCAAATTGTATTTGGTTTTCGTCTTTACAATATATTTCTAATGACTAACAATATATCAAATGATATGAATAGGGACTGTTTAGCGTTTACCACTGTATATACCTACTTGGAATTAAACTGCAGATAATGAGTATAATAATTTATTCAAAATCAGTGTCTCGTTCGGCGTTGTTGTGAGAATACGTGTTTGACATCATACATTATTGAATACTGCGGTTTCACATAGCTTTGTAATTTTAAATTATGTATTCCTAACTTGAACAACGTCACGACGAAAATTTATTACAAAGCGCCGGACGCGTATAAAACTGTCTATCCATATGCAAAATGTCATTGTTCCTCACTCACTTAGCATTAAGATGCTAGTCTTATCGAAGTCAACTGTTTACCGCGGCCGCGAGCTTTTGTGATCGTTGCGCTATTAATTAATTTCACGTATTGCAAAAAACAACAACCTGTATATATCAAAACGTACTTTAATTATTGTTTTCAAAATATTTTTACACGGTCTAACTGAATAATTTATATGCTTAGCGTTCAAAATCATTAAACGAATGTGGATACCAGCTCCCGTAGGAAGTGTGATTCACGTTATTATCACCGTTAAGTACTATTGCAATGTTGTATAAAACAATTGGAATCGTAATACAGCGTGCAGTATTATACCAGTACTGCAAGTAAACGTATGTGTGGAAAACAAAATGGTAGGACTGAATACTGTGTATATTTTGATGAGTGCAGTAATCCTGTTGCAGTTGATGGATTTTTGTGTATCGATAAGTGAACATGATCCAAATGCTTGCAAAATGCAAGCGGCGGTGTAAGCAGAATTTTATTTATTTTTTTATTTTTAAGAACTGAGCGAGGTTTTTGAAATTTATATCGCTTAAATTTGTTAATACATTTACGTATCATACTGTATTTATGAGAATACGGGAAAGATTTTAGGGTTGTAGGACGCTATTAGACGGGGGTCATTACTCGCGCCGACATGATAAGGTATTAGAAATCATATGTGAGGCTGTAAGTTTGGCGGTAGCTAGAGCGAAAAAAGGAATAACCACAAACCAAAGAAATGACATTGTGTTTGTAAAGGAAGGCTGCTCAAAGAAATCACCTCAAAAGCCATATTCAATTTGGATAACTGCCGTTGACTGGACAATACTCGTAGACACGTATGAGAAGCACTATAAAATACCGGAGGATATCTGTGCCTCATCATCCAGACCCGACATATTCCTTTTTTCACGATCGCATCGCGTAGGCGTGCAGTGCTTGTAGAACTCACAAGTACCGTGGGAAACAAATATACCTAAAGACCACGCTATAAAGACAAACATATACTTTGACTTGACTAACGAGTTAACCAAAAACGGCTACGTGGTTAAACTCTACGCCGTAGAAGTAGGAGCAAGGGGAATTCCTGCTAAATCTTTGTACAACTTACTTAAAGACCTCGGATTGCCAAGAGCTTCAGTAAGCTCTTTACTAAATCAAATATCAAAAGCGGCATTGATAGGATCTTACCAAATTTGGATAGGTAGGGGAGGGGAGCACTACTGACGGTGGAGGTGAGCGCTGATGCATCACAAGGTGGCCACCCTAAACCTACATCTGGGTCGCAAGTCCCAGTCGCCATCACGGTGTTCCTCTCTGTATCACGCTATGGACCCGGCGACCGCGCGGTGAATCCATGGAGTGCTGAGAATCGGATCTCGCTCTAATTGCTTATTCCGACAAGGCTGTGTATTGCCTATGCCTAAAGAACAATCCTAACCCTTAGCCGTCTCATACAATTCCCATGTGAAGAGAAGAGAAGAGATGCTATGGCTTTTGTATTCTGCTACACCAAGTTACACTAATTCACTTCACAAACTATACACATTTTGCAACGATATCAAGTATTCAGACATTAGGTACGTACGAAAACACAGTAGCTGATAGTTGAACTACCTACATACCTACTTCCACATTCGGTTTTGATTGTTGGAAACAATTCCTAAAACAGTTTTGATTCGAGTTTTGTGTGTGTGTGTACTTTTGTGAAACGTTTTCTTGAGCATGGGAGTTAGGGACCACCATTATAAGGCCAATAGCTTCAGAAATGGTGGTCCATATCTTCTGGACTGCATCTCAGCTTTTTAAAATCTAGCGGGGTGCAGTCAATTGACTGACCAAATATTTTTTAAAAATCTTTTAAAACAAGAATCAAAGAATCAAAGAATCAAATCAAACAATAGGAAGTGAGTTACTTCGTTACAAAATAACTTAATTAAGACAAGTACGATTATTTAAGGAAAAATAAAATGCTAGGATTGAATTCAGTGTATGTTCTTATGACTATTATCTTAGTGAGTGACCTGATGGAGTATTGTGAACCATTTACTAAATATTATCTACCTACGTGTATTGAAACGCCTCGTATAAAGCCGTAAGCATTTTTTGTTTCTTTAGTTTTTGTTATATCTAGAGGATTTGACTGCCTCTGTGGCGTAGCGGTAGTGAACACGGCTGCTACGCAGGAGGCGCGGGTTCGATCCCCGCTCAGTCAATTTGTATGCAAGAATATGAATATTTGCATTGGTCTGGGTGTTTTCTATGTATAATATGTATACCTATTTACAAAAAAAAATGTATCTATGTATGTTTATCCGTATTCTAGAACCCATAACACAAGCTAGTTAAGCTATGCTTACTTTGGGTCTAGATAGCGTTGTGTAGAATGTCCTACAATATTTATTTATTTATTTATATTACGTGCCTCGGTGAGCACGTTAAGCCGTCGGTCCCGGTTGCCATACGAACATCTATGGCAGTCATTATGGGTAGATGGAGTCTTCAAAAGTCCACTAGTCTAGCTAACAGAACTTCGATATGGAGCTTCGTTATGGAGGTCTGATGGCAGTCGCTTCACAGAAAATATCGAAGTTCAACTGCATCACGGTTAGACTGGAAAGCTATTTCCCAACTGAGTTGGAAAATGGCTCAGAGAATGATTATTATGGGAATGAGGTCCGTGTGAAGTAGAGATACCTAATTTAAGTCGTAATTAAATAATTATGTACAAAAATAAAATAAAATAAATAAGTCGTAATTAAATTAAATAAAAAAAAGGGATAGGGCTGTTTAACATCAGACAGATATATGTATACAGCCACGACTCAGTCTATACATGGCTCGAGCCAACTATAGTACCCGGAAAACGGCAATAGGCTCACCCCCTATTACGTGGGACCTAATACAATGATTGGTGAAATGTGGGTGTTAAGTCACCTCTGCCTAACCCTCCGGGGATAAAGGCGTGATTGTATGTATGTATGTATTACTAAAACTAGACCACATTTTGTAAACAGTAAACTTACCATGACGCTGACGCCAGGGCCGGTCGCAGCTTGAAGTTTTGGGGGGGGGGGGGGGGTCACTTCGGAAATTCCTTTAGAAATTTAACCCCCCCTGCTCTCGTACTGGGACTTTTCAATATGACGTGCATGGTTTTCGGGGGGGTCATGTCCCCTGTGAACCCCCCCCCCCCTCGGACCGCGCCGGCTGACGCGTATAAGCGAGAGTTGTTTAGGCTACGATCCAGAGGAAGAGGGATGGAGATATACACCTTCTCACATACACATACAGACTAAAAAAACAATATCTAGGACTCTAGGGGCTGTCTATTAATCACGTGATGTTTTTTTTAAACTACACCTCTCCTCCTACTCAAAATCACGTGTATTTTTTTGGTACACGTTATTAAAAAAACAATATTCACATTTTTTATTTATTATTTACTTCTAGAAAACTAAGCACAGTATTTAATAAATCTCACGGTAAAAGAAAAAATAAATACACGTGAAATAACCCCTACCCCACGAAATATTATCCCCCTGGTGATATCCCATAGGTGATATTTCGTGATTGTTGTTAAGTAGGTGATTTTTATTTTAAATGGCAACATTACCTACCATAAAAGGCATGCGATGCTGAGGAATTCCACGACGCGTTCTAATTTAAGTTTTCAATTTATTCTTTTATTTTTAGTTTTATTGATAAAAATTATCAAAACAATTTATAAAAGTAGGTAATTTATAAAATGATACGTAACTGAAAAGAATTTCCTTACGACAAATTTTCGATTATCTTTTGATTTAATTTCAATGAATTCACAGTAAACCGCCTAAAAACATTAGCCTCCTTAACTTCACATTACAGTCTCTCATACCTTCATTGACTCACTCATTTCACTCAATCAATATGAATTCACCTCGTCTGATGGTAAGCTAAAGGTGAAGTTTGAGGAACGCAGGTCACTATCCATCTTCTCTCTCTCGAGACTCTTCTTTGGCTTTTTGGCTTAAACGACTTTTATGGGAGCGACTTACTGGTGAGATTGGCTTGGTACTTGGTACCTAAGAATTCTGTTGGGTCCTAAAGACTATGCACAAACACCCAGGTCACCATTATAGCTGGAATATAAATATTCATTACTAGACGACCCGCCCCTGCGGAAGACAGTATATGTGGTGTGGCGGAGGCGCGGGTTCGATCTCCGCTTAGTGCAAATATTTGTATGCGTGAATATGAGTATCTGCATTAGTCTGGTCGTGCCTCAGAGAGCACGCTAAGCCGTCAGTCCCGGTTGCCATACGAACATCTATGGCAGTCGTTACGGGTAGTAGGAGCCCTAAAAATCCAACAACAACGGTCTAACTCCAATGCTTCGTTATCGCCTAATGTCACTATTGGGTTGTGGAGGTCAGGTGGCAGTCGCTTCACGGAAAATATCGAAGTAAAGCGGACCCCAGACTCCGAGGTGAAAGCTTCGGATGCGACTAAGAAGAAAGAGCCGCGGCATACCTACTTCGAAACACCGTCTTTCTTTGCCCGTATTTTATTAACCCTCCGACAAAAAAGAGGGGTGTTATAAGTTTGAAGTGTGTGTTTGTGTGTGTGTGTGTGTGTGTGTGTGTGTGTGTGTGTGTGTGTGTGTGTGTGTGTGTGTGTGTCACTCTGTCTGTGGCATCGTAGCTCACAAACGGCTGAACCGATTTCGATTTTGTTTCTTTTGTATGAAAGATGGTTTACCGCCGGGGGACTGCCGTCTGACCGTCGAGTGGAATAGGGCATACCAAGGTACTTAGCGGTCCCCCGACGAGACAAATGAAAAAAAGGCTCAATACTTAGGGTAGGTCATAATGTAACATTTATTATTTTACTTTTTATAGGTTCTTTTTGGGTAGGGGTATTTTAAATTTTTAATTTATTTATTATTTAATTCAATCTATAACATTTGTCAATAAGCGGGCTATTCAACACAAAATATTTTTTCAATTTGAACCAGTAGTTCTTGAGATTAGCGCGTTCAACCAACTAAACAAACAAACAAACTAACACTTCAGCTTTATAATATTAACTACAGATTTATTTGTATTATTTGTAAGTCTATTTTTGCTTTACCATACTTAATTGACTTTAATTTATTTTTATTCGCTGTGGTTAGTTCTGTTGTGCCAATAATGGTCAAATGACCACAATCAATACCTAACCGGTTATTTTATAATTAAGGAAATTATTGTGAAATTTTGAAGTAAGGAAGCACTGGTAGCTTACTCGTGAAGAAGTTGTGTCCCTTCGTCCAGCATATTACTCACCATGGAATCTTGATATTTCATGAATACCAAAAAATAATTCTGAAATAGTTATAAATAGTTGCCAAAGGAAAAAAATAGTTCTCTTATACTTACGAAATTACAGCCATAGTTCTATGAGTACCTATGCTGGGCGAAAGGCGAATTTACGTCTCAAAAAATAGTTCTTGAAATAGTTGTCAATATCAGTCTAATTTTCGCTTGACTTTTGACCTAGAAAACCAGTAAGTTTGGTTGTAAACTTCTACATACATTAGATTTTAGTATAGGACGAAGGGACACAAGAAGCTAGCTTTAAGGTCGAGAGCTCTAAGGTTTGAAGTTAAGGTTCACTCTTATCACAAGTCATTTGGCTTAGCTAGCGGGGTTAGGAGAAATATTGCGAGAGATTATGTCTTAGCCAATCTCACCTCCGCAGCTCCGGCAACCTAAATAACCCAGCGTGCGTTTTAGTCGGTTCGAATCCGACATAGCCACCCCCGCCGGCTCCGACGAGGGGATGGGGGGTTATCCGTGGGTACATTGCACATGATAAAAAAAGGTACTTACTTTAAAGCAGAATATTCCATCAAGTACCAAGCGGTTCGGTGACTCGTTCTTCTCCTGCACCATTAAGACCTGGAATTCTTTACCAGCTCACGTGTTTCCCTCCTCCTACAGTCCCGGGTCCTTTAAGCGGGGCGTGAAAAAGCATCTGATGAGGCCGTCAAGCTGAGTGCCACCATTGTAGCATGGTACGTGTCTATAATGGTAACCCTCTTTCCAAGACTTTGCTCTCAGCTTACCATCAGGCAAGGCGAAGTCAAATTGACGTGTCCTATATAAAAAAAAAGATTGTAAACTTGAAAGTTATTCACCATTCCTTTTTTTTATTTTCAGAGTCGCGAAGATATCAAGTAGACGGAAACATCAGGTATGTAACGACTACTTACATTTCTGGCCAAGTACCTTCGGGTTTTACGTCCTCCGAGCCTTTTGACAACTCAGTTAGGTCAGCACTGCAATTCACTAAGCGAGCACAACTGCAATGATGCATGTAAAGGGATTTGACGTTTATGACACGTATTTTGACGTAAATGACATAAATACCTTGACGACTGTCTCATATACGTCAAATCCCATACATTCGTCATTCTATTCTACAATAGGCCGGTCGTGGTTTTAGGGCTCCAACTACGCATAACGGTACCACACAATTTTGTTCCCTGTAGGAGAAAGATAAAAAGTTAATATGATTGATGAATCAGGATGCACCAAGGTTGCCTAACTGTATAGCCTGAACTGATTGGAGATATAATATGAATACTAGGAAATCAGAGATCATTGTTAACATTATAGTCCATTAACGAGGAATCTTTATATCGACTTCTAAACATTGGCGCCACACAAGCAACGCCATCTACTGACATAATTTTTAGTCAATAATATAACTACCTACATAAAATCCAATACATCATCTAAGACTTTTATAATTTCAGAAAGCAAGACCTATACCAATATCAACTTCTGTTACATATATTTGCTGCAAGGGATATTTCCTGGACGAAAAATCGGACCTGTGCAAGCCTGTTTGTTCTAAACCGTGCATAAACGGAGAATGTATGAAACCATATACATGTACATGTAATGATGGTTACATATTAGACCCCACAGATAAATATAATTGCAAACTACCAACCTGCGATCCTAATTGTGTTAACGGTAATTGTATTTCAAACAATACGTGCGAGTGCTCTCCTGGATATAATTTCACTATTGACAGCACACACATTTGTGAGCCTCAATGTGCCAAAGATTGTAAAAACGGAAAATGTGTAGTACCAAATAAATGTGCATGTGATTACGGTTATGAACAAGACCCCAATAATGAATACAATTGTATACCTATTTGCAATCCTGGTTGTGTTAATGGAACCTGTGTTGCGTACAATGAGTGTAAGTGCTCCGCTGGATATATTCTAAGCGTTGATAGCAGAAACATTTGTGTACCTAAATGTGACGAAGAATGCAGGAATGGGAAATGTACGGCACCAAATAATTGTGACTGTAACTACGGATACAAGAGAGACCCCAAAAATAAATTCAAATGTGAGCCGATTTGCGATCCTGGTTGTGTTAATGGAATCTGCGTTTCTTACAATAACTGTAGCTGTTCTGCTGGATACACTTTAACCAAAACTAGCAGTAATATTTGCGAGCCGAAATGTGACAGAGTTTGTAGCAATGGCAGATGTACAGGACCTGATAAATGTGAATGTAACGATGGTTACAAAATTAACTCCGCAGATAAATTCGAATGTGTACCGATTTGTAAGCCAGAATGTGTTCATGGTACTTGTATTTCACACAACAATTGTACATGTAACGATGGGTATGAGAAACAAGCGAACGACACTTGTACTTTAATTCCTATGTAAGTAAAGTTGATTTGGTTACAGTTTTTCTCAATAAATACGAAAGATGATACAGAAGGGAAGGGATGAAAATGTTCATGATCTAATAGGAATGTATGGAGAAGAATGAAATGTTGCGCCGATCCTAAATAATTGCCAATTCTAGCTAGCAAGTGCTTCCGCTTAGGTAGCACGCAAGGGTCACTTTGTTTGAAGGGAGTGTATTAAATTATTCAATACTAGAAGACACGCCCCGGCTTCGTTCGTGTTAACCTAACGGGTTTAATTTAGGTATATTTATAATTATCATAATCATCATAGCGCTAGTCCCGGTTGCGTCCCAATTTTTGCCAAGTTTTTATGGGAGCGACAGCCATTGTTCAGCCTCATCCTTCAGTCAATTGGTGTATTAGCTTGAAGCCTTCCTACAATCAGGGATCCTTCAAACGGGGTGTGAAAAAGCATCTATTAAAGCCATCAAGTTAGAGACCACCATTTTTTTTTTTAAATAAATATCCACAACATCAGAAATCGTGGTCCATATCTACTGCACTGCAATTCACTAAGCGAGCACAACGATGCGACAACGATGCGAGGCGCAACGTAGATTGTCATTGGTCAGAAATGTATCACGTCATTGGAAATCGACCAATGACAGTGTCTATCGCGCACATCGTTGCGACTCGCATCGTTGTCGCATCGTTGTGCTTGTTAGTGAATTGCACAGCTGAACTTCTTCTTTTACCATCTAGCGGTTTACATTCAATTGACGGACAAAATATATACCCATATAAAAAGACAAGGTTGGCTTGGGCTCCAAAGATCCTAGTAGGTTCCGTATACACATATTTCAAATCATTTGTACATAAATAAGCTGTTAATGTTATCAAAACTATCTATTTCAGGGTCGACTGCAGAGAATGCCATGGCAAATGTACGGAAGATAGTGATGAACAGCTAAATTGCAAGTGTCCTGATGGAAAGCGATGTCAGCGCAGTGAAAATGAACCAACAAAATCTATAGAAACAGCAGAAGTCTCTACTGCCAAGTAAGATTTTACATCAATTAATTAGCCTATTGCAGTCCACTGCTGGACATACACCTCCCAAAAGCATGTGATGATGTTGCCCGATTTGCCCTTATAATCGAAAGGTCCCGGTCCTACCTGGGACCCAATTCTGCTAATTCAATGTCATACAAAATCACTGTCATACCACCGAAACTGCAAAAATGCCATTAAATAGATTTCTTTCTTTCCTTCTTAGAGCTACTACCGTCTGACCTCTAAACTTTGTGGAAACACTGCGCACTGTATACTTCAGCCACCTAAATGTCAACCACTAAATACCACAGACACTACAAAAATGCCATTTAATTTTAAACTTTACTGGTACGCAGTTAAAGTCAAAAATTGAATGGCATTTTTTGCAGTATCAGTGTAATGACAGTGGTTGACAACTCGCAGAATCCGGGTGCTGAAGGTCCCATGGAACGGCCATTAAGACTTGCATTTTTTTCAGGGAAGCTGGAATAAATCCGGTTGTAATAGTGCCTGCTGCCGTAGCCCTGCTGCTGATTGTGTGTATAATAGTCGTGATTCAACGCATCTGGCACAAGAGTAACAGGAACCAGAGCAAAACTGCTAATGCTGGTAAGTTATTAGATATTTGATCAACTTAATTAGGTATTTAAATTTTCATGGTCGTTCACATTACTATTAGAACTATCGGGATATTTACCATGTAATTGTGGATCATGGTGCTTGCAACAGCGCCGAAATATCGGATACTCGAAACAATACTTGGTAAATATCCCAGTTCTAATAGTAACTTAATTAGGGTTAATCTGGTCTAAATTTTCGGTCCTCTAATTATAAATTGACAAGCTTTTATTTAACTTGCACTAATGTATATATGTATGTATGTAATTTGTTCGGGTGGAATCTTGCAACTCGATTTTGAAGCAGATACCACCACAAGATACCCCCAACCGATTTTGATGAAGTTGGATGACAATGCATTAATATGAAAAACTTTTAAAAACAAGCTTTTCTTTAAAGAATGTGCTGCATTAAAGAGATAATGATAATTTTAGTTCTAAATCTAAGGGTTGTGCTGATTTGAAAAGCTTGTAGCGTGAACAGAAAATAGAGAAAGAACTTGCACGATATAGTTTTATTAAATCAGCATAATAATTATTTTTTTGGTACAGCAGATTCTTTAAAGCAACATATTATTTCGATTGACAGCCTCCGTGGCGTAGCGGTAGTGAACGCGGCCGCTACGCAGGAGGCGCGGGTTCGATCCCCGCTCAGTGCAAATATTTGTGTGCATTAAATATGGGTATTTGCATTGGTCTGGTCGTGCCTCGGAGAGCACGTTAAGCCGTCGGTCCCGGTTGCCATAAGAACATCTATGGCAGTCGTTACGGGTAGTTGGTGTTGGTGCCCTAAAAAGTCCAAAAACAACGGTCTAGCTGCAAAAGTTTCGATATCGCCTAATGTTAACATTAGGTCGTGGAGGGCAGATGGCAATCGCTTCACGGAAAATATCGAGGTCTAGCCAAATCTGTAGCTATGACTGGTAAAAGCGGAACCCAGACTCCGAGCTGAAAGCTTCGGATGCGACTGGGAATTAACGCTAGGAGGAAGAAGATTATTTCGATGATAGTCATCGCTTCATTTAAGAACTACCGTCTAAGTAATTCAGATCGATACTAATATTATAAATTAACTCTATGTCTCCCACATTTTCTTGTCTAAACCACTGAACCGATTTTGATGAAATTTGGTACAGAGATGAAGGAGAGTTTAGGAAAGGATATAGATAGGCTATGTTTGGTCGCGATAACCGACATCCACGCAGACGGAGCCGCGGGAAACAGCTAGTAATAAATAAGAGTTGTTGTGTTTACAGAGGCAGCAGTTGGCAGTGTAGTGTATCACACGTACCCAGGCACATTGATACGACCAATACGAGACGACGACGATACGATTCCGGACGACGACCTCGAAAACGACAACATGACACCGGAGGAAGCAACGATCGACGCCCTACTCCGACGACCAACAGAAGAAGAAGACCACATATCGAAATGTTAGCCTATAGGTTAGATTAGGTATATAATGTAAATATTAGAATGTAAGTGAAGCTCAATGACTGCAGTTAGAAACCAAGAAGTACTTACAATAAATAATAATTGCATTTGATTAAAATAAAATATAAACATATACCTACGCACGGCTGTAAATCCCGAAGGGGTTGGCAGAGGTATAAGTACACCCACATTTCGCCAACTGTGATTTCCGGTGCGACGTAATAGAGGGCGAGAGAACAGTCCTATCCCTTAGTTGCCTACTACGACACCTACAGGCAGAAATGGGGTGGTCCTATTTTACTCCACTGAGGACCAACACGGCAAAATTAAAATTGATTGAAATAAAACCAATTTTTAACGGAACCTATCGTGATTTATTTGTTAAGGTGCGTACAAATTATATAGCATAACATGTTATAAAACAATGTTATATAACATGTTTCAGTAATGTAGACACTGAAGTTAATACAATATTGCAAAGTTATAAAACAATGTTAGATAATGTGGACGTGTTATAAAACACAAGTTATAAAACATGTTACATAATCTGTACGCACCTTTAGACAAGTGGCAATATGTTGGCACATATTTTGACGGTTATAAAACACGTTGACGACTGTCATATACGTCAAATTCCATACATGTATCCCCACAATGATGAATGTATGTTCCCGGCAGTGAGTTGGGTAGCCAGAGCTCACTGGAGAGATTATGTGCTGTTAGTGGGAAGACCAAAGGATTGTCCTGCGTGTTTTCTTCGCTAACGGCACAGAATCGCTCTGTTCTTACAGGGTTGCACTCGACCATAGGCCACCCTAACCACTTTCCATCAGGTGGGCTGTGTGCTTAAGTGGTATAAAAAAACGATACGCCGGCACGGATATAAATGAAGTGCGAATTCTTAAATACATCATAAATGCATAGTGTGACATTACAACTCTGTTTATCTGAGAAAAGATGCGAAAATTGCAAAGAAAAGTAAAATCCAAGTACATACAATAAATACATTGAAATAAAACCACGTTTTAACGGATTCTATCGCGATTTATTTGTCGTTGGGCTAAAAGTAAACAATAAATAACAAATAAATCGCCAATCGCGATAGAATCCGTTAAAAAGTGGTTTTATTTCAATGAGTGATATTCGCGTGAACTTGAAATATCTAAATAAGTAAATATTGCTTTTTATAATTTATTTACTTCTTAAGAGTGTATTTCACCAATGACAGAAACCACATTCAAAGTAAACTGAGCAATCTCTTATCAAATTCTATTAGGTAAAACGTAAGAACTCAGTTCACTTTGACCGCTGATCACAATTATTGTCATTGGTGAAATCCGGCCTAAACTGTTGTGATATACCTACCTGACAGATTATCATGTTTTAATTAAAATACTGTAATATAAAAAGTTTGTTTGATTTATACACAGATATTGCCCAACACCATCAGGTGGGCCGTGTGCTTGTCTACCACCTAAGTGGTATAAAAAATATATACATATTTTATTTTTTTATACCACTGAGGTGGCAGACATGCACAGATGCACACGGCCCACCAGCTGGAAAGTGTTAACCGTGGCCTATTATGAGCGTATGCAATACCAGAGGTATCATACATTCATACTCATGCTGCAGATCCTGTAAGAACGTTCTAATGCCCTTCTTGAAGAACTTAATATTGTATACGCTTGGAACAGCCACAGCAGGGAGTTCATTCCACAGCTTGAGTGTGCGTGCGATGGAGTTCTTTTCATACCTGACTGCGCATACTGTTTCCGTCCGCATCAATGGCGTTGTTGCTTTGATGGCTCACAGTTTGACACAGAAGACCTTCAGGACCAAGCCATCCCCCCTTGCAACCCCCCAACTACACCTGCTGATTGACGGAAGAGACTCTAGCGCTGTGGGGGGTCAGACGTAGTCGCTTTCATAAAAGTCCCAAAAACTGAATCTAAAGAAGACAGCCTCTGTGGCGAGGCGGTAGTGAACGCGGCCGCTCCCTGCGCGGGTTCGATCCTCGCTCAGTGCAAATATTTGTATACATGAATATGGATATTTGCATTGGTCTGGTCGTGCCTTGGAGAGCAAGTTAAGCCGTCGGTCCCGATTGCCATACGAACATTTGTGGCAGTCGTTACGAGTAGTTGGAGGCCTAAAAATTCAACAACTAATCTAGCTGCAATGCTTCGATATCGCCTAATATCGCCATTGGGTTGTGGAGGTCAGATGGCAATCGCTTCACGGAAAATATCGAAGTAAAGCAGTTAGACTGGTAAAGCGGACCCAAAACTTCGGATGCTACTTTGATTATCGCTAGGATGAAGAATAAACTGAATCTTAAGAAGAAGTAAGCGGACCACGGGCTCTGAGGTAAGTAATGATTAGTTTGAGAAGAATTTAAAAGGTAAGACCATTAATTCCAGAGTCCCTTAAAGACTCTATGTGACTGACCGCGGATTCAAGCTAAATTGAAGATTTGAATAGCATAATTATTACATATACAATCACGCTTTTATCCCCGGAGAGTTAGGCAATGGTGAATTATCACCCACATTTCACTAATTATTGCATTGCACCACATTTCACCAATCACTGTATAGCTTTCACGTCATAAAGGGCGAGTCTATTGCCGTATTGCGGGCACTATTGTTGACTCGAGCCATGTATTTCAGGCTGAATATTAATATATAGGTATGTCTGAAGTTAAACAGCTCTATCCCTTAGTCGCTTTGTACGTCGTTGTTGTAGCATATTATTATTAATTGCTTTACATTAAATAGTAAATTTTATTTTATTATATTACAGGTTTATATGTTTTACAAATTACCTGCATTATGTAAACCGGTACAATAGTACATACTCGTAGCTTGATGACAGAATTTTAACCGTTACTATTCATATTTTTTTCTATATTACAATGATATACAGATGCGTAGAGATGTGGCATCCTTGGCGGTATTTTACCGTCTCTACTATGGTGAATGTTCTGAGGAGCTCTTCCAACTAATCCCACCCTCCCCTTTCCTATACAGGACAACACGTGCAGGACTTAGATGCCACCCGCATATGGTACAGAATATTCCATCAAGAACCAAGCGGTTCGGTGACTCCTTCTTGTGCCGCACAATTAAGACCTGGAATTCTTTACCAGCTCACGTGTTTCCCTCCTCCTACAGTCCCGGGTCCTTTAAGCGGGGCGTGAAAAAGCATCTGATGAGGCCGTCAAGCTGAGTGCCACCATTGTAGCATGGTACGTGTCTATAATGGTGACCCTCTATCCAAGACTTTGCCCTCAGCTTACCATCAGGCAAGGCGAAGTCAAATTGACGTGTCCTATATAAAAAAAAAAAAAACCTCAGGGCACGTACCTTGGACCTAAATCGCGGGACATTCAAGGCCTGCGTGCGGATTGCTTTGTAATAATCTAGGCTTGGTGAATTTGAGCTCACACACCACGGTAGAACCCCGTGCCATCTTTAAAAGATCGCCAAGTAACGTGTAGGTACTGCGCGTATAGAGCACATTATATTATTAGGTCCAAGATATGCTGAGCATATACTACCTTTTTCTTTGACATCCGAGACTTTCTATAATTTACCAAAGCCCTATAAGAATAGGAATAAGAATAATTTATTTGCCTTTAAACATGGTTACATAGGTCTTACAGTATGTATAAGCACAACATGTCTAGCCGGTATATTACTTCACTAAGTATAGGCACTATCCGATACTTTAAACGTAAATTCAGACTTACACAATTTAATTATTACACAATAAATAAATAAATAAATAAATAAATAAAAATTTTCATTAAATATTATCTAATATATAAAATTCTCGTGTCACAGTTTTCGTTGCCATACTCCTCCGAAACGGCTTGACCGTTTGATGAAATTTTTTGTGCTTATCCGGTATCTATGAGAATCGGCCAACATCTATTTTTCATATCCCTAAGTGATAAGGGTGCAGCGGGAACGGGATTTGAATACCACGCGGGCCGAAAATATGGCGGTACGAAGTTCGCCGGGGCAGCTAGTTATAATATAATGTATACATACTTAGTTGTGATATCGGACAATGACTTCATATATTATTTTTACTATTGAATATAACAATAAAATTTATTTAAGCCATTGTGTCACCCACCATAGATAGACCTCGTCTTGGTTAGTTACTCATGCTCGAAGTATTTCCTCCTTAATCCACCGGGAAAATGACATTGAACTTCGGCTTAGATATAAATAGCAGTGAAGTACATACTATTGTACAATTTATTTGAATCTATTATACCTAATATTGTGCAAATATTGTTATTTTATTATAAAGCTAAATAGTTTGTTTGTTTGTCTGAAGTTTACGCGAATCTCACTTATTGTAATAAAACTATTTTTTAACGGATTCTGTCGCGAAAGGAACAAAAATATCGCGATAGAACCCGTTAAAAAGTAAGTGGTTTTATTTCAACAAAGGTTGTTTGTATGTTTAATTGAACGCGCTAATCTCAGGAACTACTGATTAAAATTTGAAAATTTACTTTTGCGTTGAATAGCCCGTTTATCGAGGAAGGATATAGGTTACATATCATTACGCTATTACCCAAGGGAACGGAGCAGTAATTATAAATGTCAACAAATCCGACAGATTTCCAAGCATTATTTGAAAATTAATAAATACTGTAGTCTGCTATCACAGACTACAACATTGATTTTATGTTTGGTATTTATGTTCATCATCATCTGCATATAGACGTATTCTGCTTGGTATTTATGTTATGCCTGCCAAAAATTTTTGAATCCTTACGTACATTAAGTTCTCAAAAATGTATTGTGACACTACGGTTAGAACGACTATTTTTTAAACTTTTTTCGGAGGAAGACTCTTGGCCGGTAGAGTGCACGACAGCTATTTCTGGTTGCGGTTCGATTTCCGTTCAGTACCTTATATTAAATAAATAAATATTAATAAAATAATTTATTTCGGATCACATACCTATGATTAGGTCAATAATCCAACAAGAAGATACTAATTGAAGGTACCAAACGTTGACTTCAGGAATTCTAGCTAAGCAGACAGAACAGACATAGGATATAACAGACATACTTTAACGGAAAACCACAGACTACGTGCCTAACCTTGAAACTCTAGTAGACTTAAAATCGTCCTAACTGCATTCTTGGACATAAAAATTATGTTTAGTATTATGCTACATAATAATAGTAGGTACCTACTTTTATCTGTGCTTCCTCTAGTTCAAAAGAGTCGTGACTTATATATTTTTATAAGGAAACTAGCTGCCCCGGCGAACTTCGTACCACCATATTTTCGGCCCGCGTGGTATTCAAATCCCGTTCCCGCCGCACCCTTATCACTTAGGGGGATGAAAAATAGATGTTGGCCGATTCTCATAGATACCGGATAAGCACAAAAAATTTCATCAAAATCGGTCAAGCCGTTACGGAGGAGTATGGCAACGAAATCTGTGACACGAGAATTTTATATATTAGATTCTGGAAGGCTGGTCACATTTTGTTTGTTAAATAAGTATTAATGAATCCATTAGTCATCTCAGTTAAATGGCTTATTATTATCAGTGAGTATGTACTTAATATTAGTTTCTGAGAAATATTCGACAAACTAGTAACATATTTATTAAATATTCACAGAAACGTAACATGACTTGACTACCTACATAAATAACTTGACAAACATTACGTAAGAATATTTTCCATGTACTTATTTATTTTCTGCTGATGATGCTTACTGTGGAGGCCATCTCTGATATAGAACCGAAGTTACCGACATAGCTCGCAGAATAAGCAAGCTGAAGTGGCAGTGGGCTGGCCACATCTGTCGATTGACCGATGGCCGTTGGAGCAGACGAGTCCTAGAGTGGAGACTGTGAGAAGGAAAAACGGAAGTTGGAACGCCCCTAACCACATGAACTGACGTCTTGAAAAAGGTGACTGGGATGGACTGGATACGGAAGGCGGAGGATCAGCAGACGTGGCGCACATTGGGAGAGGCATATATGTCCAGCAGTGGACTGCAACAGGCTAATTGATTGATGCTTATTGGGTTATATTCTAAGATTTAATCATTATTCCATTCTGTCTGGTCCTCAAAATCATACATTGAGAGCTGAATCATTCTCCTGTCGTCTGATTTATCTAATGTTGCCTGCCATTACATTCACCTGGATGTCTAAACGGTGTCAAAGTTGCTGGACTATGTTTGCTGGATGTTACGGACTCAATTCACGTGAACGCATTTATGTTCACGTGAATTGAGTCCATAACATCCAGCAAACTAAGCCACAGTAACATGATTATGATTTATTATTAAATAGATAATTTATAATAGACTTTTTAGGTTAATATCTCCCACCAGGGCTCAGCGGAGATGGCATGACCAGTCACTGGTCACCGACGAAACCTGGCAGTTGCCGCAGATCGTGTCCGTATCAGCGAAAGTTACTCCTAAATGTTATTCGCGATATCGCGGATATGGAGGCTGCGGAAGATGCAAAAATCCTTTTAGCTGTCATATTACCTACTAGAGCTGTGCACGCATTAACGATTTTTCAGTGCTTCATAGCTTTTTAGCTTAATCTTATCTCATATATAAAACTCTTAGTCCTGACTGACTGACTGACTCACTTAGAGACAACGCACAGCCTAAACCGCTGGTCCTAGAGACTTGAAATTTATAGAGAGTGTATGTTTTGATGCGTGGAGGTGTACTAAGAAACGATTTTTCGAAATTCAGACCTTAAGTGCCTAAAAAGTGCCAAAAACGTACTTTCTTATAACTCAAGAATGGCTGAACAGATTTTCATGATCTTTGGTTTATTGAATTTGGCTTTGTCGCCGAATAGCAATTATCACAATTAAAATGTGGCAAATTCACGAAATAATGTAATATTAAGGAAAATACGAAATATTATGGCGCTAATATCGCTAGCAAAATTGTTACCATGACAACGGAACTAAAGTGATGGTGTCAACGCTAAGTCACATTTTGATCTGTCGAATGATAATATTTATAAAAATGACACTCTCTGTCACGTATAATCTCATAATATGCAAGAATGTGAAAAATAATTATTGTGTAAGAGTTATGTACTGCAGTTTCTTTATTTAATTGATTGGAAATAGAAAAAAAACATATTATGATAGCAGCGATGATAGCTATCTAGAGCTATATAAAAGAATATACCTGTATATAAAAGAAAGCCTAAAAGTAATACAGCACATTATCATCCAGATCAATCCTCATTTACAAGCTCTCAAACAGTAAGGTATGTGAATTTAAATCTATTGACGCCGCCGATATAACACAAGGGGCGGCTTCATAGCTAGAAACAAAATAACAATTTATATCAATGGCTAGAAACGTTTCACCAAATAGACGAACGCCTGGCTTCTAGAAAACTTCACTTTCTTTCTTGATGAGAAGTATACTAAGGCAACAATAATAGAGATGGCAGAACACAATTCAATAACTTCCACTTATCAGCTGTGGGCTCAATTACTCAAGCACAGAGCACTTCTGATTAAGATGACAAAGAATATAATACAAAATGTTTATTTTCTTATTATTTTTAGATAATTATAAAAAAATTAAACCACCACAAATTTCAAGTATGTTGTTTTATTTGTATTCATTTTTGACGTATCACACAGTAATTTATGTATCCTCAGCATTTACCAACGCATTGGAGGACGTCTTCAAGACGCTGGAGTAATTACATCTTGCACCTTCGGTTCGCCGATGACATCATCATAGTTGCGGAGTCGCTAGAACAACGGGGCGAAATGCTGCACAGCCTGAATGGAGCTTCTCGACAAGTCAGCCTCGGTGTAAACTTGGATAAAACCAAGATTATGTTCAACGAACATGTTGTACTGAGAACGATTGCCATCGAAGGAGCGACACTCGAAGTTGTTCAAAAATTTATCTACCTGGGGCAGGTTATCCAGCTCGGTAAAACCAACTTCGAGAAAGAAATAGCCTGAAGAATTCAACTGGGGTGGGCAGCATTTGGCAAACTACGTCGGGTCGGGAATTCGAAACGAGGTCATCCGACATAGAACCAAAGTAAGCGACATAGCTAACGAAGATCCAACTTTCTGTTTTGGAAATTAGTTTCGAAAACAGAATTATTATTCTTTCTTGGAAACCAGGTTCGTTAAAAGAAAAATAATTCTGCTATGGAAACCGGTTTCCAAACCTTCGTTTCCAATCTGGCCGTAGGGTTGCAGAATAAGCAAGTTAAAGTGGCAGTGGGCTGGCCACATCTGCCGAAGGACTGATGGCCGTTAGAGCAGACGAGTCCTAGAGTGGATACCGTGAGAAGGATTACGGAAGGTGGGACACCTCCTAGCCAGCTGGACCGACGATCTGCGAAAGGTGGCTGGGACGTACTGGATGCGGCAGGCGGAGGATCGGCAAACGTGGCGCATATTACGAGAGGCCTATATCCAGCAGTTGACTGCAATAGGCCAATTGATGATTTTTTGTATCCTTAGCATACAACAGCAACCTTCATAGTTATGGTATACTGATGATATCGCACTGGTTGACAGGGCTCTTAAAAGCAGGTGGAATCTCAGTTCTAAAAGAGCTTACGAACCTCTTTGATTCCGTCATCCAGCAGAACTTAACATGGAACTGTAGTGCGGTGGTACTGTTCTCCAAAAAAAGGCTATAAGGTCTTGCTGAAGAATTATAAGACTCCTGAGTCATATCTCTATAGAAGTTTTGTTCTTGGGAATCGTCTTGAATAGTTGTGAATTCCAGCCACTGGAGCAAGCCGGGTTTTAAAAGGGTTATATTGTTGCAGCCAATACTGTTGAGCAGATTATACAAAAGACCTGAGAGTATAATCAGCCGCTATGTATGGCATTTGTAGATTACGAGAAGCCTTCTGACATCATCTAGACCTGGGCATTTCTGGATTGTCTACGACAGTGTCGTGCTGATACGATATTTTCATTGCTGAGATGGTAATTTTAGATTAGAAGACGAAACCCAGAAAGAGATATAGGTACGTCGAAGGGTCGACAAGGGTTGGGCAACATTGGGAAAATTCGTCGAGGTTTCTACTCCCCTGTTATGACTCATGGGGCCCAAATGTGCAAACTGACAGCATATGTCCCCAACATACGGTGGAGGATCGAGTGCTATGGCATACTTTGGGTGAGGCCTAAGTCCAACAGTGGACTGAAATAGGCTATTGATTGATTGATTGATAAGAACGAAATGTTAGGCAATAGTAATTTTTTCTTACCAGTCTTTTTCTAGCCATTTACTAGCTATTGGTATAAAGATACTAATAGTATTTTTATTTTGTTGTAATATTCTAAAAATCTACCACTTTTTTGTAAGACAAGGCCGATGTTTCTTACAGTTTTCATTTAATATTTTGAAAAAAAAAACACTACTGAGAGAGCGAAATAAGGTGTCGAAAGTTTATACAACAATTACTATTAGAACTATCGGGATACTTATATTTATACAACAAGTCCGTCAGTTTAGAAAAAAATACTATTGATGATGGTAGTCGACATCGACGCAGGCGGAGCTGCGGGCGAAAAGCTAGTATATTATAAAACTCTTAGTCCTGACTGACTGACTGACTGACTGATTGACTTAGAGACAACGTACAGCCTAAACCGCTGGTCCTAGAGACTTGAAATTTATAGAGAGTGTTTGTTTAGAAGCGTGGAGGTGTACTAAGAAACGATTTTTCAAAATTCAGACCCTAAGTGCCTAAAAAGTGCCAAAAACGTACTTTCTTATAACTCAAGAACGGCTGAACAGATTTTTATGATCTTTGGTTTTTTGAATTTGGCTTTGTCGCCGAATAGTAATTATCACAATTAAAATGTGGCAAATCCACGAAATAATGTAGGTAATATTAAAGAAAATACGAAATATTATGGCGCTAATATCGCTAGCAAATTTGTTACCATGACAACGGGTACTAAAGTGATGGTGTCAACGCTAGGTCACATTTTGATCTGTCAAATCATTGTCAAATAATAATAATAATAATAATAATAAATATTCCACAACATTCTACACAACGCCATCTAGACCCATGGTAAGCTTAATTAGCTTGTGTTATGGAATCTAGAATGCGGATATACATACTTAGATACTTTTTTTTTTTTGTAAATACATACATATTATACATAGAAACACCCAGACCAATGCAAATATTTATATTCATGCATACAAATATTCATAAAACGTCACTCTCTGTCACGTATAATTATGTACAAAGAATGTGAAAAATATTAATTTATGTACTATGTAAGAGTTATGTACTGCGGTTTCTTTATTTAATTGATTGGAAATAGAAAAGAAGTTTTTGAGACTGGCTCACTTCGATGGAGTATCCAATCTTCAGTTAAGTTCCACGGACTGTGAGTGGTATTATAGTAGAATAGCAGCGTGCGTCGCGAGGACAACATTCGGAACTACATATCAGACCCATTATTGGTAGTATTGGCATCGAGCATTAAATAATATACTAGAGCATATACTGCGTCAGCTACCAGCTACCATGATACCATAGTATTTCATCACATTGACTACACGTATATGAAAGAAAGCCTAAAAGTAATACAGCACGTTATCATTCAGATGAATACTAACCTATAAGCCCTCACACAGTAAGGTACGTGAATTTAAATCTATACGCAGATATAACACAAGGGGCGGCTAGAAACGTTTCACCAAATAGGCGAACGCCTGCCTTCTAGAAAAGTTCACTTTCTTTCTTGACGAGAAGTATACTAAGGCAACAATTATTAGAGATGGCAGAACACCATTCAATAACTTCCACTTATCAGCTGTGGGCTCAATTAGTCAAGCACAGTGCACTTCTGATTAAGATGACAAAGAATATAATACAAAATGTTTATTTTCTTACTATTATTTTTAGATCAATAAGAAAAACTAAACCACCACAAATTATAAGTTGTTTTATTTATATTCATTTTTGACGTATCACATAGTAATTTATGTATCCTCAGCATTTACCAGCGCATTGAAGGACGTCTTCAAGACTCTAGAGTAGGTACATCTCGCACCTTCGGTTCGCTGACGACATCATCATAGTTGCGGAGTCGCTGGAACAACTGGGCGAAATGCTGCACAGCCTGAATGGTGCTTCCCGACAAGTCGGCCTCGGTGTAAACTTGGATAAAACCAAGATTATGTTCAACGAACATGTTGTACCGAGACCGATTGCCATCGAAGGAGCGACACTCGAAGTTGTTCAAAAATATTATCTACGCTTCAGACCCACGGTACCCCTGGCCATACCCCTGGTGGTACCGGGCAGGTTATCCAGCTCTTGGTAAAACCAACTTCGAGAAAGAAATAGCCAGAAGAATCCAACTGGGGTGGGCAGCATTTGGCAAACTACGTCGGGTCTTCTCCTCCCCCCTGCCGCAATGCATCAAAACAAAGGTTTTTGACCAGTGCGTCCTGCCTGTTATGACCTACGGTGCTGAAATGTGGCCACTGAAGGTGGGGTTATTCCGTGACCTTATAGTCGCGCAGCGGGCTATGGAGCGAGCTATGCTTGGAGTATCTTTAAAAGATAGAATTTGAAACGAGGTCATCCGACATAGAACCAAAGTTAAGTTACCGACATAGCTCGCAGAATAAGCAAGCCAAAGTGGCAGTGGGCTGGCCACGTCTGCCGAAGGACTGATGGCCGTTGGAGCAGACAAGTCCTAGAGTGGAGACCGTGAGAAGGAAAACGGAAGGTGGGACACCCCTTAGCCAGGTGGACCGACGACCTGTGAAAGGCGGAAGATCGGCAAACGTGGCGCATATTAGGAGAGGCCTATGTCCAGCAGTGGACAGCAATAGGCCAATTGATGATTATTATATCCTCATGTTGTTCTTGAGAGTCGTCATGAATAGTTGCGAGTTCAGTTTTAAAAGGGTTACCTATATAGTATTGTAGTTGTACTGTTCAGCAGATTATACAAAAGACCTGAGAGTATAATCAGCCGCTATGTTTGGCATTTGTGATTTACGAGAAGCCTTCTGACATTATCTAGACCTGAGCATTTCTGGATTGTCTACGACGGTGTCGTGCTGATACGATTTTTCATTGCTGTGTTTCTAATTTTAGATTAGAAGACGAAGCCCAGTAGGAGATATACGTCGAAAGGTCGACAAGGGTTGGGTAACATTGGACAAATTCGTCGAGGTTTCTACTCCCCTGTTATGACTCATGGGGCCGAATTTAATATTTTAAAAAACTCACTACTGAGAGAGTGAAAATAAGGCGTCGAAAGTTTATACAACAAGTCCATCATAGAAAAAATACTTTTGGTGGCAGTAGTCGACATCCACGCAGGCGGAGCTGCGGGCGAAAAGCTAGTGTTTCTATATAATTTATCTACCTTGAGATATTTGTACAAAATATCTACTAGAGATAATTAACTGCTATTTCTCTTATTTACAATTGGTACGATTTTCTCCCAGTACTCTAAGAAGTATTGCCTATAGTTCTTTGTGAGCAATATTGGTAGGTTATTGACACTAATTTTTAATTTAATTACCTGCTCCAAATTATATCGATCCCTTGCGTGAATCGGGCAGTCCACGACAAGGTGTACGACGGTCTCATTTATCCCCGGCTCGCAGGCGCATGATGGGTCCCCCTTACACTTGAAACGAGTCAAGTATTCGGAGAACCCACCATGCCCTGTTAACAATTGGGTCGTTGTGCCAGCGACCCCCATCTTGCGTACGATGCTGTACGCCGTTACCGCGCATGGAAAGAAAAGCTTGGTCACGGAAGCAGTTCCCCCCGACCTGTACCTTTCGTTCCATTCGCCAAGCGAGATCTGACGCAGACCTCGCTTCACGAATGAAACGGGGCACAGGCTATAATGTGGCGCTCTCTTCGACCGCAGGGCCCCCTCTTTGGCGAGCTCATCGGCCCGCTCGTTGCCCTCCAACCCTACGTGGGCCTTGACCCAGTACAAGGAGATTTCCTTGCCCTGGGCCAAGCCCCGCTTGATGTTGAGTCTGGCTTCAACCGCCAGTGGGTGGAGGGCACGGTGGTTTGTCACCGTTTGGAGTGCGGCCCTGCTGTCGCTGAGAACACCGAACGTGGCCGCGCCGCGTCTGAGGACCTCACTGGTCGCTTTGCATATCGCGAGGAGCTCGGCCTGGTAGACGGTACAGTGCGGCGAGAGAGCAAGTTTGAGGGTCTTAGTTTCGGCCCCGTTATTCCAAATAGATAACGCGGCGCCGACACGACCCTCAATCTTGCTCCCGTCCGTGAAGATGCGAACTTCTATATTGTTTGTTCGTTGGTATTGATCCTCGTCTACCAGACTGGTGAACTCCAAGCGCATACTATGTATTTTAAATACTGTGGAAAAATTTATTATAGGTATATACTGTGGACATACAAGTACATTCATAGACTACGAGGGGAAAGCCTCGGATACGATTTAAACTAAAGCAAGGATGATGATGATGTCTTGTTGTAGACAGCCTCTGTGGCGTAGCGGTAGTGAACACGGCCGCTACGCAGGAAGTGCTGTTCGATCCCTACCCTGCAAATATTTGTATGCATGAATATGGATATTTGCATTAGTTTGGTTACTCGGCGAACACGTTAAGCCGTCGGTGCCGATTCCATACGAACATCTATGTTGTAAATCGTTGCGGGTAGTTGGAGCCCTAAAAATTCCAACAATTGGTCTAGCTGCAATGCCTCGATATCACCCAATAACACCATTGGATTGTGGAGATCAGATGGTAGTTGCTTTATGGAAAATATCAAAGTCCAGCCAAATCCGCAGTTAGACTGTTAAAGCGGACGCCAGACTCTGAGGAAGGATACTATGATGATGATGATGATGATGGCTTGTTACGGAAGGGAGTGAGGGGTTTACTTCAGTATATATTGTACGTATACGTACGTTAACTAGAATCCGTAATTTCTAGTTATTACAAACAAATCCAATACCTGAGCTTATTACACTCGACGCAAACCTCAAACCGGTTCATAGATCAGCTAATTGTTGTAGAATGGGACAAACGACATTAACGGTAGCCCCGGTCGGTGCAGGCGCTTTGTAATTTAAACGTTAACGACATTTATGGGCAGCATGAATCTTTCTTTAACAAGGATATAATGGCGGATTATTTAATTCTTATTTACTTTTGGAATTACATATCGCGTTTAGTAAATTAGGTTTGGAAAAATATGTACGCAGATTTATTGTTTTTTAATATACAAATAGCTCGCCTGAGATTCACACGGAGAAAACATCCTAAGTAAATTGTGATGGCGTCACCGTCCATTGTGGTTATTAAATTGGTTCAACAATTACGGTCTAACTCTAACACATCACATTAAAGTGCCCGTAACATATATTAAACACAAATAAAATTATTTAGTAAGTAATATACATAACTAAAAACTTACAATGCAATTAGAAACTAAATGTACTCGTACCTACGTGTTATCAGCTCTCATTACTTTTCCTTCCCTATCTGAAACCGCAGAAATGTTGTTTTTCTAGAACCAAAACCGAAATCTCCTTGCGCTATCTTTAGTACCTACCAACATTTTGTTAAGGAAACCGGAAAAATAAATGTTATTAGTTTAGCAAAACTAAGCGCCGGATTAAACTTGAAATAGGATAAGCGGGGAAATAGCGTAAGGGCCGGTACCCACTGCCGGCATGGCACGGCATGGATTTTATTACTAATCAAGTTATTTTGAATCTTATCTCAGATGCTTTATAATTCATTTTACTTTATTTCGTCAAACGATGCCGCGGCAGGTCGTGGCATGCGGCGGCATGCCACGATGTAAAGTAAAATGAATTATAAAGCATCTGAAATAAGATTCAAAATAACTTGATTAGTAATAAAATCCATGCCGTGCCATGCCGGCAGTGGGCGCCGGCCGAAAAAGCTAGTGAGACTATAAAACTGCAATCAGTAATGAGTAATGAGTTAATTGAACATTAAAAATGACGTAGAAAATTAAAAGACTTCAGTGAACATTATGAAATATTGGCTGGGGGTTTTAAGGCCCCGGCTACATCTCTACGGCACGGCACCGTCCACCGTCGCCGTCGACGGCGACGGCGCCGCGCCGTGGAAAGTGTGACATAAGGGAGGGCAATTCCCCAATTAGAGTAGTCGACTTCATAGTTCGACGTCAAAAAAACTGTAACCTGAAAACGAAACTTTACGAACCTTTACGAAGCTTTACGAACGTAAAAATTCTGAAGTAAACATTTATATTTTATCCCTTTCACACTAGTCGCGAGCTTGACGGATGACGTCTCGGTTTGATTGAAATGGCGATATTAATTCAGAGAAAAATTCAGTGTGGCGTACCATATGAAAATTTTCCCTAAATAATTATTGTTAAATTACATCTGAAATGTCTTTCACGATTAATTCTTTTTCGGATTAAATAACGCAAATGTGAGAAGAAAGTGAAGCTATACCAAAAAATAAGGATAAGAATAAAAACTAAATTGCAATTTGAACTTAAATTAGAATAAAAAACGAATTGTAAGGGATTCTATTATTGTTTCTATTTTTATGTAAATATTATAACAAGACGTTGACCATGGCTCCGCTTGCATGAAATAAAAGAGATCCTATTTCCGCAATCCCCAAGAATCTAATTTCGGGATACCTAAATTGTATTATTTCAAATTAAGAGGGTGTTACATACCTCCAAAGGCCACGGTAACCACTTCCCATAAGGTGGACCGTGTGCTAGTCTGCCACCTAAATCGTATAGAAAAAAAATCTATCTCCCTGCCTAGCGATTATGTCCTTTTTATGGGTATCTGAGAGGATTTTCGCTCAACGAAAAGGACAGATGTATAGTTTGGATGACAATATAGGCTACATTTTATCCCTGTATAGGTTCCTCTAGATAGTTTTTATAATGACCATCGCATTGAGATTTAAAAACCCGACCGCAAGCTACTTTCGACCTTAATGACATTTCTTACAAAATATGTTTTTTGACATCTATAGATGACGCTGATCTCGAATATGAAAAAAAAACTGGGTATTAGTTGCCGTCGATAAGGTCGAAAATGGCTTACGCCTATTTTTTACATTGACTAAAACCCAGAGACTCCAAAAATACGTGCAAGCCATTTTCGACCTTATCGACGGCAACTAATACCCAGTTTTTTTTTCATATTCGTGATCAACGTCATCTATACATGTTAAAAAACGTATTTTTTAAGAAATGTCATTAAGGTCGAAATTAGCTTGCAGTCGGGTTTTTTTAATCTCAATGCTATAGTCATTATAAAAATTATCTAGAGGAACCTATACAGGGATAAAATGTAGCCTATAATGTCATCCAAACTATAAGTCTGTTATTTCTTTATCGTGTGGGTATCCCTTCGGATGCCCACAAAAAGCACATAACAGTACAGCAGGATGGCTGGTACCTTATATACTTGAAATGCTTAAAAGTGTACGCCAACGCGCATCTTAGATCTTCAGATAAATAAAATATGTAATATTATTTAAATTATACATAATTATTATTACTGTCTAAAGTTCATTTTTGATATTAGCAAAGAAGTTCACCTCATTAATTAAAATCTTCCAAATGCATGGGAAAACTAATTTTTATTTGTATTGACCACCCTAAATTTGACATAGTTTGTAATTTTTATAATACGTTTCGTAATCTCATTTCAAGAAATGTAAATATAGAAAAAATAAAATTAAGCGTGAAATGTAGTTCCGTTTGTTCTTTGATATTTGAGGCTGAAAAACGCACTCTTTCATCATATATTTAATACGTTTGTTGTCTCACTGTCACTTCTTGGTTGACGTATCATTAGTCTTTGAAAGACGCGATTCGAAACATAGGACCGTGATCCTATGTTGTGTTGGGGCGGATTTTCGCGTCAATTGCGTATCTAATTACTAATCAGAATCGCGACAATGCACCACCCACAAAAAATATGTTTTTAATAATGAATTCGTAATTTTATGAAATATTATTAATATATCACTGAAATATTAAAGTGAAATGTTGTAATATAAATAATAATATAATTCATGTAAATTAATAACATTGACGTATTTTTAGTAAGACACTATGTCATTGCGCGCTCGCCATCTGAGAAATTTCGATTGAGAATCGCCCGCCCCCTGCAACACACCGTACACTTTTTGTAGCCATTTTGTAGCACGGCGCGGCACCGTCGCCGTTGACGGCGACGGCGGACGGTGCCGTGCCGTGGAGTTGTGGCTGGGGCCTAAGACTGTTGTTATCGTTTCAGTGCTGTTATGTAATTTATATCCACTGAACTTCATCAGACCTGAGTGCGTTAAATCTCTCTTATTTTCGAATATCTTTCTTTACCTTGCCTTTTTCTTTGTGGAAATAGGTTCCACCTCACCGTAGGCTAGAAAAAGCGGCGGTTATTGATGAATTGAACTGACTAAAACCAACACGGGTCTCCTATCTTACTCGTAGGTAACACAAAAGATTCCTTGAAATGGTGAAAATAGGAACTACGGTTGTCACTGTACACTGTACCGTTTTATTATAAATCAAAGACAATTTAGCACGATTTTACATTATTGAAGGGAAAGTGGTGGCATCCTTCAGGTCAAGGAATTGTTAGTTTTACTATAAGTATTCAATTTGACCACCAGAGACGGCTACCAAAGCCTTTAAATTATTATGTAAGGACATTATTTTTACAGAAAGCATACCTATTAGGCCGGGGTCCCTAGTACATTGCCAAAACCTGACTACTATCAAGCTAGTTTTCCGTGAGTAGCTTCGTTTTGATGAGACGCCCATTATTAGGTTGTACGCAAGTTTCGAATGTGGTAGCTAACAGAGATAGCATGGGTCAAATATGTCGATTTCATGATTCCAAAAAACTTATTACTAACCGGCTAGTTTTTCTTATATCTCAAGATAATTATCTAAGTCATTCGAAAAAATATTTGTCCTACAAACTGGTTTGATTAAAGAGTCCCCCTCTTCCAACATGTATTGATATCGAGGTCATCAAAAGTGATTACTAACCGGCTGATTTTTCTTTTATTACTTGATTAATATTTATATAATTTAACAAACATGTTGTCCTACAAATTGAGTGGTACGTTATCCCGGTCCTACGCTCAAAATAAAAATAATGTCTCTGCTCAAAATATAGCAATAACTTCATTTCGATGAGACGATGGGTTTATGTCGAAAAATATCGATCCTAGGAAAAAATTATGGCATGGATGGATGGATCTGCATCCCATTCCGATTGGAATGACACCTCAATCATAATAATTTCTGAGGAATACCAAAAAAAAATTGACCTAAAAAGTACTTGAAAAATAGACTATTAACGTCTTAATTAACGCATTAGACGAACATATAAGGCAATTCTCTCGTCATCTCCGTTGTCCAGGGTGCGATGCGGTGTACCACGCAGTGGTTTCCAAATCCAACCTATACCTCGAGACACGTATCTTGGACCTAAATCGACATAATTGTAGCGTCGCCGTCGGTAGCTTTATGGTTAAGGAGTGGGCCTTACGATCAAGAGGTCCCGGGTTCGAATCCTGCCCATTACACTACAGACGTGAACCCACTCCTAGCACAAGCAATTTAGCTTACTTGGGGGGTTAACAGGAATATTAGTAATTTCGGTTACTAATATTCTTTATAAAAAATAAAATCGGGAGACTTGACTATCTCATGCAGTCACACAATAACGTTACATTCTAAATCGGAATCGAAGTTCAGTTATTTACTTACTACTCATTTTATACTAAAAAAATGGCGTTATTGTTGATAAGGTATGTCAAGCAAAAGTACTGTGTCTGTTGGAATGAAATTTAATAAGTTAAGATTTTATGGACTTCCTTTCATTCAATTTACCATGTTTATTAGAGAGATTCGATCCTCATGATTGACACTATCGATTGAGACTATAAAAATACAGGATGTTATTTTTTTGAATTTTAGTCGGTTCGATTACCAGGCTTGGCAAGGGAATTTTCAAAACACTATGAATGCAGTTTTGTTCCTTATAAAAAATAAAGGAACGTTTCCTTTGAGTGAAATTAGCTATCTCCAGTATTTAAAGCACTTTCCCTCCAGGTAAGGTTAAAATCTTCTACCCTGTATGTATAATATACTATACTAATACTACATTATATTTTCGTACCTACCTAGTCTACTAAAAAATAAAGTTATTTAAATTAAAAAAAAAAAGATTTATTCACAGCATGTTATGTTACAAATAGGAAAACGAAAAAATAACAATTCTTGTCGGACTAGTGATACATACCAGTTTCCTTGTAGGACATTGTTACTTTTGGGCAGAGAACACACTTACCTATTATGTTATATTTTTGTCCTACAGTTAGTAATGAGATAAAATATCTTGTGGTACTAACAACTTCTGATCGTAGGACCAGGATAACGTACCACTCAATTTGTAGGACAACATGTTTGTTAAATTATATAAATATTAACCAAGTAATAAAAGAAAAATCAGCCGGTTAGTAATCACTTTTGATGACCTCGATATCAATACATATTCGAAGAGTGGGACTCTTTAATCAAACCATACTTTTTGTAGGACAAATATTTTTTTAAATAACTTAGATAATTATCTTGAGATATAAGAAAAACTAGCCGGTTAGTAATAAGTTTTTTGGAATCATGAAATCGACATACTTGACCCACTCTAGCTCTGTTAGCTACCAGATTCGAAAATTGCAAACAAGCTTTTGTTGGGCGTCTCATCAAAACGAAGCTACTCACGGAAAATTAGCTTGATAGTAATCAAGTTTTGGAAATGTTCTAGGGAACCCGGTCTATATGAGGTTTTTCAATTTTCTCGGAGTTACGCCAACTACCATTTAATTATATATTCACATTACCTAATACTACATAGTAAACTGTTACATACAACACGTTATCGGTTACCGCAAAAACAAAACCATGCAGTAGTTAAACAACAATAAGCTGATAACTTGTATGCTATCAGTACAATGAAATTGTAGAGGAACTTCAATGTAGCTTTGTTCTACCTATGTCTATCCACTACGTAAAAATGTCTGCCTCTCGTCTGTATAAGAAGCTACTGGAGCTTCTTGAGAATGACTCCTGCTACAACTACAACCCCCCACAGCGGGTAATGCTACGTTTACATACTCGCGGCAGAGCGAGGGAAGTGGCGAGAGAAGTGGGCAGAGACGTGGTGTGAATGGTATATTCGTCATGCCGCGAGTACTACCGCGTATGTTGCGCAAATACTAGCGCGATGAACTATACGAGACCGCTAGATGGCGCTAAGCTAAATAGAACACGACTTTCGTTATTGCTCCTCGAATATTTACTTTTAAAAATATTTATATCGATCTACGGAAAGTGTATAGTAGTTGAAAGTGATAGTTTTTATTAATAATCTATTTAATTAATTCGCTATGCTGTAAAAGCTTATTGCGTACACTGCTACAGCGTTGTCCTCCATACGTTTACGTCCGTCTCCGTTGCAGGGCGAATACTGTAATGCGGACCAACGCGATGATGGGAGTGTGTGAATGCTAGGGCATTAATCGCGCGAATATTTCTGGCAACACGATGAGCAATGCGAGCGGCAGTATGTAAACGCGGGGTAAGAGATCAAACGCGGACAGATAAACACGCAGTCAGAAGCGTCTCTAGCCCATGTTGCACGACGGTATTCTCGTCCCAATCGCGTGGTCCGTCTCGGAAAGTACCTCCACCCTGCAGAATACCGCGGTTATAATAACCTCGTGTTGTTCCCGGCGGTGAATAGGGCAGCCAGAGTTTACTGGAGGGGTTTTATGCTGTCAGTGGGAAGACATAAGGCTTGTTCTGCTAGTCTTCTGCTCTGATGGGACTTCTTACAGGGTCGGCAGCATGATTTTGACTCCTCTGGTGTTGCACTCGTCCATAGGCCATGGTAACCACTTTCAATCAGGCGGGCCGTGTTTATCTGCGACCTAAGTAGTAAAAAAAAATGCATTTATTAGCTTAGCGCTCCCTCTAGGAAGCGTGCACCCCCTGACCCGCCTTGTTCGTTTTCAACGCACACGCTACATCATAGGTCTAGCCTCTGTACCCAGTTTTGGTAGGTTTCATTAGATCAAAAAGCCTTGCCACCTGCAATGCAAGTCTGTAAGCGCACAACGACGAGCACAACGTTGCGACAGGCTTGATAAAGATTGTCATTGGTCGATCTCCAGTGACGTCACCCTGTACGACCAACGTCATATTGATATTAAGTCAATCTGATAACAAGACATATAGATACATGGTCGTATAGCTATCTAGACCAAAAGCGAACTAGTCATATTGAGATTTAGTCATAAAGCGATCTAGTCATATTGATACCTAGTCTTATCGAGATATAGGCATAAAGCTACTAACCCATGGCAATCTCTAGCAAGGTTGTGGCGAAGTTTTGCTCGTCGTTGTGCGCTTACAGAATTGCATTGCTGGACATTATCCGCTTATTGAATTGCATAGCTGGACATTATCCGCTTATTGAATTGCATTGCTGGACATTATCTAAAGAGTTGAATGAAAGGAGAACGGGCACTTTTGTATGAGCTGCGTCCCAACCCTTGTAACAAGTTGCGACTAGTGTAAACATGTTCATTTAGTCTATTTATATATAAAAATGAAAGATTTTTATCAGAAATTCGTGCAGGTCCAAAGTTATAAGGGTGTAAGTAAAAAATATTTTTTGTGTAAATAGGCTTTGCAGTATAGTTCTACGGTTTTGTATCATTTCGCCGACGGTCATTACAACTACGGTTGACTCAACTAGGGTTAATTCACCTACTGGTTGACATGGTTCATGGTTGTACCGATCACATATTTTTAACAAAAAAAGAGGGGTGTTATAAGTTTGACGTGTGAGTGTGTGTGTGTGTGTGTGTGTGTGTGTATGTGTGTGCGTGTGTGTCAGTCTGTCTGTGGCATCGTAGCTCCCAAACGGCTGAACCGAATTCAATTCTGTTTCTTTTGATCGAAAGATGGTTTAGTCGAGAGTATTCTTAGCTATGTTTCATAAAAATCGGTTCAAACATTTGAAATATATTATGAGGAATGAAAATCAATCCAAAATCTAATCTATTTTCAAATATACCCGTATTGGGTATCAAATGAAAGGTCATAATTTATACATCACGATACAGCAGGTTTTATGGAAATCGGTTCCATAAAACCTGCTATTATTATAGGTATATAAAAAGCATGAAACAAAAAAAATTAAAAGCAGAAACCAATATTTTAATTTTCTCTTTCTAAATCGATTTGAATAGTTAGCATAATAAATGCTTCAAAAGAACATTATTCACGCTGCATACATTTTTGGTCCAAAATTGAAAGTGCTGGCCAAATACGATATTTCGTTAGAACTTGTTCTTATTGGGGCGTCAAAGTTGAGGAACCACTTCCTTCGGTTTTATTTGAGTTCGAAAATCTTGAAAACATACATTTTTTATGACACAAACTATTGAAAATGGATAAAAAATGTCGTGCTACATTGGATGAATAGTTAATAAAACTAATAAAAAATAAACCCCATACTGCACACCGTTGTTTTTCGTCTATTTATTTAGGTGCTAAATTGAAAATAAGTAGCGGCCAAAGAATATAAATATGACATTCCGTTAGTCGGGCAGTGGACCCTCAGCTTTGACGCCATAATAAAAAATGCTAATGAGGACAAGCTCTAACAGAATATCATACTAGTATTCTTTGGCCGGCACTTTCAATTTTGGACCTAAATAAATGGGTGAAAAACAACGGTGTGCAGAATGGGGTTTATTTATTATTGATTTTATTGACTATTCTTCCAATATAGAACAATGATTTTCATTTCTTTTTTAATCATTCATATCATAAAAATGTATGGTTCCAAGATATTTGAACTCAAATAAAACTGAGAGCAGTGGTCCCTCAGCTTTGACGCCGTAGTAAAAAATGCTAACGAGGACAAGCTCTAACGGAATTTCATATTTGTGTAGGTACTTTGGCCAGCACTTTCCATTATGGACCTAAATAAATGGACGAAATACAACGATATGCAATATGGGGTTATTTTTTATTGCTTTTATTAACTATTGTTCCAATATAGAATAAAGATTTTCATTTATTTTTAATAATTCGTATCATAAAAAATGTATGTTTCCAAGATGTTTAAATCCAAATAAAACCAAGCGCAGTGGTCCCTCAACTTTGACGTAGTAATAGAAAATGCTAGCGAGGACAAGTTCTAACGGAATATCGTATTTATTTTCTTTGGCCGGCACTTTCAATTTTGGACTAAAATGGGTGATGTCCTTTCATTCAAAAATCCCAATAATTTATACATATTTGAAACGTACTAATTAAGGCTTTAATTCGATATCAAACACGGTATATTTACCTCAATTTTATTTTTTAACGCAGTACTTTATGACCGCTAGAGGGCGCCACATTAAATTCAGTGACACATTATATAGCCTATAATAAGTGGACGATCAAGACACTTCTAACAATACCTTACTTGTCCAGTTCTAATTAGTAGTTGAAGAGCTATGAGGGAATTAGTGAATATACATACATAGTTCATACATACATACATAGCCTGTCAAAATCATAATCGTCCTTTGGCTTTAACATAGTCGGGTAAAAATAGCATAAATAAATAAGTATTTTGTCATAAAAACACTAATTATTTAAAATAAATTAAATACTTTCTTAGTAACTGAAACCCCCACAACTTTTACCCTGCACGAAATACAGATTTATGTCCATACAAAAAAATAATACACTCATTGAGACCTTTCATTTGATATAGGTCAAAAAGTGTTACACCATATGGGACGAAACGCCCATTCGCCTTTTGAAGCATTTATTATGCTAACTTTTCAAATCGCCTCGTTGTCACCTCAAAGACGGTAGTATAGAGGAATTTGAGTCGGCATCGTGCGGGCTTCGGTGGCTTAGCGGTCAGAGCATTCCCCCTGTAAGGGAAAGATCGCGGGTTCGAGTCCCGCCCGAGGTCGATTCTTTTTCCCTTCTAAATCGATTATCTAAAGAGGCCAACTAGGAAGTCTTTAAATAGCTTACCGACTCAAGATAGGATAAGATAAGATAAGATATTCTTTATTGTACACCATAAAAGTATTACAAGGTATCGATATAACAATGTTAATATATAATGCACAATGGGCGGCCTTATCGCTTACAGCGATTTCTTCCAGGCAACCTTTGGATGGATAGAAGCAAAAGATATGATAGGGTAGCGTACAATTACATAAATTATTACTATTATTTATTTTTTAAAATAAAATAAGTTAGATATATAACAAGTTATAATATCAGTCATATATTTTACAACATATACATACATATACTACATAATATGTCAATATAATTATATTCATACAATACATAATATTTACAATATATACTAACTAATATCCATATCATTATATTATACACTACACAACATTTTAAGTACACAGAATTACACAGTATAGCTATTCTAGGGCAGATAGATAATGTTCTTTTACCATTTTTTTAAAGGAATCTAGTGATTGTGCTCGTTTAATCTGAATTGGCAGTGCATTCCACAAGCGAACTGCTTGTATAGTAAACGATTTGTCGTAAAAACTTGTGGAGTGCAGTGGCATTGCTAGTCTCAAATTCTCCAAGCTGGTTAAGGTGAATCGACAAGTAAGCAAGAGAGATTGACTTGGGCCTTAAAAGAAATGGGGCCCCCTGTACCTTTAAAGTAACCTATATTTTCTTTTTCCTTTTAATACTTTGGGGTGCCCCTTGTTTCGCAGACAGAAAATTCATAGAATTTCCAACGCACACCCAATACTTTGATTATAAATTATAAAATTCTCGTATCACCGTGTCTTTTTGTGAACTCCTTACGGCTTGACCGATTGTGATGAATTTGGGCATATTTAGTAGGTTTTTTTTGGCTCTACGAACCCTATATTTTCACCCTTTTATTACCAGCCCCCATTTTATAATAGCGACAAAACTTTTGCCTCCTTAGAGTATAATGTATACTCTAAGTTTTGCCTCACTAAAATAGTATAATAAATATTTATTAATAAATATTAGCTCAGTTGCATTGTCAGGTTACTAATTGCTTAGGTATAACACGATGCACTTAGTCATCACTTATTTGTGCAGCTTGTTCAATATAAATTAATACATGCTTTGCAAATATTATTATTAATTAGTAATTTTGTATTGCAATGCCTTAATTAGGTAAGTATTAACAAAAGACTGAGCTTTTTGAGGGCTCGCGTCGTTATTATCATTATCATCATCAATTAGCCTATTTCAGTACACTGCTGGACATATGGCTGGGTGCCTGGGACGGGCTAGATGCAGAAGGCGGAGGATCGGCAGACGTGGCATTCTATCTAATCAATACTAAATTGTTTATAATGGTTATACAATAAATACGTCTGAAGTTTGCGTGAACATCACTCATAGAAATAATACTACTTTTTAACGAAAAGTAGCCAAAACGTCGGGCTAAAAGTAAATAATAAGAATTAGGTATATCGCAGTTTTATTTCAATAGTTATATTTTTTTGACAGATAAGTAAACACCTCATATTATCGTGTTAAAGCACAAATCTATAGCCGTGATAGTTTTTTAATAAAGTGTAGATATCACGAAAATGCTCAAATTGTGGGATACTGTCATTAAAACTTTCCATGACATGTGTCCTACACAGATCATTGTGCCCGAACGAAGCTGACGGCAGTTGCTCTCATAAAAGGGGTAAGATTTCTCTGCAATTGACTGTACAACGAGAATTTTACTTGCTTTTAATCGTCTGTGGCACAACAAAGTTATTTCATTTTAATTAGCATAGTTAATTTTTATGACGTATGTGGTTGGCTCGAGTGGTTCTAAAATGTTACGAGCAGTGTTCTATTTGGAATGACGTTGATAAGTCTAGTGTTTAATACCTACTGCAGCCTTTAACTTGTATATTTGTAAAGTTTTACACAATAGTGTTAGAAGGAGTACCTACTATTTTTTTCAATTTTGTAAATTTCAGTAATCTGTCTTTTTTCTGTATATAGATACCTAGATCTACATACCTATTAGAATATAGCTACCTAGGTATTCTTGTGTTGAGATCATAACTCGTTTTTGATATAGGTACATTCTGAGGATTGTCAATGTGTCCAGTCCACTTTATTTTGTGTCCTATACAGGGCGTCCCACGGCGATGCCACATGGAGGGCAAGTACCTTAAATCCTTAAGTTGGCTCATTTTACTTAAAGGAGACATCATTTTGTTTTTAAAAAGAAACAAAACTGCATTCATAGATTTTTAAAAATTCGCTTGCCACACCCGGTAATCGAACTGACTAAATTCCGAAAAAGTAACATCCTGTATTTTTATGGCATCAATCGATAGTGTCAATCAAAAGGATCAAGTCTCTCTAAGAAACATGGTAAATTAAATGAAAGGAAGTTCACAAAATCTTAACTTATATAAATTCAATGCAAACAGACACAGCACTTTTACTCCAGGAACCATCAGATAAGGTATCTTATAAGGTCAACACTAGAGATATCTTTGATGAAATTTATTTAGTAAAATAAGTACATACTGAATGAATGAACTTTGTTACCTGTTTAGAATGTAACTTTATTAGTAACTGCATGAGGTTATGTAGGTAGGGTAGGTAGTAATTTTAGGTGCTTGATTAGAAACCTGCACGCGGTGTACCCTGGGCAACGAAGATGGCGAGTGAATTGCCCTATTGGATCAACTTATAACTTGTCAATTGAGACGGCGCGGCGTGCGGTTTTAGTCGGTTTGAGTTCGACATACCTAAATACTACTGCTGACCAGCAGCGGTCTCCACACGATAAAAAAGAAAAGTGATTTAAATATGGAATTTCATTGTTAATATGGTATCAGATGGATGGATGAACTTTGAGTTAAAGTGTTTTATTTTGCCAAATTGAATTTATAAGTTTAGGTTTCAAGGACTTCCTTTCATTTAATTTACCATGTTTCTTAGAGAGACTTGATCCTTTTGATTGACACTATCGATTGGTGCCATAAAAATACAGGATGTTACTTTTTCGGATTTTAGTCGGTTCGATTACCGGGTGTGGCAAGCAAATTTTCAAAAATCTTTGAATGCACTTTTGTTTCTTTTTAAAAATAAAATGATGTCTCCTTTAAGTAAAATGCGCCAACTTAAGGATCTAAGGTACTTGCCCTCCATGTGGCATCGCCGTGGGACGCCCTGTATATATATACTGCCAATCGTCAATCGATCGAAATATTTCGAAAATTATGTTTTAAATCTATTAAAATAGCAAACAAGAGTAAACATTTTGGATGAATTAACAGTAATGTACCGTTATGTACGCACACTTACAATTTGTTTGTAAGTTTACATAACGAAACCAGAGCTGACAGTTCTTCTTTTCCAAATGAAGTTCCTTATAATGTCAGTGTTCATCTCAGTTGCTCCTATAATCAATCAATGTTCAAAATGTGTAACCCTACGCAAAAAGGGATACACAAAGCAAGTGCTATCTAAGAACTTCGAATCGCCGTATCAATTAACAATAGATCATGTTACTGATACACTTTTCTTCAGCTATACTGTAAATAAATTTGATAATAAATCTCATAATGTCATAACACCGTTTAAGCTTGGATATTTAAATCTAAAAACTAAAATGTTTGGTGATATTAACGAAGTTAAAGGTGGTTTTGCAACAGCTGTAGACGATGACGATCTAAAACGACGAGTATATGTAGGAGGTGAAAACGGAATTTATGCTCTTAACCCGATATCGTATCGTGCTACAAATTTAAACGTAATAAATGCAAGTATTTGGCAAATGTTTTATAGAAACGGATTGTATTTCACTACGTATCCAGATCACAAAGCCTTTTTATACAAAGATGGCAAAGTAACAGAAGTACCAGGTTGTGATATTAAAAGTAAAGTAAAGATGATAGCTGCTAAAAAAGATGACAGTATTGTATTTCATAATACGTCTGGACTATTTACTTGTAATAAACATACAGAAACAGCTATTAAAACAGGAGATTTCGTCCTGACAGGTTTTACATCTGATGATAGAAATAACCTGTACTTTTCTACAACAGACAAAATTTATCGAATTCGTAAAACTAATCACCAAGATCGAAATAAAATTCAAGAAATAGGGAATTTGGGAAATATCTACGGATTTGCGATCGAAAGTAATGGTAATTTTATTTATGCAACTAAAAGAAGAATCATAAGATTGGTACCAAGAGAAAAAGCATGCAATGTTGTGAGCACTACAAAAGGTCCAACACCTACAGTTTTTCATTAGTGTTCATAAATTCACCTATTTATTTAATACTTGTTTTCTTTTCCTCCTAATGCTAATAGTTCTATGAACAGTAGAACTCGCAAGCACCCTTTGCCACACTTTTTGGTGGGAGCGTCTTCATTCCGATAAAGTAACCAATTGTGATTTTATCTAGGAGTATGGTTACATTTACTAATCGATTTTTTCTAAGCTTAACACAAGTGTTGCTTCATTTACCTGGAATACAATTATACCATAATGAGAAATGGACGTAAACAGTATTAGTCTTTATAATGACTGCGGCAACTTGCGTTCGAGGCATCTATCGCCCGACCCGGCCGAGCACTTTTCGGTTGGAAAAGGCTCGTGAATAAATCTACCAGTAGATAGAAATGATGAAAATGTTCACTGCTGGTACAGAATTATTTGCCGTTCATAGTTATAGCTCGCTCGGTCTAAAAGAGACGCAGGTCAAAAAAAGACATCGACGGTTGAAATCGACGGTTTTGCATGAGCTTAATGATAGTATATTTTAGTACACTTCTCATCAGGTGGGCCGTGTGCTTGTGCAAAAAAAGCGTATAGGGATAGAAAAGAATCGCGGGCGGTTTTCTCTGCCTATCTCGAAGGAAAACAAGGCGTAAGTATATTATTCTGTACGTGTAAATTAAAATTGAGTAACTGATGTGAGGAACGCGCAGTCTTCACGTCCGTGATATCGCAGAAAAACTGCAGGAGAATCGCCTTTGCTGGTGAGGCTACATTTTGTGTTAACGCCCGGCTACGCTACGTGGGCAACAAATATCTGAACAGACCATGCCGCTTCAGTTGGTCTCCCTTACGTGGTGTAGACCCATAGAGGAATGAAGTGTTATTCTATCCTCCGTGGGTAACGCCCCTGGTGTTGCATACGTCCATAGGCCACGGTAACCACTTTCCATCAAGTGGGCCGTGTGCTTGTTTGCCACCTAAGTGGTATAAAAAATTTGTTTTGGTGTCACAATAAGGAATACTGTGTAATCATTTAGTTTAATTGTTTAAATATTTATGTGCACAAATATGCGAAGCGTTTTCCTGGTCTTCTTTCGGAACAAAAGCCTTGAATTTATGTTTGTCTATATGTCTTTACAATTTATTACTGCCATTTAGACAAATATTTTAAAGGGAACGTTTCACTGGGAGTAAGGCAGTTGTCTCACCGGGAACGATGAACGAGTAACGTGTAAAGCTAGAGCTACAAACGAGTTGGCGAGCAGCGAGGAGCGAGTGCGTATTTCCGATAGTTCTGTAGCTCGGCTATAAGCGAGTGTGCGAGTGAGGTGAGCGATTACTCGCAACAGTTCGAGCAGCCAAGCGTACAGTCCTAGCTTTACCATGAGTTGACACCGAAATTAGCAATATTCGCTAATCGCTTAGCGAGTATCGCTGAGCGAGTATTATTTTTCATAGCTATTGTCGCTCAGCGACAAACTAGTAAAGCGAGTACTCGCCGGCAGTGTGAACAGTCAGCGATCAATTATTTGTATATGCATCTCTTTTGTTTACACGGAATGTATATCTATTGTACGTTTCTAGAGCGAAAAAATAGTCAATAGTTACTCGTTTTCTCGCCGGCGGTGGGACAAGTGCCTAAGTATCAGTGTCTAGTGTGAGATCGAAGTACTGGTCTAGGCGAGTTACATTATGAGTATTGTAATACAATCTCATCCTACTTCCTACTAATATTATAAATCCTACTAATATCCTACTAATATTATAAATGTGAAAGTTTGTGAGAATGGATGTGTGGATGTGTGGATGTTTGTTACTCTTTCACGCATAAACGGCTGGACCGATTTGGTTGAAATTTGGTATGTATATAGGTTATACCCTGGATTAACATATAGGCTATATATAAGCGATGAACGGGATCAGAATCCCACGCGGGCGGAGCCGCGGGCAACAGCTAGTATTATATAGAATTGAGTCTTATCCAGAATACTACAAAATATCGAAGTTCAGCCACTTTGCAGTTTGACTGGGAAACCAACCTCTACCGACTTGGGAAAAAGACTCAGAGGGTGATGATAGCAACGAACATACCTCTCCTGAGTAGCTATCGTTAGTAAAAGCTAAAATTAGAAGCTTATTAATTTACTAACGGGCTCTGAACTTTACAGACATACTTACAATCACGCCTTTATCCCCGGAGGGTTAGGCAGAGGTGAAGTAATACCCACATTTCACCAGTCGTTGTATTAGGTCCCACGTAAAAGGGGTGAGCCTATTACCGTATTCCGGCCCCTATTGTTGACTCGAGCCATGCATCTGAGGCTGAGTCTGGGCTGTATACATCAGTCTGATGTTTAAAGTGTACTAAAAGCGAATGCTCGTCTACACGACTAACAGCTTTCTATGTAATGCAAGCTACCAATTTATTGTCGCATTATATCCAAATGCTCCTAGTGGACTGTCACCTTTATATGAACATAATAATAGAACAGGGTTTTAGCCGGATAATACAATGAACCATGTTCTATTTACCTGTTACTGCTGTACTGCTTATGTACTATACATGTACCTAATGACATTGCTGATAATGATGACCTACACTGACCTAATAAATGCAGGAGAGACGCATTTGCTGTTGCACCATACCCGATTACGTAGATAATAAGTGTCTAGCCACGCCGCGCATGAGCGCTAGACCCAAAAAGTTCTAGTTTGACATCGTAAAGGGTGACATGCTCTCACTACCCTATATAAATCAATGAATTAGCCTATTGCAGTCCATTCCTAGGCCTCTCCCAAAATGCACCACGTCTGCCGATCCTCCGCCTCCCGCATACAGTCTGTCCCACCTTTTTCAGGTCCTCAGTCCAGGCTAGGGGATATCCCACCTCCCGTTTTCCTTCTCGCGGTCTCCACTCTAGGACTCGTCTACTCCAACGGCTCTGACCTAGACCTTGCGGAATCATAATAATGATTATTCATACTTAAACATGACAGCATTTATAAATAGTTTGAAAGAGGACTTATTACGAGCTTCCTATAGCTTATCCTACTAATATTATAAATGTGAAAGTTTGTGAGAATGGATGTGTGGATGTGTGGATGTGTGGATGTGTGGATGTTTGTTACTCTTTCACGCATAAACGGCTGGACCGATTTGGTTGAAATTTGGTATGTATATAGGTTATACCCTGGATTAACCTATAGGCTATATATCAGCGATGAACGGGATCAGAATTCCACGCGGGCGAAGCCGCGGGCAACAGCTAGTAAAAAATATTTCCGTTCCAAAGTCTTCATTATGAAATAGACCTTCACCAAGATCTTCGAGGCCTCAGCCTGATATACCTGCTAGCCGGTGCATCTGCTGATTAACGGACCAATCCATGCATTTTCTCTCTTTTCCTCTGTGCCGCTCCTCCTGAATAATTAGTAATATAGGACAATTACACTTAATGTAGGACAACAAAAAACTTAATGTAGGACAACAAAACTGAATATATGACAACAAAACTGAATATAATTATGACAACAAAACTGAATATATGACAACAACACTGAATATATTACAACAAAACTGAATATATGACAACAAAACTGAATATATGACAACAAAACTGAATATATGACAACAAAACTGAATATATGACAACAAAACTGAATATATGACTACAAAACTGAATATAATTATGACAACAAAACTGAATATATGACAACAAAACTGAATATATTACAACAAAACTGAATATATGACAACAAAACTGAATATATGACAACAAAACTGAATATATGACAACAAAACTGAATATATAACAACAAAACTGAATATATGACAACAAAACTGAATATATTACAACAAAACTGAATATATGACAACAAAACTGAATATATAACAACAAAACTGAATATATGACAACAAAACTGAATATATGACAACAAAACTGAATATATGACAACAAAACTGAATATATGACAACAAAACTGAATATATTACAACAAAACTGAATATATGACAACAAAACCTAATGTAGGACAAAAAAAACGCTGTCGCTAAACTCGCTTTCGGCCGATAAAATCCAAGTCATCGACTCTCGGCCCTCTCGGGATCTATCGGGACATCCCGGGGAATCCCGTGTACCTGGAACCACTAGTTGTAACAATTTATCCACTATATACTAAATATAAACCTATCTAAAATGCATGGACGTTTCTTTCTTTTTTATTATTATTAATTATTTTTTTTATTATGCTTTGTATAATATTAGTTTTAGTTTTAAAATATATTAGTTTAGTTTTCTTACTTTTCTCTCAAATGTCTTTGTTCAATAAATCAAAATTATAGTCTCATCTAAAATGGTAGTTATAGATTACATTATCCTTAGGGCGAATTGAACATAATGATTTATAATACCCCGTTTGAATTTTGCGATAAAAATATGTGTGTTATCAATATGGTAGGTACTTACCATAAGGGCGCGTTCCCATTATATACTTAGTGGACGGTAATTTATCGTGTGACGAATATCATCTGCAGCAGTTATCATTGAATCATCACGATATTTAGGGTGGCCATTGTGGATACGTCTGTTTGGAATGCTTCTAAATGGAATACTTCCTAATGAAGGTACTTCCGGTTAAAGGCACATTAACTGACTTCCATTTGGACGTACGCGCTGGCGGCGCCGTCCCTTCGAAGTGAGCAAAAACTGAGACAAAAATCTCAAAAAAATGAATACGGTTTTTACCCATTCACAGAAGATTCAAGCGGCTTCCAAATTGCGTGGCGCACGTTTTTGATTTTGACCTTTAGCAGTGGATCAATTTGATTTGGATGCATGGATTTCAATCCAATGCTGAAAGAAATCCATTTCATTGGCTTGCATTTAGGTTCTCTATTTTTATTCCTACAATTTTATGTCATAATTTAACATTGCATAATGTTACTTGTCCTAACATTATTTACGCATAATACTCATTTGCCATAACTTTTTAATCATAATTTTTAAAATCCTATTTACTATAAGCATAATATTTTATAAGCATACTGTCCCAAAGCATAAGTTTACTTAAGCATTACGACGCGTAACCATAACTATTTTAAGCCAGAATGTTCATTTGACTAAGTAAAGTTATACAATGGTTATAAAAAAAAATAACCACGAAGGCCTAATGCGGGAGCTTCGCTCCGCTCCGCTCCCACATTAGCCTTCTAACCTAATCTATCCAAGTCGGAAGCAGGGGCTTTCTCAATAAATCTGCCAAATAACTATTAGACAAATAAACAATATGCTTTACAACTTTATGCATATCAAAGTTATGAATAAAAACATTAGGATATACAATATTTATGCTTAATAACATAGTATGCTAAAAACCAATTATGGCACACTATTATTATGACAAAGAAAATTATGCCTAACTTATTATGACAATTTAAATTAGGACAAAACCATTATGAGAAAAAAAGGGAATCCCTTGCATTTATCACATTCACAAAACGATTTTAGAAGACGTCCACTCCATTTGGATTGATGGACGTATCATGAACGGCTACCTTAAGATAGTTCACGGCTAAAACATGTAAGCGTGACGATATTTTTACAGACGACTAGATGGGATGCCTATTAAAGTAAAATAATTACTGTCGTGTTAGCAGTTTTATTGCCTTGACAATTTTGATGGAGTTACTGTATAACTTAATGCACGATTTTCAGGGCATTTTTTTCAGAGTTGGATTTTTTTTCGGGACAGTAGTCCCATATATATCAAAAGGTGTGCACAGCAGCCAGAGTAGCAACGACACTTTAAACGACACGACTATTTTGTCGTCACGTTAAAGTTAGAACGCGTCCTTATACCAGCATTCGTTAATATTTAATTCCAGTATTCCCACGTCATAATAAGGACACTGCATTGATATAACGAAAATAACTACTTCCATTCGTAATACAGCCTTTCAGTTGAGTGGACGTAGTCAAAATGAAATCGCTTCCCCTGATTGTCATCTTCTTTGTGAGTATTTTTTTAAATCGATTTATCGTTAAAATATATCGCGATTGAGTTATGAAGTTCGAAAAGGTATGATTGTTATAAATTGGGCGAATTTCTAAGCACATGAAACTGTCTGAAGTTTACGCCAATATCATTCATTGAAAAAAAAAACACTTTTTTATGTATTCTGTCGCGATTTATTACGATACCATTTTTTTTAAAGAATATTTGCAACTAAAATTACTAGATAATATTCCCTCTAACCCCTCCAGCTAAGCTAAATTGCTTGTGTTAGGAGTGGGTTCACGTCGGTAATGTAACGGCAGGATTCAAACCCGGGACTTTTCGATATAAGGCTGACTTCTTATCCACTAAGCTACCGACGCTCGCAAATAATCCGCGGTTTTCTTTCAATTCGTAGCACATGTTTTATTATACGTTAATAAAAACCGCCGTCACAGGTGTAAAAATCTGTGTAAGATAAAAAATAATTGAGATTAGTGGGATAAGTTTGGAAGCTGGGTGACAACTAAATTCTAGCTCATCATAGACATAGATCGTCACGATTTTCTTCAGACCTTGGCCCATATACCGACGGGCCTATATTTATACTTTTAGTTCTTACCCCATTTCACAACTTACCCCAAGAACCTATTTTAATATACCAATGCTATTAAAGTTAATATTAATTAAACACTCATCAAAAATCATTTTTTTTTTTTAATTAATATCAGTCGTAGAGTAGGTAGTAACAATTTAAATCAATGCGTAGAGCTATACCATACATATGTTGCGCCCTAGGTTATACCATGAATACCTAAGTATATAAATAGGGCGTAACGGATTTTTTTATTAGAATTTTGATATGAAATAAAAGAAATGGCGGGAAATCACTCAAGTTGGGTCTGTGGAGAATGTGTTAGTCAAAGCTTCTTGTATCAAATGTGTAACATTATGCTTCAACATCATCATCTTAAGGCTAGTCCCGGTCCCATTCAAGGCTCCCATATCGAAGTACAGGCTCCGCTGTCAAGCGTTTCACAGGTGATTTCAGACGAACCTATCTCTGTGACTAGGTAGTACCTATATCTTCTAGATCCTTTCAGTAGTTTCTACATGAAAGAGTAACAAACTCTCATCCATAGACCTTTACTAACTTCCACATTCCTAATATTATAGAATAGATACTAAGATGTACCTACTTACCTCATGCTACTATTTCTATCGCGATTCAACTTTTATGTTTTTTTATTTACCCAACTGCAAAGAAGTGTTATGTTTTTCGCGCGTATCTTGTATGTATGCCTCATATTTTTATTTATTTATTTATTTATTTATTTATTAAACAACACAATTTATACAGCCATTAGTAATTGGTCCTGCAAAACTGTTTACACAGTTTGTCTGCAAGATCGGGTGAGTCTCTAATTACATTTTAAAACTAATTATCTACGGTTAACACTATTTTACATTTTTGAAAGTAGGTATTTTTTAATCTTGCTTTTAAATATGTTTTTATCTGGTTCCCGTCTTATGTCCTCCGGCAAACTATTTAGTAAGTACGGTATACGTTTTTTTAGCATTCTATCTCCAAAATAATTATGTACTCTTGGTACTTCAAATTTGCCCGAAGACATAGAACGAGTGCCAATATTTAGGTTGACTAGACTATGTTCCTGAGTATCTGTGTTATTTATGGCTAACAAATATTTATGTTTCACACTTACCGGAAGTATTTTACAGATACTAAACAACACAGAATAGTCACCCTTACACTTAGCCTTAGTTTTAGAGGTCACTAACAGTTTCAGAAAACGAATCTGCAGTGCCTCCAATCTGTTAATATAAGTTGGGTAAGTTAAACCATAACTGTCTAGGGCGTAGTCCAAAACAGACTCCACCAGTGCAAAATACAAACATTTTAATGTTGCACTGGGTACTTTAAAACTTAGATGATAGAATTGACTCAGAATTATTCTTAATTTATTACATAAGAAGTCAATGTGGCAAGACCAGGAGAAGCGTTCATCTATTCTAACACCAAGGTAAGTTACACATTTTACTCTTTCAATAGGGATACACTGGCAACTAATTAAGTTATTATGCAGACATGTGAAGCTATGTGTATATAAGGGTGTAGACGAGTCAGCAGGACGTAAGTACGGCGAATGTATGACCAGAAGTTTAGTTTTGTCCGAATTTAATACGATTCCATTATCATGGGACCATTTTACTACTGCATCTATGTCACGCTGTACGAGGCGATACGTCTCGTTGAGGTCAGTACCGGCACGCAGAGTACACAGGTCATCAGCAAACATGTAGGCCGAGCAGTATTGTAGTACACCACTTAGGCTGTTTACATGCAGCAGGTAACAAGTAGGTCCGCACCCTGAGCCCTGAGCCACCCCCCACCTCACCTCGCTAGTCTCACTGAGCGCCCCGCCAATACTCACGCGGTAAGTGCGTGATGTGAGATAGTCGCGAAACCACTGATTAAGCGGCTGCCCCACACCACACTCGTCCATTCCATTCAAAAGGGTATCTTTTTCTAAAGTATCGAAAGCTTTTTTATAATCGTAAAATATTGCAACAACAAACTTTTTGTCATTTAAATAAGTGTTAACTTCATTTGTAAATTTGGACAGCAATGTACTTGTGTTTTTTCCCTTCTGGAATCCGTGTTGACATTTATTTATTATTTCATTTTTATCTAAAAATTTCCCTACTTGATTTACTATACACTTTTCTATAATTTTGTCGATACTGGATAATATAGCTATAGGCCTATAGTTTGAAAAGTTCTTTTGATCTCCCTTTTTATGGATTGGACGAATTATGGCTTCTTTCAATTTATTTGGAAATGTATGATGACTGACTGATAGATTTATTAATTGAGCAATGACAGGGCTGACTTTGTCGGTAACCAATTTCAAATCAGACATCCGTACCTGATCACTTCCTGGAGATTTGTTTTTATTCATGAGTTGAATCACACACCTTACATCACCGCTAGTCACTGGCTGCCATCTCATACAAACATTAGATTTTTCAACATAACTATCTCTCTGCAACCATTTATCTGTACATAAGTGTTTTATCTGGTCAATTTCACTCGAAAAACTTGTAGCAAATTTATCACAAATTTCTTTCACACTACCATGCTGGGCCAAATTAGTAAGCAATAAATTATCTAAAGATTGTCTATTTTTACCTAATAAATTATTTATTTTCGCCCATATTTTCTTAATATTTTTATTACAGTCTAATATACTTTGTTTATCAAATTCAACATTACATTTAAAAATTGCCTTACTACATTTATTCCTGTATTTAGTATAGTTTAATCTCTTTATCATATTTTTAGGTTCATGACACCATATATTATATAGCCTATCTCTTTCTAAAATCATCTGTTTCAAATTCTCACTTATCCAACATTTATTATGTCTACCACTCTGGTTTACCTTAATATTTTTCATTCTGTAGCATTCCTTATATATATTAATAAAGATACTTGAGAAAGCTTCATACAACGCAACTGGACATTGAATATTTAATAACTTATCAAAGTTTGTAGATAGTAACTTTTTTCTAACTAGTCTATTATCAAGAACGCGCCGCTGGACAGACGCGGGCGCCGGCCCGGGTAGCGGGGGCTCACTGTTGTTGGAGCGAGTGGTGGTCGCGTGATCGCTAGCCGGGACGCGCTTCCATTGTATCGCTGCGGAGATGTAATAATGGTCGGATATTTTATGTTTAATTACCGCAGAATTAATTAGTGCCAAAGATGCCCTAACATATATGTGATCCAAGCATGATTGCACCAAGCTACCACTGACTATTTCCCTTCGCGTTACATCACATATACATTTAGTAAAACCAAATTCCGACATTATATTTTCATACAGTACGACGTGTTTTGATTGGGGACTAAGCAGATCTATATTTATATCACCACACAATATTGATTTAGATTGATTTGGTATTATCTCTAATAAATTACGAAGTTCGATAAAAAATTCTTCAAGTCTAGTTTTTTTGCGAAATCTAGGTGGTCTATACATAGCAATTAGGTAAATCTGTTCACCGTTTGCGTTAAATGTGATAGAAACACACTCAGCCGAACGCATACAATCACTCGCCCGCGCAGCTGTTTCACTTACCCTCGCACTCAGTTCTGCGCGTGAATATATTATCACGCCACCACCACTTCGTCCTTGTCGAGTATAGAAATGTATATTAAAACCTGGAATGTTATAAAATGATAATAAAGAATACTTAATATTTGGTTCGGTTATCATAATAACGTCCAATTGTTTCATACAGCCCTCAAGAGTAACTAGAAATTCACTAAAATGTTTTTTTATCGAACGAATATTCACGTGTAATATACAAATATCTTTTATAATATACATTTTTTGGAACCATGTTTGTATACTTTCAACACACATATAATTAACTGCTCCATCACGAATGGAGTCCAAGTCGTTTAAAGGAGTGAATATTACAATATATTTATACTTAATAAAAACAGTACATTAATATTTCACTTTTTATTAATAAGATCGCTAATATCGCCTTCAGCTCGTACGCATATAGCCCTTTCTGCTTCTGACTTCTTAACTAATATTTTTCCGTTTGAGATCCATATAAATTTATAAATTCCGTGTAGTTGTTTCTTCGTGTTCCACAACAGGGTCCTCGTAGACTTCGTAAGGTCTTCATTTATGTAGATTTTATTTGTAGCTGAACCATTTGTAATCAAGTTGCTGGTCAATTCTGATGTCTTGTGACGGTGGGTAAGCCAGTTGTCTCGTGATTGAGTTCCCGTAGTCTTAAAACCAACTATGATAGAAGCTGGTTTCCTGCCATCTTTTAGGGTACTTCGTGTACGTCTAACCCATTCTATATCCGTACCATCCGCGCCAATGACATTGCCTACTTTCTCCACAATTTTTTTGATATCTTCACCTGGAAGCTGTTCAATACCCGCAATCTCAATGTTGTGTTTTCTAGATGCCTGTTCAAAATCATGTATTTTTTGTTCTAGGGCGATGTTCTGCTTCTCAAGGTAAATACATTTATTATTTACACTAGACACTGTTTTTTCAAGCTTCTGTATTTTATTTTTCGATTGTTCGTGTTCTGTAGACAACGTATCATATTTATCAGATAGCATACTCAAGCTTTGTGTTATGATATCTAATTGTTTTTTGAAGCTGGGTATAGCTGCTACTTTTCTTTGTATATCCTTAAGAATTCTGGTGTAGTTGGTGTCTGGGTCTTCCTCCTGTTCCTCTTCTTCTGACCCTTCATCTTCACAGTTGTTACAGTGAATTCGGGTTCGCCCGTTTTTTATATCTGCTGCCAGTCCTTTCACACATCCTCTATGGAATGTGCCTTGACACGGTCCTTGACACATAAAATGGGATCCTTTCTTAGTGAGGACCTTCTTACATTTTTGACACTCCATTGTTCGTAAAACTTTTTACCTGTCTACCGACGTTTACCGTTTTCACACTACGTAGTGGATACCGTGTGCACGTATGCGTCGTCACTTTACTTCACAAATGTCTAAAATTAATGAGATTCATCGTGTGTGGGTCTTCACCAAGTGTACCCAGCCAGCCCATCTTGGCTACATAAAAATGTGAAAAAAAGTGATACATTCATACATACATACATACAGTCACGCCTTTATCCCGGAAGGTTAGGCAGAGGTGATTAAACAGAAAAAAAAATGATATGATAAACTTATACAAAAAGTGTTGTCAATTTTTTTTTAATTAAACCTATTTTCATTTATTTTCATACTTGCAATCAACATTACAGGATATAGGTAGCTAATGCAATGGTAGAGGAAAACTAATAACAAATAAACAGCTTAGGTACAATAACTAAACCAACAATAGGTTACTTGAACTAATTAAAATACACACAATTGCGTAAATATAGCCTCTGTGAATTCACTCCGCGAATATGAAAACAAATTTACTTTTTAACCGACTTCAAAAAGGAGGAGGTTCTCAATTCGATAGGTTTTTTTTTTTTGGGATACCGCATTGAGCAAACGCAACGGTTCCCGGTGAAGTACAATAGGGCCACCCCATCTCTTTCTGTGGTTGTCTTCAAAGGCGACTAGAACGCCCCTAGTTTTAAATAAAAAATATTTTTTATTCTGCAACGACCGAAAAAAAATCGTCATTCATAAGTGACAAAATTTGGGCTTTGGGGGTGAGACGGCTGTAGCTTACGTCAGTCACGTGGATTTGGCACCGGATGATGATGAATTAACCTATTTGAGTAGTTACCTAGTCTGGCTTCGATCCGGCGTCACCCCAAGTATTTAGTACTAGCTATTGTCCGTGGCTCCGCTCATGTATATGTTAGTTATCGCGCCCAAACATGGTCCTTTCTCAATGTCTAATCTACCCCTATACCAAATTTCACCAAAATCGATTCAGTGGTTTAGGCGCGAAAGCGTACTTTCGCATTTATAATATTAGTATAAATTAGTAGATATATATTGATTCTCATGGATTTGCCCAAATACAGGTATTTTGCTTTCTTAAACATTTTACCAAGGCAATTATGAACAAAGCAAAATAAATCCTTTGTTACCAACGGACCACTCAATCCATCCACCGAGGTGGTCAGTTAGGAATTTAATACCTATCAAACCACCTATCATCCGAATCTGTAGAGCCATTCACAAGATAATGCGCTTAACAAGAAAGTTACTGATATTGTTTTTATTGAAATATCAATACTTATATTATTATTAATGTTTCAGGTGTTGAACAGTGTTGTCGGTGTACCCGAAGATCCGAGTGTACCCACAGATCCGAGTACACCCGCAGAACCGTCTGGCGGAACTCCGGAGCCATCACCTAAACCTGTAGATGTAAACAAAGTGTAAGTTTTACATGCTACTAGCTCTTGCCTATGTTTATGTGCTATCTCAGACTATAATCTATTCTTGTCTATCAATTAGCCTATTGTAATCCACTGCTGGACATAGGAGTCTCTCAATGTGTGCCATTACGCCCGATCCTCAGCCTTCCACATTCAGTCTATCGCAGTCACCTTATTCAGGCTGTCAGTTCATCTAACTCGTTTGCTCCAACAGTCCTTCGACAGATGTGGCCAGCCTACTTTTTTTGTACCTTTTTGCGAGTGAGAAATGCGAAGTATCAGTCGGGCACTCCGCTAGTATGTGCAGCGCTGAGTTCTCGCTGGCATCATAGTAATGGTGCTTTGACGTTGGCTCCTCCCTGATCCGAAACAGGATGTCCCAGAAACATCCCTTTTCGGCAACTTTGTTCAGCCAATATGAGAGGCTCCCGTGTTGCCTCTCTAACCTTTTTTATTTTGATCTCTAACCTTTTTCATTTTCACATGAAGTAAAATTCCTACACAATGTACAAAATGTTTGTGATAAATAAATAAAACGACGACCGATCCGTAACATGCCTCCATGAGTGCCACATTTTAAGGTACGTCTATAAGATGAATGAATCTTTTGTAAAATATAAGTACTAACATAGATTTTAAGTGTAAAAAAATGTTACTAACAAAAATTGATTTTAATTATCGGAACAATAAATCAATTACCTATTTATATTTAGGTATCGCCGCCAACATTTATGATTCCATGGTAGGATTAATATTGATTTTCCTTCCGGCAACATAGTTCGATCGCACGAAGGGGATTTGAAAGTCCTCATAGTGCGATCAATCGAACGATAGGGAATTATAAATAATGCCAGCTCGTGGTTCGACTGATTTACATCGATGATGATTTTTAAATCCTCTTCGTGCGATAATCGAAATGTTCGATCGAACTATGTTGCCGAAAGCGACTTTAAGTGATGGCTCCACTACCTTTAATAGTAGCGTGATATTTAGTCTGTAACCTTTCTCGATAAAGGAAGACTAACCAAGACAAAAATATTTCTTAAAATTGAACTAGTAGTTCCTAAGATTATCACGCATCTAACCAAACAAACAAATAAACGAACTCTTCAGCTTTATAATATTATATTATATTTGTGTTGTTCTATCTATTATATATATTTAGGTACATGAGTTTACAATGAGGAAACCCGTCGTTATTGTAGGTATTAGGTATATTCCATTGCTGTCGGATCACCGATATGTTCCGATATGTTCGGTTCGATGTCTCCCGCCCCGCGGGCGACGCGCCGGTCATACCGGCCCCACGCGAGCCGCGCTGGGTGCTTAAGAGACTGAATCGGGAGGACCTCCTGGAGGCTGCCATCGTACAGGCCTGGGCCATTGCGCCGGACAGGCCTGTTGACATCGATGATGAGGCGGCGTGGTTCCGGGAGGCCATGACACGTGTCTGCGATGCGGGTATGCCTAGGGCTCCACCCTATAGTCCGAGGCGTCAGGTCTACTGGTGGTCTGCGGAGATCGCGAGGCTGCGACAAGAATGCGTGATCGCGCACCGCCGGTGGGCCAGATTCCGTAGGAGGCGTAGCCGACCCGCAGACACGGAGCCCCGAGTGGCGGAGCTTCATGAGGGATACAGAGAGGTCAGAAATGCCCTCCGAGCGGAGATTAAGCGGGCCAAAGCCACGGCTTTTAAAGAGCTGATGGAGACGCTGGAGAGGGACCCATGGGGGCGGCCTTACCTTATGGTAAGAGGAAAGCTGCGCCCCCGGGCCCCGCCGCTGACCCGGACTCTCCAGCCGGCTCTGCTCGGAGGAGTGGTTGAATCTCTGTTCCCGGCGCGGGCGGAACATGTTCCACCGCAGATGACTCCGCCACATCGGTCGATTTTGGCACCCAGCGTAGTTGACGACGACGTCCCTGAAGTCACTTGGGTAGAACTAGAGCTGGCGGTGCGAAGGCTCAGTGCCAAGAAGAACACCGCCCCAGGACCCGACGGCATTCCTGGCCGCGCGTGGGTCATAGCTCTAGGGGAAGACGCTCTCGAGCCTCGATTCAGAGGGTTCCTCAGCGCATGTTTGGAACGGGGCCAGTTTCCGAAGACGTGGAAGACGGGGAAACTGGTCCTCATCCGGAAGGAGGGGCCCGGTGGACTCACCGTCCGGATACCGGCCCATAGTGTTGCTCGATGAGGTGGGCAAACTCTTTGAAAGAGTTATCGCGGCACCTCTCTAGAGAAGGGCCGGATCTGGCGGATGCCCAATATGGCTTCCGCCGAGGGCGTTCCACCGTGGATGCAATCATGCGTGTGAGGACTCTGGCGGAAGATGCAATCTCTCGGGGCGAGGTGATGTTGGCGGTGGCTTTGGACATGTCCAACGCATTTAACACCTTGCCCTGGAGTTGCATTATGGAGGCGCTCGTGTACCACGATGTGCCTCTCTACCTCCGCCGCATAGTCGGGGCTTACCTGTCGGAGAGAGCCGTCACCTACCCAGGTGCGATCGGTGTCGGCCGGAGAGAGATGTCGTGCGGTGTTCCGCAGGGATCGGTCCTGGGGTCGCTCCTGTGGAACATCGGATACGACTGGGTGCTTCGCAGTGAGCTTGTGGATGGTGCCGCCGTGACGTGTTATGCGGACGACACGCTAGTGACGGCGAGCGGGGCTACACACCGCGAAGCGACCCGGAAGGCCACGACTGCGGTTGCCCAAGTCGTGGAACGGATCCGGAGGCTGGGTCTCGAGGTGGATCCGCAGAAAACCAAGGCCATGTTCTTTCATGGACCTCGGCGCGGACCACCAGCGGGATCCAGCATAACAGTGGGAGACACTCTCATCGCCATCAAGCCCCAGATGAAATATCTGGGGCTCGTGCTCGACGGTCGGTGGGACTTCGGGGAGCATTTCCGAAGTCTGGTCCCCAAATTGGTGCTCACAGCTAACGCTCTGACGCGGCTGCTGCCCAATTTGAGGGGCCCGGAGGACTCCTGCAGGAGACTCTATGCGGGTGTCGTGCGGTCCATGGCTCTATACGGGTGCCCCGTATGGGCGGATAACCTGAAGGCCAGGCACGCGGACAAGCTGCATGAACCGCAGCGGACAGTGGCCATCAGGGTCATCAGGGGGTACCGCACGATATCCTTCGAAGCAGCGAGTCTCCTTGCCGGATCGCTACCATGGATCCTGGAAGCGAGAACCCTTTCGGCGCTATATCGGTTCCGAAAGGAGGCGCGGGAGCGGGGACATGATCCTGAGCCTGAAGAAATTCGGGCCGTGAAATCCCGGCTCCACAGGGACATGGTAGCGGAGTGGGAGCTGCGACTTGGGCGACCACGCGCAGGGCACGCCGTAGTAGCGGCGGTAAGACCCATCATGGGGGAGTGGCTAGAGAGGCCACACGGCGGCCTCTCGTTCTGGCTGACGCAGATAATCACCAGTCATGGGTGTTTCGGGCGGTATCTGCATCGGATCGCGAAGAAAGAGCCAACGTCCGAGTGCCATCACTGCGACGCGAGCGAGGACTCGGCGCTGCACACGCTCACCGAGTGTCCGGCGTGGGAGACGCCGAGACGGGAGCTGGTGGCGACCTTGGGAGTGAGAGTTCTCACGCTCGCTACTTTGCTCGCAGCGATGGTTCGCTGCGCGGATGCGTGGGCCGCCGGCGCCTCCTTCTGCGAGCAAATAATGCTCGTGAAATGGGAGGCGGAGCGGGAGCGAAGGAGAATCGCAGACCTTGGGGCCCGCGAAGAGCGTAGGAGAATCGCTAACCGCGCGGCCCGTAACGAGCGACGGCAACTCGGGCGTCGGAGGTCGCAGAATGACCTCCGTCCCCCATGAGCGCGGGCCTGGGGGTGACGGGTGGAGCCGCCTGTCACCCTAGCAGAAGCAGGCCACGGCGGCGGTGCGCATTGCGTGCCTCCCCATACCCGGGGGCGAGTTGGGACTCTACGGTCCCCACATCGGGAGAGGGCCAGATCGAGAGATATGGCCCTGGGTCGGCCGGGGTGCGAGGGATATGGCTACAACAATCTCACCTCCGGCAACGGACGGCCCACAGTCGGCGTGCGTTTTAGTCGGTTCGAGTCCGACATAACCTCCTCCTCCGGCTCCGGCGGGGGAGGTATCCGAGGGGATTTTTCGCACGATAAAAAAAAAAAAAAAAAGGTATATTCCATTGGTATCGCGTAAGTACTTATAGATATTTAGAAGGATAATTTAATCATTTATCTGTAAAATCACATCAAGTTGGTAAAGTTTAAATAAAACAGGCCAATTTTATACAATTATTTTTCAATTCAATTTAATATTCACTATTTCTTTCTGGCAGTAGGTATACTCGTAGAATGACAACAGAAACTACCTACCATTTCTTTTTTTGCTTTCTTCTTTCTTAGTTACATAGGCGGCTTATAAGACATTGGATAATTACTTCTTCGAAACCAGTTACGTATAAGTATGAAAAAATACTTCATGGAAACCAGTTAAGTAGACGTATTAAAAAAGCCTTCAATGCACTCGCTTCGGCCGTCTAGGAAACCGGTGTTTCGTAACCGGTTTCCTAGACGGCCGAAGCGAGTGCATGTCGGCGCCGGTTGTAAAGGGTTCCATATCATTGTACAAAATGTAACACTAACTTGCAACTGGTCTAGAAGCAGACTTTCTTTTCCCCATTATCATGAATAAATAATTAATTTTAAATTTTCATATTCGAAATGTATGTGGCATTTTCAAAGTGGAGTTTCACTTTCACATTATGTAATAATGAGCCTTAAAAACTCAATTAAAAAAGCGAGCGAGTTCTATTTTAATGTTTTTTGACATACTGCCACTATATTACCTAATACTTTAATGTGTACGAAACGTAGCTCACTCTCTTCTCACTAACTTACAACAGTTTACAATACAACTCCCTCGCCCTCCTCCCTTCCTTCAAAAAGTCATTCATTCAGTGGCGTAGTTTAATAATTGCAGTGCTTTATACTGTTACGCCGCAACTTTGGTGTGACCTTACATGACGCTGATAAGGGCTGACGTTATCAGTTCTGGTGAACACAAACAAACATTTAAATAATCAGTAGTAATCCGTCATTTGTTTTTTGTATTTGTTGAATCCTTAGAGTATACGCTCTATATTTATAATGTATACCTACTCTAAGGTTGAATCTGATATAGGTACCTACACGGGTACGGTCAGCATCAGATCGATTTTGACATGCAAAGTCTCAAAATGATCTTAATAGGTCCTACTTAGTAATTGGTGTTAATACTAAACTGTTTTATTGATTTAAATTGTATTATCGTCAACAGCGAGGGGGGAATACCAAGATATTAAATTCATTTCTCAAAATGACTAGCATGAACTAGATTTTTTTTTCATCGAATCGAATCGCAGAGCCAATCAAAATGGATCGATATGAGTTTACAATTAAATTCCCACGAATGAATCAACCGCCGGAGTCGGCAGCGCCCCAGGTTATGTCGGACTTGAACCGACCAAGACGCACGCCGTCTGCGCATTGTTGGTTACCGGAGGAGACATATTTCTCGCACCCCGGGAGTCATCTTGACGTGACTCTACTGACGTGAACCTGTATCATTATATACATACGTACATATAATCACGCCGTTATCCCCGGAGGGTTAGGCAGAGGTGAATTAACAACCACATTTCGCCAATCATTGTATTCGGTCCCACGTAATGGGGGTTGAGCCTATTGCCGTTTTCCCGGCACTATTGTTGACTCGAGCCATACATCTGAGGCTGAATCGGGGCTGTATTTATCTGTCTGATGTTAAACAGCCCTTAGTCGCCTTGTACGACACCACATGGGAAGAGTTGGGTTGGCCCAAATTCTACTCGGCTGGGAACCACGCGGCACAAATAATTTAGCTAATCTGCATGAGTTACGCCGCGTTTCCACGATGCGAGGTTGCACGGAAGTGGACAACCCACGGATGTGGGCAACACACGGACGCGTTTGCTATGACAAACATGTCTGCAGTATCACGCACAGCCTCTTTTCACGGTGCGTAGTCCGCGAAATCACGTACGCGTCTGTAAAATCGCGGCACGTGGAAAGCGGCCTTTAACGGGAACAGCAGTAATCTCTGTTATCAGTATCTATTCTATAAACGGATAGAAATTACAATCGATATTTTTTTTAACCACCAAAATTTTTTTTTTCAGAATCGAAGTTATAATAAAACAGTACCATGAGCTGAACTGCACGAGTGTCCCAACAGATGAACCTGGGGTGAGTTAGTATTTATAAAAATCGTATCACCAACATCATCGGCCGATTTCATCCCAAGTTTACACTTTAGAGCCCGAGTCCACTCTTCTATAACCCTTTCCTTATAGATTGGTTGGGGACCAGACAGCAATCGCTTCCATAAAACCCTCACAAATTACGACCGGAAACGGTGCGCAATGTGCAGTATGAAAGGAACTTCATCCCGCGCATGCTCAAGTTGTGGAATGGCCTCCATGCTGTAGTTTTTCGACAAAAATTTGGGGTTATTCTAGAAAGACATTAGAAGTTTTCTACAGGATCAGCAGCGCTATTGTGACGCCTATGGTGTTGCACACACGTCTATAGGCCACGGTAACCACAAGAGTATGTTTGTCTGGCACCTAATAAGTAGTATAAAATAATAAGTTGACTTCTATGAGAGTGATTGCTGTCTAATCCTGAAAAGAATATACGCCGTAGTCGTATCGTCTATGAATCAGCAAAAGTACAGTCAGCATCAGTTCGATCTTGACAAGCAAAGTACCTACCTACTAAAGAGATCTCAATATATGAAATGAGTATTTTACTGAGTAGAGTACAGTTACTAACAAAGTACTCTTTTTAACCCCCGACGAGACAAACGACAATGGGTCAATACTTAGGGTAGGTCATAATGTAATAGTTATTATTTTATTTTTATAGGTTCTTTTTGGTTCGGGGTTTTTTAAAATTTTTATTGCTAGTCAAAATCGATCTCATGTTAACTGTACCAGCTTGCACATGACGTTGATTTGATTCGGTAGGCCTGCGGCCACTCCATCTACAAGCCAACGAGATGGTTGAATATTTTAGTAGTGTATGTAATTGAAAACTTTTTTACAGTTAAATGATAAATCGACTGTGAAATGGCAATCGGTCTTATCTAAAAACTTCATAATTAACAAATAAATAACTTGTACAGGAAATAAAAAAAAATACATGTTTTCTTGAATTCTTTGATAAATTTTCAAATACTTTTTTTAAAATTTCCTATAAAACTAAGCTAAAATAAGCAGTTTTTGTCGAACCTGAGAATTTGTAAATTATAGATATACCTGTCTGTCAAGCAGTCCCTCCGTGAAATAGCAATCTGTGACAACCAGTCCTATAGGTATCCTATTTTATTTTACAACTTTGGAGGCCATATACTTAATAAAAATATGATTTTAAACCTTTATATTTCAGGATGTTTCAGAAATACCAGCCTGGAAGTAAGTATTCAAGATTTACTTTTACTATTTACTTTGCATGTATTGAATAAAGAACTTGTACTTTTCCACAGTTATTTTATTTTTTGTTGCCTAACCGGTTTCGCCTTACGGCATTCTCAAAGGTTTACAATACTTTGCATGCTTTTTACTTTCCATACAAACTTTGGTAATTGGAGCCCTAGAAAGTCCGACAGCTTTACAACAACAACTAAATAACTTTGATTTAAGCAGTTTTACGAGAATTTTATATAATTATTAGATTTATGGTTTATTTTATTACATGTATATTTTTATTATTTCAGAGCCAATGTCACAGTAAAATTATGCAAGATAATAAAAGAGTAAGTATACAGTCACGCCTCTTTCCATTGAATTGATAGAACAGGGCCTCGATTCTGCTAAAGCACAACCACTGTCACACCACAGTGACTGCGAGAAAATTCCATTTGATTTTAGCCTTTAAAACAGTATATTTAAAGTTTACAATTAAATCGCTTTTTGTAGAGTGAACGAAAGCGTGTAATGAAAATATTGTCATTTAATTTTGGACTTTAATTCTATAGCAATAAAATCTACAATTTAATGCCAATTTTTGCAGAGACTGTGGCACGACAGTGGTTTTGCTTTAGCAGAATCGAGGGCCAGACGGCAGGTCATAAAAGGACCAAAATTCATGGAAAGGATTAGAAGCGGATCCCAGGATCCACCAAAGTGCGAGCTTTGGACGAAGCCGGGATTTGGCATTGAGTATAATATAATGCAATCCGGGTCATAAGGTTTAGGAAGCAAAAATGGATATGGATTTGCGATGATAACTACATAGGTACATAATATATTCATGCCCGTAAATCCCCAGCAGAGGTATAATAACACCCATATTTTGCCAACTACGATTTTCGTTCCAACTTGATAGCGAAAGAGCCTATTGCAGCAAGTGGGCACTTTGTTTTAGGCTGTATTTATACTCGGCCAGGGTGCGAGGGATATGGCTACGACAATCTCACCTCCGGCAACTGTCGGCCCACAGACGGCGTGCGTTTTAGTCGGTTCGAGTCCGACATAACCTCCTCCTCCGGCTCCGGCGGGGGAGGTATCCGTGGGGATTTTTCGCACGATAAAAAAAAGGCTGTATTTATACTGTCGCATGGAGAACAGCCCTATCACTTAGGGCCGGCGCCCACTGCCGGCATGGCACGGCATGGAATTTATTACTAATCAAGTTATTTTGAACCTTATCTCATATGCTTTATAATTCATTTTACTTTATTCGTCAAACACAGCCACAGCCTGCCGCGGCATCGTTTTTACGTAAAGTAAAATGAATTATAAAGCATACGAGATAAGGTTCAAAATAACTTGATTAGTAATAAATTCCATGCCGTGCCATGCCGGCAGTGGGCGCCGGCCCTAAGTCACCTTCTGCGACACCCACGGGAAAAGATGATCTCATCTAGTCTATATATTCCGACCCGCATTGTGGGAAATTTGAAGGGCCTTTATGATGATGGTGAAGATGACGATGTTGTACTTAATGGTTCAACCTTGATTGGTACGTTTGGTCGAAAATCACTTTGACTAATTTCAGTTACAATAAAGGCATTTCACATAATTATTGATTTGACCGAATATTCAATTGGTAGAATTTAATTTAGCATAATAAATTCATTTGGAATAATGTCATTTCACCGAATTTTCATTTGCACTAATTTTATTTAAACTAATGCTTCATTAGACTAATAATGATTTAGTCGAGAGATCGAATATTCGGTTTAGTAATAATTAGTTTCCTTTCATTGTCAATAAACTGACGGTGATTTCATTGGTATTTTTTTTTCATAATTTGTTTTTTTGCCTGGCAATTTGTCTGAAATTTTTTGTCTGTAATGTAGTGTAGAAATGGCTTGTTGTGGTCACAGTTCTAACCTAACCCTGCCGATTGCTCTGAGAGTTTTTAAATTTTACTTGTATTGTTTTTCTTGTTGTTGTTGTAGTGGTTTTCTTACATCACTGAAATCGGCAGGGTTAGCTTAGGTTAGAACTGTGACCACAAAAACTGTGCCTTTTCTACACTACATTACATTATACCAATTGAATATTCGATGAAATACATAATTATACCAACTGAACATTACATGAAACGAGCATTATACTTTTTGATCAATAGCGCAAATGTTGTTATCGCAAATAAATATTCGATGAAATGAAAATTATGTCAATTGATATTATCGCAGCAATTATTTTCTCAAACGTTGTTCGAATTAGTAACATTCGACCAAACGTTATTATACCAATCAAGGGTGAACCGTACTTAATAGTTTTTCTGCTTTTTATACATATGTAACGTATGCCTTTATTTACAGTCAAATAATTCCACTGCAGCGCCTACCAGCGACCCCACCCGCCACCGTAACTGACCCTACAACCTCTGAATCTACCACAAAGCCTACCTCTACCGTACTCCCCACCACTCCTACAATCACGATATCTACCCCATCCTCAACTCTACACCCTACCGTAAGCACCACCATTTCTACCAACTCTTCTAAGACTACTACTGCGGCACCCACCGCGGAAGGCACCCCTGAATCAACCACCAACAAGACTATTGTACCTGTAGTGGTTTCTACATCTACAGTTCCCACAATACCTGTTCACCCATCTCCTACGACCACAACTGTGGCCCCTACAGCTGCATCCACTTACTCAGAAGCAGACCATATGTCTACGACATCATTGATATTGGCAGCACTTGGGTGCTTCCTGCTAGGAATTACAGTGGCGGTCGTCGCTAAACTGATACATACCAAATACAGGAAAAAATCTTACGGTAAGTTAGTTAGTTACATATTATTTTTTGTTTTTTTTTCTTTCTCCTGCCCTGCACGCCTGACCAGCGTGAATATTTTATAGATTAGGTATAGGTAATTATAAAGTGTTAATCTACTTTTGGCGCTGACTGTACTTAAAAAAAATGTAACTATCGATAATAACTATTTAAAATAATTCTCATTCTCATAGAACATAAAGAATGAGTTTCAATGAGTTTTTTAGAAATCTAAAGCCGTCTTTCCACGCCCCGTGATTTCACGGACGGTTACGCGAAATTTTAGAAATAAAATGTAGGTACTTATTTTCTTTCAAGTGAAGTTATGAAATATTTAAATGTAATAAGGAACAGTATTGTAGTGTAATAAGGAATAAAGCGTCGGTAGCTCAGTGGTTAGGGAGTCGGCCTTACAATCAAAAGGTCCTGATTTCGAATCCTGGCTATTACACTACCGATGTGAACCCACTCCTTACACAAGCAATTTAGCTCAGCTAGGGTTAGAGGGAATTTTAAGTATCTGGATAAGTACCTTGAAATTTTGTAAGAGAAATTATTTAAGAAAATGTGACGACCATTTTATCTGCACTGCTATTCACTAAGCGAGCACAACGATGCGAGTCGCAACGTTGTGCTCGATAGAGATTGTCATTGGTCGGATTGTATCACGTCATTAGAAATCGACCAATGACAGTGTCTATCGGGCACATCGTTGAGACTCGCATCGTTGTGCTTGCTTAGTGCATTGCACAGCCTGCTGTATCTTCCCATTGAGTCCTATTCACCTCATTTTTCTCGGTAAAAAATAAAGTATTTGTTTATCTGGCAACATTTAAAAAAATATAGTAAAAGTGCAGTAAAATTACGGTCCAACATCCTATAGGTACCTACTTAATTGGATAATTAAGTAAGTACCTATATTAGATGGTAATGTTTGTAGTATTAGATGACAGGGTGGATACCGTAGGTACCACTAATACTAGGTTATACTATTTGATACCGAATTATAATCGCATTTTGCTTTTGTTTCAGTTTTGCCGCCAGACCAAGACCAACACATGCCTTAGTTATATCAAACTTTTTGCCTTTCTGTTATATATTCTGTCCTACCATAGTTTAATTACATAAGAAAGCAGTATAATTATGTCAATCCAAAATTATTGTGTTTCATTAACATTATGTTCCAATATCATTATGTTCCAATATCGTAATGTTCCAAGACCATTATGTTCCACGCTTCCACGGTCATCTTAGCATCATGCACATCTATAACATGAATGTTCAAATTATCTATTTATAAACAAATCATCATCATAAATACAGCAGAATAGGAACCACACTATACCCTTTTTTAGGGTTCCGTCGTCCGTATGTAACAGCCACTTTACACCGAAACCGAAACTATAAGACCTATGCTGTTGAAACTTGGTAAGAAGATGTATTCTGTGAACCGCATTAAGAATTTCACACAAAAATAAAAAAAGCATTAAATTTTGGGGGTCCCCATACTTAGAACTGAAACTCAATTTTTTTTTTTCATCAAACCCATACGTGTGGGGTGGGGTATCTATAGATAGGTCTTTAAAAATGCTATTGAGGTTTCTAACATATTTTTTTTCTAAACTGAATAGTTTGCGCGAGAGACACTTCCAAAGTGGAAAAATGTGTGTCCCCTCCCCCCCCCCTCTAACTTCTAAAATAAGAGAATGATAAATCTAAAAAAAATATATGATGTAAATTGCCATAAAAACTACCACTAAAAATTGGTTCGAACGAGATCCAGTCAGTAGTTTTTTTTTAATACGTCATAAACCACAATTTTCGCCTTTGCTACTACGGAACCCTTCATGGGCGAGTCCGACTCGCACTTGGCCGATTTTATTTTAAACATGACAAATTGACTGATTTTGGAACCGACTTCAAGTCCGTACTCTGTACCAAGCTTCGTTTAATAGGCTATGCAATTAAAATGCCCATTGAAATATTATTTAACCAATCTTATTCTATAAAAAAGTAATTAAATAATATTTAAAAATCAATGCCATTTTTCGTTGTTAGTTTATAACTCAAGAACGGCTGAACCGATTTGGCTAATTTTAGTCTTGAAATATTCGTGGGTGTCCAGGGAAGGTTTAAAGGATGAGAAAATAGGTGCAGCGGGAACGGGAAAAATATGGCGGTACGAAGTTCGCCGGGACAGCTAGTAGTGTATACAAAATACTTTACTAAAAGTCCTATTAACTAATGTAGAAAAATGTCACTCTAGAAAGCAAGAAAAATCTTTTTTATTCTACATAAATCAAAATGAAAACAAAGCAATTGAATTATAAGATTTAAAACTCAAATAAAAACACATCGTTGACCAACAGCCCCCTACAAACAAGTGACAATTCGTTTACATATTGTAGAATAGAATGACGGGATTTGACGTTTATGACATACGTTGACGACTGTCATATACGTCAAATCCATACATTCCTCATTCTCTTAGAGTATACATTATAAATGTAGAGCGCGCCTATCACTCAGGTCTTTGGCGCCGAGTGTTAGCAGATACTTTGCGATGGTATAGCGCACCTATAGTGACGTTTCATGCATTACCGAAAATATCAATAGATGCACTTGTTAATGTAGTTTGTTGATATGAAGTTTTTGTTCGATTTGATAGCATGGATAAAATTAAAGCCAAAATACAAAAAAATGGCGTCATTTTGCGGTATTTTTGCGACATTATTACTACAAATAAGTATCCGATGTTGTATAAAATTTTGATTTAACATATCGAATTAAATATTATTTGCGAAGTCATTTTGACGGGTATTGTTTTGCTACTGATTGAGGTTGAGCCAGGAGCCTCGGTACTGTTCATACTTGTAAGGCGCTCTCTATAGCAATGTATACTCTAAGCCTCATTCTATTCTACAATACGCCGGACAACGTATTGCCACGTGTAGGGGGGTAGTAGTTAACCATAAAGAATGAAACTAGAAATCACATGATATGGGAATTGACGCACTACTCAACTGTATAGAATAATGACCGCCTCTCAGCTTAGTGCTATCGCATGGCAGGTGCGTATGACAGCACTAATTATCAGCTCTGCCCCGCTAGACAAGTGGCAATACGTTCCTTTTATGGCAAGGACACTACCAGCGATACTACCAGTAGTGTCGATTACAATTAACGACACTACCGCGCCCATTTTAGATCAAATTGTACAGCCAACAACTACGAAGTTCAGAAATTTAATTATTTTCGGCGTAATGCAGAATAGAATGATGAATGTGTACGATTGACACGTATTTTGACGTTCATGACATTAATGACAGTCGTTAACGTATATCAAACCCATACATTGATCAATCTATTCTATTCTAAAATGTATTGCCACTTGTCTTGGGAGGCTGGTGATTTCACTCAGGGCATAAGAAATTATTATGTCTCTGTCCTCTACGAGCTTAGAAAATAAATTATGGCTGCTGTGGAGAAAGAGGAGTTGAGAGAGTGTTTGATAAGTTAGAAGCGTCTATCACTCGCCTCACAAAGCAAGTTAGTGTAGTGCCTCTTTCAGTACAGCCTGCTGCTGTTGGGTTCCGTAGAAGGTGCTGATATTTGCGGCAATGGTTGGAGAAATAGTGGTACAAGATAAGGTGTACATATAGGTGTCATATGAGTTATGGGGTGAATGAAGTTGGTGGGTTTACTAAAATGTATGTGACAGAGGAGACGAGTTGGGTGGGCTATGCGGAGTCAGGGGTTAATGCTGTTGGATAAATAGTGGCTTAAGATGAAGTGGATATAGGGGTCATATATTATGTAAGAGTTATGGAGTGAATGAAGTTGGTGGGTTCTTTATAATGTCTGTGGTAAGGGAGACGGTGAGTTGGGTGGGCTAGGTGGAGACGTAGAGTTAAGTGTTAGGGCAAGGATTTCTTTATAAGGCAGTGGTAGAGAACTTATAGCAGGTACAGTAGAGTAAGTAGGTGAAGCAGTGGATGAGGTGGTGAGTTCAGTGGCAGGTGCAGATGCGGCTGTCACAAATGCAAAATTTGGAGGGATTGTGGTGGATAAGGTGGTGGGTTTAGTGGCAGAGACAACTGTAGGTATTACAGTAGGATAATTGGGTATAGTTTTGGTAGATTCAGTGGCAGTTGCAATTGAAGGTGTCACATTAGGATAATTAAGTGAAGCAGTGATGGATTTAATGGTAGTTGCAGATGCAATTATCTCAGTAGGATCGTTAGGTGCAGCATTGGTGGATTCAGTCGCAATTGTGGATGCGGGCATCTCATTAGGATAATTAGGTGAAGCAGTGGTGGATGAGGTGGTGGATTCAGTAGCAGGTGGAGATACAATAAGATAAGTGGTTGGAACAATAGTAGAAGAATTGGTGGTTTCAGTAAAAGATGTGGGCGTGTCGGTCACAGCAGCGGGATGGCGTCCGAAGGGCATTATTTGTCTGTGAATAAAAGCATTCATTGATTATTTTATTTTGAGGCATTCGTTAGCACATTCATGCTATCCTATCATCATTCACCTGTCATTATTTCATCGACCGCACATTCAATTCGATCGGGCATGATCGGGCCGACCGCGTACGACAACTACCGACGCACGCAGCAGATGCGCTTAGTTCATTGCGGCTTCTCAATGGCGCCCTTTATCCGTATCGGAGTTAAACAAGTAATGGGTACGCTGTATCTGCTGCATGCGTCTGTCGTTGTCGTTTGCGGTCGGCTTCAGAATCAAACCCTAATACTTACTCTTTGATTATCTTGCATAATTTTATTGTAGTTTCGCGTCTGAAACATTAAACATATAAATATGTAAAGGCTGTATTCTATTATTCAACTACACTAGAGTTTGAAGGGCCACTAAGATGTTCAGGGCCAACCTAAACGGCAAGCTGTTAAGTACATCAGTTGGACCCTGATTCTGCTAAATTGTTAACCGCTGTCATACCACAGACACTGTGAAAATGCCAAATCATTTTAAAATTTACTGTTATGCTGTAAAGTCTAAAATTAAATGGTATCTTGTAGAGTGAATCCCTACTAATATTATAAATGCGAAAGTAACTCTGTCTGTCTGTCTGTCTGTCTCGCTTATACGACTAAACCGCTGAACCGATTTTGATGAAATTTGGTATAGGGAAGATTAGACCTTGAGAAAGGACATAGGCTATGTTTGGTCGCGATAACCGACATCCACGAGGGCGGAGCCGCGGGCAAAAGCTAGTATAAAATATAAAGAACTCTTGTTCTGTTTTGTAAATAAAGTCTAAAATTTAATGGCATTTTTTTTGCAATTTTTGCATTCAGGCTTTATTCAGTGGTTGACAGTTAACAGTATTGGGTTTCAATCCAAATTTACGGACGAAGCTCTGTCACCGTCGCTCCCATAAGAGCTAAAATTAACCAATTTATAAAAAGGAAGACCGCAGGCTTATTAGCTAACTCGCGATAGCAAAATTTGCGCGGTAATCGCACAAAAACGACAAATTGGTATTACGTATCACATTTGACAGAAAGCGATCAGCGAAAAAGGCGCGATAAGAAATGTCATCGCGATCACTCAAAAGGTCCTTTTTTAATGGCCGCCATTGTGAAAATATTAAATACAGAAATTTTCATTGTAAAAATCCAGTGGTAAATCAAGAAACACATATAAATTAGTCTTAGAAACAAAACTATCGTTATTTTTCAGTTCCACAGCATATAATTGTTAAGGCGATCTGATCGCAAATCCTTACGTAATACCAATTTTTTGACGTATCGCGATCCCTCGCACAGTGATCTCGTTCTTACTGCTCATCGCTCGCTCACTGGTCGCGAAAAGTTAGCTAATAAGCCTGCCGTTTCCTGGGCTCTAAAGTACGGGAGGCAACCGGAATTGACGTTCTGATTAACAAGTTATCTTGATCCAAACGTCAAAATTGATCCATCGTATTCAAATCTAATTTATCCATCAAAACATCCAGCATAATTTTCCAGGTAAAATATTCTTCAAGCATCAAGACCCGTTTCTCGTTAGTCGTTATCTTATCGTATGTAAGTATGAATGAAGTATAAAAATGTAATATACTCACTGCCAGTTATCACTTTCTTTTGTCGTCTCCTGGAATGGAAAATATAATATAATAAAGTCATTTTAATATAGGTAGGTAGGTACCTAATTTATTCTGAAAATGTACATTTTTTATGATACGAATTAAATTAAACTAAAATTTATTAAAACTAAAAAAAAGGAACTAAATTAATTAAAACTAATTAAATTAAAATAACTTAATAAAATATTTAAGTACCTAATTGTATTTTTTTTAAATTAAGCAACTTACCTCAGGCATTGCCTTGTCGAAACGCTTGCAATCCAGCTCCTGATACTCCTTTATAATATTTTTGATTCTGAAAAAAGAATTAATACTTAGGTTCAATGAAAGAAATCCGGTTAAAGAACTTATAATAGACAGCATGCAGGATCATCTCGGTTTTCAAAAATGGCGCAAAGAGTAAGCATAAAAACTGTATATGCTGCTTAATCGTGTGAAGAAATAATATGTCATTGTTATTAAACATAACATAAACTCACGCCTATATCCCCGAAGGGGTAGGCAGAGGTGCTAGCACCCACATTTCGCCGTTTATGTTTAGGTCCCAATGTAATAGGTGGCGAGCCTATTGCCATTAACCGGGCATTTATAAACCTGCGATAAATACACATAACTTCGAAAAGCATTCATTTATATAAATTACGAATTATATTAATTGTATTTAAATTAATTATATATTTTGAAATGCATTTTGCTTTTTAAGTTTATTTGAAAATTTAATTTATATGTTAAGAAAATGAATCAAGTATGTAGACCAATAATATTATTATTATTGGCCCAATAATAATATATTAACGACGTATTTTTTCGCGTCCCTGATTGGTGTATAAAATTGACAATTTGTCCTGGGCGTCGATTCTACTAAAGCGCTTTGCTTTGTCATACCGCAAAATATGGCATTAAATTTTTCTTGCAGTGTCAGTGGCATGACAGTGGTTTTGCTTTACCAGAATCGAGAGCCTGTTTTTCTGTTGCTATTTCAGAGTGCGGACAACGCATCATAGTTTATAATATATCATTGGGTAAAAATGATTTTATTATTGTAATTTGTAACAACACAAAAAACTTACGATTCATTTACATCTTTAGGTTTAGTAGATGGCGTGGTGGGCGTCTCCGTGCTGCTGACGTATGAGGGAGTCTGAAACGTATCTCCGACAGTCAATTCGCCGTTTGACACTTCGTCGACAGAACTTTTCATCCTCGGGCAGTTCTCCGACAGAACGTTTCGCCGACGGGCATTTCACCGACGTAATGCTTCACCCTCGGGCAGTTCACCGATATTACCTTTCACCTAATAACGTTTCGCCGACAGAACGTTTCACCCTCGGCCAATTCGTCGACAGAATCTTTCACCTACTATACTATACTATATTAAATACACCGAAATAACTTTGTCTTTTTTATTTACTAATTTCAAAAATCACAATAAGTAAGTACATAACATAACATAATGACATTTAAGAATGAATATTATAGATGAATATATAGTGTTATTACATAAACATACATATATACATATTATTGAATATACTAACATAATGTATACTATTATATTATAAAAGGAGAAAGCGTAAGAAACAAGTATGAACAAAGTAAACTTTACCTGTAAGTGCCTACCTACATACGTACCAAAAATGCTTACTTTTGTGTATTAATTAAAGTAGTAGCTACTTAATTTATTTAAGAGAACTTAGGTCTAAATTTGTTACTTTTATTATGTAGGTACATAAATTTAGTGAAATTAGCAATTTGTTACGTATATATATTTATTAATTAATAACGACAACCCATTATGTACTACCCACATTTCCGCAATATACCTACTATTAATAGAAGCAATGTTGCAAGTATTTGCAACATTGCTAGAATATAAATTTAATTTTTGATTTTTTAATTTTTGATACGTATGTAGAGGTACTTTAAAATTATGTTATGTTATGTACTTACTTATTGTGATTTTTGAAATTAGTAAATAAAAAAGACAAAGTTATTTCGGTGTATTTAATATAGTATAGTATAGTAGGTGAAAGATTCTGTCGACGAATTGGCCGAGGGTGAAACGTTCTGTCGGCGAAACGTTATTAGGTGAAAGGTAATATCGGTGAACTGCCCGAGGGTGAAGCATTACGTCGGTGAAATGCCCGTCGGCGAAACGTTCTGTCGGAGAACTGCCCGAGGATGAAAAGTTCTGTCGACGAAGTGTCAAACGGCGAATTGACTGTCGGAGATACGTTTCAGACTCCGTATGAGGTACCAACAACAGCAATTTTCGGTAACTGAAAAAAGGATAAAAGATCGTAATCAACATTATCTCCTTGGCGTGGTTCCCAGTTGCATCCCTCACCCCTGTATCAATGTTCCTGTAATTCAATCTTTCCTGCAAGCCCATGGGTTTCGAGTACATTTGAGCTTCCCTTTTTTCAGTATAATTATTAATTTAATCAATGAATGTTCAGTGAGGTCGATGCCCCTCTAGACAAGTGACAATACGTTTGTAGAGTGGAAGAAGCCCCCCAGGTGACTCCGGGACGAAACCCTAGATGCATCGGGAACCATACCAAGATGATGATGATTATAATTAACTTTACATAAGCATAAGAAGGCATAAGAAGGTTTCTTTAGGGTCGGCAGCGCGAGTGTGACGCTCCTGGTGTTACATACGTCCATAAATCACGGTAGCCACTCACCATCAGGTGGGCCGTATGCTTGTCTGCCACCTCATTTATTAATTTAAACTTTTTGCACAAATTAAATGGATGGAAGGCAGAATTAATGTCATGGGCATTTTCTACCAGCCAACCTTAGTAATTTTTAAACTTATGTGGTATAAAAATAAAACTTACCGACGAATTGATGTTCAAGTGTCGTTCAATGCTGCTTTCCGTTGTAGACGTCGTCGTCGAGGTAGGGTAGGTACTATCGACACTTGGCGGTAAGCAGTTAAATTTACCTTCAGGGTCTAGTTGGTAAACGTTGTTACATTTACATATGTTCGGACCCACACATGTACCGTACCTGCATCCTTCACCACATATCGGCTCGCATAACTCAGATGAATCGTTATAAAAGTACCCCCTGCAGCAAACATACAATGTTCTCATGACTCTTTGCCTCTGGAATATGAAAAGTTAAATATTAAAACAAATGCCGTCGGTCCCAGTTGTCATACGAACATCTTTGGCAGTTGTTAGGGTTTTTTTTAATACTATTTAGGTGGCAGAGCACACAGCCGGCGGCCCACCTGATGGAAAGTGGTTACTGTGGCGTCACACTCGGGCTGCCGACCCCATAAGAACCTTCTAATGCTCTTCTTAAAGAACGCCATATTGTAGTCGCTTGGAAAATCCACAGCAGTGAAATCATTCCACAGCTTGAGTGTGCGCGGAAGTTTGCCGAGCGAGGCCCTGAAACGATTGCATGGCCCGCCATTTTGCTAATTTTATGCCATATGAAAACAACAGACACTGCAAGAAATGTCATTTCATTTTATACTTTAACAGACATGCTTTTAAAGTCTGAAATTAAATGGCATCTTAAAGAGTAAATGAAAAAATTACTGTAATGAACTCTTTTATAAAAAAAAATAATAAAGGTCAACAAACAAACACAGTATAACGCGCTAATATTATAAAGGTGAAGAGTTTGTTTCTTTGAACACGCTAATCTCAAGAACTACTAGTATGTACGAATGGAAAAATTCTTTTTGTGTTCAATAGTCCGTTTATCATACTCAAGGGAGCGGAGCAGTAATAATATATTTCAACAAATTCGGCAGATTCCCATACATTCTCTGATTTTTTACGGAGTTACGAAGTAGGTATGCCACAGGCGAAGCCGGGGTGAATCGGCTTGTAAATAAATAAAGGTAAGTAGATATGTAGGTATTTAAGCTATCACATACCCGAGGGGAATGGTAGTGATGCCTGCCTGGATGCCACCCGTGTCTAAAAAAAAAATTATATGATTATTTTTGGAAAGTCCGCAGATAAAGTCCTATAACTACACACCGGGTCGAAGCCAGCGAGCGCAGTAACAGTCTACCCAAGGTTTATTTTGTAACCGATAAAGTCTGAAACGGGTCTGAAGCAGATCGTCCCATTCGCAACTCGTCCAAATAGCTGTTTGTCCCATTCGCAACTTGTCCCATTCTCAAATCGTCCCGTTCGCGACTCGTCCCATTCGCACCTCGTCCTATTCTCTATTTATTTTCGCTACTCGTCCCATTCGCTACTTGTAGCGTTCTTGGCTCGGGTTACGTATCAATTCGCATAAGTTAATTTCGCATAAGGTCGACTCATATAAGGATGATTCATATATACCTAAGTTCATTTCTACGACTCGACTAATGGTTCATTCACATAAGTTTCATTGAAATAAGTTTAATTGCTATAATGTCCATTCATATAATGGACAATTCTATAATGAACGATTCATATAATGGACGATTCGTATATTGGACGACTCACATAATTGCGCGGGGTGGACACAGCCCGTCCCGACTTGTATAGGTTAGGTTAGAAGGCTAAGGCGGGAGTGAAGCGGAGCGCCCGTCTTAGCCTTCGTGGTTATTTTTTTTTATAACCACCCATACAAGGATTTTATTTTATAGCTTCAAATATTTAGTTAATTTAGTTAGTAAAATGTTTTAATACACATTTTGAGTTCAACTTAATTACGTAAATAAACATGATTTAACGTCCTTTTCCTTACTATAATGAAATCCTGAATCCTTGTGCGTGGTTATAAAAAAAATAACCACGAAGGCTAATGCGGGAGCTCCGCTGGTAATCTTTATCGATGTGTAAAAAAGAATAAGATGAGTTGCGAATAGGACGAGTTGCGAAATGGGACAAGTTGCGAACGGGACAAGTCGCGAACGGGACGAATTGAGAATATGACAAGCTGCGAATGGGACGAGTTGAGAATGTATGACGAGTTGCGAATGGGACGATCTGCTTCAGACCCTCTGAAACCACTGGACCGATAAAAAAAAATCACCATTACCTGGACAATCAGACAGATATGTAGGTACAGCTCGGACTCCAGATTCAACCTCAGATGCATGGGTCGAGAGTCGAGTCAACAATCGTACCCAGTATACGGCACGACCTAATACAATGATTGGTCAAATGTGGGTCTTAATTCACCTCAGCCTAACCTTCCGGGGATAAGGCGTCATTATAATATGTTGTTGGTATGCTATCTGGACCCCGTTTCTCCTAATTTTATGTCATAGCAAAGTCACTGTTATACCACTGACACTGCAAACAATGCCACTCAATTTTAGACTTTACATTTATATCATTAAAATCTAAAATTAGGATGGCATCTTACCCGTGAGGCCATCCTAATTTTAAATTTTAATGAAGTTTTTTAATTTAACTTTGGACTTTACGTCTATAACGATAAAGTGTAAGCTGCGTTTACATACTCGCGGCAGAGCGAGGGAAGTGGCGAGAGAAGTGGGCAGAGACGTAGTGTGAATGGTTTATTCGTCATGCCGCGAGTACTGCCGCGTATGTTGCTGCGAATTTCGGCTTGGCGGCGCGAGTCAAAGGAGCGGTAATACTAGCGCGATGAACTATACGAGACCGCTAGATGGCGCTAATCAGTAAACACGACTTTCGTTATTGCTCCTCGAATATTTACTTTTAAAAATATTTATGTCGATCTACGGAAAGTGTATAGTAGTTGAAAGTGATAGTTTTTTATTAATAATCTATTTAATTAATTCGCTATGCTGTAAAAGCATAATGCGTACACTGCTACAGCGTTGTCCTCCATACGTTTACGTCCGTCTCCGTTGCAGGGCGAATACTGTAATGCGGACCAACGCGATGATGGGAGTGTGTCAATGCTAGGGCATTAATCGCGTGAATATTTCCGACAACACGATGAGCAATGCGAGCGGCAGTATGTAAACGCGGGGTTAAATAGGTACTATCGCAATATTGCTTTGTCATTCGTATGACAGTGGTTTAGCAGACTCGGAGCCTTGGGTCTCTGAGTAACATAGGTTAAGTACAGTCAGCTGAGTCAGCGTCAAAGAACACAGACCCCCTCATGCTTTCATATCATTAACAAGGGGGGTCCCTTTTCTCTAAAGCTTACTGTACATTTTATCCCGTTGGATTGTACTTATATACAATAACGCCTTTATTCCCGGAGAATTTAAACCCACATTTCACCAAACATTGTATTGGGTCCCACGTAATAGGGGGTGAGCCTATTGCTGTATTCGGGCACTATTTGTCGACTCGAGCCGAGCCGGCATCTGAGACTGAGTCTGGGCTTTGTACGACACCGCATAGGAGGAGATGGAGTGGACCAAATTCTACTCTGCGATTGTACTTACGCAGTGGAAATCGCAGGGATACCTGGGATACCTATGCTAAGTACAATATAAAGAAAAGAAAAAACAAATAGGTACAAATAGGTAGATATATAAATATAAATACTGCTTACGTTATTATACTGCAAGCGTTAGGATCATCTTTGCTTATCGATTCACAAAAATCTGTCAACTGCATCAGGATTACAGCACTAATGAAAACGTACACAGTATTCGATTTCACCATTTTTTTTTTCACAAATAGGTACGTTTACTGTGAATATTCGTGTAATACTACACAGTGTTGACTTATTCCAATTATTTTATAAACAAATATCACTGATAATAGGTATACCTCCCGTCACATATCTTAGATTCAAGTCGTGAGATAAACGAGACCCTGAATTGGTGCGCGCGGTTTGTTTTACATCCTACATAATCTATGATTGGTTAATTTCAGCTCGTGCTTCACGCCGTAGCACAGCTGTGCAATTCACTAACAAGCACAACGATGCGACAACGATGCAAGTCGCAACGATGTGCGCGATAGACACTGTCATTGGTCGATTTCCAATGACGTGATACAATCTGACCAATGACAATCTACGTTGCGCCTCGCATCGTTGTCGCATCGTTGTGCTCGCTTAGTGAATTGCAGTGCAGATTACTAAAGCCGTAGTACCTAGGTACCTACCCCATGATATTCTCAAAAGATACCTAAAAAAACGCGTAGTAGGTAATACTACCCATCTTATAGATGCTCTATTTAGAACATATATTATTCTGACTAGGTATGTAGGTACCTATAATAGTGGGGCGTAAACCGCGTAAACCAACAAAAATATTGATGCAGCTCGGCCTGAGAGTATGTACTATAACCTCTAGTTCTACCAAGATCTCTTTAAAAAAATATGAAAATCCGTTTAGTCTTTTTTGCATCCATGGCGAACAGATGAACAGACAAAAAGATCTACTTTCTACTCGATCAGAGTTTATTTCCAGTGTTCTTTACTATTCGATCAAGCTACTATGAAATAATAAAGCTACTTTAAAAGGTAAATAGGGCAACTTCTTTAAGTTCTGCGGGGCCCAAACCAACCCACCTACAAGCCGGTACACCAGTTGATTCGATACGGCTCTGGTTAAGGCTCTCCTCTCACGATGAAGGAGTTAGACGGTACATCATAGCTGTAACGGTAACGAGTTGCTCCTGTATCGGTCTGCTTATGATACACACGGGGATTTCTAAACGAAAATAAAACATAATGATAACTCTATTGAACTCTGTTATCTATGATGTCAAACAAAAATTCTAAGTACTCGTAATACCAATATAGACACAACTTCGCATTATTTAGTGCCCTGTTGATTACATTATCTACTTGTTTCCTCCTCCCACCCAATATGGATCCAAGAGATCCATATAGGATCCATCTTCCTCCTCCCAGACACTCAGGGCCAAGTCAACTGCACCTGCAAACCGGCACATGTGCAAGTTGGCACACTTGCAAGCCGGCACACCTGCAAGCCGGCCCACCTGCAAGCCAGCCCACCTGAAAGCCGACACATATGCAAGCCAGCACACATCCAAGCTTGTAAGCCGGCACACCTGCAAGGTGGCACCTGTAAGGTGGCACACCTGCAAGTCGGTACATCTGCTGATTGATACCTACTTACTATGAGGCTCTGACGCAGGCTTAGCAACTCATCAATGTCATCATAGTAAGTCCTGGATATATTTAACCCTTAAAGGAGCAATGTAGTTTTTAAACAACATAATATTAAAATGAATTTTGTCTTAACTAATAAATATATATTATTAATTTTAACCATATGTAATAATTATTTATCTCTATAAATAAATAAATACACTGGCAACATATCGTACCCCCAGAGTGACAAAGACGTAAGTAAGGTTACGTCAATTTTTTTTTTTTGCAGTTTCGAATAGTAGATGTCAGGATACAATACGTCGATTTTTTTCATAATATTCTGACGTAAAATTAGGGTGTTATAAAGGAAAAAAGAAAATATTCGTCTAAATAAAAATATATTTTCAAAGTAAAAAAAGGTGATAAGCCAACATAAGTATGTAAAATTTCATAAAAATACACCTAAAGATTCTTATTCTTTTGTTTCCTTATGTTATAGCCAAAATTTATAGACGTATTGCTAATTAAGGTTTTTATTGTCTAATGAAAATATAAACTGCCTAACGTAAGACTACTTAAAGCCCGACCAGGAAAATAAAATACCTCGCCATATTGCGGTAAACTATTGGAACTAATTTCTTCATATGGTAACAATCTATACGATGTCATTATGGTCATCTGTCAGTGTGGTGTCAATTGTGCGTGTTGTCGAGTTTGAGAGCGCTACAAAACTACAAAACTATAGTAATATGCCGAAAACTATTAAAAGCCAGTTAAGAAAAGTAATTTATAATATAACAAAGTATTTGTCGGATAAAAAGTAGGAAGGATTGGACTCTGTTCCTCTAAATAACATCACAGACCTTGTTGTCAACATGACGGGTAAGTACATCATAGAGTACGTGCAATGAAATTGGCCTAAACTACTGATTTTACTGTGACTAATTATTATTCACATTTTTAGGTATATCCCGATCTTCTGTAATAAAAATACGAAGAGAAGGTCAAACGTCAAATGTATTTTCTACGCCTAAGAAAAATAAGCCTAACGCAAATAAGAAAATCATGCTCGATTATTTTGATCTCTGTGCTGTTAGGCATAAAATACAAGAATTTTATGCAGTCCGAAAACCAATATCGCGTGGTCCCTGTTCTATACATAGTGTAATGTAACTGTATGTCTAACTTGTATTCACCATTCCAAGCAGTACACTATTATACGGATACTACTGTGTTTTGATTTGTGCCCAGTCCTTGTAACCAGTATAACACGCCGCGTCTATTTTTCTATTTTAACCAGAAAACTTAACAGAGAAAAACTTAACTTTTTAACAGAGAAAAAAAAAATACATTTTAGTGAAAGTTTTGTATATTAAACACGTACTACAAGTTGAAATTATCTTTTAAAATACGAAGCTGCATGAAATGAGCAAGCAATAGGTATATTAATTCGTTTGTAATATTGGACACGATCTTTTTTGTATCAAAACTTTTTTAAGTCAAAGTCAAAGTCTTTATTTCTCAAAATAGTGCAACACTGTTACAGCTTTTTGACGTCAAAAACTCCTTAAAACTAAGTTTACCACCGCTTCCTAAGCGCTAATGGAGAAGAAACGGCGCAACAAACTCCACTGCGGCATTTTAAGGACGTAAGTTTACAAAAAATAAAAGGGTTTCTTAAGACTAAATATGAACGTATGTACATTTGTCTCGCGTCAAGTAGGTATATAAAAAATAAAAATAAAACCTTATATAAAACCTTATATAAGAACAAAGCAACTTAATCAATGAAATTAAAAAAAAGAAGTCTATAACTCACTTTTGTGAATAATAGCAATGAAAAACATGACAGCCTCCGTGGCGTAGCGGTAGTGAACGCGGCCGCTACGCAGGAGGCGCGGGTTCGATCCCCGCTTAATGCAAATATTTGTGTGCATTAAATATGGGTATTTGCATTGGTCTGGTCGTGCCTCGGACAGCACGTTAAGCCGTCGGTCCCGGTTGCCATAAGAACATCTATGGCAGTCGTTACGGGTAGTTGGTGCCCTAAAAAGTCCAAAAACAACGGTCTAGCTGCAAAGCTTCGATATCGCCTAATGTTAACATTGGGTCGTGGAGGTCAGGTGGCAATCGCTTCACGGAAAATATCGAGGTCTAGCCAAATCTGTAGCTATGACTGGTAAAAGCGGACCCCAGACTCCAAGCTGAAAGCTTCGGATGCGACTGGGAATAACGCTAGGAGGAAGAAGAAGCAATGAAAAAGTCACAGTTTTATATTAGGTGTCATTCCGTGCTTAATTGCGGGGAAATAAAAGCCTGTTCATAAGCAAGTGTGTTGAAAAAATATTTGTACACTTGGCATTTTACATGTGTATCACTATACTTGGTGTTGTCATATCATAGATGTTTTTGGCGCCCCCAGTACGGGTTTTTTATTTTCCTGGTCGGGCTTTACATCCCAAATGAAAGAAAACTAATAAAACAAAGAAAGCCGTACTCCCTGTTTAAGAGTATATCCCGTATACAAGTTTCGAAATAATCGTGCTAACCTCTTTTCACCCTTTTTAATGTCATCAAGCTTGCGGAAGTAATCACGCTTACACCATTTTTCCCTTTATAATATTATTAAGTTTGTGAACGTAATCGCGGACACATCGCGAACACGCCCGAAAGGTTCGAGTAATCGTCGATACAGCGCATGCGCAGGGGTGAAGCGGGTGGCCGTTGTTTGTTTACGTTTCATAACTCACGCGCCACTTACTGATAACAGTACTTAATTCTTTATGCTTCCCCATTATAAATACGTAATGATCCATTAAGAAGCCCAACTTATAGCTATTATTGATTATTTTGTTTCAATTGTACCAAATTTCAGCCAGATCTCAGCCAGGAATCACTTCAGAGCTTCTGAAAGCGGGTGGAACACCGGTACTTAAAGTCCTTTAGAAGCTCTTTAACACCATCGTCCTCGAGGGCATAACGCCAGAAGCGTGGAACAGAGGCGTGGTGATACTGTTCTTTAAGAAAGGTGACAATACCTTACTGAAGAACTACAGGCCCATCTCGCTTCTGAGCCATGTTTACAAGCTGTTTGCAAGGGTCATTACGAACCGTCTCGAGCGCAGGCTTGATGACTTCCAGCCTTCCGAACAAGCCGGTTTCCGAAGAGGCTACAGTACCATAGACCACATCCATACGCTGCGGCAAGTTATACAGAAGACCGAAGAGTATAATTTGCCACTTTGCTTAGCGTTTGTGGACTATGAGAAAGCCTTTGATTCGGTCGAGACATGGGCTGTGCTTGAGTCTCTCCAGCGGTACCGTATTGACTATCGGTACATCGAAGTGTTGAAGTGTTTGTATAATAACGCCACCATGTCGGTCCGAGTACAGGAACAGAGTTCGAAGGCGATCCCTTTGAAAAGAGGAGTAAGACAGGGAGACGTGATATCTCCTAAACTGTTTACGGCCACTTTGGAGAACGCCTTCAAGCTCCTGGAATGGAAAGGATTCGGCATCAATATTAATGGCGAATACATTACTCACCTCCGGTTTGCCGACGATATTGTAGTCATGGCAGAATCGATGGAAGATCTCAACACAATGCTCGATGGCCTCAACCGAGTTTCTCAACAGGTGGGTCTTAAAATGAACATGGACAAGACGAAGGTTATGTGTAATGCCTATGTTGTACCCACCCCAATATCTGTTGAGAGTTCGGTTCTTTGTTGTTGACTCGTACGTCTACCTAGGACAAGTAGTCCAGTTAGGTAAGTCCGACTTCAAGAAAGAGGTCAGTCGCCGAATCCAACTCGGCTGGGCAGCGTTCGGAAAATTGCGTAATATCTTCTCGTCCGACATACCTCAGTGTCTCAAGTCGAAAGTTTTCGACCAGTGTGTGTTACCAGTGATGACTTATGGCACTGAAACTTGGTCTCTCACTATGGGCCTTATGAGTAAGCTCAAAGTAGCCCAACGAGCTATGGAGAGGGCTAATGCTCGGAGTCTCTCTGCGAGATCGAATCAGAAACGAGGAGATCCGTAGAAGAACCAAGATTACCGACATAGCCCAGCGGATTAGAAACTTGAAATGGCAGTGGGCAGGGCACATAGCACGGAGGACTGACGACCGATGGGGTCGAAAAGTTCTCGAGTGGAGGCTATGTATCGGCAAGCGCAGCGTAAGACGTCCACCCACAAGGTGGACAGACGACCTTATCAAGGCCGCGGGAACGCGCTGCATGCGAGCCGCTTCCAACCGGTCTTATTGGAGATCTATAGGGGAGGCCTATGTCCAGCAGTGGACTTCCTATGGCTGAAATGATGATGATGATGACGTGCAAACGTATGAACTGTTAAGCTTTTATAATTATATTACGGTTCCGGTTCCCCCATACCTATGACTACCTTAGTCATAGTTATGGGGGAACCGGAAACGTCTATGCGGTACCTACCTACACCCTGGGTAACGAAGAGTAAACTGTAAGAGTAAACTCGGAGTCCGGAGTCCGCCTAAAGTATGATTTATCTTGGTACTAGCTGACCCGACGAACTTCGTACCGCCATATATTCCGCCCGCGGGGAATTCGGATCTCGTTCGGACACAAGTGACTCTCGCGCGGCCTGAACCACCGCGGCCACCCCAGTGCCGGCATGTTTGGCACTACAAGTCGGCAAACTGGGACGGACTGCGAGAATTCTTCGCTTCGTACCCGTGGAGGCAGCTTTGCTTCACTTCAGAAGATCCAAGCTCCTGTGCAACAGCAGTCGCTGACGCGATCCTAGCGGGTATGGAATGCTATATCCCTAACCGTTGGGTCGTGACAGGAGCGAGTAAGCGGCCGTGGTTTAATAAGTCCTGCAGAGAAGCGAGAACTCACAAACAATCTGCTTATAAGGCATGGGCCACGGCCCTTGCCAGCAAGGATCCGAACATCTCTGAAGTGAAGCGGAAATTGAATGCCGCCTCGAGGTCTAGTAAGAAGGCAATCGCCAGGGCTAAGTTTGAATTCATCGGCAGAATTGGTGAGCGGCTTGCGCGGTACCCATCTGGTAGTCGCGCATTTTGGTCGCTCGCCAAAGCTGCCGAGGGAAATTTCTGCCGGTCCTGCCTTCCGCCGCTGCTGAAACCCGACGGTAGTCTGGCCCATGGTGCCAAGTAGAAAGCCGATCTTTTAGGTAATCTCTTTGCATCAAACACGACTATGAACGATGGGAATACCGAGCCACCTATTATCCCCTGGTGTGGTACTTCAATGCATGAAGTAAAAATCACGCAACGGATGGTTCGGCGGGTACTTAATTCCCTAGATGTTCGAAAGTCGAGTGGGTCGGATGGCATACCGGCGTTGGTGCTTAAGCACTGTGCTCCCGAGTTGTGCCCTGCACTTACACGACTTTTCGGGCTTTCACTCTCTGCGGGACGAGTTCTAGCTTCATGGAAGACCGCATACGTGCATCCTGTGCCCAAAAAAGGCGATAGGACAGACCCGTCCAATTACAGGCCTATTGCTATAACCTCCCTCCTCTCGAAGATGATGGAGCGTGTCATTAATACACAGCTCCTGGGATAGCTTGAAGGTAACGATCTTCTGAGCGACCGACAGTACGGCTTTCGCCACCGTCGCTCAGCCGGTGACCTTCTTGTGTATCTCACAAACCATTGGGCGCAAGCCATCGAGACTCGAGGTGAGGCACTGGCGGTTAGCCTCGATATAGCAAAGGCCTTTGATCGGGTCTGGCACAGAGGTCTTCTTGAAAAGCTACCATCTTATGGACTTCCCGAGGGATTATGCGTATGGATTGCCAGCTTTTTGTCCAACAGAAGTATCCAAGCCGTCGTCGTTGACGGCAGCTGCTCGGATCGCATGGACATTAACGCTGGTGTCCCACAAGGCTCCGTGTTGTCTCCAACCCTGTTTCTGCTGCATATCAATGACATGCTGTCGAATGACTCCATTCATTGCTATGCAGACGACAGTACTGGAGACGCTTGTTACACGGGCCGTGCAAATATCCCTCTGTCCGAAGTAGAGGAAAGTCACGAACAACTTGTGTCTGAAATCGAGACTACGTTGCTCAAGCTAAGCTAAGCTTGGGGTGCTCAACAGGGCGAAGTAGTACTTCAATGCGGGGCAACGACTCATCCTTTATAAGGCGCAGGTTCGGCCCCACATGGAGTACTGCTATCACCTTTTTGCTGGACCGCCAGCTTGCCAGCTTGACCCCTTCGACTCGGTACAAAGACAGGCGTTGAGGCTCGTCGGCAATCCCATACTCGCAGGCGATGTGGAACCTCTCAGTCTCAGAAGAGACTTTGCCTCACTGTGTGTGTTTTACCGTTTATACAATGGTTTGTGCTCAGAAGAACTATTTGACATGATGCCAACGGCTACATTCTATCATCGCACCTCTCGCCACAGGCAGGGAATTCATCCTCACACATTGCGTCCGGAAATGGTGCGCACTGTGCGGTTTGAAAGGCACTTCATCCCACGCACACTCAAGCTGTGGAATGAACTCCCTGCGGTGGTTTTCCCAAGCGATTACAATATGGGGTTCTTCAAGAAAGGCATTAGAAGGTTTCTTCAGGGTCGGCAGCGCGAGTGTGACGCCCCTGGTGTTGCATACGTCCATAGGCCACGGTGACCACTTCCCATCAGGTGGGCCGTGTGCTTGTCTGCCAACTAAGTGGTATAAAAAAAAACAATAAGCAAACAGCTACTATTAATATTCGTTTTTGGTATTAGTAAGGTATAGGCCCAACAATTATGAAGATTATGAAAGAAAATTAATGTTTTTGTTTAATTTTTTTATTGATTACTATTCTTATACCTTTTTGCTAATTTTACGACATACAATTACTAATTACAACTTCACGATTATTTTTATAAATGGCAATAAAGTATAATATTCTAAAAACCTGTTTCATTACGCCTGTGAAATTATGTTTTAACGAGAGCCTAAAATTCCTTACAATTATGATTTAATAAAACATAATGTGAAAGAAGCCTGTATTCAGACATAACATTATGTTTTATTTTTATCTATCGACAAAAATAGCTGTAAAAGCTATATACTTTATGATAGTTAAAACATAATTCAACGAAAAAAGGCGTAAACAGTGGTTACTCCCCGTATTTTATCATCTTTTAGAACTTCATGAAAGACGTAACCGTGAATAGTAACGGTATGAGTAAAAATATGGAAACCGATAATTAGATTAACCATTATAACATTCGAGGAGTTGTCGAAAGTAAGTAAGGAAAACGGCTGTAAGTTTTTAATAATTAAATATTAATCACCCTACTAATTTCAGAAATTTTAAGTATATACAAAAAAAAAGGTTGATTTTTTTCCTATTTAATGATATTTAACATATAATATTATGTTAAATATCATTAAATAAGTTAATTAAAAACAAAATAGATATACCTGTTTGAACAGTTTTTCTGCTCTCCTGTAAAGTTAGTGTTTTCATCTTACGTCTTTGTCACTCTGGGGGTGCGATATCAACATTTTAACATTTTAAAACTATTTTCGTGTGTCACTTTTTTTGGCGGTAGCATTAAAATAATTTACCGATATCGTAGGAGGAAACTTATGAATAAAAATTGTAATTTTACAGGTAAGTTCTATATTTTTTATTATTATCCTTATAAATATGTTTGATTACTCATTTATTTATATATATTGCATAAACGTAATATGCAGTGGTATCAATAAGGTTTGAATAGTTGTGTTGTGTAAAAACAACACTGCGCCTTTCTCGCACATTGTGAAGTATGACCGATGGAAATAATTGTGGGTAGTATTTCTTCGTTTCATTGTTTCCGTGTGTTGTGTTTGTGTCAAGAATACAAGAAAAGAATCAGGGCGCGCCGTAGTAGCGGCGGTAAGCGTAAGACCCACCATGGGGGAGTGGCTAGAGAGGCCACACGGCGGCCTCTCATTCTGGCTGACGCAGATCATCACCGATCGTGGATGCTTCGGACGGTATCTGCATCGGACCGCGAAGAAAGAGCCAACGTCCGAGTGCCATCACTGCGACGCGAGCGAGGACTCGGCGCTGCACACTCTCACAGAGTGTCCGGCGTGGGAGACGCCGAGACGGGAGCTGGTGGCGACCCTGGGAGTGAGAGCTCTCACGCTCGCCACTTTGCTCGCAGCGATGGTTCGCTGCGCGGATGCGTGGGCCGCCGGCGCCTCCTTCTGCGAGCAAGTGATGCTCGTGAAGGAGGCGGCGGAGCGAGAGCGAAGGAGAATCGCAGACCTTGCGGCCCGCGAGGAGCGAAGGAGAATCGCAAACCACGCGGCCCGCGACGAGCGGCGGCAATTCGGGGGTCGGAGGTCGCAGAATGACCTCCGTCCCCCATGAACGCGGGCCTGGGGGTGATGGGTGGGGCCGCCTGTCACCCTAGCAGAAGCAGGCCATGGCGGTGGCGCGCATTGCATGCCCCCCACATACCCGGGGGCGAGTTGGCCGGAAGAGGGCCAGATCGAGAGATATGGCCCTGGGTCGGCCGGGGTGCGAGGAAAATGGCTATGACAATCTCACCTCCGGCAACTGACGGTCCACAGAAGGCGTGCGTTTTAGTCGGTTCGAGTCCGACATAAACTCCTCCTCCGGCCCCGGCGGGGGAGGTATCCGTGGGGATTTTTCGCACGATAAAAAAAAGAGGTGCAAATATCCCAATTGGTCGGGATTTACTTACAGGAAATGTATGAAATGCAGTGTGTCTCTTTGCGATACTAAAAATAAAAACTGTTTTTTTAAATACCATAACGAATAAAATATATTAAAATAGCATAAATATTAAAATGAGTATTTATTCAATTTCCTCTTTGCTCGTTTCGTCTAGTACTTCGTGATCTCAGATAAGCACGCAATGTTGTTTTTAAACAACGTAATGTTTTTTTTGTAAAACTGGCACATTATTTAATTTAGATTTTTTTTTGCATTTTTTTCTGTGTCCTAAGGATACAAATAACAACATATATTTATTTCACAAAAAAATATTAAATCGCTCTTTTAAGGGTTAAAGCTCGCTCACCGGGGTCCGCTCTCCTATTCTTAGTCTTTTACATAATGGTTTTTGCGGAAGCGATATCAACCTCGTCTAGTCTATACCTGCGACGAGGTTTTTATAATATGAATACTAGCTGACCCGGCGAACTTCGTACCGCCATATTTTCCGCCCGCGTAGTAGGTATTCAGATCCCGTTCCCACTGTACCTTCTATTCGAATTTCCATGTTAGATTGTGATCCCATTCCCGCTTTACCTTCCATTCAATTTTCTTTTTCAAACCTTAGCCACACAATAACGAACACAAAACAAAAATCATTATCCAATTTGGTGTAGTTTTGGGAGGTTATGCGCGTACCTTCATACATTTGGGGTTTATGTCACGTCCCACTTAATAAAAAGTATCATAAGTCCTTCTCCTGGCTTTAAGCTACTTCCCACCAATTTTCAGCCAAATCAGTTCAACCGTTCTTGAGTTTTATATAGTGTAATTATCACGACTTTCTTTTATTTATATAGATTATTGTCAGTAGGTATGTAGGTAGGTACCTATATAGGGAGTTTGTTTGCGTAACTTAAATTTAACTGTCTATGAAAAAATCCACTAATAACTATTAAAAATCTAATAGCAAAATATAACACAAAAATCTATGTAGACTTTCTTGTATTTTAGCAGGCGCTTTACTAACTTTTTTACTCGTAGATTTTGCCGTCAATGTTACGTGACCAAAGATGTGTTTTTTTTCTCATTAGATAATGTTTTCGGGAAAAAGAAGAGTTTTAATAGTCAATTAGCCGATTGTGTCTGAGTTTCAAGTTTGTCTTTAACCAGAGTTCCAATCTAATTTTGATTTTTTTCACAGAAGTGGCAAATACAATTTGGCTTTTGATCTGGCACGATTGGCTTATCATATTTTTGTATGACGCGCGGCGTTCTCTACGCTTACATTAGTCCGTGTAATAATTATTTTGTTATTATTCCGTATTATTCCTGCACGAAATTTTTTATGTCAGCTGTTAGCTAGTGAGTAGTGATGGCCAAAAATTTATATCTCTAACTAAAAAAAGCCAAAAATATATATAAGTAATCTCTAAATCTAACTACACGTCGCGTTCATCTGATTTCACTTGGGGTAAACGAAAACTAATTTACTGGCTAACGTAGCTTCAATCCACGCCATGCCTAGCCTATTATAAAACCACTTTTAAGACGAAACCATCGACTACAAGAGGAAAATCGATAACTATAATAGACTAATCGACTTAGATATTTCGCTAATGTACATCTCTCTCTAGTCCGTGTTAAGTCAATAGGTACGTCAAACGTCAAAAAAATCGATAGCGTCGAATTGCAGAAATTAAACAAAATAGTACCCATAATGTGTTACAATTAGAAATTTTGAATGAAAATATTACAGCATAATGCGGTACTTATATTCTACAGAAGTTTTTCAAGGCTTTGAATGATATATTATTAAATTATACACGAAAGAAGACACTGTTCCGTATTTGAGAACCATTACAAAACTTGGAGCGTAAAGATACATCTTAAAAAATAGACATATCCACATTTTGCGTGAAAAATGGAACAATTTATAATTATGGTGAGACAATTACCTTGTTTATGGGACATGGAGTGTCGCGAATACAGAGATATGAGGAAAAAACACGCAGCTTGGAAACGAATCGTTCAAGAATTAAAATCCAAAGACATACCTGATGGTAAGTTGTTTGTTATTATTCTTATTTGGTGGTAAGGTAACTGTACCAATGCTCGACACTGTACCAATGCTAGACACTTTCGAACAAAACCCAGTATTTTGAGAAAATTAACCATTTGTTTTATAAGACTATTGACTTAAAAGATGCCTTATGGTATCTATAAGATATGTTCAAATATTCGCAACACCATCCGAAGTAAATTTAGAAAGACTGTTGACAGCAAATAATGTGACTCCGTGAACACGGTCGTGTTATTTCTTAAGATTTTTGCCAAGGGTACTGATTTTTATAAGTGTGATTTTTTTGTTTATAAGTTATGATTATTACTAATTTTAGTATAAACGTTATAAATATTGAAGTTATTGACATACTTGGACCATTGGGACAATGATGTCTAGCATTGGTGTTTTCGACCAAGTGCATAATAATTTAATTTAAAGTAAAAGTATGATAGATTTTAAAGATTTTATGGGCAAAAGTTAATGTCTAATTGTTGCTGTAACAGTTAAAAAAGAATGTAACGACCATGCTGTAATTAATTTGTTAAATTTTTTAGATTGAAATTTTATTTTTCCTTAAAGTGTCGAGCATTGGTACAGTTACCTTATTTAGTTGTCTGGTCCTAATTTATCAATAATTTTTATGTATGCCTACTTCTAGACAAGCTGTATAAAAGTTGTGGTATGATTCCAGGGGTGAGTTAGGAACGAATTTTGAATTTCGAATCTGTAAGAAAAAATAAGTTAGTTTTTTTTTTAAATATTTACCACTACAAAAACTTAAGCTTTGATCAAGTTGTGGTCTTCACAATACTTACCAAATTTTGGTCCATACGGCCCATCTAGTATTGGTTTATAATGCTTCTATTTCTAAAGTAATTGTAGATTAAAAAGAATGTAAGTATAGAATACCTAGGCACAGTATGAATAATTATTGGTGGGCAAGAATCTAAGAAAGAAGGCCATAAAGCCGAGTGCCGCCATTGGGAAATGGTATGGACTCTCTTTTTTGAGACTTTCTCTTCACCATCAGGCGAGGTGAAATCAAATTAAAAATTAAATAAATATCAATTTTAGATTTTTATCACATTGGTACCTATTAAATGTTTGTCCAAGGTTTGTCCATATTTTAATCACCATATTTTTATAGTGAATAAATTTCATAAGATTTGAAAAATTGTACTAGGTACACTCTTTACCTTTGCATTCAATTCCATTGCATCCTTGCTATGATTATACTGTTTTTGATTTTAAAACGAATACTAATTACTTAACCAAATGAAAGCTTACCATCAGATGGGGTGTAGTAAATTTGGTAACCTAAAATTTATTTAAGTTTAAAAATAGAAAAGAAGCTAAGTTAAACTACTTGTATTAAGAATGGGTTCACATTGGTAATGTAATAGTCGGGATTGAATCCTGACCATTACATTACCATTGGAACCAAACAAGGATGTTGGTACCATAGTAGTGATAAAGGAATTGTTGAATTTGTATAGATGTGTCATGTAGAATTTGAAACCTATACTAATATTATAAAGCTGAGGTATAGGCTATATATCTTTATCATTACGCAGCATCAAGGGAGCTGAGCAATGATCATAAATATCAACAAATCTGGCAGATTTGGCAATCAATCAATTAGCCTATTGCAGACCACTGCTGGACATAGGGCTCTCCCAATTTTCGCCACGTTTGCCGATCCTCCGCCTTCCGCATCCAGTCCGTCCCTTCCTGCAATTACAGGCTCAGAGGTGATAATAATGTGATTTTAAAATAGCCATGGGCAGAGCCGGGCTGGATAGCTAATGTGTGATAATATCTTAAAAAAAACATTAAAAATATTTTTTTTCCTACCACTCACAATTTGTCAGTACACTTAGTGCCTACTTAAGATTTCCTTTTTTGAAATTTTCAGTTACAACAGCAAAAGCTGAATGGAAGAAGCTACGAGATAGCCATAGAGACTCCTTAAAAAGGGCCAAAGCTCTCGGCCCACTCGGCCCACAACAAGTTGATTTTACAAAAGTCAATAAATGGAAATACGCAGAACAAATGGAATTCCTCATACCATACATGAAAACTCGTAAAAGAGGACGGAACCTTGCAGGCTCAATTGATGATGATACCGATGACTTATCTCCTTCACCGTCAGACTCCTTCCTAGCCGTACCTTCAACGTCAAACGCAGATAACATAACATTTAGTCCAGAGTCTAACACGCAAAATAATGTTGACACGACACAAGAGATAGAACATAAGTACAGTAAGAGAAAAATGGATGATGAATTTAGTGAAATAATGATTGATATGGAAGACCGAAGCCGGTATACAGACCGGGGAAGTCATCCATTGAACTCTTTCTTCGAGAGTATGTGTGAGACTACAAAACAATTCCCGACTTGGTTGCAGTACAGTGTGAAAAGAAAGATATTCAACGTCATATCAGAAGCAGAAGATACGTTTGAAAGCTACAAGTCGCGTGAGCCGATCTTTTGATCAAATTTTTATTAATTTATTGTTTAGTAAAAATAAGAATAGTATTTAAAATATATTTACTGTTAGATTAGTTTAACTTTTGTTTGATTTTGTACCTCATTTATATTTTACTAAGGGGCCACTTGATTTTGCCGCTTCAGTTGGCGAAATGTGGGTGTTAATACACCTCTGCCTACCCTACTAGGATTTACAGTTATATATATGTTATACTTTAGTTGGATTGTAGAGGGTCCGTGTGGTGATGGGGAAAGAATACAGGTATCACCACTCCATAACAACCTATGGGTGTCGTAGGAGGTGACTGACGGAAGAACACGATATCATAGCGAGAAAAAGAGGCACTCAAAAGCCAAAAATAACTTAGTTTATATACCTACAGACTTACTGATTTATTAGAATTCGGCGGAACAAAGATAACTACATAGGTACATAATTACATTTACTGACGTACATACGCGCGAAACACATTACCCTCGCTGGCGCAGTCGGGTTAAAATAGGACACAAGCCTATTTTGAATGTCTCATGGTAGCCTACTGCAGGTGTCGAGTAGTACCTAATGAATCTTCGCTTAATATGATTGTCCAGAAACGTACCTACCTAATAAGCACGATGACGCATACTTCAATATAATTTAAAATGTAGAGTATCTATGTATTATAATTATATTATCGAAATAATATGCCAGCCAGACAGATGACACATGGGCTACTGTAGTGATAAACATCCGCTATGGCTGCCGAGCGGTATTACCTACCACGGAAACTGGATAACGTTCTGCTGCTGTATCTCAGCGATACAGTGAAAGGTTTATAGAATAAAAATATAATTATGTACTGTCGACAAATGAGATAGGTACGGTTGCACTTTTTTTATCTAAAGTTGCAACCGTATCTGCTTTGTCAACTGTACCAGATAGTAAAAGCACTCTCGCAAAAGCCAAATAAAGTAAGAATAGAAGAGCATAAGTACAAACTTTGGATGCAACTATAAAATAAAAAAATAAAATGCGTTCGTCCATAAGCAGGCGTATGTAGTAAATAAGTACCGGCTGCAACTTGGTAGTAGACCCATCATGGGGGAGTGGCTAGAGAGGACACGGCGGCCTCTCGTTCTGGCTGACGCAGATTATCACCGAGCATGGATGCTTCGGGCGGTATCTGCATCGGACCGCGAAGAAAGAGCCAACGTCCGAGTGCCATCACTGCGATGCGAGCGAGGACTCGGCGCTGCACATGCTCACCGAGTGTCCGGCGTGGGAGACGCCGAGACGGGAGCTGGTGGCGACCCTGGGAGTGAGAGTTATCACATTCGCCACTTTGCTCGCAGCGATGGTTCGCTGCGCGGATGCGTGGGCCGCTGTCGACTCCTTCTGCGAGCAAGTAATGCTAGTGAAGGAGGCGACGCGGCGCGGCAAAATTTTAGGCCTTCGATACCTATATAAAAAAAACTTAACGGTCGTGCCAAATAGGATCTGATTCAGCTTGTGCCAGGCAAGCTGATTTTCAACGCTCTCTGTGACGAAGCTAATAGCTCCTAAGAGGAACCACGTTTCGTCCACTTTTAGAACAGCTACAAAAGATACGGGTGGTTATCCTTAGGTGCGGTCGCAGCCTGGGAGTCGTGCGGACATTCCTTCAGAAAATACATTTTTGGAAGACTTAATTAGACGTCCACGATTTTGGGAGGATCATGTCGCCTAGTGACCTCCACTCTCGGACTGCGCATGGTCATCCTACACTGCGTGTACCTACTTCCTGGGCCTCGATTCTGCTAAAGCATAACCACTGTCACACCACAGAGACTGCGAGAAAATTCCATTTGATTTTAGCCTTTAAAGTAATGCAGTTAAAGTTTAAAATTAAATGGCTTTTTGTAGAGTGAATGAAAGAGTGTAATGAAAATATTGTCGTTTATTTTTGGACTTTAATTCTGTACCAATAAAGTTTAAAATTTAATGCCAATATTTGCAGAGACTGTGGCACGACAGTGGTTTTGCTTTAGCAGAATCGAGGGCTTGTGGTGGAATCCTGTCGCGTATATAGCCTTGCTCTCCCGCTGCTTATCACATTCGCCGTTCAACAGTTATAATTAGACTCTCATCTCCACCGCTTGTAACAAATTGATGATATCAATTTGTTTTTATCATCAAAAATGTATAAACAATTTATATTTTGCTTATTACTAGTGTTGTGTGAAGCAAATGAAGAAAACGGCATATGTAGAAAGAATATAACGTTAGTGATTTTTGCTAATTGTAGTCCTAAGTTTGTGGTTTATAGATGAATAAGATACCTTCCTATATGAAGTGACCGTGCGAAGTGGTGGACGAAAGGTTGGAAATCGGACGAATCGCCGAGGTATAGGCCTTTTTTTAAGTGCGGAAATCCCCTCGGATCGTCTCCCTCATCGCCTCCCAACATTGGTGGTTATGTCGGACTCGAACAGACTAAAATCGCACGCCGTCTTGGGTCTTCAGCCAGCCCCTTTAGACAAGAGGCAATTCGTTGCTCGGCGTATGATGGAATAGAATGCCAAATGTATGGGATTTGACGTATATGACGGGCGTCTACGAATGTCAAAAACGTCAAATCCCATACATTTGGCATTCTATTCCATCATACGCCGAGCAACGAATTGCCACTTGTCTAGAGGGGCTGGTGAGAGATTGCTTATGACTTCCCTCGCAACCATTCCATCTCAAGCCATCCTGCGGCCCCAGGGCCACACAGAGGTGCAGGGATGGAATCGAGACACTACGCTGTTCTGATGATGATGACATAATATGTGAAATGTATGTGCGTGTGCGTGTTAAAATTGAACGTGTTTACTCGGATCGTTGGTGAAATTAGCTTTTCAGTTGTTTCATTCTAACTTTCACGTTTTATTCCGTCGGTACCGGTTACCATGATACGAACATCTACGGCAGATGTTATGGGTAGTTAGAGCCCTAAATAGTCCGACAACCGTTAGGCTGTAAAATGCGGAGCCTGGACTCAAGGCCTTGGATGCAACCGGGATTAATGCTAGGATGATGACGATCTGACGATCTAGAATAGAACCTCCCCAGACATAGGTACTTTCTTTTTGAGCCATATGCGTTTCTGCCACCTTAGTGGTATAAAAAAGAGTAGTGGAAAATCTTTTGCCGGCGTACCTACAGTAGAATAGAATGATGAACGTAGGTATGTGATTGACACGTCTTCTTCATCTTAGCGTTAATAACATAACATAACATAAACTCACGCCTATATTCCCCGGAGGGGTAGGCAGAGGTGCTAGCACCAACATTTCGCCGTTTATGTTTAAGTCCCAATGTAATAGGTGGCGAGCCTATTGCCATTAACCGGGCACTTATAAACCTGCGATAAATACACACATAACTTCGAAAAGCATCGAAAAGTCATTGGTGTGTGCCATGGTAAAACCTGGGATCGAACCCGAGACCTCGTCTTAGCAGTCCATTACCCATACCACTAGGCTACCGCGGTTCCGCGGCGTTAATCCACGGTTATACTATTTATCTATATGTAGAAGATAGTATTCCCGGGGTAAATCCCAGTCGCATCCGAAGCTTTCACCTCGGAGTCTGGGGTGCGCTTTACCAGTCTAACTGCGGATTTGGCTGATCTTCGATATTTTACGTGGAGCGATTACCATCTGACCTCCACAACCCAATAGCGATATTGGGCGATATCGAAGCATTGAAGTTAAACCAGTTTTTGGACTTTTAAGGGCTCACAACTACCCGTAACGACTACCATAGATGTTCATATGGCAACCGGTCAATATAGTCAGTTGTCACTGCTTTCTTTATGTCAATAGAAGCGTCGGTAGCTTAGTGGTTAAGGTGTCGGCCTTACGATCGAGAGGTCCCGGGTTCGAATCCTGGCCATTACTCCACCGACGTGAACTCACTCCCCGTACAAGTAATTTCGCTTAGTTGGAGGGGTTAAAGGGAATATCAGTAATTTCGGTTGCTAATATTCCTTTTTTTTATATAAAAAAAAAAAAAAATTAAAATACTTTATGGTGTTTCCAGCGTCACAATTTCCCATGTAGTAACAGAACAGAAACCTTTTACCGTGCTGAACGTGACTACGTGTATCAAAAATGATGACGATTATGCCTATTCTCACTATTCTGACTATAGTCAATATAGTGAATATGATGAATACCCTGTGGAACCGAGGACGAAGACCACAGTTATGTGTACCAAAATTACACAGGTGATGAGACCTGTCACGAAATTTGAACAGGTAAATTTGACTCGTATTGTATGTATAAGATACCTACTACTAGACTGACTGTAGGGAACCGCTGCAGGAAAAATATGGCAAAATGGGGCTTTATCGATCGGTCGCAAGAGTCCTGCGATTGCGGGGTCCAATCCCAGTCCATGTCGCATTTGCTTTCTTGCTCGCTGTGCCCCGTCACTTGTACTACCGATGAACTTTACAGAGCAACTGAGGACGCTATTGCTGTGGCCAAGTTTTGGGCCGACAAAATTTAAAAATCCAGATCTAGCCATTGACTCGAAGAAGAAGAAAACTGTAGGGAACAAAAAGTAGGTGCCGCCTGGCACCCTAGCAGAAGCAGGCCACGGCGGCGGTGTTTCCCCATACCCGGGGATGAGTTGGTCCGAGGTCCCCACACCGGTAGACGGCCAGATCGAGAGATATGGCCCTGGGTCGTCCGGGGTGGATATAATATATTTTAGTCGGTTCAACTCCGACATAACCTGCACCGGTTTCAGCGCCCAGCTTTTAAAAAAAGGGAACAAAAATCAGGTATCGGGTTCGGGAAATTCCACAACACGACCAATCATAATTTAGAACTGACATACAGATGGATGGCATTGTGAAACGAATAAATATACATATTACATGACATTTTACATTTTAATTAATAAGAATAGAAAAAGTGAATCGCGGGACTCGAACCCACGACCAGTCCCTTATAGGGGTAATGCCCTGACCACTGAGCCACCGGGCACCGCCTGAGCGTTCCAAATTCTCCTATAACTTCTTCATCTTCTTCATACTGCCATTTTAAGTAAGTCGGACTTAAATAAACTAACACCCGTATTCACAAACAATACTGTTAGGTCTCATAGTGTGCTCGAGCGCATACGGCTGGTAAAATTAATTCACAAACATCACGGAGCAGTATCTAACGCAGTGCGTTCCCTCAACGAAGTACCTATTACTTAAGTGTTATCAATGAATAAAAAGGCTTGCCAAAACGAACGCACTGAGAATTTCTCGTTCTTTGCACAGTTTTGGTAGTACGCATAGCGAAGTATTGTTTGTGAATACGAGTGTGAAACGCATGCCGTCTGGGGTGATGGGTTGCCGGAGGAACCTAAACCATACGTAAACTACCCCAGCCAATGTTGCTTAACCTCATAATGTAAAGAACGGTCACCCATCCAAAACCTGACCCAGCCAATGTTGCTTAACCTCACAATGTGATTGCTTAACCTCGTAACGTAGAGAACGGTCACCCATCCAAAACCTGACCCAGCCAATGTTGCTTAACCTCGTAATATAAAGAAAGGTCACCCATCCAAAACCTGACCCAGCCTATGTTGCTTAACCTCGTAATGTAAAGAACGTTCCCCCATCCATAACCTGACCCAACCAATGTTGTTTAACCTCGTAATGTAAAGAACGGTCACCCATCCAAAACCCAACTCAGCCAATGTTGCCTTACCAGATAGTCCTTGGTTTAGTACTCGTACTAAAACGCTTTTTGTAATACAATTTTCTTTAGACCATGATCTAAAGACGAAGGAGTTAAGGTTCAACCCCACCAAACGGACGGCATCGGAACGGATTTTACAATCTTTAAACAAAATAAATCTTATATCACAGCATTTAAAGTTTATATTACCAAGTCACGCATGACAGCTTGACGTGCGTCATGCCGCCGCACGTCGCTGTCAAGCTATTGTGCGTGACTTGGTAATATAAACTTCAAACACTGTGATAATAAGATTTAATTTTGTTTAAAGATTGTAAAATCCGGGCCGATGCCGTCCGTTTGACCTTTAGTCCGTGTTTTGTAATAGGACCGCTAAAGGATAGATACGACAACCATTAAACATCCTTTTTTCAGAAAACAATCAATAAGACCCATAAATTTTGCTGTGAGGGCTATGCTCAAGTTAACCTTACATCTAACGCCACTGGAGAACTGTAAGTACCTAATATTTAACTATAGTATACCTCGGAACACGTACCTTGGACCTAAATCGCGAGACAAACGAGGTACCTACTGGCGCGCGCGAATTGTTTTGTAAGGTGGCAGACAAGCACACGGCCCACTTGATGGAAACTAGTTACCGTGGCCTATGAGTGTATTCAACACCAGGGGCGTCACACTCCTGCTGCCGACCCTGAAAAACCATCGAATACCCTTCTTGAAGAACCCTATATATTGTAGTCGCTTGGGAAAACCACCACGGATACCTCTGTAGAGCTATCCTCAAAAGACACCAAAGAAACGTGAACTACGCGTATGGAGCACATTTGAGCAAATTTTAGGTCCTAGATATAATGTCCCAAGCAATACAAATATTAAGGTGCTGATAAACTAGAGCATTCACTTGTAATGAGCATTCTTGCGAATGTTACATTACAGAAAAATAAACGAGAGCGTTTTAGTGAGCGTTCTGGCGAGCATGCTTGCAAAACGACTGCAAATTTGCTTCGACTAGAGCGTTCGCTAGAAAGATCATGTAAATGTTCGTAGCATTATTTGGCTCTACACTTGGCTCGGTTCGTTGTTCGGTTCGACAAATTTAAAAGCGGCGAATGCTCGATGTTGTGTTACAAGTGAATGCTCAAGTCTATCAGCACCTTTATGTACCTACTAAGTAGCTGTTGCTCGCGGTTCTGCCCGCTCCTCATTATAATAATCGTAATTTAGATTGCAGTGTTTATTTGTAAATCGATAATTTTTTAAACTATTTAACTCACAGGCCCTCGATTCTGCCATTCATGCTACTAGTGGCAAGAAATTTCCATGTAATTTTAGCCTTCAATGTAATGCAGTTAAAGTTTAAAATTAAATGACTTTTTGTAGAGCGAATGAGAGTGTAATGAAACTTTTTTCATTCAATTTTGGACTTTGAGTCTGTAGCACTAAAGTCTAAAATTTATTGCCATTTTTTGCAGTCTCTGTGGTATGATAATGGTTTTGTTTTAGAAAGAAAGAAAGAAAGAAAGAAATATATATTTATTTATATATTTTTTTTTTTTAAGTATAATCGACGCCCAGGCCCTCGATTCTTCTAAAGCACAACCACTGTCGTGCCACAGTCGCTGCAAAATTGGCAATAAATTGTAGACTTTATTGTTATAGACTTAAAATCGAAAAGAGTTTTATTACACTATTTCATTCACTGTACAAAAAGTCATTTCATTTTGGACTTTAGGATTATAGCAATAAATCGATTAAGAAAGGGAAAAAGAATCGACCTCGGACGGGACTCGATACGTACCTACGAAATCGATCCAAATTCCCTTATACAACCGTCTTAAGGGCGACGGTGAAGCCATCTACCGACATTCATACGAACTTATCGGAATCAATGAATGATGTTTTGATGTTACAATCATTTTTAAACATTGATGACTCCGCCCAAACGACAGACGATTTGAACAGTTAGCATGCTTCAAAATTTCATTCAGTAGGTATAGCATAGCATTAGTCTAAATTTTAATGCCAATTTTTGCAGCGACTGTGGCACGGCATTATATTATAGACTTTATTCTTACACCATTAAAGTCCAAAATTAAATAACAATATTTTCATTACACGCTTTCGTTCACTCTACAAAAAGCCATTTAATTTTAAACTTTAACGACATTACTTTAAAGGCTAAAATGAAATAGAATTTTCTCGCAGTCTGTGGTGCGACAGTGGTTGTGCATCGGTAGAAATAGAGCATATTGGGAGAGGCCTATGTCCAATGTCCAGTAGTGGACTGCAGTAGACTAATTTATTGTAAGATTTTAATGTACCTTTTATCTTTCAGCGACTTTGTGTGTTCACCTATATGTAATCCATCGTGTAAGAACGGATATTGCTCGGCACCTCAACGTTGTACTTGTATGTCAGGGTACACTCCAAGTTTCAAAGAGATGGTCACGTGTTCCCCTGTATGCGACTTAGATTGTATCCACGGTACTTGCGTAGAACCAAATACATGCAGGTGTGATGCCGGCTACGAACTAACAAATACAACTAGCCATGCTGTTTGTACTACAACCATACTCAATGATACTGCTTGTCCTCATGGTTTTAAAGGATATGATAGTTCATGTAAACCTGAATGCTCTGATGGTTGTCTAAATGGGGTATGTATATCACCTGGTATTTGTCGATGCGATCCAGGTTATCAGGAGTATAGTGCCCTAGGTATAAAAGTATGTATACCAGACTGCAATCCTGGTTATACGAAGAAAGATGGCGTGTGTCGTCCCGAATGTAATCAATCTTGTGGTAAAGGAACTTGTGTAAGCCCAAACGTATGTGAGTGCTTTCATGGATATCATGTTGATATAAAACAACTCAATGGTGACTTATGTGTACCGTTATGTAAAGGTTGCCCAGGAAAATGTGTTGCTCCGAACACGTGTGTGACGCCACCTTTATTATCACCATTTACTACCCCAGTATCAACAACATCAACTAGATCTACCCCAACAACACTACCAACTGGAATATCATTAACATCAACAATACCAACAAGAGTAACATCAATATTTACAATAATACCAAAAATAAAATCAACTATAACAATAGATACAATAGAAATTACACGAAGACCATCAGCACCACCAACAAAAACAACAGATTCACCAATAACAATAACACGAAAACCATCAACAATATCAACCACAACAACTCCTAATGATCCTTCAAATAATAATAAAAATAAGCTATCAACCATGACGTCACAGTTCTATAAAAACACAAGACATATGTACGAAACGAGCTCAGCAACAATTAAATATAAGTATGAGAATGATAATAAGACTTTCAAGGAAGTTGATCATACGGTTACAACGAATGAAACACCACCGACCACAGAAACTGGTAGAAACAATGGACCTAAGACGTGGTAAGTAAGTTGCTAGTACCTTTTTTCGTGTAGGATTACCCACAGATACGTCGGACTCTAACAGCATACCGTCTTGGATCTCAATGACTGGGGAATGGTAAGGTGATCTAATAAGGCAATACCCTGCCATTTTGGCTTTGAGATGGTCCCTCGGTCGTGTGCGGCAGTGTCTACCCTACCTTGGGAGAGAGGCGCTGCCGTCTTTGCTCAGAGTGCACCGCGTGGAGGTCCAAGTGCCCTAAGTCGCATGTGACTCTGGTAGTCAATGGTTTACTAAGCTTCACTTATTAATTAAGAAACTGGTTACCATTACGCCACGTTCAGATCATTAGCTTTACGTCACAATAACAGTGTAGTATGAAATGGTAAGTTTCTAAGATTATTAGTTACCATTAATTCAAATCGACTAATCGTGTATGTCCGACGGTATTACGCTGTCACAGTTGAGTAGGTATCTCGTGACAAACGGATCTGTGACGTGGGCTCCGTAGATAGTGTCTGCTGAACGAATGCCTCGCATCCTGAATACGGTGACACGATAAACGCAACGTATTTATACTTGGTAGTGGTAATAGCTGTAATGTGGTTTTGTTTAGTTTGCGTTCTGATGGTGGCACTTCACATGATTATTTTTATTTGCGTATTTGACATAATATTTGAGGAACAATAACTATGTTTGGACAGTGTATTTGACAAAGCATTGGCCTTATTGCCTATTTGACAAATATGGTCAATACCAAATACGTTCAATTGACCAGTTAAGAAAGAGAAAAGAGCAATGACCTCGGGCGGTAATGCTCTGACCACTAAGCGGGCCTCGGTGGCTTTAGTAGTCAGAGCATTTCCCCTGTAAGGGAAAGATCGCGGGTTCGAGTCCCGCCCGAGGTCGATTCTCTCCTCTCTTTCTTAATTTGAATATTTAGCACATGCTTCAAAATTTCATTCAATTATCAATAATTCTTGTTTGCTTGAGGGACGAGGCTCAAAGGCTTTTCCTTCGTAGTTGGGAGGTTAAACGGCAGTAGTTTCCTTAAAAACCATGTAAGCCAAGCTAAGAGAAGAAGGAGTAAACGGACCTCAGGCTCCAAGGTGAAAGTCTCGGATGCTATCGGGAACAACACTGCCCCTCTAGACAAGTGGCAATTCGTTGCTCGGCGTATGATGATGGAATAGAATGCCAATTGTATGGGATTTGACGTATATGACAGGCGTCAACGAATGTCAAAAACGTCAAATCCTATACATTTGTCATTCTATTCCATCATACGTCGAGCAACGAATTGCCACTTGTCTAGGGGGGCTGACATATTGATGATGGTGATGCATGTACGATATTCACGTTCTAATTGATAAGGTGAAAGCGTCGGTAGCTTAGTAGTTAACGAGTCGGCCTTACGATCGAGAGGTCCCGGGTTCGAATTCTGACCATTAAACTACCGACGTGAACCCACTCTTAGCACAAGCAATTTAGCTTAGTTGGAAGGGTTAACGGGAATATTAGTAATTTCGGTTGCTAATATTCTTTAAAAAAAAAACGATGTTCCTGATAAAACTCGTTTTACAGGCTGGAGCAAAATTGGGTTTCAGTATTGCTGCCAATTGCAATAATATTACTAGCTGCCGTCGTGATGTTAGCTGTCTGGCGACGAGAACCCATTATAATTTTCCTGAGAGGAAGGAGCTACGTCGTTGAAGGTGAAAATATTGGTCATTTTAAGCTGGGTCCACATTTGTAGCACCTTGACGTATCACGATCAGTCGTATCGTATCGAGTATTTGTATCATAAAAATGAACTCTTATTTTATCCATATCGTATCATTAAGGCGTATTTCGTAAAAAAACGCATCCATAATACGAGGTGTAACAAGATACGCGTTCAGTGCGGATCGGGCTGTATCAGATACGGCGTGTATTGTTAACGGGTGTCATCTTGTGTCCAAACTAGCGATCATGATACGCGTTGAGGTCACGCGAAGTAGATACGATACACAGAAATGCTACAAATGTGGACTCAGCTTAAAGTACCTACCTTTTTTATAAATATATGGTCCGTCAATTGATTGCATCCCGCTAGACGGTAAAAAGCTGAGGTGCAGTCCAGAAGATATGGACCACCACTTCTGGTGCTATTGGCCTCAAAATGGTGGTCCCTATCTTGCCGGCCTTGATGGATGCTTTTTCACGTCCCGCTTAAAGAACCCAGGACTGTAAGAAGAGGGGAATATGTGCGGGGCCAGAGCACTTCAACTTTTTATCGTGTGGCAAAGGAAGGAGGCCTCAAACCATTTGGTGCGAGACGGCATGGATTAGACCGTATATGGGTAGCACCGCAAGCTAACACGAGTTGGGTCTGGACAGGAAGGGAGGGGGTGGGATCAGTGGAAATCATAAGGGGCCATTTCCATGTCCATTAATCACGTGATGTTTTTTTAGCAAATTTTTTAACCCCCCCTCCCCCATGGTGATACGTGGTGAGGTTTTAGACTACCTCCCCTAGCCAAAATCACGTGTATTTTTTTATTTATTATTTAATGCTAAAAAACTAAGAATCATGACAAAAATCGCGAGTTATAAGAAAAAATAAATACACGTGATATCTCAATATACCCCTCCCTCCCCCCTGGTGATGTTTCGTGATTCCCCCCCCCCCCCCTTTTGAGCCTCACGTGATTAATGGACAACCCCTAACCTGTATAACTATATATATATGTTTATATACCTACAGTAACCTAACTACAGTCGGAGGAAATTTAGAAAGTAGGTACCTACTAGTACACCTTTTTTTTTTTTTTTTTTTTTATCGTGCGCAAAATCCCCACGAATACCTCCCCCACCGTAGCCGGAGGAGGAGGTTATGTCGGACTCGAACCGACTAAAACGCACGCCGTCTGTGGGCCGTCAGTTGCCGGAGGTGAGATTGTCGTGGCCATATCCCTCGCACCCCGGCCGACCCAGGACCATATCTCTCGATCTGGCCCTCTTCCGGTGAGGGGACCACAGAGTCCCCAACCCGCCCCCGGGTATGGGGAGGCACGCAATGCGTGCCGCCGCCGCGGCCTGCTTCTGCTAGGGTGACAGGCGGCTCTACCCGTCACCCCCAGGCCCGCGCTCATGGGGGACGGAGGTCATTCTGCGACCTCCGACGCCCAAGTTGCCGCTGCTCGTTGCGGGCCGCGCGGTTTGCGATTCTCCTTCGCTCCTCGCGCTCCCGCTCCGCCGCCTCCTTCACGAGCATTACTTGCTCGCAGAAGGAGTCGCCGGCGGCCCACGAATCTGCGCAGCGAACCATCGCTGCGAGCAAAGTGGCGAGCGTGAGAACTCTCACTCCTAGGGTCGCCACCAGCTCCCGTCTCGGCGTCTCCCACGCCGGACACTCGGTGAGCGTGTGCAGCGCCGAGTCCTCGCTCGCCTCGCAGTGATGGCACTCGGACGTTGGCTCTTTCTTCGCGGTCCGATGCAGATACCGCCCAAAACACCCATGATTGGTGATGATCTGCGTCAGCCAGAACGAGAGGCCGCCGTGTGGCCTCTCTAGCCACTCCCCCATGATGGGTCTTACCGCCGCTACTACGGCGTGCCCTACCTACTAGTACACCTTGCCGTCATTTGCATCTTCGTTAAAGAAATTGTGCCATTTTTGTGACATTTCAAATTGTTTCAATTTCAGATGATGTGCCATACGACCAGGATCCTCAGTTCCAGTATTCAAAGAAGAAGGATAAAGTCGTGTGCAAATGCGAAAACATATAAATTTAAGAGGTGTTTGTTAGTAAATAAATGGTTCAAAAAACATTAACGTATTTGGTTTGCATACTTACCATCAGTGTTAGCCGAAAGTTAATCTGATTAATGATTAAAAATTAATGATTAATTAATCATAACATAATCAAAAAAATGATTATGATTAATTAATAATAATCATTAATCGTTAATTTGATTATTTGATTAACTAGGTATTTATCAGCTACTTTATTGGAACGAAGTTCCTTATCGCGCGTTGCGAAAGGGGGCTAAACGGAAAAAATTAAGAGTAAAAGTTGTAACGACACTTTTTGCATGACGTCACGTCACGTCGTCTTCGTATACTTTCGTTACGTAGAATTAATAATATTAATCAAGTTAATCAATTGATGATTAATGATTAATGATTAAATCAATAATCATGATTAAGATATATTTTTTAATCATGATTAAACTAATCATGATTAATTTAATCTGATTAAAATTAATCAAATTAATTAATTGATTAAAAATATAATCGATTAATGCCAACACTGCTTACCATACATAAAAATCATAGCAGGAAGTTCATACCGCACTGAGGTAGGTAGGTATACATAACGCACATACCGGAAACTGTGCCCAGTTTCCGGTTGCGATGTGTGAGGATGAATTTCCTGTATTCAAAGATCCCACTGCTGCCAAACATCATGTTGTATTTTTTAACGAATGAAATGTATGCGATTAAGTAGTGTTAGTATGTACTGTGATCGCATCCCTACCTGCTAGTTTGGCATACAAAATATGTTTTTATGACCATGTTCATTACTTTCTTTTCATCTCAGTTCACTTTAAAGCCTATTTTGTACTTTTTATCCACCCGTCAAGGCTTCGCAAACAAGAATTCAATCCCAGTAACAAAGCCTCCAACTAATTTATTAAGCTGCTACTTTCTATTTCAAACATGATCCTTCACTGTAGGTAGCTGCCTACCTACCTATTATTTTCGCTACAAACCTACCTACTTTGATGTTTTTAAACCCCTAATTTGGATTAATTTGTTACCACGTCATATACCTACATGCCTTTTTTAAGCCCTTAGCACGAATGAACCCCTCTGACTTGAATGCTGGATCCGCCCCTGGTTCCCGAACGAAAAAAACCCATCACCCTCACGCCTACGCTCGAAGATCCAGCCTGCACTACAACGCGGACAGCATTAAGCTGAGAGGCGGCCATTATTCTACCTGGCTATTTCTGATGCATTTAATTTTAATAAGTATATAAGCAAAATATTGTAGTTTTTTTTGTGTTGCTGAAATGTGCATATCTGATGCTAGGTTTGAATAAAAATATTTTCTTTCTTTCTTTTTTTCTTTCAGCCCGGCCCAGATCCAGCCATTGTTCACTCATCCCAAAGCAGACCTAGCTAGCATTGCTTAACCTCTTAATATTAGTTAAGAATGGTCACCCATCATAAGACTGACCTGCCTATTATTACTGCAATAACCTATTTACTAAGAATAATACAATGCTAGTGATTCACTACACTGCTATACTTGTTGTTTTTATTATGCAATCGTATTAAGTACCCTTGTATTTTTATGTATTGCATTTTTTACATTTTCGAGAAACTATTGCATACAAAATTGCGAATCATCAGATAAAAAGATCGAAGATAAGTTATTTATTAGAACGAGAACAACGAATCAAAAATATAATAGTAGTCCGATGCGATGGTTAACTAAATAGATCAATATTTTTAACGTTTACCTGATTGAATAAATACCTACCCGTCATTCCCGGCAGAGTAGAGTTTAGGCCACCCCATCTCTTCCCATGCGGTGTCATACTAGGCGACTAAAAGATAGGGCTGCTCATCCTCAGATGCATGGGTCAACAATTAGTGCTCGGGATACGGCAATAGGCTCACTCGGAACCCCCCAATTACGTACAATGATTGGTGAAATGTGGGTGTTAATTCACCTCTGCCTAACCCTCCGGGGATAAAGGCGTGATTATATGTATGTATGTAATAAATAATAGTAGCATCGACTATTTTTTAATAATAGGTGATTTTATCAGCTACCTATTATAACAAACACTCTTAATTGGCATAGGTATAGGTACGTAAGTACAGGCGTTAAGACGAAGTAGGCGTGGCTTGTATACCTACATGCAGATAAGTAGATCGGTACTTAGGGTCGCTGCACACTGGCCACACGCGACAGCCACAAACGCCGCCACAAGAAGTTTGAAGCGGCCACAAAAGTGGTTGAAGCTCGCGACAGCCACTTGTGGCCGGTGATTAACACTTGCAGTCAGAAACCGATGCTTTTTAAACTCATGCGCGGAGTGCCATAATAGACTCTGAAGTTGAATGTTTAGGGTGGGAAATCACGTGAGTGGCGAGTGGCGATTTTTTGTGTTGGCGTTTAGTAGCCACTGCTGGCCACAAGAAGCGAGTAGGGACGATTTGTAACGTGTGGCGGCCACCGGCGTTAACCGTGTGCGGTGAGTTCATATAAAACTAGCTGACCCCGCGAACTTCGTACCGCCTAAATGAAAAACCACTGGACCGATTTTGTGCAAACTTCACATAAACCATCTATTAAATAGTCCGAACAAAGCCTAAAAATTTGGTTTGGATAGGTGAGCACATTCTTGAGATAAAATGAGCAGTTTTCCAGTAGGTATAATTATCGGTTAGTTTTTAAATCATCAAGAGATGGCGCTAGCATAGCTTTTGGTAATTTTAATGTACTCTGTGGTTTATTTGTGCGATGTTGCCAAAGTTTAATTTCATTTACCCATATTACAATAGATAAAATATGATAAAACGTTTAATTCTTTTCGCGTCACTGTCTGTAATTTAAAATAATATTATATTTAAAATAATTTTATCAAAAAAAAAATGTCAAAACATTTAAGTATGTAAAGTAAATCATTACAAAACCGAAGAACATTTTTTCCATAAATTAGGGAACACTAGATGTGAGACCACACTCTACTTACCAAAAGTGCCGGCTGCGCCATCTAGCTTGTCTTTAGGAACGCTATAAATACCTACTGGAAAACTGCTCATTACCCCGCGTTTACATACTGCCGCTCGCATTGCTCATCGTGTTGCCGGAAATATTCACGCGATTAATGCCCTAGCGTTCATACACGCGCATCATCGCGTTGGTCCGCATTACAGTATTCGCCCTGCAATGGAGACGGACATAAACGTATGGAGGACAACGCTGTAGCAGTGTACGCAGTATGCTTTTACAGCATACCGAATTAATTAAATAGATTATTAATAAAAACTATCACTTTCAACTACTATACACTTTCCTTAGATCAATATAAATATTTTTTAAAGTAAATATTCGAGGAGCAATAACGAAAGCCGTGTTTACTGATTAGCGCCATCTAGCGGTCTCGTATAGTTCATCGCGCTAGTATTGCCGCTCCTTTGACTCGCGCCGCCAAGCCGACATTTGCAGCAACATACGCGTCAGTACTCGCGGCATGACGAATATACCATTCACACCACGTCTCTGCCCACTTCTCTCGCCACTTCCCTCGCTCTGCCGCGAGTATGTAAACGCAGCTTTACAACGAACAGTGTTGGCATTGACTTTTATATTAGGATGTATGAAAACTACAAGAAATAAGCCGGTGGCTGCGTTTTTTGGTTGTGGCCAGTGGCCCGTGTGCGGTGTCCCTTTTATATACATCAGGTTATCCTACAACGCGTGTACCTAGGTACTTCCTGTTATGTGAGGTCTATCGCGTATATTGTAGCCTCGTTTTCCGTACCACATTCGGCGTTCATTAGTTAAAAATTAAACTCTCATAGGTACCCACCGCTTGTAACAAATTGATATCCTTGTCATTAAAAATGTATAAAGCATTTATATTTTGCTTATTTCTCGGCATATGTAGAAAGGATATAACGTAAGTGATTTTTTAAATTGTAGTTTTAAGTTTGTGGTGTATTGATGAATAGATATCTATATGAAGTGACCGTGCGATGTGGAGGAGGAAAGCTAGAATTGTCATTGGTCAGATTGTATCACGTCATTGGAAATCGACCAATGACAGTGTCTATCGCGCACATCGTTGCGACTCGCATCGTTGTCGCATCGGTGTGCTTGTTAGTGAATTGCACAGCTGAAGTGGAGGCTCTTTTTAAAGTGCGGAAATCCCCGTGTATCATCTCCCCCATTGCCGCCTGACGGGGGTGGTTATGTCGGACTATTCATTGCAATTCGTTGGCCGGTGTATTGTAGAATAGAATGATGAATATATAGGACTAGCTTTTGCCCGCGGCTCCGCCCGCGTGGATGTCGGTTATCGCGACCAAACATAGCGTATGTCCTTTCTCAAGGTCTAATCTACCCCTATACCAAATTTCATCAAAATCGGTTCAGTGGTTTGGGCGTGAAAGCGTGACAGACAGACAGACAGACAGACAGAGTTACTTTCACATTTATAATATTAAGTAGGGATTGACACGTATTTTGACGTCTATGACAGTCGCCAACGTATTTCAATCCCATACATTGATCAAACTATTCTATTATACAAACGTATTGCCATTTGCCTAGAGGGGCAGTAACTGGTTGCCGGTACCTTTTTTCTATCGTGCGAAAAATCCCCATGGATACCCCTCCACCGGAGCCGGTGGAGGAGGTTATGTCGGACTTGAACCGACTAAAACGCACGCCGTCTGTGGGCCGTCGATTGCCAGAGTCGTAGACATATCCCTCGCACCCCGGCCGAACCATCCGATCTTATCTTCCGATCCGGCCCTCTGAAGACACAGAGTCCCCAACTCGCCCCCGGTTATGGGAAGGTCACCCCTAGGGCCGCGCAGTAAATGATTACCGGTACCTACCTATATCTGAATACTTAGGCAGTTCTCACGATTTTCTTTGTATCCATCGGCATACCCAAGAAAAGCCAAGCAAGGCTCTTGCCCCACCTCTTGAGTTTCTTGCTGGTATCTTCTCAGTAGAACCAACTACCGAACCAGCGAAAGAATCATTTTCAAATGATTTATTTTACTTTATTTAATAATATATCTTATTTTTTTTAACTTGACATAATAATTGTAATATTTGACGTTCATAATGTGCTCTTTATGTGCCTAAATTGAATAAATGAAATTGATTCTTTGATTCTTTGATTCCTTGACCCTGCTCTGCTCTGCCCTGCCCGAAGTTTAAAACATTTAAAACATACGACACCACTGGGGCCGTGTTGACTTTGTCCCATCTATTAAAGAAAGCTGGGTACGCGTACGCCCTTCCTTATATTATATGACACTAGCTTTTGCCCGCGGCTCCGCCCGCGTGGATGTTGGTTATCGCGACCAAACATAGCCTATGTCCTTTCTCAAGGTCTAAACTACCGCTATACCAAATTTCATCAAAATTGGTTTAGTGGTTTTTTCGTGAAAGCGTAACAGACAGACAGACAGAATTACTTTCGCATTTATAATATTAGTGTGGATTTTATGGTGTTTCAGCGTCACAAGCCACGAGTATGACCATACTGAGGATGATAATGAAGCCTACCGAACGACGACGAAGCCTACGGAACCGGAATATGAACAGGTAAACTTAGCTCATCTATACTCTATATAGTACTATTATATAATTGTAAAGTAGTCGTGTCTGTACATTGGAGTTAAAAAAAAATACTTGGGTTATGTTATGTTAACAATACTGAACACGAAAATATTTTTTTTTAATATCCTGTCTGTTTGTCTGTTTGTCCGCGATGGACGCAAAAACTACTGGACGGATTTTGATGCGGTTTTTTTTTGTTAGAAAGGGCTTACTCAGACTTAAAATCTTACGTTTGTTTGATCGCAATGGATTGAGTAGAACCGAAGATTATGAGCAAATGTTGCGTTAACCGAGATGCACGCGGGCGGAGCCGCGGGCGGAAGGCTAGTATTGTATAATTATATAGATTATATAGAATAGATATAGATACTACTAGACTGACTATCGCGAAAGACCACAACACGACCAATCATTTGTTATAGCTGACATTCTGATGATATTACGAAATAAATTTCTACAACATTCTACACGACGCTATCTAGACCCATGGTAAGCATAGTATAACTAGCTTGTGTTATGGAATCTAGAATGCGGATAAACATACTTAGACAATTTCTTTTGTAAATACGTACCTACATGTTATACATAGAAACATCCAGACCCATGCAAATATACATAGACTTTTATACTATACTAGCTGACCCCGCGAACTTCTTACCGCCTTTTTATTTTTCTCTCCGTAAGAACCATCCTCGTACTATAAGGAATATTCTAAAAAAGAATTAGCGAAATTTTCCATTTTTATATTGTAAATAAATAGACTTTTAGGGCTCCAACTACCCCTAACGACCGGGGCCGGCTTGCCAGTCTAACACCCGTATTCACAAACAATACTGTGAGGTCTCATAGTGTGCTCGAGCGCATAGGGCTGGTAAAATTAATTCACAAACATCACGGAGCAGTATCTAACGCAGTGCGTTCGCTCAACGAAGTGTTATCAATGAATAAAAAGGCTTGCCAAAACGAACGCACTGAGAATTTGTCGTTCTTTGCACAGTTTTGGTAGTACGCATAGCGAAGTATTGTTTGTGAATACGGGTGTGAAGGTATGATTCTGAAGCTAACCGCATACGACAACTGCGGACATTTGCAGCAGATACAGCATACCCATTATTTGTTAAACTCTGATTCGAGTAAAGGGGCCAATTGAGAAGCCGCAATGAACTACACGAATCTGCTGCGTGCGTCGGCAGTTGCTGTATGCGGTCGGCTACGAAATTATATCATAACTGTGTAAACATTTTTTTTTTCAGAAAAAAATCAACCAGTCCCTTATATATTGCTGTAAGGCTCATTTATTTTTGCCGTAAGTAAAATTTATCTGTACTCTATATACCTCCGGACACGTATCTTAGACCTAAATCGCTAGACAAACGAGGGTCTGGCGAGCGCGGATTGTTTTGTCTATCTATACTTCTATACTATTATATAATTGTAAAGTGGTCGTGTCTGTACATTGGAGATATTTAAAAAAAAAATACTTGGGTTATGTTATGTTAACGATACTGAACACGAAAATATTTTTTTGAATTTCCTGTCTGTTTGTCTATTTGTCTGTTTGTCCGCGATGGACGCAAAAACTACTGGACGGATTTTGATGCGGTTTTTTTGTTAGAAAGGGCTTGCTCAGACTTAAAATCTTAAGCTGCGTTTACATACTCGCGGCAGAGCGAGGGAAGTGGCGAGAGAAGTGGGCAGAGACGTGGTGTGAATGGTATATTCGTCATGCCGCCAGTAAACCTAACTGAATTGTCATTACGCGAAAAAAACATTATGCTAGTAACCCGTTGAAAGTGATAGTTTTTATTAATAATCTATTTTATTAATTCGCTATGCTGTAAAAGCATAATGCGTACACTGCTACAAGCGTTGTCCTCCATACGTTTACGTCCGTCTCCGTTGCAGGGCGAATACTATAATGCGGACCAACATGATGATGCGCGTGTATGAACGCTAGGGCATTAATCGCGCGAATATTTCTGGCAACACGATGAGCAATGCGAGCGGCAGTATGTAAACGCGGGGTTACGTTTGTTTGATCGGAATCGGTTGAGTAGAACCGAAGATATGAGCAAAGGTCACGTTAACCGTGATGAACGCGGGCGGAAGTCTAGTAATAATATATAATATAATGCTTGGTGAATTTGACCTCGTCCACCGCAGTAGCACCCCGTGCTATCCATAAAAAAGACACCCAAGAAACTTGTAGAGCACATTTGGAGTACATTTTAGGTCCAAAATATAATGTCCCGAGCAATACTAATTTATTTATTTATTTATTTATTTATATATTTATTTATTTATTATTTATTATGAGCAATATAAGCTTACAGTCCACACCAAAGCGCTTATATGCTGTAGATTACAGTACGCACTAGATTGCATTATAAATACATTAAAATTAAATTATTATTAAAAATTAGTTACATTCTTACAGTTCGTCAAATAATCAGGTAAATAATCACTACATAAATCAATAAAAAAAAACAAAAATTAAAAAAATGTCCAATACAATACAATATTATGTACTTTACTTACTAAATAGCTGTTACCCGCTGCTCCACCTGCCCCTCTTTACAATAATCTTGGTTTAGATTGTAGTGTTTGTTTGTAAATTGATAAACTTTGAAATTAATAAACAGATTTTAGTAATTCTTTCACCATTAAAAAGCTATTTTATACATGCACCACTTTTTATTTGTATATTTCAAAGGGATCTGGAGTAACGTGGATGAAACCGCGAGGAGAACACAGTATTTGATACAACAGTTCTCAAAAGCGAATACTAAGCACTTACTAAATCTAATGTGATATTAAAATGCTGTTTTCAATATAAACCTCTTTTGCGATTTTGCGATACAGCGCCGAGATCTTGCTGCCTTCCATGAATACGTGAATAGAGTCGAACGCTGACCTCGTAGCAGTCCCAGTCGCAATGTGACGGGGCTAGTTTTTTAGGCTAGGGAGCGTCTGCAACTGATGACCCTGAGTTGTGGTTGATGACCAACCAATGACAAAATTGTTCAGGTCGCCCATAGAGACCTCCGTCTGGACTTTGACCTTAACGACTAGTGACAGACGAGACTGATTTTTACCGTGCCCATTTACGCCGTGTGATTCCCGGCAGAGTAGTGTTTAGGCCACCTCATCTCTTTCCATGCGATGTCGTACAGTGCGAAATTTAATCGCAATCGGTTCAGTGGTTTATGCGTTAAAGCGTAATGCTACATTTACATATTCGTGGCAGAGCGAGGGAAGTGGCGAGAGAAGTGGGCAGAGACGTGGTGTGAATGGTATGTTCGTCATGCCGCGAGTACTGCCGCGTATGTTGCGCAAATACTAGCGCGATGAACTATACGAGACCGCTAGATGGCGCTAAGCTAAATAAAACACGACTTTCGTTATTGCTCCTCGAATATTTACTTTTAAAAATATTTATATCGATCTACGGAAAGTGTATAGTAGTTGAAAGTGATAGTTTTTATTAATAATCTAAGTATTTAATTAATTCGCTATGCTGTAAAAGCTTATTGCGTACACTGCTACAGCGTTGTCCTCCATACGTTTACGTCCGTCTCCGTTGCAGGGCGAATACTGTAATGCGGACCATCGCGATGATGGGAGTGTGTGAATGCTAGGGCATTAATCGCGCGAATATTTCTGGCAACACGATGAGCAATGCGAGCGGCAGTATGTAAACGCGGGGTAACAGACAGAGAGACACTGCCCTTCGTAGCAGTTTATATGGGTTGGTCGATTCCGCCTGATATATTTTGCCTTATTACAGCGTGATAAAACGCCATTTAAATACCATTATTTTTTTAGGGGAATTCAAGAACAGGACTAACATCTTTATCTTATTTAATCTCAATGTCATGATTTTGGATCTATCATCTTATTGGATGCGGAAGGTGGAGGGTCGGTGAAAATGGAGTATATTGGGAGAGACCTATGTCCAGCAGTGGACTGCAACAGGCTAATTTAGACATGATTTTAATGTACCTTTTATTTTTCAGCCATCCTATGTGTTTGGAATTTTGTAAATCATCCTGTAAGAACGGATCTTGTTCGAAAGCTGACGGTTGCACTTGTAAATTTGAATGCGAAGATGACTGTTTCAATGGGGTATGTGTACCGCCTGGTGTTTGTCAATGCAATCCAGGTTATCAGCTACAGTTTAGTGGGAAAGGTGTAACAACATGCATACCCAAAAACAAACTAAAGTGCGATCCTGGTTATACGAAGAAATATGGCGAGTGTCGTCCCGAATGTAATCAATCTTGTGGTAATGGTAAAGGAATTTGTGTAAGCCCAAACGTATGTGAGTGCTTTCGTGGATATCATGTTGATACGAGACAACGCAATGGTGACATATGTGTACGAACCAAACCAAGATCCAAAACCAATCCAAAGCCAAGACCATCAAGAACACCAAATAATAATGACAGAAGCAATGGATCTAAGACGTGGTGAGTAAGTTGCTTGGACCTTTTTTTCGTGTGGAGGTCCCCACGGATATTTCGGCCTTGAACCGACTTAAATCGTACACCTAGGAATAGGATCTTATTTCGCGGGGTGTTTCCCTCGCTGTTCCGGGTTACAGTGAATTTAAAATTCATTTTCAAAGTAAGGTTAGAACATAATTTAAATGGCTTAAGGCCACCAAATCAAAAGTAGCAGGGTACTTTCTGTATGCTTAGCACGATATAAAAATAAAAAGTCTAATGGCATTCCAATGAGTGTGTATGGAGGTCCACTAAACTGGAGAGCCAAGCTAACCTCACCTGCCAGTCCGTACACCTATTAATTAATAATAATAATAATACTTTATTTCTCACCATTTACAATAACTGTATACAAATTGTAACTTATAGCTAGGTACAAAGGTATTCTAAGTATATCATTGTGACAAACACTGGTGGTCTATATTGTAATACGATTAATATACCCTACCTCCTGAACTAGGCGTAAGCCTGTATCTCAGGAGATAGTGTGCACTTGCAGTAGGACATTTTTACACATTTCAATACGAACGATATGGTGCGTAACTGCCTCCGTACTCTGTAATATAGGAGTGAAAGAAAGGATGCGACTTTAGATACAGTCGTGAAAGAGCGAGTGAGTGTGTGTGCGAATGTGTGTGTGTGTGTGTGTGTGTGTGTGCGCGTGCGTGTGTGTGTGTGTGTGTGCGTGTGTGTGTGTTTTGTGTGCTTAAGACTTATGACGGTTTGTCAATGATGTATATTCCCCTTTTTTTGTTTGTTTGTTGCTTTTATGTTTATTTTTTTTTTTTTCCCTTATAGTTTACTTATTAAGTTTATTTATTAATTATTAAAGTTTCACTGAGTGATTTCAATAGCATTTCCGTTTCATCGAAATCTAATTGTAATAACCATGTTTTCAATATACTTTTAGCTTCATGTTGATTTAGGTGCATTATATGTAACTGTTTGTTCACTTTATTGTATAGCCTATTACTTAGAACATAATATTGTTGTGCAGCAAAATTTGTCTTATGCGTGGTGTAATGGCACGCCAGCTTATGCTTTCGCCTGTCAGCACGAGGGCGCGGCATGGAACGATGTTTCCTCAGAACAGATTCAACTATGTAGGTTCTGCGGATGCTAAGCACTTGACAGTCAGAATACAGCTGGGCTGTTGGGTATCTGAAAGGTTTTCTCGTGATTACTTTATGAACAGCCCTCTATGCGCGTTCTAGATCAAGAAAGATTGTTTTGCCTGTTCCACCCCAAACTGTGATGCAGTACTTAGTCACTGATTGACATAATGCTATGTAGATCTTAATTAGTAGCTTAAACACAAATACATTACAGTAAAACGGACAGTATAAGACAATTATGTACAATCGGCGACCTTATCGCTACAGCGATCTCTTACAGGCAACCTTAGAATGGACATATTTAAATTATCATAACAATAATAACTTGTAGGTTAGTTATTAGTGTAGTCAATATCGTATTGATGTTATGATGATAGCCTAGTGGTATAGCCGCGGTAGCCTAGTGGTATGGGTAATGGACTGCTGAGACGAGGTCTCGTGTTCGATCCCAGGTTTTACCGTGGCACACACCAATGACTTTTCGATGCTTTTCGAAGTTATGTGTGTATTTATCGCAGGTTTATAAGTGCCCGGTTAATGGCAATAGGCTCGCCACCTATTACATTGGGACCTAAACATAAACGGCGAAATGTGGGTGCTAGCACCTCTGCCTACCCCTTCGGGGATATAGGCGTGAGTTTATGTTATGTTATGTTATGATGATGCGTGTACGAAATTCTATTTTATTTTTATCAATGTCATTCATGTTCTAACTGATAAAATTGTTGTTTTACAGGGTGGCGCGACATTGGGTTAAATTATTACCGTTGCCAATTGTAGTTTTTCTAATTCTCGTTATAATTTGCCTGAGAGTGAGCCTACGTCGTTGAAGTTTGCTGGCATTACAAATTCTTGGCATTTTAGATAATGTCCCAGAAGACCAGGTCCCTCAGTTCCAATATTCAAAGAAAACGATTAAAGTCGTGTGTAAACGCGTAAATATGTAAAATAAAGTAATTATGTAAGTGATATTTCAAGTTTGCTGGTCAATAAAATGTTCAAATAAAAATATTTGGTTTATATAATATTTTTTCTTGTAGCACAGAATACATAATAGCACTGACGATTAGTACGAATTTCAATACAGACAAAATAAAACGTTCTTTATTACTTTTTCGTACAACAATATTTAGACTGAATTTTCTATATACTAAACTTTCTTTATTACAAGCTTTTATTTAACTTGCAATTTATATATGTAACTACATAAATGTGTGTTCGGGTCAAAGCTTGCAACTCGATTTTGTGATTAATACTACAGAGCAAATACAGAGAGGAGGAGGCCTTTTTATCATATATGCAAAATCCTCACGGATACCTCCCCTGCCAGAGCCGGTGGAGGAGGTTATGTCGAACTCGAACCGATTAAAACGCACGCCGTCTGTGGGCCATCAAAAATTCACGTTCATCCTAATCACTTTCTTGCTCGCACAAAAAAAAAACAAAAGGATAATCGAGTTGAAATGGTTTACTTTAATTTGTTTAATATCTACATCTACACTAATATTATAAAGAGGAAAGATTAGTTTTTTGTTTTTTTGTTTGTTTGTTTGTTTGTAACGAATAGGCTCCGAAACTACTGTACCGATTTTAATAATTCTTTCACCTATAGAAAGCTACAATATCTGGGAGTAACATAGGCTATATAACATCACGCTACTACAAAAGGGAGCGGAGCAGTGAGCATAAATGTCAATAAATTTCAGGCAGATTTCCATACATCCTTACTTATTTGTATTTTTGTATACGAGTAAACTCAAGAACTGCTGAACCGATTTCAAAAATTCTTTTACCATTAAAAAGCTGCACTATTACTGACTAACATAGGCTAATTTTTTTTCTTTTTAAATTAGAGATCTTTACCATACTTAAAATTGTAGATGGCCCAGGGTGTGCCGGGGAGCGCGCAATATGCCCTAGGCAATCTTACACCCTAGCCACTCAAGATAGGCGACGGCATGCGTTTTAGTGGGTCCGAGTCCGACATAATCACTCCTGATGGCCGACGGGTGTGGTGTCCGAACTTTAGCACGAAATAAAAGTTGGAACGGAATCCGAATTCCACGCGGGCGGAGCCGCGGGCAACAGCTAGTGTTATATATTTTACTACCTGACCCCGCTTATTTCGTACCGCCTAAATGAAGAGCCGCTCGACCGATTTTGTGCAAACTTCACATAAACCATCTACGAAATAGTCCGAACAAAGTCTAAACATTTGGTTTGGATAGGTGAGCCCGTTTTTGAGTTATAAAATTACAACGAAAAGTGGTATTGATTTCGTTTGTTTACCGTGGTACCATTAGATAGTAGGTACCAATTGATGGTACTGTAGTAATTTTGATTTAGCGTAGTACCATTACCTCCATGTTTTATATTAAAATGGGGTGAATAGCGATCGATGGGTGAATAGGGATAAAATGGTTGTTAGATTTTCTAATTAATTTCTCTCCCGAATTCCAAGTATCTAACCAGATATTATTGATAACTTGCTCATTATTACATTGAACTAATCCGTAATTTCACTTGAAAGAAAATAACTACAGAATTGATTTGACCATTTTTATCCCTATTCACCCGTCGATCCCTATTCACCCCATTTTAGGTATTGATTTTATTTTTACTTCTTGACACAATGAGCAGTTTTCCAGTAGGTATAATAATCAGTTGGTTTTTAAATCATCAAGAGATGGCGCTAGCATAGCTTTTGGTAATTTTAATGTACTCTGTGGTTTATTTGTGCGATGTTGCCAAAGTTTAATTTCATTTACCCATATTACAATAGATAAAATATGACAAAACGCTTAATTCTTTTCGCGTCACTGTCTGTAATTTAAAATAATATTATATTTAAAATAATTTTATAAAAAAAAAAATGTCAAAACATTTATGTAAAGTAAATCATTACAAAACCGAAGAACATTTTTTCCATAAATTAGGGAACACTAGATGTGAGACCACACTCTACTTACCAAAAGTGCCGGCTGCGCCATCTAGCTTGTCTTTAGGAACGCTATAAATACCTACTGGAAAACTGCTCATTGTAATATTTTGATGTTCATATGTGCTCTTTATGTGCCTAAACTGAAGAAACGCAATTGATTCTTTGATTCTTCTTTGACTATATGTCTGAGCACATTCCTGTCACATTTATTAACGTTTTTATACCGATTGCCGCGTGGTTTCCGGCAGAGTAGAATTTGGGCTACCCAATCTCTTCTCTTTCTTTAGTCGCCTTGTACGACACCACTGTCGTACAAGGCGACTAAATGATAGGGCTGTTTACATCATCAACATGAGACAGGTATATACAGCCCAGACTCAGCCTCAGATGCATGACTCGAGTTAACAATAGTGCCCGAAATACGGCAATAGGCTCATCCCCTATCACGTGGCACCGAATTCAATGATTGGTGAAATGTGGGTGTTAATTCACCTTTGCCTAACCCTCCGGGGATAAGGCGTGATTACATGTATATATATGTTTATACCAATAGTCATAGGTACCAATAAGTCTGTGAACTAGCACCTTTTGTTCACAGACTTATTGGTACCTCTTAATAAAGAGGAAACAAATAGACACTATGAATCATAACATTTAATATACATTATTTTTTGTACAAGGCACTTTAATTTTCTCTATTACAGTAGTAGGTCGTATTCTGGTTCAATTTCAAAGACTAGAGGCTCAGCGAGATTGTCGGGAGTATCCGCAGATCTCCTGATGCGTTTGACGCAGTTAGCTTTTCCCTTCACACTGTGGTCCTTGTAGTAGCCCATGTCGCAGATGCAGAAGTTAGGCGAAGAGCATATTCCATTCGGGCAGCCTCCAGGGCACACTGGTTTACAGCTGCAATGAAACATACCAATATAATGACAGCCCTGACAGCCATATATTAATAGCTTCGCAATTCATCACAGTATCACAGTTGACAGCCCCCGTGGCGTAGCGGTAGTGAACGCGGCCCGCTACGCAGGAGGCGCGGGTTCGATTCCCGCTCAGTCTAAATGTTTGTATAAATAATATGGGTATTTGAATTAGTCTGGTCGTGCCTCGGAGAGCACGTTAAACCGTCGGTCCTGGTTGCCATACAAACATCTATGGCAGTCGTTACGGGTAGTTGGAGCCCTAAAAAGTTAAAAAAAAAACGGTCTAGCTGCAATGCTTCGATATCGCTTAATGTCACCATTGGGTTGTGGAGGTCAGATGTCAGTCGCTTCACGGAAAATATCGAAGTCCAGGCAAATCCGTAGTTAAGACTGGCTAAGCGGACCCTAGACTCCGAGGTGAAAGCTTCGGATGCGACTAGGAATTAACGCTAGGAGGAAGAGATTATAATAATAGCTTCAATGTAAGTATAGTGCTGGACTGGCTGTACAAAAAAAGGCATCCATTTATGACCACAGCCTGACCACTTTTTGTAACTATCACGACTATATTGCAAAAAGGTGCGCTATGCGTATACAAATAGGTGTTAAAATTCCTTAAATCCTACTAGGAACCTACTCCTACGTATATTTCCGTCCCCATTAAGCAGTCCGACTGGGGAAGCACCTTCGCACTGCAGAATACCGCGGCTATACTATGTAATAACGTTGTGTTGTATTCTCGGCGGTGAGTAGTATCCTACTCATCGTACAGTTAGCCAGAGAGCCAGCACTCACTGTACAGTTTATGTGCTGTCAGTGTGAAGACCAAGGGCCTGCTGGCTTATAAAAAGGTAGTTTATATTTCAAATTCATTAATTCAAATTCAAACAATTGTGTGTGCTGATAGGAACATTTCACTTCGTTGCTGTAAATTGAACAGTCCAAGTCACAAATAAATGAATGGATATCATGACCAATCATTGTTAGAGGCTGCAATCTTGCTAGATTAAAAAAAACTAGGAAGTGTCTATTCGTACGATTATTCGACGTTAGTTTAAGAAGTTTGCCGGGAGCTGTAAGTTACTTACCTGTTTACTGCTTGATCCGATTCATCAAGTACATATCCGTTGTTGCAAATACAAGTATCCCTTCCAATACAGATGCCGTTAAGGCAAGGCTTCGAGCATAGATTCGGGATAGTTTCAACCTGACTATCAGGGTAAAGCTGCGATTGTTGTTGAGAAGTGTAGGAAGAAGAATAGTTTTGATTGTAAAGGTTGGAGTTACCCTGTTGTTGATTTGAATATTGCGGATAGTAGTGTTGATTTCCTGGATATGAGTGTTGATTTGTAGGGTTATATGGACTGCCAGGATAGTTACCATTGTTTGAGGGTAGATTTGAATTTGGTTGCTGATTATTAGGGTAATTAGGGCGCTGGGGATCATTGTAACTATGCTGACTATCTGGATATATATTTGGTTGTTGGCCAGGATTGTAGTATATAGGTTGATAATTGGGGTTGTTGGTTTGTTGCTCTTGTGTAGGCCGGTTTGTAGGATAATTATTTGGATACTGACTATAAGGAGAACCCGTTTGATTAAATTGTCCTGGTTGATTGGATTGGCTAGGTTGGTTAGAGTAACCTGGTTGATTAGATTGACCTGGCTGTATTACCGGATACTGAGATTGTTGATTGCCAGGATAATTAGGTTGTTGATAACCAGGATAGTTAGATTGTTGACTGCCAGAATAATTTGGTTGTTGGCCCCCAGGGTAGTTAGTTTGTTGATTGCCATAGTTGGATTGTTGATTGCCAGGGTAATTAGATTGTTGATAACCAGGATAGTATTGACTTGGATACGGATAGGCGTTTGGATTTTGAGGGACATTATGTGGTCCTTGAGGATGCAGTCCGATTGGAGCGATGGTAGTCGTTGTGGTTACCGGGTAATCGCATTTATTTGGACCCACACATCTTCCGTTTGGCTGGCAGTTGCTGAAAACAAATGCAGTTAACATAAGTCGAAAATCAGATGTACCTATGAGAATTTATTTACACATCCTTCAAAGTTACACTGTAGTCTGTATACTAGAAAAGGATTATATGGGTGGTTAATAAACAGAACGTTGTAAGTGACATCGACTCTTCAAAGAGAAAAGAAGCGAAACAACTTCAATAACACCTAAGTCACTGAGATTTTCCTATCAAATATCATTGTGACTTAACCTCTTTTATTTTTTAACCGTCGATTAATAGAGTTTGTATATGACTTACTTAGCACATTGAGGGAAACAATCCCCTTGTGGATTCGTTTTATATCCAGGCAGACAGCGACATTCATTGGGAGCTACGCACTGGGAAAAAGTACCGCATCGATCACAATGAGGCTTGCATGAACCATCAGGACTGGTGGTGTAACCTTTGCGACATTCACAAGTGTTTGGGGCGGTACAATTGCCTGAAAAAATAAAAATTAAGAGATCAACAACGAGTCGTTTTCGTTAGCTTTTACAATTTCAGTCGCATCAATCAAAATATCGAACCGTTCTATTATGGTTCTGCTTTTGTCATAAGTACATAATAATTATTCAGGGCGTGACCTTTGATTTATTTATGAGTTGAGATTTTCTATTGTAATGTCCTTCATCGCGGTACATCTGGGTGCTAATTTTTTCACACGGTACTCCAATACTTAAAATTATTTCTTACCTAAATAAAAGTAAACTGCGTAACAGTAGCCATCTACCAGTGAAATTTCGTTAAAAGTTTCGACCCAAAACAAATAGACAAAAGAACAGACACAGACAAAAATCTTGTAAACTGTTTTTGTATTCCAGAATTTCAACTTAAGGTTGCTTCATTCAATCAATTTATCCGATGTTCCACCTATTTCTTTTTATATAGGACAAGTCAATTCTACTTTACGCCGCTTAATGGTAAGCTACTTACCTATTCCTCCACAATTATCCCTACAAATTGGGATACAGTATTTGCTCTCGGAGTCCAGCCTATACCCATCCTTGCAGATACATTCCCCTCCAGCACATACTCCATTCTGACATCCGATAGGACAAGTAGGCACACAGATGCCGGCCACATTCTTGACATGCTGAGGGAAGCATGTGCAGACTTCGGGCTCCGTGCAGAGTGCGTTGATGCAATCATAAGTGCACACTGGGTCGCAGATTCTGAAGTTGTGAATGTTCCTGATGTAACCCTTGCAGCATGTTCTGATGCGGCTCAGATCAGCGCGCGACTGGAATAATCAATCAATTCGTTTGTAAGTTTATTGTCATAATGGTAAAAGAATAACAAGAATAATAGCAGGAACAATGTTAGAATTGAATTGGTCCAGTACTACAGACTTGGCCCGGCCGTCGCAGCGGGGCTGTTATGTCGGACTCGAACCTATCAAAATCGAATGCAGACCCGAGGTCTCAAATGCCTCCTAATAAGGTCACCTAAAAGACACTTCGGCTGACCTTGGGCAATCTTCGATGTCGATATAGCCCCCTCGGGTTTTTTTTATACTACCTAGGTTGCAGACAGCACATGGCCCACCTGATGGAAAGTGGTCACCGTGGCCTATAGACGAGCGTAACACCAGGGGAGTCACATTCGTGCTGCCGATCCTGCAAGAACAGAGAGATTCTGTGCCGTCAGCGCAGAAGATAAGTAGGACAAGATTTGGTCTTCCCACTGACAGCACCGGTGTGTTGAACCACGGTGTAGGTACCCGACTTGCCCCGGAAAGGAGGGGTTTTGGGGGATATCTCAAGTAGTTTTTCAATTCTTAATAGGTAATTACTTGATGACATCATATTTAAATCACAAGGAAAATATACTTAGATGATGTAACGTATACTATACACCGACTTAAATTGCTTATAGTTGTTATCAGATAATACTTACTCCATTACCGGCGGGTATGTGAGATGGATCTTTTGCAATCGTGGCAGTCCTGTTTGAGTAAAAAAAAAAATTAAACTCATGTTACTAAACAGATTAACATAACTTCCCATCGATTCCCGATCAGTGCAAATATTTGTAATATTTGTATCCATGAATACTCGTATATATATTTGCTTAGGTCCGGGTGTTTCTATGTATAATATGTAGGTATAAATACATACCTACATATACATTATACATACATTAAATACATACATACATTAAAAAAAAAATACCTAACTGCTTAACCTATTTGCGCCGTTCAATTAACAGCCTGAATGATATTTAGCGGTACTTTTAGTTTGTTATAACATTTAATAAACTGGCTGGCTAATACTTAGGCCCTTCGTACGATGGGGCCTTTATTCCCAGGTCTGGTACCACCCAGAAATCCCTACTAATATTATAAATGTGAAAGTAACTCTGTCTGTCTGTCTGTCTCGCTTTCACGCCCAAACCACTGTACCGATTTAGATGAAATTTGGTATAGGGGTAGATTAGACCTCGAGAAAGGACATAGGCTATGTTTGGTCGCGATAACCGATATCCACGCGGGCGGAGCCGCGGGCAAAAGCTAGTAAGACATAAATCAATAGTTACTTCTATTTTAATATTTTAAAAACACATTTTCCAGATGTGAATAATTTTAAGGTGCTTACAACAGTCATCGCACTGACAAGTTCTATTTTTTTTGTCTCATAAGGATAATAATGCCGATATGATAGGTAGGTACTCAAACATATTGTTGTGTTTTTGTACTCTTCAACGATACTTCGAACTGGTTCTCTTATTATGTTTTTTTTCAAAGATGTCGTAATCAAAATATAATATACAAATCAATATTTTGTTAGTTTGTTTGTTCGTAGCTTATGCGCTGCCTCTATAAATAGGCAGTGACTACTATTCTAAGTTAATACCAGGTACTAGAGTGACTTATTACGTCACAGTTTCTAGGTGAGGCGAAAAATTAATGAATTTTGAATTTAGAACTAGACGCAGGAACTTTATGTCTACTTTACACGTAAACAGATCCGCAGATGTCATTGGCGGACGCGTCCGCTGACATTTAGACGGGGCGAGGCGACTTGCTTGTCTGCAGTAGATTTTTAATATTAAATACCGACAATAGATGAGCAAATTTGGTTTTCCCAAGCGACTACAATATGGGGTTCTTCAAGAAGGGCATTAGAAGGTTTCTTTAGGGTCGGCAGCGCGAGTGTGACGTCCCTGGTATTGCATACGTCCATAGGCCACGGTGACCGCTTCCCATCAGGTGGGCCGTGTGCTTGTCTGCCAACTAAGTGGTATAAAAAAAAATCACCCCGTCCAGATGTCGCGTCGGCGGACGCATCCGTTGCTAACATCGGCAGATGAATCTGTCTACGTGTAGAGGACCCTTTAGAGTTAATGAATTTTAACACAGCTTTACACAGCGTACAACCAGTCTAATGGTATCAGTGGTTCAAATTATTATTAATGCAGGTACTTACGGCACTTCAACATAACACACTCCTTTCTCGTAGTCCAGGGTTGCCGTCCCCGTCTGGTTATATCTAGAGTTGTAGCCGCCGTAGCCTGGCTGTGTATTGTTGTAATACCTAAGTACAAAACATACGTTAATCCATATCTTGCATACATATAGGTACTCATGCCTGTAAAGTGAAGCCCCCTGAAGGGGTAGGCAGAGGTGTATAATCTTATCACCCACATTTCGCCAAATATGATTTTCGGTCCCATGTAATAGGGGGTGAGCCTATTGCCGTCTAGCAGGCACTTTGTCATGAGCTGTATGATTACTGTCGGATGGAAAACAGCCCTATCACTTTGTCGCCTTTTACGACACCCACAGAAAGAGATGGGGTGGCCCATTCTTCTCCACAGGGAACCAATACGGCCATGGTCTTCTATAGAAATATTTTCTATTATATAATAAAATTAATTATTTAAAAATAAAAAATCCCGACTGCTGTCTAAAAAATTGAAACAAGCTTGATAGCAGGTGGTACCCATTTGCCAATCATAAACCGAAAGAAATTTAATGGGTACCGCCTGCTATCAAGCTTGTTTCAATCTTTTAGACAGCAGTCGGGTTTTTTTATTTTTTAATAATTAATTTTATTTTAACCTTTTTAGTTAGGATATGACATCTAAGTATATATTTTTGTAATCTCCTTTTAATTCTCTTCATTTTGATACCCTACTCGATAAATTTGAATGAAAAAAAATTTTTGCTAACAGATATTTTAGCATCAAAAATCTACCGTATAGTTTTTGTTGGAATTTTATGTACCCTATGACACTCGGGAGATGAATACCTTTTATTTGAGTCCGCGTGGTATTATCTCTAAATTTATCAGTGTTTCTCTACAATATTATGCATGTATTATACATATAAACCTTCCTTCTGAATCACTCTATCTATTAAAAAAACCGCTTCAAAATCCGTTGCGTAGTTTTGAAGATTTAAGCATACATAGGGACGGACAGACAGCGACAGCGACTTTGTTTTATAATATGTAGTGATGAATCCCTAAATGTGTTGCGAAACGCAAATCTCGAGAACGGCTGAACCGATTTCGCTAATTCTTTTTTTAGAATATTCCCTGAAGTACGAGGATGGTTCTTACGGCGGGAAAATTTAAAAAAAAGGCGGTACGAAGTTCGCGGGGTCAGCTAGTTATAAATATATGAAAGTGACTCTGTCTATCGGTTGTCGGTCTGTCTGTTACACTTTTACGCCTAAACCACAGAACCGATTTTGGTGAAAGGTACAGGTGTAGATTAAATGTTGGGCAATAACATAGACTAGGTTTGGTCGCGATAACCTACATTCACGTGGACGAAGCCACGGGCAATAGTTAGTTCTGATATATTTGAATGGTCAAATTATACACGCTGTACCCAGCATCAAGTAAATGAACGACATTAAAAAAGTGTTGTGTTCCCGGCGGTGACTAGGGTAGCCAGAGCTGGAGAGGTTTTGTGCTGTCAGTGGGAACACTGAGCTGTTCTGCGCTGACGGCACAGAATTTCTCTTTTCTTACAGGGTCGACAGCACGAGTGTGACTCCCCTCGTGTTGCACTAGTTCACATTCACGGTAACCACTTTCCATCAAGTGGGCCGTATGCTCATCTGCGACCTAAGTAGTATAAAAAAACAATTGAGAAAAAAAATGCCTTTGCATCCTCACCTTGCTAAATTCTCTCCAGCCTGGTAGCCTGATCCACTACTATAACCACCCTTGACACCGCTGGAGTACCGAGACTTCACGAACTGTGGAGTTGCGCAGACGCACGTGACTAGCACGGCTAGCAGGAATAAACGCATTATGATCTGAAAAAAAAAAGTTAGAAACTATTAAACAAGACCGCAGACAGAATAATATTTTAGGTAGGTATATGCTGATTAAAAAGCTGAAGAGTTTGTTTGTATGGTTGGTGGAACGCGCTAATCTCAGAAACTGCAAGTTCGAATTGAAAAATCCTTTTTGGTATTGAATAGTCCATTTATTGAGGAGGGTTATAGTCTATATATCTTCACACTACTACTCAAGGGAGCGGAGCGGCAATCATAAATGTCTACAAAGCCGACAGATATTTTGGCATTATTTGCCATTGATATAATAAATTGGAAAAGCAAGGGAAAGAAAAAATATAGTTACTTCCTAAGAAAATATCTCAGTTGCTTGCTTTTTAAAGATTTACTTATACCCGGTAAGTAATTGTCGACAGCCGTGACTTCAAAGTCATAATAATAAATATAACAGGACATTCTACACATCGTAGAACCATATTAAGTATAGGATAATTAGCTTATGTTATGGATTCTAGAATGCGGATAAAGATACTAAATAATTGTAATAATACTTGTAAATAATTGTAATGGTAATTTCTTTATAATTAATGTTCATATATTTAACACACTGAGATGCAAGATAATTGTGTATAGGTAGGTACAGTGCTGATCTGATCTGATGCTGATCAGATCTATCTTCTTCATCCTAGCATTAATTCCCAGTCGCATCCGAAGCTTTCACCTCGGAGTCTGGGGTCCGCTTTGCCAGTCTTAGAGGGGTCCCTATAATCCGATTCCTGCCGGCTTCTCTTTGCATAGATGGTTGAAATGTTTAAATTTTATAAACTAGATCGAGGTAAGAAACATTTTCCACCGGCTTCCATTTTATATATTCCGGCTTCCAGATAGGTACATATTAAAAATACTTAGTTGGTGTATTATGTAGCTGTTATAACATATTCTAGCCCTATACAATATGTAAACTGTCATATTATTATAGTCATATAGGTACTTATTCACTAGGTACCTATAGAACAGTGGCCGTGAGGTTTTATTGCCAGCACAGACTTTAACTTTATACTTGAGAACCTGTACATATAGAAATATAAAAGCTGACCTTAGACACGTTACTTTGTTACCTAAATGAAGAAGTCAACGAAATTAAATGTTACAATGAAATCGATGACTGAAATTCCCTTCCCTGGCCCTTCACAGTCAAGTATTTTGTTCGTGTACAGTCACAATTGGAAAAAAAAGTTTTTGTCAGCATGAGCTATGTTAAGCTCATAGGAAAACAAATAAATTTTCACTAGGTATCATCTAATACTTAGTATTTTTAGTATTATTTCCTTCATAAGTGTGTTGAAAAATGTCGTCGTATAACGCACGTGTGTATTAATAATTATCGTCCTCGGCTCTCTTAAGACCCTCACCTTTTTTTTATCGTGCGAAAAATCCCCACGGATACCCCTCCGCCGAAGCCGGTGGAGGAGGTTATGTCGGACTTGAACCGACTAAAACGCACGCCATCTGTGGGGCGTCGATTGCCGGAGGTGAGGTAGTCGTAGACATATCCCTCGCACCCCAGCCGACTCAGGGCCATATCTTTCGATCCGGCCCTCTTCCGGTGTGGGGACCTTAAGACAATGGTGCCCCAGCAGTAATTACTGGCATTACACACAATGTACTATTAAGTCATCGATTTCGTCGTGACAATAATAGATACATATGATTTTGTAATGCAGCTAAGTACGGCAGTCCTGTAACACCTTGACACATGCCATGAGATGTTCTATGCTCATGATGCAGTTAGACTGCAGCCCCGTAACACCTTGACACATGCAATGAGATGCTCTATGCTCATGAAGCAGTTAGACTGCAGCCCCGTAACACCTTGACACATGCAATGAGATGCTCTATGCTCATGAAGCAGTAAGACTGCAGCCCCGTAACACCTTGACACATGCAATGAGATGCTCTATGCTCATGAAGCAGTTAGACTGCAGCCCCGTAACACCTTGACACATGCAATGAGATGCTCTATGCTCATGAAGCAGTTAGACTGCAGCCCCGTAACACCTTGACACATGCAATGAGATGCTCTATGCTCATGAAGCAGTTAGACTGCATATAGGTATCAGTTTTTCAAAGCCAAACGTAGTCTTCTCTTGAGTACTGTTCTTTCTGTGAGAATGAGACGGTACATAGCGTACCTTCTAGATGCGGTCAGCAAATTGCATTAACCTTATATCCGCATCATTGGAGGTTCCGATGTACTTAATTATCGTCAAGCGCTTGGAGATGAGTAAGGACAAGGTCATAACCTCACTGGCATAGCTTAACTACCAGTTAGTGTTTCTAACGAGCTTTCAGCAAATTTCACCCTTAGTCTACCCATCCAAAACAATACGTGCAGGGTTGTAGTCAGGAAGGCGTCAAAGAAAAGTGGGTAATCTTTGTGCAAAAGCAGAACCTTGTCCATAATTATTATACCTATACCGTTTATTTTTATTTATTTATTTTGAACTTTATTATAGGTACCTACACTAATAAAAAAGTACATGTATAAAAAGCATTAACAAAAGAAAATGTACAAATGGCGGCCTAATCGCTAAAAGCGTTCTTCAAGAAGCCGTTGAGATGATAAGACAAATAAATTCTTTATATCTATGAAACTAAACATACTATGTAAGTATGTGAGAATTGTTACTTTGACTGTTCAAAGAATAAATTACATACACAAAACTTCATTCATAACATCGTCAAAACAATCGATGAAAAATTCTAAGATTATGTTTATAAGTATGACATAATGGAGCGTAACTTACCGATGTTGGTTCACTTGTCGTCTCGGCTACACTTAATCACACACTGATGTTAAACTTAGTTTTTGCTGGTGTACTATTTATATTATGTGTTGATATGGTACTGGGTTTGAGGTTCCGTATACATCAGCAATAGAAAATATAAGAGGATGTAGGGACAAAAAATTAAAAAAGGTACTTAAGGGAAGATGTCAAGGCAGCTGCCCATAAATCAATTAAAGAAAGGAAGGGAGAAAAGATGAAATATTTTTATTTGGTAACGCTATAAGACATATTTAAGAAAATAACTACTTTTAGTGTCGAAAAAATAAAATCGACAAATGGTGGTTATCTCGGATTCGAACCAACAATTGGGTCTTAATTGCCGGACACATTATTGGCATTTATAAACATTATTCGCTAAATCTACATGGTTAAGCCATAAAGTATTTCCTTCGTACTCCGTCAGATTTTGGCATAATGTCCGAGGAAGGTCCGGGGCTTAGAGTATCCGGGGTATTAAGGGAGCCAGCTCAAAATCGCAGAGGTTTTGAGGTGTCAAAGATGAGTCGCAGAGATGTGAGAAGGCAGAGGGTACGTAGTCTACGTTACATAGCCCAAGGCAAGAACGTAGCCAGTTGCTCAACGTACTCTCTATGTCCTGCGTAGAGACCCCTAAAATTGTGCTCGAAATAATTCTTCGAATCGCTATAAGTAGACAAAAAATGAATACAATACGTGATTGTTATTTATTCAGGCTTGTATATTCCAAAAGGATAGTCAGAGGTATTTCTTAATGTCTTCAACATTAAGAATCTAAGTTATCTGTTGTAGTCTACCTGTCTACGAGACAAGTGTGCAGATTCTATGCTGCATCTTCGAACTTTTGTTATAGAAAAATTGCTTTACCTAATACAGAATAACAATTTGTGAGGACTACGGGGCCTCACCAAAATCTTCGGAACCCAAGCCAACTCACTAGATTGTCTTGGGTTACGAAGATCTTGGTGTTTGAGGCTTCAGAGAGCAATTACTTCCGTAAAAGCAAGGTAAGCTAGATCTGGAGGAAAAATCGTAGGAGAGCGGATCCAGGACTTCAAAACGCAAGCTTTGGATGGAACTGGTATAACCACTGGCAAGAAAACTGTTAGATTCGGGACTCAAATCTAACATTTCGCATGCAGTAGCACGCGGAAAGGTCATTATGTGTTACTCGGGACGTATTATATCCTACAATGTGCTCTGTACGCGCAGTACACGATTCATGGGTATCTTTTGATGATAGCACGGAGTGCTACTGCGGTAAATGAGCTCAAAGTCACCAATTATAGTTTATTACAAAACAATCCGCTGGCGCTAAGGCCTCGTTTGTCTTGCGATTGAGGTCCAAGATACGAGTCCCGTACCTATGCCCCATAATAGTATGCAGATAATAGTAAAAAATAAAATTATGTTTACCTCTTAATACTTATAAATAGAATCATAAATGCTCCAACGAACCCTAATTCCAAATAGACATGATATCGTTACCCACAGTAGTCGGAAACGATGAGATAATACTATCTGTTTTGCAATGTTTTGATGAAATTAAACAGAAATATCATTAAGTACCTATTTGAGTAGTATAGGTATGTACATAATGTTTATTTATCTCATGCTCCACAGATTAACCTCTATTATCTACAATCACTGAGTCAAGGGAACGTCATTGCATTGGGTTTCAGGGTATTGAAAACATTACTGGTCAGTACGCTACCCAGGCGGATAGCGTATAAGCATCGGAAATCCCCACGGGGTTTGTTATACTTAGCCACCAGGCCACCCCTTACCTACTTTCCACTGTCCCCTTTAGGTCTTCGACGGACACGTGCAGAGCCTCTGAGCTGCTTTCTAAAGGGTCGTTCTCACACCGACTGGAATTGACGGCAGTTTTTCCACTGGGGCGCGCTGCCGTCTGCGTTGCCCAGGGTGCATTGCATGGAGGTTACGGACCACGTATCACGCATCGTCGTTTGTGTTCGTTTTTTATTACTTAGCATTTTCCTTTGCTAATACCATCATCTAAAAGTTAATTTCCTATCCAGAATTTAAAACCTCGAATTTCATGCAAATCTGTAGAAGGTCCGATGGCCCTTGGAGACAACTAGTCCTAGAGTGGAGACCGCGAGAAGGCAAACGCAAGGTGGGATACCTCCAGCTATCAAAAGCTCTAAAAAGTAGTAAACAAAAAAAAACAAGAATAGCCTTGGTCGTATGCCACTTACCTACTAACAAAACAATACATTCTAGGGAAAAGTCATTTGATTCAGAAACAGAGCAACTCCGAATCTCAAAACAGTTATGCTTTAGCCGTATCGCCCGAAATATTTTGACAACATGTGGTTTAAAGTTATGTATTGCAATCATTAATATTGTTCCGCTAATTGAGGCGGGTGGCCCAGAGGATATCGTTTGATAGTGTTGTTACCCACGCACTTTAACCTTGATAGTGCTATCGTCATTCGTCCGTATGTTCCACGAAGCTGCCAAACTAACGTAACTACCTACACATTATTGTCAGAAATATCCTTGTAATAGCCTTGAACTGATTTGATATTTTATTAAATTCCTGGAAACGTCTATTTTTTATATCATTTAGGTGAAAGGCAAGCATACTGCCTACCTCGTTTTAAAAAAAAGAATTATTAGTAATCGAAATAACTAATATTCCTGTTAACCCCTCCAGTTAAGCTAAATTGCTTGTGTCAGGAATGGATTTACGTCGGTAGTGTAATAGCCGGGATTCGAACCCGGCATCATTCGATCGTAAAGCCGACTTCTTAACCACTAAGCTACCGACGCTAATGGAAATTATAACCGTGACCCGTGGCAGCGCGAGTGCGACGCCCCTGGTGTTGCATACGTCCTGAAGAAACCTACTTGAAGAACCCCATATTGTAGTCTCTTGGGAAAACCACCGAACGGAGTTCATTCCACAGCTTGAGTGTGCGCTTGTGTATGTGTGGTGAAAAAGTGAACTCACAAACTTTAGAAGTAAGCCTGCTCTAGCCTCGCCAATCCAATCAAAGCACCTACATTTTCGTGATTCATCATTATCGTACTGATGACGGGAGTCCCGTTGGAGTTATCTGCCTTTTGCATCACATTTGTGACCCAGGTGCCTAATTGTAATCCACTTACCTAAGTATGAACCTATCGTGTTTGATTATAGCATTCTAGCCCCTCTAGACAAGTGGCACAATCGCTAGTAGAATAGAATAATCAAAGTATGTGGTTGACACGTATTTTGACGTTCATGATGTTCAAGATAGTCCTATTCTGAACATATTTATTAGGTATGTCAATCCCGTACATTGATTGCCTATTTTGGTTCGCGATGGGTAAGAAATAATACAATACTTTAGACATACTTTAATTTTTGTATTATTTTGTACATTAATTCTACACGTGACATAAAATTCTTAGCTTAAATAAACTTTATAATAACGCCATCTAGTTCCGCAAATCAGAACCACATCTATGCTTTAACACTTTATGAATTCGCCATTATCGTCATAACTCAGTTACGGCCTCTCCATTGAGGTTAATGATTTCAATTGCATGTTCAGATGGAGGTCTCCAACATGGAATTTCAGCATATAAAGGTTCCGACGTGGTGTTATCAATGACATCCAGTTTTGCTTCGCATTTCAATGCTTCAATCGCCGACTCGGTTACGCTAGCTCGCAGTTGATGTAGTTCGTTACAGTCTTTGATAGATGGCGCTATTGAGGATCGTGTTTGTATGGTGCCAAAATCGTTACTCCTTCTTGGTAAATGGTCATAGTGACACTCTAGAATACCTGTAATAACGATAGCATATTAATAATGTGGTTTATTATATTTTCTTATCATCAACCAGGTTTGTTCTGATGAGGCCGTCAAGCTGAGTGACACCACCATTGTAACATGGTACCTACGTGATAATAATGGTGACTGGTGAGTGGTGACCCTCTTTTCCGAGACTTTGCCTTTAGCTTACTAGGCAAGTCAAATTGACGTGTTCTTTAAAATAAAATCGGCCAAGTGCGAGTCGAACTCGCCCATGAAGAGTTCCGTAGTAGCAAAGGCGAAAATTGCGGTTTATGACATATTAAAAAAAAACTACTGGCTGGATCTCGTTCGAATCAATTTACATCATATATTTTTTTAGATTTATCATTCCCTTATTTTAGAAGATAGGGGGGGGGGGGGGGGGACACATTTTCCACTTTGGAAGTGTCTCTCGCGCAAACTAGTTTAGAAAAAAACTATGTTAGAAACCTCAATAGCATTTTTAAAGACCTAACTATAGATACCCCACACGTATGAGTCTGATGAAAAAAAAATTTTTGAGTTTCAGTTCTAAGTATGGGGACCCCCAAAATTTAATGCTTTTTTTTATTTTTGTATGAAATTCTTAATGCGGTTGTTTCGGAGAAAAGTGGCTGTGACATACGGACGGACAGACAGACAGACAGACAGACAGACAGACGGACGGACGGACAGACATGACGAATCTATAAGGGTTCCGTTTTTTGCCATTTGGCTACGGAACCCTAAAAAGTACTATTTTCCAAGGAATAGTTTATTTTTACATAAACGGGAGCGACTCTATCCCTTCAACCCTCACCAAAGTCAGAAAGCCTCCGCCAAAGCCTCGTTCGTGAATCAATAGTATACCGGCGTGCAGGTGAGATTGGCTTAATTTCTATATTATATGTTTGTTACTCCATCATTCTAAAAGGGCTGAACGGATTTCTATTAAATTATGAACACATATACAAATAATGACTGACCTCTGAAGTTCTCCAGCATAATTGGCGATAGCGTTTGTACAACGACTGGCCTCATGAACTGTTTCAAATTGCGATCCAGTGTCGATATTGGCTGGTAGTGACATTTTTCCGATGCTGGAGGCTCTGTAACATACAAATATAAGAAATTTTAACATTTAAAGTGTATCTCTATGGGGATTTCACCAAGATCTTTGGGGCCCATGACAATCTAAAGTGCAAGCCGGCACACAGTGATGTGAGTTTCCCTCTTGGGATAGGGAACGAGCCCCTGACTCCAGAGTGTAAGCTTGGATAACTTTAAGTTAATATTTTAAATACGTGTGCGGACTGAATAAAAAAAAAACAAAAAAAATCGCTTAGTTCAGAGAGTAATTTAAACAACGCTCATACATGAGCATTACCTTTATCTGTTTATTTACAATACTAAAGTTTATTATTTTAATTTCTTTGTTTTTACCTGGTAGTGGTGTATGAAAGATGCTTCTCACATACGGTGGCGGCGCATCACTGTTGTCAATCATCACTTGCATCCTTATATCATTAATTTTCCTAACTTCCTCATACCTCGGCTTCTTGCATCGCTCTATCATCACAATAATCACAGCCACGGTAATGACAGCCATCATTACTCCTCCTGCGATACTTATTACTGATATTAAGTCAACTGATGATCTCTCTGTACCCTTGTCTCCCATGACTGCTGTTATATGTTCAGGCTCTGTTAAAATATGAAATTCTTCATCATCTTCAGGACTTTCAGTAGTCACTTTGCTTAGACTATTAGTAACGTTAGACTTATTAATTTCTTTTTCAACAACTTTCGGGAGATTAGTCGTTTTATATGTTGAAACATTCTCATGTTTTCCAAATGTTGTTGTTTTTTCAAAATGCTTTGTGATTGGCTCTGTTACAGGTTGTACTGTTGTAATCTTAAAGGATTTAGTAGTTGAAAACTTATGTAGAACATACTGTTTCTGTGTAGTATGCATTATTTTAGGAGAAGTAGCTGTTACAGAAATAGAAGTACTGTTGTTAATTTCAGTCATCATGCTGTTAGTTCTATTAATATGAGGTATAGTTTTAGTAACTTTCAAAGACTTTGTTACTGAAGAAGCTGTAGTTGCTTTTGTAGGTACAGAAGTGCTTGATAGAATCGCAGTATCATTTATAGTTAAAGGTATATTATCTTCCTTCGCTAGAGTAGTCAGCGCTATTGGTGGTTTAACTGTTACTGCCAGCATGGGCTGAGTGGCAGACCCATAATCTGTTTTACTATATGAAGGCACATTGGTAGTGTTCTTAGTAGATAGATATGAAGATGTTAAAGCGATTTTCTTAAATGTCGAGTATGATACTGAAGTTGGTATTATAGACACGATTATAGTCTTTGTAGTAGTACTTGTTGGTGTCAATTCTTTATTATTAGCACTTCTGTATCTTGGAACGTCGTGAGTCATTTTAATCTTTGTTTCTATTATTGGAGAATCACCTTTTTGAGCTGGTTTTATCCATATTTCTTTTGGTTTAAATTTAGATGTCGTGGGATTCATTTTTACTGTAGTGTCTTTCTTGGTTGCTTCAGTTGTAGACATAATTTCTTTTATTGACGTAGAATTGATTGTCATTTTTGGTGTTTCTGTTATAGAAATAACTTCTTTTTGTTCTTGTTGTGCATTAGATCCTTTTAGGATTTTCAGTACTATATTTGGGTCAATGGTTTTAGCTGCTTCCGTAGTACTGTAAACTGGTTTCATAATTATTCTCCTTGTGACTTCTTCTATAGCAGATTGGCCTCTTGGTGTATTCGTCGTAATGAATGTAATGTTGTTGAATATTATAGTTGATTTAGGTATTTCTGTTGTTATTTCTGGGGAAGTGGTTACTTCAAGGTTTTTTTCATTATTTGAAATTTGTAACGTACTATGCGTTTTTGTCGTAGAACTAATGGTTGTAGTTAATGGACTTGTAACAGATATTGTTGAGGGTTTTACTGTAGATATTGTAGTTGAAACCTCAGTTACTATTTCTGGTGGTATAGCTATTGTAGGAATAGTTACTAAAATAGTAGGAGTAGGAGGAGGGGTTGTTGAAATTATTACATTAGGTTTAGAAGAAGTAGCTGCGGTACTAGTAATTGTGACTTTCGGTGTTGTAGAAGACGTTGTGATTTTAGTTGTGAGTGTTGTTAGTAATTCTTCTAACGATACTGCTGTAGTTGTCGGTGGCATGCTTGCATCGCAACTGAAAACGAGAAGTATTGACATAAATTAATTGTATTGTACTAAAGCAATTGAGACTGAAGAATTTGGGGATGAAGTTGATAAGGATATTGGAGTAGAATAAAGTGGTAACCCACCTCTCACCTTGCCATCCATCCAGACACTCGCATTCACCCGTGACAGGGGAACAGAAGCCATTCTTACATCTTTCACATTCGTGGATGCAATTCGGGCCCCATTTATTGTCTGGACAATCTGAAAAAAAAAAATGTTTACGGTGGTTCGTTTGAGTATAAGAATTATTAGACTTTCACAGTAAATGGTCGTACAGCTTAGGAAAATACTCATTAGATTCTCAATGAGTTTAAATCCATTTCAAATATAATCATAATGTACACAAATGCCTATACTTATTATTTCAACAGTTCATTATGACAGACGACCTCATTAAGGCCGCGGGAACGCGCTGGATGCGAGCCGCTTCTAACCGGTCTTATTGGAGATCTACAGGGGAGGCCTATGTCCAGCAGTGGACTTACTATGGCTGAAATGATGATGATGATGATGATTGATGGAATTACTTTATACATATCTGCCTAAAATTCAAGTTGCCCGATGTAATTTTTAGATAGTAATTTCTAAATTTATTGATTTAATCGTATATTACATCTACTTTGATATAGCAAATTATAATATCACCTTCTAGATTTCGAATATTTTTAGATTGATAACATATGTTTTTACAATAAGTTTATTAATGCGTTTTACTGCGGTCCTAAATATTTTGTGGAAGCACGCAACGCACTACCTTCCGAGCACCGGGGTCCTGTTTTCCCATTAGGGCAGATAGGTACGCAGGAAACATCTCGCATCTTGTAACCTGGACAGCAAACTGCTACCTCTGCAGTTCTTTCTTCAGTCTGAAATCATTCAAAAAATTTAGCAATATTAAATCTATAAGAAACCAAACGGCTTCTGGTATTATTTACATTAAACCCGACGTTTCAGTTACTTTCCAGCCCCCCTAGACAAGAGGCAATTCGTTGCTCGGCGTATGATGGAATAGAATGACGAATGTATAGGATTTGACGTTTTTGATATTCGTTGACGCCTGTCATATAGATACGTCGAATCCCATACATTTGGCATTCTATTCCATCATACGCCGAGCAACGAATTGCCACTTTTCTAGAGGGGCAGGCAGTCTAGTCGCGCGGTCAAAAACGAATCAACTTAAATAAACCTAAGAAAAAGCAAAATACCACAAGTTTAAACGACACAGTGCGTTCTTCGTAAATAGTAATAGCAACAATTTATCAGAGTTCGTGTATTTGGAGATATCTTACACTTCAAACTATGTGACAACTATCATCATTAGTAATCCCGCATCCGCAACCATGGTTGCTGAAAATTACCTAGCCGAAAATTCGGGCTAAATGTAAACAATACCTAACAAATAAGTTGCGGCGAAATAATCGCGATTATTTCAGTGAGGTGATATTCGCATAAATTTCCAACTCTATCATAAGAGAAGCCACGAAGTATATCCATAGGCAACGGTAATCACTTTCCATTAGATGGGCCAAGTGCTTGTCTGTGACCTAAGTGGTATAAAATAGAAGAACCTTCAGAATCAAGTCAAGCGCACCTGCTTGCTGGTATACCTGCTGATTGACGGACCAGGTCAATAAAATGTCAGTTCAAGTTAGCAAAATTCAATTTAAACAAAAATGAACTTGAAGCCATTGGAGAAAGGAACTTGATTTTAATAAATAAATAATCTGTAAGAATGCAGCCTAAGGCCTCAATTCACGATTCAACTACAACAACAACGAGCAGTAAATACTGTTTTTTATTGTCGACCAATGAGCCTTTAAGACCTTTTTCTCAGTTTTTGAAAAGTATGAGTGAGTGATCAAGTGATCATTCTATTCGGAATAAGATAATAGGTAGGTAGATATAAGATTTTTGAATAAAAAAAAAAAGAAAAAACTTTAAATGGACATCGCTCGCAAAAAAAGCACTTGTTGACAGGACAATGACCGATAATCGCGGTAAGTATCGAACACTTACACTTTCATTGCAAGATAAGCTTAGCCTCAAAGCATGTTTGTGTACTTTGATCAAATAGATAGGTACTCGTATGTGGTCGTTTTAGTCAAGTGACAATTTTTCTGGTATTTCATCGGTTGAAAAGACTCGAGAAAAGATAAGATAGCCTGTTAGAGTTACTTAGGTAGCTAAGGTTTTCAATTTTATGAAGGTGAATTCCCCGTACGATGCCTATAAATTACAACCTAACTTTTTGGAATATGTGTTTATTTTGTGTCTAGAATCTCTGGAGTATCTGGAAGTTTTTATAAATTTGACAATGGCTGATACAAAATCAATTGCAGTCCGAAGAAAAAATATACTTCAATATAGTTGTGAATGAAGGGTTTTATAAGACGTCATAATTAAGGCTGGACTATCACAATCGATCTAGTTTTTCTCAAGGATTGTTGTAACTAATAAGCTGTTGACATCTAAACTCAATATTTTCCTCATTAAGATATGCAAAAGGTTCACGCAAGAGCGTGTCTGTCAATCGTTTCTCGCATTTTCTTGGAATCAGGAAACCTTGACACAAGTATGAATGTCCTTTAGATGAATTTATATTAAGTAGTATCCAAAGATCAGTTTGAGGGAGTTTTGAAGACTATTCCCATTTTCTTTGGAATCAAAATGCCTTGCCGTGCCTTGGGCCCATAAGACCTTCACCTGCTGGCTCGTTAACTTGTTGACTAAAGGATGAGGCTTTAGCTCTGGTCTTCTTCTTGGGGATGGGGTATAATACCCATAAAATGTGACAGAGGTCGATTTATGATTCAAGTCTACAATTAACTTAGAGCCTGCGCCTTTTGCACGTAAAATATTTGATTTCGTAACGTGTAAACGTATCGAGAGAAAAACGCATTGCGATTGGCCGCCTGCCTGCTGTGCAACTGTGTGTGTGTGTGTGTGTGTGTGTGTGTGTGTGTGTGTGTGTGTGTGTGTGTGTGTGTGTGTGTGTGTGTGTGTGTGTGTGTGTGTGTGTGTGTGTGTGTGTGAAGCCTGCCAATCGCAATGCTCCGTTCTCTAAATACGTTTACGTTATGAGGTCGAATATGTTTCGTTGTTGCGGTACCGAACTAGGTATATTTCGGTAATATTAATATAATACTTACGTATAATTACGTTAGTTTGATCTCGAAATCTTTAATCGCTAGTTCGAAAACTGTCCATCTTACCTCAAGCCTGGTCAGGTCTCTCATTTCAGTGTTCCACTTGGAGCACCTGGGCGGCATGGAGAAGCACCATTCATAAGTCCTGACCGACATTGGAGCTCGATACTTAACCCTTTTCGTTATATTGTATCTGTGGAAGGAAACCACAATTATAAAAGTATAGTTTAAATCTCGCAGCAGACTCGGTCATAAATCATTCGAGTGTTTCGACAGTAGTATAAAACCTTATAAACGTGTTTTATTGTAAATCGACAGGTGAGCATTCTACCACTGAACCACAGATACCGTCGCGAAATCATAATCAACGTAGGCACATCCCTACGCTGATTATGATTTATGACGAGTCTGCAGCGAGATTTTAACTAGGTATACTCTAATACCTAAATAGCATCATCATTATCTTTGTGTCTTCTAGCTAGATTCATTAAGCATTCATTTATCCATCCGTTCTTTTGCACACATGTCAGCTTCTTGGCTCCTTTGTCGCTAGGACTAAGGATGAGCCACTATTTTATACACGCACAATGGCCCAAAAAGGAGGCTAAGTGCGGAAAGATGAGTCCCCTTTCCATTCCATTCCGAGCCACTATTTTACTCTTCAATCTCGTTCAAATCTAAGACTCGGTGGAAGGTTGCTATAAGGCTTCATCGTAATAAGAAAATAAATAATTCTTTATATTGAGCCCATCAATTAAATAATAATGCACCTCGTTGGATTGTAAGTTGCTAGGGTGAAGTGTAGAACATAATGGGCCTCTATTGTAAATGCTTTCGATCCTAAAATAGTGGTTCCCTATCACTCCTACTTTGTGTCGTACTTAAACAAACGCCTGCTCGTTACAAAAATTTTATGAATGCTCATTCACAAAAGAGTTGCTTTTTCGCTTCCTATTCCCTTGCAGTTATTGTAGCAGCAGTTCTTACAATTAATTCATATTTAATGTTTTGATCCAATCATTTGGTAACTCTTGGTCATTCAAAGTATTTGATTGCAGCAGCTTTTGTCTAGTTTATAATAATTAAAATAAGAAACACAAATTTTGCAATTACAAAAGAGTAGCACCAAGTTTTTTGTTGTCTAGTTTTTATCTAACAATCTCCAACAATTGCATTGCAAGCATGCATTATGAGCACATGTATTCTGACTTATGTGATTAAGTCATTTCACTAATTGCCAACTGAATCAATCAGCTGTAATTTAGTTTGTAATTATTTAAAACTAGCTGTTGGCCGCGGCTCCACCCGCGTAGATGAAGGTTATCGCGACCAAACATAGCCTATATTCTTAGCCAAGGTCTAATCTACCTCTGTACTAAATACATCTAAATCGGTTAAGTGGTTTAGGAGTGAGAACATAAAAGACAGGCAGACAGACAGGCAGACAGACACACAGACAGATAGATAGACAGACAGACAGACAGACAGAAAGAAAAAGAGTTACTTTTGCATTTATAACATTAGTATGGATTATTAAGCCTTAAGGTCACCTATCCATCTTTGGGTTTGAAGGTTCTCTAAGTGCCTAGTGACTCAGTAGTCAGTAGCGGTCCACAGTTAATAATTAGACCACTTATCTCAAATCAAGGCGTACGGTCACGTGATTGCGTTGTCTGCAATTTCTGTTTGTCATTGCAATAATTTTCTTAATATCTATTTGAGGTAGGAGTCGTAACTCTGTGTTATAATAACAATTTTTGTTCAGTGAATTATTTGAGCATTATTTGTGGGTGCTAGCACCTCTGCCTACCCCTTCGGGGATAAAGGCATGAGTTTATGTTATGTTATGTTATAAATTATTTGATTTATGTATTCCGATAATTTGTCTTATATTGAAGAAATATTGGAGCTGGGAATCGAGACCAATATATCACAATCGCAACTAAATGTTAAACATAAATTAATTTATCCCCTTTCTATGCCGTTTTAGATGGTTATTTTACAGTAATTACCTATAATGTTTGAAATTAATTGAAATTACCATTTTTTTTTGTTTAAAATTACTATGATCACCCAAATGGTAAATCAAGAATCATTCGATCTACTAGTTGAGTAGACAGTGGATTCTAAAACAGTTGCAACTGTCATAGGATGCACTGGACCAACGGTGGACCACAGTGAACCATAGGCGGCCTGGAATACGGGACTATGATGGTAGTCCCGTGTGGTTTACTCCACTGCAATGTTAGGCAATTAAAAAATAAAAATCCCGATTGCTGGCTATAAGATCTATAAAAGAAAACCCGGCTGCTGTCTAAAAGATCGAAACAAGTTTGACAGCATGCTGTACCCTATTGCCAATCACAAACAGAAAGGAAATTAATAGGTACCGTCTGCCGTTAAACTTGTTCGATCTTTTAGACAGCAGTCGGGTTAGTTGCAATTAAAAGCCCAAAGTCAATGTTAAAGTCCAAAATTGTTTATTCTGTATAGACCATTAAAACGGCACATACCGTCAAAATTAACAAAAAATAAAATGACAAAACCGGTTCGAAACGCTGCCCTACCCTGAGAAGACTCCGGCAAGAAACTCAGCGGGCATTTTTTTTAATCTATTTACAAATAATCACTTAGCCTACTTACTAACAACACTGCTCCACTGGTGGATCATGGTAGACAAAAAGTTAGTATACTAATTACTTCAAAACACCACTTACTTCTGTTTCACCATGCAGACATTCGGTCCGTTCAGGGCGCCGACCTCCACGACCACCATCGCGACCACACACAGAGCCACCACACGCCATGCTTCAGTCCTTATGGTCGTTACCACGTTCTCCAACATTTTACTTACAACTGACCGTCAGCCATCTTACTCTAATGCTGATCCCTCATGTTTTGTCGGACTGTGCGCTCCTGTGAACAAAATGGGAAATTTACTAAGAAAAAAAAGGCTCTCTGCGAATTCCAACAGAAAGTGCTCAACGCACTCAAAACAGTTTTCACTTGATAGAGGTGTCACATGTGAATTATCGTTGTAAATTTGAGGGGCGCATCCTCAGGCATCAGCTATTTTATTTATAATATGAATGGGATAGGAAGTTGGAATACTGAACAATAATGTAACTGGGCAATTGTTGTAAGTTATCCCACAATCGGGCTCGAAGATGGCACGTATGTACATGCACTTCATTGGATCTAAAACTTTGGCCTCATACATCGTCAATAACATAATATGCCATGATATTTAAACTTTCATGGTCGTTCACATTACTATTAGAACAATCGGGATATTTACCATGTATTGCTTGGAGTTTCCGATATTTCGGCGCTGTTGCAAGCATCATGATCACGGAGGTTCCTCCGTAAATTTCCCGATAGTTCTAGTAGTAATATGCCATGATTTTCAAAGTTCTGAGGTTTTCAATAGCATTATTTAACTCTTAGTTTAAACAAGCGTCTAGACATTGAAATTAACTTTTTAACAGATTCTATCGCGAATTATTCGTCGTCGTCGAAAGGTAATATGTATATGTAAATAATACCAAATAAATCGCTATTAAATCTAAAAAAAAGTGGTTTTATTTGAATTCGCGTAAAATTACGACAGGACCTATGATAAGAAAAGCTACGAGGTATAACCACGAAGATCCCTCAGGGACAAGTCGAGCTTACCTGCTTATTGACGGACCAGGGCCCATACCATGAACTCTTAAAACAGGTCAATAATTGAACTGCTGTCATCCTACCAACTGCAAATGCCACTTTGTAATCCAATATATTTATATGACATTACAAAGTGACATTTGCAGTTGGCAGAATGACAGCAGTTCAATTATTGACCTGTTTTAAGGTTTATGGTAAGGCCGCAGGTCGATAAAATGTCAGTTCGACTTAGTAAACTTCCGATAGTACCAAGCTGTTAAGGCTCATTTAGATGAGGAGAGTTCCTCGCCTGTAAGATACGATTATCAAAAGGACAGAAAACGGGACCTCTCGATCGTAAGGCCGACTCCGACGCTTGATATGAGCTTATAATATCAGTCCATTAATCAACTTTCGCTCTCTTCACAATGTCCACATTTTTTCCTATTAGCTCCACACAATTTGTATAGCACTCGGGGTCAACTAACTTGGCAGGACGGAGGGAGCTGGCTAATTGTCGCAATGACTGTGTGACACGAGTTTCGTAATAGTTAGCTTGGGTTACATGCTATGGGATAACGAGTAGGGATATCATGGGTTTATCCGCAGATAAGTTATAGACAAAAGTTGTTATAAAGTTGCTCGATAAACAGTGTAATTGAAAAGCTACTGAAGAACCAAGATGGCCCGTTGTTTAAGTCGGTTTGAGTCTAACATATCCACCTCCGCCAGCCTATGAAAAATGTTAGGCTCTCCCAAAGTTAGGCTCCTAGGCTCTCCCAAAGGCTTTGGCCTACTGTTTCCACGCTAGCCAGACGGGTTGGTATAGCGTTTTATTTCGAGTTTTACTTCTCTCGCAGTGATATTTTTCCGTTAGTGGCCTTACGACACCCTTCGGAAAATATTTTTGTTACAGAAATATCTGCTACGCAATGTTTTGTATATAAAAAAGGTCTTGACAGACAGACGGATGGACAACGAAGTGATTCTGTAAGGGTTTCGTTTTTAAAATAATTGATCTTGAAAAACTTTCAGCTCTCAGCGTAATGCTAAATAATTGATTAAACATTATATTCTACACAAGCTTGTTCATGTGTGCATTTGTTTTTAAGTATATACATACACATTCCTCCAATAACCAACCACGTGCTATATGAGTAAGGTGACCATGATATAGACGGACGGACGGATGACTCTAATGAAAATTTTCATAATCACCACAACTCTAATCCCTGATACATCCAAAAGCTCTTGCTTCACTATTCTTTTTTTTTTGGTTTCTTTTGCTTTTATGGAACCTACTAATTTACAGGTAAATGCACTCTAAACGTTGATTATTCAAAATTCTAAAAAAAAAAATAACAAAATAAGGCAGGTTTATAACAACATAATATTGTTATTAAATATAGGTACAAATGCTTTAAATTTAACTAATTAACTAAAACTAAACCTTTTCATGTATAAAATTGTTGTTTAGGAAAATGGGCAGCGACATCGAGAAGAACAGGACGATGCCTCGAAAGAACAATCCCTCTGAAAAAGAGACATTTGGTCACATTACTCATGCGCGTGAGTGTATATATGTGTGAGTACACGCACTCTGTCGCGTCGTTTCGCATGCGTGTGCGCAATTGGGCAGGATGTGTCGATTGGCGCGTCACTATTGCTTTATCAATCGTGGCATCGACCTCTTTCTGAATTGTGAATGAAAGCCGACTCTTAACTTGATTTGTTAAATTGATAGAGATGGACAAAGTGTTGAGTGTGTTAAGATTCAAGATCCTTTCTTCGAGTGGATGCTTGAGACATTGCTAATATTTCCTCTTGGTTGTTACTAGGGCGGAAATCTGTCCATATTTCTTGAAGAACTAAAAGCAAAAGTATTATGTTTCTATAAGGGGTGTTTGGTCAAAGTAATTTAGTTTATGTTCTACGTAATTCTACGACGACTGGACAATTGTACCTACTTGTATAATTCGCTGCATTCTACTTGCTACACATATAATAATGTAGGTATTTCCACGCGATATACTATAAATACTCAAGTCAATAATATAAAACTAGGTATGTGACCATTTACTTCTGGGGCAATAAAGTTCGATTTCATTTTATTATAAGTAATTTCAAATTAATTTTTGTTGTAGGTGTTATAACTGGATTTCACAGTGGGTAATTTCACGATGCCTAATTTTTTTGTTAATTTCGGTGGTATTTTTCAATCATAGGTTTTCCGATGAAATAATTTAATGGAGTTCTTTTAAACACATCAGTATTTTAGATATTCTAAAAGAACTCCATTAAATTTTTTCATCGGAAAACCTATGATTGAAAAATACCACCGAAATTAGCAAAAAATTAGGCATTGTGAAATTACCCCAGTATAGTGTGAACTCCCATTCAAGCTTTCCCATTTTTATTATTAGTATATTAGTAAAATTAAGAGCTCGATGAAGTCATCAAGGATCCCAACATCAAATTTTGATTTTATATCTTGGTCATTTAATTCGGCCGGGGTGCGAGGGATATGGCTACGACAACCTCACCTCCGGCAACCGACGGCCCACAGACGGCGTGCGTTTTAGTCGGTTCGAGTCCGACAAAACCTCCTCCTCCGGCTTCGGCGGGGGAAGTATCCGTGGGGATTTTTTCGCACGACAAAAAAAAAGGTCTATTTAATTTGACGAATTTCAAAGTAAGTCTTATTAATTTATGAAAGCAGGACACCAGGAAAACCTTTATCAAATTAAATTTGGCTTACATTTTTACGAGTTCCCTCTCTTTTGAACTAATTGAAACTTTACAAAAATATAAGTCAGAAAATTGAAAAACAGAAAATGATTTTTTTTTAATAACGACAACAAAAAGATTTATATATGAAAGGACGTATTTAACTGACTCAGTCTAACCAATGTTTGTGATGCGGATAATCATGCTTAACCGTTTGCCATCAGGTCTTATGCTTGTCAGCCATCTCAGTGTTAAATGTGGTTCTGGAAACTGAGGCATAAAATATATCCAAAAAGATCAAAAAGAATACAGTCAGAATCAGATCTATCTAGAGTAGCAAAGCAATATTGATTTAAATTGGGGTTCTTCAAGAAGGGTATTAGAAGGTATCTTCAGGGTCGGCAGTACAAGTGTGAAGCCCCTGGCGTTGCATACGTCCATAGGCCACTGAAACGACTTTCCATCAGGTGGGCCGTGTGCTTGTCCATTACACTACCGTCGTGAACCCACTCCTAGCACAAGCAATTTAGCTTAGTTGGAGGGGTTAAAGGGAATATTAGTAATTTCGGTTGCTAATAATTCTTTTCTAAAAAAAAGAGTAGGTACTTTCTAGTCAAGATCGAGCTGTTGCTGACTGTACAATGTACATACGCTCGCAATATTACTGTTGATCTCATATCATAGAGCAGCTGTTGAAAACCACCATCAAATTTACTCACTACAAAAATACCAAACAATATTATTCTAACTTATCCCTTTATGTTTCTAACCGTCATAAAACATTCGATATTTTATTTGTGAATGGCCGTGGAAACAAATATAGCTTCAACAGTCGTCAGCCTCAGGCCCCCAATTGTTTGCGTAAAGTACGAAAACATTGGTAATATGAGTATTCCACTCTGTCCTATATTTCTAAGATATCGTATATCTCTCTTATAGCCGTCGTATGGTGTCAATAATGGGCGTATAGGGCCTCAACAAGATCTTTGAGGCCTAAAACAACTTCACTTGCAACCTGCAAGTGATGGACCTGAATTGATAAATGTGGACAACGTGTTGAGTGAATAATTTAAGATCATGTAGTACTTCAAGTAAATGCTTGAGGTATTTTCCAGATCACTCTTGCAATCATCTTCTTAGTAACATGGGTGTATGGACTCCAACCAAGATCGAAGAGGCCCAAACTTATTTGTATGATTAACAGACGAGGTTTTCGGACGATACTTGCTCTCGTTAAAAGCAAAGTGTTAAGGAGAGAAGCAGGACAGTCGATTTCGCGCTCTGAAGTGCAAGCTTTGGATGCAACCAGGTTTAGTGGTTGGAGAGATACCTATAGAAAACGGTTGTAGGGAACCCTGCCAATGTCTTTTGGACCTAAGTCACCCTCGCGTAATACTATCCGGTACTTGTGATAAAATTTTGCCGATATTCTTCTTCTTCCTCCTAGCGTTAATTCCCAGTCGCATCCGAAGTTTTCACCTCGGAGTCTGGGGTCCGCTTTACCAGTCTTAACTACGGATTTGGCTAGACCTGGATACCCCGAATATGCCGATATTTGTGACTTGCATTAATGCTAATAAGGCATAGCATGAACCTGATAGCTGGTTTAAAAACCGGGTTTTACGGTTATAGAAATATCGACGAAACTTCTGAAGTGAGCCTTGGATACGGTCTGAACTAACCCAAAGAAGATATTGATGCACTTCATTGTGCGAGGCCGAGTCAGATTGGCTAGGTCACATACAACTCAAAATATTAGGCACTTTTTGATTACTTTAAATTCGACTATGACTTAGTTCCTTTTTACATAATGTTAAACACAATGTATTGTGTTTAATGGACCCAAAAATCCCGTACCCTTTCAACAGGAGTAACAGCGAGTAAAGGGGTACCGTTTATTTTTATAGACACTTGTTTGACTAGCGGAAGAGGATTGTTTGGGCCGAGGGGACAGCAGGCATTACGCTAAGTGTTCTCTGACAAAATATTATAGATATTTATTGTTGGCAATTGATTGATTGTCTAACTAGAATTATGTATTGTTTTATGACTTTATTGCCGTGTGTAATGGTATAATAGGACGCTTATCCATCTGATAGTCCGAGGGTGAGAATGATCTTATAAAATTATTTTAAACTGGAAAAAGTGAAATCAATACTCGGGCAGGACTAGGATTTGTTTAGTTTAGCATACTAAATGCTTTAAAATTATCTCAGGTCTTATAAAAGTTGTAGATATTGGTCTAAGTCCGCGGCTTAATAACCCCGTGTTGAGTTTCCGACGGTGAGTAACGTAGCCAGAGCTCACTGGAGAGGTTATGTGTTGTCAGTGGGAAAATCAAAGGCATTGTCCTACTTATCTTTTGCGCTGACGGCACAAAATCTCTCTGTCCGTACAGGGTCGGCAGCACGAGTGTGACTCCCCTGGTGTTGCACTCGCCCATAGGCCACGGTATCCACTTACCATTAGGAGGGCCGTGTGCTTGTCTGCGACCTAAGTAGTATACTTTCATAAACAACACAAACGTCATAATACGTGTCATTCCCATAGATTATTCTATTCTATTGTACTAACGATTATGCCAGTTTTCTAGCTGAAAAATCTTGTCGAACTATTGTACTATCATTGATTCTTGATAAGTGTAAAACATATCAAATGAATATTACATTTTAAAGTGCTCAAAAGTTCAAAGAATTCATGACATACAAACATACAGACAAAACTAATAAAAGAGAGTTAAAAATCTCTAAAATGGACATTCAAGCACTCAAACCGCATGCGACTGCCAGTCAATTAATTTCATTTAAAGCATCCTTGTATTCGTTTCGTCACAATCTCTCATAATATCTGGATGCCCCTATGGCACAGTCCCGGAGGGTGAATCCTGCCTCAATTACTAGTGAACTCTAACCCCGTGGTTTATCAGCGAACCCACGCCGATATGTCTGTGGTGAGATACGGAAAGAAAGGAAGATAACCAGTGACGTATTATTGATAGATCTTTACGTCATACAGGAACATCGCGACTTTCAAAACTGGTATAAACAGTAGTGTTTATGTCGTTTTTGAAATCCACGACTGATTGAACGTTGCGTTGTTATTATTTTTTCACGAGAATAAGTAGCTATACTTCAAAAAGAAATAACAACGTTATTAAATAATAACGCCAATATTATATTTTTATATGAATATTTTTATTATTGCGAATATAATTTATTTATTTTTTAACACGGTTGTGACTCTGATTGGTGTGTAAAATAAGGACTTTCACCCTCATTTTTGTCGCCATTTCAGAGTGCAGACAACGTATCTATAGTTTATAATAGTATCATTGGAGGTATCAGCGTATTGTGTAGCATCGGAGGCATCAACATATTATGTAGCATTTGTAGCGTTTATAGCATGCGCATATGCATGCTATAAACGCTAAGAGCATTTGTTTTGCAAACAAAATGCTCCATATGCATGCTAAAGGAGAAGAAGCAGTAAACAGACCTCGGGCTCTCTTAGGTGAAAGCTCCTCGGATGCACTGAGAGCCAGTTCATAGGATAAGAAATCGTCTTTACGATCGGGAAGTCCCGGGTTCGAATCTGGCCATTACACTACCGACATGAACCCACTCCTAACACAAGCAACTTAGTTTATCTGTAGGGGTTAGATGAAATATTACTAATATTAGTTTAAAAAAAAAAAATGTGATTACATTATAAAATACTAATTAATAAATGCCCGTGGTTGGTATCCCTACAGAATATTGTTATATTATCTGTGGTATCGTGAAGGAAGTGAACTATTTAGATAGGTGCACAGTTGCGCAGTTCGCGTGGACCTACATATGGGAATTATGTACTTTCATAGGTACTCCTATGTTATGTCATTGAGCCTTACAGAATCAATGCTATTTATTATGCAATGTTATTCATGATTTGTAACCGGACTGGCTAGTGAAGATCCCAGGCATAGCTTGAATTACTAGAAGTGCATTACAGGTTTAAAAAAGTAGTCATATAATAATATCCTACTGGGCTAGCTGTCTGTGACGTTCACGTGGAGTTCGTTACGCCCCCTTAGGGGTGGAGTTTCGTAAAATCAGTTCATAGCGGATTGCTACACTGCATAAGGAACTAAAGAGACTAGCACCCGTATTCACAAACAATACTTCGCTATGCGTACTACCAAAACTGTGCAAAGAACGACAAATTCTCAGTGCGTTCGTTTTGGCAAGCCTTTTTATTCATTGATAACACTTAAGTAATACTTCGTTGTGGGAACGCACTGCGTTAGATACTGCTCCGTGATGTTTGTGAATTAATTTTACCAACCCTATGCGCTCGAGCGCACTATGAGACCTCACAGTGTTGTTTGTAAATACGGGTGTAGGTCCCCGTGGATGTCAGTTATCGCGACCAAACATAGCCTATGTCCTTTCCCAAGGTCTAATCTATCTCTGTACCAAATTTCATCAAAATCGGTTCAGTGGTTTAGGCCTGAAAGCGAAACAGACAGAAAGACGAACAAAGTTACGTTCGTTGATTATTTGCAGTTGGTTCTACTATTACAAAAAAATCTCTCAGCGGATATACAATCAACAGAATTATAAACACTCATTTAATACACAAAGCAGCTCTCAGTATGTGGGTCGTGTACGTACAAAAGATTAAATTGGCTTAATGACTATAGCATACACTTGAGCGGCCACCGGCCACAATTATGGCGAACAAGCGAGGAAGACGGGTAAAGCGATAAAGCCGTTTACTTTCTTCACTGAATGACTGACATGAATCATTTTTTGGTCTTTGTTACAGCGACAGTATTATGCGTTTAGAGGTAAAAACTTCTACCCTTTTAGATAAGTGATAAAACATTTGTACAATAGAATACAATAGAATGTCATAAACGTAATGAGTGTCAAAATATGTGTCATTCCCATACGTTCAACATTCTATTCTACAATACTTTTTTTAATATAGGAAACGTCAATTTGACTTCACCTCGCCTGATGGTAAGCTGAAGGCAAAGTCTCTGAAAAGAGAGTCACCATTACAGACACGTACCATGTTACAATGGTGGCACTGAGCTTGACGGCCTCATCAGATGCTTTTTCACGCCCCGTTTAAAGGGCACGTGAGCTGGTAAGGAATTCCAAGACTTAATGGTGCGGCAGAAGAAGGAGTCACCGAACCGCTTGGTTCTTGATGGAATATTCTGCACCGCATGCGAGTGGCATCTAAGTCCTGCACGTGTTGTATAGGAAAGGAGAGGGTGGGATTAATTGGAAGAGCTCATCATTACATTACATCATTACATTAAACATATATCATGACAATATTTAGTATGAAGTAACTAAATTACCCCCAATTCCTTGGAATCCAAAAGTAACTCTGTTTGTTACGCTCTCACACCTAAACCAATGAACCGATATATTATTGATGGATACAGAGATAGACTGGAGTTGGTTTAGTCGCGATAACCGTTTTATCCTTTCTAATGTCAAAACTGACCATAGATAGGTTATTGGGAACGGCCGATAGACGAGTGTTAGGTGGTGCAGACAAAACAAGTCTTTATAAAAACTGTGTTTATTTTAATTACAGAAATAGTAAAATTATTACTAGACTTATAACTAGATTTAGTAACTAAGAGATATAGATACAGCGAATGTAGGAAATAGAATGTGTCGGGAGAGCCAGGATTTGGGTACTTAAAGGAATCGAATCAGAGTGGGGACGTGTTGGGGATGTTTACATTGGTGTTAGTGGGTCAAAGGTATGAAAAAAAGGGTAGCAAGATAAAGTGTGTTAAAATATTGCCAAATGATATGATAATATGCCTATGGATACAAGTGGTGAGATAAAGTAACTTAAGTTATAATAAAGTAAGTTAAAATATTGCTTACAGAAATGGTAACAAGTTGTGAGAAAATCATGATAAAAGATAATAAGCTAAACTAAAGAATAAGTGGTAGATAAAGTATGTTAAGTTATTATACAATGAATAATATAATTATGCTTATGGATATGTAACAATAATATAATTTAGTAGTATGTACATGTATGCTTATAGATATGTAACAATATGTAACAATAATATAATTTAGTAGTATGTACATGTATGCTTATAGATATGTAACACCTCCCCCCTTAGAACAAAGATTGGGCCGTGTTGCCCGATTTTTGAGAGCTGGTAGTTGGGCGGGCGATGTCTTCGTCCTCTTCGTCTTCACTGCCGCAGGGTCTATTCGTGTGACTATTCGACAGCACCATGAGTATTTGAAGTTGAAGTCGTTGCGATCGTTCAAAGCAGTTCTTAAATATTTGAATGCATCCGTCGCTGTGATGTGCAGTTGGTGTTCTTTGGAAACATTTCTTGTAAGGATTTTTGTTGATCTTCGAGGCATGGGGTCATCATCAGTATTGAGGCCTTGAGTTGACGCAGTAGACGAGGAATTTTGCAGATTGAGTTGACGTATTAGACGTTGAATTTTGCAGATTGAGTTGACGTAGTAGACGACGAATTTTGCAGATTGAGTTGACGTTGTAGACGACGAATTTTGCAGATTGAGTTGACGTAGTAAACGATTAATTTTGCAGATTGAGTAGACGTAGTAGACGATGAATTTGCAGACTGCGATTTTGGGTGCGAACGTCTTGTAGCTGTCCAGTGCGTTCGTCGCGATGTATTGCTGTCTGCTAGAAGTAGTGGCAAGATATGTTTGCTCCGGAAGGATGGTAGAGTCAGGATAAGGTATTGGGATGGAATATAAATAATATAAAGTGAAAATATCGTGTCTGACTAAAGGAAATTCTAGTACAGAAATAAGCTTATTCATATAGATAGATTTACGAGGATGGATGCGCATTCTAAGATGTGATGGATATTATCTACAGTTATTGGAGCAACGAGGCGTCTATTAGACCTAGCTGAACAGGTGGAGAGTAACACCTGATTTAACGAGTAGAGGAAATTGAAGTATTTATTAATTTTTTTGATGTTCTTAGTGTATCTGATGTTCATCGTATGGGAATTTTAAAGTAGATGTAGGCTTTGTATAGAATTATGTAAAATATTAATTTAATGTAAGAGCAAATCATGAAACTGACATAAGGGTCGTTTATGAAGGTTGTAAAGTAATTGTTTGATATAGTAATATTATTGATTTCGCGAATTGGGGTAGGATGGGCCATAGATCTGGTCATCCTGAAAATGAATTAAAACTGGAGTTTGTTCTAAGAGAAACAGAGACTTATTTTAAACTAACCTAGATAAGAATTTAAGAGGGAGAGTCATGTACCGGTCGTAGACGATTGGCATGCACTAATTGATTTTGCCCAGATCTATGAATAATATAGTTCTCATTGAATCCTATTCTAACTATGCTATAGGGACCTTCCCATTTACTGTCTAAGTTGTTGGGGTTAGGTACTTTCAGCATTACTTTCTCACCTACATTAAATTTGGCTACGTGTCTTATATTACTATCATAGCGTTCCTTAGCTTTCTCCTTCATCATGTCTAAGTTGCGGCGAGCTATGTCGCGTGAGACTTTTAGTTTTTCATTTAAGTCTCGAAGGTAATCTTGTGTAGTATAATCGTTCTGTTCCTTAAGGGAATATAATGATCGAGGTTTATATCCGAAGAGTAACTCGTGAGGTGTAAATCCTGTGGATTGGTTCACAGAAGTATTATGGCACATTACGGCAAACGGTATGATTTGATCCCAATTGGAATTGTTTCGTTTGTGATACATCCTAATATGGTCACGTAGTGTTGCGTGAAAACGTTCTAAAGACCCGTTTGTTTGAGGATGATAGGCGGTGCTAAGAGTATGATTAGAACCTAGAAGTTTCATTAGTTGTTTCATGATATTATTTACGAATTCTGTGCCTTGATCGGAGTGGAATCTTTTTGGTACGCCATAATGTTGGCAGTAGATGAGAAGATGTTTGGCTATCGTATTAGCCTGTTTGTCTGGGATAGGGTATGCTTGTACGAATCGAGTAAGATCATCTTGTGCAGTTAAGATATATTTGTTTGATTCGGTGGTAACTTCAGAGTATGAAACTAAATCAATTGTTACGCGTTCGAAAGGTTCTGTGGAAGAGGATGTGATAACCATTGGTGCTTTGTACGTTTTTCGTTGAATTTTGTTGCGTTGGCAGATTTGACACTTGTCTATGTATTCTTTAATTGTATCACTCATGCCTTTCCAGAAGTATTGATTTCTGATTTTACGAGTAGTTTCTACAATACCGCGATGGCCTGCTAAGGGATCATCATGGTATGTTTTTAGAATTTGGGGAATTTCGTCAGGATGCGGTGTTTTAACTTTGTTTTCACAAATTATTATTTTGCAGCTAAATGTGTCAGCTAAGTAGGCCGTGATGTGAAGTTGTTCGTTACCGTTCAGCTTGCAAGTGTTATCGTTTTTTAGGTCAGGAATGTATAGTGTTTCAAGAGTATTTTTTTGTAAACAACTCAAAAGGGTTTTAAAATAGCTTTCGGAATCCCAGGGATCGAAGTGAGTGGGTCTTGAATATCCAAATATGATCTGTTGGTTTTTTGTTGAGATTAATATATCGGTGTCATAAAGTGCATGTTGCTTGTCGAGATATGGGTCTACTTGAGAACATTTCGCGATTGCTTCGTTGAAGAGGTCGTTCTTATCAGAGGGTTCGCACGAGATAGGGATGAAAATATTTTTATGACGGTCGTCTAAGAGGTAATCAGGTGAGATTTGTAAGTTTGGAGTGTCGAAGCTATATTGAGCATTTTCTGAGAAATGTTGATAATTATGTTGTAGATAGTTATCGGGCATGTCAGAGCTTGAGTTAGTGATTTCGTTATCGCCTGTGAGATTGACAATATTTGTGTTACAGATTGGAGGTCGTGAGAGTGCATCAGCATTTGTGTTATTTTTACCAGCTTTATAGATGACTTCGTATTCAAACTCTTCGAGTTTTAAACGCCATCGAACTAAACGACTACCTGGATCTTTTATAGAGAATAACCATGTGAGGGGTTTGTGATCTGTAACTATTTTAAACTTTCGTCCGAATAAGTAAGGTCGAAAGTGTTTGACAGCCCAGACTATGGCGAGTAATTCGCGTTCTATAGTTGAATAATTTGATTCGGCTTTATTTAATGTTCTAGATGCGTAAGCGATGGGTAGATCTTTGCCTATTTCTCCTTGAGATAGAACAGCGCCTATAGCGTGTATTGAGGCGTCGGTTGTTAGAATGAATTCCCTAGTGAAATCGGGATATTGTAAAATAGGAGGATTAGTAAGAAGGTGTTTGCATTCATCAAACGCTTTTTGTTGTGATTGGCCCCATACGAAGGCAACATCCTTTTTAAGTAAACTAGTAAGAGGTTTAGTTATTCTACTGAAATTAGATATGAAGCGACGATAATAACCGGTTAAACCAAGGAATGATTTTATGTCTTTGCATGATTTAGGAATTGGAAATTCTTTTACAGCTTTTATTTTGTCGGGGTTTGGCTTGACGCCTTCGTTAGATATTATATGACCTAGGTAAGCTACTTCGCGCCTGAGGAATTCGCATTTGTCGGGTTGGACTTTAAGATTGTGTTGTCGGAGTCGTGAAAACACTTCATGAAGTTTCTGATCGTGTTCTTGAAGGCTTGAAGCAAAAATGACTATGTCATCTAGGTATACGAAACATCTTTCACCTTGAAGTCCACACAGAATAGAATCCATGGCACGTTGAAATGAAGCAGGCGCGCATTTTAATCCGTACGGAACCCTTTTATATTCGTAATGACCGTAAATAGTGCTGAAAGCAGTTTTAGGTATATCCTTAGGGTCAACCTCGAGTTGATGAAACCCAGATGCAAGATCCAGTGTTGTAAAATATTGCGAATGACCTAATTTATCTAGAATATCGGTGATATTCGGAAGAGGATAGCTGTCACCTATAGTGATTTCATTTAGCTTACGATAGTCAACCACCAGACGCCATTTGCGTTGGCCCGAGGCGTCAAGTTTTTTTGGTACAACCCAGATTGGACTACTCCATGGGGAAGAGCTTGGTCTAATTATATCTTGATCTAGCATTTTTTGAATCTGAGTTTTGACTTCGTTTTCGTGAACTTGTGGGAGTCGATATGTCTTTGTATGAATAGGAGTATCGGTTGTGGTATTTATTTTATGTTTCGTATGACTACTAAACGTTAACGCGTCACCTTCAAGAAAAAATATGTCGGAATATTCGGCAATGATTTTATCTAATGATGTTGATTCTTCGGAGTTCAAATGTTCTCGTCTTATTGAAGAAAGGACTTTGTTTTGCCTATCTGTTTCGGATGTACTATTGAAGTTATTTATCTGATGCTCGTTAAAGATATCTATTTGTTCATTAGGATCGAAGGGGCTAAGACTAAGACTTGGAATATTGATGATTTTGTCTGAATTATTCGTGTTTATACAAGTGGTTAAAAAGTAATTATTTTCGACGTTTACTAATGCGTGGGGGACAACAATACCATTGGCTAATGATTGTTTTTCAATTAATGCTGTGCCAGAATCTATATTGTTTGCATGGCATCTGATTACTGTTTCAGAGCGACTGTTAAGTCTTTGTTCGTCTAGATTTGAACTTTGCTTAGGACTTTCGTTAAGAAACTGTAGATTGTAGGTTTTGTTACGTAGTCTCATTGTTTTTGACTGGACATAAAGTTGACAATTAAATTTGACATAAAGTCGTTACCTAATATGCCATCTGCTTTAATGTTTAGGTCGGCAACATGGAATTCGTACTTGGGTAAATCGTCTAAGGATAATTCGGTAGTACCTGAAGTGAGAGTGGACGATTGTGTGCTAGATATTCCTACAATAGACACGACTTTAGATTTGTTCAAAGGAGATGATCCTATCTTATTTGTTTTGATAACGGAAATTCCTGCACCGGTATCGATTAACAGAGTCACGGGTTTTCCATCAATGTGGAAAATGCAGTGTAAAAGGTTTTCACATGGAACATCGTTCAAGGATGAGATTGTAAATGATTCTATGTCAGATTTCGATTCATTAGGTTTAGGCTTCGATTCAGAGTACTTAGTGTTTGATTTATTAGATTTTGAATTCGATTTATTAGGTTTAGACTTTGATTTAGAGTACTTAATGTTTGATTGAGTAGACTTAGAAATTGATTTATTATTTGATTTAGTAGACTTAGATTCTGATATAGTAGATTTAGTAGAGTTTGAATTATAAGATTTAGTAACATTTGATGAAGCAGAACCAAGGGTTTGGGGCTGGCTACCCTGTTCGTATGATTCGCTTACCATCGATTCGGTGGAGATAGAAAGAGTTTGTATGGATGCGTCTTTAAACTGTTTTTTGTGAACGATACTATCTGTATAGGGTGATTTGTTCAAAGTTGAAGGTTGTCCAGGTCTTCGGTCAATGTTTGTGAAGGCGAGCAATGAATGGGGGCGATCTCCAACGGGCTGCTCATTTCGTTGGTCGCCCTGGAGTTTAAATTATGTACGCGTGTACCTGCTGGAGGTACTGGAAGAGCTAATCGAAAATTTCTATTATTATTATACACTCGTTTTCGGCATTCCGTTATCGAATGACCTGGATTTTTGCAATAATTACATATTTTTAAATGATTACTAACTACAATAGGAGGGGGTCGACTAGGTTGTGGATTAGATGGGGGAAATTTGTTTACTGTTTGAAAATTACACCGTGATGGAGCGATTCTTATTGGACTGGAATTAGTATTGATGGGCCGTTGGGTTGTCAATCTAAACATGGATTGCCGCGCGTTGTTCATAGCGCGTATTTTATCCTCTTGTGAAGCGAATCGCCCAGCCTCGTTTAAGGTGGCGAATCCCTTCGTACGGAGCATAACTCCTATGTCAGAACTGAGCCCGTTTACGAAAACGTTCAACGCTGTTTCTTCGGTTGTTGCGATACGACCTGCTAAAGTTTTATCGGTGATGTCCGCATTTAATTTTTCTATAATTTGACTTCTACATAAATCAACACGATGGAGATATTCAGTGATGCCTTCGTTTGGCTTTTGAAATAATGATTGTAATTCTAAGTTAAGATGTGAGATAGTTTTGCTGTTGGAAAACCTATCAATTAGAAATCCCCGTAGATTTTCCCAGGAAGAGTACTGTTTACAATGGACATCAGATGCACCAGAACCCGTTATGTTGTTCAATGCAAATATGAGTAGCACAGATTTTTGGTCCGCGGTGGATAAGGTAAAGGCCGAATCACAGGATCGGACAAATCTATATATTTGACCATTGTTGTCCGTGTCGAAAGATGGTACAAGTTTTAAGAGAGTTGCAATGTCTAGAGTCATGTTAGAGTTAGAATAATAAGACTTTGCGAAAAACGAGGATAGATTAGAGTAAAGCTGTTGGGAGGTCTCGTTATTGATATCTTTTTGCATTTAAAAAAATATAGAGTATAAAATAGATAAAAAATAGAAATATGAACAGGATATCAGACAGGAAATCAGAGCAGACAAGTTATGCCACTTACCACACAAACAGCAAATACTGGACTCGCGTTCTAGTTCGGCGAAGTTCTTCAAAAGCCTGCAGCTACCACGTCGTAATTCTTCGTTCTCTGGGCGATGCTTGTCCCGACGACGATGAGTTTCCGACGCGTTTCACTTCGTCTTATTAGCGTGTTTATAGCGAGATCCTACCGACTGCGCCAAATTTGTTAGGTGGTGCAGACAAAACAAGTCTTTATAAAAACTGTGTTTATTTTAATTACAGAAATAGTAAAATTATTACTAGACTTATAACTAGATTTAGTAACTAAGAGATATAGATACAGCGAATGTAGGAAATAGAATGTGTCGGGAGAGCCAGGATTTGGGTACTTAAAGGAATCGAATCAGAGTGGGGACGTGTTGGGGATGTTTACATTGGTGTTAGTGGGTCAAAGGTATGAAAAAAAGGGTAGCAAGATAAAGTGTGTTAAAATATTGCCAAATGATATGATAATATGCCTATGGATACAAGTGGTGAGATAAAGTAACTTAAGTTATAATAAAGTAAGTTAAAATATTGCTTACAGAAATGGTAACAAGTTGTGAGAAAATCATGATAAAAGATAATAAGCTAAACTAAAGAATAAGTGGTAGATAAAGTATGTTAAGTTATTATACAATGAATAATATAATTATGCTTATGGATATGTAACAATAATATAATTTAGTAGTATGTACATGTATGCTTATAGATATGTAACACGAGATAGTAAAGATAGATGAGGTATCCGTGGCGATTTTACGCACCATAAAAAAGGGTGGTTTCTATGTCATTCAGACTCCTATATACATGAAACTTTCAACTATTCAGGACGAGTTGATAGCTCAGTTGATGGAATAATTATCCTTAAAAAAAGAGTTACCCGAATTCAAGTCTGGCAATCGGCAAAATCTGAAGCTGCTTGCGCTTTCAGCCCGAGAGTCACTCTCTTACTCCTTCTTTTCATAGCGTCTTTTCGACTGCCTTTTCAACCTCTAAACCCGAGAGGAAAACCTGCTTTAGAACCTCGTTCATTAATTATTATTGTACTCGTAATCTTGGGTTTTTCGCGAGCGAATGTTGTCTGACCCCCAACCCTGAGAGAAATCCTGCTCCAGAAGCTCATTCGTTATCGTTACTTTGTAACTACTCTTATATACCTACACTTATTTTGGGTTTTACGTGTCTGACCCCAAAGTCCGAGTGAAAAACCTTCGTCAGAACCTCATTCGTTAATCAGCAGTTTTAACGACAGCAGCTTTTCATTCGGTTGGGCAGAGTACTGATTTATTGGTTACCATCAGGAAATCAAAGTTATTTATTTATTTCAAGTGCTCTATTTCAAACAATTGTTTTTTGTTTTTGTTTAGTTTCTCTCTAAGAAATATCAACTATGATTTGATTGCCTTTGTACATTCAATTTCCTTTGTTTTATGTCGTTGATGATAGACAATAGATATTTAAAAATAAAAGTTTTTTGTATCGGATTGATAGAAAGAGAGAGGGGGATATTTTTTAAAGCTTTAAGTGTAGAAGTATATCTAGGAGCATTGAATTGCAATATCCTGAGCTTCCATTTCTACCACTGAATCCGTCATTAATTAGAGTGAGGAAGAGGCTAGCCTCTCACTCTTACTTCTTGTTATGTAGGTAAATGTAGTGTTTATAGTTCCGTCTCGTTATCGCCTGGAATACGAACATTTATAGCACGTCATGGTAGCGCCCACTTCTTCTTCATCCTAGCGTTAATCCCAGTAGCATCCGCAACTTTACTTCGAGTCCGGGGTCCGCTTTTTCCGGAGTAACTGCGGGTTTGGTTGACCTTCGATATTTTCCGTTCCACTGTTTTGCAATAACTTTAAAATTGATGAAACAATGATCCGGGCTCACCTAACAATTCCATTTTGTATATGAAATTTAATTTGCAGAAGTCTTTGTAAATGTAAAAGTTTAATTATTTTCTCATGTACCCTATCATCGGATTTTGACGAAGGTAAAACGTCTGCCACTGGAATTATAGTATGCTTACTACTTTTGGTAAATTTGGTATTATAAAGGTAGGTGTATGGGCCTGACTAAGAATTTTAGGACCAAAATCAAGTTCATCTGCAAGACAATACACTTGCTAATCGATGAACGAGTCCCATGGTAGGGGGTTGTTAAGTACAGTCGCTCACGTAAATGCCAAGTGAACCAAATTACGTAAAAGAGTAGTAAGATGGGATCATGCATATATTTGTTAGTTAATTGGTCATCACTGGCACAGTGGTAATTTCTTACTTAGTGCACTGGCATAGTGGTAATTTCGAAGAAGTTCGTCTGGAAGAAGTACCCAGTAGATTTCAATAGGATCACAACATAGGACTAAAGCAGTTTGATTACCCGTCCTGAAAAATTTATACCGAGTATGTTTACAGATTTCAGGTGTTGCTTTTGAGAAATCAAATCTAAATACTTAGTAAAATTTTGCACAAACCGAAAATCAAACCTAGATTTCACGATAGCACGGAAAACTTATGTGGAAACTTATTTAAAGGACCAGTTAGTATTTTTAAAAAAAGGAAAAAATAGTGTGACAAGATATTTGGCTCTGACACTGACCGAGTGAGATCAACAATCTCATCATTATAGTGTACTAGTATATGCCTACGAAGTATCTATTAGGGTCAAAGGTTGAATGCTTGAAAAGCTATGTTGATTAAAGGATAAACAGCTTTGCAGTCATTTATTACCTTAATTAGCCACTAACTTTAGAACACAAAAAGACTTACTTAACAATTAAAACACAATTATAATGTATTTATGTTAACTACCATAAAAATAAAAGACTCAATAAAAAAAAACATCCTGTATCCTCAACACAACAAAAAACTTTTTTTAAAACCGATTCTCAAAAAAAGATTCCATATTAATCCATAAAAATACTTACAAAAAACCAGCCAAAACCACATGAAACAAGTTGGTCCACACTCACTAGTTCACAATAAGCACCAGGGAAGCAGACGACACACGGAGCGCTTCGCACATGTGATGCGCGATACAGTTAGGACCCGACTGGAATGGGATTGGACAGGCAGGACAGATGGGAACTGTTTAGATAAAAATATCGATAAGGGCGGCACTTTGAACGTGCCTTTTGATGTGTTTTTGGTTCATTTTTGTGGAACATTGAACAAATTTTTGGGATGAAAATAGGTTACGATACGACTATTTTGGGTGGGTTTTGTTTTCATGCTCCAAATGTTCCCATGCCTAGTTACGTGTCCTTAGATTAGTTAACTATATTATGATTACCAGTGACACTGGTCTAATATAAATATAAAGGTAAAATAAATAAAAAAAAAAAAAAAAAAAATAAAAAATGGGAGTTATCGTTTCAATTTCAATTGTTTTTGTCAGGGTATCTAGTCGTTTTTCATTATTAATTCGGTTATTTTGATGTGTCGATAATATTGCATACCTACTTATTGCTCTGAGTACAAAATATGAAATTGCTTCCAATTTTAGAAGAATAATCTAAGGTCTGTATAAACATTAAATTTCCTTGAAAATCTTTTCAAGTACCAGGGCAATATAATTTGGCAAAGAGTGAATGTCGGAAACCGAATGCCTACATTATATTTTGATTCTTAGTTTCAGACCATTCTCAATTCTTATATAAATTAACGATTCTGAACACAAATATGTATTTTTGGAATTCTTGTTTGTTTGTTCCCGATGGACGCAAAAATTTCTGAACGGGTTTTGATGTGGTTTTCTTTGTTTGAAAGGTTTTAATCAGACTTAATCTTACGTTGGTTTGATCGCAATTGTAAGTAAAACCAAAGATATGACTGAAAAGCGCGAAAACTGACATCCACGCAGGCGGAGCCGCGTGTGGTATTAGTCAACTTAAAAAAAGTTTTAAACTTTGTATTTTTTATTAATTTGTGCTTTTTGTTTTATTATTATATTAACCAACACAATTTAAAAATTTTAACACAATTTGTGTCGTCAAAAATAATGTTAAAAATTACTTACCCATTCCTTTCATTACCCGCCAAAAACATTGAATGTTTTGTCCCCCAGATGGCTATAAAAACAAAGATGGCGTCAGGTTGTCGGCAACAGACCCCACTTGTTTACGAAATCTACCAATGTTTCGCAAGATTGAATTCACTCGAGCTCTTATTAGAATTGCCAGAATGGAGAAAGAAATTCTTATTTCAAATTAATGATTATTTTATTTTATTTATTTATTTAATAATTATTATTACAATTGTTTACATAAATTTAATAAATTTATCCTGTAAACCCAGATAGGGTTTGTGTAGGATAAACAATTTTACCTTATTTATATATCATTTTTTTTTTTGTCACTACATATAATTATTTACACATAATAATGTGTTTTTTTTTTTTTTTTTTTTTTTTTTTTTTTTTTTTTTTTTCATTTTGTTCCAACCTCCGCAATAATAATTACGGAGGTTAGAACAAAATGAAAAAAGTAGGTAGTTATATTTAAACCTAAAGGTCGGCTCGCGCGGTGATCAGCTGTGGTGATGCGGACGCGCGTCGCACAGCCCCCACCAACACAAGGCACGCCCCTGTGCTATACGGAATGTTCCAATTCATGCGATCGCCGATTGTAATATTTTTTCAATATTGTTTTAATATTACGTGCTGTTATTTTCTTTTTTATTTCCTGTGGTAGCTTGTTTATTAGATTGGGTAATATGTACTCAGAGGTTCTTTTGCCGTAGAAATTTCTGTACCTGGGTATTGTAAGACTTCGATTGGAAATGCTTCTTGTAACTATGGCCGAGTTATTTGTTTTGGGAGTTTGTATTTCCGTTCTAAAGTATTGTTCCACCAGGAGACTAAATTCCACTTTCTGATGTATTGGTATGACCTCACTATACTTAAAGAGTCCTAGTGGATTATCTATATATTTTCGTTTGATTTTGAGTGGTACAATCAATTTAAGTAACCTATACTGTAAATTAAAGATTTGGTCCAGGTAGGTCTTGTATGTACGTCCATAGCTACTCAATCCATATGAAATAATACTTTCCACCAATGCTTTGTACATAATCAGTAATACGCCAAAAGGAATTCTATGTTTGATTATATAAAATTTTGCCAATATCGCACGTAGTTTGCTACTGACCCTATTTTTTTTTTTTTTTTGACTAATTATTATTTTAATGTCAATGAGGTCTTATTTGATATTCATAGTTTGGGGGAAAATAATGTATAGCTAAAAATTCCTATAAATAAATGAAGATTAAAAAAAAACCTAATTTAAATTTTGATAGTGATGTGGTAAAGTGGACCCCAGACCCGAGGTGAAAATTTTGGATGCGACTGGGACTAACGTTGGGATGACGAAGAAGAAGAAGTGATATGATACTACAAGTTTACAAGCTTGGTAATTACTGCCACTTCTGTCTCGTTTGGAGGGATAAGACCAAGAAGTGCATTGTACATTAAATGCGTGCCAAGTGCCAATGGTCCTACTGCCAGCCCAAGAATTAGGCAGCCGTGCGACCTGGAGGACGAAAACCCAGAAGACGAACCTTATCCTGTAGGGTTAAAGCATTGGATGTGACGGGGATTCTACGTTGAGGAGATGATGATTACATCGATTAGAACTTTCGCATTTAGACAGCTAAACTACACTCAATCTAAGGTGAATTGAAGCTTCTCATAGTCACGTGTACTTTAAAGCATCTGAAAAGGTCGTCAAGCTGAGGGCCACCATTGTAAAATCGTAGTTTCCTGAGACTTTACCTTTAGATGACCATCAGGCGAGGTGAAGTCAAAGTCGACGTGCCCTATATTAAAAAAAGAAAACGTAGCAGTTGGGCAGATATAAAATAACTATAATAAAACAAAGTCAGTTGTTCCCCAATCGCCTTTTGTTTACCCACAAAATATAGCAGGCGCTTATAAAACGGTAGAAGTTTGCATAACAATTGTAAAATCAGCGCCGTAGGGTTTTCCCTCTTTCAAAGTGTTTACAGACTCGCTAATATTGTTATCGGCGTTAGATTGTACGCTAGAGATGTGACTTTATTGTTGCGGAGTCATTACACTGTGTTCTAGATAACATTGAACAACTTCGTTACTTTTAGAGTGGAAATATCAACTTTTCAGTTTGTCGGAGTTTCTTGTTCATTTTATTCTTCTTTGAAAGTTGTAAATGTGGTTATAGATTTCTATCTTTATAAAATCAAAAGGGGTTCTCGTTTACGAATACCTTGAATGGGTTTCAATATATTTTGGGTATGATTTCAATTTCCTTTGTATACTTCTAAAGCTATACAAATGAGACTGCTACTCAATCAGGTAAAAACGAGATTTTTGCTAAAATTTTGTATAATGTTGTGTTTACCTTAGTCTTGCATATGGACGAAACCGGGAACATGAACATAATCTTAATATTATGAGCATAATCTTATTTCATAATTAGTCACAATTGTAACGAAACCATGTCTTGTATGTAATATAAGCATTATAATGAGCATTATTATGTAATCGGTCATCTATTTATGTAGGTACCTAATTGACCGCGACTAAACTTCGGCAATCAATCGGTCAGTGTGCAAACATCTTTATATCTTCTAATCTATCTTTTCGTCTGTAATTAACCCAATATTATTCAATTAGAATAAAAAATACCAAGCTCTCAGATATTTCAAAGAAGTAAATTTTACTTACCAGCATTATGTGAAAAATTGCCAAAAGTAGCATGAATGCGTTCCATTCCAAAAGTACTAGGCGCTCATATGGTGTGAAGAGATGCTACGTGCTACAATATAGTGGTGTGGCGCCAAGTTGTCGGTAGCTACACCCCAATTGAAGCGGGGGATGTTAGAAGGGGATGCCCGGATGCACTCTATTTACTGTTCCTGCCTTTATGAGTCTTTATTGATATTTTAACTGCGTAGTGCTTTGTTGTGTAAACTTCATTTTATAGCTGTGTACGTTTATTCGCCATAGCCATGTTGGGGTAAGTAATGAAATTTATTTAGAAATAAGGCAAAACTTTTGGACATTTGTGTTGTGGCAGAGTGCTCGGTAGAGTCGCTAACTGCATTACGATGTTGGGTACTGTGAGTTCAATTCCCCAGGTGGATAATTTTATTATTTGTTGAAATCACAGAGTGTATGCGTAGCAGGTATTTTGAGCACATAGCAAAGGCAAAACTGATAACAAACTAGCTTTATGGTTACGAAGAAGAAGGTCACTCGTGGCGTTATTAAATTAAAATGTATGGGATTGACACGTATTTTGACGTTTATGTCATGTCATACGTTGATGACAGTTATGTACGTCAATTCAAATGCCAATGCATTGCCACTTGTCTAGGGGGCGTAGGAGTATGAGAGAAAAATAATATTTAAGAAATCTGTTGTAGACATCTAGTATCAATAAATAGCTGTAAATAAAAACTTTTCTAATTTTCGATTTTGTTTGATTTCACTTTCCTTTTCCTCAATGTTGATTTCCCTGTGGATATGTCAGACGTTGAAAAATCACGTAATTTCTTGTTTGTGAAAAATTTGAAAGAAAGATCGTTACGAGCCGTCCATTTTGTTTCCTTTTTGTATAGTGCGGAAAAACCCTAGGAAACCCCTCTTGCCGTGACCGGAGCAGGCGTAAGTGGTTATGATTTCGGACTCGAACCGACTAAAACCGCACGCCATCTTGGTTCTTCAATTGCCGAAGGTGAGATAGCCAGTGAACTTTCGGTTTCGAGATGGGTCCTGTGGGAACCACGGTCACCCCGGTCTGATTGTGCGAGGTTGACAGGCGACTTCACCTGTCACCCCCAGACTCGTGTTAATTGAGGACGGAGGTCGTTGAGCAGCTTACGACATTCTAGTTTCACCATTATAAATATCAGTACCCCGAGAAAAAAACTATCGTAATCGTAACGTAAGCGAATCGAGAGAACGGAGCACTGCGATTGGCCGTCTATCTACTGTGAATATATGCGTCTGTGAAGCCTGCCAATCGAAATGCTCCGTTCTCTCAATACGTCCTGTTTTATTCAACCTTGATTCTATTAAAACAAGAACCAAGTACTAGGATAGCAGATGTTATGATAAATTAAAAGTGAATTACTTCAGAAGGTTATCTAAACGCTTTTGTCAGAACTTTGGCGATCGTTGATTGTTTTGTTCCAGAGGACCGCCTAAAGAAACATCTACAGCTAGAGTGCTTCAATAATGGGCGTCTGTGTAGGAGGATTTCATCAGAACTTGTTAATTTCCTGATACTGTCGGAAGTTTACGTAAATACGAAATAATAACATACCTAGTTTAAAACAGTTCTTAATGGATTCTGTCGTATGTCATTTATTTTGCCATTAACCATTTTTTTATTTTCAGCAGAAGCTGAAAAGCAATGCTCGATGTTTATCAGTGATTATACTTTGACATATACTTAGGTTCCCGCCAATTCTGATTGAATCCACAGTCTACATTTTAGATACCTATGCTTTTTTTCTTTACTCTTCCTGTAGTCCGGTCAACCAAACTACTCACCGGACTACTGCTACACAAAAGTAGCAACAGTTCGATTCCGTTTGACAACCGGACTACTGCTACTGAAAAGTTGCAGTAGTCCGATCAACCGGACTAGCAACCGAACTACTGAGACTAGAGGCTTTTTTAGTTATAATGTTCAGTTTATTTTTATTTATTTTTGCTTTTACAGACTAACAATCCATCATTGACAAGTAAGCTTGCGTCAGAGCTTTGTTCATCAATCAACAGATGTATCTTGCAGGTGAATAGGGGCCCCTTGCATACTTGTTCACACTTTTTTTTTATAATACGACCCGTCATCACCGTACTGTACCTACCAGAAGCTAGGATGTAGTCCAGATTATAAGGACCACCATTCCAGATTCTAAAAAGCCCAAGATGGTGGTCACTATCTTTATGCTATTTCACGTTTCGTTCGAAGAACTTACAAAGCGACTAAATACACAAACTGTATATACGTACACTCACACCTCTTTGCCAGTGGGGTAGCCAGAAACTACATATTCTTCTACTTTCATAATTGTTTTCATACACGCTCACCGGGTTCGGATACTCTTGACTTGACATGTTCTGTGCGACTGAAATATCCACTTATAATGCTTCGTATAGCATTTTGCTCAGATACTTACTTCAAAGTGATTCTCCAATAACGTCCCGAAGCCACACACTCGTTACAAAGTGGGGTGGACAAATTGATAGATTAATGTCCTCTCAATTATAACTATCCCTTTTGTGTAGGGCCCGCATGCAGTGGTTTGATGGGCGATTTGGTATCTTTATATTTTATGCCTTTATTTGATAGTGGTGGATAGATTTGAATACCTACATTGTATTAGTAATATAATTACAATTAACCAGCTATTGGCCGCGGCTCAGCCCGCGTGGATGTCTGTTATCGTGAACAAACATGTCTTTTCTCAAGGTTCTACTACCTCTTTACCAAATTTCATCAAAATCGGATCAGTGGTTTAGGCGTTAAAGCGTAACAGACAGAGTTACTTTCGTATTTATAATATTAGTATGGATTAGCTATAGTTTGAAAAGGTGATTGATAGGATGATGATGTTTGATTTTGATGTGTTCCTTTCAGTAGTAGTAGTCTCAAACAGTTGCTCACGTAAAAGTCAAGATGAGGCAAATAAATTACGTCTAAGTCCACCTCAGCTGTCAGCCTGTATACACCTACTGACACAAACATGGCTATGTCGCAAGCTTTACTCTCTGAATTGGGAGGTCAGATGGCAGTCACTCTCCTAACAGTCAAAGGTAAAGGCTCCAAAGAGCAAGCTTTCCTTCTGACCGGATTGGTATTACATAATATTATGATGATGATGATGATGATGATTTACTAACCATAATTAATTGATATGAAGAATTGTCTTACTTCACTCACTTCCCATCAGGTGGGTCGTGCGCTGGTCCCACCAGTGGTATAATAAAATCTTACGTAGTGAATATTTATTTGTATTGCTACTCAAATAAAATACCGATGTTCACGTATTTTCATTGTTTTTTATTTATCACAATAAAATCTCTTGTTAGTTTATTATATTTACACGATATAAGTACTAAGTTTCTTAAGTACTATTGAATTGTCTCAAAACAATAATATTTTAAAAAAACCCTGAGAGAGACAGTTTTATAAAAATTAAATAATATTATTAAAAACATGAAAAAATATTATTCACATTAATTGTACATTTGTAATAAGAAACCAATATTATATTGCACTGATCATTTAAAATATTAGGGCCGGTGCTGACTGGCTGCACGGTAAGCAAATATTTATTTATGTGACTATTTAAATTCGGAAATAGAATTCACTGTGACTCGTATGGATGAAAAAGTTATAATATATCATGACGCGAGAAGGAAATCATACCATAAAAGAAAAAATAGCTAACTAAAGAGGTAGACCTTCCACGTGGTGGTAAAACCTAAACCCACAGACAACTCAGAAATAATATTATGGTGTAAATATACAAGAAGATCTGACCTCTGAACGGGTTGGATTAAGAAAAATACTACCTGGACTAGAAATCGATAGAGCTTAGAAAGTGAAAGTAAAGTCATTATTTTCATTTTTTAAGGGCCATCTCCGGTGATCACAATTTATAAAAAGTAACTAACGACATTACCATCTATTCCTATGAGTCCCAAAAGAGTACCAGCGTACCGCCAGTGAGTATCAGCCCTTATTCATTTCCTATCATAAAAAAAACGAATTTCTTAAAATAACTTAAAAATATTTCATTCTTAATTTCACCGCCAACGCATGGTTAAAACTGTGGTGGTTACAGACAACAGGAGAATGGTGACGAAGCTGGTGACGTCATAGTGGCGATGGGCAGCGTTGTAGAAGCCTCCGTACACCTGGAGACCGGCCGTCTCGATGCTGGAAGAAAAAAGAGTTATTTAGCACACTGGTTTATATCTGGACATATCAGGAACAAGTGTTGTTTCAATATTGAAATAATAAAAGCCTTATTAAATATATTGAATCTTTCTTGAACAGCTAAGGAAGAACTGTGACCAGCGGGATATGAACTAAAACAGAGGTATTTGTCAGACTCTACTATTCTACATACATACATACATACATACATACATACATACAAACACGCTTTTATCCCCGGAGGTTAGGCAGAGATGAATTAACACCTACATTTCACCAGTCATTGTATTAGGTCCCACGTAATAGGGGGTGAGCCTATTGCCGTATTCCGGGCATTATTGTTGACTCGAGCCATGTATCTGAGGCTGAGCCTAGGCTGTATATATCTATCTGATGTTAAACAGCCGTATCCCTTAGTCGCCTTGTACGACACTGCAAGGGAGGAGATGGGGTGGCCCGAATTCTGCTCTCTATTCTTATTTCTATATTTTACTATTCTATATTTTTTTAATGAACACATTCGTCGACTTTCATTCAGACGAGGACCTTACTTTGGGAGTGTTTTTGGAATTCACCAATTTTTCTTTAACCATTGATATACCTGGATAGGCAATTTTTTTGTGGTGATGTGAGGATCACGTTTAGACAAACCCTATTCACCCGAGACTTGAAGATGCCCAGGTTATAACGTTCTTAGATCACAATCTCTGAAAAGGAGTTCCATTCCTTAGCTGTAGCATGAGGCAGGAAAACACGCTTAGTGTAGTAGGGGTTCGAACCCGTGACTCTTCAATCATAAGTCCACCGCTTTACTCACATGGTAATTGTTGCTGGTACAGATTTTATATTAAAATATTACAAAAAAAACTATTTTAGGCATAACACTTTTCTCATTGACTGTACCACCTTGATTTTATTAGATAAAACGCTATTAAAATTTCCGGGGGGAATCGGTAAAAGGGGGAAATAGAACTAACCCCTATCAAATAATTTCGCATACTATAATTTACTATCATGAATGTATATGACTCGTACCTGAATTTACAATAGTCTCCATCATAGCTCCAGCCAAGATACTCTCCAGTCCGAAGGTTCTCGCTCCTGAGCCACTCTTCGAGCGGCCTGAAGTAGTCCCTAAGGGCCTCCCCGTTCAAGCCGCCTTCTCCAATGGTTTCTTGCAGGACCTGACTCCAAGGGGCAGAAGAACCACGCTCCATGATACGCCTGGAATATAATAAATAATAATTATGATTATTTACATTTTAATAAAATTAATAATTTACATACATACGAACATACAGCTCATGACAAAGTGCCCGTGACGGCAAAAAGCTCACCCCCTATTAGGTACGTGAGAGTGAAAATCATGGTGGGCAAAATGTGGGTGTTAATACAACTCTGCCTTCCACTTCAGGGATTTACAGAAATAATTAGGTTTTCATCATCCTCATAGGGATTTTCAGTGGATTATAGGGATTGTCAAAAGTTTCCTCTTTAAAGCTTGAGATCCGCTTACTGCTTCATTTGGTATGACATATTTTTTTGGGAGCGACTGCAATCTGACTTTCTAATACTAAGAAGAAAGCCAAGTGAACTTCGCTCGGACATAAGGTCATTGGTATGGCTTCGTGTACTCATAACTACCTCGTGAAAATGAGGTAGGGTATACCTATATCCCTGCTGGATATCACTTGACAGCCTCAGTTGTGTGGTTGTACTGAACGCGTCAACTACGAAGGAGGCGCGGGTTCGATCCCCGATTAGTGCTAATATTTGTATGCCAAACCCGCAGTCAGACTGGAAAAAGCGGACCACGGATTCTGAGATGAAAGCTTCGGATCCGACTGGGATGAACGCTAGGATAAAGAAGATCTAATTTCATGTCATATTCCAGTTATATTTCATTCCATACAACCATTTTTTGTAAACAACCAAACAAACACATTTTCGCATTAATAACATTAATAATTAGGATATAAAGTAGACATTGCGGCGGCTTCAACTAACATAGAAATAATTACGTATTAAACTATCTGATTACGTATACTTACAACGAACAGGGTTCCTATCACCATAATATACTCTGATCAGGTAATGTAAGATGTCAATTGTAAGTAACCCGAGCTTTACATAATTCGTTACAGTCAGACAATGCAGAACTAGGGCTACCTGCGCTTGCGCAAGCCGTCTCAGGCTTCCTACTGCTGCTGGCGATATTATGCACGATTTTCCGGCATTTTGATATATGGAGGTTTGTAAGCTGTAGGTGTACATTGTAAAAAATGGCTTAATTTTGCTTAAGCTTTTAAGCTTTTTGTTCGGGTTAGGCGCATACACCGAGAGAGAAATCTATTCCGATCAGTACCATTTTTCTTATAACATAACATAACATAAACTCACGCCTTTATCCCCGAAGGGGTAGGCAGAGGTGCTAGCACCCACATTTCGCCGTTTATGTTTAGGTCCCAATGTAATAGGTGGCGAGCCTATTGCCATTAACCGGGCACTTATAAACCTGCGATAAACACACATATTTTTTATTTTTTTTTATTTTTTATATAGGACACGTCAATTTGACTTTGCCTCGCCTGATGGTAAGCTGAACTATATATATCTTCGAAAAGCATCGAAAAGTCATTGGTGTGTACCATGGTAAAACCTGGGATCGAACCCGAGACCTCGTCTCAGCAGTCCATTACCCATGCCACTAGACTACCGCGGTGACCTAGTGATTTTTCTTATACCTCTTGGTATTAGACAAATCGGTATCGGAATAGATTGTGATCGGAATAAATTATGATCGGAATAGATCGAGATCCCCCTCGTGGTATATGCGCCTAACTATTATAAATTATAATTTACCAACGATTTAAAAATAAAAACACCAACGGTTAACGTCGATGGGAAGAAATTCTTAGACGCCTGCAATTATTTGTTGTTTTTATATTTTTATTTACATAACTTTTATGTAAGTACAATGTAAATTTTTAAATTAATCTAATTCACGCCTTTGAATCCCCAAAAAGGTATGCATAGGTGTATTAACACCATCTATAATATTCGGTCCCACGTAATAGGGGGCGAGCCTATTGCCGTCAAGCGGATACTTTGTCATGGGCTGTATGTTTACTGTCGGATGGGAAACAGCCCACTTTATGTGATTATAGTAAGATTATGTGACCGTAACTGATATTCAAATAAAATTTGACATATTCCGGGCATTTTAATAACTATTTTAATTATGAATTTCAAGGTTTCTGAGGCCTACTAAGGTTTACAAAACGTAAAATAGTTCCCTTTATATTGAGACATGTCATGGTCAAGATATCGAAACCCTTACGAAACGATACAACAAAAATTTTATAATAAGTCCTTGAACATTTTAATTAGTAATACCTACTAGTAAATCTTTTCTCGTCTTCCGAGCGCTATAGCTTTTAAAGTCGACCCACGCAGTATTAGATATATTTCATGTCTATAGTATACTAGCCGTTACCTGTGGTTCCGCCCGCATGGATGTTGGCTATCGCGAATTATGGTCATTTATCCGGTTCCATTCAATATTCAAAGATACAGCAGATTTTAAGATTAACAGAGTTTCAAAAGAAAAAGCCCACTTCAAATTCAGTTATAGTAATTATTGCGTAGCTGCGTTGCTAACAAACAAAGAACATACATACATATAATCACGCGTTTATCACCAGAGGTTTATCATTAGGCAGAGGTGAATTAACATCCACTCACATTTCACCAATCATTTTATTCGGTCCCACGTAATAGGGTGAGCCTATTGCCCTATTCTGGGCACTATTGATAACTTGAGACATATATCTGAGGTTGAGTCTGGGCTGTATATACAAAGAAACAGGCCTTATAAAAAAAGAGAGTTCTGAAACTTTAAGTTAACATAACCTAAGTTTCTTTAAACATCTTCAATGTACAGACACAGCTTATTATACAATTTTATAATAGTAGGCACCTATAGATAGATTTGCTGTGATTATTGACTATTGTTCGAAATTAAAAATTATTATGAAAGATACTAGCTCTTTTAGCAGCTTCTTTGGTCCAGCAAAATCGTAATAATTGAAAAGGCTAAGGCATAATATAGTTGTTAGCAAGTCATTACTTATAATGAATGTCAAAATATTTTTTGAAATTTTCGTAAGATCCTATTCCATACTTAGCTCACATTAGGCAACGCATTCATTGACTAATCATTATTTATGTTTAGTTAATGACACCGCCGTGTCATTGAAGCTGTGATAATGATACCATTATGGTTATTTATCGTTATTGAAAACTGTTTATAAAGCGATTAATATGACTAAAATTTTCTTTTTTAAGGCAAATTTCGTTGGCATTTTCAACCATAAATTAGAATTATTTCTCATTTGTTTTTTTAACTATGATTAATTTTTCAAGGGGAGTTATCTTCATGCATACTTATTTCTATTCTAATAATTCTGTTTTATTATCAATATATCAAGCAGTATTATGTATTCTTTTATTTGTGAAACACCTTGCATTTTAAGAGATAGAAGAAGTTTTACGTATTGTCTTCGGGTTGTAAGCTAACCTACCCTCTTAGACAAGTGGCAATTTGAATGTATGGGATTGACAAATATTTTGACGTATAAAATATCAATCAGCAGGAGTATGGATTGCAAATGAGGTCCCGGCCCGAAGACCTTGATAAAACCTCATACATACAGACGTGTAGTTCACGATTTGAATGAGAAATCTTGTAGTAGATCATCATCCTCCTGCCCTTATCCCAAGTTTCTTTAAGGTCGGCGCAACATGTGTGTTTTTTCCATTCATCTCGGGTTGCAGTCATCTCAACATTCACTCCCTTCCTAACCATATCACCTTTCACACAGTCCATCCATCTCCTTTTAGGTCTTCTTCTCCCCTTGTAGCCATCTACTTCCATAGATAATGCCTTCCTTACGATATTATTTTCATCCCTACATATTACATGTCCGAACCAGGACAAACAAGGTAGTAGGTACCTTTCAAAATTATACGTAAAATATGTACAACCTACGTTCACTTTCGATGTAATATACAGACAGCTTTAGTAATTATTGTTACTTAAGTTACAATAATAGCAGATTGCGATCTATATATTTCAATACAATATGAGATAACATACAATTTCTGTAAAGCGGTTCGCCCTTGACCGAAGTAACGGTTGATATTATGAACAATATTATCTATGGACCACAACACGATCTATATTGTCGTCCCTTAGTTCTTAATTTTGATTCCACCATTAATATATCCATGTTTTTGTTGCGCAAAAACTTTTGCTGCGAGTGTGATCGAAAGTGATTCAAATTTTGAACAGCACCTTTTAGGATAATTCAGTGCTTAGAGTATTATATTCGATGTTGAAAAGAAAAGTGGAGGCTCATTTTAATATTTTTATACACTAGAAGGAAATATTTTCTTTTTTATATTAATCTTTCTCGCTGATGGAGATGAAAGGGTGAAGGTTTCACTCAAGACCATTATTTAAATAAATATTCTGTTTTGCTTTATCATCACAATTTTTATATACTTATTCAACAAAATATAGAATTAAATCTAGAGATCTAGAGAGAGAAATAGAGAAATCTAGAGAATAGAAAATTAGAGACAGAGAGAGAGAAAAATAGGGAGAGAGGGAGAGAGAGAGAAGAGAAAAAAAGAAAAGAATACAAAAATAAATGATAAAATTCTAGATTTTATATTTAAATTCAACACTCGCAGCAAAAATCACTAAACTTCAATTACTTCAACAATGTTTATCAAATGTTTGTTGTTATCATTTTTTTAGCAACATTTGATAAACATTGTTGATGAGCGGAGAGAATGTTGCTGGAAACTTATCTTAACTACCTTAACCTATGCCGTTATCAACAACTCTGCTACACGCAGTCTTGCCAGCAACACGTTGACAGCAACTCCGCAACACGTTGATTCAATTTTGTTGCTAAACAAATGTTTACCATGATTACGGGGTTTAATACACCTGTAGATTAACGCTTCTGCTACCTGCTTTCGTCCTTATATTACCAGCCCCCCTAGACAAGTAGTAATTCGTAGAACTGCGTGTTATAGAATTGAATGATAATTTTCCCTTAGACCTAAAATTAACCAAATAATGGAAAGAAACAGTATGAGAATGGTTCCTGAGCTCAAAAGTGCAAACTTTGGTTGTAACAGAGATTCACATACTGCATAACCTTCAAAATTAAATTATAAGTAATAGTAAAATTAGATTATTATGTTTCAATTTAGTTCATATTATTATGTTATCAATTTATTTAACATTAAACTCAACAATGTGTACAAAATCTAATAACGCGACCCGCATCAGCGTCAAGTGGCCACATCCGTGCGGAGGCACGCAATTGTCTGCACTATGCTTTATTTTTATACGTCACTATACCATTATCAACCTATTAACCTTGTAATAAAGTTGCAATTATATTAGCTATCCCAAATTATTTTGAGGCGAATTTGTTCAGGATAAATCGAACTCTATATCCTGTTGTAAAAGATGAGTTTAGATTGACTAACTGCTGTTAGATCTGTTATGCGTAATAATAAATTAATTTAAACTTTATTCTCAAGTGATATGGTTGATTTTTATGTTAGATTTCTGTACTAATTAATGATGTTAATAATATCATTATATTAAATGAAAATGCATTGTTGTAACTCCTTTAGAGTAAAAAAGTTGTTGTTATAGGGAAATGATAAATGCTAATGGTTACAATCTCTGTATATGAGATCACACGGCTTCTAAGTTAGCAGAAATATTGGACCCTCGCTTGGGGTCAATTTAGTTACCTACTTACTTCAACTACTTCCCGTATTCATATACGGGACTTTAGCCTAATATCTCTGGAACTCCGACAGATATTGGCCACCAATGTTGGCGACTCCAACATATCGTTGGGGATTGAATACCCAATTTCTTATGAAAGAGGGCGTATGGTAACACGACGCTCCGTCACCCTAGTTCTGCCTTTGCTAGTCGCTCTAGTTTTGCTAGGCTTAAATACAAATAGCCTGAGGTGACAGCCTAGATAGAATATTAAGCTTCGCTCATTATCTGCCGACTGTTACGATAAAGTATTGCAATACTCCTTACTTGCTTGTATGACGATTTAAGGCAAATATACTATTGCAAGATACTCTATGCAACTACGAAATGATATAATAGCTTGCAGGGTTGACGCCATTTGGAATTGATAATAATGATAAACAAGCAGTATTAAATATATTATCTTCTAGAACATTTTACACCGTATTGGTTCTGGAGTAGAATAGGGCCACCCCATCTCTTCTTGTGGGTGTCGTACAAAGCGACTAAGGCATAGGACTGTTCTCCATCCACAGGCCATGACAAAGAACCCGCTAGACGGCAACAGGGTCGCTCCCTATTACTTGAGAGCGAAAATATTAGTTGGCGAAATGTGGATGTTAATACACTCCTGCCTACCCCTTTGGAGATTTACAGGCGTGACTATGTGTATATGTACATTTTACACAGCGTCATCTAAACCCTTAGTTAGTATAACTTAACTAGCTTGCAATATGAGTTCCAGAATGTGGACTAACGTACTTAAATATAGGTACATCTTTATTAAATTTTAGATAGAAATTTCCAAAGTCATGTAAATAGACATAGGCCTCTCCCAATGTGCGCCACGTTTGCTGATCCTCCGCCTTCCGCATTGGGAGAGGCCTATGTCCAGCAGTGGACTGCAGTAGGCTAATTGATTGATTGATTGATTGATTGTAAATAGACATAATTTATGTTTATGAAATTTGAACGGAGTGGTAATCTAACCCACGACCTCTGACTTAACAGTTGACCGCTCGTCATAGAGCTTTATATAACCACTATAAATACTCATCATCATCATCCGAAGATCAATCCCGGTTGCATTCAGATTCCAAGGTCCGCTCTTCATTGGAGTATTAGCTCTATTATTGGTTTATCTTTGCAGGAGCGACTGACATCTGACCTCCCAATCTCGAAAGGAGCATGGCCTTGTACGCTAATCAGCAGGTCTACCGGCTTGCAGGTGAAGTTGAATAGGGTCCCGAAGATCTTAGTACTCCTAATAGATAATATCTTGTACAAGTCTGCAGTATGTGGAATTTCTATAGGAAACCATCTTAGTAGGTGTATAGTTGCCCTCCGGACCCTAGACCCAACTTCTATGCTTCACTTAGGGTGAAATGGCGATGAAAGTGTACCTAAGATGTCAATTACTTTATAACGAGATTTTGGTGGCGATAATCGGCATCCACGTGGCGAAAGGTAGTCTTCTATACCATCTTCATTTTAATAGATCATGACAACCCTACAAAGTAAGCCTAGCGGCTTGCTCGCGAAACGCGTAAGTTTACAAGGATATAATAGTACATTAATGTTACAATTACATAACATTCACTTAGGTGGTATCTTTCGTATTTGCATACAAAATACGTGAAGTACTTAATTTGACCTACATATTTAATCTGTGAGAAGCTTGTAAGTAATAGTTTTGCAATTGGAGAATGACTCCAGAACGTGTACGGATATCTTCAACATTTGTCAAGATTCTGATCTGAAACATGCATTGGAGCGACTTAGGATTAAACTTTACGGATACTGCCAGGCTTCGTGTAGTAGGGGAAGGAGCACGCCTCGGTAGGAGGGGTAGGCCGAAGAAGTCCTGGCTTGACGTCATGGACGGTGACAGGTGCCAATGGTATCATTATTATGAGCCAGAAGGCGTATCCTGATTGCCTCCGAGTTCACCTTGGCCCCAGATGCAATCAGGAACATACTTCTCCATGATCATAATAATGTAATTTTTTAAGTTCTCCTCATGCCTCCTCCCTTTGCCACCAGTCTTTACTTCCTTGTGAAATGTCCCTTACGATCGAAAGTTCCCGAGTTTGTTTTCTTGCCTTTAAGTACGCTATCGACGTGAACAAACTCCTAACACAAGCAATTCAGCTTAGCTTGGAAGGGTTTCGGGGAGTATTATTCGTAAACTAAAAACGCAAGGCAAGACGCCTCCCACCCAGACAGACTGATGACCTAAAAAAGCGATCTGGAATAGGCTGGATGCGGAAGGCATCGGGAGAAATGACACACATTGGAATATGCCTATGTCACGATTGATTTATTTGTAATTTCAGTAAAAAGAAAACAATGACATAACTTTATTTTAAAGTAAGCACATTTAAAAAAAAACAGACATGACTAACAATGCTATCACAACTACCTAACAAAGTACATCAATCGCGAATGCAAACTCGATTGATAACTAAGTCGTGACTGGCCGCCGTCCTAATTACCATCGTATAGAGCCTGGTGTAGGAAGCCTTAGAATATGGGTCGGAGCGGTTGTGAAACTGTGCACTGGACCTAAGTGCTGGGGGCCTAAAATGTACTCACATTCAATTTTGGAAAAATGATTTTGTTGGAGCGTCTGTGCCAACATTTTTTTTTGCTTTTTTAAATTAAAATAAGCAATACATCATAGTAAATAGTTTTATAAAAATTGTATTACTACTTTTTACAGCTGCAAAATTTCAGCTATCCAATTATTTCAGTTTGTTAAATATACCTAGCTGACAGACGAACAAATAAACAATGGCACCTTTCAGGCATGGATCCTTAGAAAGGGAAACTTGACTTGTTGACTAGCAAATCACTCAAAATGATCTTCAAACCTATTAATGATGAATTAAAATTGTATTATCGTCCGAACTAAAGGTGTGTACCAAATATCAGAGCAATCAGTCAACAGGAAGAGGTATTTTTTGGTACTTTGCTAGTCAAGATCGATCTGATCCTGACTGTACTCACGTTTAGATGTGTGTTATCCTACACACATTTCACCATGTTTTTTGATCCCACATCATAATGGGAAAACCTATTAGCCAAGTCAAGAGAGTATAATTATCTACTGTTGAATGAAGAACAGTCCTATTCCTTAGTCACATTTTATGGCACCCACAGGAAGAAACAGAGAAACCCGTGTATTATTTGCCAGGAACCATTAAAACCTATGTGAAATTACGTCACGTGCCTGGTTCGCAATTGTATCCATTTTATTTATTCCGTCTGTGCCAAACGGCTGCTTGTGTCGTATAAATTGATGTTATGATCAATTTATACAGCCGTTTGCATAAATCGATCGATACGGATTTCATTATTTACTTGGAGTAACTTCCGATTTGGCTCCCGTTCGTTAGGAAAGTTGCAATGTGTTTGATAACGTTAGGAATTCTAATGCTAGGCAACGCTCGAGAAATGCACCTATTATTGAGCATCCTGCCTATTATGACTTACGATACTGAAACGATTCCCTCTAATTGGATAGAAGGCCAATCCACAAATGAAGCCGCGCTGCGGGCTATGGAATTAGCTATACATGGAGTATTTTAGATAGATGGATAAAAGTCATTCGACAAAAAACAAGTTACTTACATAGGTCGAGGAATAAGTAAGCTGAAGCTGGGCTGGCCATGTATGCCAAAGAACTGATGGCCATTGGAGCGAATGAATACTAGAGAGGATACCGCGAACCTACGAACGGAAGGTGGGAAACTCCCCAGCCTGTACTAGACTGTCTAACGGCTGCGGAATTTACCACTGGGGAATTTTTCAGAAGTCAGTTGATGTATGACTGCCTAAAATGGGTAGCTGGACTAGATGCCAGAGGTTCCAAGACTAGAGGTTCCAAGGAGTTGTCTATGTCCAGCAGCTGTAGACTGCAATGAAATTAAGAATTAAGGTACAGCAATACATGTGAGGATATTTATTAAGAGCCTCCCTCGAGGATTACCTCACCAGAGACAATTCAAAAGCTATTATTATTAATCGACTACACACACACAGTACCCCTTCACGTCTGCCTATATACCTACCCGGGTAATCAGGTCCATATTGACGCTCGGATAAATAGTTTACGACATTAGAAAAGTGAATTCAAACAATGTTTTAAGTGCGATGCGCTATTTTAGCGGCCAGTTTGCATATTCTACATTTTATCCCATAGACTGGACACTTACGTAAGATAGATCCAAATCAGTTTTATAGTGGCTATTCACGATTGCGCTGTGAGAATCTTATTGAACCACGTTAGCTGCTGTTTGTATGTAGGTTAGTGCACTTTCACTGCGGTTAGGAATTTGATGGGTGGGAATTAACCAGGATCTTAACGACTAGCTTTATTTATTAGCATCATTAATATCTAAACTACTGGCTAACAGATACCAGACTCGGTCTGGAATGCTATAACTTGACAAAGTTTAATCGCAATCAGATTCGTAAAATATGAACAAGCAAACGTTGATTTTTATATTACTCTACTTTGGGCGGAAAAAAGTAAGAATTATCTAGCTAGTAGAAAAATATTAGATTTCTTTATTAGAAACTAGCTGTAGGCAGCGGTTCCGCCTGTGGATATTTTGGTCATTGTGAGTAAACATAGTCAAAATAGTGTACTAAATTTAAACAGAATCGGTTCAGTAGTTTAGGTGTGAAAGCGTAATAGACAGAGTTACTTTCGCATTTATAATAAGTAAGTATCTGATAGGGGCCTAGTATATTTTGTATGTGCAGCACTACTTTAGTATGTATTTCCTTTTTTCTACTAACCCTTTCAGCTCAACTAATTTCGCTTACCTATATTAAAATTAAGGTTCGAATCATTGACCTCTCGATGGAAAACCTTAAACACTAAGCTGCTGCCGTTTACGTTAACAATATCATTAAAAACACTAACGTTAGAATTCTGCCAGCCTCTGGATTCCGATAGATGTCGCATTTGTGTAGGGGTCTGGTAGGGTCCCCAGGGATGAACTGGCCTGTGCGCTCGCAGAGGGCGCGGTGGATCTGGAACTGCAGGATAGTGCTCACGAAGTATCTGGAAATAAAGAGAAAGAACTTAGATTTTATAATAGTGTTAGAGGGTTTTCTTTGAAAAATTCTTGCACTGCACTTGCAGACAGCCTACGTGGCGTAGCGGTAGTGAACGCGGCCGCTACGCAGGAGGCGCGGGTTCGATTCCCGCTCAGTGCAAATATTTGTGTGAATGAAATATGGGTTTTTACTTTGGTCTGGTCGTGCCTCGGAGAGCACGTTAAGCCGTCGGTCCCGGTTGCCATAAGAACATCTATGGCAGTCGTTACGGGTAGTTGGAGCCCTAAAGAATCCAAAAAAAACAACTGTCTAACTGCAAAGCTTCGATACCGCCTAATGATAACACTGGGTTGTGGAGGTCAGATGGCAAATGCTTCACGGAAAATATCGAGGTCTAGCCAAATCCGTAGTTAAGACTGGTAAAGCGGACCCCAGACTCCGAGCTGAAAGCTTCGGATGCGACTGGGAATTAACGCTAAGGGGAAGACACCATTTTACAAAGCTACATAATCAGGTACCAACATAGGCTATATCACATCAGCGATGGAAGGGATCAGAATTCCACGCGGGCGGAGCCGTGAGCTACAGCTAGTGTTGAATATATTGTCAATCAATCAGTATTCATAACATTATGTCACAAATGATAGCTGCAGGCCCCCTTGATTCCATATTCCGTGGCCATTACAATCATAATAGCTGCCCGCCATTTCCCTGGTTCACTAAGTACTGGTATGTGAAGAAATTGACCCAGATCGCTTCTGGTGGCGAAATACTATGGTTGTATGTATTGCGGACCTATCAAACTGCCTCATTGCTACCATGGTACGAGAATGCGGTGTACGCGTTTGATCGTGATGAATTCGATTCTCAGTTCGAGTAAAGTAATAGGATAATTATTCTAAGAAATTCTACACGGTGCTATCTAGACACAAAGGTATGGTTTTACTAGCTTGTGTTAAGGGTTCTAGAAATCGCATAAATATATTCAGATAATAGAGGAAGCTCTAAAGTGTATCTATCTATCTATCTATCTAGGGATATCTATCTATCTTACTATTATATAATTGTACTATTATATATAGCTACTTTAATATAAATAATAAATGTATAGGTTATGTCAAGTTTTATTTGTTAACTTAAATAAATATTATAACATTGTAAAGTGGTTGTGTCTGTACATTGTAGATATAAAAAAAAAATACTTGGGTTATGTTATGTTAACGATACTGAACACGAAAATATTTTGATTTTGTCTGTCTGTTTGTCTGTTTGTCCGCGATGGACGCAAAAATTACTGGACGGATTTTGATGCGGTTTTTTTTGTTAGAAAGGGCTTACACAGACTTAAAATCTTACGTTTGTTTGATTGAAATCCCAGTTGCCACAAGTGGTGACAGATGGGAAAAATCAACATTACATAATACATAAACTCACGCCTATATTCCCCGAAGGGGTAGGCAGAGGTGCTAGCACCCACATTTCGCCGTTTATGTTTAGGTCCCAATGTAATAGGTGGCGAGCCTATTGCCATTAACCGGGCACTTATAAACCTGCGATAAATACACACATAACTTCGAAAAGCATCGAAAAGTCATTGGTGTGTGCCATGGTAATACCTGGGATCGAACCCGAGACCTCGTCTCAGCAGTCCATTACCCATACCACTAGGCTACCGCGGTTATTTATATAACGGCAATAGGCTGACCCCCTATTACGTGGGACATAATATAATGATTGGTGAAATGTGGGTGTTAATTCACCTCTGCCTAACCCTCCAGGGATAAAGGCGTGATTGTATGTATGTATGTATGTTCTTACCAACTGAGCTACAACACGATCGATCATTTACTAAGTATAAAGCCAAGGTGAGAAATAATGACTAATAGTCAGGACGCAATTAAAACTAAATCAGTGGGTATGTGCAAAGTGTAATATCGGGTCCACTCAATTGCAGGTGCATTATTTCTTAATCTTGACTGGTAATTGTGGTAATCGTTTTATAATCAATTACGAAGTAATGCTGCCTAGCTCTATTTATGAGAATAGGTATAATATAAATCAATGTCAGAATTATTTGAAATTTGAATCGCATGGTTCCCGGCAGAGTAGAATTTGGGTCACCCCATCTCTTTCCGTGTGGTGTCATACAAGGTGACTTAGGGATAGGGCTGTTTAACATCAGACGGATATACCTCGCTCAGCCTCAGATACATGGCTCGAGTCAACAATAGTGCCCGGAATATGGCACTAGGCGAACTGGCTAATGGTACCACGACAAACAAATGGGCTCACCCCCTATTTAATGGCGGTTCCATACAATGATTGGTGAAATGTTGGTGTTAATTCAACTATGTCTAACCCTCTGGGAGGTAAGGCGCAATTGTATGTATGTATGGATGTAAAATTTTAATAATCTAGTTAACACAAACGTCCAGCTCATTTCAATTATTTCAACCGCTTGTCAGCATTTCAAAGAATTTATGATATAATTATTATGGTTCCAAAAAAGTGGCCATGACAATTTACTTCCGCGTTGTTTTTAGGGTTCCGTACCTCCAAAAGAGAACGGTAACCTTATAGGATCACTTCGTTGGCCATTTGTCTGTCTGTCCGTCTAGCTAATAAGACCGTTTTCTGATTTATACTATCTGTTTTACAACCTCGTACAGCTATGAAAAAAATCAAACTCCTTGGTCAACGCCACAATAAGATTTTACCATTTATTTAACATAAGTTCGTCCCTCAATTCAGTTTTGTACGGAACCCTCCATTGCACGAGGCTGACTCACACTTGACCGGTTTTTTTTATGAATCTGTTACCTACTTATATAATTGTGTTATTATAATTAGACACTGAGTAAAATCACCACAGGTACAATGATTTGAAGAAAATCTCATTAACTAAATAATTAAATTTAAAACAAAACTAACGTAACAAGATTATATCGCATTTAATTATTTGTTTTCATACAAGACTAGCTGCACCTCACTTTTTCATTCTTCAAGCCTTTTCTCAACGTAGTTAAAAACTGCAAAATTTCAATATTTTTCATGAAGCGACTGCCATCCGACTACAATAACCCATCGGCGATATCGAAGTTTTTAAGGCTCCGACTAGCCGTAAATGAAAAACTGTTTTTCAACTCATATAGCAGTTTCAGAGTACAAAAAAACTATTTTCGAGTTTTATTATTAGCTTAAAAAGTATGGATACAGTGAAAATAATTATTTTGTTAATTAATAAGGCAAATTAAATTAGGTTCCCACGTTTTCCTCAATGAAATTCATGAAATAAAATTCCCACACGTTTTTCTGTCTGGGAAAATAATTATAACTTAATAATTAAAATTGCATTTTATTTTTTTATTTCTGTGATTAATATTCTTTAGGTAGGTTAGAAGGAAAAAGTTGGCATATTTTTAGTTTTATTTCGCGTTTTAAGAGTGACGACGACGTATGGGGGTTTTACAAAGATTTTTGGGCCCCAGTTCACCTCACTTACAAGCCGTAACACCCCTGAATCTGGTGCAGGCTTTCTTCTCGTGTTGGAAGGCAGTCGCTCACCCAAAAAGCATATAAGTATAAGCAATCGAATTGTAGGAAAACGGACTCCGTGCTTCAAAGCAAAAACTTTGGAAGTTACTAGTACTAACACAGTGATGTCGATGATTAACTATCAAGTAGGGAATTCATCTTCACACGTTGCGATCGAAAACGGTGCGCACTGTGAGGGGTGAAAGAAACTTCTACCGTAAACGCTCAAGTTGCAGAATGATCTTCTTGCGGTGATTTTTCCAAGCGATTACAATATCCTACAGAGTCGGCAGTACGAATATGACGCCCACTGGTGTTGCATATGTCCCTGGTATGCTTGTCTGCAACCTAATTGGTACAAAAGAAAATGAGTGTGCTTTAGACCACACCACGACTTAATAGGCTTGTACTGTGTCATAGATTAATGGAACGTAACGTAGGTAACTGGCTATGAAAAGAAGAGAGAAAGAATAAATTTATCTCACTCTCAATTTCTCTGTTTAACATCAGGCAGACATATATACAGCCCAGACTGACGCCCAGTTTCCGAAAGGCTGATCAATGTCAAATTAACTAATCGGCTGTTAATTTTTTTTTCAAGTAGCAATTGGGTTGCTAAAGGCATGGTTAAATAGTATAATTTGATCATCGTGTCAGTTAATCAGCTATTTTAAACGACGCAATGATCGAATTAAACTATTTAACCATGATTCTAGCAACCCAATTGCTACTTGACAAGAGATTTGAGAGCCGATTAAAACTGGGCGTCAGCCTCAGATACTTGGCTCAAGTCAACAATAATAGTGCCCGGAATACGGCAATAGACTCACCCCCTATTACGTGGGACCTAATACATTGATTGGTGAAATGTGGGTGTTAATTCACCTCTGCCTAACCGTCCGGGGATAAAGGCGTGATTGTATGTATGTATGTATTATTTCACGGTACGCTGTATCTACTGGATGCGTCTACTGCAGCAGTCTGTGGTTACGAAACCGTACCTTTTTAGTTTCGGTGTAATAATCATATGGATTGTTATTACCTAATATATAAGTGTGAACGTATGTGGGTAATTGCTTGAATACGATGGAATCACATACGACAGTGATAAATGTACATAGCGAAGAAGGTTTCGCACTTTTTTACGTATATGGAAACGTGTTTAACTGCTACGTTGGTTACGTGGTTTGATGTCTGTCTGTCTGTCATGCGAGCGTGATCTTCTGGGTTAGATTTACAGGTCTAGGAAAGTGATAGTCGATTTTTTACATACATCGCCTGTAAATTCCTAAAGAGGTAGGCAAAGGAGTAATAACAGCCGAACTCGTCCCATTTTATCACTAGTGGTGAATTGGGAATAAGTTTTTCCCAGTTGACCACCAGTGGTGAAATGGGGTGGTTTTCATCTCAATTGACAACCGGTGGCAAGTTCATGGTGGTCAGATGGTCCGGATTTCATCAACTAAGATTTTCAGTCCCACGTAATAGGGGGCAAGCCTATTACCGTTAAGCGGGCACGTAGTCACGGAAGTATTTACTGCTAGATTGAGAACAGCCTCCCAGAATTCGATTTTGGGGCACTTTAAAGCATCGGATTGCTTTGAAATTTTGAAAAGAAAAAAGTCTGTGCTGTTGACTTCCACGTAAGCGGGGCTGCGTTCAACAACTACATAGTATAACATCATCATCATCATCATCATCATTTCAGCCATAGGAAGTCCACTGCTGGACATAGGCCTCCCCTATAGATCTCTAATAGGACCGGTTGGAAGCGGCTCGCATCCAGCGCGTTCCCGCGGCCTTAATGAGGTCGTCTGTCCACCTTGTGGGTGGACGTCCTACGCTGCGCTTGCCGATACGTGGCCTCCACTCGAGGACTTTTCGACCCCATCGGTCATCAGTCCTCCGTGCTATGTATATAGTATATGTATGTAGTATAACATAAATTAACTATATTGTACAATAACAATATTACAACAAAATACAAGATCAGTTTAACATACTAATTGCATATAAACAGTCAATTTTAAACATAAAACTGACAAATTTTACATACTAAGATGTTGTAACAATATAAATCAATCCGAACATGCATTTAAACCTATCGAAATGATAATGATACATGTAGAAAATAACCCTAAGGGTTACTAAATCTTATATTTCCTTATTAGGGTTATTTCTATGCATATACGTCAGACATCTCATACATATGTACATATTAATGGCCGAAAATCGATTCTTTTTCTGAATGACCCTTGCTTTCTTGTATAAAATTACTTTAATAGTAAAACTTTGTATCGCAATATTATAGATTTGTACATGTTGACATATTTAAGTAGGACAAATATTCATATTTATTTCCATTTAACATTAATATAGGGTTATAGTCTAAATATATACAGATAAACTAAATTAAATCAATAAATAAAAATAAAAATATTTTAAGTAGGTGATTTTTTATATTTGATTCGTCAATTGAGTGCACCCCGCTAGATGGTAAAAAGCTGAGTTGCAGTCCAGAAGATACAGGGCCCATACTATGAACTCTTACAACAGGTCAATAATTGAACTGCTGTCATTCTACCAACTGTAAATGTCACTTTGTAATCCTATATATTTATATACCATTACAAAGTGACATTTGCAGTTGGTAGAATGACAGCAGTTCAATTATTGACCTGTTTTAAGGTTTATGGTAAGGGCGCAGACCACCATTTCTGATGCTATTTACCTTAAAATGGTGGTCCCTAACTAAATCGAATAGAGCTTGGTTTTAAGACAAAAAGGGAAGATCCTGGCTTCTGCGTTCTGAGTCCTGGTTCCTGCTCCAACATCTTCGGAATCGGGTTCCCTACCGAGACGATGTGATACCACTTCGAATATATTTTACTAGAGCTACTAGTAATTTCAGTAACTGTTGCTCATAAGAATAGAAAAAAATATTTAAAAAAAAATTATAGCAGTACATCTTCTGAAAAATTACTTAACGGCACAACATCAGTGTTAAATACGTCTGCCTATCCACTTCGGGTTTAACCGTGAGCTTATAAATATCAAATTAATTTAAAATCAACAATCTATATTTGATTGCATTCACTTATAATTTTCAGTTCATTTATTAATAAGACTTCCTAAAGTTTCGAATTATGACGTACAAGTATGATAAATTAATAACTGATTGACTGCGTGTGCAGTAGCCTTGGATACGAATGATACTTATTCAATTAAATGAACGTTAATACGAATAGTTAAAAGCATATAGATATGCTTTTCCTGGCTCGAATATACTAGCTAACTTTAACTCATACTGCAAGAAAAACTATTATCATCCTAAAAGTATTCCCGTGGGATTCTGCGACATACTTCCAGAAGTTTTAAAGCTGCATGCTGCCCATACAGGTGAAAAATTCCGTGAAAGTGCTTACACCCTTCTGTCCACCCATTCAGGAATTTACAATGTAAGTAGTTATGTATATAAACATTTTGAGACCTACTTTTCAACTCATTTACCTTATCTTCTTATTCATCGTAGCATTAATTCCCAGTCGCATCCGAAGCTTTCACCTCGGAGTCTGGGGTCCGCTTTACCAGTCTGTACTGCGGATTTGGCTGGACCTCGATATTTTCGATATATTCATTTTTATTTATATAGATTAGATAAGCGGATTCTCAGATTAGCCAGTTTAATCAAACAAATAAATAAGAAGCTTTAAAATATTAAGCATAAATTTATCTTTTATTCTGTACTCATTCGTTCCAAGTATCTGAGTTTAGTAATAGGCACAGGTAGTAACAATTAATATTACCGCCTTATCCTTTAAAAAAGACGGTAATGAGCACTCACAAGTCATTGAATAAAATATCTTTGTAAACAAACTCCAACTACGCAATTACATTGCTAATAATACAATATACCTACGTACGAGTATCTTTTTCTACGTTTACGGGTCATAAAATGTATGACCCTTGCCTATAACTAAGCAGAAAATCGCAATACACATTCTACTAAGGTTTTAGTAGTTTAATTACACATACAAACATAATTGCACAAGATTTTGGTAGTCGAATTGAAGCCTAGATTTCTGACCTCAAAAATAACTAGATGCCATAAAAATTTTGAAGTGATGCAATGTCGGATGATATTTGTAAGTACCATGCAATTTGGAATATGTAATGTTAATGATTGGAAATTCGTATTTTGAATAATTCAATATGTCATAACGTATTATAAATATAGTGATGTTAAGGTGGGTAGTGACTGGTGCGGTGTTACGCGGCGTAATGTAACTTGTAACATTCATGGAGTTTGTTTGGGAAGCAAGTGAGTAACGCATGCTGTGTACCTATACGACAACGGAAACTTTGTAAACCGTTTTTACAATGTAATGATTCAGATTATAAACTACCGGAATATTGTCAACAGAGAGAAAAAGAAAGCTAAACGTATGCATCATCAGTAATATAATAAAAATAGCAAAGTCAACCGAGACTTATTTGGGATGTTAAAAAAAAACTTTTAACCGGATAAGGTATTATATCCTAGTGACATTGTTATTGGATGGCTTTGCTGAGAGATTACAAATGACAGCCAATACGTCACGTCATTATAATATAGGTACTAATTTTGCATACCTTAAATATAATATGGGATAGAATTCATCATAAAATAAAGTCATTTGACGCATTAATAATTCTCTGAGCCTTTTGCGCAATCCCATTTGGGATCAGCTGAACTTCCATATTTTCCGTAAGGAGATAAAAAAAAGATACACACGGCGCGCGTAGTGACATGTTCGCTACGAATTACTATTACGCTCTGCGACGCTAGTCGGTACAAATCTTTATAGTTTTAGAGATTAACTAATCAAAGGTGGAGCAAAATGTTGTTATGAAAGCTATGAGTGCTTCATGTTCTCATAAGCTCTTTAAGTCCGTCAATCACCAATATACTAACGAGTTTAATGAAGTTATGAAAAAAATCCTCCTACTAAGAAAAAGGTCCTTCTAGCAATAGTTAGCAAGGATAATAGTTTGAAGAAGTGAACATCTCTATTGTATACTATACTATACTATACACTACTAACATTATAATTGTAATTTTTTGAGTATTCATCTATTTCAATTTCTTTTATTTACTTTTTGAAGCTGTACAACTCAACGGATTTTTTTTTGTATAGGACACGTCACTATGACTTCACCCCAGCTGATGGTAAGCTGATAATAATATAACAGGAAAGCTGTGGGGTGAGCACGAACAACTATCGTAATTGTATCGTAAACTTAACGAGAGCACGATACGATTACGATAGTTATTCGTGCTCACCCCACTGGTCACCATTACATACATTTTCTTCTTCGAGTTAAGATAGATAGATAGATAGATAGATAGATAATTCTTTATTGCACACCATATATTATTACAGATACAGTACATAGATATAGTTTCAGTTAAATGTACAATGGGCGGCTTTATCACTAAAAGTGATTTCTTCCAGGCAACCTTAGGATGGATCTAGCATCTAGTGACTACTTTTTTAAATTTTTTCGGCCCAAAACTCGACTACAGCAACAGCACTCGTCGTTGCTCTACAAAGGTCAGACTCATTAGTCATTACAGACACCAATAATGTTACATTGGGAGTCCTCAGCTTGAATGTGGCTTTAAGTGTAACTTGTAATGAGATAGCTTATATCTTGTAATATATTAGTATTCTAAGTATGACACGTCAATATGACTTCACCTCGACTGATGATATCTTGCAGGGCACATAAGATAGGAAGAGATGATCACAGATAGTGTGTAAAATCGTATTAGACGAACTTGATAGCTAGAATTCAGAAATGTAGTAAACGCTGATAAGTTTGTTGTATCACTGTAAATACTTTAGGCAGGTAACTTACATAAACCATTTATTATAACAGTGATTATTTAAATAATAATCACTGTAATAATAGTAGCTTGTGGCAATAATCCTGTGCCTGTAATCAACATGTAATCAAAAGATAGCTGGAGCATAAAATACATAGACATTTAGATTCGAAAATTAATTGTCATGTGTTGAAATTGTATAATGTTACTAGCAATAAATTAAATAAACTAAATGTAACTTGTGTTTGTACATGCAAAATAGTTATTATGAAGTAAACACCTCTTTAAAATTCAGGCTGTCGAGGTTCGAGGTTAATTAGAGCACGTAAATCAAATATAACTAGGAAATAGTCTAAAAATATTCGAGTTACAAACACTATGTTTGAAACTGTGTTATTAATTTTAGTTATAGTTTCCTAACTCGTCCCGTGAGTGTCGTGCAAAGTGACTAAAGCGCTGCGTAGACGAGTTACTACAATAAGATTACACCTTATCTTCGCAATAGTTTACTTTGCCTAGTGGGCATTCGCGGGTAAAATGCGTCATAACGATAGTAGGTAATAAGAGCGCGCTATTTCTTCCAAGTTGAGTTAAAAAAAGAGCTGAAAATGAGGATATTTACCATGTAATGTCTTGTCTTGAATAATGCGAGTCACACTGATAGTACTACCAGACTGTATAAAATAAATATCTGGGTACGATTCCCGTTCAGATAAATTATTTGAATCTATATAATATATGCATTGTTGTGAGTGTTTATGTGTTTAATTTATTTATTTGCCAATATCACTGTTATGTACATATTTGTATATAATTCATATTTTTGTAAATAAATGTATATTCCATTACAAGCTACGTAAGTTATGCTTACTTTGGGTTAGATAGCGCTATTTAAATCTTACAATATTATTTTATTATTCATTTCTAAAAAAAATTGAAGTCTTGCATTCCATTAACCGGATAATTCAGTCGATAATTCTACCATCCAATCATTAACTAAATCAATCATTATTCTGATTACAAGTATAATGTGAAATAGTTTATTGATTTAGATCGTTACTACACGGTTCACTTCACGGTTCAATTAAGTGCTTATCAATTTAGACTCGAGTATCTCGCTGCACGGAAAAGAGTACTTAATATATTGCGCAAAACGAAGAGGTATCTGTTTGGTAATAACATTCAAATTATAGAACGAAATAGTGAAACTTGAAGGTCGGCGAAATTGTACGGCCTACATTTGAAATGTATTACAGATGTATGTTTGTATTGCGACATTGATAGGTGCTGTGTTGGTTCCCAGTGGAGTAAAATATGGCTACCCCCTCTCTTCCTGTATATGTCGTAGAGGGTGATTAAGGGATAGGGCTGTTTTCTATCTGACAGTAAACACACAGCCTATGACAAAGTGCTGATTAAGATGGAAGCTCGCCCCCTGTTATGTATGAGCGGAAAATCATTGTTTTATAAATCACTTAGGTGGCACCAAGCACGTGGCTCACTTGATGTAAAGTGGCCTATGTATTTATTTATTTACGCGCACAAAACATATTACAATCATTGAAAAATAATAATACTAAAATACAGTTCCGTTCTGGAATGTAACATAACCACATGTGCACACAGCTAAAACAATATGTTAAAAACAGGAATAGCTCTTCGTCAATATGTATAACTATGGGCGTGTGCAAGAAAATGGGCATCACACTCAAGCTGCCAACCCTTTAAGAATCTTCTAATGCCCTTCTTTAAGAACCTCATATCGTAGCCGCTACAAACCACGGCAGGGAGTTCATTTCACAGTTTAAGTGCGGGGGGATGAAGTTTCTTTTATACCTGACTGTGCGTACATAATTTGTTGGTGAAATTTGGACGTTATTACACCTCTACCTACCCCTTCGGAAATCTTAATTTATTAAACAATATCCTCCGAAAAGAAATGCCGAATCTTAGATACCTTTCTTTTCTTCTTCAGAGTTCCAATTCCGGTTATATTTTCTGTCCGAGGTCCGGAGTCCGGGATCCGCTATTCTACTCTTGGTTTATGCGTTTTTTTTATACCACTTAGGTGGCAGACAAGCACACGGCCCACCTAATGGCAAGTGGTTACCGTGGCCTATGGACGCGTGCAACACCAGGGGCGTCACACTCGCGCTGCCGACCCTGAAGAAACCTTCTAATGCCCTTCTTGAGGTGCCCCATATTGTAGTCGCTTGGAAAAACCACCGCGGGGAGTTCATTTGATTGTATTGTGTGCTGCGGGTCAGAATAAATATATTTTTCTTTCTTCTTTCTTTCTTTCTTTCTTCTCATTACACAGCTTGAGTGTGCGTGGGATGAACTTAAGTTTTGACTAAGTAGAATACAAGCATGGCCCCATCTCTTCCCGTAAATGTTATACAAGACGACTTAGAGATATTCTTGATTCAAATATACACCGCATCGCTTTTGAAATAGAGTGCTATTTTGTATAACATAGTGACAGTAGCACAGTTTAATCTTCATAGAAAATTCACACACTAACGTTTTTCTCCCTTCATAGTAAACAGAAATAACAGCCCGTCATTTGTTTCTGTCGGTACAGATTTCATGCAATCAATTTTCTTGCTGTCAATTTTCAAACCAAATCGAATTCAAACATTTGAGCCAATCATTTGCCAAACAAAATGTGTTCACAATCCGCTCATTACGAATGCGGACCAACTGGTTCAAGGCTTGGGATGATTTATGGCCAACATGCGTAATATAAGTAAGTTGCGTGTCATCATAATCTCTTTTATAGCATTTGGTCATAGTGAGGGAGGATGGTACTTGTTTCATTATCTCAATCGTTTTAAGGCTTTGGTTACTTAATAAACGGGTTTAACTTTTGCTTTAGACGCCTTAAATCTACACCTATAAGATGTCATCCTCATAGGCATTTCTAAGTTGCTTCCAAAATTTGCGCCTTTTATGTATAAGCTTAGTTGGCGAAATGTGGGTGTTAATACACCTCTGCCTACCCCTGAGTATATGTATGTATGTTATCTATGAACGCCTGAATACCCCTAGTATGAAAATAGAAGCGATGATGGTAAAATGAACAATGAGAAGAGCAACAGATACAACAACACAGCTAACCTACAATGTCAGTTAACTCCAGTGTTGTTTGTAAATATTCTTTCCAAACAACTGGAATTTAAATAAATTTTACTATTAGGAGCAATAAAAATCTCCCTACTATTAGAGCTATCGGGATATTTACCATGTATTGTTTGGAGTTTAAGATATTTCGGTGCTGTTGCAAGCACCATGATCACGGAGCGAAGGTCTTGGAGTACATGCGGTAAAAAAAGAGAAAAATTAAAATCTCCTCTTGGACACAGTCATACTAAACTGGTACACTTTTGGCTAATACATACTATAAGGAAAACGGGTACATTTACAAGTTTTATCACAAATGTGGAAAAGATTCTTTGAGGAAGAATTTTTCCTCAATGGAAATTAAAATTTACATGTTAATTACACTCGTAAATACCTTATACTAACTCCTCAGCCCCTCCAAATAAATGGCGTTTGAACAATAAAATGGAATAGTTTGATTAATTTATGGGACTGACATACGTTGTCGACTGTCAAAAACGTCATAACCCTCAAAATACCTACCTGCTCCTCTAGAATTGCAGAATGTATGGGTTTTAACGTATATGACAGTCATCAACGTGTCATAAACGTCAAATCGGGGGCTGTCAATCCCACATATTCATCATTCTGCTGGCCAACGAATTGCTAGGGATTTAAATTCTTAAATTCTTTGCCAGTCTCAGCAATCTAGCTTAAGAAATGTTTTCCATCTACAGTTAGCGTACACACTGTGGCACTTTTACAGATGTAACTTTATTGCGTCATAAGACCAATTTCCCCATTTCAAGTGACACAGTGATCTCGTGTGCGTATCACAATTTGTCTCATAGTTGCCGTATATGTATGAAAACTGTCGGTTTAGTGTCGTCTCGTTTGCGTAACTGCAAGTAACGTTACTGTTAAGTGCGTAACCAGGTGCGGGTGGTGTACCGGTTTTAAAGATGTTGTGTATACAAAGATACGCTGTCTTATATATTTTCTTGTTGGATGGTATTGGAAATGTCGATGATAATAAATTTTGTTGTTAAATCGGTAACCACTTTACATCAAATGGACCGTGTGCTTGACTACTACATAAATGGTATAAAAAAACAGTAGGTCTCAAATTTTTCTAGAATCTAATCAAGTAGGGTATCGAAACGAAGGAGTCCATTTACGAGATTTTAAAAATATAATTATAATTTTTCATAACTAAACGGTATAAAATAAAATAAATGATTAAAAATTCTTCTTATCTTGACTTTGTTGAAAATATTGAAACAAGTTTATTTTTAAATAAATTTATTGAAAAATAATGAGAATGTTAGAAAAACAACGACAACTTGGTTATCAAGAATAATATCATGAAACCATTAAAGCTGTCAAGTGTATTCTTCAGTAAAATACCCTGGTAAACCTAACCCCATAATTCAACATAAGGTAAAATATATCCTTATTTAATCTACGGGATACCGGTATCAAAGGCTTTAGAAAAGATTAAATGGGTATTTAGAAGGGTTACGAACAGATATGTATGAATTAAATACACAAAGCACTTTATGTCTGATTCTAAATTGGAAATCCCATATTATTGTTACTTGAATTTGCTAACTATGATAGACTAGTTCACTTAAAATTACTGTAGCAAATATGATACAATGACACCCTTTTTATTAAAATTAGTAACGTTATTTTATTTCTCTTTGCTTTTTTTAAGTTTTAATACTTAGTGGTCAAAATTTAGAAGTTTTTGTCCATTCTTTGATCCTTTTTCCATTATAAGTATTTCAGTGTGTATACAAATATGAAAATGACACAAAATCATTGTGGATTTACAAGCGTGATTATATTGTGTATTTATGTGCAATATTTTGTCTCTGCCAATAACGGCGTAAATTCATGTATGTAAAAGTTGATACTAATATGAAAAGTTAGCATACTAACATGCTAACTTTTCTTACAATTAAGATGTTTTTACCTACATCTGACCTAACGAACTTTTTGTAATATAGTATTCAGGTTTTCCTTAAAAACCTATTAACAAAAACAATAAGCTCGAATAATTATTAAGACTAGTTAATTATATTTTTGAAGTTTTTATCTATATTCACTATCATCCTCATAAGGATTTCCCACGATTCTTCAGTTTACTTAAAAAGTTTGAATTTTAGAGCCTGAGGTTCGCTTATTATATGTAGAGATTGGTGTGTTCCAAATCTAAGAGGAATGTCTTCTGCGCCAGAGCCTCCTTCGTTGTTTAGTGGACTTGCTGGTGAGATTCGCTTAGGCCTCAAGGAGTTGGTAGGGTCTTAAATACCTCTCGACACATATCTTGAACCTAAGTAGCGAGACAAACGAAGCCCTGGTGCACGGATTGTTTTGTAATAATAATCTATGCTTAGTGAATTTGAGCTCGTCCCCGTGTTATCCTCAAAATACACCCAAGAAATGCGGTCTGCGCGTATAGGAATATTGAACCTGAAATGTACTCAAAATGTAGAGCACATTTCAGGTCTTAGATACATGTTCCGAGCATTACCTACGCTCTATTTTTATCGTTATGATGTACATTTGCTAGTGCACTGGGTGTACTGCAATAGACTAGTTGATTGACTACATTGCTTAAAATATAAAATTGCTTAGCATAGCTTGCACTGGAGTTTAAAAATAAAGCATCGATTAGTTTGCAATAAATTTCTAATGAATAATGCATCCTTGCGATGATTCAATATAGTAATTTATATTATTATATAACGATTTGCAAAAGATCTCTTACGCGGATTAATTTCTTAAGGAATTATACATTTTTGACCTGAGCTGCAAAAAGCCGGTCATCAATTTGTCGTGTCAATTATTCCAAGGTTTAAAATATTTTTGGCATCTCGTGCTGAATTTATTTGCATAGTAAAATGTTACGTTTGTCTTTATAATTTGTGTTTCATCATTATCGTCTTAGCATGTTTCCTGGTTGCGTCCGTGGATTTTTGCTAAGGACCCTGGAGTCCATTAATTCCTTCTCTTATAGATTTGGCTTAGTTATGTAGCTTTTATGAGAGTGATTACAGTCAGATCTCTGAACTCCGAGAGGAAATACTGCCTCAGAGCCTGATCCTTTGTTCTTAGTTTCGTAAGGATATCCCTAAGGATGAGTATTCTTATATATCCCACACCGGCCAGCGGGAGCGGTTATGTCAGACTCGAACCGATTAAAACCGCACGTCTTCTTGGCCCATAAAGTATTTCCCCAGCTCCCCGGCTGACCCAGGGTCATCTCCGGTATCGAAATTGCCTCCTACGGGGCAAGATGGTGTCCCAATTATAAAAGAAGTAATTTCGGACTCTGCAAAAAAGGCTTCGACTCCGGTCGAAATGCCTACATCAACTCTTGAAAATAGTAAACTCGGCCATGGATCAAATATTGTAGGTGCGAGTTAGCCCCTAAGCGACCAGTGTCACCTCATGGAGGACCGAGGATGTAATAAAAGATGTGGTTACTAGCTTTCAGAAGAGGAGAACTAGGCCTCGAATGTCTCAGTGGGTATACGCACCTGTATTTTTTTTATTACTGCTTATTGAATACAAAACTACGGTGGACCCTGAGCTCCGAAGTCATCTTGGGCAAGGATGCAATCAGGAAAATGCGTCTTCATGAAGATGATGATTGAATACAAAACTACATTGAAATGTCTAACCCAAAGCGTGAACAGTTATGTAACATACAACAATCAGTCATTGTAATTAACTATCAGTTATTAGTATATTTAACGGCACAGTTGTTTTGTAGATTACCCAGATAGCTGGCGAAATTGAAAAAAAAAATTGTCGATAAACCGGTTTTAGCAACTAATATTCCTACTTCGTCTATTAGTTTGGACAGCAAATTATAAAATGATACTCAGTTACTAATTCTTGCGAATTTTAGCATCGCACACCTCTATCAATTAAACGTCAGTATTGATACGACCTACGAGTCGGTACGGTACCTAATACCATGGCCGCAATAACCTCGTGTTGTATTGCCGATGGGTAGTGTATCCAGAGCTCACTGGAGAGCTTCTGTGCTGTTCTTGGGAAGACTAAAGGCTTGTACTGCTTTGTCTTCTGCCCTGACGATGACAACAACAGAAACTCTCTGTTCTTATAGGGTCAACAGTTCGAGTGTGACTCCCCTGGTGTTGCAGACGTTCATAAGCCATGGTAACCACTTTCCATTAGGTGAGATGTGTGCCTGTCTGCCACCTAAGTGGTATAAAAAGGCTACTACAGTTTTACTACTGGACATAGGCCTCTCCCAATGTACGCCATAGCACTCGATTCTCTCGATTAAATGATGAATGTTTGGAATTGACATGTATTTTGACGTTCCTGACAGGCGTCAACGTATGTCAATCTCTAACATTGACCAATTTATTATATTTCATCAATTCTACAAACGTATTGTCACTTTCTTGGTTAATGGGGCGAATAGTTTCAAGATTGAGCCACTCTATAAAAGTTGAAGTTGAAGTTTCAAGATTGACGTGTATGTTTTTATATTGACAGCTATCAACCGGCAAGAATGAACGTCCACTAAAGTGGGACACAGCGCGGAAATCTAGTACGATACACCAGTTTGTTTTTACTATTACATATTGAATGATATTATTTTCAGGTACATTGGATTATATCATGATTACTAGTTATTTTTGTGTAATAAAGTTTGCGTTATAATTGTACGTGACTATAGCTGGCGAAAAGCTACTGATGAATTGGGATAAAATTACTTCTCCTGACTTATTCAACAACATATTATAATAATATTATGTACTAGCTTTCGCCTGCGGCTCCGGGTCTAATGTATCTGTGTACCAAATTTCATCAAAATCGGTTCAGTGGTTTAGGCGTGAAAGCGTAACAGACAGACAGATAGAGTTACTTCCGCATTTATAAATATTAGTATGGATTATTATCAACGACGAGCCTAAACTACAGGGTGAAATTGCTATGCCCTTCCCTCTTTCCAGGGGCAAGATGGGGATACCGTGGTTTCCACACTCGAGGGGGTCATCTCAAAAGAGATAGAGAGAGATGGTCCTGGATCAGCAGGGTTGCAAGAGATATCTTAGGCAATCATAAACCCCGGTATCTGAAGGTCCACTACGACCTACTGTTTAAGTCGGTTCGAGTTCGATATAATCGCCCCTGCTCGGATCGAGACCTCCGACATAGCAGTCGAACATTCTACCGCTATGTCACAGAGGTTTATATAAGCCCTAAGTGAGATATTTAAGCCCATAAGCTATAACTGTGAATGCGATTTATATACTGCACGTAGACTATAAACCACATTTAAGTACTCAACCACAATTATAATCAAGATTCATGTCGTATATTCCCTTAGTCTGATAAATACTGTCAACGCTCACGTTATGACATTTGCGGGCGTGTCAGCCTTGAATGTTGACATATGCAGCCGTGGCATAGGGTCATTGACATTTATATTGCACTTTTCATTTTATTGACATTTATCTATACTTATAAGAACTTGTTTACTTACTTGCTTGTTTGTGTGGTTGCACGCGATAATCTTAGAAACTACTGGCACGAATTGAAAAATTCTTTTTGTGTTGAATAGTCCGTTTATTGACGAAGTTTGTAGGGTATATATCATCACGCTACTACTCAAAGGAGCGGAGTAGTGATCGTAAATATCAACAAATTCGGAAAATTTCAACACGTTATTTGAAAATTGATAAATTGCTGGGAATGAATAAAATGGGTTAAAGAGGTAATACGGGGTTTTTAAGTATATGCCACGGGCAAAGTCGGGCGGGTCGATTAGTTACGAATAAAAGGAGATAACCTACTGAAGTAAAGTATTCTTTTAATGTAATATCATAAAAATAAGATTGGACTTTCATGAACCATCACTTTTTCAATAACTTGAAGCTTACTGTTGTGCAGAAATGAGATATTACCAATTGAATGATTACTTTGTGTTATCGAGTTGATGATTTTTGAAAATCTATTGAGGAAATCGTCTCGAAGCGAATCCATTTGTATTCGTTATCAATGAATCGCGTGACACTTCGATGAAAATTAATAAAATAGGAATAAATCTATTTTTATAAAGTTCATAAAATTACTAGCTACCATGAAAATCACCTGTTTTTTGTATTATTGGCGGTAACAAAAAAACATCATTTGTGAAAATTTCAACTATGTAGCTATCCCATACAGACAGACGGCAGAGTTTTAGTAACCGGATTCCATTTTTACCTTTTGGGTACGGAACCTTAAAAAGGGTGGTCAAGCTGTGGTCTTAAAAAAAATATTACTCCGAAAACCCAGTCTTGCAGTATACCAACAAGAAGTCATTGGTCATCAAATCAAATCATCATCAAAGGCTTTCGATTGTGTTGATCATGAGACTTTGTTATTAAAATTAGGTTATTATGGTGTCTCAAACTGCTCACTTGGTTTACTTGGGTCTTACCTCACTGGCAGAGTACAAAAAGTCAACATTAATGGCACCGACTCTTCTGGCGCCCCTTTAATCATGGGAGTACCCCAAGGCTCGATATTAGGACCCCTTTTATTCTTAATATATGTAAATGATCTTCCTTACTTCGCTAAAAATCTGTGTGAAATAGTATTATTTGCTGATGACACATCATTAATTTTTAAAACTGACAGACATAAAGTAGTACTAGACGATGTAAATAATACCCTTTCCGAAATATTGCATTGGTTCACAAGTAACAACTTGCTGCTCAATGGGAATAAAACAAAATGTGTAAAGTTTACTATGCCCAATGTAAGACAGATAGATACTCATATTACAATGAATAATGAATCTGTTCAAGTAGTTGATACCACAGTCTTTCTTGGAATAACTCTAGATAGTAAACTGCAATGGGGTTCTCATATCACAGCATTGGCAGGAAAACTCAGCTCAGCTGCCTATGCGGTTAGAAAAATAAGGTCACTAACTGATGAGGAAACGGCACGATTAGTTTATTTTAGCTACTTTCATAGCGTTATGTCATATGGTCTGCTGCTGTGGGGCTCAGCTGCCGATATTGAGACTGTTTTCATATTACAGAAACGAGCGATACGAGCAATCTACAGCCTCAGACCCCGTGACTCGCTGAGAGAACTTTTTAAAGAAATTAATATATTAACGGTTGCTTCACAATATATCTATGATAACATTTTATATGTGCGGAAGAACCTAAATCTGTTCAAAAAAAACTCTGATGCACATAATTATAATACAAGAAATAAAGATAAACTTGCAGTGCCAATACTCAGGCTTCATAAGGTTGGTAATTCGTTTGTAGGCAATTGTATAAAAATATTTAATAAAATTCCTCAGGATTTGGTTGACATGCCTCTTAATAAGTTTAAAATTAAAATAAAAAATTGTTTAATGGAAAAAGGATACTATAAAGTAGATGAATATCTTAATGATAAAAATGCATGGTCATCCTAATCACTGATTGCTCGCACATTATAAATTGTATAAAAACTATATTTAAAAAATAAAATAAAAAGGATAATTGAGTTCTCTGAGTTTCTTGCTGGTATCTTCTCAGTAGAACCAACTACCGAACCAGCGAAAGAATCATTTTCAAATGATTTATTAATTTACTTTATTTTAACTTGACATGATATTGTAATATTTTGACGTTCATATGTGCTCTTTATGTGCCTAAATTGAATAAATGAAATTGATTCTTTGATTCTTTGATTCATAGGACTTCCTGTGAGCGGCGGACATGTGTGAATACGAGTTATGAACTACATTCCTGAGTATGACTCAGCGTCATGCATGCATGTGCACTGGTCCTATTTAGGCCAATCTTTAATTACAACGGATGTTTACAATCTACAAATCAACATGAAAGCTAGCATGCAAGGATGAGTCCTTGTATATAGGCTTTGTTTTTATTAGTCCACTTTATTAATTAAAAAATATATATAAATTATATTTCTAAAATAATAATTATAAATAATTATATTATGACTGACTGCCTCTGTGGCGTAGCGGTAGTGAACGCGGCTGCTACGCAGGAGGCGCGGGTTCGATCCCCGCTCAGTGCCAATATTTATATGCATGAATATAAATATTTGCATTGGTCTGGGTGTTTCTATGTATAATAAGTATGTATTTAGGTACAAAAAAAAAAGTATCTAAGTATGTATATCCGCATTCTAGATTCCATAACACAAGCTAATTAAGCTTACCATGGGTCTAGAAAGCGTTGTGTAGAATGTTGTGGAATATTTATTATTATTATTCCTCTTTATTCAATGTATATGTATATACATATAAATTATATTTCTAAATATACCTACTTAAAAAATTATTATTATTCCTCTTTATTATTTTAAAAACTCTTATAAATTATATTTTTAAATACATAATTATATAAAACAAAAACATACATTTAAAAATATAAAAAATAGTGCCCCACCGGTATCGGGTATAGGGACCAAGCTACCGGTGGTTAGGGAGAGGAACCTCCTCACAATACGTGCCGTGTCGAGGAGTACCGCCTTCTGCATCAGGCCCTTGACTCAATTGTCTATCGCGAGCCTCTTGAGACGTTGATAAAAAGCTACATCACTCGGCAATACCTTACATACATATAATCACACCTGTAATCCCCAAAGGGGTATGCCGAGGTGTATTATTAACACCCAGATTTCGCCATCTATGTCGTATCACATAATAGAGGGCGAGCCTATTGCCGTCAAGCGTCAAGCTTGTTAACCGTAAATATAACAGTTTCAATGCATATTCATGGCACCAACTAACTGCTGCCTTACATCACTTCCTGGAACCTGCCTTATCCTGGTCGTGATGAATGGCACCTGGGTGTCGTATACCTTAATATCTTATTAAAAGTACCTCGTGACCTATACGTTGCTAAGTTTTATTTATTTCACGTTGTTGCAATGTTTCCGAGGTGTGAAAGATAATGGATATGGTTGTTTTTCTATAGACTGTTTTCCATCCGACAGTAAACATAAAGCCCATGAATAAGTGCCTGCTTGACGGCAATAGGCTCGCCCCCTATTACGTGGGACCAAAAATCATAGTTGGCGAAATGTGGGTGATAATACACTTCTGCCTACCCCTTTGGGGATTTACAGGCGTGAGTTTATGTATGGGTGTGTTTTTCTATAAAGATAAATTTTAATACGTATCTTCCTGTACGATAGCCATTCCTTTTGAATTTTTTTCCGCGACAGTGTCACGTACACGTTTATTAAAGGGGTTTTTTTAAGTGCGTTAAGCTTTTTTTGGTTGAGGTAGACTTTTTTGGTTATGGGTTGGTGACATTGATATGCTAATGTTATTAGCCAAAAAGGTAGTGTTATGGAACACCATAACACTACCTTTTTGGCTAACATTTATATGGAGACAAACATGTCTCTATATAAATGTTTCCACTGTACTCATAACCACTATACCTAAGGCTGAACTCATTTTGAATAATGAATCTTTAACTTTCTGTATTTAAAAAAGGTGTCGTAAGAATCGTCGTCTATATTGTAAAGTATCACTGTACCAATATATTGAAAATGCAAAAAATAATGATATTGGATTTTATTATAAGCATAATTTCATGTATATAGGTACCTCTGCTTACTCCTTCGGAGATTACAGACGTGTATATAATGTATGTACCCGTAGGTATGTCAACTAATCAATCAATTCGCTACAGGACATAGGCCTCTCCCAATATAAGGAGATGATCGAATGTAGCTAAATGAAACTTCTCACTAATTAATCACAAAGTCTCAAAAACTATAGCACCTACAAACTTGATATTTGGCAGGTAGATTCCTTATAGTGTGTAGACATTCGCTGAGAACAGATTTTACGAAATTCCACCCCAAAGGGTGTAAAACGAACTCCACGTGTACGAAGTCGCGGGCGCCCGTCAGTGTATGTACGAGTATACAGGGTGGAAGATTTTAACCTTACCTGGAGGGAAAGTACTTTAAATATTGGAGATAGCTAATTTCACCAAAAGGAAACATTCCTTTATTTTTAAAAAGAAACAAAACTGCATTCATAGTTTTTTGAAAATTCCCTTGCCATGCCCGGTAATCGAACCGACTAAAATCCAAAAAAATAACATCCTGTATTTTTATAGCATCAATCGATAGTGTCAATCATGAGGATCGAAACTCTCTAATAAACATGGTAAATTAAATGAAAGGAAGTCAATAAAATCTTAACTTATAAATTCCATTCCAACAGATACAGTACTTTTGCTCAACATGCCATCACATACCTTATCAACAATAACGCCATTTATTTAGTAAAATGAGTACTAAATGACTAAACTTTGATTCCGATTTAGAATGTAACGTTATTGTGCATGAGGTAGTCAAGCCTCCCGATTTTTTTTTATAAGAATATTAGTAACCGAAATTACTAATATTCCTGTTAACCCCCCAAGTAAGCTAAATTGCTTGTACTAGGAGTGGGTTCACGTCTGTAGTGTAATGGTCAGGATTCGAACCCGGGACCTCTCGATCATAAGGCCGACTCCTTAACCACTAAGCTACCGACGGCGATGCTACTATTATGTCGATTTAGGTCCAAGATACGTGTTTCAAGGTATGCTTGGTTGGGCTTGGAAAGCACTTCGTGGTACACCGCATCGCACCCTGGGCAACGGAGATGGCGAGAGAATTGCCTTATTGGTTCGTCTTATAATACTTTAATTGAGACTTGTATTAACCTGAGACGGCATGCGGTTTTAGTCGGTTTGAGTCGAGAGAGTAAATACCCCTGCTGGCCAGTGAGGGCCAGCCATGAAAAACAGGGACAAGTAATTTAAATATGGAATTTTATTCTTCATATGAGGTGATGGATCCTTGAGTTAAGTTCCCTATTTTGTTAAATTGAATTTGAAAATTGAGTTTTCAGGGATTTCCTTTCATTTAATTAACCATGTTTCTTAGACAGATTTGATCCTTATGATTTATACTATTGACTTATGTCATAAAAATACAGGATGTTATTTTTTCGGATTTTAGTTGGTTCGATTACCGGGCATGGCAAGGGAATTTTCAAAAAACTATGAATGCAGTTTTGTTTCTTTTTAAAAATAAAGGAATGTTTCCTTTTGGTGAAATTAGCTATCTCCAATATTTAAAGTACTTTCCCTCCAGGTAAGGTTAAAATCTTCCACCCTGTATACCTACCTATGTACGAGTATACCTATGTTTTAGCAGGTTTTCAAGTTTTGATTATAATTAGTTTTTTTTATATAGGACACGTCAATTTGACTTCGCCTCGCCTGATGGTAAGCTGAAGGCAAAGTCTCTGAAAAGAGGGTCACCATTACAGACACGTATTATGTTATAATGGTGGCACTCAGCTTGACAGCCTCATCAGATGCTTATTATCATTATTATCTATAGAGGTATCATTGTTAATAATGTGGTTTCGATAATTAGTTTTTAATCAGTATTGTTTTATTGTCAACTAGTATCAAAGAAAATAATCAACATTTCTTTATGCCCTATCCATAATTTCAGCGCTCGCTAAATCTGCAGCTACCGGAACTGGCAGCCGGACCCAGTCGAAGGGCGCGCAACTGCCTCTCTCCACCACGACACATACTACGTCGTTACAGTATATACTCTTAGTACTCACCTGAATTATTGCTATAGTACGCCTTAGAATAATGCAGAGATAGAAGAGAATTTATAATTATACTAGCTGTCCCGGCGAACTTTGTACTGCCATATTTTTTTCAGCACGCGTGAATTTTTGATCCCGTTCCCGCTGTACCTATTTTGTCACCATTGAAACCTTCCCTGGACATCCACGAATATTTTACAGACTAAAATTAGCCAAAATTGGTTCAGCCGTTCTTGAGTTTTAAACTAACTACGAAAAGTGGCATTGATTTTTATATAATCAGATTCTATATCTAAGTTTTAAATCAAGCTGAGAGGTTAGACGGTAGCTCCCAATATAGTCGGAAAAAAAGCCACAGCATATTTAAGCGGACCCCAAACTCGGAGGGAGGTGATGGTCTTGGATGCGACAGGGATTAACACAAGGCTGATGATGATTACCATCATATATAGTTATTTTCAGTTGCATCCGAGACCAGGGTCGTTTACTCCTTCTCGTCCTATTTTTTGACTGTCATTTGACTTCCTAATCCCGAGAAGAAAGCCGAAGCCAAAGCCGTCGTCTGTCAATTAGCAGGCATACCGGCTTGCTTGACTGTCAATTAATAGCTGTATCGGCTAGCAGGTGAGATCGTGGAACTGCAAAAACATACTTTACTTGTGTTGTATCCTTTTCTCAACATTTTTCTGACCATCGTCTGATCTGACTGACAGAATACCGCGACCATAATAACCTCGTGTCGTGTTCCCGGCGGTAAGTAGGGTAGCCAAAACTCACTACAGAGTTTTTGTACTGTCAGTGGGAATAACTATGGTCCTTGTCCTTCGCTTCTTCTGCACTGATGGCACTTTATTCTTAAGGGGTCGGCAGCATGGGTGTGTCTCCCTTGGTATTGCATACGTCCATAGGCCACGCTAATCACTTTCCATCAGGTGGTATAACAAAAACAGTCCAAATTCCATCACGAACATCAAACAAATAGGCGACATCAGTAATAGTTCGTATGTCATCACGTCTTCTGATTAGCGCTGCGCGTGCGACTAATCGCCACCGCGCGCAATACTGTCGCAACCGGAACCCTGTGCCTCAGGAAACTTCGCAGTTGAAATGCTTCGGAGTTGCGACATGCGACACTGGCGATTCTGCGACATAACGTACTACTGGGGGGCTACTACCATCTCCAACAATATTATTTCAATCACGATTTGTCAATTTTTTTTACGACATTCTGCACAGCGCTATGTACTCGTAGCGTAGATGTGGACCCAATGTAGGAATAACTTAAATAGCTTGTGTTGTGGATTCTAAAATATGATAAAACATACTTAAATAACTTTTTTTTTGTAAATACCTTGGTACATTATTATACATAGAAAAACCCAGACTAATCTAAATAGACGTATAATAATTCATGTATACAAATAATGCAGATTACACTACGCACTAAGCGGCAAACACAGCTACGACCATGGGTTTACCAGTCCAACGCAGTATCGCTACGCTACAGAGGTAGTCATAATCTCATTTTGAGATTTTGATAGTGCGAATTAGACCATATCTATCAGTGCCAGTCAGATAGACCATACTTGTGATATGTGCTCAGACTGAACAGTATCTTTCACTGTAGTGGATATAATTAGATATTTATTTTGTAAATTTGATTAATTTACAAGACACAGTACACAAATACTCCGATAGAAGACAACGATCCGTCGGATTCACACTTTAAAAATGAAGTAAGGCTGAAATAATATTGCTTTAAGAGTTGATAGTAGACCCCCGGTTGTGCTGACTTGTTTAGTCGAAACCAAGTATGTTAATAACTAAATACTGAATTGAGTCACTATTAAACTTTGCAATGAAACTACTTTTTAGCCGACTTCAAAAAAGGACAAGGATATCATGATCATCTTCTAATTATCTCTGCCCTTATAACAGTTTTTAAGAGGCATCAACATTATTATCTTCCGATCCTCCTCTCGTCTCCTTTCCAATACAGGCTTGTTAGTAACAAAATGGCTGAATCAGAATATTTTCCGGAAAACAACTGCCATCTGACCTTTGCAACCCACTGGTGATATAAAAGTCGAGCAGATATCTTTTTTATGGTGCAGAAATCCCTTCGGATACCCCACTGGCAGGGGTGATTATATCGGACTCAAGCCAACTAAAAACGTACGCCGCCTTGGGAAGTCAGTTACTATTGGAATATCCCTCGCACCCCGGCTCACCCAGGGCCATCTCAAGTCTCGAGATGGCCTCTCGGAAGTTTAGTATCTCATTCTCAGTCTCTCAGTATCTCGGTCGAGCAAATCCATTAGGCTCAGCAAAAGCATCTTTGCGGTTTATACTGGAGATTGATGGCACTTGGTGGAATTTGCTACACATATTGAATAAATTACTTGTACTTTTCAACAATTATTTATTTACCGGTTTCGCCTTACGGCATTCTCAAAGGTTTACAATGGTTTACGTCTTTCAGAAGTATAATAATTTTAACCAGTTTACCGGTAAATAAATAATTGTGGAAAAGTACAAGTGATTTATTCAATACATCTTTGCGGTATTCGAATCTGCAATCACTCGATTCCAAAGTTCAATACTTCAACCAAAGAAATTCTGTCACAAGGAGACTGGACATTCATAAATAAGAATTCGGTTAATGAATGAAATAGTTCAATTCAACTTATAGGAATAGTAAAAGTCACATGGACGAAGGACGCAAACGACCGGATGTGTTGCGAGAGGCGGCGCCTGCGCAGACATTAAGAGGTATTTTGAGACTACTGGGTTAAACTGATCTATGAGTGGTTCATTATTGACTTATGGTTTTACGCTTCAATAGCCGGAGGCTTTGTTCTCACGAATCAGTTTGATTGGCTAAGGTCGTATGTTGTCCTATAGGCGGATACGTCAATCAATTTATTGAAACTGCGATTGATAAATACTACTTTGACAGGATATTGCTTGTTACATATACTTCAAATTTTGTAATATATTGTCACGTTGTAATATCATAATACAATTAGGCAGATGTGTGTTTTTACAGCATACCTGAATGGTTCTTTGCAAATCAAAGACAATTTATGACTATTGAAGAGATAGTAGCGGCCTCCTTCAGTTCACGGAATTGTTGCTTTATTACTGCTGTAGCTGTGACTGAGTCCAATATTTTTATTTTTGAACCTAACCAGTTTCGCCATAATACAATTATTAACATTTAGTAAAAAAAAAACACAACTTGCTTTTGTAACTAGACTCCACAAAAATCTACACAATGCGGCAGAATTCAAAAAGGCGAACAGGTTTGAAGGGCCCTCTAAATTGGCCCATCTTCCGGCCGATACCTTTAATAAATGTTTCCCGCGAGCTACACTTCTGCCTACCTCATAATATTGTTGCAGGACAAAAGCCATTTTCCGCGTAAAAGGGACCCGGAACCATTCTCTTTGGTTGACTTTATACCTACAGCCTTTCCGTTGTGGGTTTATATAGGTAACTGACCTCGTCTGAGTACCTACGTCAGTAAGTATCTCAGACAGAATGGGAGACTTGCTTGCTATATAGTGTAGGTATTGCTCAGGTCATTATATCTTGGACATAAAATGTGTTCAAAATGTGCTCTATAGGTGCAGTACACGTTTCTTTTATATCTTTTGAGGAATGCACGGGACGCTATGGCGGTGGACGAGCTAAAATTCACTAAGCATAGATTATTAAAAAAAAATCCTTATGTGCCAGAACCTCGGCTGTCTCGCGATTTAAATGATGTTCCTATGTATGCTCACGCTCTGGCTCACGAATTCGGGTTTTTTTTATGATATTCTATTTTATCTTCGAAAGTATACGCGAAAGTTTATAAGAATATACGCAAATTGCATCACCCATATTATTATTCGCTTATTGTTACAGTCTAAATTACAAATTACTGAACCAAAAAACAGTTCTAGCTAGGGAATTAATCTAAGACTATCCGAAGAGGGCTAGCTCAAAAGAGATGGACCTATGTCGGCTCGGGTACGAGAGATATGTCTCAGACAATCTCACCTCCGGCAGCTAACGACCCACAGATGGTGTGCATTTAAGTCGGTTCAAATCCGACATAACCTCCCTTGCCGGCTTTAGCGGGGGTTCAGTCAATCAGAAATCGTGATTCAACAATCACATCTGTTCGATTTTCATCAGCAAAAACTATACGCTAAAAACGCAACACGCATATTATTATGTTACGAGACAAAACATAAATATTATATATTTATAATCTCCTAATCGTACAATCGAAAAACAATTAACTATTCACAAAACACGACCTTGATACCCCATAATCACGATTGCGAAAAGCTCCAGATTCAAATCGATACAAGATAAATGATGACGATTCGATATGCTCCGATCATTAAATCGATACACTCCATTATGAAATAATAAACATTCATTTTACTATCGAGATCGTGGGATACGCAGACTGTCATTGAAATAATCAAATCGATTATATCGGTAGCATTTTATAGCCATTTTTGGTATAAGCTATGCTATCCTTAGCATTTACTTTGAATGCATGCAAATGTGTAATGAGTCCTGTTTTGGTCAACAGTCCAGCCAACGACTACTGGAATTAGTGTGAGAGAATGAAGGCCATAGTCCGGATGTTACAGATATGAAAATGCAACAAAAAGATATTTAAATAACTGTGGCAACTTATGCAATTGCAGGACACATACGGTTACGATTTCCTTTCGTTGTCGCATGGTAAGTTAGGTGTAGGGGCATTTATAAAATTTTCGACACCCAAGCCCACCTTTTTGTATATCTGCTGTATACCTACTGTTTTACAGCTTTCCTCTGGAGGTTGGAGTCTGAACTCTAACCCCGGCAGTCGTTTCTGTAAGAGCCGAAATATGGAACCAAATCACGGAAAAGAGTACCCCTGTTTTCCGTGATTTAGATAGATAATAAGAGTAGAGAGTTAAAGGAGGGTTCAAAATTATAAGTTACGGATGTAACAAAAAATATCGATGAAGATTTTGTAAATAAGCATTGAGGATGACATGTCCATTTTGTAATCTCGAAGAGGAAGCAAGTTGAAGTGGCATGGGCTAGCCACATCTGCCGAAGGATACTGGAGCAAACGAGTCCTAGAGTGGAGACCGCGAATCAGCAAATGGAAGATGAGATGCTACCAGCAACATGGACGGACGACCTGAAGGCGGAGGATCGGGTGCTATGGCGCAAATTGGGAGAGGCCTATGTCCAGCAGTGGACTGCGATAGGCTAATTGATTGAATAGTATTGAAACTTTAAGTGCCTTTTCACAATTATATTATGAACCTTCACGGTTATATACGCAATAGCTTACAAAAGTTTCATCACAATTTGATGAATAGTTTCAGCACGCATAGAGGACAAACGCACAAAATAGTAAATTATAATTGATTGATTAATTGAAAGGTACCTACATTGTGGTGCAAGCGCAGACTATCTACTGTTAATATACTTACAAAATCTTTTTTATATTGCAATTTCTGCAATATGTACCAATTAATTTATTGTAGGTAGATGTTTAATATAGTTTCATAGTTTGATTGTGAAAGTGCTAATTATGAAAATTGAAGAAGTGAAAAATGTTTGCCAGGATCATGGTAATCAATGTTGTTTCTGTCTACCCCATTGGGAAAGAGGTGTGAGTGTGACTATATTTACGTATAAAAATTTGCTACAGAGATAGGTTTTAGTCTAGAATAACATATAGGAAATAACACACCTTTTCATCCCGGGAATAGTTTCTATGGGGTGCGAAAACGGGATCAAAATACTTTGGTCGCAAGTTGGTTTTGCGCGTCAATATGACTTCCCATCACCTGTTATAGGTATAAGTTATAAGTAAAGTCTTTGATGTTCTAAGAAACACAATACACGCCCGCTGGTTTTTAGAAGGGCGTATGGAACAATAGGCCCTATTTTCAATAGTACGTTTATGTAGATTTTCTCATAAATAATATTCTCTTTTGTTGCAAGACATGATTGATTGGTGAATTTTAAACAATATTGCAACGGCGACGTTTGACCAATGCTACAGATTTTATATGAAAATACTTCTTTGTTATTATTTTTTTGTTTACCTATAGGATACGTCAATTTGACTTCGCCTTGCCTGATAAGCAGTAAGCTGAAGGTAAGGTCTCGTAAGAGAGGCTTGACGGCCTCATCAGATACTTTTTCACGTCCCGCTTAAAGGACACATAACATGAAATTGGAGTGGCAGACACTTGCTAGTCAGTACAACTGTAAAAAAACCGAAGTGGCACTGGCGCAGGCTTTCCTCTCGGAGTCAGTCAGCAGTTGCTCCCAGAAAAGTTGATATACCAAAATAATTAGCGCACTCGAAAATGTAACCTGTGGACATAGCACCTTCCGAGTGACTACGATGATGATGATTGCATTATTTTGAAATGTCCGTTCTCATTAGTGAAGAACAACGACATACAAATTTTCATCACCGTCGGCCTAAATTGTCAATGGTCAATTTTATTGACCGACAACGTTGGCAAATATTTATAATTTATGTCAATAATTTACTCGTCTTGCAACACTGAGTAACGTAACTAATCTAAAGCGTATAATTGCATTAGTATACACATATTAGTGTCGATTCTGTCTTTATTTGATTAGCTGGAAAGATTTGTTATATTGTGCTAGCAAGTAAGCACAGTATAACGAATTTTTTCGTTAGACTGTGCTAGTAGTATAACACTCGTCGGGATATTTACCATGTCGTGTAGTTTTGTCATGAATCTTATATTTCGGCACCAAAATATAGGATAGTTAAGTACCTACACAAAAATCTGAAAAGTATATCCCAGTAAGTGTTAATAGGTGCTATTCATATTAATGACCATAATCAATCTACACATTTACTCGTACATTTAAATGACAATGAAAGGTGAGACAATTTTTTGTCAGTTTTTGTCTTGTAGATTTGGTAATATATTTTTACATACGTAATATATAATCACGCTTTTATCCCCGGAGGGTTAGGCAGAGGTAAATTAACACCCACATTTCACCAATCATTGTATTAGGTCCCAAGTAATAGAGGGTGAGCCTATTGCCGTATTCCGGGCACTATTCTTGACGCGGGCCGTGCATTTGAGGCTGAGACTGGGCTGTAAGTATAATATCTCTCTGATGTTAAACAGGTCTTTTTTAATAATTAAGTAATGTCGTCAATAAATTCTGAATTAATTTATTATTCACTTGTAAGATAATCCACTTGAATCAGCCATAAATCTGAACATAAATTTAAATTTGATTAAAACAAATCAAAATCAAATATTTTATCTACGCATTTAATCAGTCAAATTACAATTTAATCTTAATATTCTAAATAATATCCAGAATAACGATTAAATTAATTATTATTATTTGCAAAAGTTGCGAAATTAAATGATATTAATAAGTAAATAAACATTGCATTGCATTGTAACGTGCACTTTACACCACCGAATATTTTCTGCAAGTTTTGCATTTGTGGGTCCATTGTCACACGTCCCAAGGTTTCAAACTTCGCACTATGTGACCCACATTTGCGTTTCTCGTTCATATTACATTGAATTAATTGTTTATGAGATTTATTGTATGCATTGTTTACATTATTTAACTGTTAATGGTGAGAATGGGTCCATATTTTGAACTTTATAGATTTAAACTATGTAATACTGTTTTTTTTATTGCTTTTTTCATTATTGTGTACTTATTTGAGTAATTATTGACCTATGTGGATGTTTGGACAGTGTTTTATTTGTTATTGTTTTTTTTATGTGACGTAGACGTTATTTCTTTTTGTTAAATCCATTCAAAAAAACCCATAATATTGCAATTTTCTTACTAAGGCGCAGCGGCCATATTGGATTCCAAAAATGACAAGAAATTCGTACTCAACATACTCAAAGACCCATTAGATCATAACCATATTGCAATTTTGTTACTAAGGCGCGGCGGCCATGTTGGATTTCAAAAATGACTTTGCCTTAAATGTTCATGTTTTATTTTCATCATATTAAGCCTTTCTACGCGATTGTACCACAACCACAGGGACCAGAGTAAATGACAAAAATAAATAATAATTTAGTTATAAAAAAGACTAGAGGTCGAGTGGGCACCTTAAAATTATGAAAGGACGAATGGGCACTGGGGACGAATTCCAGGGGACCAGTGGGTACCAACCCGATTTTAAGTTTAATTTAGAATATTAAAAGCTTTTTTATTGTTTTACATGCAGGTTAATACACATCTGCCTAACCCTTTAGATATATACAGGCATGAGTATATGAGTAGGTAGATTAGATTATTTGTTTTATAAATATTAACTTAAATTACGAAATCTTTCAAATAGCCTAGTCATTTAGGTACGTCATAAATAACTTTTATCTAAGTTTACAATCAGATTCGCAAAAAAAACCTACTATAAAGAATCTATAAAATCACCCAGCTATTCAAACACTACCAATTTATTTATTACTAGCTGACCCGGCGAACTTCATACCGCCATATTTTCCGCCCGCGTGGTATTCTGATCCCGATTTATCAGTGTTTCTCTACAATATTATGCATGTATTATACATATAAACCTTCTTCTTGAAACACTCTATCTATTAAAAAAACCGCTTCAAAATCCGCTGCGTAGTTTTGAAGATTTAAGCATACATAGGGACGGACAGACAGCGACAGCGACTTCGTTTTATAATATTTAGTGATGATTAACACACCCCTACCTACCCCATTCAAGAGATAGGCATTAATAAATTTAGATAAGAAAAATCTGCCAGGGTCGAGTAACTCAGTAACCGAAGTACTCCAACGGTGATTAACCGTTGCATATTTCTAAATTACATGTTGTTACAGTAACAATGAAAATGTTTCAAACAACTAAAAATAGTTAATAATATCTCACAAAGCACAGACGCAGCTTAGAACGAAGGCTAGTATATAAAAAAATATTAACAAACACGTTGTTATAAACTAACTAGCTGATTCCTGCGGCTCCGCTCGCATCGATGAATAGTTATATCTCCAATACTACTGAACTAACATGCAATCAAACATAAGTAAGATTTTAAGCCTCACCAAGACCTTTCGAATAAAAAACCACATCAAAATCAATCCATGTGTACTTCGCGAAAAAATAAACAAGAACTCCAAAAACTGTATTTTTTTGTTCAGCGGCCTTACCATAAACTCTTTAAACAGGTCAATATTGAACTGCTGTCATTCCACCAACTGCAAATGTCACTTTGTAATGTCATATAAATATATAGGATTACAAAGTAACATTTGTAGTTAGTAGAATAACAGTAGTTCAATATTGACCTGTTTTAAGAGTTCATGGTATAGGCCCAGTATCGTCAATGTAACAGTGACTGCCCCGTGGCACTACCCAATGGCACTACTGGTAGTGTCAAGGGTACAAATTATTCCCCATGACACCACCAGTAGTATCAAAGGTAATTTTCGCCATTTTAAAGTAAAACACTCAAGTATTTTTTTTAAATATTTCTAACGTACAGATTAGACTACTTTTTAACTTCATAATAGTATAGTTATATAAACAATAATATTGTGCTACTATAACAAATCACAAGGTCATCGATATAAATCTTGAACTTGTAAGACCTTTCCAATCTTTGCTGGTTCATTCGGCAACCAAACGATCAATGAAAAGGTTAACGCAAATCGACAGGAAATCGATATTAGTTCTAAGCTTGGGAAGTATGGTGACCATAAGTTACCGTTTTCTATTTTATGATGCGATCATAATTTTTCGAATTCTCATAATAAATTTCGTGGGACCTAATACAATGATTGGTGAAATGTGGGTGTTAATTCACCTCTGCCTTACCCTCCGGGGATAAAGGCGTGATTGTATGTATGTATGAATAATAAAATTATCGATCTATCAAAATCAAATGAAATGTCAAAACGCGGTTGTCCATAACAAATGAATAAAGAACATTGACATCATGATCGTTTCTAACATTAGATAGATTCATTTACGGCGAGAATTAGCCATCTTTACAGAGAAATCGTGATCATTTTTGACAATTGAAAGATTGAGTAGATCGAAACTGAATTTAGAACATATTTTAATAGATAAATTGGACTTCTGAAGGGTTGAAAGTATAGCATGATGAAAATATCACATTCGAAATTTGGAGCATCTTAGAAGCACCTTCAACTTAAAAAAATTTACTTAATCGACTACAAAAGGAGGTTCACAGATTTCTGATTTCATTGTTTCGTTTTTAGTTGAACCGATTTCGATGCAGTTTTTTCCGGTTGTGCTCAAAGCTTGCACTTAGGAGCACTTAATTTGGTTGTTTTACTGGCTCTACGGTCGTCTGACCCCCCAATTCTGAGAGGAAAACCTGTACCAGAGCTTTAATCAATCAGCATGATATAAGTTGGTCGAGGTTGATTAGATAAAGACTTGGTGCGTCCATGTACTGTGTACAAGAATATTATTAATAAATAGCGGAATATTAATAATTGCAGAGGAATAAGATGGAATAAGGCTTCAAAAAGCAAGATTGATGGTTACCCTTTATGTGACTCAGTAGCTACTTGTAAAAAGGTTAACCTCGTTTTGCAGGAAGTTGGGTAAGACTGTATATTAACTACGACTCCTATAATTCGATAGCCTTTTGGCAGTACCTAAGTTAAATGAAGGGATTGACAGATTAAATTTCAACTGCCATTTTGTGAATTTATGTTGACCCCAGACTGTTAAAAATTTGAACATTGTAATATAAGACTGCTGTATACAAAATAAGAGGCTCATATTTTATCAAATCTATCGTAGTGTTTTTGAGTCTATTACCGACAAATGGGAACTTTTTAACTAGATTAACTTTGTGCTTTCTGTGATTACTGAGAACTTCTTAGTGAAAAGTTTGTTTTTCGCTTTCCTTGCAGATGGTAACGCACGAGCCACATCTAGGAGAGGATGAAAGAAACGTATTGTAACTGTTCATAAATCAGGATCACTGCTTAATATCAGATGTATGGTATACTTGTTGGCTATCACAACATACTTACCGTATGTATGGCTGGTTTTTTTAATTTTTTTTTTATACCACTTAGTTGGCAGAAAAGCACACGGCCCACCTGATGGGAAGCGGTCACCGTGGCCTATGGACGTATGCAACACCAGGGGCGTCACACTCGCGCTGCCGATCCTGAAGAAACCTTCTAATGCCCTTCTTGAAGAACCCCATATTCCCCATATCCATATGGTTGGTGAGTTCTCAGTGGAGTAAAATAGGGCCACCCCATCTATTCCTGTGGATGTTGTAGAAGGCATCTAAGGGATAGGGCGGTTCTCCATCCAATAGAAAACATTATTTGTGCCCAAAGTGCGCACTTGAAGACAATAGGTCGTCTATTACGTGAGACCGAAGATCATAATCGGTCTACCCCTTCGTGGTTATTATTTTGTAGAATGGAAATGATTTCCACACAAACGCACTCAATACGAAAAAGAAATCCGAAGCATTTCAATTCTAAAGCATTCGTTCTAAAACTTACAGATTCTCAACCTTTCTCAACCTTGCTCCGATGTTGTTAACTCCAAAGCCTTGTGAACTTTTGCACAACACTAAATTACTCTAATAAAAGGCCTTACTACAAACAGGTGAATGTCGGTATACTGTGGTTAGGTGCCATTTTGGAACTAACGCGAGATAAGTGATACAGATACAGTCAGATCAGATATCTGGCCCTGAAATATGATAATTCGCGATTAAATTAACTCAGCAGGTACATGGTATTGTCGAAAGTTCACGCGAATATTAGTCACTTCGTGGAAGCCCTTTATGGTGAAAAAAGTCTGGATACCAAACAGTCGCGGAGGGTGAAAATTTTCAAGTGGTAGCCGGTGGAACTATTTGAGTATAAAGGAGAACATTCACTCTCCATACATATCTGGGCTAATTTTGAAAGTGCCGGCCAAAGAAAAAAAATACGATATTCTGTTAGAGCTTGTTCTTACTAGCATTTTTTATTATTGCGTCAAAGTTGAGAGATCACTTCCAACGGTTTTATTTGAGTTTAAAAATCTTAAAAATATACACTTTTTAAGATACGAACTATTAAAAATAAATGAAAAATATTGTTCTACATTGGAAGAACAGTTAATAAAAGCAATATAAAATAAACCCTATACTGCATATTGTTGTTTTTCGTCCATTCATTTAGATCCAAAATTGAAAGTGCCGGTCAAAGAAAACAAATATGATATTCCGCTAGAGCTTGTCCTCATCAGCACTTTTTATTACGTCGTCAAAGCTGAGAGACCACTGCCCTCGGTTTTATTGGCGTTCAAAAATCTTAGAAACATATAATTTTTATGATACGATATATTGAAAATGAATGAAAAATATTGTTCTATATTGGAAAAATAGTTATTAAACGCAATAACAAATAAACCCCATACTGCATATCGCTGTTTTTCGTTAGTTTATTTAGGTCTAAAATTGAAAGTGCCGGCCAAAAAAAAATGATATTCCGTTAGCGCTTGTCCTTATTGGCATAAGCATATAAAAATAAAATACACGAGCAATAATACTGTTTCATTGCACTTCACCCTTCTTGTTTTATCTATGATAATGTATGTATAATGTTGACGAACCTGGACATGACGTGACTGCTATCGTCCACGAATCATCCATAAGGCATTGCCATTAGTGCCTTGTAACTGTGGAATATGATGAACTCATTTACTAAGTTCAATTGGAAATGCACTTTTAACCAATATAAATCAATATTTCTCATTCATTTTCAATAATTCGTAAAAAAATAATGTATATATCCAAGATTTTTGAACTCAAATAAAACCGAGGGAAGTTATCCTTCAGCTTTGACACCATAAAAAAATGCTATTGAGGACAAGCTCTAGCGGAATATCATATCTATTTGTTTTCTTTGACCGGCACTTTCAATTTTTGAACTAAGTAATTAAATAGTCACACTTTATACTAAATATTGAACCCTAAATAAAATCTCAAGGAATCGATTTAGAACTTTGGTGTAGTAATAAAAAATGCTTACAATGTTGTGTTCTATCAAAATCAAGCACTTTTTTTTAGTGGCCGGCAAAATATTTACTAAGTTCAATTGGAAATGCACCTTTAACCAATATAAATCAATATTTCTCATTCATTTTCAATAATACGTATAAAAAATGTTTAAACCCAAGATTTTTGAACTCAAAAAAAAAAACCGAGGGAAGTGGTCCCTCAGCTATGACGCCATAATAAAAAATGCTAATAAGGAAAAATTCTAGCGGATTTTATTTTCTTTAATCGACACTTTTAATTTTAGCCGTAAATAAATGGACGAAAAACAACAATATGCAGTATGGGGTTTATTTTTTATTGCTTTTATTAACTATTCTTCCAATGTATAACAATATTTTTCATTTATTTTGAATAGTTCGTATCATAAAAAGTGTATATTTTTAAGATTTTTAAACTCTAATAAAACCATTGGAAGTGGTCCCTCAACTTTGACGCACTAATAAAAAATGTTAGTAAGAACAAGCTCTAACCGAATATTGTATTTTTTTTCTTTGGCCGGCAAAATAAAAATTAGCCCAATCTGAATGATGTCCTTTAAACATCTCTGGCACGGCTTCCCTTTGCAGAGCCGGCAGAAATCGGGTTATAGCAACACCTCGCTGCTGATACAATTTTTTTTTCTGATATATTTTTATCTGGAAATGATTCCAAAGTTAATGGAACTTTGACGGATTGTTTAGTGGTACACTAGCAAAACTCCTAATTTAGACCTTAAGAACCCTGTGTTCACTATACTCCCGCTGACTATCACACTCGAACCAACGTAAACCGCTTGACCGTCTCGGACCATCAGTAGCCGGGGATGAGGTAACCTCTTGGCATGTCCCTCGCAAACACTGTCTGACCTAGGGCCATCGAAGGCTTCCTACCTATCCTGGGGAGAGAAATATGTAAGTCAGTAAATATGTAAGTAAGAAAGTGTAATTTTCATTTGTATTTTTATTTTTATTTTTTTGTTTGACTGTGAACCTGACATGTTTAAATTATGAATTATTATTCTGGATATATTTTGGACGTGAATTAATTCAGTAATCTAATCAGTTGACATTGTAATTATTTTGACATTTTAATTATTAGACATGATACCTGACATTTCGTTCTACATTGACATCATTTAAATTGTGACATACCTACGTTACATAAGGGTGTTAAGTTATTATTTATTATTTGTATTATAATTTAATTGATGAATATAATAATTTAAATAATATAATTATGTTTATACTGGGTGGCGCAAAAGTACTGGCACTAAAGAAAATACCTTTATTTTTTTTATATGACATTTTCTGTCATTCTGTTCAGCCCTCGGAAACTTCACTACATAGTACTTTAGTATTATGTTATCTGTGGTAGTAGTTTAAAAGGGACATCTACACCATTTCTTCCTATACTAAACGGATAAAACAGACCAGCTGTCATTATAAATTGTGGCTCTGGTTCCAAAGATCGATAGATGGCGCCGCATGTTGAGTCGGTAAAACAGACCTGCTGTCATTTACACAAAATGTCAGTTAGTATGTCATAATTCATAACTTAAAACCGGCGCGGCCTTTACGTTGAATTTTAATGAATTCAACGTAAAGGAACAGGCCTAACGGTTTTGGGTTATATATCCATATATCCAATGCATGTAGTATGTATGTAGGTATGCACAATATAGGTATGTATGGTATAATAACAGCAGTTGTCGGAATATGATTAATAGATGGCGGTAGATTCTGTTCTGATAGAAGTTGAGTGGGTGACATAAAAAACTCACGAGAGGGCCCTCTATTTCCGATGTATTACTTTACTCTATGATTCTGTTGTTGAAAATTGTGTAGTGAACAAATGTAAAATACACTGAAAATAAACATGGACCGTTTTACTCCCCAAGAACGTGGAATAATTGTGTCAATGTTCTTACGGAATAATTCATCAGTGATAAGAACACAACGTGAATTTCGTCGACGATTTCCCCACCGTCCGGCACCGATTGGTCGCACAATTCGACGCTTTGCCACACGCCTTGAAGCAACTGGCTCAACATTGGATAGACCTAAGTCTGGGAGACCAAGAACAGGCCGTTCAGCTGAAAATATCGATGCTGTGCGCGAAGATGTGGAAGAGTGTCCAGAAACATCAACGAGGCGACGTGCCACGCAATTGGGCATTTCCAGACGGACCCTGCAGCGTATTTTGGTGAAAGACTTAAAGATGTTCCCGTATAAAACTCAAATGACTCATCAGCTGCTGCCTGCTGACCACCGAGCTCGTCTAGATTACTGCCAGCGCGTCATAAACCTCAACCTTGAAGAGGATGATTTTCCTTCAAAATTGGTTATGAGTGACGAAGCGCATTTCCATCTCTCAGGGCATGTCAATAAGCAGAATACTCGGTTCTGGGGCACTGATAATCCGCGCATTATTCAAGAAACACCTCTACACCCACTAAAAGTTACTGTATGGTGTGGCATCTGTGTTGACAGAGTGATCGGACCCTATTTTTTCGAAGACGCTGGAGGCAATGCGATAACTGTCACTGGAGAACGCTACAGAACCATGTTACGTGAGTTTTTGATACCCAGTTTGGACGAATTGGGGCTGGAGCACATCTGGTTTCAACAAGACGGCGCTACGGCACACACAGCGCGCGACACTATGGACTTAGTGAGGGACGCTTTTCCAGGCCGAGTTATCTCTCGTTTTGGCGATTTGCCTTGGCCTGCAAGATCACCCGATCTGACCAGTCCAGACTTCTTTCTTTGGGGTTTTTTGAAATCTCGGGTATATGTGAACAAGCCACAGACTCTCGCAGCTCTAAAAGAAAACATTCGTCAAGAAATAACGAACATATCGCAGGAAGTGTTACGGCAAGTTATGCAAAATGTCATAAATAGGGCTCAAATGTGTATCAACTCTGGAGGTCACCATTTAAAAGACATCATCTTTAAATCCTAATGGTACGAAATTTAATGGTACAAATATACATTTAAAAAAACCTAAATCTAGTTTTCTAATTTAGAAAAAATGTTATAGCCGAACCAAATAGGGTCTTTACTTTTGCGCCACCCAGTATGACGTGTAATTTTCTTATGAATAAATGACTTATGACTTATCATGCATTGCGTGTCTGTAGGTATTATTTCAGTGTATTAGAAAAAATAATAACCTGCTCTTTTAAGCTCTGGACATCTATGACGATAGCAGCTGGGTAAGGAACTTATTAAACGATGCTAGTTCAACGTGTGACCTTACCTTCTTGTCTCTTCAGTGACATATAAGTTCTTTGTCCACGGTGTAAATTATTTTAAGATCATTATAAATCATAGATATACAGAATAGATTAATAAATGCAGTATATTCATAGCGATCAATGCGTAATTTCCTTAAAACAGCTTCCTGCAAGAGATATCTATCTGACATTCTGTAACAGCTATTAGTCAATTGACTTACCTGTTTGCAGGAAGCGACATGACAGCTCCTGGACTATAAAATTAATTGCAACACGAAGGACGTCATAAAGATACTCTTATCAAAAATTAATATAAAATTTAGATTTCAAGTATCCGGGCTTACAGGAAAGTGAAGAAACTTGTGAAATATGTAAGCACAGGAGAAAAATTATTGACACTTTTCTTGACTTCCCTCAGTGGGAAAAAGGCGTATGTATATTGTATAATTGTGTGTGTTAAAATTTTCATATAGCGATGTACCTAGTCTCGGTTATGTCAAAGTGAACTATTTTAACTTTCCTAGAAATTCCCATTATGTACCAATACTTACGTTTACCATGATTGGCAGTTGTTGTCTTACTGGTAATCTTACCTGCAAGTAAAAAAGGAAAAGTCAAAATAGTTATCTTTTTATAAAACATGCAAATTACAAAATTAAAGATGCAAAAAGCTACCGACTGAATTCTTTACCAGGACTCCTTTCTTTCTTCATACAGTCCCGTGTTCTTTGAAAAATATCTGATGAGGCCGTCTGAGGTAACGGAATCCCTCCCGAGATATATTATGTCTATCAGGCGAGGTGGATTCATATCGACACATTATAAAAAAAATTAGGGCAAAACAAAGTCAGAAGTTTTTTCATAATGGTAGACAAGCACACGGCTCCCTTGATGGAAAGTGGTTATCGTGGCCTATGGTCGTGTACAACTAGAGGCGTTACACTCACGCTGTTGACCCTGTAAGAACCTTCTGATGCCCTTCTTGAAGAACCCCATATTGAAAGTTGCACAGCAGGGGGCAGGAAATTTTGTGATACCGTAATACTGTTCATTGCACCAATTTTAGAATAAAATCTGTTTGAGTTCAAGGTTGATAGTAACCGGAACCTAATAAAGTCAAGGAGCTGACGGCATAATACTAATATTGTAAGCTGAAGAGTTTGCTTGTTTGTGTTTGTGTTCAAAATTCTTTTTTGTTTAATAAACACCCTTTATTGAAGAATGTTATAGGTTATTATATCATCACGCTACTACTCAAAGGAGCGGGGCAGTGATCATAAATGTCAACAAATCCGACAGATTTCCATACATTATTTGAAAACTAATAAATATGAGACTAAAGGAGTGATATAAGGTTTCAAAATATGCCACGGGCGAAGTCAGGGTGAATCGGCTAGTAACATAATGTATAAATGTCTAGTTTTAGTTAATATTATTTTTATATTGTAATATACAAGTCATATTCTACAGCTACAAAATTATATCAAACTGCATAACATTTTGTAATATTTATTACATCACGTTTTATTTCTGACTTAAAACAATTAATGAATATTTTATTGATATTTATATTCTAGCCGAATGCATATTTCTTCACTGAACAGTTAGTGCTCTAGTATTCTAATGTGCGCATTTTAATGACAATAAATTTATCGTTAACCTAATATATTACATCTTCTATAAGTAGAAAAAAATATAAATGTCAACACATATCTTTTCATTTCATTATTTACAAGATATATTTGAATTTTTGACTTGCATTTTTTATGATTGAAAGGCTAATCAGTTGTCAAAAATTACTTTAAAGGTTCGATTCTATTCTTAAGATACACTACTAGACCGACAAGACGTAAGCAGACAACTACTACTTATAGATACAAACAGTCTAGAGTCTAGAGAGTTTAGTAACGATACATTTTTTTTGGAATAACAAGAATTTTTCATTTGTATTTCAAAAATACTTTGTCGGGTTCAAGTTGACCTCCTGACTCCTGACCTATAAACAGTATTGAACGATACCTGCCTAACATTAGGTATAATTGTAAGTACACTTGGTTAGGTGCGATAATATTCGGTAGGTAATAAATTAACCGAATCATTTTTTCTTGCTTAACGAGAGCGGAACGTTCTAGCTCATTTATTTTGGTTGCGTTAAAACTTCAAGTTATTAATTGCCACTGTAGATAATGACTAATACTTATATTCACGCCTGCATTGTCTTAAGAGGTAGGCAGTCATGAATGCAAACTTAAATTTCTCTTTATATTCTTCGATCCACGTCATAGATGCTGTCCGTATAGTATATAATAGTTGTTATCACTATTTGAAGTCAATCACACAAAAAAAGGCAAATAAAATGTGTTATTATTTCGAAACTCGTTTCTAAGTAGGTAATCTTTCTTGTTGATTTTAAGTACTTAATCTTTCTTGTTGAACTAAACAAAAAAGACAGGAGGTTCTCAATTCGATGGGTCTTTTTTTGTTTAGTTAATTAAATTCGGCAATTTTTTTTATACTATCTACTTAGGTCACAGACAAGCACACGGCCCTACTGATGGTAAGAGGTTACCGTGGCCTATAGGCTAGTGCATCACCAGGGGAGTCACAATCGTGCTGTCGACCCTGTAAGAATAGAGAGATTCCATCTAGTTTAGAAACTGGCCTGCTCCATAAAGATTTTAAAATAAATAACAGACCAGGAGATGAAACCCTGTATTTGAAAAAATAAGTGGGCGCAGGGTACGAATTTTAGAGGGCCAGTGGGTTCGTTGCTTTTATTGCAATCAACAACAACTCGAATAATAAAGCTATTCATATTCGATTGCAATTTATTTCCTTTTACGTTATTTTTTAACTTTATTTTTGTCTCGCTCAGTTATTATTAGCCGTAGTGACCCTATGTTGTTATTATTGAAAAGGGAAGTGATTGGCTCAAAGACAATAATATTATAAAGGTCGAAAATTGTATCGCTCCGACCACGTTTTGGATTGTAGGTCAAGAGCCTTAGTTGATTACAATAATGTACTTCAATTTGGTTAAGTACCCGCTTCTTCTTAAAATACTTTTAATATTACTGACGTCACTCTCAAGATGCATTTGCAATGTCAGCTGAACCAGCCAAATAACTTAGTTGGTGCTTGTATAGGAGAATTTCAGCTTTCCAGGATGTGTCCACGTAGCTCAGTTGGTTAAGGTGTTTACTCTAGAAAAGACAGGTCGTGGGTTCAAGTCCTATCCTGGATGTTCAATTTTTCCGATTTAAATAATATACTTTCAATGTTTTAATATCGTATCGGTTCCTGGTATTATTACAAGGGGGTATAGGAATACCTGGCATACCCGCCTACCGGCATATTGTAATTAACGGTCAACGCCTTTTAGGTTTGGGAGGTCAGGTTGCAGTTGCTCCGTAAAACACACGACCAGCAAATAATGAAGGAGGATAGGTAAACAGAAGCAAAGTGAGGTTTAGAGGTGATAGAACAAAACAGTTGGATAGATCTAAGCGCGTCCAAGCGGAAAATGTCTGTCCCGAATTCCGAGATTAGAACCTAGGTGACGAACAGGACTAGACTAACAATACATGATGATAATGATGATAATGATGATAATTAAACAATTCATAAGAGACGTACAAAATGGTTTAGTAAAACCTTGAAGTAAAGTTTTCCACCAAGTTAATTTGTTCATTAACAAGTCCTACTATATTTAATCCTATAATTAAACTCTCAAATAAACTCCAATTACAGTTAATCCAATGATTTATGCTCACGAACATCCTAAAGTACTAAACTGAAACGACTCGATTTGAATCTTATATTGGTGTTATATCCACCAATATAAGATTAAAAATCGAATACATTTGAAACCGTTTCAATTCAATCTCAATTCTCAATTCAACCAGCTATATAAGCTATATTAAAAAAAAACTAATTGTAATAAAAACGTAATAGGGGATGAGCCTATTACCGTATTCTCTGAGGCTGAGTCTGGGCTGTATATATCTGTCTGATGTTAAACAGTCCTATCCTTTAGTCGTCTTGTACGATACCACATGGTAGGAGATGGGGTGGCCCAAATTCTACTCTGCCGGGAACCACGTGGCACGCGGCGAAAATGGTAATGTAATTTTGATCGGTTCGATACTACCGTACAAGCCTTGCACACGTTTTAAAATAAAAAACCAAATCAAAAATAAATTAGTGATAATTAGGAAAAGATCAGATTCATTCCTACTGCATTGATCTTGTGCTATTAAATCAATAAAAATGACTCATAAATCATTAATATATATATCAATGTTACAAGCTTAATTTACAAATTAATCATTATTATTAACACATTTTATTAATTAAATAACCATATTTTTTACCATGCGGAAACTAAAGCTTCATTTTACCTTACCAGGTTACCTAACAGGAACCGACAAAATATATTTAAATGTCTAGATGTGTTTACAAGGAAATAGTTGCATCCTACGAAGGAAATGCCGGAAACCCTGATGAGAATGCCGGTGCGTTGTTTTGTGATCAAAGTTTGAGTTACAGTACGCACAGTTTGGTATGAAAGAAACTTCATCACCCGCTCGCAATTCCCTGTTTTTCCAAGTAAAAGTATGGGGTTCCTCAAGAAGGGTATTAGAAGGTTCTTAGGCCATGATAATCACTTGCCATCAGGTGTGTCTTCTTCTTCATCTTGTCATTGGCAGCAAATTAAAATCAATTTAAATAAAATTAGATGCGCCCAGCCCAGAACTCGGCGACATTGACTGCACCTTCCGTCGCTTCATTTAGGTCGGCAGTTGTGCAGGTTTAAGGACACAACGGGCACGACAGAAGGTGATCCATTGACTGCAGAGGTGCACCACAGTCACAACCACCACTCTCCGCGTCCAGGTAACCCCATTTTACCCGGTTCTCCCTATAGCCGTCCCGAGACCTCAACCTGTTTAGGGACTTCCTGGTGCTCCATTTCGGTTCATGCCCCGGTGGCAGGCTCTCAGCGAGCTGGATCAGGTGTGTGTTTTGGTGGTATAAAAAAAGGGAGATCGATCTATCGAGAAAATCGCGGAAAAACACGACGTACCGTACTGGACACGCTAGTGTTAGAGAAAAAGGCTACAATCAAGTTTGTATTCTTGTAATATGCGTCGCATCGGTAGCTTAGTGGTTAAGGAGTCGTACTTAGATCGAGAGGTCCCGGGTTCGAATCCTGGCCATTACACTACCAATTAGAACCCACTCCTAACACAAGCAATTTAGCTTAGCTGGAGGGTTTAGAGGGAATATTAGTAACTTCGGTTGCTAATATTCTTTTTTTTTTAAATGAAATGTGTCTCGACCGATAATACCATTAATGCGCTATTAAAGCCGGCAATTCGTCGAATATTAAATTGGCATAAAGCATTTCACATCCGCGTGCTGCGATTTGTAACACTCATTTAGCACGCGCAAGGTTGATACCTTTTCAATGTTAAGTTGATTATAAAAAAAAAGTTTCCTGTGTTATTATTACTTATTATCGATAACGCACAATATTATGAGTAATTATTATTTGCTGTATGTCTTAAACATGGGCAAGGCGTCTACAACCAACTTTCAACTTTAATTTCATCATTCATTATGGTAAACTTAGCTCAAATAGAATTATCATTGGCGTCAAAAAAAAAAATATTGTTCTACATTAAATAAATAAATCGAAGACTATGATTATGTGTACGACCTCCAAGGTTCGTTCCTATTAAAAAACACCCTTACGACTTAATTTTAAGATCCCATTCCTTCCTTCCTTCCTTCTTTAAGATATAGTAATCAATGTCACCATTGGACTTCTTTATTTAAAAGAAAGAAAGAAAGAAAAACGAAAGAGAAAAATATTTATCATTATAATTATGTACACATAGTTAATATTTATCTTCTTAGCGTGGTTTTCGGTTGCAATCAAGGTTCAACCGCTTTGGAACCTGGGTCCGCTTACTCGTTTCTTCTCCTTTCGTTTAGGTTCATCTTGGTTTTAATGAGACCGACTGCCGTCTGAGTCTCCTCAGAACCCTGAGAAGAAAGCCTCCGCCAAAGCCTCATCCGCCAATCAGCAGATCTAATGACCCGCGGGTAAGGTTGACTTCAACCCCAAAGATATTGATCGAACCCAAAATACATAAACATAAAGCCTCATGTGCCTCTGTGGCGTAGCGGTAGTGAACGCAGCCGCTACGCAGGAGGCGCGGGTTCGATCCCCGTTCAGTGTAAATATTTGTATGCATGAATATGAGTATTTGCATTGGCCTGGGTGTTTCTATGTACCTATGTGTGTAAAAAAAATGTGTCTAAGTATTATGTTTATCCGCATGCTAGAACATCAACAAATGGATTTTGGCGCCAAACTTTTACAAGTAAATACAAACGTAACGTTGTAATTTTATGCAAATTATTTTAACTTTTTCATGAGATTAGATAAAGTAGTGTATGAAACTGCACATAATTTGGGCTTAAAACACTCGTGTGATACTATAAAAAAAACTCGCCCGCGTCTCGTTTTTTTAATTCACACTCGTGTTTTAAGAACCCTTTTTATACAACAGTTTCATAAACTACTATTATTTATTAATATGTATTTAAAGTGCTGGCTTGGCATATCGTAGAGGATGACATGCGTGCCAATAGTCTCACTACCTTGTATGAGTAAAAGGCGGAAAGCAGGCCCCGGACCCCATCGCAAAGACCTCGTACGCAACCAGGACTAATCCAAGGATAATGATGATGATTACATAGTATATTTACTCTGTGGTCTCCACCAACGTAATCACTCAATAGTTAATCCCTCACCGCTGTATCAAGGACGTGTGTGTAATTAGCGCAACAAACAAACAACTTAATTAATTATATCATGAAAGTGGATAGTGTTATACAACTAATTTGTAGTTCATTAAGTAATAGATTTGAATATATTATAATATGTGTTGCTTGATTATTATTGGCACGTATTGGTTTGAATAAAGAACAGCCCCTCTAGACAAGTGGTAATTCGTTGCTCGGCGTATGATGGAATAGAATGCCAAATGTATGGGATTTGACGTAATCTATGACAGGCGTCAACGAATGTCAAAAACGTCAAATCCCATACATTTGTCATTCTATTCCATCATACGCCGAGCAACGAATTGCCACTTATCTAGAGGGGCAAATCAGAAGTGCTCGAAACCGATGGGCTTGCGTGAAAGGTTTAATAACTGTAGAGGAAGCTCGTAAAGTATGTATGGATAGAGTCAAGTAGGTAGCGGGTTTTCATCTCTGCCTACCCTGGAAAGAAATAGGACTGAGCGTATGTATGTATGTATATGTAAGTGCCATGGGAAAGTAAAATTTCCCATGGCACTACTGGTAGTACCAAGCAGTAGTGCCACGGGTAATGGAGGGTACTAATAAGGTAACAAGCATGTGATGGATGACGGTTATTAGGAAAATGTCAGTCGTCTTTTTCATCCGAACGCAAACCCCGAAAGCGTCGGTAGCTTAGCGGTAAAGAAGTCGGGATTTCAACCAAGAGGTCCCTCGTTCGAATCCTGTTCCTTACACTACCGACGTGAACACAAGCAATTTAGCTTAGCTGGTGGGATTAGAGGGAATATTAATATTCTTTAACGACAAAAATCCCAGGAGTATCCAAGACAAAGGATTAACTCTACTACTCTTCCTTTATATCATTAAGTGTGGACTTTTACGAGAGCGAGTCATCTGACTGGGGGTTATATGGTAGTCGCTCTCATTAATACCCAGCCACAGAATAAATTTTGTGGTGAAAAACACCAGAAACTAATACTTACGTCTTTCAGCAGGTGTACCGACTTACAGAAAAAACCTCTTCCTAATTTCGGAGCCCTACATAGTGTCCTGAAGTTTATGGACTATGTTAACAATAAATATAAAGGCTATCTATATCACATTCTCAGCCGTACTCTATATGTAAAATATCATCCAAATCCATCCAGCCGTTTTCGCGCCAAAGAGCAACAAACCAACCAACCGACAATCGCATTTATTACTCTCCTATAATGACATTGGCCTAAACACTTTGCTAAATTTGTCTACAAAACCAACGATTATATCTTATTCATGAATAAGTTATAAAGCGGATTTGAGATGTGCTATCTGTTTCAAATGCCAATATAACAGTTCATTATTATAATTTTAGTGCGGTGGAAACTAGATCATATCTCTAACTTAGCATAGATATAACATCTCTGAGTATTTCATTGAAATGCAAGAATTGTGACGACATCATTTTGATGACGACAGCCTCTGTGGTGTGGTGGTAGTTAACGCAACTGCTACGCAGGCAGCGCGGGTTCGATTCCCGCTTAATATAAATATTTGTATGCATGAATATCCACTTGGTTTCCGTACCTCGTAGAAAACGTTAAGCCATCCCGGTTCGAAGAGCTTGTTCGAAGTAGCATTTTATATTACCGCGTCAAAGTTGAGGGACCACTTGCAACGGTTTTATTTGAGTTCAAAAGTCTTGTCCCGGTTGTCATACAAATATCTATGGCGGTCGTTAGAGATATTTGGAGCCCTCTGAATTTTGATATCGACAATTGGGTGTGGAGGTCAGATGGCAGTCCCTTCACGGAAAATATCGAAGTTCAACTGCATCCCTGTCAGACTAGAAAGCCAACGCAGAGAATGATGATACTTTTAATGAGGTAGCAGTGGCAAATATGATTTCTGTTTATAAATTCCCAGTTTTAACCCAGGCAAAATATTATAAAGATTTTTTCTAAGGATTTCTATGTGTATAATCGGTTTGACAATAAAGATTGAGTCATGGTTCTCGGGTGAAATGACAATGAAACACTACTGACGGTGGAGGTGAGCGCTGATGCATCACAAGTTGGCCACCCTAAACCTATATCTGGGTCGCAAGTCCCAGTCGCCGTCACGGTGTTCCTCTCTGTATCACGCTACGGACCCGGCGACCGCACGTGAAATCCATGGAGTGCTGAGAATCGGATCTCTAATGTTAACAGATTGTCTTTTTTGTCCCAGAAATCAAACCCACGAACAACAGTACAGCCACACTGCTTTCGACACTCTCTAAATAAACTTGAACATAATGAAACGTGTTAAAAACATCAACAACTTTACTAACAGCTCATAAATTAGGCTATCGTTACGCAAATGATAATTTAATTGAAATTTCTTCAGCCGTTTACACGTCATGTGGTAATAAACAGACTGACATGAGTTAGATGCGTACAGTGTTACACTTAAGCGTGAAATTTGCAATCGTGATGTCACGGATTCGAACCAGTCGATAGTTCGCCATTGACGTATACTTAGCGCAAGTAATTAGAATTTTTGGAGGGGTTAGTAATTTATCCCTATTAAGTTATTCCTACCCTAGATATTATTGAGGATACTAGATAGCCTCTGTGGAGCGGTAGTGAACGTGATCACTATGCAGGAGGCGTGGGTTCGATCACCGCTCAATGCAAAATTTGTATGCATAAATATGGTGGGTGGTGCCTCGGAGAGCACGATAAGCCGTCCCGGTCTAGTTGAACTTTTTGGAGAACCAACTACCCGTAATGACTGCCATAGATGTTCGTATGGCCACCGGGACATGACTAAGTGGTAACCGGGCAGATTATTATTGGACTGCAAGAGAGGCTAGACAGGGTTAGTTCTCGTTGTTGCGAGAATTAACCCTTCCCTCAACTTTGTAGGAGAGTGGAACCCAAAATCCAAGCGGAATGGGCGTTCTAATGAAATAGAAATCTTTGTAACTAAGTAAATGAGTCATAAGATGAAATTACGTCCATAAGTTACTCAAGTTAACCTTACGCGGTCCAAATTTAATAATCTCGTTAATAAAACATACAGTCGTGTTGAAACTATACATTTAACGACTAACGTATCAACATTGCATGAACTAAAATGTAAATTCAAAGGTTGAATCTGAAGACGGTTTTCCCCCGAATGACAGAATCGTCGGTATATATTATAACAATAACAATACACTATAAAATGGGAGACTATTTCTGACTGTTGCAGTTTGCTGAATTGTTGCATGAAGTCATTTAAAAATGGGACACTTTTATCCCCTCCGAATCAGAAGGTCCATAAGGGAAAAATGACATTGTTTGCAGAAGGTCCACATGTGACTATTAGGTATCTAGTTCAGTTAGTTTGGTCTAGTTTATCGAATAGTTACATTTAGTCATTTTAAAAGACGGGAGACTTGATTTTTTGTTTGTTGCCGGGTTTGTTGCATGTAATCATTTTAGACACGAGATACTGTTTTTTTTTTTTTGCCTGTTGCTGGATTGATGCACGTAGTCATTTTAGAAAATAAGAGACTTTTAACACAGTCTTTTAACACAGCTTTTAATGTCTATTGTAGGTTACCGAGTCATTCAATTTATACCTAGGTAGGTATAGTTGTTTTATGAAATACCTAAGTTAATATGTGCAACGATTTGATAGAAAACTATGTACCTACGTATTTTAATTAAGTTGTATTTTTTTCCACACACTTTTATAGGCACTATTATTGTTATTCAAGTTAAGTAATTTATGTAAGTAAACCTTAATATACACCTACATCGGATGTTACAGATTCGTATCTATTTTAATTTTGTTTACCAAAAGTTACATGACTTTGAAATAAAACTAATTCAAACGGATTTTATCGCTACATATTTATAACCCAAAACAGAATGCAATGGTAGTGATGCAGTCTGCCTCACTTAAAGGCCTTAGGCCAAGAAATAGGTCAATAAGTCAACTCAAGTACATACTTGTAGGTTATGTGTTATACCTAATTTGATGATTAAATTGATAGGAATCCGGTCAATTGTAACAAAGGGGTACCCTGATACTGTCTGAAGCTTACGCGGAAAGTAGCCGAAACGCTAAAAGTAAATAAACTTAACAAATAATATATCGCGATAGAATCCGTTAAAAAGTAGTTTTATTTTAAAAAAACACCCATTGAATTGAGAACCTCCTCCTTTTTGAAGTTGGTTAAAAAGGGTACCCTATTTTTAGGTGTCATACAGAGCTATTAAGGGAAAGAGCCGTTATCCACTTGACATACAGCTCAAGTTAAAGGTTTGGAGTAATAATTTCAACGTCTAAAAATATTCAAAATCACATCACAATCATAATAGGGATTATGGTTAAAACATACTATAATCGCTCGATCGATCCATATACCTATTCACTTAGGGAGTCAATTCCACACAAGCAAGACTTCAAGACACTTTGAGCTAATTCTACGTAAATAGTCACACTAACAAATACTGCTTGTAATTACTTTAAGATATGAGACAACTGAAAAGTGACTGAAATGCCGGGACAAGTGTAAACAATAGAACAAAACACCGTAAAATTCGATAAAAATACTTTTGTTTATACTGACAAGGTAAATGCAAATTATAAAATTCCACGATTTTTACATAACAGTTAAGTTATAAAATTTTATTTGCTATTATTATAATAATTTATTATACTATTATTATAATAAATTATTTCGATTACGTACGTTCCGATTTATATTTGTCTGCTAAATTCATCCTGATTTCGCACAGTAAATTCTCATGAACCAATTGCAGTGTTATTGGGTTCAAATTATGCCTATAAACTTAATGCAAATGCAAGCAGTATAATTGACAAGGTTTTATTGTAATTAGTTGAATGGTACGCCAGAGCATAAAGTACAAACCAACAAACATACAAACATTGATTCTCAAATATTAGATTACTGAAAAGATTATCGTTACACCCCAAATCTGATAGATAAATACTATTTCAAGAGATAAACCAGCGGGAAACCAATTACTGTACCACGATGGAAGAAGATAGTGATAAACACAGCAATACAAGGACATAAACAAACTGTATGCACATTATAAACCAAATCTATGGCTTTATAACAGACATAAAACAACAATGAATTCTTTCAAGTATCGAGACAGTCAGATAATGCTGTAATTTGTTTATCTATAACTAGCAAGATGTGAAGTAATCTAAAGGATACGATCACTAACATAACTTAATTATTACGAACTAAATATTACGTACAGGATGCCGGCAAATACTAAATATCGAACGGAAGCACTAATATTTACTTCTAGATATGCAATTATAACCACATGAACCTTACTATAATACGCAAAACCAGAACTAAATACGCGCCAAAATTGATTAAGAAGAAATGACATTAGTTCAAATTTTGAACGATAACCTCAAAAAAAAAAGAATGAACTGATTAAAAAATAAATTATTTGTTTGTAATTTTTTTGAATTTCGAACGCGCGGTGCGTCTGTCTTCTGTCCGACGCGACGGCTAGCCGAATACGAAGGACTCGCCGTAGAACAACCTATTCCCGCTAGAGGGGCGATGGCGAAAGTATCGCCAAATAACCACCTATAAAAACTCACAGCACACTGAACACAGTATCCAGTTCGATTCCCAACACCAACCACCATTGAAGAGGCATTATGAAAACATCGGTGAGTGCGTGAAGTGCAGTGTAGTGCAAGAAGTGACTTCAAAAAAGTGTCAAAGTGCGTCCCGTGTTTGTGAAGTGATCTGTAGGATCTGTTATACCATTGGTTTATTAAGTGCAATTAATGATTATACTCGTTCTGCTCTAATTGTGAGCTCATTCAATGGTGAAACAGGTCCTAAGAAATGTGTGAAAAACGGGATGTGTTACACTTTTTTGAAGTCAAATCTGTGCTTTAGATTATAATTTCATAATATTATTTCATCTTATTAACAACTCAAACAAGCATAGTAAATAATAAACTTGATAATGAAAGCGAAGCGAAACAATAAATTATTCTAAACAATGCTTGCGGATGAGTTACACTCGCAGCCTATTACATCACAATAGCCATACATACTCACTCGAGATCAACGGGTTTAATTCCAGTTTGTCGGCAAAGAAAGTCCAGGAAACTGTTAGCAAGGAACGCCCAGTTTTACATTGCATAAGGGCTCCACAGAGTTTGCATAGTAAAACAAGTGAGTTTTACATAATCACTTAAAAATTAAATTCAGGAATGGAACATTCCAAATATGAATTTATAAAATGAGAAATAGGAAAAATAATTCGAAATAAACTGTTCTTTTTTCAAATTATTTGTAGTTAGAAGTAGAGTAGAAAAAAAAAAACAGTTTTTAATCAAATTAACTTAATTTCTTCTCGCTCCGAAAGAGGTTCTAATTTTGAACAAGTTGAAAAAAAAAACACAGACATTGGAGAAAAAAAATAAGCAAGGAAAATAACAGACAAAAAAGAACGAAGCCTTTTCAGTTAGTAACGTTTACATGAAGTAAACGTTCATTGAAACACATAATAACAGATAATATAAAACACAACGTTAATTGTCTGTGAAACGCACTCGTGAGAATACACGATAGAATCAAATGGTTCAAAAGATAAATTAGCGCAGTTTAGTTTCAATGTTGATTTCAACTAGATTTTTAGTTAATAGAATAGATGTTAGTCAATAAAATAAAATAAAATAATAAACTAAACCGAGCAAGAAAACGCAGATACTGGCAATATTAACCTACAATAACTAAATCATCTTACAAAACCTGAGAGAAAAAACATGAGAGACAGAATACGATATCAGTAACTTTGCGCTTCTAACTTTAACGTGCTCTATAGATATTAATCGGGCAATACTACTTTTACAAATTCTCATTTTTACCTATATCAACATCATGTAGTCTAAAATTTAGAAATGTAAGTAATAAGAAGTCTTTTTGAGGATTAATGACAGTAGAGGAAGCCCATAAAGTATTTAAGGATAGAGTCAAATGGCGGGCTGTTGTATCTGCCTACCCCGGAGGGAAATATGCGTGAGTGTGAATAATATGTATGTATTAAGAACGAATAAGATTTAAAATTAAACGCTTGATTAACTTAATCACAACACTCAAGTATAGAATTTAGTAGTTGACAAATTTCATCTACACTCATACCGAGCTTGTCTAGCTTTATTTGGTCAAAGTTATTAGTCCAAACTTGTATTGGGTGACTAGTTTACCTTAGATATGTAAAAACCGTAAATATGCTAGACTGCATTTTAGTATCCTTAAATCGATTTTGATGCCTGAAGAGAATTTAGTAGTAGAACTCGTAGTTGAACACGTAGTAGAACTCACTTAATCAAATAATATATGTATCTATGACATCTGTTATTATACAAATAATAATAAGTATATTCGTATTAAAACTAACTGTAGATTAAAATGATGTAGAATCAATTGTAACAACATGCAAGATAAAACTGTCTATTTTTTAATATGTTACTAAACTAAGGAACGTTAAACTATTACAGCAACACCTGTTTATGTCTTAATAGATGTAAGATTGAAATGGTACGCAACATCTCATCATGATACTAAATGTACCACAGTGTACTCTCCGGTCATTGCAACGCAGTTCAATGTTTATGATGTTAAATTTCGCAATACTGTTTGGTTTAGATTATTATGGTCATTATCTTTATTACCTGACATAATATCAGTTCAATCCCGGTTAGTTTTATTATTGTTATCACCAGTGTCAAGTATAGTATTGTTTAATATATCCAAAATTATGCGAACATTTCAAAAAACAATATGGCTATCACAATCATGTTGACTCACTTTATTAGGATCTTAGGCTGTCAGCCAAGTGTGGGCACTAGAACAATAACCTCTGTTTGTTCATTGAACTGTATCTAGTTGTGTATTAGCTGCACTCATTCATAAAACTGGCATTTCTCCAACGTGTATTTTTATGACGTTATAAACTTCGTTATCAAATTCAATAAGAGCTTAGTTATGACTAAGTTCAATATTATAACAACTGTCAGGAATTCTGACAACAAATTTCGTCTTTTTTCTGTTCAACTTATACTAATAATTGCATTGTGCAAGTTTGATAGCTGTTTGATTAGGAAAATAATAAGTATACTATTCTCTAAACATTCAATAGTGTGTGTACGTACATTCCTATGCAACCTAGGTTCATTTGCAATAACCGAAACCCCGTAATTAACGCATCGCTAAAACCAAACGCAGTTGGGTAAGTATCCGCGACCCATTTTCAAAGTTTCGAAAGCACCATAAGAAGTGGTTATATTATCCCACGATGCGCCATGGCCCGAGGAGACACGAAGCAAACCCGATCATTGCCGACCTCGTTCTCCTTACTTGCTGATTAGCGTCTTTACTGTCAAACAATGCGAATGGAAATGTTTGTTTACAATTCTATTCAATAACATTTTTTGCTCTCAGATTGCGTACATCAACTTTTTCTATATTCAAGAAATCTAAAATCATACGATCATTATAGTTCTTCCTGCTAAAACTGCGACACTGGTGTTGAAAGATAATCATCAGCTGTCAAATCTATGTCAAATGAAAGAATTATGGGTATTACTAAATTCAAGACACCATTTTTCATAGAGATCTCGTCACTAACGGCGCATGCCAAAGAAACCGATTTTACGAGTTCGAAAGCAGCTTCTGACATCATACAGGGATATAAAGATGTGCTTCAACTCATAAAGTAAGGTTGTATTACACATATTGCAGCAAATCGTGATGTAAATGTTGAATATAGTGCATTGAAAAGATTAAATCTGACAGTTGCGTACGACGATGCGTTGGTAAGATTCATAAATCTTGTATCACGCCCAGGTAATAGAGCAGTTATAGTTCATTCTTGTAATATCTTATTAAAAAAAAGTTAAATTTATTGTAATAGATATAACAGTTCATTAGATAATAACACGTACCGATCTAATATATGTAATAATTTACATAATACGAAACGATATTATAAAAAATTACAATGCAAGGCAAAATGCATTCTTAAAAACAATTGTCGCAGTTTCTTAAGATAAGGCTATGGGAAACTAAAACAAAGAGCCGACTATTACAGTTGCGCCAGAGCAAGGTATCTTACCAATTTATGAACACCTATTATAGATCACTTAGAATATATCAAACTATCATTTAAATGAGTCTTGCGTATATACAGGTTTTGAGCTAAACCCATTTGTAACTACTGTTCCAATTTCTACAAAATTTGAAAGTAAATATTGGAATTACAAAATCTACTGTATTTCTAGAACAGTAGTGCTATCTACTATGTTTAGCACTACTATATTGATAGTGTTATTTATGTTCAAAGTGATAATTTTAGATTCAAAACAAGTGTTACAAAAGAAACTGTTATTTTTAACAGTGTTAGTCACTTAGCAGATTGTTTTGTCAAGCTTGACCAAGGTTAGAAGGTTATTCACGTAATATTATTCATTTTAATAGAGTAACTGAGAGGTATTATGAAATAACCATACAACATAGTACATGGTCGAGTCTTCCAGTAAACCATTAATGGCATAATACCATAATTATGTAACTTAGTAGATGCAGATTATGTCGTATCTAAGGATTAGTGACAAGTTACATAATATAAATCTCCACATTAAAAGATGTTTGTATTAAAATTTAACTCTTTTGTAATTCAATAATTACCTTTAGAATTAATAACCTGTACTATAAATCCTTTGAATTTGTTTTGTAATATAATGGTACGTTCAAAAACTCTCATATTAGCGCAATAATTGCAAATTATCTTGCAATTAGTGACAGAAACGCAAACCAGTTAGATTAGAATATATTAAACAAGATCTCTGTTTTGCAATACTAGTTATTGATGATAGTAATTTCCACGTCACTACTGCTACAAGAAACTTGCGTCAACGTAAACTATTTGCAACAATCTCGAAGAGATTTATTATTTAACTGTCATTTAGCGTTATTTATGTAGTTACATAAACATCAGACATCAATGATTTAAAACTAACAACTGTAAATACATAAACAATATTAGGCGGATGAGATGTTTGATCTTGTAAGTGATGTGATAGTGTGATACTGTATAGTTATTAGCTATACAGTATCACTCTATCATATCAATATATTAATATAGTACGATGGTGATCAGAATATCTAATTTACGATATTTTTATCATCCTTAACTGATGATGATGTTTGAGCTTGTATAATAATATTTATCGTTTTCTTAATTGACTATAAACTAATTTCTCTCGTAAAAATAATGACTATGTATTGTTTTCATAATAAAACTTCATTCATATGTAGCATAAATCGAATAAATAAAATAGATTTCTTGTTTTTAGTTACGTGTAGTGTCTATAATACCAAATGACCTCAAAACATTAAACTATCGTTAGTTTTGAAGTCATTTGAGGTCGTTGTTTAATCATTTATAATTGCGAATAAATAAATAAACAACGACCTTACATGACCTCAAAACATAAAAATAAAACTACTACTTACAATATAAAAATAAAACTGCCTACATACACATCAACAGTCCCTAATATCTACTAGCATTGAATTCTATTCTGACAATTCTATTTTTATTCCAGCTCTGCTTAGTTTTCCTGCTGGTAGCGGCTGCCGCTGCCAGTGAGAAGAAGACATCGAAAAAAGCAGAGCCACTGGAGAAGAAGTTGGACAAACGTGGTCTCTTGAACCTCGGCTACGGCTACGGCATCCACGGTCTGGATCTTGGCTATATCGGAAGCGGACATGGTGTCGGCGGCGCCTACAACTACGTTGATGACATCGGCTATGGAGGCTATGGCATCAACCTTGGAGAACACCACGACACCACCAAGACGATCACCATCGTCAAGGGTTATCCCGTCGCCTACCCCGTCGAGAAGCCAGTCCCGTACCCCGTAGAAAAGCACATCCCGTACCCCGTGAAAGTGCCCGTACCGCAGCCCTACGAGGTCGTCAAACACGTGCCTGTTCACGTGAAAGAGTACGTTAAAGTCCCAGTACATGTACCTGCTCCCTACCCAGTAGAGAAGAAGGTACCATATCCCGTACACGTACCCGTCGATAGGCCCTACCCCGTCAAGGTTCTGGTTCCCCAGCCCTACCCCGTTGAGAAGCATATCCCATACCCAGTCAAAGTGCCAGTACCACAGCCCTACCCCGTGGAGAAACATGTGCCATACCCCGTTGAAGTTAAAGTACCCGTACCCCAGCCCTACCCCGTAGAGAAGCACATCCCATACCCCGTGAAGGTCCCCGTTGACAGGCCTTACCCCGTACACGTACCTGCTCCTTACCCCGTAGAGAAGCGCGTTCCCGTCGCTGTCCCCGTTGAGAAACCAGTACCCTACCCAGTACATGTCCCAGTCGACAGGCCTTATGCCGTCCATGTTGAGAAGCCTTACCCCGTACCTGTCAAAGTGCCCGTCCCAGAGCCTTACCCCGTCTATAAGCACGTTCCTTACCCAGTTGAGAAACCAGTAGCTTACCCCGTCAAAGTGCCAGTAGACAGGCCTTACCCCGTAACTGTTGAGAAGCACATCCCAGTCGCGGTTGAGAAGCCTTACCCCGTACCTGTCAAAGTGCCCGTTTACTACGGACACGACAGTGGCCACGATAGCTACGACCACTCAGGCTTGAGCTTTGGAGGTTCCTACTACAGCCATTAGAGTAATAAATAGTTTTAGTACAAAGAGTAGCTGCCAAGAGTTCTACCATAATTTATAAATCTCGCCAAGTAGTGGCCGGGACTGCAGCAAAAAAATGCATCTTTTTGTATATTTATATATGACATCTCATAAGTTGTATGTGCGTACGTGTACGTAGTGATAAAAGGTTACCATTTTAGGTTAAGATGAATGTAAAAATGATATGAAAAAAATAAAATGTTAAAAAAATTATTCATGTTTTTTTTTTTACTTTTGATTAACCACTTTAGCAAGGAAGTTGGTATCATTTTTATTACTTAAATTGTTGCTGTATTATAGCCTTGTAACTCATTTAAACAAGGAAATAATATACAAAAATAGTGCGTTACATTCATAATTTGTTTTTAAAATAATGCTTGTAATGCACTTTTGGAATGTGGCCTTGTAGACCTTTTCCAGGAAATGAACGGAGAACTAACTAGCGCAGTGCAAAGTCCGACTAATGGGACATAAAGAACGACCTTCACAGAACTTGCAATCAATCTTATAATAACATACCTGTTACATATTTTTATTTCGTTCACCACAACTATGAAAGCTATTATTAAAAGCGGCCACTGAAAGTGTGGACTTGAGACATAATATTTCTTTTATAAATTCATCATTAAATATTTTTTCTGAAGATATTAGTCAAAAATATGATTAAAATTTGTCATAGTTCCAGAATCCATAGGTACTAATATTATCAATGCGAAAGTAACTCTGTCTGTCTGTCGGTCTGTTACGCATTCAAATCTAAACCACTGAACCGATTTTAGAGCAAATTTGTACAGAGATAGATTAGACCTTGGGAAAAGACATAGGCGATAACTGACATACGGACGAAGTGGCGGGCAACATCTACTATATGAAATTAAACTTAAATATGATTACACATGCTATGGCTACTGCATTATAATAATAACATACTATGTATACGAATGCTATATTAATAATCACCTTCATAAACAATTCAATTTCGAGATAATTACGAAACAAATTCAAGGGCTTTATTTCATAACCGACTACTTTAAAATGATAGTTACAAAGTTTATCATTCGAATGCTAACCATGTTGTTTCAAAATAAGAATTTTAATAACACCTCTAATAAGATCTGACACGTAGGCAAGAGTATATTGCTCTACTGTTTCGAGAATAACTTCTGACTGTATAGCAATAACGGTAGAAAATTATTATCATTACATTTAGTTTAAAATAGCAGTTGTGGTATTTATGGTGACCACATAATTGTAAGAGCTTTCTGTCACGATTTAGCATTGCTATAATATGGTAAGCGTTTAATGTTGTTATGAAAACGATCAATAATCTGTGTACTATCATCATCTACAGCCATTAAATTGTAAGTTGCTGTTTCTTTAAAAAAGTGATAATAGTAAATCTGAACCCAATTCTGAATATTTAAGCACTAGGAAAATAAGATTTATCGACTACAATCCATTTTTATAGTTTTATTATTGCAATATCAACACCAGAATCATAAAAGTATATACTGGGGATAGTAATATGCCCCTAAATATTGATTTAGGGATATGTGTATGTTGCAACAGACTACTTACTTGATTATTACTTATGAATCAATATAAAAACCTTATAATTATTTATAAATTTTATTAATTTTAATAATCAAGTAAGTAATAATCACGTTTAACATGTTATTTTGACAAAGTCGCAAGTTACCGTGGTCGCATATTACGTGAAGAGCTTTACGTAAGATGATTAAGGTTAACAAAAATGGAGTAACCCGTCTGTTCGTACCGACCTTGTTGTGAACTTATGATAACTCTTAATTTTGACATAGTTATTTGTGTACCGTGGAGTGAAATGGGGCCAAGTGCACTAGTATTGTTTATAATGCAACATTTCGCATAATTGCGTCGTATTGTGGTACGGGTGTAGATCTAATTATAGTGTTTTAAACATATTATTTTTATATTTTTATATACTCGTACATTAGTAGAGCCTTGGGATTATAAAGTATGTTTAGGCCGAAGAAGTATTTTTTTAATACCACTTAGGTTGTCGATAAGCACACGTTTTGCAACACTCCCTGTGGTGCTGACTCACTCCCTTAGTGTTGCACACGTTCATAGGCCACGGTAACCACTTTCCATCAGGTAGGCCGTGTGCTTGTCTGCCACCTAAGTGTTCAACCAACATTATTCCCAGACCGATACCGTTCAAAGATTACGAAAACTTTGAAGCCACACCAAATGCATGGTTTCATATATTGCACATGCATACATACATACACGTTTACTCTACACTTGTTACTCCATTCTTCACAAAGCATTCTTTGTCTCATTGTTTCTATGCTCACACGCATTCGCGTGCAAATGTGGACAAAAAAATCGCACACAATAGAATACAATATTTGGTAATTATATTTGGAAATTAAGTAATTAAATTATCTTGATTAGCTGGACTTATAGTGTAGATTTGGGGAGGGAGCTAGAATACTAGACCCCCATTGGACCACCTTTAACAGTGTTTCATCACCTTCCAAGCTTTTGCCCAAATTGGTTGGGGTTGCCTAGTCTAATTCTAATAGCGAAACTGTGGAACTTTGATATTTTCCATAAAGCAACTGCCATCAGACTTCCACAATCCACCGGTTGAGGTTTTAAAGATAGACCAGGACTTTTTCTGGTTCCAACTACCCGTAACATTCGAGTATATGACAGAATAAGTAGTTAGACCAGTTGTTGTACTTTTTAGTGCTCCAACTACCCGTAACGATTATCACAGAATAATGTTCATGTTCGCAACCTGGATCAACAGCTTAACGAGTTATGTGTGGGAGGAAGGGGGGAGGTGGTGGGTCCCAATATTGAGAATGGTCTCACACATCCTAAAACCGACCTGTCTTGCTTAACGTTGCAATATGTTATTGTACTCGGTTACCACTCAGACTTAATGCTTCGTTTACATACTCGCGGCAGAGCGAGGGAAGTGGCGAGAGAAGTGGGCAGAGACGTGGTGTGAATGGTATATTCGTCATGGCGCGAGTACTGCCGCGATGTTGCTGCGAATGTCAGCGGCAATACTAGCGCGATGAACTATACGAGACCGCTAGATGGCGCTAATCAGTAAACGTTTTTGCTCCTGGAATATTTACTTTTAAAAATATTTATATCCATCTACGGACAGTGTATAGGTAGTTGAAAGTGATAGTTTTTATTATTAATCTATTTTTAATCAATTTGCTATGCTGTAAAAGCATAATGCGTACACTGCTACAGCGTTGTTCTCCATACGTTTACGTCCGTCTCCGTTGCAGGGCGAATACTGTAATGCGGACCAACACGATGATGCGTGTGTGTGAATGCTAGGGCATTATTCGTGGGAATACTTCTGGCAACACGATGAGCAATGCGATGGGCAGCGTGTAAACGCGGGGTAAGAGGTATACAAATTTAAAAAAGAGAATCCATTCTGTACAGCCTATATCAATCAATCAATCAATCAATTAGCCTATTGCAGTGCACTGCTGGACACAGGCCTCTCTCAATATTCTCCAAGTTTGCCGATCCTCCACCTACCGCATCCAGTCCGTCTCAGCCACATTTCGCAGGTCGTCAGTCCACCTGGCTAGAACGTGTCCCACCTTCCTTTTTCCTTCTCGCGGTCTCTACTCTAGGACTCGTCTGCTCCAGCGACCATCAGCCTATGTGCATCTTGCAATTTTCATAGGCCTCACTACAAGCCCATCTGGGTCTCACAAATCAAAAGTTTTTAATAGAACAGAAACCGTAGCCTGACTAATCGCGTGAGTTATAATAAAGAACTAGTATGCGTAGGCAATGGTGCAATAATCCGTAACTTACACCTTCCTTAGTTCACACCTAATAACTTGGAGAATATCGTATAACATCAGCAAAAAATATTATGAATTATCGATGAAACTGATGATTTAATCGTTATTTCATCATACGTCGTCATTCTCCTCATAGCAATTTGTCTACTAGCATTTTAAGTATGCACTTTGGAGACAGATATTCGCTTGATTGGTTTGATTGGTGTGTCGGGTTTTTCAAGAGCGAGTGACTTTTCCAACCCAGAGAGATCCGTGGTCTTACAATGCATATTGGTTTGGGCCTAAAAGATGTTGACGGAGTCCTCTAAATCATGTAGTTGTAGCATACCGTTGACGGTTATATAGCTCATAGCCGACTCACATCAGTACTGCACGAGTGGTGCTCATTTATAATTTAGTAACTGAAATTACTCTACTTTCCCAAAATTACTAGTATTCTTCCTAACCCCTTCAGCTAACTCTTAATTAGGTCAAGTCGGGTCAACCGATCAACTTCTGGTTCGCTCTTTCTTCTACGGTAATAACATTGACGGAATTGATGCTAAAAGCACAGAGCCATTCATTAAGAATCGAATTGAGCCCCTCCAGTTAAACCTAATTGCTTATGCTAGGGGTTCACGTCGGTAGCGTAATGACCAGGAATCGAGCCCGGGACCTTTCGACCGTTTCGATCCTTAAGGCCCCGAATCAGATCAACATCGAAAAATCGGTATTTTCGAAACCGTTTTTCTTTTTAACTATAAAACCTACAGATCTGGAATTCATATGCTTGCATACTACTAGATATATAGAGTAACTTCACCTTTTCATAAATTAAATAAAAAAGGAGGAAATAGTTGAAAAGACGCTCTGAACATCACTCTACTCTTTCTTATGAAACCAAATATTTTCTACAATATGTATTCAAATAATCTAAAATTTCACATGTACATATGTTAAATAAGTGTATTAGCATGACGTGACCTTCTTAGTTAGTAACCGTCGCCTATAAAGTTATCTGTTAAAATTAGTTTTACTGATTTTTACGGTTCAAATATGAGCGAATAACCTTCAGCATTTGTATGGTCAAAGTCATTCGCGTATGTAATCACCTTAACCATTACCGACGCTCCTCCAGATAAATACCCTCCCTCCAGCCAAAATATTAAAGCTATGTGTTAGTTATGGGTTTTCTTCGGTGGCAATGGTCCCAAATTGAAAGACGCGGACTGCGAGTAATGTGACGCGGTAGAATAGAACTGTACAAGCAAAGTTGCGGGGTATAGCTAGTTTTATATAATTACGTATATTATATTAGCGTACATGAACAAACCACAGGCAGTATTAGCCAATAAGTTTGTAAACCGTAATTACAGGTGCGTAAACATTACACTGGCCACTTAGTATTGTCCGCAAGTGTATTAAGTGTATGCAGCTCTGGGAAAAGCTTTGGTTTCAGTATACTTTTCATTTCGTAACACCCTGTGGGGTAAGTGCAGTCTGAGAAACTGGCTGCTTAAGAACCAAATTAAGAATATGTAATCAGATAAATTCAGAACAGGCGGAAAAATTCATAGTTTTGTGGTTGGTCTGTTTAGTACGTTGATTTTTACGTCGCTTGCCAAACAATATAAATAGTTATAGTCTAACTAGATGCTACGTAATACCGATGGATATGTGATCTAATCGAAGGAGTCTCGACCCAGGATCTGTGTTCGATTCCCGGTCAAGACCTCTGACTTTTCTACGTTTATGAGCATAATAGAAATAAATTAACAGGTATCTACTTAAATGACGAAGTAAAGTTGTGTAGGTACAGTCGGCGACAGCGGTACGTCATGACGTGCCAAATTATTGAACGACTTGGCAGTAAAATTGCATTAATTCCGTGTATGAAGTTTAAATAAATAAAATAAAAAGTTTTATGTAATAACTAACCAGCTGTCATCCTCGGCTTCGCCCGCGTGGAATTCTGGTCCCGCCCAACAACTCAAGGGAACATCCAGGGATTTTATCGCTTTAGCTTATGTTTATTCCCGACTATAATATTTTATCTCTGTAGTTTTGAACCAAATCCGTTCAACCAGTAAAGCTTAAGTAAATAACAAATATCCTAACAAACTTTCACAGGTAGGCAACATATTGTGCTTGATAAATTACAAAATCAATCGATAAATTAACCAATCGCTGACCGCTGCTGGTTAAAGGCCTCTCCCAATGTTTAGAGAGGCCTACGTCCAGAGCTTTGGCCCACTGTTTCCCCACTGGCCAGAGGGGTTGGTACGAGGTTTTACTTCGAGCTTCCCTTCTTTCGCAGTGATATCGACTGCGTATTTCTCCATTAGTCGCTTCTTACGACACCCTTTTGATGAGATGGGGTGGTGATACTTGTATTGTTTCTCCGTCACCACACGGGTAATTACGGCATTAAGTCCACCTTTGTAAATTTTATTTGTGCAATAAAGTTTAAAATAAATAAATAAAATTGCATCAATCGTTATATTTTGTGTAGGTGTGTAGATGAATGATAGTTATTCACTGAGAATATGATAATCTTTTATGATATTATACACAGCGCTAGAGCCAAAGTAAGTATAACTTAAGTAACTTAATGGGTTTCAGAATGAAGAAAAATTTGCAGTTACTTCGGTATTTTACGTATATCTAAGGACTCTAAGGCATATTAAAAGCTCCTTTATACCTACAATTCTGTTCAAACCACATTTCTCAAAAATCTTCAACTTCCTACATAACGATCTATAATAGCTTTTGTCACTAACTGTATCTACGAGTTTTCCACAGTAGTTATTATCCAAGTAAACAAATATGCTGATCTTTACTACGTGAGCTACGCTATGATCTAACGTCTATGAAACAGGAAAACCACTCGTTGCTCAGTGGTGGGAGGACTTCAAATGAGGTTTATGGACTCAGATAATTAACATACATACATACGTAGAAGCGTCGGTAGCTTAGTGGTTAAGGAGTCGACCTTACGATCGAGAGGTCCCGGGTTCGAATCCTGGCCATTACACTACTGACGTGAACCCACTCCTAGCACAAGCAATTTAGCTTAGTTGGAGGGGTTAACGGGAATATTAGTAATTTCGGTTGCTAATATTCTTTAAAAAAAAAATACCAATCACGCCTTTATCCCTGGAGGGTTAGGCAGAGGTGAATTAACATCCACATTTCACCAGTCGTTGTATTAGGTCCCACGTAATAGGGGGTAAGCATTTTGCCATATTTCGGGCACTATTGTTGACTCGAGCCAAGTACCTGAAGCTGAGTCTGGGCTGTATATATTATCTCGAATAGGTTTACACGTAGGTACCTATAACCACCCGTATCGGTAACCTGTTTCTCTATATAAGCACCCTTAAATCCATATCCATCCATACTCATATTATAAATGCGATAGTAACTCTGTCTGTCTGTCTGTCTGTTACGCTTTCACGCCTAAACCACTTAACCGATTTTGATGAAATTTGGTATAGGGTAGATTAGACTTCGAGAAAGGACATAGGCTATGTTTGGTCGCGATAACCGACATCCACGCGGGCGGAGCCGCGGGCAAAAGCTAGTACTATAATAAAAACATCAAATAATAGATCTACAGTAGTATTTTATTATTATTTTCTGTTAGCAGCGCCATCTATATGCACACAACTAACGTTAACGCCAAATACGGCGTTGATATCAGCCGAAGGTTTTAGAAAGCGTAGATAAACACTGCCTATATTATAGTTTGTTACTTTGGCGATAGAGGGCTGACACTGGCTTTATAAATGTGTTTTATATACCAGTAAGGTGGCAGACAAGCATACGCACCACCTGATTGCAAGTGGTTACTGTGGCCTATGGATGTGTGCATCACCAGAGGTTTTTTACTCGTGCTTATAATGTGGTGTTATATTTGTACCATAACCCGCGCCACGTATCTTGGACCGAAAATGTGCTCAAAATGTGCTCTGTACGCGCAGTCCACATTTCTTGGGTGTCTTTTGAGGATAGTACGGGGTGCTACTGCGGTGGACGAACTCAAATTCACCAAGCATAGACTCTTACAAAGCAATCCGCGGGCGCCAGAGCCTCGTATGTCTTACGATTTAGGTCCAAGATACGTGTCGTGGGTTATACACTCACTTCGACAGTCTCTTTGGCGTAGCTGTAGAGGGTTCGACTAGAGCTAAACGTCGCAGATTTGATTCCCATGGAAAGTAAATAATAACAAAAAAATCGCGATGGAATCGGTTAAAAAGTAGTTCTTTTTCAACTAGTATTTGTATAAATACAAACAATGTATGCTTAGTTAAATTTTTCCTTAATGTTATGCTATTTATTTATTACTGAATGAAAGATACGCCTTCAGCCTACTGCTGTAATATTATTATTTAATCAACCCATTTCAATCACACTTACGTACATAACTTCTTGTGTAAACATGAAGGTTCCTAACAAAAAATAAAAAGCGACATTTCAATGTCGGCTAATGCAAGTAGCTTATAAAAACTCAACAGATTAATCCCTGTACTAAAGATACTTATTACATCATTTAATGCTAAGTTTTTAAGCCTATACATATGTTGAGGTTACCAAAGGAGGTTTCGCTTTCTCTATAGCATTTACGACGGGTTTCCACGATACACGAGATTTAACGGACGCGGGGGTCATACACGGACGCATTTACATGACAAATATCCACGGTGCGTAGTCTGCGAAACCGCGTACGCGTCTCGTGGATCGCGGATCATGGAAAGCAGCCCTAATGATTAAAGAATTCAATACTGTTGACCAGTGGAACAAAACGTTCCCAGTTGTTAATAGTATTGACCAGCGGGAATGAACCCAGAGAGCGAAAAAATGTCGCGTTGGTCAACACTGTTAACCTTTTTTTTTATTGTGCGAAAAAATCCCCACGGATACCTCCCCCGCCGAAGCCGGAGAAGGAGGTTATGTCGGACTCGAACCGACTAAAACGCACGCCGTCTGTGCGCCGTTGGTTGCCGGAGGTGAAGTCAACACTGTTAACCAGTAGAACAAAACATTCCCAGTAGTCAACAGTGTTGACCACGGGTTGTTGACCGACGGGAATAAGCCAAAAATAAAAACCTCAACATGTAAGACTCCGTGGTGCCCACACCGTAAGAGGGCCAGATCGATGGATATGGCTCTGGGCCGGCCGGGGTGCGAGGGGATATGTCTACGATAATCTCACCTCCGGCAACCGAGGGCCCACAGACGGCTTGCGTTTTAGTTGATACGAGTCTGACATAACCTCCTCTACCGGCTCCGGCAATAAAAAAAATGTATGTGTGAATGGAGTACTGGATAATCTCCTGAACATGTAATAACTTGAGTGAAAAAAGACATGCTTAGAGGTACGGTTGACCGCATGTGGTGCGGTTTTTATAAAAGTAGATATGCGGTCAGATGGATCCAGCTGGCCTAAATTTTTTTTGAATAAGTCCATACCTATGCAGAGGTAAACAGACACTTAGAATATGCGCCTATTTCCGTCAACCAGTTAATTTTTAGACTCCGCACTGCTACTAAGAATAACTATAAGTAAATATCTATTACAATAATTGCACCTCAGTGCATCATATACTTTGCAAAGTAATACTAATAGTTAAAACTATTTCAAAGTAAACAGTAGTCTAGACCAGTTGGCCAACTCATTGGGCAATTGATCAGGCCGATAAAGCGCTTAGTGTGTAATTATATGTAATGTATTTAGTACATGTACTTGCACTAAAAGTGGGTGAGTAGGTACAGTCATTCCGCACTAAAAACCTCAGTAATTACTGGTAAAGGATGGAAGGTCAGGATTCCATAATTAACCCTGAAATGCACAAGTATATTATGTTACCCAACTACAATCGTGGGGTGAATATTGACCCCAAAATAGAAAATCCACATAATATGTACAGGGTGGCAAAATAAGTCGGGCTCTCGAGGAAAACTATCTTAAATCCTTGAGTTGGCTCATTTTACTTAAAGGAGACATTCTTTTATTTTTAAAAAGAAACAAAACTGCATTCAAAGATTTTTAAAAATTCGCTTGCCTCACCCGGCAATCGAACCGATTAAAATCCGAAAAAGTGACATCCTGTATTTTTGAATGTTTTCTATTTAAAGTATGTACCATATTTAAGAAAAAATGTATGGAAGTATATTTAATATCCATATATCCTAGAAGTTGTAGATAGGCTATGTCGAATTTGAGTGTAGATAGCGCTGTGTAGCGTGTCGTAGAATAGAATAGAACAAGTTAGTTTGAAGCAAGCATGCTGCACTATCGGCTGAGAACCGTCGGCAGCTTAGTGGTTAAGGAGTCTGCCTTACGATCGAGAGGTCCCGGGTACCAATCCTGGCCATTACACTACCTACGTAAACCCACTCCTAACATAAGCAATTTAGCTTAACTGGAGGGGTTAGCGGGAGTAGGTACCCACTAATAATTTCTGTTACTACTCGTAGCAGTTTTATTTTTAAATCATCACTTACTGACAGGTATATAGCGATCAATGCAGGCTAATTTTCAATTACAGAATACTTTTCTTTATACAAAAAAAACGTGTTTTATAAACAAACTCGTGATGTCAAACTAATATGAGTAACACCAGTGAAAAGTCTAGTCTTAGTTTAGTTAACTAGTTAAGTAATTTGCAGCTCTCGTAACACAGACCATGTCTGGTGAAAGGACAGTGGCCATAGTTTTAGATATCTTAGTGAGATTATTAATTGGTCTACCATTATTCACTTCGGTCTATTATTACGAAATTCTTACCAAAGATTTTAATAAACACTTATCAGGGTGTATGAGAGTCCCACTCCATACCTCCGGTATGAGAGTTTCTGATATGTCAACACTGTTGTTGAACCATGATCACCTTGATCCTCCTTGATCATGGCGCTTCCAATATTGGAAACTCCAAAAAATAAAAATAAAAACAATTAACAATTAATAAAAAGTTTGCTGTAGCGTATTTTTAACGGATCGTCATTATTTTTTTGTGAAACATCCAGGGCTGTTTAAAATGAGAATATATCAGACTGTTTGACGTCTATCCAATAGGAGGGACAGACTGGGTGTGGAAGGCGGAGGATCGGCAAACGTGGCTCAAATTGGGAGTGGCCTATGTCCAGCAGTGTACTGCAATAGGTTAGGCTAATTGATTGAGACTGTTTGGTGTTGGTCAGCTTTGAATAAGGGCACCAGAAAAAGTGATAAAGGGTGCTCGAGAGGTATAGTGGCTTGCGGGTGAAGTTGACTTGAATATCATTCACCTCATCATCTTTATCCTTGCATCAGTCCCGGTCATATGAAGCCTTTAACTCGGATTCCCGGGTCCACTCTGCCTATAAAATATGGCCTCTCATATACAAGTCTCTGGAATGTCAGCATTCTTTAGCCATCATTAAATTTGTACATTCAACCACAGCAAATTTTGAAGACGTGTTTATAATGTGCATGTCTATAATGAGGTCCAAGCCACAATATTAAAATAACACGAAACATAATATAACCAGTCTACACAGACTGCGTAACAAAAGTTTTTTGGCTGCGTGGTTACATTATATACTAACGTGAAAGGTGTTGCGAATAAAAACACAAACAAAATAATAATTCATCACATAGTACGCCTGAAAAGATAAAACTTGTAGTAGTAGAGCCAAGCCCATCAAAAAATTGGCATGAGGTAAATATACAGTATTTATTCAAAGAAAACGGAAACCATTAATTTAACTATATAGACAAGGAAAATTAATTTTAAATCACCGGCACTGTCATTAATTGTATTAAATTATTGTTCTAAAAGAACACATCGATGCCAATTCGAAAGCATGAGAGATAAAATGGCAACTACTAGTTGTTAAGATTATACTTACATATAATATCTTTTTTTTAATGAAAAAGAACACATACAAAACTTTCTATTACGCAACTTGGTTGCAAGTATTTTAATGTAATTCAAGTAAACAAAAGAAATGATTTGAAAAGAATATTATTTTAGCCATAGACCATTTTAGCAGCAAATACACATTCTCACGACACGTAACAGCTACCAAGTAGTGAAAATAAAGAAAGTAAGTAATCACTCATTTCCCACTTTAAAGACAAAATTCAACTTCATTTCTATAAATTTCAAATTTGGTTTTTTAACAATGGCGATTTTTTTAGAAATGAAATAATGTAGAGAAATAGATAAGTGTAATCGTACAATTACACTTTATAATTATAAAAATATTTGATATTATTGAGCTCCTGTTTTTTAGATTTATATACTTACCTGTTTAGATATTTACGACGGAGTTGCTAAATGCTAACTGTGTATGACATCTTATTTACCTGTAACAAAAATAAAATAAATTAATAAATAAAATGTATCTCATTTTACATACAACAGAACAAATAGCACAAAAATATGTAACAAAGCAACCCTTTGTAAAAGTTTACAAAACCATCTTTTGAACATTATAGAAGATTGTATTTGATTGCTTACTTAGGTACTTGTAACACTAGCTTTGCAAACTCCCGCTCGCATACAAACCATTATGGTTTAAGCGGGTGGTTTAAATTTGTAAAATGTGTGTAATTCATTAATTGAACAATAAAAAAAAACATAAGAGTAACTCAACTAAAAAAAAAATCGCTGTTAGTATAGAATTCGCATCAAAAACATTCATGTTTTAGATGGATGACGGTCAGACGGACGTAGATCTTACAAAACAAAGCAAAGAGCTTGACTCCATAATATGACATACCTACATTGTGATTTCTTCCTCCCTATTGCCCTAGCCAATGGTACCTTGGACATTGTTCAAAGTACTTTGTTTCTATATTTTTAAACACTTATCATGTAGTTTTATACAATCAATAATCTATACTATTATATAATTGTAAAGTGGTCGTGTCTGTACATTGGAGATATTTAAAAAAAAAAACTTGGGTTATGTTATATTAACGATACTGAACACGAAAATATATTTTTTTCATTTCCTGTCTGTTTGTCTGTTTGTCCGCGATGGACGCAAAAACTACTGGACGGATTTTGATGCGGTTTTTTTTGTTAGAAAGGGCTTGCTCAGACTTAAAATCTTACGTTTGTTTGATCGCAATCGGTTGAGTAGAACCGGAGTTGTGAACAATTATGATAATAAACGGAAAATGACCCGATAGACAGATGGCGCTTTTTATTATTATTGGTCAATTTTTATAGCTTATTACATCCGGGCAAGTATGTAAATTTATAGACTTTATTTTTACATACACAATTGTGTAAACAAATACGTTTTTAATCTTGAAATTAAAATTTGAACTTTAATGATTTAGTTACAGAATCATAACTAGATGGCGTTCTCGCGTTTAAATTCAAGCTATCGTTTGGTTTCAAACTCCCGATATACCCGAACCGGTATTTATTTCTTTTTTTTTTTCAATTCTAATTTGTCAATTTGTGAAACAGATGTCGGTACTGTCTTATGATTCGTCACAAAATCGTTTCTCACACAAAGACAGATTAGAGGTAGAGCGTGGCGAAGGATATAGTGGAGTAGACAAGAGACACAACGGGGAAAGGGAGAGGTTGGTGGAAGGGCAAAGATATTGGGCTTAGGTGACAGACAATCACACGGCCCACCTGATGGAAAGTGGTTACTGTGGCCTATGGACGTATGCAACACCAGGGGCATCATACTCGCCCTTCTTGAAGTACCCCATACTATAGTCGTGAGTCGAACTGTAGTAGTGAGGTCGCAAACAAGCACACGGCCCTCCTGATGGTAAGTGGTTACCGTAGCTTATAGGCGAGTGCCTGACGGCACAGAATCTCAAAAGATAAGTAGGACAAAGCCTTTGGTTTTCCCACTGACAGCGCAAAACCTCTCCCGTGAGCTCTGGCTACACCAGCAGAAACACAACACGAGGTTATTAAGCCGCGGTCTTCTGTAGGGCGGAGAGGTATACTGTCGTGTAACTTCTCGAGTCGAATAGAGAGGCGAGTAGTGTCTAATCAGCGTTCAACGCTCAACTCTCAGCACTAAAATTAAAAACACCACGCGATAAACGACATCCACGTGGGCGGAGCCGCGGGCAACAGCTAGTCTATTATATAAAAATGAATCCCTAAATGTGTTGCTAAGCGCAAATCTCGAGAACGGCTGAAGCGATTTCGCTTATTCTTTTTTTAGAATATTCCTTGAAGTACGGGGATGGTTCTTACGGTGAGAAAAATTAAAAAAAATGGATCGATTGTTAGGCGGTACGAAGTTCACGGGATCTGCTTGTTTGATATAAACATATAACTGACTGCCTCTGTGGCGTAGCGGTAGTGAACACGGCTGCTACGCAGGAGGCGCGGGTTCGATCCCCGCTCAGTGCCAATATTTGTATGCATGAATATAAATATTTGCATTGGTCTGGGTGTTTCTATGTATAATATGTATGTATTTACAAAAAAAAAGTATTTAAGTATGTATATCCGCATTCTAGATTCCATAACACAAGCTAATTAAGCTTACCATGGGTCTAGATAGCGTTGTGTAGAATGTTGTAGAATATTTATTATTATTCTCTTTATTCATTAAATAAACTTATAAATTATATTTTTAAATACATATAAAAACATCTATTTAAAAATATAAAAAACAGTGCTCCACCGGTATCGGGTACAGGGACCAAGCTACCGGTGGTTAGGGCTCCAGAGAAAGGAACTTCCTCACGATGCGCGCCGTATCAAGAAGCACAGCCTTCTGCATCTGGCCCTTGACCCAACCGTCTAACCCGAGCCTCTTCAGGTGTTGGTCGAGGCTCTTTGCTATTAAACCGTTCACGGTCACGACTATCGGTACAATGATTGCTGAGTCAACATTCCACATGTCGACAATCTCGTGGGCCAAGTCCAAGTACTTAACCTGTTTGTCTTTCTCAGCTTTCACGAGATTCTCATCATGAGGAATGGTAACATCAACAATCAATGCTCGGCGTTCGGATCGGTCAATCACCACAATGTCAGGCTTGTTGGCTACAACAGTCCTATCAGTGATGATAGACCGATCCCAGTACAATGTGATATGACTATTTTCTAGAACTGGCTCAGGGACATACCTATAGTACGGCACTTCAAGTTCCACAAGGTTGTATTTCAGAGCAAGTCGCTGGTGAATTATCCTGGCTACTTGATTATGTCTGTGCAAGTAATCGCCGTTAGCAAGACGAGAACAGCCGGAAGTAATATGCCTGAGGGATTCACCAGGTTGGTGACACGCTCGACAGATGTCAATTGTGCCATCCCTCATGATATACTTCCGGTAGTTATTCGTCTTGATAACTTCGTCCGCAATTGCACAGACAAAACCTTCAGTTTCCCCAAAAAGGTCACCGAAACGTAGCCAGGACACGGATGCAAGTAGGTCTTCTTCGGGCCTGTGGAGGGCCCGATAGAACCTGCCGTGTAGCTCCTTACTCTGCCATACCTCCCTCCGGCTGTCAGTGCCAACTACTATAGGTCTGCGCCAGTTCTCCTTAGCCAAACCGAGCGGGGTGAGCCCGGTATCCACGCTGACTACATCACGGTGCATATCCACGTTCGACTTAAGAAAATAATCTCTGAGATTGCACACCTCGCGGTTATGAAGGGTCTTTGCATTTAAAAATCCTCGACCCCCACATTTCCGCGGGATGTACAATCTCATGACTGACGACCGCGGATGATGCATTCGAAATGCAGTCAACTGAGTCCGGACTCTCCTATCGATGGTTTATTATTATTATTATTATATAAAGTAAATAAAACTGATTTTAAACTTTTAGAACTTGGCTCTGCCACTACAGCGTCTGTTAATATTGCGTTGTGTAAAGCAACACAATTTATTAGTGTAGGTATGTGCTTAACTCTTGATATATAAAAATCGCACTGATGTAATTTCATTACAACATTATTATCATTAAAACTGAAATTGAATTTTTGAAATGCGGCTTAGAAATAAAAAATAGGCTTTTTCATAATCATCATCATCCTCACAGTGTTAGTCCCGGTTGCATTCAAAGCTTGTTCTTTAGAGCGTGGTGTTCGCTCTCCTATTTTTTTTTACCTAAAAAGTTTTTGCGGAGCAGGCTGCCCAAATTTTCTGCTGCTAATAAGTGTATTAGATGCATTGATTGAATATGAATATGAATTTTTAAATTATTTTTTGTGTAATAAATAGAAAGAAAAAAAAGTACCTACCTACTTACATTTTTAATGCAAGTAGGTACGTATTGTTATAGATTTTCATAGTTTAAAAGTGCCTTAGTGTTAGTTTACGATAACTTTCACTGTCATCGTCGTATCCGAAGTTTTCACTTTGGATTCCGGGGCCCACATTTTCCAGTCTAACTGCGTATTTGGCTCAACTTCGATTTTTCTATCATCGCGATATATCTATTTGTTATTATTTGCTTTTAGCTCGAAGTTTCAACTACTTTTCAATCATAAAAAGTAAATAATAACAAATTATGTAGCGATACAATCCGTTAAAAAGGGATTTTTATTTCAATAAGTGTTACCACTTAGTAAAATATAATTTTGAATGTCGTACATCAGGTGTGTCTCTTTATTACCACATCAACGACAGGGCCTTGATTTATTTGAGATTTTGCCATATTATAAAGATTCATGGGGATTGAGCAATGCAGGTTGTAATATTAGATGTCAAGGACTCGAACCGGACACAGTCTTAGGAATTTCCAAATTACCATTTTTGTTTTATACTCATTAGGTACTGAATTTATATAAGATATATTTCATTTCCTCTCATTTTTATTCCACTTTTTTATACTATTTAGATAGCAGACAAACACACGGCCCACTTGATGGAAAGTGGTTATTAGTATAATAAACTCATGGTTCATTGGAGTGCGCTTTTAACTGCAAAACGATACATACAGTTTTTTAGATTTTCAACGTGTATGTCTCCCTTGACACACACAGACACATACACAGACGCACACACTCTTAAACTTTAGTAGTCATAATTTGGGGTTGGACTCGTGGTTACACCGTTTTGTCACCCCAGGGTGACCACGAGTAATTACTCGTAATCATTCTTCACTATTTACGATTCTGTCAAGTACGAAAGGTGATAAACGAAAAAAAAGTAACAAGAACTATGTTGTGTGTGCGTGTGTGTAATTCAAAACATTCATAAAACTTGGTGTCTTATGAAGACCTAGTATGAGAGCTGACGTCACTAACTCTGGACAGTACATCTGTCTATCTACGTAACACAAAGCCAACAGGCGCTTTCTGCAACCCTCAAATGCTGCTGCCACCGCTTTCGCCAGTGCTTTCGAATTGCAGCAGTGGTTTTACATATACAGAATTTGATGATCTTTCAGATGACCCAGGTTTTTTCTATTTTTCTAAATGGATTTTTGGTATCACCACCAGATTTACCGCCTTTAAGAAATTGCCACCGAGCAATAAGGCTGCCATCTGTACTTACCACAAACTTGTAACTCATGTTATTTGTAAAATCCTTGGTGTACAATGAAGACGTTTTATTATTATTAATATCATTATTTTTAGCTTTGCAACATAGCCATTTCGTGTTCTACAATTAAAGGCGCATCTAATGATGTATATCTCATTCAGGAATCTGATGGTACCAGAGTTAGTGACGTCAGCTCTCATACTAACCTTACAAAAAAATTGCAGCGTTACTAGCACACACATATATGTAACAACTTACAAGCCTAACATAATATAGCAATTAAAAAATTACGTTATATAGTCATTAACGCGTTTCCACCTGATAATGAACGGAAAATGAATAATAATGATTATTTATGTTACCATTAACATGCTTATATACTGTTTAATTATTTGTTTATATTCTAAATTCAGTAAAGTAGATTATTTTAAATAGGTAACACTGATTTCGAATGTAACCTCTTCGCAAGTTACAATTTTTTTTTATACACATTTATCGGGTTCGTACCTGAGGGCCCCAGTTACTGTGGCACCCGTTCCGGAGGGCCCCGATTGAAGAAGGTAGAACACGACGGTTTCCCGTCCCAATCGAGCAAGCCGACTGGGAAAGTACTTCCGCTCTACAGAATACCACGTAACACGTACCACGTAGCCAGAGCTCACTGGTGAGGTTTTGTGCTGTCAGTGGGAAAACCAACGGCTTCTTCGCTGATGGCTCAGAGTCTCTCTGTTCTTAAAGAGTCGGCAGCACGAGTGTGACTCCCCTGGTATTGCACATGCACTCATCTGCCTATAGATGTAACCACTTTCCATCAGTTGGGCCGAGTGCTTGTCTGCGACCTAATTGGTATAAAAAGCTGTATGACAACCTCTGTGCCGTAGCAGTGGAATCGCGGACTGCTAACTCAGAGGTCGTGAGTTCGATTTCTGCTCAGTGTAAATATTTGTATGTGTAGATGTATAGATATTTGCATATAAAGTGAGTGTTTTACCCTTCTATGTATGAGTCATAATTCGATACGATTACGATTGAGATGACAGCCAAAACCGGTTAGATTTGCTTTGATCCGAAATATTGATTAGAGAACACATAAGCAGCTTCTCAATATCTGTTATCCCTTTCGGGATGTACAGGTGTATATTATATACCTATGGATGTGCGGAGTCACGCGCTAAAGATCGCGTGAAGAACTCTCGAATCCGTGGTAGCCTTCATGTCCGTGCAATGCAAGAAAGCTGCCTTTGTTGGTCAACCCAGAAACGCGGGTAACAAATGCCTGGCAATGGCGCCCCCGCCTTGTCCAGGTAGAAAGGGTAAGTCCAAGAAGTCCTGGCTTGACGTCGTGGACGATGACATGCATGCCAATGGTATTACTACCATGGACGCAAGATCATGCGAAGTGGAGGAGGAAGAGCTGGAAAGCGGACTCTGATCTCTGAGTCCCCTTTTGACTTAGATGCAATCAGGAATACGTCTCCATGACGATGATAAGGTTTATATTATGTGAATATATTTAAATATTTTGATTTAACGAAGGATTTATTTCATCATCAAAACAGAGTCCACTCTAACCCAATTCTCATAATATATGAAATGCAATTGGCATATAAAAAGATTGCTCAAAAGACAGATGCAACCGTATCATTCAGTTGACTAAATGTGGTCATGAAAATGAACATTTTTTACCTTTTATAAAAGTGAAACTTTGGTAACGGTCATTATGTTGATACGAATGTTTCGTTTTGACGAATTGTTTACGCTTATTTGGATGAGTGCTCCTTTATGTGTGTTGTAATGAAAATTGTTATTAACAGAGTATTTCTTGTTCTCTAGATATACTTGGACTTGCAGTAAACGGCGTTCTCGCTGCTGTAATTGTATGTTCGGCCAGCAAAACACACAAGCATTAATTGGACAAACGTCGGAAAGTTCGCGAATGTGTATTTTATGGACCAAAAAAACAAAAAAAAATGTTCAAAACTAAAACCCGACTACTGAAAAATCACGCTCTAAAATCAAGAATAGCCGTGGTCGTATGCCACTTACTCTGAAAAAACAATACATTCTAGGGAAAAGTGGCATTCGACCACGGCTATTCTTGACACGTCATATCGCCTATAATCAGCGAACGATCAAGACGCTTCTAACGATACTTCAATTGTCCAGTTCTTATAAGTAGTTGAAGAACTACGATGGAACAAATTAACATACATACATACAAACATAGCCCGTTAACCATAACCCTCATAACCCTCATAACCCTCCTTTGGCTTCGCCGTAGTCGGGTAATAAAAGGAATGATCGACCAATGAAACGAGCCCCTGAGCCTGTGATTATTTCAATATAATCTATGATTGGTTGGTTGACATCCTTTTGCCGTTGCACCCCGTGCTTACCACCCAAGAATCCTATTAGGTACACACGTAACAGCTTGGTACAGCCAGCGTCAAAACAATCTTGACTATAAAATCTCAAAATGATCTTAATACTATGGTATTAAGAACATATCAAACTGTTTTGTTGACATTATTGTTCGAATTAAAGGTGTGTACCTGCGTACCAAATATCAGTACAATCAGTCAAAAGGAAAGGGAGAATAGTACGGCATTAGGATCATTTTCAGTCCCCCTAGACAAAAAGAATCGACTTCGGGCGAGACTCGAACCCGCGATCGTTCCCTTACAGAGGGAATGCTCTGACTACTAAGCCACCGAAGCCCGCACGAAGCTGATCCAAATTCCTCTACACAACCGTCTTTGGAGCGACGCGCGACGACCGCAGTTTGAGGATAGCACCCCGTGCTATCCTCAAAAGACATCCGAGAAATGTGTACTGCGCGTAAAGGGCACATTTTGAGCACATTTAAGGTTCAAGATACGTGTCCGGAGTTAAAAGTCAGATTAAAGTGAGTTAAACAAACGCGCATGATCAAACATGCTACACTTGGTGATTGTTTACGTTACGTTTCGCAATCGTGACTAATGACCGTGAGGTTTCAAAACGTTATCAACTAATGGTCTGGTAAAAAGTGCAACGACTTTTTGGTTAACCTACTTTAATTATAAAAATATTATTAATTTAAATTGTGCGCATTTTGAGAATAAATGGTTAAGTTTAATTCAAATATTTTTTTTGTGAAAACTTACTGTACCAAAGGATATTTTTTATACCACTTAGATGGCAGACGAGCACACGGTCCACCTGATGGAAAGTGGGTACCGTAGCCAATGGAAAATTGCAACACCAGGGGAGTAACACTCGCGATTCCGATCAGGGTCCATACCATGAACTCTGAAAACAGGTCAAATTAAACTGCAGTCTGTCATTCTATAAACTGCAAATGTCATTTGGTAATCCTATATATTTATATGAAATTACAAAGTGACATTTGCAGTTGGTTTAATGACAGCAGTTCAATAATTGACCTGTTTTAAGAGTTTATGGTAAGGCCGCAGTATTAAATACATATTGTAGTCACTTGGAAAAACCACAATATTAGGGTTAAAGTAAAAAAGTGAAGGCCAGATAGCGGCTATTTAGACCCCAAAGTTAACACAGCTTTAGCAGCTTGTGTTGTGGGTTCCATGCATAGAAATACCAGTGCAAGTATGCCGTGAAATATTCATTATACATACATACAAATGATTATTTGCACTGAGCGGGCATCGAACCAACGACCTCTGACGTAGAAGTCGAACGTTCTATAGTAAACAGAGTGGCAAAATAGACTATTCTTAATTCTTAATTCTTTATTGCACACACACAATACAGATGTAAAACATAATAACAAATTAAAGAAGCATGTACAAAGGCGAGCTTAACTCAATATGAGTTCTCTCCCAGCAAACCTTCGAGTAGCAGAGAAGTAGGTATATTGTAATGAGGGGGATGTGAAGTGTACAAAAAGAAAGAAAAAAAAAAACAGACAGTAAAAGAAAAAAGCGTACCTAAACAGGTACCTACTCTATCTACATAATATATATATACATAGCATACATAATATTCATACATACATACACCTACACATACACGTACATATATACATATTATATACTTACATATATATCATACACATACATAAACATACCCATATATAGATAGGTACATAAATATAATAAATAGACTACATTATCGTGATAGAAAATATTCCTTAGTTCTTCTCCTGAAGATGTCCAAAGTATTACTACTGCGAATAGTGTGAGGTAGTGAGTTCCAAAGCCGTACAGCTTGCACTGTGAAGGATCCATCATAGCAGCTGGTACTATGTGCAGGTGTGCGAAGTAGAAGAGAGGAAGAAAGACGACAGGGCTTGCCCCTGGGCACAAGATACTCAAAGCGTTCGCGCAAGTAAGTGGGAGCATTAGGATTATGAAGTATAGTATAGAGAAGAGTTAAGATATGAAGGTTACGGCGCTGCCGAATAGGGAGCCAGTTCAGTTTTTTACGAAATTCAGTGACATGATCGTATTTACGAAGACCAAACACAAAGCGGATTCCCAAGTTCTGCAAGCGCTCAAGTTTGTTCAGCAGTTCCTCCGATGCATCGAGAAAGCAGACATCAGCATAGTCTAATAGCGAGAGAAGAAGAGATTGAGCAAGAGTAACTTTAGTCTGAAGAGGTAGGAGTTTCTGGAGACGTTTGAGTGATTGAAATGAGCAGTACACCCTTCTACTTACGTCCGCGATGTGAACATCCCAGGCAAGCATGGAGTCGATGTGCACGCCTAAATTTTTTGCACTTTTAGAGTAATTAATGGTTACCGAATCATACGTTACTGGAGGCAGAGCATCGTGATCCAGGAGGCGGAGCATGTATCTACCACCAACAATGATTGCCTGAGATTTGTTTGGGTTGACCAGCAGTCCGAAGGATTGGGCCCATGCGTTGATGTTATCAAGGTCATTGTTGATGGCAGCCACAGCCCCAGTCAGTTCATGAGCTTTGAAATGCCGGTAAATCTGCAAATCGTCTGCATAGAGGTGATAATGCGAGGTAAGGACCTTTGTGACGGCGTTTATGAAGACCGAGAAGAGAAGAGGAGAAAGGACGCCGCCCTGAGGAACGCCTGCTACTAAGTCACACCAATCGGAGGAAGCGTCATTCACTCTAACAGATTGTGAGCGTCCCTGGAGATAAGATTTAAACCAATTAGTTGCAGTGGCAGAACTATTTACAATTACGCGAACCGATGCTTGATTGCAACCATTTAAATAAGTTGTACCATGTATAAATAGTTACTATATATTGCATTACTTACAATTTAGTAGTTGCTCGGACCAATTTGATTAATTGAAGTCAAACTAGGTGAAGAACACCTTAATAAATAATTCAAAAAGATGGTAACCATTTGCCAAGGTTTTTTAAAGCAATACCATTGATTAATGTATGTCTTTGAAATATTTAGGCGCCGATGCGCAGACGCATTTATGCAAATCAAGCCCTTTAATTTTAATGCCATCTACATAATTACCTGCAGTTTGCCTATAAAGGGATTCGTCGCTAAAAGGTAGTCAAGTACATAGGTTAATATATTGCAAAGGTAAGCCATACTAGCCAGGTCAGTCTTAAGGCGGCCACCCACTAACAGTTTATCGAACGACAACCGGATGATATCGGTCCGTCAGTTCATCGCAATAGCCCACACACTTACAGTTTCGTATACGATTTTGGACTGACGGATAATATGTGTGTGGCCGCTTGACGATTCCGGTCAGCAAAGACAGTTAAAGGCCGGACAGTATATGGCTGCCGGCATTTTATACGTAACTAGCTGATATATAGCCTATATGTTAATCCAGGGTATAACCTATATACATACCAAATTTCAACCAAATCGGTCCAGCCGTTTATGCGTGAAAGAGTAACAAACGTCCACACATCCATTCTCACAAACTTTCACATTTATAATATTAGTAGGAAGGATAACATCAGACTAAAAGAATAAAATAATGTTATTATTTTAGTCTGAGGTAATAAAATTATGATGACATTGATGACATAAGGACTGCAGGCCGCCGGACAGACGAAAAACTGCAGGCGGACTGTTAGTGGGTGGCCGCCTTTAGTGTGCTTACATAGAGGAGCAGGTTACCGGTAGCGGCTACCTGCACCGACAAGTTACCATAGCAACAAAACACGTCGTTTACTTTCTAACACCACATGACAAAAAAAAAATGGCAACGCATTAGCGCCCATATGTTTAAAAGGGTTCTCTATTTTTATTCCTAAATTTTATGTCATAATTTAACATTGCATAATGTTACTTGTCCTAACATTATTTACGCATAATACTCATTTGCCATAACTTTTTAATCATAATTATTTTAATCCTATTTACTATAAGCATAATATTTTGAAAGCATACTGTCCCAAAGCATAAGTTTACTTAAGCATAACGACGCGTAACCATAACTATTTTAAGCCAGAATGTTCATTTGACTAAATAAAGTTCTACATGGTTATAAAAAAAAATAACCACGAAGGCCTAATGCGGGAGCTTCGCTCCGCTCCGCATTAGCCTTCTAACCTAATCTATCCAAGTCGGAATCAGGGACTTTCTCAATAAATCTGCCAAATAACTATTAGACAAATAAACAATAATGCTTTATAACTTTATGCATATCAAAGTTATGAATAAAAACATTAGGATATACAATATTTATGCTTAATAACATAGTATGCTAAAAACCAATTATGACACACTATTATTATGACAAAGAAAATTATGCCTAACTTGTTATGACAATTTAAATTAGGACAAAAACCATTATGAGAAAAAATGGAATCCCGTTTAAAAGCATAATGGGCACGCACTATTGTAACCTCAATGATGGCACTCAGCTTGGCAGCCTCATCAGATGTTTTTTCACACCCCGCTTAAAGGACCCGGGACTATATGAAGAAGGAAACACGTGAGCTGGTAAGGAATTCCAAGTCTAAATGATGAGGCAGAATAAGGAGTCGCCGAACCGCTTGGTTCTTGATGGAATATTCTGCACCGTATGGGTATGCGGGTGACATTTAAAACCTGTATGTGTTCTCCTGTGTAGGAAAGTAGAAGGTGGGAGTAATTTGAAGAGCTCACTAGTACATTTACCATGGTAGAGAAAGTAAATACTGTTAAAGAGGCAACATCTCTATGTTGCCCGAAATTTATGCGAATATCACTCATAGAAATAAAAGCAAATTTTTACGGATTCTATCGCGATTTATTTGGCACTATTTACGTTTAGCCCGAATTTTCGGCTACTCTTCAGCATTTTTATGAACCTTTTTACGAAATTCGCCCCTGTGTAATCAAGCGGTCTCGTATAAATAATATCGAGTACTTTCTAATACGAAATGTCAGTAAGTACAGTCCAATGGTCTGATTTGATCGGCTTTTGCAATTCTAAACTTGATTCAAAGGTCGGTTGAGTATCATCAATTGAATGTAAAAACTAGATTATGAATAATGACCAATGATTGGGCTAGGCAGAAATTTTGGTACTTGCGACATGTACTCATCCTGACATACATACATATAATCACGCCTTTATCCCCGGAGGGTTAGGCAGAGGTGAATTAACACCCACATTTCACCAATCATTGTATTCGGTCCCACGTAATAGGTGGCGAGCCTATTGCCGTATTCAAGGCACTATTGTTCACTTGTCGGGGCTGTATATATCTGTCTGATGTTAAACAGCACTATCCATTAGTTGCCATCTTGATATGAGCAAGAGTTATGTTTGAGAAGCAGATAACAGGGCCCCTATCACGGTACCTCTGCTGATACATGGATGAGGTCCTGAAAGAAGCTCTCCTGTCAATGTCATGGGCTCTGCTGGCGAAAAAATCAAATTGTAAAAGGGAAGACTGGGTGAGCGAATCTGGCGAGGTACAAGCTATGAAATATGAATATAACCGGATTTGACTCACACAGGATGTAGGCAATAGGCTCACCCCCTATTACGTCATCATCATTCTCTGAGCATTTTCCTAACCCAGTTGGGATTGGACTCAATTGCCAGATCAATGCAAATAGTCATACATAATATTCATGCATACAAATATTTGCAATGAGCGGTAATTGAACCCGCGCCTCCTGCGTAGCGGTCGCATTCACTACCACCACTCCGCAGAAGCTGCATATTACGTATGTGGCGGATAATAATAGTTGGCGAAATGTGGGTTAATACCCATTCGTTAGACGAGAAAACGTGTGATGGTAGGATTATGTTGCCACGGCGGCGGCGCGCACTGCGTGCCTCCCCATACCCGGGGGCGAGTTGGGGACTCCGTGGTCCCCACACCGGAAGAGGGCTAGATCGAGAGATATGGCCTTGGGTCGACCGGGGTGCGAGGGATATGGCTATGACAATCTCACCTCCGGTAACTGACGGCCCACAGAAGGCGTGCGTTTTAGTCGGTTCGAGTCGGACATAACCTCCTCATCCGGCCCCGGCGAGGGAGGTATCCGTGGGGATTTTTCGCACGATAAAAAAAAAGGTAGGATTATGTTCTACAAAATTTTTCTGAACAAAGCTAGGACGGGGTAGTAGTGTAATAAATTAACGCCATGAATAATAACCTGCTTCAACTGAAAAATTGTTTGGGATAGTCACGCGTAACGCCCCCTATCGCATGTGTGGCTCAATTACTTTCGTAATTATAATGATTCAGTATCAAATTATTGTGAGTCTTGCGTTTATGCATATTTGTGTGGTGCAAGTTAAAAACTGAGAGCGAACCTGCCCATGTCCTGATTATTTATGGTCGGCGAGTACAAATTTAGTCCTAGTCATAGATTACCCTGACAGATCCGTGTATTGGGCAGTGAAATTTGATAACGGATTAACCTTGACTTCATGAAAAACTAAACCTTCTGATATTAATATCCCAGTTTTTCCGTACAACAGCCTCGCAAGGCGGTGTACATTCGTGTATTTCGGATTTATTCCACCATAGAAAGAGCAAAAAACGTTATTCTGCGGATAAAACATCTAATTTCATTTGCCAAACATAATCAGGAGACATGAGGCTACAGTGACGCGCGGCATATTAAGTAATGATTTCGAAGTCGACCTTATAAGACAACGACATACGCATGCAGCAGATACAGCGTACCCATTACTTTTTAAACTCCGATACTGATAAAGGGAACCATTGAGAAGCTGCAATGAATTACGCGCATCTGCTGCGTGCGTCGGCAGTTGTCGTATGCGGTCGGTTTCACCACCATTCGCTCATGACTTGTACCACAAAATGTAGCTGGACGTCCGTACGTTTTGCTCCACATACGTAAGTGTGGACATCTTACGAGGACATTACAACATGGCATTTTTCTTAACTCTGCGAAGGTAAATGTTAGGAAACTTGAGCCATCTATATTACTTCGTGACGTAATTGCAATACGAGTTACGGGTGTTATTAAATGTTCGCGAAGTTATTAGTGCACGTTGAATAAGTTAGCGGTAACTATTCATAATTCATTATTTTATCTTGATAGCAAAACCTGTTCAAAATGTTTAATTTTTTTTTTTTAGTAGTGGTACTCTTCACTTCGTAGTTCTAAAAGTATAACGCTCAATTGCAATGAGAGCTCGAAAGCTCGACATTCTATTTCTCTGTTTAAGTTGATTTCTAGTCCTAAACTCAAATCGTTTACAATGTTTTTACCTGTAACGCAATTACTCTTAATATGCTCTCAGTAATATAAGTCTTTGGTCACCCAGTAACTATGCCCAAAGAAAAGATGTTAATCATGTTTAAATTAAAAATCTTAATGGCAATCTCAACGTTATTTCCCTTAGGGAAAAGTTTTTACTAAGTATATACATAATTTTAGACTGCAAAAAACATTTCTAATTTGGTTTTATCGTAGTGTTTAACAATTATTGGAATGTTTAAAACTGTCAATGTAAACTATTGAGAGTGCCGTAAGGCGAAACAGGTCAGGCTCAATAATAAATATCGTAGAACGGTACAAGTAGATATGTTATCAATAAAATATAATAATAAATTCCACCAAGTGCCATCAATGAACAATTTTTTTTTAAATTTTTATTAAAGATTCATATTAGTAACCGAATTGTAGCGTGCATTGTGTGAGGTCAAGTCCAGTAGTGAACTACAAAAGGCTAATTTTCACCTTCCTTCAAGCTTTGTCTGAACTTCAATTGACCTCCGAACTCTGATAGGAATGCCTTCATCAGAGCCTAGTCTGTTGTTTAACAGGTGCATCGACTTGGAAGTGAGGTCGACATGGGCCCCATGGGTATAAATAGGGCCTTGTGACTAATAACAGGCATATTGCGGTCATGATTGGTCGCTACATTTGTAGTGTCGTCATATAATGCAATTCATATAAATAAAATGTGAACGTAGCTCTGTCAGTTACGCTTTCATCTAAACCACAGAACCAATTTTGATGAATTTTGGTAAAGAGATAGATCATACCTTAGTAAAGGACATAGTCATAAGTCATAATATACGCAATCATAGCCCACAACCATGCAGACGGAGTCATGAGTAACGGCTTGTAACATAATATTAGTGTTAAAACGCAATACATGTATCAAAAATTTCCGTTAAGTGTATCGTAGGCTGGCCTGGGAGTGACATGAGAAGCCACCTGTCACGCCTGAAGCAGGCCATGATGGTAGTGCAATGACCCCTACCCTCCCTTTTTCTGGGGAAAGATGGGGATACCGTAGACCCACACCCGAGAGAGCCTTTGATGGCCCTGGGTCAAGCGGCGTGGGATATGCCAGACGCTACCTCGGCAACCGATGGCCCGAGACGGACGTGTGGTCGGTACGAGTTCGACATAACCACCCCCTATGGCTCTGACGGGTGGGTATAAGTGGGGATTTCCCCACGTTTAAAAATAGAAAGTGTATCGTAGGTAGTAAGTCCTAAGGGTCTCATAGTTGTCACATTGGGGCAACCTGTAATGGTAGTTAATAAGAGAAAAAAAAAGTTTTATACCTATATTACACCAATGTCATCTATCGCAGCATACATTTTGTGACTTTCTGCAATCGCTTTGACCATCACTTTCATGCTTTTTTTGCTCAGTTTTGATATAGTCAAGCGATATAATATTTCACAACATCATACAACTGTATGGCGTGTAGCGTTTGTCATTACAAGGTCGTTGTTGTTTTGTTTTTATTAGAATTATGTTGTTATTGTATACAGAGGGCAGTTGCGTCACGTTGCAAAACGTTAAATACTTTTGGTATTACCTATTTGGTAATATATTAAACTGTTTATGTAGAGGGTAGATCAAGATATCTGAGACTGACTAATTAAAAGGTAAAAATCAACCTAAACTTAATGCTGCAATTTTTAATAGTAAAATTTACTTTAGTTAAAGAAGCAGCCTTACCATCGAGAGGTCCCAGGTTCAAATCCCGGTCAATAAACTACCTACATGAAACCAACTCTTAACATGAGCAATTTAGCCAAGCTGGAGCGGTTAGGGGAGATATTGAACTTTATTTCTGTTACCTACTAATATTCTATTTTAAAAAAGAATGTTATGTTTCTTTGCATAAATAGGCTTCTTCAACTGAGGAGGAACTTCCCCCCCTCCGATTTTACAAGAGGAATACTGGCCCTGCTCTCATGATCCACAATAAGCTATTCTTGATCTCTGTGTGCAAAATTTCAGTCAAATGGGTCCAGTCGCTTGGTCATTGAAGCACGGAAAATTTCGAATTCAGCCGTGTGGCGGTTGGACTGGAAGAGGCGGACCCGGACCTTGAGGTAAGGCTTCGGATGCGACCGGGACGATTATGATGATGATCTAGTGTAGTTTGATTCCTTTTATTTGTTAAGCGGCTACTTGTATATACCTCGGAACACGTATCTTGGACCTAAATCGCGAGCAAACGAGGCCCTAACGCACGCCGATCGTTTTGTAATAATCTATGCTCGGTGAATTTGAGCTTATCTACCGCAATGAGCAGTTTTCCAGTAGGTATTTATAGGGTTCCTAAGGACAAGCTAGATGGCGCAGCCGGCACTTTTGGTAAGAAGAGTGTGGTCTCACATCTAGTGTTCCCTAATTTATGGAAAAAATGTTCTTCGGTTTTGTAATAATTTACTTTACATAAATGTTTTGACATTTTTTTTGATAATATTATTATAAATATAATATTATTTTAAATTACAGACAGTGACGCGAAAAGAATTAAGCGTTTTATCATATTTTATCTATTGTAATATGGGTAAATGAAATTAAACTTTGGCAACATCGCACAAACAAACCACAGAGTACATTAAAATTACCAAAAGCTATGCTAGCGCCATCTCTTTATGATTTAAAAACCAACTGATTATTATACCTACTGGAAAACTGCTCATAGCACCGCGTGCTTTCCCCAAAAGACACCCAAGAAACGTGTACTGCGCGTATAGAGCACGTTTTAAGCACATTTTAGGTCCAAGATTCATTCCGGGCAAGGCAAGCCGATCAAATTGGAGCTTATTTGACCTAACCTAACAAGTCTCATACAATTACGTTAGGTAACAAGCAAGTGATTACATTGCTTTTTAATTTTAATTAAGCTACAAGGCTACTGTCATTGTAAGATGATTATTGACCTTTTCTGCTGACACTACAATGCCTCTTACTTACTGAAAAGTTTGCAATGTATGTTCACTTGATTTCAAAACATTATATTTGTTTATAATATTAAGTAGTTATGTTCCGCGGTTTCATTCATCATACTCGATTCTACGAGCAACCTGATCCTTTCTGATATTTTTTTGTTATTGCTCGGCTCCCAAGAATCGTAGCGTGAAGTTAAATATCCATAAACCTTCCCCATGAACTAGACTATCAAACATAAAAATAATTGAGGTATTTATGCTGACATACATACATACATACATACATACAATCACGCCTTTATCCCCGGAGGGTTGACACGGTCATTGAAATTACCCTTAGAGCTATCAGGATTTTCACCATGTCTTGTTTGGAGTTTCCGATATTTTGGTGGTGTTGCAAGCGCCATGATCACGGCTCACGGAGGAACTTGAGTAGTACTGGCGGCAAAAAATTGATCAAACTTTTACAAGGTGATTTTGTAGTCGTTTTGAAGCGAAAGATTTTAGACACAGTCTCCATAGCGAAAGCGTCTGGAAGTATTAATTTGGCGAAAAAAGAAACTTTTTTTTTATAATGTATGGGGAAAATGCCGGAGAGAAGATATTGATCAACCCGGGACTGGTGTGATCATATTATTTTGTATTTTGTGTGTTATTTTTGAAATTTTACCTAACATAGTTTTAAGATATGTATATGTAACTACCCGGGGGCGAGTTGGGGACTCTGTGGTCCCTATACCGGAAGAGGGCCAGATCGAGAGATATGGCCCTGGGTCGGCCGGGGTGCGAGGGATATGGCTACGACAATCTCACCTCCGGCAACTGACGGCCCACAGATGGCGTGCGTTTTAGTCGGTTCGAGTCCGACATAACCTCCTCCCCCGGTTCCGGCGGGGGAGGTATCCGTGGGGATTTTTCGCACGATAAAAAAAAATGTAAGTAACAATAAATATGGACTAAGTCTGAAATATATTGAATTGAATTGAAAGGCATACTGTATGGGGGTTGTAAAAAAAAAGTTTATTTTCGCCAAAATAATTCCATTTACATTTCCATTCCAGACGATTTTGCTTAGGAAATTGTGCCCAAAATCTTTCGCTCCGAAATGACCATAAAATCACTCGGTATTGTTCCATAAAAAAAAAAAAAATCGTCATAGATTATCGTGATCATACTCGTACCAACAATCTATCCAGCTTTATCAATAGTATAGATGACAAGACATAACGTATTGTTTTAGCCTCTTAACATTAACTGTAGATCTTTTGCTGTCTCGTTAACATTACATAATGATTCATAATCCTATGTGTAATGTAATGATATTGCAAACTGCATACGTTTTGAACTATCACGTAGTACTGTAATTTTATTGAACAATTGGAATTGAACAATAAAAAATGTGTTTTATGAATGAGGTGCACACTTTTATTAGTGATAATTTTCATTATCTTTACCATAACTTTGATGCCAGTTATACGAGGCTTTCACTTCGGAGTCCAGGGTTCACTTAATCTTCTTCCTTGATCTTGTTTGGCTTATGCGTCTTTTACCGAAGTGACTTAGAGAGCAAGAGCCTCATCCGTCAGTTAACATGAGTAAGTTGGTTCTCCACCAGACACTGATGGCACGTGAGATTGACTTGACCCCGAAGGTGAGGATGAGCCCCATAACCATACTTCAAGATTTGACTACTTTAGTCTATGACAGTAATATATTGAGTGACTGCCAACCCCAAAAGGCACTTTTGTCAGAGCCTAGTTCCTTAATCAGCAGGTTCACTATCTAGCAAGTTCATTTAAGCCTCAAGCATCCAATGGTATAAGCTACTATATTACATTCTAAAAATGAAAATTTGAGAGATTTCAAGATTGATGTTTGTAATCAGCAAACACCTACGGTGGCGCAGTAATAAAAATATGGCGATTTTGGGTTCGATATCCGCTGCGTGTAGCGCGGCGTTAAAGCTTTCAACTGCTACGTCAGAGGTCGCAGATTCGATTACCACTTAATGCAAATATTTGTATGCATATATTTGGATGTATTGTTGTATAATGTGATGCATTCAAATAAAGCATGTAGCCATTTAAATACCTAGGTTGGCTGTTCGGCAGCACGAGTGTAGCTTCCCTGGTGTTGCATACTTCCATAGGCCACGGTAACCACTTTCTATTAGGTGGACCGTGTGCTTGTCTGCCACCTAAGTGTTATAAAAAACCTACCTATGTTAAAACCGGGCAATTGCTAGAAGGATGTTTATATGTCACGGTGTGTTATAAAAAATGGTAATAATAATTAATTTTGCTAAATTATTATTTATATCTATATTATTCACAGAATTTCTTCATAATCACTGCTCGTAAAGATACTGACTGTATATAAAACTGCTGTTACCTAGATAATGTAATCTTTAAAAAAAAGTAAACAGGCAAACTAAATAATGCAACAAAACAACATTAATTTATGAAACTTTGTTTTTTTTTTGCAATTTTTTTTTTTGTAAATTTATGAGGTTAATAATTTTCTCACGAAACTTGCCTCAGAGGTAGAGGCAGTTATTTTTGAAACTAATATTTTTGTTACTAACCAATACTTCAATTCACTAAGCGAGCCCAACGATGCGAGTCGCAACGTTGTACTCGCGATTCTATAGAAAAATTAGACATCTGGTTTCCTCTCAGCTTGATCCGTTTTCTCCGAAGCTGAGCGGAGAGAAGTGGAAATGCCTTTATCTGGCGAGGGCTAGTTTTCAACAGCGGATAAATTTGAGACGAGCCACCAGCATCTTCTCGTACATATACCCCAAGAGGCGATAGACCAATGGGTCTGTACGACTTGGGGACGGTGTACAAATCCTTTCCTGGCTACTCAGTGCCACCACTACAGCTTTCTCCTACTTCTTAGAAAAGTAGGTAGCCGTGGTGAAGGTACTGATCCAGCAGCTTCACGAAGAGCAAGCGGTTGGCCTCAATGGTGCGGGTGCAGATATGTGCAGTGAGCTCATCCCCTGCGGAGCTTTCTTGGGATTGAGCTTTTGAAGGGCATCAAAGAGTTAGCCTATAGTAAAGGGTGCGTCTTTTTCTTGATGGGGGTCATTATATGACCCCCATTAAGATGAGGATAAAAAGCACATGTACCATTTCAGATTGCAATTTATCACAATGCAATATCGTTTTTACGTAATTGAGTCACAAACATTCATCCATCGAAACCTTCACATTATGCTAGTAGTAAGATAAGATTAGTTAAGTTATCATTTAATTATATTATGTAAATAACATAAATAAACTGATAACTTGACATCAGCTTTGGTTGTCTCATATATTATTATGGAACAAGTTGGTTGTCTCACCAAACTTGAACAATGTTGTGCATAATAATTATATAACACCCCCTTTCGCCATAATGACATTTAGCTATTATGAATAGTGCATGATCATCTTGATTTAAATATTGCAATATAATATTAGATGCACAATATTTCTGCATTTAGAACTGTGACACTGCCTTTTATGCAAGCCCGCTTAGCCAATCACTGTTGTAGGTTGCATCTTCAACGTGATCTAATTTCGGAAACTAGAATTATTTAAGTTCGAATGTTTAAATACGGGACGAGCCCACAGCCCCCCTAGACAAGTGGCAATTCGTTGCTCGGCGTTTCATGGAATAGAATGACGAATGTATAGGATTTGACGCTTTTGACATTCGTTGACGCCTGTCATATACGTCAAAGCCCATACATTTAGCGTTCTATTCTACAAAACTATTATAGTTAATTATTTTGAACTTGCAAATAACAACTATTATGTCTAGACGAATAAACAATAAAAGGAAATACGAACGAAATAGAGATTAGTGGCTAGAATGCTCTATCTACGTACGTGTACCACTTAGGTCGCAGACAAACACACAGCCCACCTGATGGCACGTGGTTACCGTGGCCTATGAAAGAGTGCAACACCAGGGGTATCACACTTGTGCATTTCATATTTCCTGAAAATATAAAAAAAAACAATGTTTTGTAAAACGACTGCCTGAGAAAAAAAAAGACTAAAAAAATCTAAACTTTTTATATGCATGCAAATATTGAGTAAAACTCAGCAATATACGAATAATTCAGTAAATCAAAAAAAATATCAAAACATTTTTTGATTTTCAAGGCTTATTTTGCAATCCGATTGAACTTAACCAAATAAGAAATTTATATGAAGATAGGCAGACATCTAACACATATTTTTATCTTAATTATATCACTAATATAAATTCTTAACATAAATTATGTTGTTCACGTCTCTAGTAGTCCTTCTTAAATGTTACTTTTCCTAAAACTACGATGGTTCCAATGCCAATGTTACACTATATCACACTTTATGGAAATTGAATGTAAAACATATTCTGTTCTGAGAAATTACGCAAATTTGATTACCCATAATTTTACGCATATGTTTGCGAATAGCACGTGATTGAGCAGAACAATCTTCGGCCTCCATAAACGCAAGTCTAGAGGCGATTGTGATTCGGACTAGTCTTCGTTTTAGCTGAAGCAGGTTCAGGGTAGTGATACAGAGCAAATGAAGCAGTGGAGAGCACAAATCAGTAAATGAAAGGTGCCTTTTAATGGACCCTGGACTCCTAGGTGAAGACCTTGGATAAGACCAGGACTAATGCGAGGAGGATGATGTCAAAAGGTGCTTTTTATCCCAATGGGCATGAAGGCAAAAAGTTGCATGGGATACACAGAATGAATTTATCATACTTCATACTTTTTGGACTTCAACTCGGTTTGCTATCAAATAAATGGCTCGAACACTAAAAAATGGACTAGGGAAAATGCATGTAAGGCTCAAACATGAAGGGCAGATCACCTGCGCGGTTACTGGCGTTTATGTAGGAAATAATAGTAATAACAAAATTATTACAAAGCTCCATAGCAGTTTTTGACTTTGCTTTTCCTCCGTCCCCGCGTAAACGCAACGCCAATTTCTCCTTAACTTTTTTTTATTCAACTTAAGTAGCCGACAAACATACGGCTCACCTGATGGAAAGTGATTACCGTGGCACAGAACAGATACCGTGGCCTATAGACGTGTGCAACACCAGGGGAGTCACTGGTACTGCCGACCCTGTAAGAACAGCAAGTTTCTGTGCCGTCAGTGCAGAAGACAAAGCAGGATAAGTCTTCCTACTGACAGCACAAAAACTCTCCAGGGACCTTTGGCTAATCTACACGCCGCCGAAATCACTTCATGACCTATATTACCTGCTGTTATTAAACCTTTTAGAGTGTTTGTTTCCGGTGTTCCTAAGCTACTCCTTTTTTCAAGATATTCTCAATTTTAATGACCTAACCTACAGCTCTTAAATATATGCGTAAAATATGCGTGTCGACTTGCGTAAATGACATAACTTGATCAATGATACGTTGAATTTCCATATGAATGTGGTTCAATGTAGCATTGGCATTGGAATCATCCTGATGATAAGAATATTGATAGGTAGAGATTAGTTAGAAGTTGTAGGCCTGAGAAGTCCTGGCTTGATGTCGTGGAGGATGACTCATGGCGTGATGAAATGGTCTCACTACCATGGACGCCCAAGATCGTGCGAAGTGGTGGAGAAAGAGCCGGAAGGCGGACCCTGAGCTCCGAGGTCATCTTGACCACGGATACAATCAGGAAAATACGTCCATAAGAAGATGATGATAAGAATATTGATAACTTTTTCCATGTGGAAACCTTGGATACCATCGCACTGTGGGCACTCCAGGTGATTTAATCAATTCTACTTTGTCATAGCCACAGGGCTATGACAAAGTAGAATTGATTAAATCACCTGGAGTTTCTTCATTGAACCTATAGAGAGAAAAGCGGTTTTCCCATGAACACACCGTCAGGTCTTACCCATCATAGAATCAATAGTATACCTCGGGACACTAAATCTAAAACAACTATTGCCAAAAAACAAAATAATTCTAAAACAACTATCGACAAAACAATTACCGTTGCTCGTATTCTGGCCATCATCACGCGTATGCACGCACCCGTAGACGTGATTAGCCTTAATTCACTTATTCAGTTTAGATGGCACGCTCTCATCCATCGTCGAATGCATAACTAAATAACAACCACAGACATAGAATACGATAGAACAGTAGTACCTTGAATTTGATTGAAGAGTCAAAATAGTTATACATAACTACATTACTAGTAATGTGCTTATTGGTAATAATCATTATCGTTAACACATTAATGACAATTCATTCTTAAAAACTTAATAAATGACGTATTCGTGTTAGGAATAAGTTTATCTCTTTATTTTAGTGATGGAGTTCGAGCCTGTACACATAATAAAATTTACTTACACACATTTCTTATTGACCTATTTAACTAGTTGTTGCACGCGGCTGCTCCCACGTAAATGCCGGTTTTCGCGACCAAACATAGCATATGTCTAACCCAAGATCTAATCTATCTCTGTTCCAAATTTAATACAAATTGGTTCAGTGGTTTAGGCGTGAAAGCGTAACAGAATAGATATAGTTAACTTTCGTATTTATAATATTAGTAGGTATTATACAAAAATTCATTTGGGTTGTGGAGGTCAGATGGCAATCGCTTCACGGAAAATATCGAGGTCTTGCCAAATCCGTAGTTAAGACTGGTAAAAGCGGACCCCAGACTCCGAGCTGAAAAAGCTTCGGATGCGACTGCGAATAACGTTAGGAGGAAGAAGATTATACAAAAATTCCGATCAGTATGCTGTAACTAGGCAATCATAGGTTAGCGTCCGCTCCGTATCTGCCCGTTCTATCATGATTTATGTCTATAATAAAATCGGTACAATTATTACGTGGCATTACTGACCTATTTGTAGTTTGTTTACGCATTTGTAATAGATACGTAACGTGTAAGCGACACCTAACAAGTTTGTTAAAAAGTAACAAGTCACTGGTGTAGTAATATGACGGTAAAGAGCGATGTCGATGTTCCCATCGAAAGTGTTAGTGTTATAAATATCGAAATACATACATACAGTCATGCTTCTTTCCTAGTGGGGTAGTACATAAAGTGATATTTATAGTCTCGTTTCTCTTGCAACTTGAATCCACGCCCCCTAGACAAGTAGCAATTCCTTGGCCCGCGTATTGTAGAATTCTAGAATGATAAATGATGAAAATACGTGTCTTTCAAAATAAATACATTTCTTTTTTAAGCTATTGCATAGCTTCTATCGCGGGCTTTGAGCGTGGAGACCGAATCCAGAAATTCCGTAACGAAAAAACCTAACACCCCGAAGCTCGCACGAATCGAGCCGAGCTGCTCCGAAGTAGCTCCGCTTAACGTAAGTAATTATAATTGCATAAGTTGATAAAAAATGCAATGCAATAGCTTTATCGCGGCAGTCCCCGAGTGCCACACGTCTTTTTTCTCTACATTCACTTAAAAAAACTAGGTATGATAAGATGAATATCTCTCCCCTTGGAGTGAGAGGCGCTGCCGTGTCCGTTGCACAGGTTCCATCGCATGGAGGTTCCGGGGCTATTGTAAATCTAAAGATATGATTCCGTAGCCGAACGCATACGACAACTGCCGACGCACGCAGCACATGCGCGTATTTCATTGCGGCTTTTCTATGGTCCCCTTTATCCGTACCGGAGTTTAACAAGTAATGGGTATGTATCTACTGCATGGTAACTGTCGTATGCGGACGGCTTCGGAATCATACCTATTTAACATCAAATTAGTTTACAATAGCCCCGGAATAGGTTCTAATAATGTTTAAGGTTAATTTATTAGGTACCTTTTTCGGTCAAGGTACACCTTTGTGATGAGAATAATATAAACTGCCTATTACGATTGACATTATGTAAATACGAGTAGTAATCTATAATGAAACATTTTAATTTCAATCGCTACTAGCTGTTGCCTGCGGCTCCACCTGCGCGCCATTTTGATACCGTTCTCACAATCCATAGGAACCTATGTGTTATTCCAGACTACAATCTATCCGTGTACCAAATTTTAGCCAGATCCGTCCATCCGTTAGAATGTGAAAGAGCATCTGATGAGACCGTCAAACTGAGGACTACTATTATAACATTATTGGGATCTGTAATGGTGACTTTCTTTCTGAGGCTTTGGTAGCAGCTAACCATCAGGCGAGGTGAAGTCATATTAGCGTGTCCGACAAAAAAAGAATCTTATATATGACGCTATTCAGACCAGTATATTAATATCGGGTCGGCCAGGGTGCATAAGATATGTCTCGGATAATCTCACCTGCGGCATCCTACGATTCATAGACGGCGTGCGTTTTAATCGGTTCAAGTCTGACATAACCACTCCCGCCGGCTCCCGTTGGTGGTACATTAGTATTTTTTTTATACCACTTAGGTAGCAGATAAGCACTCCACCTGATGGAAAGTGGTTACTGTGGCCTATGGGCGAGTGCAACACCAGGGGAGTCACACTCGTGCTGCCGACCCTGTAAGAACAGAGAGATTCTGTGCCGTCAACGCCGGAGACAAGTAGGACAAGCCTTTGGTCTTCCCACTGACAGCACAAAACTTCTCCAGTGAGCTCTATCTACGTACTCTTGTATTCTTCCCTTCCCCAAGGACTCAGACTATTAATACAAACTTTTTGGCTTGAATATTCTAGATAGTTCTAGTTTTCAAACACATCATTTTGTTCATATCCCTCAAGGTCGGAGCAACCTTGATAATAATATATAAAAATATTTACTAGTACATAATTAACATAAATTCAATAAAATGCAAATAAATGCCAAACTATATCAGATTGTAAAGTTAATATTTTAATTTATTACAATAAACTTGATGAAAGTAAATTCCTTAATAATTCAATTAGTTGTTTTTTGATAGTGTTTAGTTTTACTGATAAAATGGTGATTTTGGTGATTTTTTTTATTTATTATTTGCGAAATATGGGTAGGTAGGTATTATACATGACATGAAGTATCACCATATTCAATCATGCGGCATGCAAATGCCTGATGACATGATAGCTGGTCATTACAATAACGTTAGACATCAATAATTAAAAATTACACAGTAACATAAAACACGTCAACAATATAAAAAGTATGTAATAATAAAAATATGAATTACGAATTCCCATTACACTAATTTTATTTTAATATTTGACGTTTTGGAAGTGCCGTTATAATGGTCTACACTTTGACTACGAGTATTTTAACACCAAAAAATGAAATTTCCATATTTCCATACCATTGTAATAAATTTTCGTTCAAGAGATATTTCTGAGATATTTCTTTGTAGCACCATAGAGACTGGAAATCAACACACGCCTTTTCGTATTTTTACTATGTCAGAACTAATAAAATGTATTTCCTACTCTTTTTTATAAAAATAACATAAGTAAAAGTTAAGATCTGAAGAGAATTCCTAGCGAAGTCGATGACTTTTTAACCTACACGATACCTATTACGATTTATCAGTAAACCTTCAACTGTGCCTGTACTAGAGGCAATAAACTTGTAGGTGCATAGGCTAAGTCAAAGTCAAATATCATTAATTCTATATAGACCACTAAAACGCCACTTACTAAACGTCACAAATGTTAAGATTAGATTAGAATAGAATGATTAATTATTTTTGGGAAAAAGTTCGCCAATGAAAAGTATTTTTCACCTCTACACCATAAAAAACCTGTCATCATCATTTTGACATTGCTCCCGGTTGCATTCAAAGCTTTTATTGAAATAAAAGCATTAGGTGACCATAGGATTCTCTCGTTTTTATTCGTTCATATCGTTTTTATTTGTCTTATACCTATGGCTTCTATGAGAGCGATTACCGTTTAAACACTCATGCCTGAGAAGAAAACATGCGCCACACCATTTTTCGTCAACAAGTAGGTGTACTGGCTTGCAGATGACGTCGGCTTGCCACCGACGAACTTAGTGACACCGACGAACCCTATACTATTATTTTTTTAATAGCACTTAGGTGGCAGATTAGCACACGGCCCTCTCGATGGAAAGTGGTTACTGTAGCCTATGGACGTATATAGCACTAGGGGCGTTACACTCGTGCTGCCTACCCTGGAGAAACCTTCTAATGCCCTTTTTGAAGAACCCCATATTTTAGTCCCTAGGGAAAATCACAGCATAGTTAATTCTACAGCTTGAGAGTGCGTGGGATGTAGTTCCTTTCATACCGCACAGTGCGCACGAATTAATAAATTATAATTAGGAACAGCCTAATTATAATTTATAAGTTCGTCGTTTTAATATTCGCATTTAATAATGCTGTCTTTAAGCGCCATCGCTGTCTCTTGAGCAATCTTTGACAAGATATTCTGAACGTATTCATTAATGTTTATTTAAATCACCATCGAAGGAAATAAAATACCTAATCTGATTTGACCTTTGAAATAAATTGCCTGTTAAGATTATTTATACTAATAAGGTGGTAATAAAAATTTTTTGACAAAAAAAGAAATCGACTTCAAAACCCCTTTAAATAGATAGGTACTAAATAGAAAAAAATAATATCAAATGTAACAAATCAAATATAGAACAATTAACATAATTTAGCCTAACTTAAACCTTAACTTGTAACAAATTACCAATTTTTGGAGTCGGTGCCAAGAAAAATATCACCGATCTGATGTATATTATTTCCTTCCTTCATCTTCCTTCCATCCATCCATACTTACAAACTTTCGCGTTTAAGTATAATATTAGTAGTATATACCTACTTAGAATATTAATCTAATATAGAACAGACTTGATATTATCAATTAAATTCTTAGCGAATTAGATAAAAAAAAATAGTTTATTAAGTTAGCGACATGTAATTATAGCATTTAAATCTTGACCATCAATGGAAGAAAATAGGTACAAGAGAACTCGATAGCTATAACATATAATATATGAGAAAATATTCTATTAGGTACATATGTATTACAATATGAAAGAAAGGAAAACGGAAGGTGGGACGCCCCTAATCAGGTGGACCGACGACCTGCGAAAGGTGGCTGGGACGGACGGGATGCGGAAGGCGGAGGATCGGCAAACGTGGCGCATATTGGGAGAGGCCTATGTCCAGCAATGGACTGCAAAAGGTTAATTGATTTGATTGATTGATTGATTGATAAGACTAATAAAAGAGTTGCGTTACATTCATTTTTGATGTGTTTAGTAGTTTGTATATCTGTCGTGTAAAATAGGCCGCGTAGAAGATTGGCACCGACTCCAAAAATTGGTAATTTGTTACAAGTTAAGGTTAAAGTTAGGCTAAATTATGTTAATTGTTCTATATTTGATTTGTTACATTTGATATTATTTTTTTCTATTTAGTACCTATCTATTTAAAGGGGTTTTGAAGTCGATTTCTTTTTTTGTCAAAAAATTTTTATTTCTTTCTTTTTAGTGCCCTTTGTGTTCTAGAATTATTATTATTTGAGATTGTAATGAATACACCATTTGTAAGACTCACACGCGTTTATTACTCATATTACAATGCACAGGTAGAAAATAGGGCTCTATCACTCGCAGCGAATGCTCCGATATATGAATCGATGAGATTTATATTTACGTAAGTTAACAACACTCTAACGTGACTAACTTTATCAGCGAGTTTGATAGAGAAGTTGTCTTCACGAAACTCCTTCCCCATACGTTGAAGGAGAGCGTAAAGCGACCTACCCGCCAAGCTTCTACGAGCAGCGGTACCTATCTACCAACGCGGTACCCCTATAGGTTTCAATACCTATGCGCAACAGTGGCCTGCCTCGCTGGGTCTCGTATCTCTCGATACTACACGAGCTCAAACTCATTCGCTCCGAGTAGTCAGAGTCCACACAGTCAAAAGAATACAATTCATCAGTTGCAGGTTTTACATTATTGCTAACATTATCTTTACACTTCGGACAATTCGCGCGAATATAACCTTTTTCACCACAACCGTAACACACAATATTCGGTTTCACACTTTTCGCCCTATCGCACTTATCTTTCTCGTCCGTGGGCCTCGCTAGTAACTTCCTACACGCGTCCTGTAGGTGCCCAAACTGTTTGCAGTAGGTACAACACGGCGGTAACATGCCCAGCCCGTGTTTTCAACGGTCGCGTACCTTAGGACTTGGGTTATGTACGCTGTGGCGACCTTCATTATACATCTCTTCAATACGGCGAGTCAAATGTAACATTTCGGTGAAAGTATTATAGTCGGTTCGGCTTAGCTTCTCTCTAATACGCCGATGCAAAACCTCAGAAAGGGTGCACCCCTCCCGGGTGCATCCCTCGTGCGTTTGAGGCTGCGGTAGTTAACGATACAGCAATAAAAGTAACTCGAACTATTGTTATACCTGCGACCTATACGAGGTTACAGTGGTATTGTTGTGTACAGTGTATAAATAAACTTCTTTTCTTTCTTTCTGTCTTTCTTTCTTTACCTTTAGTTTACCATCATAAACCGGCCGTATCTATGCGAGTATATATACAAGAACCCAAAGAAACTGATCCGCTATAAAGTGATACCACTTATGATTTACCATCAATAAATAGAAATTCAGCATCAGATAATTGTTGAAAACACATCTGCTGTCCTCTTTAGAAAGTAGAGGCGTGATGTTAAAAATATATGATAAGGTGCATAAATAGTGTAAAAATATCGGTTGGAGCAATCCGAACTAGTGATGTACAAGTCTCGAGGCGTCCGAGTCCCTTTGCCTAGAGCTCGGTGTCATTTACAAGGCTCGCCTCGTTTGTATGGCGCCCGACGACTCGGGAGTCTTTTTCAGAGCTCGAGCTTTTTTGAAGTCACGAGTCCTTTTTGAAGGCTCGAGCTCTTTTTGAAGGCTCGAGCTCTTTTGAAGGTTCGAGTTCTTTTGAAGACTCGAGCCTTTTTTAAAGGCACGAGCTCTTTTGAGCGCTCGGTCGATCTCGAAGCATTTCTCTTAAGCGCACTAGTCCTTTTCTGCCCAGATGTTCACTGTTGTGAATCCTGTCTCCTAAACCAGGCGGGAAGGCCTGTCTCAGGAAACAGTGAGTAGATAAAAATTATAATATTTCAGGTTATTGTTACGAAATGAACTAATGTATTATGTATATTATATTATGTAAGGCCCCGGCTACATCTCTACGGCACGGCACCGTCCGCCGTCGCCGTCGACGGCGACGGCGCCGCGCCGTAGAAATTCGCGGCGCCGTAGCACGGTACGGCGCCGTGGAAAGTGTGACATAAGGGAGGGCAATTCCCCAATTAGAGTAGTCGACTTCATAGTTCGACGTCAAAAAAACTGTAACCTGAAAACGAAACTTTACGAACCTTTACGAAGCTTTACGAACGTAAAAATTCTGAAGTAAACATTTATATTTTATCCCTTTCACACTAGTCGCGAGCTTGACGGATGACGTCTCGGTTTGATTGATATGGCGATATTAATTCTGAGAAAAATTCAGTGTGGCGTAGCATATGAAAATTTTCCCTAAATAATTATTGTTAAATTACATCTGAAATGTCTTTCACGATTAATTCTTTTTCGGATAAAATAACGCAAATGTGAGAAGAAAGTGAAGCTATACCAAAAAATAAGGATAAGAATAAAAACCAAATTGCAATTTGAACTTAAATTAGAATAAAAAACGAATTGTAACGGATTCTATTATTATTTATATTTTATGTAAATATTATAACAAGACGTTGACCATGGCTCCGCTTGCATGAAATAAAAGAGATCCTATTTCCGCAATCCCCAAGAATCTAATTTCGGGATACCTAAATTGTATTATTTCAAATTAAGAGGGTGTTACATACCTCCAAAGGCCACGGTAACCACTTCCCATCAGGTGGACCGTGTGCTAGTCTGCCACCTAAATCGTATAGAAAAAAGATCTATCTCCCTGCCTAGCGATTATGTCCTTTTTTATGGGTATCTGAGAGGATTTTCGCTCAACAAAAAGGACAGATTTATAGTTTGGATGACAATATAGGCTACATTTTATCCCTGTATAGGTTCCTCTAGATAGTTTTTATAATGACTATCGCATTGAGATTAAAAAACCCGACCGCAAGGTACTTTCGACCTTAATGACATTTCTTAAAAAATATGTTTTTTGACATCTATAGATGACGCTGATCTCGAATATGAAAAAAAAACTGGGTATTAGTTGCCGTCGATAAGGTCGAAAATGGCTTGCGCCTATTTTTTACATTGACTATAACCCAGAGACTCCAAAAATACGTGCAAGCCATTTTCAACCTTATCGACGGCAACTAATACCCAGTTTTTTTTTTCATATTCGTGATCAACGTCATCTATACATGTCAAAAAACGTATTTTTTAAGAAATGTCATTAAGGTCGAAAGTAGCTTGCAGTCGGGTTTTTTAATCTAAACTTTTCAAACTATAAGTCTGTTATTTCTTTATCGTGTGGGTACACGCCACCCACAAAAAATGTTTTTAATAATGAATTCGTAATTTTATGAAATATTATTTATTAATATATCACTGAAATATTAAAGTAAAATGTTGTAATATAAATAATAATATAATTCATGTAAATTAATAACATTGACGTATTTTTAGTAAGACACTATTATGTCATTGCGCGCTCGCCAACAGAAATTTCGATTGAGAATCGCCCCCTGCAACACACCGTCCACGGCGCCGCCGTAGTACGGCGCCGTGAATTTCGACGGCGCGGCGCCGTCGCCGTCGCCGGCGACGGCGGACGGCGCCGTGCCGTGGAGTTGTGGCCGGGGCCTAAACTGTTAAAATAAGAAGAATAAGAATAAGAAGAATATATAAATAAGTTTCAAGAGCAAGATAAGATAAATATAGATAGATAGATATTTTAAGACTCGAGCTTGTTTTACGACTCTATTGAAGACTCGAGTTGTTTGAAGGCTCGAGCTCTTTTGAAAGGCTCGAGCTCTTTTGAAGTATCGAGCTCTTTTGATAGGTTCAAGCTCTTTTGAAGGCTCGAACTCTTTTGAAGCCTCGAGCCAAGGCTCATAAAACTCGCGGCTTGGCTAGGCTCGGGACTCCGAGCTTACCGAGCTCACTGAGTCTTGCCATTCCGCCTCGAGGCTTCAGAAATAGGACTCGACGCCTCGAGGCTTGTACATCACTAATCCGAACGGGTGAAGATGCGTGCTACGGCTAGTATATTATTAACTAAACACGCCTAAGAACCCTTTAAAAGGATACAGGCGTGATGTTATAGTATGTGATTGCATAAGCAATGCAATAAAATTAATACAGGACTACCTCAAAAGTAAACCAAAACGAATAATTAAAATCAACGCATACCTATACACCGGAAATATAGCTGAATATTCTGAACACTTCTGCATACCCTTTCAAAGGATTCAGGCGTGATGTTATGATGTGTAATGGCAGAGACATTGCAATAATATGCGATTGCAGCAATCGCGGCTGATTTCCTGGTATTTTTTGAAGAGTTCCTTGGTCTAATCTCGGAAACCCATCATCAGATCTTTACGAAATTTAAATGGGACCATTTCGGAACAATCTACTTTCGAACAAAAAAAGAATTTTGCAAATCCGTCTACGCATGGCGGAGCTATGAGCGAACAAACATAAAAAAAAAAAAAATATAAACATCCGAATTGAGAACCTCCTCCTTTTTTGAAGTCGGTTAAAAAGCAAACAACTTTTTAGCAGGCGCATCATTCAGATAACTTATCTATTTAAAAACACTGCTTGACTCGGTAATCGAACCTGGGCTTTCTAGCACCACAATCATCGCTCGCTACCACTGCACTATCAAGGTAGTTGCTATCCGCATTCCAAATCCACGATTGGATTATTTTTAAACCTACAGTAAAAAACTGTTGTCGGTTTGTTTATAAATCTAAATAACCAACAATTGTCAGACAATTGCGATGGATAAAATGCAAAACGGTGTAAGAAAAACCAACTTTTCAAAAAGAAATGACCTCTATCGTCATCATCGAAACATTACTTCATATAGATTTTCCTTTAAAACATTGTTGTCACTTGTGACCTTATGCCGTTCGATCATTGATTTCCTCAATACGTTTTTGCGATAAGATCAATGCGCCCAAAGTAATGACTTTATTTGGCGAGAAATTAATTTTCTGGTATTTTTGTGTGTTAACGATTTGTTTTAGTACTGTTGTATATTTAAATACTTCTCTGCCTGCCTCTTCGTCAACATAATATCAATATAGATTGCTATATTGATATTATGTTAAACAGCCCTATCCTTAGTCGCCTTATACGACACCGCATGAGCAGGGACGTGATGGGGTGTCCCAAATTCTACTCTGCCGGGATTCTCTGCAAAGTTAGAATATTAATTGCTATTATCATTGCATAATAGGGTAGCTTGCTGAATATTTTAACTTTTCTGTAAATTAAAATTGCAGAGAATCTCAGCAGAGTACATTTGGGACACCCCATCTCTGCCCATGTAGTGTCGTACAAGGCGACTAAGGGATAGGGCTGTTTAACATCAGACAGATATATACACGCGGGTTCGATCCCACCGAAAATACTTTTTTATATTTGGTCCGTCAATTGACCGCTACATGGTATAAAACTAGGGGGCAGTCCAGAAAATACGGACCACCATTTCTGATGCTATTATCCTTAAAATTGTGGTCCCTAACTAGACCGTTTTAATAAGTGCTTTTTGAGCGGGGGGCGCTTGAAAGACCCGGGATTGTAGGAAGAGGTACCTACAGACTCTAATCCTTAAGTTACCTACAGACCTACGTATTCATAGCCTTAGTTTTAAGAATCCGTGAGGATTTATAAAACCAAGGCTATAACTATGATTATGTTATGATTGACCAAAATAACAACAATTCAGCCTACATTACAAATAAATTACAACAGTCTAAAAATAAATGTTAAGGTTGCAATACATTGTAATGTATGTACATTGTACATACAATTTAGAGCACTAATTACTTAAATATGGCCGTCGTATACCTATAGAAATACTGAAACTTATTACCTTGAATGTGTTTTAAAAGCATCCTCAATAAAATAATTATGAAATTCAACCGTCATTACTGAATATAATTGATTAATGCGTAGTAATGAAGCCTCATATCCACTTCACCACTTTTGATGTGCAACACGTGTCACTCAACAAGTACGGTAACATTGAATCTCTGTCCCCCATGAGCGTGGGCCTGGGGGTGACGGGTGGAGCCGCCTGTCACCCTAGCAGAAGAAGACCGCGGCGGACGCACACTGCGCCTCCCCATACCCGGGGGCGAGTTGGGGACTCTGTGGTCCCCACACCGGAAAAGGGGCCAGATCGGGAGATATAGCCCTGGACCGATTGGGACGGAAATACTGTCATGTCCTACCTTCTCCAAAGGTACTCAGTACTGCTAATGATTCATGGATTAAGCTCTTGCGCAGGTTTTACTCCCAAAATAAGAGGTGTCAGATGCTCCCGTAAAAGTGAAGATACAACAAATATGGAAAGGAGATATAGGAGAAGAGAGCCTAGGGTCCAAAGTGCATGCTAGGAATGTAGAGGACACGAGTCTATTGTCATCAAAAGGTACATTTTTCTGTACGCTGTTTACTGTTGGATCTAGACTTTATCCTATGGCATACTTAATGCCGATATTAATGCATGATGATCTCTGTGGCGTGGCGGTACGACGATGGGTTCGGTTCCCGCTTTGAGCAATCAAGTATGCATGAGTTCATACTTAGAAACATTTTTTTTTGTAAATATGTACATTTATGAGTTTATTCATTATGTCATAACTGTGCATGAGAATTTTATATTTGTTTTTTGTTTGTGTTTTATATTTGTATTTTAAATATGGGCAACAACGGGAATAAATCCATAACCGCTCTAGCGACAAAGCCCTTCCAATAAAGAATAAAATAAAAAAAATATTATGATCTCTATACATGGATACACCCAGACCTATATAATGCACTGAGCGGTAACCAAACCCGTGACATCCGGTATAGCAGTCGAATACTCTACCCACGTCACAAAGGTTATCGAATCTTTCGTACTCACATTTAGTTATATAAGTCAATGCACTGCGACCTGTGACTGAAAGGTCACCAGTTCGAACCTGAACTCGTTGAACTCGTTTACCCGTTGTACTGCGGATCTGTGATATTTACCTTATTTAGTATGGTAATATTAAGTTTTTTGTTCCATTTATATAACACTAGCTGTTACCTGCAGTTCCACCGATTTTCTGTTCCCAATCGCAAGGAAACCTATTTCCAGACCAAACTGAAATGCTTATAACGACCATATTAGATTTGTTTAGTAGTAGTGATGTGCAGAGTCGTTGAAATATATATCCGCAGTTGCAGATATGATGTACAAGACCCTATTAACAACCTTGAGGCTCAATACAACCCCACCAGCAAGTCAGAGTCGGTAGGTCAGCAGGTCTAAGCACTATCAATGATTTCAGCCAAATTCGTTCAGCCCTTTTGGAGGTGATAGAGTAACAAACATCTATTCGATCCATCCATCCTCTATGTGCTTGTCTTTTTTACATAAATACATATATTCACGCCTGTAAATTCCCGGAGGGGTAGGCAAAGGTGTATTAACATCCACATTTCGCTAACTATGACCGCGTAAAAGGTTGCAAGCCTAATTGCTTATAGGGTTCTTCAAGAAGGGCATTAGAAGGTTTCTTCAGGGTTTCTTCCCATCAGGTGGGCCGTGTGCTTATCTGCCACCTAAGTGGTATAAAAAAAATAGTGGATAAGAGGTCTTCTCATTTAGTGTTTATTTTTTCTTTATTTCTCTTTATTTCCCAGAAAATTGAACTTATAACCTTACTGACTTTTTTTGCTGACTGCAATAGTACGAATATTCCATCTAAACTTGAATCCAATGTCAAGTATTATTCACAAATCAGATAGTAACACGGTGATAAAGTTAGAGAAACTAGATAGAAGTATGATAAATAGATAAATTCATACAGAATACAAGAAATGTCTTCCGCTTAGGAAACAAAGGCTTTAGAGATTCACACACTCGTTTATGAATAACTCAACAAAGACACTATCGAGAGGCCATCTTGTGATGACGTATTTAAAACTATTAAGATAGGTGATAGAGATTTTTGAAGGTGTGTAGGGAATTTATGGGGGCCAAAGCTTATCTCAGCTGCTAAAGAAAGAAAGAAAGAAATATATTTTTTTATTTAGGATCCTCACAATGTGTATGCTATAAAGTAATATAATAATTTGTGACAGTAGGTTAGGTACAAAGGACAATGCCAGTATTTGTATGAAACCTGATCCCACCGTCAATAGCTATGTGTGTCACATCGCTGGATAGGTATTTTGAGGTGAATAAAAGTTACTCTGAGGCCTAGTCCAAATCTTAGTCCGTTCAGAATTATTCTTTAATAAATATAGTAGATTCACAAGATTCAAAACCAATGTTAAGAATACATTATTGATAACACACTTGTACTTTTCCACAATATTTATTGTTCTCCTAACCGGTTTCACCTCACGGCATTCTCAATTGTGGAAAAGTACAAGTGTGTTATCAATAATGTATAATAATAACTTCCACCAAGTGCCATCAATCAACAGTATGAATACAATGTTAAGAACATGACACTTGACATTCGTGGGCTGCAGGAAACGAGACAAAATGACCGAACCCGAATTAATGTTCAATCAGTGCTCAAACCTTTCATTTGGCGTTCAATCGGAGCTAGAGTGAAAGACACTACATGCCAAAAGTTGACATTGTGCGAACTTAAATAGGGCCCCATTTCAGCATTGATTCAGTATGTGCAGCACTAACTAGTATACTGACCTGCTGGTTAATGGATGAGGGTCTGGCGCAGACTTTCTTCTTGGATTTAGGGGTCAGCTAGCAGTCGCTCCTTGAGCCAAGATGTCAAATCAAGAGAAAAGAAAAAAAAGTGTGCCAAGCTTCCGGGGTTAATAAAGGAGTTAATGAATTTTGACACCTGACCAAACAGCTGAACAATACAAGAAACATTATATTTGAAGTGGACCCTGGACTCAGTCCTACGTGAAGGCCTGGAGACAGACTGCTTTTCATAGAGTCCGGGGCGACTGGGGCTCATGCAAGGATAATGATAATGATGCAGAGCTAAAGGTAGGTTGACCCTTTCGACTCGGTGCAAAGACGGGCGTTGAGGCTCGTCGGCAATCCCATGCTCACAGGCGATGTGGAACCTCTCAGTCTCAGGAGAGACTTTGCTTCACTGTGTGTGTTTTACCGCCTATACAATGGTTTGTGCTCAGATGAATTGTTTGATATGATGCCCACAGCTACATTCTATCATCGCACTTCTCGCCATAGGCGGGGAGTTCATCCTCACACATTGCGACAGGAAACGGTGCGCACTTTGCGGTATGAAAGGAACTTCATCCCTCGCACACTCAAGCTGTGCAATGTTGAACTACCCGCGAATGAATGTGCTTTGAACTACCCGCGATGGTTTTCCCAAGCGACTACAATATGGGGTTCTTCAAGAAGGGCATTAGAAGGTTTCTTCAGGGTCGGCAGCACGAGTGTGACGCCCCTGGTGTTGCATACGTCCACGGTAACCACTTTCCATGACGTGGGCCGTGTGCTTGTCTGCCACCTAAGTGGTATAAAAAAAAAAAGGTATGATTCCAAAGCCAACCGCATACGACAACTGCAAACGCATGCAGCAGATACAGCGTACCCATTACTTGTTTAACTCCGATACGGATAAAGGGCGCCATTGAGAAGCCGCAATGAATTACGCGTATCTGCTACGTGCGTCTGTAGTTGTCGTATGCGGTCAGCTTCGCAATCATACCTTTAGATGTCACCCGCCTACGGTGCAAAATATTCCATCAAGAACCAAGTGGTTCGGTGACTTTTTCCTTTGCCACATCATTAACACCCGTATTCACAAACATCACTGTGAGGTCTCATAGTGTGCTCGAGCGCATAGGGCTGGTAAAATTAATTCACAAACATCACGGAGCAGTATCTAACGCAGTGCGTTCCCTCAACGAAGTATTACTTAAGTGTTGTCTATGAATAAAAAGGCTTACCAAAACGAACGCACTGAGAATTTGTCGTTCTTTGCACAGTTTTGGTAGTACGCATAGCGAAGTATTGTTTGTGAATACGGGTGTAAGAGCTGGAATTTCTTATCAGCTCACGTGTTTCTTTCTTCCTACAGTCCCGGGTCCTTTAAGCGGGGCGTGAAAAAATATCTGCTGAGGCCGTCGAGCTGCGTGCCATCATTGTAACACGGTACGTGTCTGTAATGGTGACCCTCTTTCCTGAGGCCTGCTTACCATCAGGCGAGGTGAAGTCAAACAAAAAGTTGAGCATTGTTAAGTGTACCGTTTTGTTCCGTACAGCCAGACTGGTAGAATACATAGAATGTACGTCATTGAATGACAATGGGAAATCACATAATGCAACATATTTCTTAACATTGTGTACATAACTATATATTCACGCCCGAAGGGGTAGGCAGAGGTGTATTAACACATTTAACACCCACATTTCACCAGATATGATTTTCGGTCCCGTATAATAGGGGATGATCCTATTTCTGTCAAGCACTTTCGGTCCTATTCTACTATACCTACTATTTCGGGAACCAGCACAGCGTTTTTCCTTGAGGTGCTAATAATCTTGTATGAGTTGTATGAGTCATCAGCCAAATATTATTTATTTGGTAAAACTTAAATATTTACCTATTAAAAAGTTAAAATGAGATTACCTAATTGTGTTGGCAGCCAAAATGTCATTGCCAACGGATCATAAATTTTAAATTTCGAAACAAAAATTTTGAATTTGAATTAGCATTGTTACATTTTTTTATATAATAAGATTATACCATTTTTTAGAAGGCTATTGTATTGTTAACTTATACATATTGTTATTTTTTTAATTGTGTAACGATTGCAATACTCAAGTATATATTGTGCAAGTGATTATTATATTGTGATATAGCATTGTCTAAAATAGATCCTTCCTGACCCACTGCACAACTAAGATGCTCAACTGGTTGAGCCATGGGTACTTTCAATTCCCTTCTACTCAACTAAGATACTGACAACTCAACCCGGACCCACGGCACAACTACTATGCCCAACTGATTGAGTAGTAGGGAACTCGAAAAACACTCTAATTCCCCATAGCACAACTACCTACCTCTTATTTTATTAAGTACTAGGGGTGGCACAGCAAGTTAAATAAAGCTGTGAACAAAAATACGGTCAATGTATGGCGCTTATTAAATGCACTTAAAGTAATTGTCGTTAATTCTAAAATCCAAATTGCAAAAGGCGTTTCCATAAAACGCAAAAAAGAGCAGATCATCAATGATGATATTATTAGATCTGTGCAGATGCAACTTCTCACAGGAGAAATTACCCTCGGACACGCATTAGATAAATTAAGATAATTATGATAACATTAAAATATTAAAATATTTAATTCTTTCCTTTCTTCCACAAGTTTATTAGTTTTAAGTTTTGATTGGCAAACAGCCGTACACTGCCACCGGCAAAAGTTTTACTTGTAGGGGAATCTAAATTAGTGATTCTAATTTTCAACAGTTGGGCCATAGGTACATTATTTTTTTCAACAGATCAATCAGTTGTCTCAAAAGTACCCACGGTACAACCAGGGATTCGAGTTATCGTCAGTTGGGCCACAGTTACCTTCTATTTCCCAACAGACCAATCAGTTGAGTAGAAGGGAATCGAAAGTACCCACGGCTCAACCAGTTGAGCACCGTAGTTGTGCAGCGGGTCAGGCGGGAAATAGATATGCCACCCTATCTTTTCTTGTAAATACTTGGCTAAAACGGATGCTGCCTTCCACCATACCTTCTCTTCTATGGTGAATGTTCTAATGAATTCTTCGAATTAGCCTCACCGTCTCCTTTTTTTCACAGAACAACACGTGCAGGGCATAAATGTTATCCACATACGGTGCAGACCTATGACTATATGATGACTATGAATACAAAGTTTAATGTTATGTGTTTAGTATCATTTTACCTTTCAAAACGTATAAGTAATCCCTAGATTTAGTAATTACTTGTGACAAACCATGCCTAAATAATGTTTGTCGACGAATTCTTCTTTGGTGAAAGATTCTGTCGTCGATTCACTCATGAATTAATCGTTCTGTCGGCGAAACGTTCGTAGTTGAAAGGTTCTGTCGGTGAACAATGATAATCGAAACGTTCTGTCGGCGGCTCATTCGGCGGAGAAACGTTTGTCGGAGTTATGTTTCAGACCCGAATATTCCGCCACGAACCAAGCTGTTCGTTGACTCTTTCCTTAACCGCAACATTAAGACCTGAAATTCCTTACCAGCTCACGTGTTTCCTTCTTCTCACAATCCCGGATCCTTTAAGCGAGGCGGAAAAAGCACCTGATGAAGCCATCAAGCTGAGTGCCACCATTGTAACATGTTACGTGTCTGTAATTCTGACCTTATTTCCGGAGACTTTGCCTTCGGCTTACCTATGAGTTACATAAGAGGGGTTAGCACCCACTGGTCCCCTGGAATTCGTCCCCTGTGCCCATTCGTCCCTTTATAATTTTAAGGTGCCCACTCGACCCCTGGTCTATTTTATAATTTATTTATTATTTATTTTTGTCATTTACTCTGGTCCCTGTGGTTGTGGTATAATCGCGTAGTAATGGCATAATATTCTTTAAAATGCCTTCGATCTGATTGACATACCTATGTCTAGGTCAACCCCTACCTAATTGCCCATTCACCCTCTCTTCATTAATCTATTCCGTCAATCAATTTTCGTGCATCATTTTTTCATATTTAATTACACGCAAAATAAAGTTAGTCCCTCCCACGTTACGACATTCACTCTTACGTTTCAAATTTTTTTGTAGAAAAATAGATGCACACCTTGACATCCTCATTGTAGTCCAAAATATAAAACGAATTCATTATTTTTGATTGAGCATTATTCTTATTATTTTCTGCGTCATTTGTTTTAATAAAATCTATTAGGATAAGGAAAAAACTGACTTCTACAAACATAAATTATAATATTGATACGGAATTTTAAAAATATGAAGGAAATGATTTAACATGCATACTGACGAGCCATGCAATTAGGAACATCAATAGGAAAGGATTAGGATCATCATCATGTTTCATCAATTGAGTAGTATGGGTCTTTAGACTTCAGGTTTTTTGACAAAATTAATAAAAATATAAATAAAATTAATTATTAAAAAATAAAAAACCCGAATGCTGACTAAAAGATCGAAACAAGCTTGATAGCAGGCGGTACCCATTTGCCAATCATAAACCGAAAGAATTGTAATGGGTACCGCCTGCTATCAAGCTTGTTTCGATTTTTTAGACAGCAGTCGGGTTTTTTGTTTTTTATTAATTAATTTTATTTTACCCTTTTTACCCGACTGCGCCAGCGAGAGGGTAATGTGTTTCGCGCGTATGTATGTATGTATGTGTCCATGTATGTATGTAGTTTTCTTTGTTCCCCTCTACAGGCCTAACGCCTGGACGGATTTTGATGAATAGGGTCTCAAATGAAAGGTATTCATCTCCCGAGTGTCATAGGCTACATAAAATTCCAACAAAAACTATACGGTAGATTTTTGATGCTAAAATATGTGTTGGCAAAATTTTTTTTTTCATTCAAATTTATCGAGTAGGGTATCAAAATGAAGATAATTAAAAGGAGATTACAAAAATATATAGATGTCATATCCTAACTAAAAAGGTTAAAATAAAATTAATTATTAAAAAATAAAAAAACCCGACTGCTGTCTAAAAGATTGAAACAAGCTTAAGCTTGTTTCAATCTTTTAGACAGCAGTCGGGTTTTAAGCTTGTTTCAATCTTTTAGACAGCAGTCGGGTTTTTTTATTTTTTAATAATTAATTTTATTTTAACCTTTTTCAGCAGGCGGTACCCATTAAATTTCTTTCGGTTTATTTTATTTCCTAGTTCCGTTTAATAAAAAAAAATAGCAAAAAAAAAGTGTTTAATATATCACTGTTGGGTATATCTTTTATTGTAATTTAATTGTATTATTTTACATAATAACTATTGCTTATTATGGCCTAGAATATAAATTATTATTATTACATTGATTATTATATATAATTATAAATTCCGGAGCAAAGGTTACCAAAATAATTGTTTACTAGGCAGGAAATGTATAGGTACACATACATACATACAGTCATGCCTCTTTTCCGGTGGGGAAGGCAGAGACCACATGTTTCCACTTGCTATGATCCTGGTATACGGCTTTCGCTTCTTCTTCTTTTATAAGTCTTATCATACATGCTCACCAGTTTCGGGTGCTCTTGACATGTCCTTCCTATAAAATATCGTCGGTCTGATTGACATACTTATTTCTAGAATAAGCATACGTACTACCTATTTCAATATTTCAATAACTTTTAATTTTAATTAGGTCTAAAAATATATTACAGCATTGCAATATACCTTTTATTTCCTGAGGTTTCGGTCTAATTACAGCACGCATAAATACCATACACGCCGTGGGTGCGACGGACAGGTCAATGATGCTTTAATAATATAATATTTATGATAATAATCTTTGTTATTTTTCGGGCGTGTCCGCGGGAAAATCTAGAGTTATCTAATGTACCTAATTAAAAAAAAAAAAACAGAAACCACTATTTTGGGTTTCTGTGCATCTAAAATGATGGTTCTTATAATCTGAACTATGCCCTAGCTTCTTACCATCTAGCAGTATGTAGTGAATTGACGGGTATAATAAGGAATAATTGTTAGACTACTGACATTTTTTTTTCAATTACACCCTTTTTTGAGGTAACGCATTCATGTTACTTGATATAACTATAGATAAACTATAGAAAATGCCATTGGCATTAAGTCCGCCTTTGTACACTTATTTTATAATTGTGAATAAAGATTAAATAAATAAATATAATGATGACAAAACTTCAAATAATAAAAATAAAATAAAAATAAAATAATATTTTGAACATCTGCGACAGAAAACTAACAAAATAAAGTAAAAATAACTGAATTATTAGTCAATTTCTGCCGGGCAACACCGCATATTATTTTATATTATCTATGCAATTATTAGGATTGAGTTACATCCAAAGTTTCGTTACAATAACATTGTATCAATCCCTGTCATAATGTCGTAACAAGTCAGCTACACCATCTTTATCTCGGACCATAATCTGCAAAATTGATAAACAAGAGTATCGTGGGCGATGTACTAGTACCCTGTTTACACCAATACTGACTTGAAATCCGTTATTACTTAAGCAATATCATGATAAATAACCTCTCTGTATAATAGATAAACGTTTCCTGCTCACCCCCTCTATGTAGCAGATGTCGTTAGCATAGCCTGGTTGTGTCAACGTTAGTGTTTTGAACATTTATTGTGAGTGGATTTCAATATTATGAAGTGTCAAGATTTGAACTCATAATGCGACGCTGTTGAGTCAAGAAGAGACCTATAAAAGACCGTCAAAAAGCCCTTGTCGGTCTTAATTGACTTTGATTTCTTGGTGCCCGTTGCGGATTGATTTTTCGACAGCTTTTATTACACAGTACCGAAAGTTGAAAACTGTCAAAAAGGAAACTGGTGGAAAACCAAATTACCTCTTGTTGGACAACCATAGCAATTTTGTATCGAATTCGGGAGTCGGGACGTTCTAATTTTAGATACCTACTGAATTACACATAGGTACTGACAATTACTAAACTAATATACATTTTAACATCTCGACCCCGGTTGTCTTTTGCTGAGCAACTCGGCAGGAATCGGGTCATAGCAACCTCTTGCCACTAAAAGCTATATTTACTTTAGATCTATAGCACCATGTAGTATGTCGTAGCATATTATTATTACAGTTCTTTTTACCAAAAATCCGTCAACAACGTTAACGGGCGCTTGCAACACAAACCACAACAAGGTTATGACCCTTTCGAAGGACGATGGATGCGCGGATAGCACGCAGAGGTCATTCCACAGTTATGACGCCCGCCAAAATTTAATTTATGAGTGTAACACTTGGCTTTTGAAACTTCCTGTTCGTGAAACATAACTTAGCAAAACATTGAAACTTAATTTTCATCTATTTTCAGTACCATTGCTTATCTCATTGTTCTATTCTTATTCTCTATTCTTATTATTATAAAAATGAGTTTAAGATTTTTTTTATTTTTTATATAGGACACGTCAATTTGACTTCGCCTCGCCTGATGGTAAGCTGAAAGCAAAGTCTCTGAAAAGAAGGTCACCATTACAGACATGTACCATGTTACAATGGTGGTGAGTTAAGATGTTATACTAACGGCTGAATGGATTTAGCTGGATTTTTTATATAACCTACGAGTAAGTGGCAGACAAGCACACGACCCACCTGATGGAAATTGGTTACCGTGGCCTATAGACGAGTGCAATGCCAGGGGAGTCACACTTAAGCTGCCGACCCTGTAACAACAGACAGATTCTGTGCCGTCAGCGCAAGAAAACACAATAAATACTGTCTGTTCGCTGAAGAAATAGGTATTTATGATAAACATACACATAATAAGTAGTTAACATTTATTTCCTATTGTTATGCAAAATCATGCAAGTGTAGGAAGTATTGTGACAATAGGCAAAACTTCAACTCGATAGGCAATCTTTAAATTGTTAATTAACCATTCGTATTGTACCAAGGCTTTTAATCATTTCGATTAGGCGTATGAGCACACTGTGTATGTTTGTGTTGGGAAATTCAACTCGAGAAGTGGAAATTCTTTCATCAAAATACATACATAGAGATATACCCGCGTCTATTTCCCTCCCGGGTTAGGAAGAAATATTAGCCCGCCATTTGATGCTATCCTTATTTATCCGGATCCCCACGGATACCCCTCCCCCCGCCGGAGCTGGAGGAGGTTATGTCGGACTCGAACCGACTAAAACGCACGCCGACCGTGGGCTGTCGGTTGCCGGAGGTGAGATTATCGTAGCTATATCCCTCGCACCCCGGCCGACCTAGGGCCATATCTTTCGATCAGCCCCTCTAGACAAGTGGCAATTCGTTGCTCGGCGTATGATGGAATAGAATAACAAATGTATGGGATTTGACGTATATGACAGGCGTCAACGAATGTCAAAAACGTCAAATCCTATACATTTGTCATTCTATTCCATCATACGCCGAGCAACGAATTGCCACTTGTCTAGGAGGGCTGGCCCTCTTCCGGTGTGGGGACCACGGAGTCCCCAACTCGACCCCGGGTATGGCGCGCAAGGCCTGCCGCGGCCTGCTTCTGTTAGAGTGACAGACGGCTCCAACCCTAGGCCCGCGCTCATGGGGGACGGAGGTCATTCTGCGACCTCCGACGCCCGATCACAAGCTTCCTCTAGTGTCATTAAACCTTTCATACAAGCCCGCCGGTTTTGAGTCCATCAGTACCCTAGAACGAAAAACTATCATACTCTCAACCTAAACGTATCGATTTTTAATGAATAAATATTATTTTTTTTAATTTAGAACGGAGAATTGCGATTGGCAGGCTTCACACGCACACAGGTTCACAGTCGGCAGGCGGCCAATCGCGATGCTCCGTTCTTTCAATACGTTTACGTTACGATTACGATAGTTTTACGTGCTCGGAGCACTGACCTACTGTTTATTGAATATTAGGTACTTATATTATAAATATAAAAGTTTGTGAAGATAATAATATGGTTTTTGTCAACTGAAACGTTAAAAAATCGGTACAGAGATAGATTTATCCATACTTACATATCCATACTAATATTATAAATGCGAAAGTAACTCTGTCTGTCTATCTGTCTGTCTGTCTGTCTGTCTGTATGTCTGTCTGTCTGTCTGTTACGCTTTCACGCCTAAACCGCTGAACCGATTTGGATGAAATTTGGTATAGGGGTAGTTTAGACCTTCAGAAAGGACATAGGCTATGTTTGGTCGCGATAATCGACATCCACGCGGGCGGAGCCGCGGGCAAAAGCTAGTTGTACATATTTCATTGGCAAACAGGCTAGTTTTTATAAAGGGACCAGCAGGTACATGCTGTAAGAACGTTTCGAACAATCAAACAGACTCGACAGCCGAATGATATTTCATTATGATGCGGTGATTTATTTATTTATTTATTTATTATGATTTACCAACATTTGTTTACACTGTTACAATGTATAAAAATTAATAAGGTTAGTTTTACATCGAGTGTGACAAATAATTATAGGTAAATACAGCATGCTATATAAAACTAAGTAGGTACTCAAATCTGTTAAGTCTTTACATTTTGATTAAATCGATTAAGAAAGGGAAAAAGAATCGACCTCGGACGGGACTCGAACCCGCGATCTTTCCCTTACAGGGGGAACGCTCTGACCACTAAGCCACCGAGACACGTACGAAATCAATCCAAATTCCCTTATACAACCGTCTTAAGGGCGACGGTGAAGCCATCTACCGACATTCATACGAACTTATCGGTATCAATGAATGATGTTACAATCATTTTTAAACATTGATTTTTGATGACATAATTTTTGATTATTTATATTTTATTATTTATTTTTATTTATATTTTTGATTCATTGATACCGATAAGTTCGTATGAATGTCGGTAGATGGCTTCACCGTCGCCCTTAAGACGGTTGTATAAGGGAATTTGGATTGATTTCGTACGTGTCTCGGTGGCTTAGTGGTCAGAGCGTTCCCCCTGTAAGGGAAAGATCGCGGGTTCGAGTCCCGTCCGAGGTCGATTCTTTTTCCCTTTCTTAATCGATTTGAACAGTTAGCATAGTAAATGCTTCAAAATTTCATTCAGTCTTTACATTTTGTCACAAAAATAAGCAAACAACACAGGAGTACAAAATAAAGTTAGGTGTCTTGGGCACGAGACTTTGCTGCTAGAATAATACAGGAATGAAATCTAACAAACTCTTAATTCATTAACAAAAAAAAAAAAATAATAATAATAAAAATATATCAATCAATCTTTACTCCTATAATATTTCATAAGCGTGGATCGAAACTTGAATAGCGAGTCTGCATGGATATCTACAACATCACTAAGTTGATTTGCTAACCTAGAAAACCTTGGGATCGGTGAATTAGCCCCATAAGCTGTTCTACGCAGTGGTGGGTAAAAGGGAGTGATGCAGTTACGAGGACACCTGGCAGGCACTCGAAAATTGATCTTGCCTAGTATTGTGGGCAGCTAAGATAGCTATGCAGGATCTTGTACATAAAAACGTTATCAAGGAAGTCTCTACGGTCTGACAATGAAATCATATATATAATGATAATTCAGTTTCGCGTGCTGTTTTGGTGACGTCACGTTATCGCACAGGCCCTCAATTGTGCTAAAGCATAACCACTATCATACCACAGAGACTGCAAAAAATGGCATTAAATTTAAGACCTTATTTCTATAGACTTACAGTCAAAAATTAAATGAAAAGAGTTTCATTTTACTCTTTCATTCACTCTAGTAAAAGCCATTTAATTTTATACTTTAACAGCATTACTTTAAAGGCTAAAATTAAATGAAATTTTCTTGCAGTGTCAGTGGTTTTGCTTTAGCAGAATCGAGGCCCTGCTCGACAGTGATGAGACAAATTTAAGGCATGCGAAATTGAAATCTCACCATTGGTACCGATCCTCTGCATAGGTGGTAGCCAATTAAGCTTGTACGTAAACTATACTTACCTCAAGTATGAGTTAAAACATTCCAAGTTTATGTAATCCTAACAAAATAATTATCTTAATTACCACGTAAATTTAAAAATTGCATTATCAACTAATTAGCGAAACGTTAAATACACTTAAACAACGGAATAGGTTTTAGCGACTGTTAAACGTGATCACAATCTTAATTGACTGTTTAAGAACTAAAAAGGTATAGGTACCTAACTAAATAACGGATGTGAAGCTGTCGCCATAATAATAGGGGTTGTCTACAAAATAATAGATCTAGTAGATCTAAATCTAGTAGTAGATCTGTAGAACTAGATCTAATAGTAGATATGAAGATATAGATCTAGTAGATCTATACGTCTAGATCTAGTAGTTACTCTACAGATTTGCCACCAAAAAATTTGGCGACAGATCTTCTATTTTGCTGACAAAACTGTAGTCTCGACATTTTCGTGCAATATCACAAGTAAACTAAAAAATATACCTGAGTAATAACGAGCGTGAACCTGGCGCTACAATACTGATTGGTCCAAAAAATAGTAGTAGATCTACTGCCAAATTTTTTGTTTTTTTTTTTTAAATTATACCAATATTGAGATAATTTTAAAGCAATTAGTTTGCTAAACTAAACAAATTATAATATATAAGATTTCGCTTTTTCCAATTTATTATAAGTTATACCTATATTTTTTTTTTGATAGATTTACTATCTATTTTACAGGCAATTTTACAGGTTATCTCGATGGACGACTACGCGGCCTATTTTCATGCATTATCACAAGTAACCTAACACGAATAGACTCATCCAACCTATAACTATCTATCGATATCGAGCCACGCGGTGTCGTATTCTGCGGATAATATTCGATATCTGGCAGATCTACAAAGTTCAACGACAGATCAATATCAACATTATTAATTAATAGAAACTTTGCTGACAAAAAATATATTCACCTTAAATAACTATGTACCAAATTATAACTTCGCACAAGTTCTTATTTCAAAAAGGTATATAAAAACTAAAAGCGTAATCTTATCTACACACAAGTTCGAGATAGCAAATGTAGATTATTTATATTGCTTGGTTAATAGTATAAGATATAAATTATTGTACATTTAATATAATTTTATAAGATTACTTATCACCGTTACTGAATTAATTCCTTAGTTAGTGAAGAATATAATTGTTTGAAAACTCTTCAATTTTACTACTTGTGTATATTGTATAATACAGATTTATGTCGATACAACTTGTTTATATTGTATACTCGTAATACAGATTAATGTCGATTTTATAAAATGAAAGAATGAAATAAAATTAAAATAATTTTAATATTTTATATACTCACGCCTGTATATCCCCAAAGGGTTAGGCAGTATATTATACCCACATTCACTAATGAAATAGGAGATAATACGGAAATAGGTATTATAGGGCTCCGTGATACTCGGAAACTGTTGTAACAGAAAATACAAATGACACCATTGAAATAAAATTATTTTTAACAGATTTTATCGCGATTTTATTATTGACACTGATCCCGACATTTCAGTTGATTTTCAGCCTCAGCCTCCCATTGACAATTGCTGCTAAAAAACAACCGAAACACCGGGATAAATGTAAATAATAAAATTGCACCAATAAATCGTGATGGAATCCGTTAAAAATATGTGATATTCTCGCGACGACACTAATTTTTCCAGTCTCAGAATCGAAACATAGAACTTTGCATTTAAAAAAGCGCTAGTCCACCGAACCATCAACACAATCTAACCGAAATAAACTACACCGATAACTAACAGACCAGTCTTTACATTCACCAACATCAAAGATAAAAAAATAATAATTTCCAACCAACATTACATGCATCCGAACTGGCAACCGTTTATTCACAACCTTGAGACTCCCGTACAAAGGAAAAACATTCACATATCTAAGTTAGACAATTACGATAATTATATTTAAATTATATCATTGGTAGTAGACCGGTCGCGTCCAATCTCTGCGTAGACAGATATAGAGCATTTTGGCTCGCTTGAATCCGAACCCCTCAAAAGCGAAAGTGTAACATGGTCCTATGCAGCACGGCCATTTTTTTTCTTCGCTCGGCCGCTCTTACCGTATATATATAGCGAAGCTACGAACGAACACGCATCATTCGCATTCAGGACTTCGCTGGCTTCAGTGCAACCTACAAGTGCAGCATCATGAGACACATGGTGTGTTTAAAAAAACTGTTTAATTACGAAAACAAATAAGTGATTGTGACCATAAATTAAAATTCCATAGGGTTGTGACAGTGTCTGGATCAAAGCAAAATTCCCCTGTTCTACTTTTGTTCGTTTACGCAACCAGGAAATTGCGTACCTTGTGTCGTTGTATCGATACTAACCCGACCGCTCATTATAACAACGAACCTCCGAGTATACGCGTTCCAGTTAATAAGTCAACTACAACCAGCGCTAATAACTTTCGATTCAACTCATACAATCACATTTGTTCCAGTTTTTTTTTATACTAATCTTTGCTTTTTTTCGGCAGCTCGTGGCCGCCAGTCTGGTGGCTCTCTTAGCATTCGCAAATGCCGAAGAAGCTAAGGCAGCAGAAAAAGAAGTGGCAGTGACCGATAACAAAGAAGTCGCAGGGGAAGACAAGAAGCACGAAAAGAGAGGACTCTTCAATCTGGGTTATGGAGGCGGCGGCGGATATGAGGGAGGATTCGGTGGCGATTTCGGTGGCAGCTACGGTGGCGGCTACGGTGGCGGCTACGGCGGTGGTTACGGTTCCCACGCGGACGTTCATAAAACCATCACTGTGGTCAAGAAGGTCCCAGTCCCATATCCCGTAGAGAAACACATCCCTTATCCAGTAGAGAAGGAAGTTCATGTGCCCGTCAAGGTGCACGTTCCCCAACCCTACCCCGTAGTCAAGCACGTACCTTACCCAGTCAAGGAGTACATCAAAGTACCAGTACATATTCCCCAACCCTACCCCGTTGAAAAGAAGGTGCCCTACCCCGTCCATGTTCCTGTAGACAGGCCCGTTCCCGTCAAAGTCTACGTGCCCCAACCTTACCCCGTAGAAAAGAAAGTACATGTCCCCGTCGAGGTTCCTTACCCAGCACCTTACCCAGTCGAGAAAAAGGTTCCTTACCCAGTAAAGGTGCCCGTACATGTCCCCGCTCCTTACCCAGTAATCAAGGAAGTGCATGTCCCCGTGAAAGTTCATGTCGACAGGCCCTACCCCGTACATGTACCCAAGCCCGTACCCTACCCCGTAGAGAAGCCCGTACCTTACCCCGTTGAGAAGCCCGTACCTTACCCAGTCAAGGTCCATGTTGACAGGCCATACCCCGTACATGTCGAGAAACCCGTGCCCTACCCCGTCAAAGTGCACGTACCAGCCCCATACCCCGTTGAGAAACACGTTCCCTACCCAGTAGTCAAGGAAGTGCCAGTTCCCGTGAAGATTCCCGTAGACAGGCCATACCCCGTACACATCGAGAAGCATGTCCCCGTGCACATCGAGAAGCACGTGCCTTACCCCGTCAAGGTGCCAGTCCCCGTCTTCAGCGGTCACGAACACGGCCACGAATATGGTCATCATGGTAGCTACTAAGGCTGCAGGAAGCAGTTACGTCTGAATGTGATACATAAATATAAGCTTAGCACATAATACGAAGGGGGGATGCGAAACACCCCAAGGATAGTGGTCGTTGGTACCAGATCCAAGGACTCGTATTCCACGAACGCACTGAATTAAATACTCTTTTTTTAGATTATTTTTTTGTTACATTTTTTTTTAATCGGTTAAAGTTATGTTTGAGTTTATGTACCTGTTATTTTAAGTCGAAAACGAAGGTTTTGAATCTCCGCAAATATTTTTTGGATGAACGAGCTGATTGTGATTTAAATAAACGGCCACGCCAATTGTACTATCATTGTTTTTAATTTGACCATTGTACCTGTGTAATTGGCTGTAACGTTATGGGCCTGTAAGTATTTACGAAATACGAAATAATATGACCCAGATAGAACATCGTAAGCGGCTATCCGCTAGTTACCTACGTGGATTGCGAAACTTGGTACATTTTCACTCTTGACAATAAACATACAGTACGCGATCTTTGTTTTGCGTAATCTGCTACATATTACGCGACGTACGATTACAATTAGGTACAACACTATCATTTACTAACGCAAGCATATTAGAATCACGAGTATTCAATCGAATCCATTCAATAGATTGGACCAGTAATCGCTAATTACACATTGATTGCATAAATCGAATCGTACATCGACAAATTGCATACTGATTATATCTTGACGATGATCTTTCAAAATCATTGTTACTAGATTTATGAACATTAAATATTACAAAACGTCATAACCACCGAGGTGCCAATAATGTATTATGGACGTTGTATATTGCAATTTTGCGACATTTGTACCTCAATAACAAAATGTTGGAGCAGTTTTTACGTAAGTGTAAATTTTAAAATATGTACCTACATGTTTTATTCTAAACCTTAAATCATAACTGCTGATCTGCACTTTAATAAAATCAATGATTTATAAGAGAACTTTTTCCGAACATAATTATATACAGTACGATTCAAAAAGATACGACATTAATTTCCTAAGTTTTTAACCACCTAATCCATCCGTAAAAGGAATAATCTCCTTCAAAATTATTACAAAATGTTCTATCTTATAACCCTAAAGTACCCAACAGTAACCGTTTCATCAACATTACGTGCGGTCGAAAAAAAATAGCTACTATGAGTGTAATAAAATCTCAGTTTGTAATGATTCTGCGTATCACGCGTGGTGGTTCAAAGTATTTGCTTGCGTAAAGTGTATGAAGTACTTAACGCAGATTGTGCGGTTGTAATGACTGCTACGACTAGGCCGCAAACAATTGTTTGCTATTCAACTCGTGTGGGATCCTATGTTGAGCAGTAATAGTAACTACTTATCGCTACTCAACAAGAATGTACACATAGCCATTTACTTGGCGAAATAAGAACTTATGGGCCATTATATTCTCGGTGTTATAGGTTTATTACGTGGGACTAAAATATGAGTGACGAAATGTTGGCGTGAGATACGCCTTTGTCTTTTCTTCGGGGGTTAAAAGATCGGTGTACACAGGTACACGAGTATAATCCAATGACATAAATCCTTTAAAATTTTTAAGAACATTTAATTGAAGAAATTGGACATGCCATTTTTCTAATTCAAATCATGCCACAAATATCCTATGGTTGTATGGAATAGTTTAGGTGTGATTCGAAATTGGTGCGCTGTCTCTACCTATCCCGCAGGAAGAAAGGTGAAATTACATGTTTGTAGGTACCTATCCTCCGTAGTTTTATGCTAAGTAAGTTTTTAAATGCCAGCGTAACCTCATCCAAGTCTCATCCACCACACTCACCCAAAGTGAGTGAGATTTTGGGTTAGTGGGGCACTCATTTTGTAGGGGAGGGTGACATGAAACTTCATTGGTGATCTTACCACTAAGGATTCCCACAACTTTAACTTGACTTTTATCCCATTATGGTACACCTGAGAGGGTGAAATTTGAGTAAAATCTTAGATACACTCTAATATTAAACAAACCAAAAAAATAACAAAAAAAACAAGCTTGATATTCTTAATAATAGATAGTAAGCTATACAATACATTAATGTATTCATAAAGAACCACTGACCTACGCCAAGGTCAATTATTATCGCAACTTGTTATTTATTATGATCCTAACCTTTACTATTAAGTTCATTAATCATATAAAGGCTTGATAATTTAATATAATAACAATGCTATTTGAAAAGTACCAATAAAACTATTTCAAAACAAAAATGAATGAAATGCAATTCTTTCGTTAGACTGAGTACTTAACTATTCTTTTTTGACCATCCCAAGGTTTTTTAGTATTATTAAGTACTTACTTTATAATGTTATTATACTTTGGTAAGCTAGAAAAATACTATTTATTATTTATATACGTATACAGGTTGCTCCTTTATTGTTCAATATAAAAGAATATAAAATATAGGCTTGACCAGGCAGTCATTTATTCTAGATCGAATGCGCCATCAAAGACCGAACTCATAGTTAACTTATAGTAGTATATTATGTTCAACCGTATCGTCAAGGTTTTTTGCACAGTTCTAAAAAACAACTATTCCTTCCCGTTACTGGTAAAGGTATTGGTTTGTTGAATGAAATTATGTAATAAATTCAGTCCATCGCTTCGTAATAGTCAAGAGGTAACGAACTTGTGCTACCTGTTATTTAAGGTAAACCTTGAGTAACCGCCTCTGCAGGGGTTCAGCCAGAAGCAGTAACGCCTTCCTCGAAAAATTATAGAGGCTCGAGGGTAACACCTGTGAAGGTTTTAAACCAATCAAGAAAGATGGATGTAGCTGTTTTAATTTTGTTATTAAAAGAACAAATGAGTTCTTTAATATAACGAAAAATGATGAGTTTGAAAAACATGACAAAAAGAAACATACTGTATGCAAAAAAGTACCAATCTCTTTACAACTCAATGCATTTTTAATAACATCTTGATTGATATACAGCCCAAATTAATGATTTTAGAAATATTAATTCTTTACATTTGAAAGATTACGCTAATTATATGCCGACGTCAGGAATTAATTAAAATTGTGGAATGTCATCCAACATTGGACAAACATTTCACAACTTGGACAATAATTTTGAACAAGCGACAAATATTTGAAAACATCTGGAAAATCGTAAAAAGTTTTGATATTTTTTAGGAGTTCTGTACCCAAAGGGTAAAAACGGAACCCTATTATGACTGCACTGCATATTATGATAATACTGTATATTATGATAATCCCCCGTAATACGATAGTTAAGACAGTTAAAATTTTCACAGATTATTATTTATTAACAATTAAAATGAACACTGAAAATAAAATAAAAATAATATTACTATTAGAAATATCCCGATAGTTCTAATAGTAATGTGAACGACCATGAAAGTTTAAATACCTATAATAATAATATTTTTTTATGTAGGACACTTCAATTTGACTTCACGTCGCCTGATGGTAACCTGAATACAAAGTCTCAGGAATGAGGGTTGGAGGGAGCTCTCATATAACAAACGTAATTTTTTTGCCATTTTTCTCTCGGTTGCCAAGGTTATAACATAGCGTCTAATGTTGTATAGGTACGGAACCCTTTGTGCGCAACACCGACTCGCACTTGACCGGTTTTTAACGATTCGTGTTCTGGATCGTGACGTCACAGTGGGTATTGACCGCGATTGACGTGAGTGTAGTGGGTTTCCAGTGTTTCTTCAATTATGTACCAACAACACCGATGTTAATCACCGCTTGACATTTCAGTTTTGCACAATACTACCGAGTGTTGTACTAGTTGAACGTAATTTAATTTTAATTTTGATATTACTGGTATGCCCTTTATAATTAACCCCACCACCTTTTCTTTCTTTAAGAGTGGTCTCTCATTAATATACTATTGATGGGAGTACAATCAATTCGAATCCGATACTTCTTCATTGCATATGGCTTGGCTATTCCGCCACTGGTGCTTCCAAATTTTATTATACCTTCGGCTGTCTGTATAATATCCTTGAATTACTTTATATTCTGCAGTCCAGAAGATACGGAGCACGATTACAAATTTTGTGAAAAAATAATTTTTCATGCTCTGTGTAAAGAATTTCGCATTCACCCCGTTTATTTGCATCCTATCGCATAGCTACGCCGCTTACAATAGCGTGATGTTAAATTATTTTCAATTTTCTCAAGAACTGGTCTATCAAATGCAATAAGAATTTTTCAAATCGCGAGCAGTTTCAAACAAAAAGGCTTAAGATTCATTACTAGTATAAAATTATGATTCGCATAGACAAATATTGCTACATATTCGATTCGCCTCTTATTTTTTCTTATTATAAAAAATAACAAGAAATTATCTTAGTAGTTATCTTACACACTTTGTTTTTCGTAGATTTAGAAAGATTTAGTTTTAGTTTTGCTTAATTATGTATAATTAAAACGCTAGCGTATAAAATTACTGAAAAAAATATATTTAGAAAAGTAGATACCTAATTGCTATACGTGTCTGTCTGGTGAGTTATTAGATAAAAACAGTTTTTTTTTAAAAAAAGAGCAACATGTTTCTACACTTTCGTTTGAACATCTATATCATACTAGGTGATGCCCGTGGCTCCGCCCGCGCTGATGTCGTTTAACGCGACTTTTGCTCATATCTCCGGTTCTACTCAACTAATTGCCCCTAAATCCCCTTGGATAACTTCCTACCTCCCCCTAGCAAGGGCAGCAACGTCGGACTCGAACCATATTCACCTACCATTTCACCCTACCTAATTTGTGCTTAGTTCTAATTGGATTTTTTTGTTTTTCTTTGTATTTTCTCTTTGCACTGAATCATTATTTTATTTTGCGCTAATTTAAGTATAATACACACTTATCTTGTAGGGGGCCTGGTAATCTGTGTGACAGGGTTTCCTAGTTCAGATACCAGTCTCCCACAAAGGATTGAAATGTTACATAATACGAAGTGCTTAAATGTATCTTAATACCTTTGTGGAAGAGAATAAATAAATATATTATTATTATTATTATTATATATAAAACAGCATATCATCTTTGTTCTTCAGATGTTGGAGATGAGATTGTCACATATCCCTTGCACCCCCGTCTTACCTAGGGCGCTCTCGAGTATAGAAACTATGGTATCTTGCCCCCATCATGATGGGTTGACTATATTATTATTGAAAAAAAAAAAAAAAGTCAAACCACCATCATGGGCTGCTTAAAAGTTGTTAAAACAACGAGCTAAAAGTAAATAATAACAAATATATCGCGATAGAATCCGTTGAAAAGTACCTAGTTTTATTTCAATGAGTGAGATTCACGTAAACTTCAGTCAGCATCATCTTGGCTAACGTTTATTTATGCTAACATAAAGTATGTAAATGTAATTTATTCAGCCTAATGAGTCTCTTAGTATGTCAAAACCTACAAAAAACTAGGCCCAAACGACTCTAACACAATGGAAAATTATCGCCTAAACCTAGATTTTTAGCTATTTCACGTTATGAAGAAGAAAATAAATTAGTAGTAATTACCTTTACTTGTATTTTTTGCCGACTTCGGTAAAACTAAAGGAGAGTTATGATTTTGACAGACTAAGTATATCTAGGTTCTTCTGTTCCCTCATAGCTCCTCAACTACTTATTAGAATTGGACAAATGAGGTATCGTTAGAAGCGTCTTGATCGTCCACTGGTCATAGGCTATATGACGCGTCCCCCTCCTAATACGCCTAGCTTACTTAAACGCTTAATGACATACTATTCTCAATTCAATTTAATAGTCGTGAAGTCTAAGAAGTTTTATGAATATTTATGAACACTCTTCTTCCTAATTCATTACCTACATATTCAGTTATATAATAATGTACCTACATCTTATAAGTCACAGATCGTAATTAATAATAAAATTGAAAGTCATCATCATCATCATACCGGCACTCCCATTGATAATAATCCATCATTCTCATCAACCTGCCCTTGCCCCAATCATTTGTGGTCGGCGCAACATGTCATTCCCTTCCTCACATTTCTGTCAGATGTCATTTCCTCAGTCGTTCCCTTCTTTCTCACATTATTCTTTTTCACGCACTCCATTCATCTTTTTTTGGGCCTAGCTCTGCTCCTAAAGATCTCTACTTTGATCTTTTTTTATCGAAATATAATCACAACATCATAATATTCATCAGGCATCATGTCATCTACACAGCACTTAACGTAGACATAGAAATTTTGTACTAAACGGGTATCAACCCTGTAACCGCTACGAGTAGACGTATAGTCTAACATGATAGCTACTGAAATGATCGGTCCCATTGTATTATATACGTTGGTCAAGGTATTGAGCAAATGCGAGCGCTGATCACACTTATTATGTTTAGAAATATATAATAGTGATAGAATAGTAGGTCAAGGTAATGGGTATCAGAACTAACAAAAAGATTGATATTGCGATACAAAGACGGAGTAATTTATAAAGGAATAGACGAGAATTATAGTCTATGTTTAAGCTATCGTGGTATGTCATAGCCTTCTAGTTTAATTAGTCAGTTAATTGGACTCCTAAGCTGTTAATTATACGCCGGCATTCAATAAAAAAAAATTGGTTGCCAAAAAATTCGTTGCCGAAAATTGTGCTTTAGAATTATTTTTACGAGCTGAAAATCCATATCCATATTCCATACTAATATTATAAATGCGAAAGTAACTCTGTCTGTATGTCTGTAACGCTTTCACGCCTAAACCACTGAACCGATTTTGATGAAATTTGGTATAAGGGTAGATTAGACCTTTACAAAGGACATAGGCTATGTTTGGTGGCGATAACCGACATCCACGCGGGCGGAGCCGCGGGCAAAAGCTAGTAATAATATATATACATAGGTGACCCAAAAGAATACCCCCTGGGCTGGTTATTTTTCTCTATGATATACTTATGCTTATATGCTTCGTACAAGAAGCGAGCAGGTAAGGAATAAGTAAAAGGTAAAAAGGAAGTAAATACATTCTCCATGAAATTGTGAAGCATTCAGGTACAATGTAAGTTTTTTTTAGCACTAACATCGAAGATGGTACTTGACTTATATAACTAGTAAGCTTCTGGTAGACGGCTATTTAGACAAAAAACTAAAATGAATAACCTGCAAAAAACATATTTTTCAGCACGTGTAACGACCCCACCAAACGAGTATAAAAAAAGTAACTATATAAAGCAGTAAATACAAGACCGTTAGCAAAAAAACCCTAATTTATGAAATCTAATAATTGAAAATTACATAAACTGCCTACAATACGTAATTACGCGTCTGGATGTTGTGAAACTGTTAGACTGGTTTAATGAACAATCAGATAGTCCAACGTGGTTAACAGCGGCGGCCAACATTTGTGAACTGTGTACCAACCAATACACTTTCGAGACCGTCACACATCTGCATTGGCGTGTAACTCCTTCCAGTTTGAAATGCATACGGGCAACTTTTAGTGGTGATGTTTAATTATGACCTTTTTGTGTCGTGAATGAATTTAAAAATCAAAAATATTGAAATAAAATCACTATTTGACGAATTTTATTGTGTACCTATGGTATTATTTGGTATTATTTAGATTTAGTCCGATGTTTCGATTATTTTTCACAGTAATGGTCGTGGGGCGGTGTTAAAAAAAGTGGTTTGTGAGTGATATTCGCGTAAACTTTTGACGGAATCTTAAATATATTTATAAACACTTTTATAATCTCATGTTATAATAATAGCAGTGCTTAAAATAAAACCTTGTCTAGCGCTTTTATCGATTATTTAATTTCTTCACCATTGCAACGCAGTGGAGAACATCTCATAAGCTTTTTGTCTACTAGTCAATCGCGAAGGCAACAGTCACGCCACATAAAGTTGCAAGTATGAAACTCCATATTATAGTGGAAATGCCTGGTAGCGATTTGCGAGGAATTTATTGCTCTATCAGAGGTAGCGTCACACTTTAAAAATTGGATAATTACACGTAATAAAGTGCACTTTTAATTAATTTTCAGGCAGGTAGTTAAACTACATCGTATCGTGTGTAGTCATTAATCACCGAGACGTTCATGCGCATGTAAACAACGATTATTGGGCGTTTGTTAATCTAACCGAATTAAAACAGAATTAAAAATGATTGGTCGGAGGTAGAAAGAGGTGAAGTATCCTGCTTTGGTTTACAATTAAAAGAAATCAATGCTACAGTGTATAATCTACACTAATATTATAAAGAGGAAAGATTTGTACCTATTTTTGTATGTTTGTATGTTTGTAATGAATAGGCTCCGGAACTACTGTACCGATTTCAATAATTCTTTCACCTATAGAAAGCTACACTATCTGGGAGTAACATAGGCTATATAACATCACGCTACTACTAAAGGGAGCGGAGCAGTGAGCATAAATGTCAATAAATCGGGCAGATTTCCATACATTAAAGTTGGACCGGAATCCGAATTCCACGCGGGGGGAGCCGCGGGCAACAGCTAGTTGTGTATACAGTCGCTATACTTGCTATTAGTATTAGTTTTAAACATTACAAGCTATACTCTTCGCTCTTTGGCAGATATCAGATGGCAGTCATTTCACGGAAAATATCGAGGTCTAGCCAAATCTGCAGTTAGGACTGGTAAAGCGGACCCCAGACTCCGAGGCGAAAAACATCGGATGCGACTAGGAATTAACGCTAAGAAGAAGAAGAAGACTCTTCGCTCTTTGATCTCATTCATTGAATCTCATCCCAATATCGCTATTGGGTTATAGAGGTCAAATGGCAGTCATTTCTAAGTCACTAGTAAAGCGGACCCCAGACTCCGAGGTGAAAGCTTCGGATGCGACTGAAATTAACGCTAGGATGAAGAAAATTGAATCTCATTGAAATGATCGATTTTTAATTTTTTTTCTTGTATATTTTATTAAGTCTGAGAGACTACTTGTGATTGCGATACTAGCGATAAACGATAGCTACGCAGACGGTACATGGGGTATCAGCAAGTCTTTCCTATGAAGATTACAAAAAAACATGGGTTATCGATTCATTTTAATTTAAAGCTATAAAAGCAACCGAAAATTGACGGTCTGTTGAGGACACAAAGTTCACCAAAAAAATTAATTACATACTGATGATACAATGTTATTATCGAAGTTGCCCTACAACTGTAATTTCTTGACCTTTGTGATGCGAATACTTGATCGTTTCCTGCACCGACTCATGGCGAACTTTCCACCATGGGGCGTGGTGTTTCGTCACTTCCGTGAATAAATGCCACGAGAGAGCAAAAAGGTTAAGGGCGAGATTCATGGATCGCACTTTGACTTCCGTTTATTGTTAACTAGGGAAATAGTTTTGTATGAATGGAAATATAGTAAGGAGTCCGCCTTCTGGCTCTTCCTCCTCCACTTCGCACGATCTTGGGCGTCCATGGTAGTGAGACCATTTGCACGCATGTCACCCTCAACGACGTCAAGCCAGGACTTCTTGGGCCTACCCCTTTTATGTGGAGCCGTCGGGGGCGCAATTGCCAGGCATTTGTTACCCGTGTAGCCTGACCGTTTCCGTAAGACGTGACATGACCAGCAAAGGTGACTCTCTTGCATTTTATATGAGATCTCACGGACTCTCAATCTCTTATGGTTTTATTCCCCTTTAGTGTAATATTTCGGAAAATAGTGGTACGCGTTTTCAATCCAAATTTTCGAAATTCTAGCTAAGTTTCAAGTTTGTATCCCAAGCAGTTTGAGCTCTACATCCCTCATCGATTCATTAAGAATCTGTCAGGCAATCTATCGGGACAAGTTATGCATAGATTAATGGCGTGACGTCAGCTGAATAATAATAATAACAATAAAATATTATTTATTGTACACCCAAAGGAACAAAAATTATAGACAATGTTATACCTACATTCTAATGTACAATGGGCGGCCTTATTGCAAAAAACAATCTTTTCCAGGCAACCTTTGGATGGACAGGAGTGTACAGAAATCACACGTGGGTTTTTTGGTGTTATGTAAAATCTGAAAATCAATCTTTATAGTGGGTGTTTCAAATACGAGTGACTTATTGTAATAGGTCAGTAGGAAGGGGGCATTGAGCAGGGAGCTGCATAATAACAGCGCTGACTGCGGCCGATATGCAAATTGCACTCAAGCATCATCTGTTATGGCGGACGTATTACAAGTGCGAAACCTGTATTTTAAAGTTGTTTGAATGTAAACACACCTACTAGCTACTACTAGCTCTGTAGCTGAGTCTTTAAATTAGTGAGTTGGGGATTTAAATGTCATCAAGGTTGTGTCAAGGTGTCATCAACGGTTTAGGACCTGAAGTCAATCCTATTCCACGATCAAATATATTTTAGCTCAAATAACTTTCAATATAAATTTTGAGGATTTCGTACCCAAAAGGTAAAACAGATCTATGGATATGGATATGTTGCGAAGACTCCGCTGTCTCTCTGTCTGCCACCAGGCCTGTGTCTATGATCAGAATAGTTACATTTCTTTTCCTCTGGATCGTGGCCTAAAACACGATCGCTCATAGCACGTCATGAATTCATGATAGGCCCATATGCTTGTATAAATGCTCTCGACAGGTTGCAGCGACGTGCGGTCCGCATTATTGGGAATCCTGAGGTCACTAACACCCTCGAGCCTTTGCAGTTGCGTAGAGATGTGGCATCTTTGGCGGTTTTTTACCGTCTCTACCATGGTGAATGTTCTGATGAGCTCTTCCAAGTAATCCCACCCTCTCCTTTCCTATATAGGACAACACGTGCAGGACTTAGATGCCACCCGCATACGGTGCAGAATATTCCATCAAGAACCAAGCGATTCGGTGACTCCTTCTTCTGCCGCACTATTAAGACTTGGAATTCCTTGCCAGCTCACGTGTTTCCTTCCTCCTATAGTCCCGGGTCCTTTAAGCGGGGCGTGAAAAAGCATCTGATGAGGCCGTCAAGCTGAGTGCCACTATTGTAACATGGTACGTGTTGTAATGGTGGCCCTCTTTTCAGAGACTTTGCCTTCAGCTTACCATCAGGCGAGGCGAAGTCAAATTGACGTGTCCTATATAAAAAAAAAAAATTACTTCTTAAAGGGTAGGTAATCTTCTTCATCCTAACGTTAATTCCCAGTCGCATCCGAAGTTTTCACCTCGGGGTCTGGGGTCCGCTTGACAAGTCTTAACTGCGGATTTGGCTAGACCTCGATATATATGGTGTAGGTATGTATACACCACCAATTTCTTGGTTTTATTTCGGCCTATGAGAGGGCCAGCGAAACGAACCTATTACTAAACGTTTTCTATCACAACTACAGTATATATGAGCATATTAGGCAAGAATATGGCATACAGCTCATTAAATGTAGCAAAACACTACTTATGTGTAAAGAGTGTTCGACCGCGGGTGAGGCAAGCGCTAACGACACTACGCACACTACGCGCAATGCCATGTCTATCTAAATCTTATTAAGATTCGATTTGTAGCTGCCTTTTTTTTATACCACTTAGGTAGTAGAACACAAGGACTACCTGATGGGAAGTCGTTACCGCGGCTTTGGTCGTGCTATCTGTACTTTTTTGTACTTTTTGCGTTGTTATGAGTAAGGAATACACATTTGGTATGAGTTCGGTATGAGTTCTCGTGGTATGAAGGCGGCACAACCCTGTATTGACGTGTGTGAAATCCGAGGTATCGATACTGTAAGAACCTATAATACCCTTCTTGAAGAATACCATATTGTAGTCACTTAGGAAACCACAAAGATCATTCCACAGCCAGAGCTTCTGCGGAATGAAGTCTATTTTATACCTACTATTTCCAGTTAAAAACTGTGCAAATGAGTTTCCTGTGGCTAGCGCACGATGTTAGCAACTGTGTTGCTGTCTGACTAAAAAAAATGCAAGGGGAGAACCAGCGCTAGAGTGGTGCTACATCAATTAACTGGTTCACCAACTTGCAGGTGACCTTAGCTTGGCTCCGATAATCTTGGTGGGCATACAACCCCTCCATATATATAATAATATGCCTATATCTGTGTGTTTTGCTCTTTATCCAAATTCGGCCTTCTGTATTATGTATTATTTGTCTTGTGCCAACAGCCTAAAAATAAAACTGATTGCATTTACACAGCGGGTCATTGATACATGGATATAACTATAAAAATAATCATTATTGACAATAAACTCTCATTAAAAGTTAAGTAATATACCAGATTGTATCCGAATGAGGTCTTTTGTAATTAAAATGTCATGAATCTTTTCAATAATCGCATGCCAAAGTTAAATTGAGTGCTTTTTTTTCGTAATTGAATATATATTGCGGCAGACTTGTGTAGGCTTTCAGCGCTTCGGTGGTGTTAACCGTGGGTGTAATTATTACACATGGATGTTAAAAGTTACGTAGTGATTAATATTACGGTACGCTCCGTAATGTTGATCAATACGCAATTTAATAAGCACGTTACAAAGCCGGTGGAATAGAATAAGGACACCCGACCTTCTGGTGTGGGGGTTGATAGAATAGGGCCACCCCATCTCTTCGCGTAGGTATCATAGGTGATTGAGGAATAGTGCTGTTCTTCATCCGACAGTAAACATACAGCCCGTGAAAAGTACCCATTTGATGGCAATAGGCTTGCCCTATATTACGTGGAACCGAAAATGATAGCAGGTGAAATGTAGGTATTAATATATCTTTACCCACCCCTTCAGACATTATATATGCGTATGTAATTTTTTTCTATACCGCTTTGGTTGCAAACAAGCACACAACCCACTTGATGGAAAGTGGTTGAAGTGGACATGATTTTTAATTGAATGAAATTTTAAAGCATTTAGTATGCTAACTATTCAAATCGAGTAAAATAGGAAATAGCGAAATCAGCTCAGGTGGGACTACAGCCTCCGATAGTTCGTACGAGCATCGGTAGATGGCTCCCACAGTCGCGCCTAGGCGAATGTATAAGAAAATTTGGCTAAGCTGCAGGCGAAGCTCGGTGGATCAATGGTCAGAGTGTTCCCCTGTAAAGGAATGATCGTGGGTTCGATTCCCGCCTGAGCTTAATTCGCTTTTTCCTATTTTAATCGTTATGATTTTATAAATTTGAATTTTGGAACGTGGACTGTGGGTGATTTTTCAGAGCTGCATTTCTCTAATTTGTTATGTCTTGATATTAAGGATCGATTTTCACGATCCGCGATTTAACAGATACGTACGCAATTTCACGAACTACGCACCGTGGAAAGAGGCAGACAGGTCTGTTATGATGGAAACTCTAACACGAGTAACACATAATATAACCCTTAAGGGGCGGTATTTCTAACGCTAGCACGATTAAACTTTCTCTCAATACATTGAATCCAGTTGTTACATACCTAATTTATATCTGCAACCACAAAATACATTAAAAGTAATTGCTACTGTAATAATTACAAATATTTAAACACACGTGGTTAGCTTAGAAAATGACTCGTTACAGTTACTTATGTAATGTGAGGCTATATTTTTGATTGATCGATTGGTTGCGAAGATTTCGTTGAAATGGCTGTTAATTAGATGTCTGACTTCTGCTTACTGCTAATGGGTGAGTCGTGATATAAGAAGAGATTAGGCTGACGTTTGTTATCTTTTGATTGTGAGATGTTGCTTCTTTTCGACAAGCTTTTGTAGAGATCTGGGTCATCCTAGCAGTATTTTACCACCAAATAAAATAGATGGTTAATAGAAAAAAAGAGCAGATAAATAATAGCTCTTGAAAGGGGCAGCTACACCGCAGACTATTATAACCCACCTGTTAACGTGAGTGTCTCTGAAAACGCTATCGAAGTGACTACATATGACAAACAAACATGACATGATGGGCAAACCAAATATGACATGATATGCCGTTGACTCGACAGAAAAAGAAAGCAGGTTGCAAAATGACAGTAAAGTAAGCTCGTGAAGTATGTAAGGATAGAAGCAGGCTCTTATCTCTGCCTACTGAGGGAAAAAATCATGAACACCAAATAAAGGATATAAAAAGTACTGTATGAAATATGATATGGTTAAGAAGAGAGTGAATGTTGAGATGACTGCAACTAGAGATGAATGGAAAAACCACACATGTTGCGCCGACACCAAATAAGGAAATTAAGAATTTGAATTTGAAACATGGGATAAGGGCAGGAGGATGAATGAGTTATTTCATAAAATGTTGTACAATCATTAAAAATGGGTCTAGTTTACCATCTTATTATTATTATTTACGCCGCACATTCATCTAAAGCTTTCATAATTGATGGGCGTGTAAACTGCACCTTATGTCTACGATTTACCATCTCACTCGAAAATGCAAAACAACAACAGATTTCTTACAATAATCTTATACAGTTACTACTATCATTTACGCTACAGTTAACCTCAGTAATGTTAAAAAACAACAAATAAAACATTCAAAACAACTGTTATCCTAGTTAATGTACCATTACAACAATAAACATCCACCTCGAGGTGTGAGCAAAAGTCTCTCAAGGTCAAGAGCACTCTGCTCAATGGGACGAGTCGTAACGAAAGCAAAAGTGTTACGTCACGAGCTCAGCGGGCGATGCGCACGAGTGACTCAGAGAACCGTTACGTTTGGAGGAAAACTTGTTTATGTGGGTCCTATAACGTTACAGAGGAAGTAGTGTAAGTGAATTTTCTGCCGCTGTAGACAAGTGGTAATACGTTTGTAGAATAGAATAGTTGTATAGGAATAACATGCGTTGACAACTGTCATGAATGTCATAAACAATTCCATATTTTCATTAAGATTGTTACCCGCGACTCCACCCGCTAGAATGTCAGATATCGCGACCAAACATAGATAGACTATGTTTTCCTTTTCCAATGTCTAATCTATCTCTGTATTAAATTTCATCAAAATCGGTTCAGTGGCTTAGGCGTAAAAGCGTAACAGATAGACAGAGATACTTTCGCATTTATCTATAACTAGCTTTTGCCCGCGGCTCCGCCCGCGTGGATGTCGGTTATCGCGACCAAACATAGCCTATGTCCTTTCTCAAGGTCTAACCTACCTCTATACCAAATTTCATCAAAATCGGTTCAGCGGTTTAGTCATAAAAGTGAGACAGACAGACAGACAGACAGACAGACAGACAGACAGACAGACAGACAGAGTTACTTTCGCATTTATAATATTAGTAGGGATATTAGTATGGATTCTTTCGATTCGATCGTTACGGATTATTCTACAATACGCTGCCCAACGAATTTCCACTTGTCTAGGGGGGCTAGCGTATTTTAGAGCGATTAGATAACTCAGCGTTTGATATACTTGCCCTTACCGAAGGGCTATCTCAAAGCCGTAGATAACCCAGGGTTAGTCGGACATGCCTTATGGAACCTTACACTATAAAAGACCCAAAACGGCATTTGGTTTTAGTCGGTTCGAGTTCGACATGACCAGGGTTTCTGCACGCGAAAAAAAAATAGGCACTACCTTGTTATATCCAGTTTTTTGGAGGTTTTGTAGGGCTTTGTCAAAATCCCAAAACTGACCTGGAAATTACTTTACCCTGTAATGTGGTAACTTACCCGGTTACCACATAGCCTCCTACAAAGATTATTTAAATCACACTATAAGTGAGAAGGCCACAAATAAAGCCTAAGTTGGATTTCTAATAAACTATCACTAATACACTATATATTATTTCGTAGCGAAGTTTACGACTTGCTAAGCTGCAGCAGTGTTAAATATTCTTCAGTAATATTCAAATAATCACTAAACTTGTAACTATTCCTCTCATCTTACATAAGTAGTCATTAAATAAACGGTAAAAATTTAAACTGGTGCCGATTAATAAAAATAAGAAATTTCGATTATACCTCCTCATAATTACAGCGGTTACTTATATCCAAAACTAGCTGTTGCCCGCGGCTCCACCCGCGTGGATGTCGGTTATCGCAACCTAGTCTATGTCCTTTCCCAAGGTCCGTACCGAATTCTGTCAAAATTGGTTAAGTACTTTAGGCGTAAAAGTGTAACAGACAGACAGACAGACAGATAGGCAGACAGACACATAGACAGACAGAAAGATAGACACACAGATAGACAGACACACAGACACACAGACAGATAGACAGACAGACAGACAGACAGACAGACACACAGATAGACAGACACACAGACAGACAGACACACAGACAGACAGACACACAGACAGACAGCCAGGCAGATAAACGGACAGAAAGACAGACAGACAGAGTTACTTGCGCATTTATAATATTAGTATGGATTTGTGCTTTAGATCCGCTCGTCTACTTTTTTCTCTTCATTTGACTTATTAAATAAGAATTTTGCAGAAGAGACTGTTAAAAAAGCAGGTGTCTCATGTTAGCAGGTTGGAGACTTGGCCTCGAAGATTTTAATAGAACCCCACATTACCATTATCCGAGCGGAAACCCCGGTTGCACCTAATGCCTTTTCTTTGGAGTGTTTCGTGCGAACCCCAGATTTGCCTTATAGATTAATTTATTACGGTTTTTACTGAATGATGGAAATATAGATCCCCATTAAGGATGTTGCCGACGCCGACCGCATGCGAAAACTGCAGACGTGCGCAGCAGATACGCGTAATTCATTGCGGCTACTCAATGATTCCCTTTATACGTATCAGTACAAGTACCGGGTACAAGTAATGGGTACGCCGCTGTAATAATAATTGTGCTGCATGCGTCGGCAGTTGCCGTATGCGGTCGGTTTCGGAACCATACCTCTAGCAGGAGGCGCCTGTGCCAGAGCTTCAACAGTCAATCAGCAGGTTTAGGTAGCAGGTAAAGTTTGTTTGGGCAATTAAGATCTTGATCAAGATCATAATCAAAGAAAGCATAAAAAATATTATCTTATTATAAACTCTTTGGACTGGATTTTTATATGAATATGTGAAATGCAGAACGCAACAGTGAATCAGTTTTTTTTAAAATAAAGTTATTAGTAAGGTAAAATTAAAAAAGAAAAAGAAGTCAAGTAGGTAGGTACGGCCGAAAAAGTGTAGTATGATGGATTTTCACAGGAACTGAGTTTAAAGCCAATTTGCCTGCGTTACTCAAGGACTAATAAATATAAAAAAATAAATCTAGGACATATTACTCAATTAATTTTCATTGCTTAAAACATGAAAAGCTAACTCATTTTGAAAGCTTTTCTTCTACGCATTTTGGCGTAGTCACAATTCACACTTACCTAAAGAAACATACAACGCCATCTATTTAAAGAACGGAGAACTCGCTAAATAATGACCCCGCGAAAAAAACGAAGTGAAAGGGAAACCGACAGTATTTTTAAAAGTACGGTCGCTCACGAACCAAATAGTTCTGGTTTCAGCCGTCAATATAATTTTCGTTAAGTGGCGGTAATGTGCACTGTTTTCATAACGCGCAGAACCCACAAGAGGGCTTCCTTGTTCTAAGAGGCCGATACATCAGCACCACGTTTTAAAAGGCATGATTTATATTCAATTAGAAAGAAAAACGTAAAAAAGCTGTCAAAATAAAACATGAGGTTTATAACCTTCAGAAGCAACTATACTTGAAGACTTTTTTAAATAGATTTTGAAATTTATATTCTTCCACAACCATAAACACCTGTGACATGTTGGGGCAAAAATGTTGCATCCAGTAACACCTGTGACACGTTGGGGCAAAAATGTAGCATTCAGTAACACCTGTGACTCATTGGGAATTTTTTCCCAACCAGTAACAGTGTTATTCGTTTGGTTTTTACTGGATACCAGTTATTTTTAGTAAAATAATTGAACTTGTAGCACGTGTTTAAACAAGCCTTTTACACATACATCTAGGAGCACTTACCATTCATATTCGGAAGACTGTTTCTGTTTGTGAACTTACCTGTAACAAATAAAAAATATTAAGAATGTGGTCACTGGTCAGCCGATTGTCAACTCGGTCAAAACGTCACGTCGCGTCGTCGGGTTTAAACGTCACTCAATTTAGAGGTATCTTACACCTATAGTATGATGATGTTAATTTCTGTGAACACAATCATCACGTTGATAGCTTAGTGGTTAAAGAGTCAGCCTTACGATCAAGAGGTACCGGGTTCGAATCTTGTTCATTACAGTGCTGGAGTAAACCCCCTCCTGGCACAAGAAGTTTAGGTTAACTGAAGGAACTATGAATAATTTTGGTAATCTTTAAAAAATAAACTTGTAGAGCTTTCGACAACTAAGTCAAAAGTAGCGGGTTCCATTACCGCTCAGTGCAAATATTCGAATACATAAATAGGTATGTATATATTTATATTTGCATGTTTTTGTATTGTATATAAAATGTAGGTACTATCTAAGTACGATTTACCACCTTCTACACTCTATATACTACAAGCTACTTGTACATAAGATATTAATATGCTTATTGAAATAAACTTTAAAGCAATTAGTGCTAACTATTCAATCAATTAAAATAGGAAAAAGTGAAACACTGAAACGTATCAGGCGGGATTCGAACCCGCGACCAGTCTCTTGAGCTGGGTAAACAATGTATAAAATTATTGTAGCATCATTTATTGTTTCCGATAATTCATACGACTATCGGTAGATGGCTCCCATCGTCACCCCAAGCTGCTGCGCAATTCTCTAAGAGTTCAGCATCGAGTTGTGCTCGACGCTTGACCCTGACGCTGAACGTTACGACAACCTTAATCGAGATTGTCATTGGTCGATCTCCAGTGACGTCACCCTGTCAGACGAATGACAATCTCGATTAAGCTTGTCGCAACGTTGTGCTCGGCGCTAAACGCGTAGAGAATTGCACAGCTGATTATATAGGAGAATTTGGAGCACTCAAAACGTAACTCGGTAGCTCACTGGTTTAAGCATTCCCCCTGCAACTGAATCTAAACAGTGCTGTGTAGTATTATCCTAAAATCGTAGAATATTATTTTTTGTAGCAAGAATCTGGCCTACAGCATATTGCAAAAGCTTCCTACTTCAGGTCAGAGCTATTTCTTATATCGGTTGCATAAAATAGTACCCAATAATTGTCATAGGTGCATAATAATGATGGCTCAACCAGGACTATGATTTACACTTATTAGCCAGGAAAGTCAGTGGGCCTTACACAATGAGCAGATAGCCGCTAGAGCAAGCTGCAGTATTTGAGTTAAATAACTCCTTTTATTACTGATACTATAAACTGAGATTATATCATGTCTTACTAGGGTTGTCTACCGTCGTCCGTCCGAATACCTATATTTTCTAACATAAGATACGACCTGATAAACTCATGATTCAAAGACAAATGAGACTCATGACTCATGAGACAAAATCTATGCAGGTGGGGAATGCGATACCCGGACGTAATCGCATGTGACTGCGGAGCCCCCGTGCAGTCCATGGCGCACTTGGTTTCGTGTCCCATATGTCCTACCTCCTGCACTAAAGAAGATCTGAATAATGCCACTGACAGTGCGGTCGAGATGGCGAGATTTTATTCTCGAATAATTTAAAGCAATGAAAAAGAAGATCATTGACTCGAAAGAAGAAGAAGAACTTATGATGTCACTTAGACCGTCATCAACTACGAATAATGTAATCAACATCTTCAGAATTATATAGATTCCTTCAATATTTCTCCGTTACTTTGACTCCGAATCCAATAAACATAATTATTCTCTCCCTTTGTGCTCGACATGATGGGTAGTTAGGGAGCCAAAGTCAAGAATTTAAAAGAAGTAACACCCGTGACACCCACTACACCTTGTATCTGGGGCAACGGTCAACTTTTGCCCCAGATACGAGGCCAACCATTGCTATTCAGCGGGGCATCTATACACCGGGTACTGCGTGTTGCGGGATGATGACGTGTGGATCAATATGTATTTCTTCTTGTTTACTGTGCAAATCTGAAATATTTTTTTTTTTTGTAATATTTTAGCAAAGTTGACAACCCTATATCTAGATGACGTGTTTCCACCACACGTATTGAATTCGTGTTACGTCTTATCGCCCGCGGTTTACACCCGTGTATGATATTTAAAACTATAACATCTCCGGCTTCCGAAACATTTTTTACTAGCCTGGTATGTAAATATAAATTTAATTTTTTTTAAATCTTTTTAAATGCAGAATATTTACCAATGTAACATAAATCCTTACATTTTTAATTTTGTCGGCAGTTTATGCTAATTACACAATGAAAAATGTAATAATTCATGTTACACTGTTAAATATTTTGCATGCCAAACGATTTCAAAAAAGAAAAAATATTTTGAGGTATTCCATAATCGAGTCGAAAAATTCAGCTACATACATGCATTAATGGATTGTATCGCGAGATAGCTATTGCCTCCGGTTCCACCCACGTAGATGTTGGTTATTGAGACCAAACATAGCCTATGTCCTTTTGCAAGCCTGTTCTAGATGGGATATAATAAACCGTGCGACAAAAATAATAAATGGACGACTGATAATGAGTTACTTTAAATACTGAGTGGGCGACTAAAATACTGAGTGGGCGACTAAATAAATAATAAATAAAATAAATATTGTAGGACATTCTACACAACTACAATACTGAGTGACCCGTGATACAGACAGTGTGTTGCTAAATTGTGAAGTTATGAGGATTCGTGTATAGCGCACCCCAACTTGGATAGGTTAGGTTAGAAGGCTAACGCGGGAGCGGAGCTATGGCCGCTGAAAAGCAACTGAAGTTGCTTTTCAGCAACCATAGTCACGGGGAGACTAAATATGGCCGTGGTGGTAGCTTACAGGTTTTTTAACTTTTTTGACCGAGGGGTTTACTTTTATTTATATTAGGTGATCGTGATATAAATGAGTCAATCAATGAATAGAGAGGAGACTGTGAGAAGAATAACGGAAGATGGAATACCCCGACTGACGACCTGAAAAAGTTTACTGTTACAGACTGGATGTAGAAAGTGGCCGGGAGAGGCCTATGTCCAGCAGTGGACTGTAATAAGCTAAATAATTGATTGGTTTGATACAACGAAAACAAACATGGAATCCTTCCTTTTGTACATTTTTAAATGATGCGGTTGAATAAATCAATCGCTTTGGCGATGAAACACTACCTAACTCAAAGCTCTTAGCTATCCTAAGAATTCTATAATGGCCGTTAATTTTGTTATTAAATGTTCCGTACATAAACTATGTTATTATGCAGTCGTACCATTTCGCTCGTACAGATTATGAAATAGTATATCTAATTGTTAATGACTACTTAAACATAATAATATGTTGACGTAATTGCATGTCTTCGAGTACGTCAAATAATTAAATTTTATTGTTTAGTAGTTGATCCGTTCCGGCTTCGCATATGAAAACTTCATTCAAAATAAGCATACCTACAATCCGATTTCAGGGCAACCTAACAGGTCCAATACGTCGTAAATGGTTATGTACCCGCCAAGTTATCCTATAACTTCTGCATAAGCATGAACATTTATTGTAACAGGCTTTTATTAGCTTAATATGTATGCTTAAAGACAACTACCGACGACGCACGCAGCACATGCGCGTAGTTCATTGCGGGTTCTCAATGGTCCCCTTTATTCGTATCGGAGTTGAACAGGTAATGGGTACGCTGTATCTGCTGCATGAGTCGGCAGTTGTCGTATGCGGTCACCTTCATATTTTCATGCTTACCTAAATGCTTTTTTGCTTAATACTTATTTCTTGTATGCTTATTGCTTGTATTTTTGCATGCTTAATGCTTTTATGCTTAATGCTAGTATGCTTCTATGTTTAATGCTTGTATCAGAATGGTTTTGACCACTATATAATACACCGGATTTATTTGAAATCCATTATTTATGTATAGCTATATGTAACAGTAAATTACAAACCTAACCTATGAGTATTAAGTATTCTAAACCTAATTTCCTATATCTCATTGTAACACGATATCTAGTGTACACCATAGCATCTTACAATGTAGGTAACTACCTAATTACCTGCAATAAGTGGGTAATCAGGAAGATCGCTACGATTATTATAACAAAAAGTCGATATAATCAATAGATGAGAACTGTCTCGTGCCGTACAATGATCGATAAAAAATAGGGAAGTGAACCCGTGCGTTATATCGTAGCCGTGCGCGGGAGACGACGTTCATGCAGTACTGTCGCTTCCAAAACTGTTAACGATTTAATTATTAGGAATTTCTTCAAGAATTGGGAGTATCTCGATTATGCGTGTATCGATGTGGCGTACTTTCGATTTGGCGTGAATATCTATTTCGTACTTTCAGACTACCGTTCATCGTGATTTTGAACTTCGTAATTCGGTAGGACATTGACTTCGGGATTTAAGCCAGCCTCACCTGTGAAGGGGTTCTGACACAGGCTTTCCTCCCGGGGTGTGGGTCATAGTTAACATAGTAAAACATAGTTACTTTTCAGTTACTCGTGATCCTTTTTTGTTTAGGACTGCTGACGAAAGAGAGGTCCTTTTAAGTACCAATTGTACAATATTTTAAACCATAGTATGATATATATTATTGGGTATAAGTTTTATTTAATTCTGTGGAGCCGGTCTCAAGATTTGGAGAAAAATTGAACAGGTTGATTCATTAATTTATCAAAAGTTTACATACATACATTGAAGATATATTTGCCTGAAAAAACCTTTACTAACTTTTTTTAAATGTAAATATTTAAAAAAATATTTGTGTTTTTGGGAAAAATATTTTCAATGTGCTGATTTTTTTAACTTGACATTTTTATTATAGTACATAGATCATTCAAGCTCCTTTGAATTAGTGGATTATGTTATAATGAGTGACGCGTTAGGTAATTATAATACATATCATAATTATTTTAATTATAATGAATGTTACGTTACGTCACGTCAGCGTAAACTCAATTTTACTTAATTATGTATTTTTATTCTACTATTTTTAGAAAAATATTATTATGTAAATAAAATGAATTAAAGGCGAACGAATGAGTATTATATTAACTCTTTCCTTATAAGTCATCTACTAAATTGAACTATATATTCAGCCAGGGGACCCCTAAAACCCCGGGCTCCGAGATAAAGCCTCGCTCTCTGCCTCACTCTGGGCAATCACGTCGGGTTGAACGACATTGGTCAAATGTGATATTCGTCAAATCGGCATTTCGTCCAATGTGACAATGGTCAAAGCTGTAATTCGTCAAATCGTCTGTTTGTCCAATTATGAAATATATCGAGCTTCCTTCAACTGAATCAATTCTAGTGGGCCAAAATTCATAGACTGTATGAAGCTCGACCAAGATCTTCAAAGTACTAGCAAACTTCACCTGAGACCTGGTACATCGGTCGAACAACGGATGAAGCTCTGGCGTAGGCTTCTCACCCAGGGTTAACACGTTATGCTTTTCTTTCTCCAAGTTTATTCCATCTCTTTTCACCTTGGTTGGAAAGATAGGTGACATGAATGACACGAGGGATAAAAATTAAGAGAAGCAACCTGATCTATCAGAGATGCTAGCCTTTCAGTAGACGAAAGAGTCGTCTACCGGAATTCGTGACAAATAAGGAACAAATATTTGCATTATACTCATTATTTGTCCCATATCTGCCACACACTGACCTGGATCTATCTTGAATTTAAAAGTAAAAAATATAATTTAACATTAATCCATTTTATTTGTTTTTATATATCCTAATTACCTCAGTTTTTAACAAAAATATGGCATAAAAACTAGATTTTATGCTCAAAAAAACACAGTTTTAATTAAATCACGACCGCGTCTTTCCTTTCCTTCGGTTACTTATTATTTAAAATTCCGACACGAAATCATCATTATATTAACCGTATTTACAGTTTTACTCACACCAGTACTTCACTGTAATTAAATTAAACGGAAGAGTGCTCGCTGGCCGCGATCGTACCTCGTGACGTAACCGCTAGTGTTGTTACTCAATCGATAAAATTTATCCTGATAGTAACGGCTTAGTAATTGGATTACTCAACTCTTGTTTGCGTTACGTTATTTTGTTAAATATTGATAGTTGAGGTGTTATGTATATTTACATAGCCAGCTTGTTTGTATGAATATTTATTGATTTAGTTTGTTTTGATGTTTGATATATCTGTTTGGAAGATTTGCATAAACTTTGACAGATGTAAGAGAGCCAAGTTAAAAGAGGTGGACAGAGATGTATTGTATTGATTATGTATGTATTAACTCTAATATTTTTTCCAACTCTGTTTTTCGATCCCTTTTAGATGTAGTGTGTTTTAGGTTTACCCATTGTAATCCGGGGATTTTTTTGTAAATAATAGTAAAAGTATTATTTCAAGAAACTTGCCTATATCCATAGTTATATCCACGAGAAAATTTGATCGCGTTTCCGCGACCCACAGAAACCTTTTCCTAAGGCAAAATTAGCCAATAAATATTTCTAGTAACATTCTATGTGTAAAATTCAAATTTATCCTGTTTTTTTTCTTGATCAAGTACCAAAAATAAATAAACTATTTAGTTCAAATTTCATCACGATACCTGAAAACATCGACTATCGATATTTTGATCAAACAAGACGTCCCATCACTACACGTTACGTTGTAAGAGATGTACACGTTTTTATACGATAATGCGTTTACCGCGAGTTATGCGCGTGCGTCGTTAAGTTGATATATTTCAGTTAATGATGACAGTGGTAAGCATCGTGATTACAGCTGATGATGATGAATAAAATTAATACGAAATTGTTGTAATTAATAGTGAAGTAACTATTGATTATTAAAAAAGTCTGCGTACTTCCTCATTAAGGGGAATAAGTTATGCTTTAGTATGCTTACGTAGTTTCGATACCTGAATCAGGTAAAATGTTATTGGGTTATAGAAAGAGGAGAATACTTATCAGCAGTATAACATGGAATGTAATAATAAAGTCGAAAGCTGTGGCTAAAATTTTGGTAGGAATTTTGTTGCATTTATTATTCTTGCATTTTTAATGGTAGGAATCCTTGAAGGGATGTTAAATTGTTTGAATGTATGTAAGTGTGATAATTAAAAGTGATAGCATTAACACGCTTTTTATCATTTGTTTACATTCTGTGAGAAGTTTCGGCGAAAAAAGATAAATCTAAAAAGAAAAAAGATACTTTACTAACTAGATAGGTAATATTGATCAAAATCACTAATCTTGACGTTTAAAGTGGTTGCTTAGTGATCTAAATGAATACTAAGAAGTAACACTTCTCTTAAAGAAAAAGAGAAGCGTAACTATTTCAGTTGTTCAAAATTTCTTTTAATTGAGCACTTAAAGAGATTTTAGCTGACCAATATTTTTGGGCAAAGACCCTAAACATTGGCTAACTAAAACTACTTTTCATCACCTATTTAAATTACGCAGACTCCAGGCTCTGAGGTGAAGGCATCATTGGATCATCACCACCTAAGTTGATGATGATGATTCGAGGGCTAATTTCGATCCCAATTATTACAACTAAAAGTATAATTCCGACGTATACGACAATTGCAGACGCATGCAGGAGATACAGCCTACGGATAAAGGGGACCAATGAGAAGTCGCAATGAATTACACGTATCTGCTGCGTGCGTCTGCAGTTGTCACATGCGGTCACCTTCGGAATCATTTTAGAGACAGGGGTCCGCTTCTACTCCTTATTTTATTTGGTTTGTCTTTGTATTGACTTATATCATCATCATATGTATAGCGGTAGCCTAGTGGTATGGGTAATGGACTGCTGAGACGAGGTCTCGGGTTCGATCCCAGGTTTTACCATGGCACATACCAATGACTTTTCGATGCTTTTCGAAGATATGTGTGTATTTATCGCAGGTTTATAAGTGCCCGGTTAATGGCAATAGGCTCGCCACCTATTACATTGGGACCTAAACATAAACGGCGAAATGTGGGTGCTAGCACCTCTGCCTACCCCTTCGGGGATAAAGGCGTTTTTTTTTAAGTTTATGTTATGTTATGTTATCATCGGGTGCCCCTTGTTTCGTAGACAGAAATTGCATAGAATTTCGTTTCACAGAAAATGTTTCACATAATATTTGGTACTTATATTTTTATTTCGAATATTATTGTTTCAAAGACAATTTACCAGAATGAAACATTTTTCACAGAAAAACAATTTAATGAATTTTTATTTACATTTTTTTGTTTAATAAACTTATCAAACAGTAGAATTATTTTTTAAGGAATATTAAACCACCACCATAATCGAAAATAATTTGGTTTAACGTTTAATAAATTAGAACACGTCATTATAGTTTACACCCCGACTCAGAGTACCCCGACTTGGATAGGTTAGGTTAGAAGGCTAAGGCGGGAGCGAAGCGGAGCGGAGCTCCCGCCTTAGGCCTTCGTGGTTATTTTTTTTAAAACCACCCAGAAATAGGAGCCCCGCGGAGCGGGGCTCCGTCGAATTATCTTAGCGCAAATAAGTTTTAAATCTTTTGAGTGGTATTTCAAACGATTTTATATTTAATGTATGTTATGATTATAAAGAATATTTGATTTGTTATTCTATGATATGATTATTCTAACATTAAACTTTATGTGAAACAAAAATCAATGATTTGAAAATCTTCAAAGTAAGTATTCTGTGTATTGATTATTCTATGAAACGAAAATATGAGAAAATTTTTATGTGAAACGAAATTCTATAAAACAATTAGCTATAAAACAACGCACACCCGTTATCATCATCATTATTATAACAGCGGTAGCCCCCTGGTCATGAAAATTACAGTTACGAAAATGAACGAACCCCGGTTATATTCTAACGTTGGGCTTTGAAACTCGGGATCAGCTGTCCTACTCTTTCTCTTGATTGGACTTATTTTGTCATTTGCTGGAGCGACTACCATCTCACCTCCTAACTACGAGATGAAAACCTGTATCAGATTCTCGTCCAACGCCTTGCAGATGAGGTTGGCGTCAGCCCCGGGGGTCTTGGTGGGGAACTATATGAATATAAATCAATAACCCAAATATAAATCAATTGTATATATTTTATCTGTTTATTTATATAATAGGGTAGATAAATAGATGAAATAATATAAACAAAACTATTGCAATATAGAAATTAAGGAGGATGTTGCTTCCTGATTCTCATGGAACACTTTCTTTTTCTGTTCATATTTAAATAGATTTCTATCTCCGATACAGAAAGGAAGCCATATTGTAAAGCTAATGTAGATAGTTCGTTGAGATTTCATAAATTTGAATGTTTATATAGCATTAGCGATTTACTGTCGAATATTGCCTATAAGGGCTAAGGATGGAGTATCAGTTGTCGCGGTAAACAAAACTAATGAAAACTAAATAATTGAGTTGGAGCCATAAGCCTGGAATAAACTAAGGGTAGTTTTAGGTATTAGTAGCCACTAAATCTATATCCACAATAATTTAACCTACTAGTTCCATTATCAGATTCATATTCTTCAAATAAATCATATTATAAGCCCTATCGTGAAGTTTTTACTATTTGCCATTGAATAGTTCACAGTAGCTACTAGGGTCCAATTCATTACGTTTTTATAATACGTACCTAATTATAATTAATTTGAAAAAAGAACTTGAAATATATATTTACAGTTCCTTATATTGTAGCCATTGATTGAAATTGTTACTTAATAAGTTATCTCATTGATTGTAGCCAAGTTATTGGCAACGGGAAATTTTATAATAATATTTGGTAAAACTACAGCGAACTTTGATCAACTTCGCTGTAATTTAGCTGCTATTGCATAACATAAAATGGTCACGAATCTTTGATTAAGTTCGATTAATAAATTACAATATTAATTACCAAAATACAAATATTTTGATAGTAATAAATAGACGTGTGTGATTTATGCATTTCTTGATATTTGCATTTCAGTTATGTAAACACCACAAGTGAGAAATGAACTAACTATTATAAACAGTTCAAACTAGGCCATCCTAGGCTTAATTATTATGTTAAATACATAAATATTTATATTCGCTATACTACTTTAAATAAAACAAGTAAATATTTATACTTTACACTAAAATAAATACTGTAACCGCATCTGTTAATCCACGCGTTAATTGCTCCAGAAATTATATAACAATCATAAATATCGCAACGTCCTAATGCAAGCTAACTTTATAATTATTCAGCTTATAGTTAGTCGTGTGAACTGGCACCATACCCTAGCAGTATACTTGCACAACTACCGCGTTCGATGGAACTCCACTCTGTTACTTAAGAACAAACAGTTAGTAGCTATCTATCTTCTGATCTAATCACGAAATAAACAGATCGTGAGCAGTATTACTGAATATTGAACGAAATGATGGCTCGTGAGTAGCTACTGTCGGTTGATTTTTTGTATAGGTAATACTGTTACGACAAAGAGCTAGGCATATTTGTATCGGGGGTGACGGGTAGAGCCGCCTGTCACTTTAGCCGAAGTAGGCCGCGGCCGCGGCGCGCATTGCATGCCTCCCCATACTCGGGGGCAAGTTGGGGACTCTGTGGTCCCCACACCGGAAGAGGGCCGGATCGAAAGATAGGGTTATTAGGACAATGACTGTTTCGTTAAATGGCTACTCATTACGAACGACGACATCGCAAAATGTCCACTGCATTTGTCTTTAAATACCTTGGTCGTTAAATACCTTGGTCGCAAAATGACTACATTGCAAAAATACTCTTTTACTAGCAGGTAGTTAAAAAGTCTTGGTCGCATAATGACTACATCGAGAAAATGGATCGGCCGGGTGCAAGGGATATGTCTCTACGACTACCTCACCTCTGGCAACCCACGACGGCCCCACTGATGACGTGCGTTTTAGTCGGTTCAAGTCCGACATAACCTCCTCCACCGGCTCAGGCGGAGTGGTATCCGTGGGGATTTTTCGCACGATAAAAAAAACAAGGCATATTTGTATCTGAGATATTACGACTGAATTTAAAACTAGACAAGAATATTACACACATACATATTATTCGCGCCTGTATCCTTGAAGGGCTAAACATACATCTCGTATTAACATTCACATTAGCAAAGCAAATCAAGCTATTTTATTGACTGAAGTTATTGTCCGAACTAAAGGTGTGTACCAAATATCAGAACAGTCAACAGGAAGGGGGGCGAAAACCAAGGGATTAAGATCATTTTGAGTACTTTGGTCGTCAAGATCATCAGATCTATCTTCGATCGATCGACCATCTATCGAGCTGACTGTACTAGTCTATAAATGCTATACTGAAACTAATATTACTTGATATCAATAGAGGAACTATACTAGTTAAACTACTATATCATTTATGCATGAGTAGGTAAGAATAAATCTATAGTGCATAACTTGCATATTAAACAGTCACGTATCGTTTACGATTACGATTCATTCATAACGATTGCCATTTTTTATTCGTTTCATACGTCTATCAGCCTGTCATAATGTTCGAGTATAATACTCGTTAATACTGATTTTTTCTGTATAATCAACTTACGTTTTTTATACTACTTAGGTGGTAGACACGCAAAATGGTTACTGTAACCTATGAACGTATTCAACATCAGGGGCGTCAACTTGTGCTGCCGACCCTGAAGAAACCTTCTAACACCCTTCTTGAAGAAATTCTAGTCGTTTGAGAAAACCACCGCAGGGAGTTCATTCCACAGCTTGAGTGTGAGTGGGATGCAGTTCCTTTCATACCGCACAGTGTGCGCACCGTTTCCGGTTGCAATGTGTGAGGATGAATGTCCTGCCTATGACAAGCGGTGCGATGGTAGAATGTAGCTTTTTGGGTAGCCTTCAATCAATTAATTAGCCTACTGCAGTCCACTGCTGGACATAGGCCTCCCCCAATGTGCGCCACGTTTGCCGATCCTCCGCCTTCCGCATCCAGTCCGTCCCAGCCTTGGGTAGCCTTACTCCCCGGTAATTGAGACCTGAGACGGCGGCGTGCGGTTTTAATTGTTCCGAGTCCGACATAACCACCCTCGATGGCCGTCAGTGGTGGTATCTGGGGGAATTCCCGCCCGAAAAAAGTACAGGTGGTTTATGTACCTGTCTGCTACCTTAGTAGTCTAAAACGTCTATTAATGTTTTAGCAAAGTGAAGGGCTCGCCTGATAATAAGAAGCAAATCGTGAGAGCGCTTTGTAACTGTCAAACTTGTGCTTGTGCACTTAACGTCAAATGGCCCGTGTGTTTGGTATTTTAATGACGCTTAATGTGGCTAAAACCGAGGATTACTTGCGTGGGCCAAGTCAAGTGGTTTCTTGACGACCTCTGTGGCGCAACCTTTGGAGGTTCCGGGTTCGATGCCCGTTTGAACACATGCATATGTCTAACTTTATTGGGTCTGGGTATTACTATGTATAATAATATGATGATGATGAGACTCGCATAATATGGTGACCAGGACTTGCTGGATAGTAATGGGCACTTCGCTCTGCGTGCAAATTACGTCTCTTACTTAGTAATGGTAAGAAGTTTGATATCGGAGGCACAATGTGGTTTTAGTACCTTTTTTTTTTTTTTTTTTTTTTTTTTTTTTTATCGTGCGCAAAATCCCCACGGATACCTCCCCCACCGTAGCCGGAGGAGGAGGTTATGTCGGACTCGAACCGACTAAAACGCACGCCGTCTGTGGGCCGTCAGTTGCCGGAGGTGAGATTGTCGTAGCCATATCCCTCGCACCCCGGCCGACCCAGGACCATATCTCTCGATCTGGCCCTCTTCCGGTGAGGGGACCACAGAGTCCCCAACCCGCCCCCGGGTATGGGGAGGCACGCAATGCGTGCCGCCGCCGCGGCCTGCTTCTGCTAGGGTGACAGGCGGCTCTACCCGTCACCCCCAGGCCCGCGCTCATGGGGGACGGAGGTCATTCTGCGACCTCCGACGCCCGAGTTGCCGCTGCTCGTTGCGGGCCGCGCGGTTTGCGATTCTCCTTCGCTCCTCACGCTCCCGCTCCGCCGCCTCCTTCACGAGCATTACTTGCTCGCAGAAGGAGTCGCCGGCGGCCCACGAATCTGCGCAGCGAACCATCGCTGCGAGCAAAGTGGCGAGCGTGAGAACTCTCACTCCTAGGGTCGCCACCAGCTCCCGTCTCGGCGTCTCCCACGCCGGACACTCGGTGAGCGTGTGCAGCGCCGAGTCCTCGCTCGCGTCGCAGTGATGGCACTCGGACGTTGGCTCTTTCTTCGCGGTCCGATGCAGATACCGCCCAAAACACCCATGATTGGTGATGATCTGCGTCAGCCAGAACGAGAGGCCGCCGTGTGGCCTCTCTAGCCACTCCCCCATGATGGGTCTTACCGCCGCTACTACGGCGTGCCCTGCGCGTGGTTGCCCAAGTTGTAGCTCCCACTCCGCCACCATGTCCCTGTGGAGCCGGGATCTCACAGCCCGAATTTCTTCAGGCTCAGGATCGTGTCCCCGCTCCCGCGCCGCCTTTCGGAAGCGGTATAGCGCCGAAAGGGATCTCGCTTCCAGGATCCACGGTAGCGATCCGGCGAGGAGACTCGCCGCTTCAAAGGATATCGTGCGGTACCCCCTGATGGTCCTGATGGCCATTTTCCGCTGCGGTTTACGCAGCAGGTCCACGTACTTGGCTCTCAGGTTGTCTGCCCATACGGGGCACCCATATAGTGCCATGGACCGCACGATACCCGCGTAGAGTCTCCTGCAGGAGTCCTCCGGGCCCCTCAAATTGGGCAGCAGACGCGTCAAAGCGTTAGCTGTGAGCACCAATTTGGGGACCAGGCTTCGGAAATGCTCCCCGAAGTCCCATCGACCGTCGAGCACGAGCCCCAGATATTTCATCTGGGGCTTGATGCCGATGAGAGTGCCTCCCACTGTGATGCTGGATCCCGCTGGTGGTCCGCGCCGAGGTCCATGAAAGAACATGGCCTTGGTTTTCTGCGGAGACACCTCGAGACCCAACCGCCGGATCCGTTCCACGACTTGGGCAACCGCGGTCGTGGCCTTCAGGGTTGCTTCGCGATGTGTAGCCCCGCTCGCCATTACTAGCGTGTCGTCCGCATAACACGCCACGGCGGCACCATCCACGAGCTCACCGCGAAGCACCCAGTCGTATCCGATGTTCCACAGGAGCGGCCCCAGGACCGATCCCTGCGGAACACCGCACGACATCTCTCGCCGACCGACACCGGTCGCACCTGGGTAGATGACAGCTCTCTCCGTCAGGTACGCCCCGACTATGCGGTGGAGGTAGGGAGGCACATCATGGTACACGAGCGCCTCCATAATGCAACTCCAGGGCAAGGTGTTGAACGCGTTGGAGATGTCTAAAGACACCGCCAACATCACCTCGCCCCGAGCGACCGCATCCTCCGCCAGAGTCCTCACGCGCATGATTGCATCCACGGTGGAACGCCCTCGGCGGAAGCCATATTGGGCATCCGCCAGATCCGGCCCTTCTCTAGAGAGGTGCTCGACGAGGCGCTTCGCGATAACTCTTTCAAAGAGCTTGGCCACCTCATCGAGCAACACTATGGGCCGGTAGCCGGACGGTGAGTCCACCGGGCACCCCTCCTTCCGGATGAGGACCAGTTTCCCAGTCTTCCAGGTCTTCGGAAACTGGCCCCGCTCCAAACATGCGCTGAGCAACCCTCTGAGTCGAGGCTCGAGAGCGTCTTCCCCTAGAGCTAGGACCCACGCGCGGCCTGGAATGCCGTCGGGTCCCGGGGCGGTGTTCTTCTTGGCGCTAAGCCTTCGCACCGCCAGCTCTAGTTCTACCCAAGTGACCTCGGGCACGTCGTCGTCAACCACGCTGGGCGCCACAGGCGACCGAGGTGGCGGGGTCATCCGCGGTGGAACTTGTTCCGCCCGCGTCGGGAACAGGGATTCAACCACTCCTCCGAGCAGAGCCGGCTGGAGAGTCTGGGTCAGCGGCGGGGCCCGGGGGCGCAGCTTTCCTCTTACCATAAGATAAGGCCGCCCCCATGGGTCCCTCTCCAGCGTCTCCATCAGCTCTTTATAAGCCGCGGCTTTGGCCCGCTTAATCTCCGCTCGGAGGGCATTTCTGGCCTCTCTGTATCCCTCATGAAGCTCCGCCACTCGGGGCTCCGTATCTGCGGGTCGACTACGCCTCCTACGGAATCTGGCCCACCGGCGGTGCGCGATCACGCAGGCTTGTCGCAGCCTCGCGATCTCCGCAGACCACCAGTAGACCTGACGCCTCGGACTATAGGGCGGAGCCCTAGGCATACCCGCATCGCAGACACGTGTCATGGCCTCCCGAAACCACACCGCCTCATCATCGATATCAACAGGCCTGTCCGGCGCCATGGCCCAGGCCTGTACGATGGCAGCCTCCAGGAGGACCTCCCGATTCAGTGCCTTAAGCACCCAGCGCGGCTCGCGTGGGGCCGGTATGACCGGCGCATCGCCTGCGGGGCGAGAGACGTCAAACCGAACATATCGGTGATCCGACAGTGTCTCCACCCCCGCAACGACTCGCCAGTTCCGCACACGGTGTGACAGCGAAACGCCCGCGAACGTGAGGTCCACGATCGAGCTGCGCCCCGCGGCCACGAACGTGGCTTCGGCCCCGCAATTCTGGAGAACTAGACCGAGTGTAGCGGCCCAGCTCTCCAGTGCCCTGCCCCGCGGGTTCGTGTGCCGGGATCCCCAGGTCACAGACCAGGCGTTAAAATCCCCGAGCACAAGAACCGGGCGAGGGTAACAGGCATTGACGACGTCGACCAGCTGATCCAGCGATTGCCGATATTGGTCTATGTACCGGTGTCGACTCGGCGTGAGATATACGGCCACGACCGCTATCTCCCCCACATGTGCCGCCACGCAGCCATGCCCCCTCGCAATGACGGTAAGAGGGGGGCTGCCTGCAGAGGCATTATGCACCAGTGCCGCCGACCCATCCAGGTCGATCACCCAGGCAGGCCCGGGTGGTCGGTGAGTGTATGGATCGGCGACAGCGGCGACATTTATGGACCACTGTGCCATGCTCTGGAGCAGAAGTGCCTGAGCATCGACACCGTGGCCCACGTTCGCCTGAAGGATGCGGAGTTGAGGATCCATTATGGAACCCTCTCCTCCGCACTCCGCCGCGAACTAGATGCGGAACGCCCGCCTCGCGGCTTTGGCTCCCCCCCGGTGCAGGTTTTGCTGCCAACCCTGTGGTTGGCCGGCTTGCCCTCCGCCGCACACCTGAAGCAGTGTGGTGGAGCTTCGCACTCACCGGCCACATGACCGGGTTGACCACAGCGGAAGCAGCGGTCTCCGACCGTCACCTCCGCCGTGCACTGCACACCCACGTGGCCGACCGACAGGCACCTGAAGCACCTGGCCGGTCGAGCCTGCAGGAGCCGTACCTGCACCTTCGCAATGCCTCCTACCGCGAGGCTCCGCTTCTCGGCAGCCTTTAGGGCTGCGGCGATGGGGCAGCCGACAACTGCCGCCCCCTGTCCATAGCGGCTGAAGCGGATCGCTCCAACTTTGACCGCGTCCAGGGGACAGCCCCCGGCCTCCGCCACGGTGAGCCTTAGCTCCTCAGCCGTGATGGAGTCGTCCAGGCCCGAAATGCGCAGTTCTGCGCATTTATTGGGCCTGGACACCCGGACATTGGCTGCGTCCAGCGACTCCCTAAGCGTCGCGGCTACGGCGTCGGCTTGAGGACCACTGCTGGTGCCGGGTATCGCGATGAGCCGGGCACCCGTCCTCGTTTGCCTGAACGTGATGGCCCCCGAGATGTTGAGGGCCTTCATATCTATTAACGTCTTGGCATAACTCAGGACCGGGCCCAGCTTCACGCCCTTCTCTGCCCCCTCCGCCGTCAGCGATAAGAGGACAGCCGTTGATCGAGGTGCGCGCAGCCTCCCCGGCACTCCCTTCGCGGCAGCCTCGGCTTTCTTAGCCTTTCTGGCTGCCTTCTTACGGGCATTCCGCCTCTTTTTGTTGTCTCCGACTACCTCCCAGCCCCTCTCCGGTTGAGAGCTGGTGGAGGCAGTCGGAGCCGAGCCCTGGGCCGGGACTGGGGCCGGGGACGCCTTCCCTTTGCCCTTCCCCTTGCCCTTGGTCTGGACGCCCTGAGCAGCTTGAGCTGCGCAAGTGGGAGGTGCGGCAGTCATGCCTCGAGCCGACGCGCGCGTGGTCGCCACTGCAGCTGGACGGGTAGCACCCCTCCTGGCCGCATCTGCATACCCGGTCGGTGGCGCAAGGGCCGGGCGGCGGAAGGAGTCCATGATGGTCTCCATCATACTCCGTGTGCGCTCCTCATGCGCGGCCTGCCGTGCCTCCTGGCGCTTTTCCATGGCGGCCATGGCTGCCGCGATGGCCGCAAATGGATCCACCGCCGCCCGTGTTGGCTGCAGCACCGGCGACACCGACCGATTCGTCGGTGAGACCGGTCGCTCCGGCTGCGCCGCAAACGCCTGCCGCGACGATCGCGTCACGCGCACCTGCGGCATTTCGGCCACCACTTTTTTCAGGCCCGCTATTTCCGCCGCCATTGCGTCCCTGTCCTTGCAGTACTCGGCCTGTCGCTGGGCCTCTTGCCGCTTGGCATCAGCCCGGAACTCGGCCAACTCCGCCTTGAGGGACTCGGCCCACTCGGCAAGGCGCCATGTGGTCTGCAGGACCCGCTCGTCTTCCGGCGTGGGCGTCCCTGTTTGGGTGCTCGCCATCGCCTGGAGGGCCTCCACTGCCTCCCTGGTGACCGTGTCGGTCCATTGCGGGTCCGCCGCCGAGGTGGAGGGTCTCAGCGGCGCTACCACATCCTCCGGGGTGGAGGCGCATAGGGAGAGAGGGGCTCGGGGGGCCACCGTCTTGCCACCTCGCGACCTTTGGCATCCGATCGCTACAAATTTGTAGGGGGGAGGGCGCAGCAGCTCCTCGCCACTGAAGCTGCCACTGGAAGACGAGTCAGTCAGGGTGAGGTCCAGATCTGAGTCGGCCCTCGGCTTCTTCTTTTTCTTCTTCCGCTTTCGTGCAGATTTCCGGGTCTGCAGGCCCATCGGGCTGTTGGCCCTGCTCCTCTCGTTGGCCGTGTCGAATTTCTCCGACACAGCCGCAATTTTGGACGCGACCTCCGCGTCGTGATGCTGCGCGACCTCCGCGCAGACTGTTTCGCTTGGTTTGGGGGGGTTATTAAAGGTTGCTTCCATAATAGATCCCACGAGTAGAGACGATTTAAACTACACTTCCCGGGTGACGCTCATTCCGGGAAGCGGGGTAAATACTGTGGAGTTCCCCAAGTGTCCACAGGTTTTAATCGACTTCGCTGTCGGGTTTTAGAGACTTTTCCTTGTCGCGGGCCGGCCAATTAAGGCAAGCCCCGCGGCCTCCAAGATCACGGCTTCCTGAGCGTGGCTAGCACTCAGGTCGTTGTCGATCTCCCGGAGGTTGCGCGACGCGGGAGAGGGGCCAGCCCTCCCAACTCCGACGGTGGCACGAGTGCCTGTCAGCCCCTGCGCGAGCAGTGGGCCGACCCGTCCTTTGATCCCAGTGGATCGCGTCTCTCCCCTGTCCCCTCTGAGAGCAGAGGGATACCGGGAGCGACATACCACGACCCCCTCTGGGTCAGCTAGCCCTGAAAAGGGCTGTTGGAATGGAAGGGATCCTACGGACCCCTTCCCGCGGACCTTGCAGGCCCGCCATACCACGACCCCCTCTGGGTCAGCTAGCCCTAAAAAGGGCTGTTTGAGTGAAAGGGATCCTATGGACCCCTTCCCGCGGGCCTTGCAGGCCCGCCATCCCACGACCCCCTCGTGCAGTGGGGTCGGCTGCCGGGTTATTCGTCAACGGCCAATAGATCTTCTAGAGCAGGAGTCCATTGACCGTTGTCCAGGGTGCACCAGCCCCCTCGCTTCCGCTCCCCAGGACCTCGGTCCAGAGGGGGAAGAAACGAGGAAGCCAGCGTGGAGGTTACCCGACCCGCACCCCTGGTTTTAGTACCTGAGCTCTATGTATGTATTTGCGGAAGAATTCGGCGCGCATCACGCTATTGTGCCGGTATGATTGAGCGGTGATAGGTGGGTACACCTGTCAACCCCAGGCTTAAGCTCGGCGAATAGCCTGCTCCTTGCCTACTCTCCACTGTGCCCTCATACGAGAGAAGCCTTCAAACAGCCCTCTACAGGTTCACTCTCACCGCAGCCGGTATCTCGCCGTGCAGGCCATCGATTCTGCTAAAGCAAAACCACTGTCGTGCCACAGTCTCTGCAAAAACTGTCATTTAATTTTAGACTTTATTTCTATTTCATTAAAGTCCAAAATTAAATGACAATATTTTTATTACACGCTTTCGTTCACTCTACAAAAAGCCATTTAATTTTAAACGTTAAGAGCATTAATATAAAGGCTAAAATCAAATGGAATTTTCTCGCAGTCTCTGTGGTGTGACAGTGGTTGTGCTTTAGCAGAATCGAGGCCCAGGAGAGAAACACGTCTCTCCTACAGAAGAGAAGCACGTCTTTCCTACAGGAGAGAAGCACTGCCATCGTCGTTGAGTGCCGTCGTCGTTGCCTAGAGTGAACCATGGAGGTTACGGACCAAGCACCCTGGTATACAGAGGTAGCGTCTATATAATAAATACAATTCACAAACACGATACCGTTCAAACTGCGCAGATAAATTACAGAGTACAGAGGCAGTTACGCACCATATCGTTCGTATTGAAATGTGTAAAAATGTCCTACTGCAAGTGCACTATCTCCTGAGATACAGGCTTACGCCTAGTTCAGGAGGTAGGGTATATTATATTCGTATTACAATATAGACCACCAGTGTTTGTCACAATGATATACTTAGAATACCTTTGTACCTAGGTATAAGTTACAATTTGTATACAGTTATTGTAAATGGTGAGAAATAAAAGTATTATTATAAACTGACGGATGTATTGTGGTTAAATACTAAACAGTTTATAATTTTTTTAATTTTTTTTTACGTACTTAGGTACTGTTTTTCTCGGTGAATTTTAAACGGTACGGTGTAAGTTTGTTTGAATGCCTCCCATAAGTAACTGAACAATACAATAATTATCGTAAACAAAGTCTTGTTGTTACGCAACACAACTTCCCGTTGGTTTATTTGCATTTGTAAGTTAAACTTTCTTTGACAAAATAAGTGTTCTAGAAAGTCTTAGAAATTAGAATCCAAGTTTGGAATAGTTATTTTTGGTTCGATGGGACACCGTGCTTACCACACCCGAAAGGGCTAAATTAAAACCGTAAATGACTCAAGGTCAGCCAGGGTGCAAGGTAAATGCCTTATTAGGTAATTTAGACCCAAGGTGGTGTATGGTTTCAGCTGGTCTGAGTCTGACATAAGCAGCCCCGATGGTATGGGATTTAAAACAGTTAGTTCATATATTCCTTCGCCAAACAAAATACTTAAAATAAGTTATGATATTTTTTAAATAATAATTGAAGTAAAGGAGAGCACCTACATATACATTAAATTAAAGTAGGTACAGTGTCGACACCAATGTGCTAGCTTAACAGATACAGCCGCCTAAATAATTATATTATTATTATGAAATAGACTCAATACATAATTTACTTGAAGACTAAAAATCTGAAGTATATAAAATCTGCGTAGCGTGGCGGCAGAGCATTCAACTGAAATTCACGAATGAGAATCCCTCTCAATGAAAACATTTGTGTGCATATTGTATATAAATCTCTTCTGTGTGACAATGGAACCGACTATTAAAACCAAACGCACAAAAACAGCGTGAAAATCGCTTTATAATCAGACCTGCCCCGCTAGACAAGTGGCAATTCGTTGCTCGGCGTATAATGGAATAGAATGACAAATGTATAGGATTTGACGTTTTTGACATTCGTTGACGCCTGTCATAATATGTCAAATCCCATACATTTGGCATTCTATTCTATCATAATTATGGCGAGCAACGAATTGCCACTTGTCTAGGGGGGCTGGTCATCCAGATTGGTGGCAATGAAACCACCTCGATGTAAGCTCTTCAAATAAAAAAAAAGAAGTAATCGATGTATATAAATTAACCTACTCAACTCGGAACCAATCTATTAGGTTGATGCAGTTCCGAAACCTCGACTTGACCTTGCACCTCAGTAGGCAGAGCTAAACCTTACGTGCTAGCAAATAGGGTAGTTACTTAATAGTTATTTCTTCAACGCATTTGTTGAAGAAATAACTATTATGTATGATGAGTCAATATTTGCTATGAGTACTTCAAATCACGGACTATCGAAGTAGTTTGCAATTGAATCACAATTTTTACGACTGATTCTAACATAGTACAGTGAGTGATTTGAAGACAGGAGACATAAAAAAAGGAAATACATTTTTTTGAGAATCAAAATAGTCGTAAATATACTTCTAAATCTACCACCAAATATGGCAGATTTACTACCAAATATGGGTAGAGCTGTCGCCAAATATATCGATTACTCACCGCTTAGTATGACACTTCTAATAATATAACGCATGAACTTAAGTATGTAAGTACAACTTCATTAAAACGCGGCGTAAAAATGGCTAAATCGCTTTATGTTAATATATTATACAGACATTTCATGATATACACACATTGACAGTTTAAAAAACAATATTGACATTAGCTTACTCACACAAAACGTGTTTTTCATGTCATTTTTTGATGCATTTTGTTAACAGCTGTTGCATGAGAATGGGAGGCCGTTGACGTCGTTTTTGGCGACAGCTAATCACATCCATAAAAAAAAACATAACACAATTGAATAATATTTTTATGTCTCTTCACATACACTCTCATGTGAAACGTAAACTTTTCACCTAGACTAACGTTTTCACTCAAAACATTAGGTTATAGGTGAGAATTTAAAATATTTTTAAAAGAATTTTCTCATAAAATATTTAAAAAAATAATACTACTTAGGTTCGCCTATTTTTTTTTCAACGTGGTGTTCTAAATTCAAATTACTTTCACTCACGCTCGCACTAAAATTGCATTTCGCTGTGTGTTTTTACGCGGCAAAAGCGCCCATTTTGTGCTGGAGAGGTGAAAAATTTTATTAATATTTTATTACATATGTTTTTTCCATCCAATAATAAATTATTATTTACTAGTCTACTGTTAGTGGTTGGGTGGGTGACTAATAACGCGGTTGTTAAGAAAGAAACTATGACGTCACACCTTGTTATTTCATACACGTTTCCATATTACTTCCCGTGTGTGTAGTGGTAATAAAGGTAGTGGTAAGAACAAGAAAACTTGAAGATGCTGTCAATATGGTCATATTATATTCGTCGATTCTTTTGGAATACTGTTTTCAGGGCTGTATTGTGTTCTAATGATACTAGTTTATTTCCAGAGGTTCAATAGAGTATCGAACTGACAACACAACATATTCTGCGTGCTGATCAAGAATTGCAAGCGTCAAAAAACCACTCTTTAGTGCACTTCCATGTACTTTTCCCACTATTATCTCACTCGGCTCAGTAATCCCCCTCTCTCACTATGCTGATCATGTATATGTATGACATAAAGCGTTTTCTTTTGTTTTCTTTTAATTTCATATTCCTTTTTAATTTCATTAATTATAAATTCTAGCATTAACTTTGTTGTTTCATATCAGCCAGGCTACGACGGTGTCCTTTTATTTTATTCCTTAATCCCAAAGTGCCCGTGTGAAGGCATTAGACTCGTCTCTTTTTACTTGATATGCTCCGTTTATACACAGACCTATAAGGGATACTCTTTTTCAGGCTTTTCAGCCCTACGTTATAGGCGTTTTAGGAGGCGAGTCTATTATTGGCAACTGGGCTTCTTTTACTGACTCTCTGCTACGAGAGTGGTATAAAATCTGATAAGACTGTCAGATCCGGGAATCTAATCGAAGCATTTCAGTACAATAGTCGTAATCCCACCGAAAGAGATATGTATTGTAAAAACGAAAGAAAATGTGAATAGACTTTATATTAATTACGCAATTTCTTTATGTTTAAATATCTCGTTGCATGTATTTCAAAACTGCGTGTAAATAAAATGGATTTATTGAGAAAGGATTATAGAATGAAACTATGTTGGTATTAATACGCTAAAACTAAAACACAAAAGAACTTTTTTTCTTCTGTTTCTTCATCGAATTTTGTTTTATTTTATGTATTTACCAATAAAATATGAATACAATACATTTAGTTTTATTTTTGACCTCGAGAGAAAAGTGTGCGCCAGAGCCTCCTTTGTTGCTTAGCAAGTGGTTCAGCTTGGTTTGGGCCTCAAATATATGAACACTGTACGCTTACAAGCATCCCAGTTTTTTCGTACGGAATTTCGTCATTGCCGCTAGCCAATGGGGGTGGTTATGCCGGACCCGAAATGACTGAAACTGCACGCCGTCAGCTTTTAATCACAGGGGTGTAACGTGACCCAGTGAGGAGATTCCTACGCATCCCGTGTGACCTTGAGCCATCTATGACTGAGATAGGCCCTCGAGTTACCTGCATCATCCACCATTTTTTCACATTAAATTCGTTACAAATCCATAAAAAAATATATCATACAGGAAAATCGATAATTTTGAATTGTGCCATAAAAACGACCGATGTGTTAATAAGTATTACAGAAACATAATTAAAAGTAATACAGAAGCACTTTTAAAATTACTACACTGCTTGATTGAGCATCAATAAATTTCATCAACGTGATAGGTGGGGCAATTTATATGTCTTGAAGTGTACTAACTTTATACAGTGTTCTTGTTTGAGCATGTGATTCCATCACAATATGTAGTGTACACATTAGGCCTTGAAACAACGTAACTGTTTCAGAAAGCTGCGTAATGTGATTTTTTACTTTTAATTCATTTTAATACTAGATTCTGTCGTCAAGAGTCAAATGGCAGGCTATTGTCTCTGCCTACGCCTTAGGGGAATAGGCGTGAGCGTATATAATTATGTATGTATGTATTCTATCATCGCATCGCATCACTCGCCGCGGGTAGGGAATTCATCCACACACATTGCAACTGGCTACGGTGCGCTCAGTGCGGTATGAAAGGAACCGCGTCTCACGCATGCTCAAGCTGTGGAATGTACTTCCCTACTGTATTTTTATAAGCGAATACAATATAGGTTTCTTCAAGAAGGGCATAAGAAGGTTTCTACAGGGTCAGCAGCAGAGTTCACCTAAGTGGTCACTGATCCACCAGCTAGGTGGTAAAAAAACACTATCTCGAGAAAAAAGTTACACAGTTACTTATGTTAGTTGATATTTATTTTGTTTTTTTATTTTGAAATTAAAATAAAACATATCTTTGGGTAGAGTAGGTACAGAATGATCAAACGTTTAAATCTGTACTCTCTTACATATAATTGAATAATGTTTTTGCAAACAACAAACAGAGGTAATTATATAGGCATTTTTGGTCTTCTCATTTATCAGATTGCAATATTTACTCAACTTTAGTAGGTACATGGTCTTAATACAAAGTAAAACGAACGGTTTTCTTCGTAATAAGCGAGTATTAATTGTAATTGTAGCTTATTCAGAACATTACAGTTAAGATTATTCAATAGGTTATGAGAAGTAATGAAGTGGTGTGGTAAGTATCTGGTGCTTGCACTAATGATGAAATGACGTACTATGTTGCGCTGAGGTAACTAGTAGTCTGATCGTACTGTGAGAAAATGATAGTTGTAGTGTGATCATCATGCTTGAGTAATGATTAAGTAGTAAAAGTAGTCATTATTTATCATCTAGCTATTGTTAACCTACTGAACTTAAATGTCAATTATTTTTGATGTACTAGCTGGGTCACTCGATTTTTTCTTTAGAAGACGTAGATCTATTAGTAGATTAGTGGTTAGATTATTGGAGTAGCAATCGAAGAGTCACAGGTTCGAAACTCTAGATACAAAATTGGGTTGGATGTAGGTACGTTGTATATGATAACCATTTTATTACAGACACACATAAGTTGTGACTATCCCGCATTACACTCTTTTTTCTAAGAGGACAGTGGGGTGAGCACGAACAACTATCGTATTCGTATCGTGAACGTAACGAGAGCACGGAGCATTGCGATTGGCCGCCTGCCTGAAGCCTGCCAATCGCGATGCTCCGTGCTATCGTTACGTTAACGATACGATTACGATAGTTGTTCGTGCTCACCCCACAGGTAGTGAAAACAGCTATACAAAAATAATAGGTGGCTTATAGAGCTAAGCAAAATTATATATATCAATGCAATTTTGCTTTCGCGTCTATACGTACGATTTTGCTTTGATTTGATTGACAACAAATGAACAGATAGACAGTGTAGTCTTAGTCCATTTTTACCCTAATAACAAGCATAACAAAAACTTCGTTACTGTTTTTGGCACGAACTCCTTGCCTACATAAAAAGTAGTGTTATCACAAAAACTAAGTTAAAATGAGATCTTTAATTAACAATGGACTTGTTACAAGCTTGTCGAATGAGCCGCAAGATAAGGTAAAATGTTTCCCAGCAGATCATGTTGTGTTACGTGAAGGATCACGACATACCGTGAGAGGACTACATGCCTGATAATAATTATTGTTATACAATACCGATTCAGATATGTAGTAAAAATGATAAAATAGAATAGCTTGATAGCTACGCAGGAGGTGCAGTTCGATTACCCGGGGTCGAGTCGGGGACTCTGTGGTCCCCACACCGGAAGAGGACCAGATCGAAAAATATGGCCCTGGGTCGGCCGGGGGCGAGGGATATGGCTACGATAATCTCACCTCCGGCAACCGACGCGATGGCCCACAGACGGCGTGCGTTTTAGTCGGTTCGAGTCCGACATAACCTCCTCCACCGACTCCAGCAGGGAAGGTACCCGTAGGGATTTTTCGCACGATAAAAAAGGGATAGATTATATTCCGGAATAGATTGCCAGGGGTTGTGGGAACGGGGTCATATTTCCACGCGGACATAGACACGGGTTACAGTTAGTCTAATTATACACTAATCTGCCACCTAAGTGGTATAAAAAAAATACAGCAACCATTATTTACCACGACACATTTTCTTCACGTCAATCAAATATTTATCAATTTCACATCCTTGACCGACTACACATAAAACAATGTATTATGTTACACAACAGTTATTTACACATTATCCTTCCTTTTGTACCCAAATCGTGTCTCTAAACCGATTATAGTTTTCTATCATGAATGTTCGGTCTTTATTGCGTCGCGTTCTCAAATCAAGGTTTTATCTTAGTGGTTTACTTTCAATAATACCTGTCTGACTGTCTGTTACGGATTTCGTAGAAATTTCGAGTAAATACAAGCAAAATAAATTTAAAAATGTAGTTAGGAGGAAATTGTGCCAAAAAGGCTAAAATTATAAAATACAAGAATATTTAGATGACAAACTAGCTTGGAAATGAGCTGTTCACTCATGCTTGCGTCTCAAGTAAATGATTGTATTTAGACTAAGTAGACTAAACATTTTTTTATAAATAGACCAAAAAAAAAAGACCGCTGAGTTTCTTTTGGAGTCTTCTCAGACCGGGGCCGCGTTTTGAACCGGTGTGGCCCGTTTGCTAAGCTAAGCTAGTATTTAGTACATATATATTTTTGACGTTTTGTAAGTTCCGTTTTGAAGGTCTGTACAGAATAAAATGATTTTTGACTTTATCTTTGAAAAGAGAGTGCCATTTTCTTCTGTCATTACATACCTACAGCAATTATTGGTTCCTCTACTGGCATTAGACCTTCATGCAAGTTCACTGGTTTTTAGTGGTTTTAACCTGTACCCCGATCGATAACTATCGTAATCGTAACGTTAACGTATCGAGAGGACGGTGCATTGCGATTGGCCGGCTTCACACACACACAGGTTCACAGTCGGCAGGCGGCCAATCGCAATGCTCCGTTCTTTCGATACGTTTACATTACGATTACAATGGTTTCTCGTGCTAGGGGCACTGTCCTTACTCGTATTTCAATATCAATATGTTTTACGAGCTCGACCCCGTCCTGCCTGCTCATTTACACATCCATTACATACCAAGTATGTAATAGATGTGTAAATATGTCATAAAGCAAAGGGTGACTATAGTGTGTAGCCAGAATAGACACACATACCGACAGACAGATTTTTAAATTGATTTTTGTTCCAGTGAATAAAAAGATTCCAAATAAAATCACACCGAACTTTATCACCACAGCTATAACCATGGGGTGCAGCCGGTATAGCTGTATAATATAAATTGATTTGTAAGTTATGGCTAATAAAGTACCTAGATCTGCTCGGTTTCTCTTTTTAGATATTCAGCCTTCAGCACTGTTCTGTGGGCTATAATAAAGGTTTGCAACACCAGGGAAGCAATTCGCGCGTTATAGAGGTGTGTTAAAGACGAGGGAAATGGGGAGGCAAGCCCTCTGGCACTTTCACAAATTATAGGAAACTAGCTTTTGCCCGCGGCTCCGCCCGCGTGGATGTCGGTTATCGCGACCAAACATAGCCTATGTCCTTTCTCAAGGTCTAGTCTACCCCTATACCAATTTTCATCAAAAAAGTTTAGTCGTAAAAGCAAGACAGACAGACAGACAGACAGACAGGCAGACAGACAGACAGACAGACAGAGTTACTTTCGCATTTACAATATTAGTAGGGATGAAGTACCTATGTTGCTACTGACAGTCGATATTTACAACATATTTCACTGATGATGCTAATGTGTTATCAAGTTACATTGTTTAAATTTTAATGAAAAATCTAGTAATTCTTAAGTAGGTCTCTTTTCTCTATAAAAGTCGTTTTTTATAGAGAAAAGAGACTATAAAAAAACGATTGTTTTAGATATTTCGGGTTGTTCCGTATTGATCCCACGAAAGTTGACCCGAATTCGAAAATTCTTGTTTGATCCCACTTTTACTTCCTTATTGATCCCACAGCACTTTATTTATATTTTATTCTTTATTGATCCCATTTTTGTGTAGTCTACTATTCTCAATTGATCCCAAACCATCTTTTTGAAAAGAGACCTACTTGAATGAAAGTTTAGTGGTTTAGCAGGGTCATTATTTCTTCTTCTTCATCCTGGCGTTAATCCCAGTTCTCGGAGTCTGCTTTACCAGTCAAATTGTGGATTTGGCTGGTAGAGAAGGGTAATTTGTATTGAGATAATAACTGGTCAAGTGAGGGTCGGACTCGTGCACTAAGGGTTCCTAACCTGTTTTTAGTTTTTGTTGTTATAGCGGTAACATAAATACTTCATTGGTGAAAATTTCAACTATCCAGCTATTGTGGCTGATGAAATACAAACTGGTGACAGACAGACAGCGGAGTTTTACTAATAGGGTTATTAAAGCATGGCACTATTTGCCTATTAATAATCACTACTGATGTTTCTCGATATGCAACATCTGTTGGTGTGTCTTCATAGCAAAAGCAACGTTTATTCGAAAATAGTTTTTAAAAATCTATTTTTTTTTTCGATATTAATTGTAATTGCATATCCCCAAGAAGTAGACAGACATAATATTTTATTATACTATGTGATATATATAGCACATAGTTAGCCAGAATTTTGGTGCATATTATATAATCACTTATATAACTTTATTTTTATATGTTAGCTGCAAAACATTAAATTATGTCATTATGTGTTTGGCATTGACAGTACCTATGAATAAAAACATTAAAAGTTACAAAATATACAAACTTATAGATATATTTTAGTTTTCTGAACTTCTTATCTATGTATAATATATAATATTTATTTATATCGTATATAAATAAGATAGATAATTATTAAGTGGTTCTGGCTCCGAATAAATATTTTTTTGCATGAATATGTATATTTACATTATATATTGGTATTTCTATGTATAATATTTTATGTATTTACGCTGGCATGAATTCGTAGAAAATATCATGCATACCAATGGGTTCACTATCATGGAGGCCAACGTACGAAGTAGAGAAGTATTTTTGAAGACAGTCTCTGAGGTCCTTACCACAAATGCAAACCCTAAGATTATGATACAAATACTGCAACAATGATACGAGTAGTTAAAATGCAAAAAGCAAGTCGAATATCTATCAAAAATTGTTAATAATTTAATGAATGATTGATGTATATTTTCTGAATTAAATTTTGACATAAGTAACCACTATTATATTATGTTAATGATATTTACTGCCTACCTGTTTAAATATAATAAATCGTGTCGTATCGAATGACAAATGAATGATCAGCTGTGATTATGAATCGATTTGATTATAATTATTATTCGAACATTGACAATAAATCTTATAAGAACATTGTTTGAACAGTTTTTGACATGATTTTATAAGCTTTACGCATAGTTATGTGTGTAAATATAATTAAATGTTAGAAGTAAAACTGATTTATGAATTTTATCAATTCGAAATATTGTAATACATTCGAGTCAACCGAAAGACAATATTTTAATTTGACACTATAAACTTTCGTTGTTGAGTTGGAATTTGTACAACCTTCCATATTGGTGTTAGATGTTTCAATATGAATGCACATCGCTTGACAGAAACCTAAATGGAAAAAATTAAGAATAAAGGTCCCTTTGCAGGAACAGAGAGTAGAATAGCCGCGTGGTACCCGGCAGAGTAGAATTTGGGCCACCCCATCTCCTCCCATGCGGTGTCGTGCGATGCGATACATGGCTCGGATCAACAATAGTGCTCGGAATACGGTAATAGGCTCACCCCCTATTACGTGGGACCGAATACAATGATTAGTGAAATATGGGTGTTAATTCACCTCTGCCTAACCCTTTGAGGATAAAGGCGTGATTATATGTAAATATATATGTTGCAGGTACAAATGGCTTTACCAGATGAACTTACTACTTTATGAACCGCCTAAAGGACCCGGTACTATAGGAAGAAGGAAACTCATAGGTATTGGGAAAGAATGATGAGTTACTGGAAAATATTTAAATCAGTTCTCTTTTATTGGTTGTTTTTTTTTCTTACAGCTTTTTTATTGTATTACTAACCAGGCATCAAACGTAATTGCCCCATGTTGATGTTATGCCAACTATTTTCTTACAGCTTTTTTATTGTATTGCCAACCAGGCATCGAATGTAAATGAATATTTAAACCATCATAACTTTAACCCAGTAGGTTGCGTGGTTATATAATTTAATTTCATCTGATTAGCATCTGAGGTCAGCGGGTCAAGTTCAATCTCTCTCACGCGCCTCCGAATTTGCGACATTCTTGAGAGGTTAATATTTAAAAATGATTGATCTGAGGTCGAATTTCGTCTGTTTTTTAAATATTTAAACTAAGCTTTGCTTACAAAGTTAGTATAATAAATGCTTCAAAATTTCATTCAAATACAAAGTTCTATATTCACGTAGTATTAAACACTTTTCAATTTTGTTTAACAAACAGAGAATGCAAAAGAAAATTTACTGTTATGTAATATCTGTATAATCTTATATATAAAACTCTTAGTCCTGACTGACTGACTGACTGACTGACTCACTTAGAGACAACGCACAGCCTAAACCGCTGGTGCTAGAGACTTGAAATTTATAGAGAGTGTATGTTTTGATGCGTGGAGGTGTACTAAGAAACGATTTTTCGAAATTCAGACCCTAAGTGCCTAAAAAGTGCCAAAAACGTACTTTCTTATAACTCAAGAACGGCTGAAAAGATTTTTATGATGTTTGGTTTATTGAATTTGGCTTTGTCGCCGAATAGCAATTATCACAATGAAAATGTGGCAAATTCACGAAATAATGTAATATTAACGAAAATACAAAATATTATGGCGCTAATATCGCTAGCAAAATTGTTACCATGACAACGGAACTAAAGTGATGGTGTCAACGTTAAGTCACATTTTGATCTGTCAAATGATAATATTATAAAAATGTCACTCTGTCACGTTTAATATGCAAGAATGTGAAAAATATTATTTAAGAGCTTTGTTTAAGAGTTATGTACTACAGTTTCTTTATTTAATTGATTGGAAATATAAAAAATACATATGATAGCAGCGATGATAGCTATCTAGAGCTATATAAAAGAAAAGTAATACAGCACATTATCATCCAGATTAATCCTCATTTATAAGCCCCCAAACAGTAAGGTATGTGAATTTAAATCTATTGACGCCGCCGATATAACACAAGGGGCGGCTTCATAGCTAGAAACAAAATAACAATTTATATCAATGGCTAGAAACGTTTCACCAAATAGACGAACGCCTGGCTTCTAGAAAACTTCACTTTCTTTCTTGACGAGAAGTATAAATATAAGGCAACAATGATTAGAGATGGCAGAACACAATTCAATAACTTCCACTTATCAGCTGTGGGCTCAATTACTCAAGCACAGAGCACTTCTGATTAAGATGACAAAATGTTTATTTTCTTAATATTATTTTTGGATAATTATAAAACATTAAACCTCCACTTTTATGTAAGTATGTTGTTTTATTTATATTCATTTTTGACGTATCACATACTAATTTATGTATCCTCAGCATTTACCAACGCATTGGAGGACGTCTTCAAGACGCTGGAGTAGGTACATCTCGCACCTTCGCTTCGGTTCGCCGACGACATCATCATAGTTGCGGAGTCACTAGAACAACTGGGCGAAATGCTGCACAGCCTGAATGGAGCTTCTCGAAAAGTCAGCCTCGGTGTAAACTTGGATAAAACCAAGATTATGTTCAACGAACATGTTGTACTAAGACCGATTGCCATCGAAGGAGCGACACTCGAAGTTCAAAAATATTATCTACCTGGGGCAGGTTATCCAGCTTGGTAAAACCAATTTCGAGAAAGAAATAGCCAGAAGAATTCAACTGGGGTGGGCAGCATTTGGCAAACTACGTCGGGTCTTCTCCTCCCCCCTGCCGCAATGCCTCAAAACAAAGGTTTTCGAACAGTGCGTCCTGCCTGTTATGTTTACCTATGACCTACGGTGACGAAACGTGGCCACTGAAGGTAGGGTAGTCCGTGACCTAAAAGTCGCGCAGCGGGCTATGTGGCGAGCTATGCTTGGAGTTTCTTTGAAGGATAGAATTCGAAACGAGGTCATCCGACATAGAACCAAAGTTCCAACTTTCTGTTTTTCAAATCAGTTTCGAAAACAGAATTATTATTCTTTCTTGGAAACCAGGTTCACTTAAAGAAAAATAATTCTGCTATGGAAACCGGTTTCCAAACCTTGGTTTCCAATCTGGCCGTAGGGTCGCAGAATAAGCAAGCTAATGTGGCAGTGGGCTGACCACATCTGCCGAAGGACTGATGGCCGTTGGAGCAGACGAGTCCTAGAGTGGATACCGCGATAAGGAATACGGAAGGTGGGACATCTCCTAGCCAGCTGAACCGACGATCTGCGCCCTGCGTAAGGTGGCTGGGACGTACTGGATGCGGAAGGCGGTGGATCGGCAAACATGGCGCATATTAGGAGAGGCCTATGTCCAGCAGTAGACTGCAATAGGCCAATTGATGATTTATTGTATCCTTAGCATACAACAGCAACCTTCATAGTTATGGTATACTGATGATATCGCACTGGTAGACAGGTCTCTTAAAAGCAGGTGGAATCCCAGTCTAACAGAGCTTGCGAACCTCTTTGATTCCGTCATCCAGCAGAACTTAACATTTAGGATATGGAACTGTAGTGCGGTGGTACTGTTCTCCAAAAAAGGCTAAAAGGTCTTGCTGAAGAATTATAAGACTCCTGAGTCATATCTCGATAGAAGTTGTTCTTGAGAATCGTCTTGAATAGCTGTGAGTTCCAGCCACCGGAGCAAGCCGAGTTTTAAAAGGGTTATAGTATTGCAGCCAATACCGTTCAGCACATTATACAAAAGACCTGAGAGTATATCAGCTGCTATGTATGGCATTTGTATATTACGAGAAGCCTTCTGACATCATCTAGGCCTGGGCATTTTTGGATTGTCTACGACGGTGTCGTGCTGATACGATATTTTCATTGCTGCTAAATTTAGATTAGAAAACAAAACCTAGAAGGAGATATACGTCGAAGGGTCGACAAGGGTTGGGCAACATTGGGAAAATTCGTCGAGGTTTCTACTCCCCTGTTATGACTCATGGGGCCGAAATGCGCAAACTGACTGTGGAGACATACGGTGGAGGATCGAGTGCTACGGCATACATTGGGTGAGGCCTAAGTCCAACAGTGGACTGAAATAGGCTAATTGATTGATTGATAAGAATGAAATGTTAGGTAATAGTATTTTTTTCTTACCAGTCTTTTTCTAGCCATTTACTAGCTATTGATATAAAGATATTAATATTATTTTTGTTTTGATGTAGGTAATGTTCTAAAAATCTACCACTTTTTTGTAAGACAAGGCCGATGTTTCTTACAGTTTTCATTTAATATTTTGAAAAACACACTACTGAGGTTTATACAACAATTACTATTAGAACTATCGGGATACCTATATTTGTACAACAAGTCCGTCAGTTTAGAAATAATACTATTGGTGGTGGTAGTCGACATCCACGCAGGCGGAGCTGCGGGCGAAAAGCTAGTATTGTATATGAGCACTACCGTGGGTTAGATTTTTTGCTACGCTGGTTTTCAATAAACATGACAAGATTCTTATTAAATTCGAATTAAACCTTACAAGGGTTTAATTTAGCGTACAATAAAGTATAAAATAAAAAAAAAATAAAAAAAATTACATGATTCAGTAGATTTCAGCATACATACAAGCTTACAAAGTTCTCACTCTTTCTTTATCATCCATACTTCCATAATTATAATAAAAATGCAAAGTAACTCAGTCTGTCTGTTACGCTTTTACGCCTTAAACCACTGAAACGATTTTGATGTAATTTGAAATAGGGTAGATTAGACCTTGATAAAGGACATAGTAGACTATGTTTGGTCGCGATAACCGACATCCACGCGGGCGAAGCCGCGGGCAAAAGCTTACTGGCTTTTGCCCGCTTACTAGCTCAGTAGTTTTTTTTTTCTACTTTTTTTTATAAAATACTTTTTATAAAAAAAAATAAAAAAAAACTATTACTCTGGATAATATCAGTGTTCTAAAGATACTTTACAACACACCTGCTCATAACAGTGATATTATTTTACCGCAATTAAGCACGGAATGACACCTATTATAAAACTGTGACTTTTTCATTGCTATTATTCACAAAAGTGAGTTATAGATTCTTTTTTAAATTTTATAGGAAGTGTCTATAATTGTCTATGTTCTTAAAAAAGTTTTGATACAAAAAATAACGTGTTTAATAGTACGAATAAATTAATACGCCTATTGTATGGTCATTTGATGCATTTTCGTATTTAAATAAATAATTTCAACTTGTAATACTTGTGTAATAAACAAAATTTTCGCTCAAATTTAACTTTTTTTTTGCCATGTTCCTTCTCCGACTATCGTCCCATATCTATCCTTCCTTTTCTTTCCAAAGCTTTAGAGCGTCTCGTCCACTCGCAACTCAGTTCCTTCCTTAATAAAAATGCGCTACTCAACCCCTTGCAATCCGGCTTCCGCCCGGGACACAGTACTGCGACAGCATTGGTTAACATTACCGAAGACATAAGACTGGGCATGGACAGTGGAAATCTCACGCTTCTATGCCTACTTGATTTTAGCAACGCTTTCAATACCGTAGATTTCGACATCCTGCTTGGTATACTCGGCTCTATTAACATATCTCCAACGGCTATTGGGTGGTTTCGTAGTTACCTGTTTGGTCGCCAGCAACGTATTCGCATCGAAGAATCAAGCTCTTCCTTGTGCAATACGACCGCTGGTGTACCGCAGGGTGGCGTTCTTTCTCCGTTACTTTTCGCTATTTTCATAAATACAATCTCCGAAAAATTATTTTCATCCTACCACCTTTATGCTGATGACCTGCAAATTTACGCCCAAGCTCCTCTAATCACCTTGTCCGATGCATTTACTGTGCTCAACAAGGACTTGGATAGGATATGTGAATGGAGTAAAAACCATGGCCTTACCCTAAACTCATCCAAGACACAGGTAATTGTTATTGGTAGTCAAAGGTTGACTACAAAAATTGATTGGACCCAGCTTCCCCAGATTAATATGGGTAGAACAGTCGTGCCGGTTAGCGACAATGTCAAGAACTTGGGTATCTACATGGATAAATCATTTTCTTGGAATATCCAGTTACAGGAAACCAGTCGAAAACTATTCGCCTCAGCGGGTGCCTTGCGAAGGCTGCGTAACTTCCTTCCAATTGCCACTAAAACTGCACTCGCACAATCGCTTCTTCTTCCTGTTCTTGATTACGCCGATGTCAGCTATCCCGATCTCACTGAGGAGCAACTAGATAAACTTGAGCGACTTCAAAATTTCTGCGTACGATTCATATTTGGTCTTCGCAAGTATGATCACATTTCAGAGTTTCGTAAACAACTCAAGTGGCTTCCAATCCGGCTTCGCAGGAATGCTCATATTCTAACATTGTTATATAATGTTTTGTTTAATCCCACTACTCCCTCTTATCTCAAAGAACGCTTCCAGTTCCTACATGACACACATGCGAGATGTCTGAGGTCATCCGAGAATTTGAGGCTGAGAATGCCAATACATTCCACTGAATTTGTTGACAAATCATTTACTGTCAGGGCTGTGCGCTTATGGAATGCACTACCCCTGAATATCAAACAGGCAAAAACCCTTAACATCTTCAAAAGAATGGTAAAGGACTACTACCTATTATCGTGTACACAATGATTAATTTATCCCTAATCATTATCTCGTATCTATTTATGTGTTTAGTATGTTAATAATTACGTGACGTTAAGCTGTACCTATATTTATTTATTTTGATTTACGTTAGTTGTACTTTTCTCTCTCTCTCTCTTTCTTTCGTATTATTACACCTTGTATTGTATTCTTTTGTATTATATTGTTTATATAACTACACCATATCTTTTGTGCTGTCTCATCACTGTCCATCCCAATGGTTGCCTGGAAGAAATCGCTTCCAGCGATAAGGCCGCCCATTGTACATTAAACTGTATACATGCTACCTACTTTGTCTATACTGTAAATCTATTGGTGTACAATAAAGCATTATCTATCTATCTATCTATCTAACTTTTTTTTTTCTCTAAGTACAGAAAAAAAAACAGAGTAAAAAAAAGTTAAGTTCAAACCTCATTTTTTTTTTAAATATGGTCGACCGCCATTGTTAAATGCGCGCTTATAGGAAAACGAATTAATTTGTAGTATTGTTTATTTAGTATTTGTAGTATTATTTTATTCGCAAGTGTGTTGTAAAACGTCGTATGGCACGTGTGAGCATGATGATTACCGTCCTCGGCTGTCTTAAGACCCTCGCCTGGCGGCTCGGGTCTCAATGGCGCCTCGGCGGTAATCACCAACGTTGCTCACTTGTACCATAATGTACTATTATAGTTTCAAATATGAGAACAATTAATCCATACTCTCACACTAATAATATAAAAGCATACTCCGTCTGTTACGCTTTCACGCCTAAACCACTGAACCAATAATGATGAAATTTGGTAGAGAGATAGATTAGAGCTTCGGAAAGGACATAAGCTATGTTTGGTCGCGATAACTGACATCCACGCGAGTGGAGCCTCGGGCAACAGCTAGTATTATTATACATAATACACACACATACACATACACACACACACACACACACACACACACACACACACAAAACCTGAAAATTATTCTCCTTTTTAAGTTAGCCGTTACAGTGCTTCGCGCTTTTAAACTTCGATGTTCAGTAATACAGTCTTACAAAACCTAATCTGGGTCATAGCATTTGCTAACCTAGTTTAAGTTTTGTTTATTGTTAATGTTATTTTGTTACAATAGGACTGTCATGTCGTAAGATAAAAGTCCTGTAAATAAATAAAGATTTAAAAAAAAAAAAAACCTAATCTAGTTTTAGATAAATGACTACTATTAGCATATCTAAGATGACGAATGCCAGACGTGTGCATAGTTTCGACATATCTTAAATAATTCAAAATGCATATTATCAGTGATGTGGTTCACTGTGTCATGGCAGCCGATTCAGTCGCAATACTAGATGAGTGGTATCTGATAAGTTACTTAATACCTTGCGTAAATAATATGCGACGAATATCGAGAAAACAGGGCCGTGAAGTAATTAAATTGGTCGATTTTGTATATCAGTGTTACAGGTAAACAGAGACGGGTGTGTAAAGGGTCCTCTACACGTAGACAGATTCATCTGCGGATGTTAGCAGCGGACGCGTCCGCAGACTTGCGAACGGAGTGATTTGCTTGTCAGTGGTAAGTATTTTAACGTTACATATCAGACAGACGAGCAAGTCGCCTTATCAACACGTCGGCGGACGCGTCCACTGATGATATCTGCGGATGAATCTGCCTACGTCTCAGAATTCAGAACAAACAGTTCTGTATTCTGAAGCCTAATTGTAGAGGAGCCATTAATCTCACCAAGACATCACCGGCTAGCAGTCCAGGTGCCGGCCAAAGGGCTAAGTCAACCTCAACTGCTAGCCCGTATACCCACCGATGCAGGATTGCTTTTCAGGATTAAAGAGGTATGGTATGGTATGGCGGGCTGGTTTCCGCAACTCCACGTCATGGCACGGTTTTTGCGTAAGGGTGGGCATTTTATTCAAGCCACCCCAGGATTAAGGAGGTTAGACGGTATTCGCTTAGATAAAAGACGAAGAAAGAGGTAGGCGAACCCCAAAAAATAGACTTTGAATGGAAACGAATCGCTTTGAATACATAATATTACGATTTTTTAACACCGATATTTTATCAACTGAGCTTAGGCAGCAAAGTTTAAAAATATTCGCTCTGCAAAAAAAATATCGCACTCATCTAAGGCATTTAAATTCCTCATCTACATATTCTTCACGGATAATGCGTTAGTGGCAACACAGTAGTCGCTGATACAATATGTGGATAGTATCAAGAATGTAATTACGGGCGATTGAAATATAATAGCGGAGTTATTGGCACACTCTATACTCACTAGCCTGAACTGTTGTGTTGCGAATATAGCTGTAAAATGTTATTATATAAACAGTTTATCTTGATGTTCATTAGCTTAGCTATATTTTGTATAACTTTATACGCTTCTTTCTTTTGAGTAGGCAGTGAAGAGTCAAGCAATCATTTACCTGTCTTATATATAGACCTCATGACATTGAGTGTATGGACACCACCGAGCGTTTCCGGGCCTGAATTAACATGCCAGTATGCTTTTTGATTGACAGATGAAGCTAGCAAAAGATAGCATGATCAAATTAATGAACAAATATTTTAATTGATACATAAATTATATTGAATAAAAGATAGACAAGATTCCTTTTCATGCAAAGGTAACCAGTAAAATTAGTCTATCTACTAGCTACGAGAATGTATTGATCTAATAACATATAGTAGCATCAAGCTAGATCCAAACAATAAAATGGGCACACATACAAGGGCAAAAAGGGGTATATCTGAAGAAAACCGCAGCTAAACAAGCGATGATGTTTTTATTGACTGTAGGAGTTACTGTCCAGACATGCCTCACAGCCTCCAAATTACACACTTGAACTTTAAACATTGTTATTTTTATATAAACTGGTTATATCAATAAAAATTAAAATTCTACGCCAATAGTGCGAGCGTATCATTAAATTAGGTATAGTCGTGAATGGTGCGATCTATCATTTTTATTACAACTAGATTTAGATGGTAATTTATACGATTCCTATGCTAGCAAAACAAAATTTAAAGATTTCTGTTTACATAAGTTTGATAGTTTTTTTAGATAGATGAAAGATATAACATATAGTATTACATAGTTTGTGTGTACCTTAGTTTGTGTTTGTTGAAAGATTTTATTTTTATTTGTGGATGGATACTTATGAATGTGTATGTATGAATAGAGGTTTTTAACTCAGAGCCCTGCGTCTACTGTTCTTTCTACAACTTCTGGTATAGTTTTTTCTTTTGGGGCTATTTGACCTCTCAGTCGGTAGGCTTGTAGGGGAGGATGGTTTAGCCCCCGTTAAGCCATCCTCCCCTACAATTCTGGGTGTTTTATTCAAAATAAGCTTAGAAGGATTTTATGTGTAATAGACTCAGAATCATGGAATATTATTGGTTTGATTGAAAGATTGGATAAATGTCTGCCGTTTTCTTCTTTTTCGTGCTAGTGTTATCCCACTCGCATCCCAAGCTTTTCACCCGTACTTTATTTTTTACTTTTGGGTTTGTAATAGCTTAAGAATGTTAAGAAATGTTAAGAATGCTATGAGTAAGGAATACGCATTTGGTATGATTTAAGAACTGTATGCCGATCCTCCGCCTTCCGCATCCAGTCCGTCCCAGCCACCTTTCGCAGGTCGTCGGTCGGAGGATCGGCAAACGTGGCGCACATTAGGAGAGGCCTATATGTCCAGCAGTGGACTGCAGTAGGCTAATTGATTGATTGAAGAACTGTATGAGTTCTCGTGGTATGACGGGGGAACCACCCGATTTTTTTGTCAGTCTAACTCCGGATTTGGCTAAACTTCGATATTTTCCGTGAAGCGACTGCTATTTGACCTCCACAACCCATTGGCGATACCTCCCCTACATTCATAAAAAGTATATTTCGCACCCCTATTCAAACAAAGAAATAACTCAAAATTCATGTTTTATGAGATTGCATCAAAAAGTGTAATAACTTTACTAGGAGAAAGGTTTCACTCGAACAGCCATTGCAATACGATCAAATTGAGCAAGATAAAACGTAGTCCGTCTCTTTCTCACTAACGCGCGCGAACAAGTTGGTACCGGTAAAGTGAACGATTCATTGATGCGCCAGCTCCGTATGAGGTCGGATCGTTGCTTGTAGGAATAAAAGTGAAATAAAACAAAATAATTCGGTGCATTGCTGGCAGTTAACTATAACATTGTTTATTATTTAATCTAAAAGTGCATTAATTAAAACTTATTTCGCTTTATTAGTAAAAATGTTATAAGTTGTACCTACAATTTTCGATTTAATTCTGTTTCATTTGAAACAATGTGAGTTTTTTTAATTCCTGTTCAACTTATTGCAGTTTTATTTTAATTTTTTTAAAATGCACTCAATATTAATACGACTTGTTTTACTTTTTTACTGTAAATCCACGGGAATCATCATAGATTTTTTAGTTGATTCTGCTTATTATTAATTTCGCGACGAACATTTTTTTATTTCTTTAATTTAATACATTATTCAACTAACATACAGCCATATTTTTTTAAACCACTTAGGTGGCAGATAAGCACACGGCCCACCTGTTGGAAAGTGGTTCGTGGCCTATGGAAGTATGCAACACCAGGGGCATCACACTCGTGCTGCCGACCCTAAAGATACCTTCTAATGTCCTTCTTGAGAAGCCCCATATTATTTTAGTCGCTTGGGAAATCCACCGCGGGGAGTTCATTCCACAGCTTGAGTGTGCGAGGGATGAATTTCCTTTCATACCGCACAGTGCACACCGTTTCCGGTTGCAATGTGTGAGGATGAATTTCCCGCCTATGGCGAAAGGTGCGAGAATAGAATGTAGCTGTGGGCATCATGTCAAACAGTTAATCTGAGCACAAACCATTGTAATATAGGCGGTAGAAAACACACAGTGAGGCAAAGTCTCTTCTGAGACTGAGAGGTTCTACATCGCCTGTAAGTATGGGATTGCCGACAAGCCTCAATGCCCCTCTTCGCACCAAGTCAAAAGGGTCAAGCTGGCACGCAGGCGCTCCGGCAAAAAGGTGTCAGTAGTACTCCATGTGGGGCCGAACCTTCGCCTTTTATAGGAGGAGCCGGTGCCCCACTGTGAAGTACTGCTTCGCTCTGTTGAGCAACCCAAGTCTCTTTGATGCCAACTTGACCTTGTCTGCCAGATGACTTCAGTATTGGACGTCGTTGGAGATGTCGACACGAAGTATCCCGATACTTGTGGTAATGATAAGCGCTGTGCCCAGAAATTGCGGCGCTACAACAAATGGAGCCTTCTTAGCGGTGAATACACATATTACTTGTGTCTTAGTGGGGTTGAATTGGACTAAGTTTAGTCGTCCCCAATCGGATACTCCAGAGAGAGTAGTCTTGATTTCGGACAAAGTTGTTTGCAACTCTCCTCCACTTCAGATCTAGGGATATTTTCACGGCCCATGTAATACGTGTCCCCGGTGCTATCATCTGCATAACAATGGATGGAGCCATCAGACAGCATGTCATTAATATGCAGCAGAAACAGGGTCGAAGACAACATGGAGCCTTGTAGAACTCTAGCGTTTATGTCCATGCAGTTCGAGCAACTGCCATCGACGACGGCTTGAATACTTCTGTTGGACAAAAAACTGGCAATCCATACGCATAGTCCTATGGGGAGTCAATAGCGTGGCAACTTCGCAAGACCTCTGTGCCAGACCCAATCGAAGGCCTTCGCAATATCTAGGCTGACCGCTAGTGCCTCACCTCGACTTTCGATGGCTTGCGCCCATCGGTTAGTGAGATACAATAGGAAGTCACCGGTAGAGCGACGGTGACGAAAACCGTACTCGCGGTCGCTCAGGAGATCGTTACCACTAAGGTATCTCAGGAGCTGTGTATTAATCATACGCTCCACCACTCTCACCTTCGAGAGAAGTGAGGTGATAGCGATAGGCCTGTAATTGGACGGATCTGTTCTGTCGCCTTTCTTAGGCACAGGATGCACGAATGCAGTCTTCCTCGAAGCCGGGACCTGTCTCGTGGAATAGGAGAGCGCGAAAAGGCGTGTAAGCACTGGCCACAACTCAGGGGCACCGTGCTTAAGCACCATCGCCAGTACATCATCCGGCCCATTTATTTTGACTTCCGAACATCTAGGGATTTAAGTTTACGCCGGACCACCCGTTGCGTGACTTTTACTTCAGGTATGGAAGCACCACAGCTGGGTGTTCCCGTCGTTCATAGTCGAGTTTGACGCAAAGTGATAACCCAAGAGATCGGCTTTCTCCTTAGCGCCATGGGCCAGACTACCGTCGGGTTTTTGCAGTGACGGAAGACAGGACTGGCAGAAGATTCCCTCGGCAGCTTTGGCGAGCACCAAAAAGCACGACTACCTGATGGGTACCGCGCAAGACGCTCGCCAATTCCGCCGATGAATTCAAACTTAACCCTGGCGGTTGCTTTTTTACTGGACCTCGAGGTAGCTATTGGTAAGAGCTGTTGGCCGCGATGGTTCAAGACCCGCGAGAGTCACTTGCGCCGGGACAAAGCAGTGGTCCAAAGTACCGAGTGGTGCATCCACATTCACGGAGCACTCATCCGGGCTCGTAGTCAGCAGAAGGTCCAGTATAGCTTCAATGGGTGTCGATGTCTGGTATTCTAATGATAGAATGCACCAGTTGTGAGAGTACATAGGTCAAGGCGAAGTTGTGTACAGCCCTTCCCGCAAAATCAGTTTCGGTGGACCTCAACCACTCCACGTGGTAAGCATTGAAGTCCCCCAAGAACACTAAGTCCGCGGTAGGATACTGCTCGATTAACCTGTCCGCCGACCGCTGCAGATGCTCATACAGTTGAGCCTTGCCCACACCGCTATGAGACCTGTAGAGGCACGCATCGATACGGGTGTGGCCAACGTGATCTATACGCACCTTTTTGTTGTTTGTTAATTATCCCTACTAATATTATAAATGTGAAAGTAACTCTGTCTGTCTGTCTGTCTGTCTGTCTCGCTTTCACGCCCAAACCACTGAACCGATTTTAATGAAATTTGGTATAGGGGTAGATTAGACCTCGAGAAAGGACATAGGTTATGTTTGGTCGCGATAACCGACATCCACGCGGGCGGAGCCGCGGGCAAAAGCTAGTAATATAATATAATATTACTTTATCTACTTTGGAAAAGTATTAAATTAATGTTAATTTAAATAAAAAACTGAAATAAAAGTAAACACATCAAAAACTTATAAATAATTGTATAATAAAACTGCATTATTTTGATTTACATGGTGCCATTTCGAATGTATTGAAAAAATATTTTATCATAAACTGAATTAAGTACGAACTTTTTTTTAATTAATATAAATAAATTACCTATGTTTATAAATAAGGATATTCTCTATAACAATTAATTGCTATCTTTATCAAATTATCCATTTCTATTTTTAAAACGTACTTATCTCATTTACTTTATTTTTAATTAAATATTGAAGTACACTGCGCGAAGGTGTCAAACTTTATTTGCGTTTTCCCACAAATACGTAATTTTGAGTTATTTCTTTGTTTGAATAGGGGTGCGATTTGCGGTTTGAGTTCAGTGCACTTATGCAAGGCATACAATAACATTAGTGATTGAAGAAATTTGTAATACTAACATGTTTGGACTTTGGGTCCTGGCTTCACTTGAATTTGCGCATCTTTAATTGGAAATTATTGTTATTATACCTCAGTGATACCTTTTTTTTGTAATTAGCTAGTAAGGCAACATGCAAAGGCTTTCAATTTTTATTTTTATTAAGTAACAGCAGGTCATTACCTGATATCTCTGGGCTCTAATTATTACGTTACAAACCAGTAGTACTTAAATGCAAATACTGATATTTTGTAATCTGTTGATATTTTGATATCAGATGGCCTATACTTCAAGGCTATATGTACAGATAAAGGAGATGGTTACTTTTCTTTGCTCAGGATATTATGTAAAGACGTTGGTCAACTGATGCAGGTCCTGATCGCCCACCGACTTTAGTTAAATCACTAGACTAGAGGGTGAAGGAGGAATTTTTTTTTCTTCATTCAACTAATTCTGGTATCAGATGTTTAAAATATATACATACAATACATATGATCACGCCGGAGGGTTATTCAGAGGTGAATTAACACCCACATTTCACCAATAATTGTACCTATTATGTTTCACGTAATAGAGGGTCAGCCTATTACCGTAATCCGGCACACGGTGAACACTATTGTTGATTGTGTCCATGCCATGTCATGCATCTGAGGCTGAGTCTGGGCTGTATCTATCTGTCTGAAGTTAAACAGCGGCGACTAAGGGAGAGGACTCCTTAGTCGCCTTGTACGACACCGCATAAGAATAGTTTTTTTTTTTTTTTATACCACTTAGGTGGCAGACAAGCACACGGCCCACCAGATGGAAAGTGGTTACCGTGGCCTATGGACGTATGCAACACCAGGGGCGTCACACTCGTGCTGCCGACCCTGAAGAAACCTTCTAATGCCCTTCTTGAAGAACCCCATATTGTAGTCGCTTGGGAAAACCATCGCGGTAGATAGCATAGCATAGCATAGAGCATAGATGGTTTAGCCCAAATTCTACTCTGCCAAGAACCATGGATAGATGGTTAAATTTAAGTCTTGATATCCAATCGATCCTGTTCGTCTCAGTAGCTCAACGATAGTAAGTTTAATGTGACTGCTGTACACTGTACATGAAGTTCCTGGTTGCATTCCCGAATCCTATAATGAGTATTATATTCCTTTTTTTTTTTTTAATACCACTTAGGTGGCTGACAAGCAGACGGCCCACCTGATGGAAAGTGGTTACCGTGGCCTATGGACGTATGCAACACCAGGGGCGTCACACTCGTGCTGCCGACCCTGAAGAAACCTTCTAATGCCCTTCTTGAAGAACCCCATATTGTAGTCGCTTGGGAAAACCATCGCGGGGAGTTCATTCCACAGCTTGAGTGTGCGAGGGATGAAGTTTCAGAATTAGTTTATTGTGGGCCCTTGAACGACAGCCGAAGTGTGGGTGTTTATTGAACGTCTGCCTACCCTATCAAGAATATGGCATCCGCACACGATTGAACATTAAAAGTTTGTAATTTTGAATTCACAAAATCAAAAAGCTAATTATATTTTCTTCTCAGAATCGGCTTTGCAATACGTAATAAAAAATATCAGAAAGTGCTCTAATTTTTTTTCATATTACAAAATTTACATGATTCGTACTTGCACTCAAAGTCCAAGGCTCCAGAGTCAGATGTCAATAAATTTTGCCATTCAAAAATTTTCAACAGCAGTACTTAGAATGTGAGAAGTACCCACACCAATGATATCAGGCTCTTCTCCTAATATCGTGATCATCCCTATACCTTTTTTTTTATCGTGCGAAAATTGCCGGAGGAGTAGGTTATGTCGGACTCGAACCGACTAAAACGCACGCCGTCTGTGGGCCATCGGTTGCCGGAGGTGAAGTTGTCGTAGCCATATCCCTCGCACCCCGGCCGACCCAGGGCCATATCTGTCGATCTGGCCCTCTTCCGGTGTGGAGACCATAGAGTCCCCAACTCGCCCCCGGGTTACGATCATCCCTATACCAATACCAGCTGCATCTAAAGTTTACAGCCCAGGATCCGAACCCTACTCCTCCTTGTCATGGTTTATCTGGACTTTTGCGAACTGCCGTCTGACCCGTTAATTCTGGAAGTAAAACCTGCGCCAAAACTTCGTCCGTCAATCAACAGTTATTCCGGCTTATAGGTGAGGTTGCTTTGTCCCTCGAACGGTCTGGTGGGGTCCTAAATAACCCACACTAACCCTATTATTCAGGGCTGACACCGTTGCCTACCCCTTCCTATAGAAATATACGTGATATTGTCTGAATTTCACGCGAATATCACACATTGATATAAAACCACTTTTTAATTAATTCTATGGATATTTATTTGATATTATTTACAGTTAGCCCCACATTTCGACTACTTTTCAGCAGCCATGGTCGTGGGGTGCAAATAAATCAAAATAGAATCCGTTAAAAAGTGGTTTCATTCCAATGCGGGATATTATGTATGATATATTAAATATTATGGGTTGTTCCGTTTTGATCCCACGATTGATCCCAAATGCGTATTCCTTATTGATACGCATTTGGGATTTTAACGGGAACACCCAACAATTCCGAAATACTTGTCTTGTCTTGTCTGCATGCGTGCTTGCCTGCATGCTTGCCAGCATGCATGCTTGTCTGCATGCTTGCCTGCATGCTTGCCTGCATTCATGCTTGTTACTGAAAGTTGTATGGCAACGTGGTTTTTTGTAATCATTAGCATAAATAAATTAAAATAATAGTTCAATAATTCTATTTCCTGTTTATCTCGTGTACCCCGAAAATAGCAACTATCTTACTTACCTAATGCAGGTTTACAAGGCGCTTGATTGTCGGGTTTGTGTTGTTTCGGAGTTTTGATAATCGGAATTCGTATTTATGATATTTCGGATTATTAGTAATTCGGAATTGTAATGGTTCGGTATCTTCAAATTCGGAATTTTAATATTCGCAGTTATAATCGTTAGGAATTTTGAAATTCGGGTTTTCAATAAATAGGTTTTATGATACATCGGATATCTGACTTTCGGAATTTTGAATGATTCGGAATTATGAAATTCGGAATTTTGAAATTCGTGATTGTAACTTTCGGAATAAGGCTTTTCGTATTTATGTAGTGTACCCCACTTTAACATTTTGTTTTATATTCTTATTTGATCCCAAATCCATTCTTAATTGACTCCAATGCAAGAGGTAAGGATAGTATGATCATGCATTCAACTAATTTAATTTAACTTACTTCTAATATTAGAAGACTAAAAGTTTGTGAAGATGTTCGTATGTTTGTTACTTAATCACGCTCCAACGAGTGGACGATGAATTTCAATGTATGATAGTGGTATTTCTTAAAAAAGGGAATATTGTTAGCTTATGTATGAGTTAAGAAAAGTTTAATTATTCATAAAAATTTAAATTTCCACAAAAACAAAAAAAACAACAATGTAACGATGAAACAGACCATAAGTACCTCTGTCTAAAAAACAACATGCCAGGGCAATGACCCCTATACTCGCTTGAGAGATTTTTAATTTAAAAATGGAGTTGTGTTGTGTGTGTAGATAAATATATGGCCTATACCCGTTATAGAGAACATGAATTCCAAAATACATTTGTAACTATGTAGATAAATATTTTTCAAATCTAGTAGGGACATACAGACATAAGTAAAGGTACATATATTATTTGAATGGGATTGGTCCTTCTGCATTCCCACTCCAGCCACCAGGATCTATAGAAACCATAAAAACGTCCAGTAACGACACGGAAAAAAGTCGATTGTATTGGAAAAAAAATCTCTTACATAAGAAATTTATAAGAAGTAAATTGAAGGAGTTCAAAAAATAATAAATCCTCTTTGGTAAGCGGGCACAATTAAAAAATATTAGGTTTAAAGCAATAGTAAAAAAAAGAAAACAAAAAAAAATATCAAAAACATGCTATGTGTAAATGCTCCAAATATTTTACTTTTAATGAATTTACCAAACATTTCATATCTTCAACGCATTCACAACAAAAACCAAAACAAAGTCACAGAATTATTGAATTAAAAACGCACCGAAAACTGCACTCAATATTTCAAGTTGACATTGAAAGATAACATCTAAAACAAACTAGGATAGCCACAACAACATCTCATCTTCATGAAAAAAAAAAATAACACACACACAGACAGCTCACACACACAGCGAAAGCGTTTGCAACATTCGTATATACGAAACTACTTGCATGAGGTATAAAACCGGGTAACTGGCGCCTTTGGAATACACTCACGGCGTAACATTCGCTGCATAACTTGCGAAGCGAAAATGAAGCTACTGGTTAGTAGAAAAAAATCTAGTGACAGTGTTTTGTGTGTGTGCAATCGGATGATAAGTGTCAATGTGCTTTTTAAATGTGGATTCTTCTCAAACCTAAACCGTAACAGATTACCGGACGTATATCACGCGTTACAGAGAAGAAATCGATCGTTTTAATTGTGAATATAAGTAACTGGATCAATATTACGTAAAAGCATTTCCTTATTCACATAACTAGCAGTTATGACTTGTCCCACAATGCTCGGAAAGTTCTTGTGTTCACTTCCAATAAGATTTCACTAGTTTGAGTTAATTTCCTTTTACGTTTACCGCTTCCTGTTACTGTTGAGATTATTTTTATTACATTATGACGCATCTGTGCCCAAACAAAACGTATATTAAACGTTATTAATTAGTGATAACTGTGGAGTGGATTCTCAATATTTTTTCTTGTTTTCTTTGCAGAGAACTTCCCTAATCCTGGCCGTGGCTATAAGCCTGGCCACGGCAGAGGAACAGGTGGAGAAGGACACAAAGGCTGAACCTGAAGCAGTAGAAGATTCAAAAAAACAAGACAAAAGGGGTCTTTCAGAATACTACGGGGACTTTGGCGATGAAGGCGACTACAGTCATCATCATGGTGCCTGGTCAAGCGGTGGGTCAAGTGGTGGATGGCATGGTGGAGGTAGCCATCATACTCATTCCGTGAAAACTATCACTGTGGTCAAGAAAGTACCTGTGCCTTATCCTGTGGAGAAACATATTCCAGTTCCTGTAGAAAAGAAGGTGCCATACCCAGTGAAAGTGCACGTACCACACCCCTACCCTGTTGTCAAGACCGTCCACTTCCCAGTCAAGGAAATCATTAAGGTTCCAGAATATATCAAAAAACCTTACCCTGTGGAGAAAGAAGTGCCTGTTCCCGTAAAAGTTCATGTTGACAACCCAGTTCCAGTCAAGGTCTACGAACATGTGCCTTACCCTGTTGAAAAGCATATACCAGTTCCAGTCAAAGTGCATGTACCTCAACCCTATCCAGTGGAGAAGAAGGTGCCGTTCCACGTGAAGGTGCCCGTACACGTACACGTACCCTACCCAGTAGAGAAGATCATTCATTACCCAGTACCGGTCCATGTTGACCACCCTCGCCCAGTAAAGGTTGACAAACCTGTGCCGGTTCATGTTGAGAAGCCTGTGCCTTATCCAGTCGAAAAACGCGTACCCTATCCAGTAAAGGTTCACGTTGACAACCCAGTACCCGTCCACGTGGAGAAACCAGTTCCCTATGAAGTAAAGATACACGTACCGCATCCCTACCCTGTAGAGAAGGTCATTCCCTACCCTGTCGAGAAGAAAGTACCTATACCAGTTCATATACCCGTTGACAAGCCAGTCCCTGTTCATATTGAGAAGCATGTGGCTCACCATGTTGAGAAACACGTGCCATATACCGTAAAGGTGCCCGTGCCGATCATTCATGAGGAAAAGAAGCACAAGCCTGAGAAGCACGGTTGGGAAATTAAGTCTGAGAAGCACGGTTGGGAAAGTAAGTATGGACAGACCAACGGAGATGAGGGTGGTTTCGAAGGTAGTTTCGGCGAACACGGTGGTTATGAAAGTAGTCTCGGCGAACAGGGTGGTGTCGAGGAGGGTCTAAGTGAGAATACTTATCACCATGAATAGAACTGATCTCTATATTATTTTATTTCCTTAGCTTTAATGTGTTATTTTGTTTAGTAAATTTGTTTTTTATTGTTTTTATTATTATATTTTTTTACATGACTGCCAATGTGTACCTGTGACGATTGTAAATAGAAATCCCAAAAGTATTAAAAAAAAAGTGATATAATGTTTAAAATTTTTGTTTTATTACCTGTGGGCGTACCAAGACGTGATATAAGCGTCGCGCAGCTTGGCCGCGTTCCAGAGGGATAGAGATACCCTGAGACGTTTGAATCCTGCCCCTCTAGACAAGTGGCAATTCGTTGCTCTGCGTATGATGGAATAGAATGACAAATGTATAGGATTTGACGTTTTTGACATTCGTTGACGCCTGTCATATACGTCAAATCCCATACATTTGGCATTCTATTCCATCATACGCCGAGCAACGAATTGCCACTTGTCTAGGGGGGGCTGAGACGGTATGACTCCATCTCTTTCCCGCTGAATCGTGGCCCAAAGCACGACTGCTTATAAGCGCGTTTTGGTAGTAATGCTGTTTGTAATGTAAATGAACATATTCAAGTATACCTCTGTTTACTTCAATATATTCATTTACATTACAAACAGTAGCAGCCCGCCTTTTTTATCTATCTTTCAATGCATTTTTTTTATTTTCCTGTAATTTTTGTTCAATTTTCTTTTTTAAAAATCGAGGTTAGGAATATGAAAAGGGTAGGATAAGGCGAAGAAACCTCATGCATTAGGTCTGAACTCATTCTTACTACGTTTTCAAACCTCCTAAGCATACGGTCGTAACCTCTCATTACTAAATAAACTTTATACACAAAGCATACAGTTATATAACGCCTCATATAATATTGTTATAGCTTGAGAGAAACGTGAAAAAAATATTGTCACTTTGAACATAAACTGAGAACAATAAATTCATAGTCTTTATAAGTCTTTATTGTCTGTCTATTGTTTCCTCTTCACTGTTGGTTTATTAAAGAAATACTGAGTAGAATAAATAAATATTCTATACAACACTATCTAGACCCAACGTAAGCTTATTTTAACTAGCTTTTGTAATGGGTTCTAGAATGCAGAAACATACTTAAATCCTTTTTTTCGTAAGTATATACATATTAGAGATCCGATTCTCAGCACTCCATGGATGGTGCGTGCGGTCGCCGGGTCCATAGCGTGATACAGAGAGGAACACCGTGACGGCGACTGTATAGTAAAACACAGACCCATGCAAATGTACAAATTCATGCCCTCAAATATTTGCATTGAGAACCCGTGACCCCTGAGATAGCAGTTGAATACTCTACCAGTACGCCACTGAGATCGTCGAAGAAGTAATATAAATATGGACGTAACGTAAGGCTCAGGTTCCCCTCTAGGAGTTGGGGATCAGACGGTAGTATATCCCGTGAGTATCAAATTATGGAAAAGTCGGCGAGAAGATAAGATGCAAGCTCTCTAGCAGTAGGAATTGGCGATCTGATAACGATGGCGGTAACGTCTGTGTGTAATTGTACAATTAAGGCTTAATTTTTTTATAATATAAATAATAATAATAAAATAAATAAATAAATAAATATTGTAGGACACTCTACACAACGCTATATAGACCCAAAGTATGCATAGCTTAACAAATTTTAATCGCATTACAATAGTATTGTTAATAATAAAACTTATCAAATGTATAAAAAAGAAGAGATTTTGAAAATACCTATTTCAACAAAACTATTTTATTTTTAATACATCCTTTACATAAGCATTTTAATTATTGTAACTTTATAGTCCTCCAAAAGGAAAAAAAGTAAGAAAAATATTAAAAGGAATAAAATATTAATCCCACGTTTTGAAGTGATTGATTGAGTTCAAAGATTCCGTTACACTTACAATGAAGCTGATAAAACCGGTATAATAGAAAAAAAAAATGTAAAAAATAATCCGATTAAACCGATGCACGTTTGTAGAATCTCAAAAATCAAGTTCCAATATTCAATTTCATAAAAACCTACATACAATGAGATAAACGTCAGTCAATCCCGTAAAAACCAAGTCTAATTAAGAGCAGAAAGAAAGAATAAGCGAACAAGTGACGAGCCAGGGTAAACAGACAGACAAAAAATTGAAAAGTCTTTTTGTCATGTATTATTTACACAAAAGCTGTAAATTTAACATTATAAACTTTAATTTTATTAATAATTTGTACAGATATATTAGATTCGAACGGATTTCCTGTTCCTGCTTATAACACTTATCTACCCAACCGCTCAAATGTGCAATTTCTCATCTCGACGTTATTTATATTCGCGTCAAATTAGTTCATAACGTTGCCACAGTTAATTAGTGGCATATAACAAATGAGTGAAGCCTTCCGTGACAAAAATATATACACACACGTGCACAGTTATACAATATACTCGGATATATATTCAACTTTATTTAAATAAAAACTAAGCATAGCTTGTAACACGTAATATATTTTGTTAATTAATGTATTTAACGTGAATACACCTTCATAAAACAGAATGATGAATTTTTTATACTATTAGTTAGATGGCAGACAAGCACACGGCATAGCATTTTTGTAATCGCATCAAGAATCAAAGAATCAAAGAATCAATGAATCAAAGAATCAAAGAATCAAAGAAGCAAAGAATCAAAGAATTAAAGAATCAAAGAATCAAAGAATCAAAGAATCAATTTCATATATTCAATTTAGGCACATAAAGAGCACATAATATGAACGTCAAATATTACAATTATTATGTCAAGTTAAAAAAAAAAATATTATTAAATAAAGTAAAATAAATCATTTGAAAATGATTCTTTCGCTGGTTCGGTAGTTGGTTCTACTGAGAAGATACCAGCAAGAAACTCAGAAAACTCAATTAACCTTTTTATTTTATTTTTTAATATAGTTTTTATACAATTTATAATGTGCGAGCAAGCAGTGTTTTGGATGACCATGCATGTTTATCATTAAGATATTCATCTACTTTATAGTATCCTTTTTCTATTAAAAGTCAAACACCCAAATTCCAAAAAGATATTCTCACTCAATTTTCATTCTCATCGTAATACTGTGAAATGCATTCCGTCTCGCACCAAATGGTTTGAGGCCTCCATCCTCTGCTGCACGATAAAGGGCTGGAATGGTCTGCCCGCACACGTGTTTCCCTCTTCCTACAGTCCCGGGTCCTTCAAGCGGGGCGTGAAAAAGCATCTATCAAGGCCTTCAAGTTAGGGACCACCATTTTAAGGTCAATAGCATCAGAAATGGTGGTCCGTATCCTCTGGACTGCACCTCAGCTTTGTAGCATCTAGCGAGGTGCAGTCAATTGTTGGACCATAACTACATCTACACTAATATTATAAAGAGGAAAGATTTGTACCTATTTTTGTATGTTTGTATGTTTGTAATGAATCGGCTCCGGAACTACTGTACCGATTTCAATAATTCTTTCATCTATAGAAAGCTACACTATCTGGGAGTAACATAGGCTATATAACATCACGCTACTACTAAAGGGAGCGGTGCAGTGAGCATAAATGTCAATAATTCGGGCAGATTTCCATACATTAAAGTTGGACCGGAATCCGAATTTCACGCGGGCGGAGCCGCGGGCAACAGCTAGTAGGTATATAAAAGGAGTAATCGTTTTTAATATTTGAGAGATCGAGATTCAATTTAGAACAGATTTTTTATTATGAAATTTGTCCCTTTGGAATACTGCCGTGATATTTCTAAGCGACTACAATATGGGGTTCTTCAAGAAAGGCATTAGAAGGTTTTTATAGGGCCAGCAGAAAAAGTGTGACGTCCCTAGTGTTTCAGTGTTTCACATGTCTATAGGCCACGGTAACCATTTTTATAAACAAGTAGGTAGTACAAAAAATACCTACGGAAAACAGGTATTGCAACTATAACCTACTAGCTTTTGCCCGCGGCTCCGCCCGCGTGGATGTTGGTTATCACGACCAAACATAGCCTATGTCCTTTCTCATGGTCTAATCTACCCCTATACCAAATTTCATTAAAAACGGTTCAGTGGTTTAGGCGTGCAAGCGTAACAGACAGACAGACAGAGTTACTTTCGCATTTATAATATTAAGTATGGATAACATTACAGACAAAAACTCATTCCCCCACACCAACCAGTTTTTAGCGTAACAATTATATTTACAAAAAAACTATAACACACATACGGCTATGCACATATATTTGACTATAATTAACCAAAAATTATATTTGGCGTGACGTCACAACTTTCACATTTTAGCCCAGTTATACGCAACCGTCTAAAATATCAATAGAATATTAACTGTGAAAGTTAAAAATGTAAATAGAAAATATTAATATTTAAATAGCGCCGAGATGTAGGCTTGACATCCATCTTTAGGCGATATGAATATTGATAACGTTATTATAAACATAGTTTTTATACTACGGTAGCAAAAAAGCACTCGCATCGAACGAAACTCGAAAACTCGAAAGTTCCATGAAAGGATGATAGTAGAGAAGCTCGTTAGGGTCAAATGGCGGGCTGCTGTCTCTGCCTACACCAGAGGGAAATAGGCGTGAGCGTATGTATGTATGGTAGCAAAAAAGTATCAGTTCAATGATTTATATGTGTACTGTTGAACAGGTTATACAGAAATTATTTTTTTTAGAATTGCGAAAGACTACAAATGAACCAGCAACAATGCGCAACTTATTGTAGCTGTTTTGCTGGTGACATTATAAAAAGGTGCGCTATTTCTATATATGTAGGTGTCAAAATTCATCGACCCATTTGTCTAGTTATTGCGTCTCGTTTCGAAATTATTTTTTTTAAAGAATATTAGCAACCGATTTTACTAATATACCCTCTAACCCCTCCAGCTAAGCTAAATTGCTGATGTCACGAGTGGTTTCTCGTCAGTAGTGTAATGACCAGGATTCGAACCCGAGACTTCTCGATCGTAAGGTCGACTCCTTAACCACTAAGCTACCGACGCTTGTGAATTTTCGTTTAAAACAGCTTGCAAAAAGCAGTCAAAAGTACAGGACCCTGCGAACTTCGTACCGCCTAACAGTCGATGCTTTAATTATTATTTTTTTAAAGATTTCGCTGCGTAAAAATCCTCGTTCTTCAAGGAACATTCTAAAAATAAAATTAGCGATATCGGTTCAGCTGTTCTCGGAATTTGCGGTCAGCAACATATTCCGCGATTCATTTTTATATTAAGTAGATTGTGTCAATGAAGGTATAAACTATCTGTATGCAATTTGAATCCCTTCAGTAGTTTATCTGTAATCAAGTAAAACAAACATCCAAACAAATAAACTGTCACACAATATATAAAAATAAACGGCCTTGAATCATTGCACATTGCGACATAACTATATTTATTAGAAAACCTACTATAAACTTCGCCTATTGCTCCCATAAAAGCAATGGTTTCGTCACAGTCATTTTGTGCCAATAAAAGTTCGTGTTGCTCGCAATAACGTTTATTTCTAAATTAAACTAAATAAAACTAGTTAACGCTAAGAAAATAACCAATCAACTGCTAATACTCACACCTAAATATCATTGAGCGGGTAGATAGAAGTGTATTGCTTAATTATTTGTATGCATTATGTGTGTTCTTGAATAAATATTTTCTTTCTTTTATACTTATTTGAGTTTCTGTTCAATACAGAACATAATAGTTTTAATATTACATATGTAACAATTTACATTTTTTATGTATGGCCACATTTTGTTTTATAAGGTTTTTTTTTTTATGTGTGTGGCAACACTTTTTTCTTTTCCCCTTCCATTTCAAACTACCAAAGTGTGTGCGTTTTAGGATTTCAATAAATCCATTTAAATTGATATAAACGCATTTTACTTAATTATTCTACAGTTTCACTGTACCTATAATATTTGCTAAAAAATTCAATTCATTCTTAGGGCCTTGTTGGCACGATGCAGTTCTGAAACAACCAAGAAAAGTTTTCAACGGTTCCTCCCTCTCCCCCCCCCCCCCCCCTTCCATCCCGGAACCCTAAGATAAGAGCACTAGAGCTACGCATGTACCGAACAGCTAGCAGTTGAAGTTGGCTTAGGCCCAGGGCTATCACTCATACCAGGGGAAAAACACGATGGTGACGTTATCTCTGGCCACCTCGAGGAAAAAGCCTTGAATATAATGTAAGTATATAAGATATTGATTATTTAACAACTTATGCAACTAATTTTAAATTCAAATTATTGATAAAATCATATTTACAACTCAAAATGAGTTAAATATAATGACGATCTTTGAAACAAATTTTGTGTGTTGAAATAATGTGCGATTCTAATCAAGACCTTCAGAACAGTGAACTATCGCCGCCAAACCAACCACTCCTATAAGTTCTTTTCTCCTCCTCCTACTGGTTGAACGAGACTCTGGCTTTTCAGCCTGTTGAGGTTAGGAAAGCATATGGCAGGCTTCAACCTAATCCAAGACAGGCCAAGTCAGGACGAAGAAATCTGAGTTCCAAAATACAAGGTTTGGATGCAACTGAGACTAACGCTGTGATGATTATATTATGAATTAATCCCTTTTCTCCACTGACTGATTAATAAACCACTAAAGTAACACGTAACGTGTTTCCCTCTTCCTATAGTCCCGGGTCCTTTAACCGGGGCGTGAAAAAGCATCTGATGAGGCCGTCAAGCTGAGTGCCACCATTGTAGCATGGTACGTGTCTATAATGGTGACTCTCTTTCCAAGACTTTGCCCTCAGCTTACCAACAGGCAAGGCGAAGTCAAATTGACGTGTCCTATATAAAAAAAAAAAACAAGTTGTAATTCTCTGCAGGATCCCTTGTAGAGAATTAAGGGGTAAAGTTTATAAAATTGTATAAACTATATTAGAAACTATACCATAAGAGGGTAAACTGAGGACCGAAAGCAGTTTTAAAATCAAAATTCGAACTTCTAAAGTTCATGTGTACTTTAGTATATTCGTAGAACGATCCGAATCCGGTAGGCATTGCTTGCAGTCAATTTATACAATCCGGCCACTGGTATTCCGATAAAATCGAAACGTGTTCAGCGCTAACCTGAACATCAATATCCTATCTATACTCGTTCGCCGTTAAGGAAACCGCGTTACGCAAAGTTACGTAACCTTATCTTATCTCATCAGGTTACACTTCATTCCACCTAACTTCCGAGGATCACATGCACTTAGCGAGAATATAAATGCAAGAATTATACGTTTATCTGTCAATGGTTACAAAAATCTACGTAGAGAAATTGTGTGGTACAAAAGACATCAACGCGTGCGGTGTTTTTTAGTTTTGAAGTTATTTCTTGTTTTTTTTTTGTTATAATATATTTCGGTAACATGGCTTTTTTTCTGTATTGGGAAATAAATATAATATTAAGGGATGCAAGGTGTATTCAGACAATAAATCATCTGTTCGTAAAAGCATTATTTCAAATGGAGAACGAGAAACATTGTTTACATAGCCTGGTTTTTTCACCAAAGTTCACCTTGTTTTATCCCTAGCTTAGAAGACAGTATGCTGCCATAAGAGGCATTGTAAATGGGAAAGTAGAAGAGCAGAACCCGAACTGCAGAAGTCAAATCTTTACCCGACTACGGCGAAGTCAAAGGAGGGTTATGATTTTGACAGGCTATGTATGTATGTATGTATGTATATTCGTTTGTTCCCTCATAGCTCTTCAACTACTAATTAGAACTGGACAATTGAGGTATCTTTAGAAGCATCTTGATCGTCCGCTGGTTATAGGCTATATCACGTGTCAATAAACCTAAAGTAGCGCCCTCTAGCGGTCATAAAGTACTGCATTAATGAGATAAATAGACCGTGTTTGGTATCAAATTAAAGGGCTCAATTAGCAAATTTCAAATATGTATAAATTAATAGGTGTTGCTTGCCCAAAATAATATGAATAAAAATTAAGTTTAAAACTAAAACCCGACTACTGCAAAATCACGCTCTAAAAAGTATTACACAAGAAAATATAAAGAATAGCCGTGGTCGTATGCTACTCTAACAATACAATACATTCTAGGAAAAAGTGGCTTTTAGTTTTAAACTTAAATTCCAGTAAATCTCCTAAGCATAGCCACCACGTTTTTAAAGTGTCGCATAAACATAATGTCCACAGGCTAAGGTGACCACTTCCAATCAGATAGACGAAATGTTAATTAAAATAAACATAATTATATCATACAATAGATGACCCCCACAGATACACAGTAATGATCATATTACTCAATATTATCTCTCAGCATTCAAATGGCTTACTAATAGACATAAACATTTATCTACAACACCAAATCAGATGCACAGAATAAAAATATAAATAAATAAATAAATAAATATTCTACAACATTCTACACAACGCTATCTAGACCCATGGTAAGCTTAATTAGCTTGTGTTATGGAATCTAGAATGCGGGTATACATACTTAGATACTTTTTTTTTTTTGTAAATACATACATATTATTCATAGAAACACCCAGACCAATGCAAATATTTATTATTCATGCATACAAATATTGGCACTGAGCGGGGATCGAACCCGCGCCTCATGCGTAGGAGCCGCGTTCACTACCGCTACGCCACAGAGGCAGTCAAAAATATGAGAAAGAATATAAACATAACACTTTTTTTATCTATTGAGTTTAGCTGTCATCTGTAAATTATAATAGACTAGCTGTTACACGCAGCTCCGCTCGCGTGGATTTCGGCGACCAAACATGGCCTATGTCCGTTCCCAAGGTCAAATCTATCTCTGTACCAAAATTCACCAAAATCAGTTCAGTGGTTTAAACGTGAAAGCGTTACTGACAGACAGACAGACAGATAGATATAGTTACTTTCGCATTTATGATATTAGTATGGAAGTATGGATTCTCATATCCACGAATTGTAAATATATAAAAATCGATTGAGCTTTTTCAGAGGAGAATGACCACAAACACTATGACGCTATATATCTATAGGTAGGTATATTAGGTTTATTCTTCCTCCTAGCGTTAATTCCCAGTCGCATCCGAAGCTTTCAGCTCGGAGTCTGGGGTCCGCTTTACCAGTCTTAACTACGGATTTGGCTAGACCTCGATATTTTCTGTGAAGCGATTGCCATCTGACCTCCACATCCCAATGCTAACATTAGGCAATATCGAAGCTTTGCAGCTAGACTGTTGTTTTTTTTTTGGATTTTTTAGGGCTCCAACTACCCGTAACGACTGCCATAGATGTTCGTATCGCAACCGGAACCGACGGCTTAACGTGCTCTCCGAGGCACGACTAGACCAATGCAAATACCCATATTTCATGAACACAAATATTTGCACTGAGCGGGGATCGAACCCGCGCCTCCTGCGTAGCGGCCGCGTTCACTACCGCTACGCCACGGAGGCTGTCCAGGTTAGGTTTATTATCTATGTATATGTTTCTATTAGGTATATGTTGGCGACAACAAGACACTAAATCGATAGTTCCATATACGTAACTAATTGACACACAATAGCCCTGTGCATGTTAACATTATTCCGTTACATTGCACCAATAAGTCTTGCCCGAACCGCGAGTCGATCGCCGTTCTCACGATATTGCACACTTGCATTTAGTAGCAAACATGCGATTGCATATTTCTCATACTTGTAAATCATAAATAGTATAGTGTTAAACGTAAATCACTACATATTATAAAACAAAGTCGCTGTCGCTGTCTGTCCGTCCCTATGTATGCTTAAATCTTCAAAGCTACGCAACGGATTTTGAAGCGGTTTTTTTTAATAGATAGAGTGATGCAAAGAGGAAGGTTTGTATGTATAATACATGCATAATATTTTAGAGAAACACTGATAAATTTAGAAATATGTAGCGGGAACGGGATCAAAATATATGGCGGTACGAAGTTCGCCGGGTCAGTCAGCTAGTAAAATAATATTTGAGAAACGTCACAACTTAAGCAAAGTTAGTAAAATAACTAATCTATTGAAGTTTTGACTACCTATGTTTTTTTATTCCACTTAGGTTGCAGACAAGCACACGGCTCACCTGATGGGAAGTGGTTATCGTGGCTTTACCGTGGGTACCGGACGCATGGCGTGGTGACCACTGTAACGAAGGACACTCGTGCTTATTTGCGGTCGGCGCTACACGTCATTTTCCTCCATACATTCCTGTCAAATGTCATTTCTTCGGTCACTCTCTTCTTTAACCATATCCACTTTCACGCACTACATTCGTCTTTTTTGGGATCCAACCAACAAACAAACATTCATTTATAAAATTATTGTAAAATTGTTTGTCTGTAATATTATAAGATATAAATATCCTGTCTAGTATGACAGGATATGTTTTCCAATATTAAATATATCCTGTCATACTAGACAGGATATATTTTGCTGTCACTGTGACAACAAAAATACATTTATTTTATGATACAACACTGATTGTTCGTATACGACTGATTCATGGATTGGACAGATTCTTGGATTCGACTCATCAGATTCGTTACACGAGAGAAATACAGTTGTAAATAAAATTTTGCAAGTGAAATAATCCACAAATCTGTCGTACACCGAGCAATCGGATACAACATACAGACTTTGTCTCATATAATATTTAATGACGAAAACTTTCACTCAAAAATGTCACTGTACTACATATATGCGCAATGACCACCGCCGACTGTTAGTTACATAAGTGAAATACAATCAGTCCACGAGTAATCCGATACTTGTCAGCGCATTCTGAGTAATGCGGCGTAATTAAGACTTAACTGAGTTCGATTATATTGGTGATTAAATAAGGATTTATGTGTTGGGTTGGATATTAAAAAGTTATTTCCTTGATATTGTTGAAACTTAACCCAAATATTACAGAGGGCAAAGTATGTACATACGTATACACCGTTTATATAGAATTTTCTATGAAAAGGTACACACTTATCTTCTTTGTCGCGTGTAGAGTTGATAAAGAATATAAGTGTACAGCTTTTCATATTTTTTATATGAAAAAGTGTATACTTATCTCCTACCTCATGTGTGCATTAACTGATTGTTTCCAAAATCGATGAGGAAAATTTTGTATGAAAAAATAGTGACTAAAATTGCTAATATTCCTCATAACTCCAGCTAAGCTAAATTGCTTGAATTATAAATGGGTTTACGTCGGTAGTGTAATGGCCTGGATTCGAACCCATGACCTCTCGATCATAAGGCCAACTTCAAAAAGCCGGTTGTATAAGGGAATTTGGATTGATTTCGTACGTGTCTCGGTGGCTTAGTGGTCAGAGCGTTCCCCCTGTAAGGGAAAGATCGCGGGTTCGAGTCCCGTCCGAGGTCGATTCTTTTTCCCTTTCCTAATCGATTTGAACAGTTAGCATAGTAAATGCTTCAAAATTTCATTCAGTAAGGCCAACTTCTTAACCACTAAGCTATTGACACCTTTATATACAAGTATAGAATTTCATCATCATCATCATCATTTCAGCCATAGGCCTCCCCTATAGATCTCCAATAGGACCGGTTGGAAGCGGCTCGCATCCAGCGCGTTCCCGCGGCCTTAATGAGGTCGTCTGTCCACCTTGTGGGTGGATGTCCTACGCTGCGCTTGCCTATAGTATAGAATTTGTGGTTGATGAATTGTGGTTTTATAATAATACCTAAGTTTATTTTCCTTAACCATTATTTGGCTTGACCATCTGTTTCGTAACTACACACATTTATTATTAATCGACCCATTTAAGTTGGTTTAATTTTACGCCAGTTCTATCCTATATGTTGACCAATCGAAATCCACCGTTTACTCACGATACGACTGCTATTCAAAATCATTTTCAAGTAGAATAATCTCCCTTGCTTGCTAGCTAAAAAGCACATATATTCCACAAATATAAAAGAAAACTCAAATATTTATCTATAATCTTAATATGTAGACTTACCTGATATAGGGGATGTTGGCCGGAATATGGTACTTGGAACCTGGGTCGAAGTCCAGCTCGGAACGCAGGACCGGGGGCTTGATTCCTTGGTACTGCTCCCTGTTGATAACAATGGGTGAGAATTAGATATCGACTGTACTTCTATGCCAGTGCCGAGTTGACGAATGAAAAATAAATTAAAATAATTCGGGGCAACTCGCCACCGAGTGGCGAGTTTTCAAGTGACGAGCTAACGAATAAGTCAAAATAAATAAAGAACATGTGGGTAGATGAAGTACCTTCTACCTCACGAACTCGATGACGGAGGGTGCGCACTACTGAACCACTCAGCCTGGAAGCTCACCGGTGTAACCTGGCCCTCGATTCTGCTAAAGCAAAACCACTGTCGTGCCACAGTCTCTGCAAAAATTGGCATTAAATTTTAGACTTTATTGCTATAGAATTAAAGTCCAAAATTAAATGACAATATTTTCATTACACGTATTCGTTCACTCTACAAAAAGCCATTTAATTTTAAACTTTAACTGAATTACTTTAAAGGCTAAAATCAAATGGAATTTTCTCGCAGTCTCTGTGGTGTGACAGTGGTTGTGCTTTAGCAGAATTGAGGGCCTGGTCGTAAAGTCAAGATATTCCAAGGTATGTAATCTATATTCCCGTTAACATGAGTTTACCTAGCCTCTTTTTTTTATCGTGCGAAAAATCCCCACGGATACCTCCCCCGCCGGAGCCGGTGGAGCAGGTTATGACGGAGTCGAACCCACTAAAACGCACGCCGTCTGTGGGCCGTCGGATACCGCAGGTAAGATTGTCGTAGCCATATCCCTCGCAGTTTACCTTGCCTCTATTAACGTGCTCCCTGAGCCAAGGATATTCAGACTTATCCCCTTCACATTTTCGCAGAGTTAACTAACTTTAATCCACATGAATATGAAAATAAAAATTCAATTATTCAGAAGAATGAAACTAGTGCACCTTTGCAATACAAAAAACAAGAAATTCAAATTAAGAAAGTGTTTGCTAATCGTTTCTGTCCCTGCACTTATTTGAAACACACATTAAGACCGTATGTAATGTTCGACGTAAGCATGTGATTAAAAAAAAATAGGTCAATTGGTCAATACAAAAGTTTTATTTTTATGTAATAGAATGCATTCGTTCAGTTACAACGTTTTAGGTAGGTCTTATAGTAGACAGGAGGTAGCGGAAGAAATTGAAGCACCGCCGCTTATGGGTAACACTTAACGCCATCTAGCAAAAACAATTCAACTATTGATCGACTTATTGTTCATATCGGTGATTTGTGTACAGTGTACATACCCGCACCAACAGTTAAATTGTCACGCAATTAATAAAAATATAAGTAAGACCGAATACTTTTTTTTTTTTTACTATTGTACAGATTATGTGAACGTGAATACAGGCTCACATCTCACCAACCTCTTCACTCAGCTCCTCGTTTTAGGTGGTGCATATTATGGCCAATGTAGTAAATACCTTCTGGTGCACATGCAATTAAATCCCTATATATTTTTTTATAAATATCAGATTCCAAATTCTCCTTTAACTATTGTCTTAAATTATTTTAAAATAGTACAACAAGGTGAAAACTCAAGATAGTACAAGCTATACCATGATTGCGTTGATTGTGGTAAACAGTTTGGACTCTGAGTTACTTTGACTTTGAGGTGAAGTCCTCGAATGAAATCGAGACTAACACAAAGATGAACTTAGTCATAAAAACATTTTTTTTTTGTTTTCCTACGCATATTTTGCAGATTAATTTATATTGTAAATCAAATCCGCTACCGCTTATCACTATGTACCGACCATTTTCGCTTTTATCTGAGGTATGAACCCGTTACTCGGAGTCAAGGCCGAGCGCCGACCGCAATCCCATCACTTCTTAGACCAGTTTGTTAATATTAGATTCAATCGTCTACTGTTCTACTGTACTGCAGTACTGTACTACTGAAATGCTTCTTTAAATCGTGTTATTGGGGAAATTCGTGATAATTGTGTTATTTTATTGTTTTCTTTTGCACTCGATAGTGTTGCACTCATCCATAGGCGAGACGGTAACCACTTTCCATCAGGTGGGCCGTGTGCTTATCTGCGACCTAAGAGGTAAAAAAATTGGCTCCTGCTCGACTGTGCCCCTCTTATTGTTCGTTTTTTACTTAATACGAATAAATTGAAATAAAACCACTTTTTAACGGATTTTATCGCGATTTATTTGTTATTATAGAGAATATATTTCAGATATGATAGAAAAGGTGGTTGAAGCGTCCAACAGCCTGGGACCCAGTCATCCACTTAATCAAACCCAGTAAACAGCAAAATACAGCAAGACTCAACGACACACTGAGCTCATTTTGCATAAATAGCATTGATTTAAATTGTTACTTAATAAGTAACTAGATGCGTGGTTGCCGCGAAAATCCGCCCCAATACAACATAGGATCACGGTCCTACGTCATTCAAAAACTGACGGTACGTCAACCAAGTGACAGTCAGACAAAGGTTACCATTTTTTTGACGTCGGACTATGAAATCTATCCCTCTATTGATTATTAATCTAATAGTGACACCAACAATTATTCATCGTGATTCGGGTACTCTGAGAAAACTTATATGTACTTCAAAACTATTTGAGAACTACCATCTCTAGTCACCCCGCGAACATAACTGCTGAAAAGTGGCCGAAACGTCGGACTAAAAGTAAATAATAACGAATAAATCGCGATAGAATCCATTAAAAAGTGATTTTATATCAATGAGTGACATTCGCGTAAGCGTTAGGAAATATGAAGTTAATACGAATGAATTTGAATCGCGCTCGAACAGTGGTTGTTGACAGTTCATTATAAGATGTTAAACATCACTAGCGAGCCACAAACCAGGCTCAAGGGTTTTTAAAACTGTATTGTTATGACATATTGGGGACTTCACGGATCTTACGAAGGAACCTTAAAACCGCAATTTTTCTCATCCGTGAATTAATTGCTTAAAAATTGGCTTAACAATCTCTCTCATTTCTTCTCATGCTACTCCATAATCATAATAACCACTCTATTCTAACCTTTCCAATAATAGGAGCCCAAATAACAAAAGTCAAATAATGACATTTAAAAATTACAATTCACTGCATAACACTTGTAAGATTAGTTTCCAAACACAATCTTGTCATACTGGTGTAATGATGGATGATCCTAAACTTGAATTATGCATAACGTAACGAAACTTCGCAAAAAATACGACATAATTTGTCTAGTTCTATGCGTGAACAATGATATAATTAATCACCTTTAAAAGTTTGAGTGACATATTTTCTAAAGTTTTTTTTTATTTAAAAGAATATTAGCAACCGAAATTACTTACTAATATTTCCTTTAACCCCTCTAACTAAGCTAAATTGCCTATGCTAAGAATGGGTTCACATCGGTAGTGATTTTCATATTATAGGTTGGTTTGGGCATACGAAGCCCTAACAAGATCTTTAGGACCCAAACCAAACCTCATCTGTTTCTTTCGAGGCTGGGCAGTCAGGTGCCGTTAAGTCAGATTCATGAGTGCAATATGAGATAAAAAAAAACGGCCAAATACGACCATTATCGAGCAAAAATGGCAAAAATATCACGTTTTTTGTATGTATCACTCAAATATTAATTTTGTTCTGTTTTAGTATTTATTTTAGCGGCAACAGAAACACATCTATTGTGAATATTTCAATTGTCTAGCTCAACTCAAGATACAGTCTGGTAATTGGGTTCCGATTTTACCCACTAGGTACGGATCCCTAAAAACTATTATGAGGGGCAATATAAAGACTGTTGATACTACGAATCTAACCGGGCCATTCTTCGAAACAAAAAATCCATAATAATATATAATGCAAGTATTTTTATGCTGTTAGTTATATCATAATTACTATATACATTCTATAGTTGCCTTGGGGTAATAATTGTAGTTATTATAATACGCCCAAAATAAAAAGTTTCGTTGACACAACCTACCATTAAACAATCATACAGTTTAGTTGTTGTATATAATCATGTATGAAAGCAGCAGTTACAACGCACCTTAGGCACTTGTTAGACACTGTTAGCGTTCGAGTCTATGATTAATTCATCTTAAGAAACATTAACTTACTGCAGGACGTTTCTGTTAAAAAAAAACATAATCAGAAATGTTATTAACAGTTGAAAATTGTATCGTGGCACTAGCATACCGGGAACGAGTTGGACCTTCAAATATTTGAGGAGACGAGTGGGCACAGGATATAAATTTTACGGGACCAGTGGGTTCGTTCGCAATATTTGATCACTTGATCTTGTATTAATCCGCTTACTGTAGTTATATGGGACCCCATCAAGATCAACCTCTTTTGTTAACCAGCACATCTGCTGTTTAATGAGTGAGACATTGGCGCAAGCTTTCCTCTCAACACTGGGGGCTCAGACTACAGTCACTTCCACGCCAAGATAAGTTAAATCAAGAGTAAGTGTAGAAAAACAGATTCAGAGCTCCTCCACGTACGCGTGTTGCTAGTTCAAATATAATACAAAGGCTGGCCCATTTCTTTCCATGGGTGTAGTACTAGGCTTCGTACCCTGCGCCCACTCATCTCCTCAAATATTTGAGTTTCCCACTAATCCCCTGATCTATTTATTTATTTTATTATCATTTCAATATTTGTCAATCAATCAATCAATTAGCCTATTGCAGTCCACTGCTGGATTTATACCGATCAGTATTCAAACCACTACTGATTTCTACCGCTACACACATTGTCTACTTCTTAGAAACATAGCACCATGAACATAACATACCTATAATCTTAAATCAATGCTCGTGACCCTAAATCCGACGACAGCATTATTAATTTTCGCCACAAATCATTTCTTGATGATACGGCTGTCTAAACCATACACTTAATTCATGAAGCCGCACAAAATTTCACTGTTTGACCTAGAAGATTATCTATTTTCACCCGCAGTCGACCGGCGGCGTTACATAATGACCATCCATTGCGTGAACTGACTTATCTAACCAAGAGTCTTATTAGGCTTGACCAACCGTACCGTAAACACGAGCGTTTGAATTACGCGACGCATTTGAGTTGGTTGTCAGTTAACTACTGTGTTGGTTCCCGGTACATTAGAGCCACCATATCTGCTCCCGTGGGTATCGTAGAAAGCTACTAAAGATGCTGTTTTCCATTCGACAATAAACATATAGCCTACTAGCTGTTGCCCGCGGCTCCGCCCGCGTGGAATTCTGATCCCGTTCATAACTGATATATAGCCTATTTGTTAATCCAGGGCATAACCTATATACATACCAAATTTCAACCAAATCGGTCCAGCCGTTTATGCGTGAAAGAGTAACAAACATCCACACATCCACACATCCATTCTCACAAACTTTCACATTTATAATATTAGTAGGATAGTAGGATATAGTAGGATAGGATATAGCCTAAAACCTAATATAGCCTATAGCCTATATATAGCCTATAGCCTATAGCCTATGACAAAGTGTCCGTTTGATGGCAATAGATCATCCACTCCCTAATGTTCCGTTCTCTCGATACATTTAAGTATAAGTTTCGGGGCATCGGGCACCGTAGTTTACTCCGTTACGACTGCGTTTGAAATTGATTGTCAAGTAGAATAATGTGCCTGTAATGAGCTGTTGAACATGAATAAAAAAATGTATGCGTGATTGTTCGAGGAAATATGGGATTAGGCCTATAAATCAATTTTAATGTTACTGTGTCATGCGCGTGGATGGGCATAATCATGGTTTTGAGTTATTACATGACTGATATATTTAAAAACCATGATTTGATGGTGTTATGACTAAGCAAAGGTACATTAAGTATGGATGTCAACAAGTTTGTATGAAAGGTTTATTGACAGCAGTTCGTGAGGAACTGATTCTCCGCCTTGCGGATCCATTTTATTCTAACCACCTTTTACAGGTTGTCCGTCTGGCTGAGGGGTATCCCACATTCCATAAAAATATCATTCTATTCCATTTCATAATACTCTCGCAAGTCTTTTTTTCATACCACTTAGGTGGCAGACAAGCACACGGCCCACCTGATGGAAAGTGGTTACCGTGGCCTATGGACGTATGCAACAGCAGAGGCGTCACACTCGTGCTGCCGACCCCGAAGAAACCTTCTAATGCCCTTCTTGAAGAACCCCATATTATAGTCGCTTGGGAAAACCACCGCGGGGAGTTCATTCTACATCTTTTACGCGAACCTCACTCATTCATAGAGAAAACGGTTGTAGCGTACCACCAGTCTGGGCCTCAGTCATTCACTTAATCAAACTCCGTAAAGAGCATAATACAGCAAGACTTAACGACACAGTGAGCTCATTCTGCGTAAATAGTAACACCAATAATTCATCATTATTCGGGTACTTTGAGATAATTTATACTTCAAACTATGTTTTTTCCCGACATTTCGGTTGTTTTTCAGCAGCCATGGTCGTCGCAGGGTGGCTAAAGATGATAGTTTGAAGTGTAAGTTATCTCAAAGTAGGTACTCAAGTTATATTGGATTGTTAGAGTTACTATTACGCAGAATAAGTTCATAGTGGTCTTAACCCTTGTTGTATTTTTTTTTTTTTTATTTATTTATGTACACACAAACAAATATAGAGAGATACATAGGTGGAAATAGTAGTACAGAGTTTTTCTTTTTTTTTATTAATAGGACACGTCAATTTGACTTCGCCTCGCCTGATGGTAAGCTGAAGGCAAAGTCTCTAAAAAGAGATACACGTTCTTAGGTTTGATTGACATGACATGACAACATCTACTATCAATTGTGGCTTGATCCCAGGCTGGTAGGGAGCAGATTATACCAAATAAATCGCAATAAAATCAATTTTGTTACAATAATAAACAGTTTTTTCAACCAAAAAGTACAAACCTGAGTCTCCACCAATGACAATTGTACTGCTCCTTCCGAACATCGCCCGTGAAGACATCCCATCTCCATTTATCCATGACCAGGGCGAAAGGCAGAAACGCCAGCTTGTCCATGGCTTGGGTGAACAGATAGTTTATATCATGAGCCGTATCGTCCACGGATCGCTGGACTAAACCAAGGGTTTGGAGATGCCGAGGAGATGAGACGGAGAGAGCGATCGTCTCGCCAATGGCCTCGTGGAAACCTGTGGACAAATGATGAGAAATTTATTTCATGTAGAATAGAGACAGTTGGGTGTCGTAGAAAGGGACTATGGGACGGGACTGTTTTCCATCTGACAGTAAACTTACAGTCTATGAAAGAGCGACAAGTGACGTTAATAGGCTCGTCCGTTGTTACGTTGAACCGTAGACCCAAAGTGAGCTTAACTAGCTTGTTATGTAGTCTAGAATGTGCATAAACATAATTAGATACTTTATTTAAAAGAATATTTTTTAATACAGCCAGTTCCATTGATGGTACTGTGGCAATTTTTTGCCGTGATACCATTAGTGGTACTACGGAAATTTTGATTTGCCGTGGTACTATTGATGGTACTACGGAATGCAAATCTATTTAATTGCACGCGTACAAATATTAGCACTAAGCAGAGATCGAAATCTGACTTCTCTTTGCTTTACCACTAAGTCACAGAGGTTGTCAGCCGTCGTTATGTTTGTATACGCTCCTTTTTCAATTACAATTGAATTTCTCTATTACGTAGACCAAAAATACATAATTAGTGAATTGTGGGAGTGGTAACACACCTCTGCTTATCCCTTCAGATATAAACAGATATGATCGCATAGCTGATTATGCTAATGCTAATTCTAGATGTGAAAGTTTGTATGTGTGTCTTTGAGATAAAGATAATGTTAATTACTCGTAAAACACGTGTAGGTATAGAATAATTATGGTTAGATGCATCACTATGCTTAACCGTAACTGTTGCATAAATTCTAGCAACTAAAAAAAACATCTTGAAAAACGAACGAAAAAATAAAATAAAAAATAAAATAATAAATAATAAAATAAAAATAAAATATTTGTAATTTATTAGTTAAATAAAAAACTTCAGTATTAAAAATAAAAATGAAAAACGAAAAAGTAGAATAGCATACCTAATGAAAATTACAAAATAGTAACTATTTTAAATAAGGTTACACTGAAACGGCTATAGGTATTTAAAATAAAAGAATTAAAGATAGCTTATAATTTTCTTGAATAGACATCACATAGGTAAATACGAAAAAAAATCCACAGAGTTAACCGTTAAGGGTACCTAGTATAGATATTTATATCTTGGATCGTTGATACAGATGTGAGGAATAATGTACTAGTGAAAATATGACACTAACGCCCAGTTTCCGAAAGGCTGATCAACGTAATCGGCTGTCAAATCTCTAGTCAAGTAGCAATAGGGTTGCTAGAATCATGGTTAAATAGTTTAATTTAATCATCGTGTCAGTTAAAATTGCTGATAAACCAACACGATGATCAAATTATACTATTTAACCATACTTTTGGCAATCCAATTGCTACTTGAAAAAAAAATTAACAGCCGATTAGTTAATTTGACATTGATCAGCCTTAGGGAAATTGGGCGTAAGTGCACTATCTGGAACTGTGAAAATTGCTGAAATTCTCAATTACAAATCCCACCCTAATTCGTATTGGATGTTAACTTTTATAAAATACATACATACAAATAATCACGTCTTTATCCCCGGAGGGTTAGGCAGAGGTGAATTAACACCCACATTTCAACAATCATTGTAATCCAGTGCCACGTAATAAGGGGTGAGCGTATTGCCGTATTCCAGGCACAATTTGTTAACTCGAGCCATACATTTAAGGCTGAGTCTAGGCGGTAAAACCTAATACTAATTTACAAGAAAAGTTAAGATAAATGCTTCATAACAGCTTTTAATCTAAATATATATAACTCAAAGGTGACTGACTGATTGACTGACATAGTGATCTATCAACGCACAGCCCAAACCACTGGGCCGATCTGGCTGAAATTTGGCATCCAGGTAGATGTTATGACGTAGGCACCCGCTAAGAAAGGATTTTGATTAATTCTACCCCCAAGGGGATAAAATAGGGGATGAAAGTTTGTATGAAACTTTGTCAATTTTAAACCGATCGGGCTGAGACTATGCATGCATAAAGCTACAATGACGTAGGCATCCGCTACTAAAGGATTTTGATTAATTCTACCCGCAAGGGTATAAAATAGGGGATGAACAACATTCCGAACTTAACGCGGATGAAGTCGCGGGCAACAGCTTATAAGTTCGAACTCGGCAAACGTGGCGCATATTGGGAGAGGCCTATGTCCAGCAGTGGACTGCAATAGGCTAATTGATTAATGTCAGCAGCAATGATACAGTTGAAAATTACTTTATTTTCCCCAGACGTCATTTACTACAACATATTCGGAGCGTATAGATGTAATTCTATGATTGCCAATACAATATATGTGATAAGTTCTATAACTATATAATGCTATAATGTAACAATAGGGCACTTATGGTTGTAACTGGGCCGGAAAGATTGGTGTAACAATGCACTGTGTTATTTGAAAACTTCTAGATTTATTTTCCTCAAGCTGAGATTTGGAGTGATATGCCTGGAGGGAGATTGGCAATACTGGGCAACTTGCTAATGGTCGACTTAATATGGTTGCTGCTGACCAGATAAATGAAAAACCACTTATGAGAGCAGAAGAAGAAGACAGTTGTCAGGATTATGTCCTCAAATAAGAAAGAGGCGATTTAGATTCGAAAAAGTGAATGCTCGAAGTAACGAAGTACCTTACAGGGGGAATGCTCTGACTACTGAGCTACATAACGTACGTCTTGAGCATTCGAAATTCCCTTAAACAACCATCTTAGAAAGATGTTAGAAACAGTCACCACTGTATGTATACCTGAACGTACCCGAGTAACGCTGGCTATTGTTAAAAACTGTAAACATTGACAGTACAGTTACATTTTTAAATTCAAAAAACTGTTTAGTTCGTATTGACAAGGCAAGCTTTTTTTTCATCATGTTTCATACTATTCTAGAACGTGCGGTTTTTGTGGTAAGATTTATTCTTCTATAAAATATTGTGTACCTATACATGAAAGGCTCGTGTTTGGAGGTCAATCAAAATCACTGAACAAAACAGACCAATATTAGAAAGTGATTGGCATTTTATGATGATTGGCGAGTTTTACCGTTATCTCATTTTAAAGAAAGGGCTGCATAAGGTAAGCTTTATAATAGCGAAAGAACGTTTTAATGTTAAAATAATAACTTATTTTATATCGTTACTAGCACTTTTCCAGCCTACAGTAAGTACTTACTGTGTATAAAAAAAGCAAAAAAGATATAATATAAAAAAAATACTGTGACGACTTTGTTATAGGTAGATAACATTATTATACCCAAATTTTATGGGCCTTTATAACCTTTGTAAGAAACTTTCGAAGTTTACGGGAATATCACTCATTGAAATAGAACCATTAAATCGCAATAAAAAAGTGGTTCTATTTCAATATTTGTAAGAAAACTAATCAGTCTAATCGATGGACTTATCAATAAAATATTGAAGGATAAAAGCTATTCCAATCACAGCCATATAAAAAGAAATTCTGTAATAAAAATACTAGTAGTTCGTACAAATCATAAATACTTGTTCCCTATATAAGTCCATAGACAGTCCTGTACTGTTATTTAACGTATGTTTTGAGCTGGAAAGGTACGGAAACATATAGATTAGGTCGCAAACTGGTTCGATCAATACTAACGTTATGTTTCAATCAACTGTATCCGGATTTCATTTCTAATAGGTTATGTGCCCACTTAAGTGGGGTAAGAGGTATGGAGATGGGTTAGGTAGGTTTAAAGCTTAAAAAAATATTCTGATTTATTTATTTTTTTTTTTTAAAAGAATATTTGCAACCGAAATTACTAACATTCCCGTTAACCCCTCCAACTAAGCGAAATTGCTTGTGCTAGGAGTGAGTTCACGTCGGTAGTGTAATGGCCAGGATTCGAACCCGGGACCTCTCGATCGTACGGCCGACTCCTTAACCACTAAGCTACCGACGCTTTATTTTTATATAATTACAAGACACAGAATACAGTCACGTCTAAATGTACCTAATTAAAATTGATGGATCAATTGAGGAACAACGCGATAAGGGAAGAAAAAGTTGGTATGGTATGCTTGAATGGTTTCAAAGTCAAAAATCATTTCTTCTGTATAGACCAACTAAACGGAACTTACAAAACGTCAAAATTAACAACAACAAAAAATATGGACCACACCGGTTCGAAACGCGCCCCGGCCTGAGAAGACTCCGGCAAGAAACTCAGCGTGCTTTTTTTTGGTCTATTTACGAAAAATGCTTAGTGTACTCGTACTTAGTCTAAACTTAGTCTCTACTTTCGACACGTATACAGGATTGATAACACAGATTCATGACTTCCACTAGAAATCAATAATGACTCCGTGCCTCGAAGAGCACGTTAAGCCCTCAGTCCTGATTGATATAGAAACCTCAATGGCATTTGTTACGGGTAGATGGAGTCCTAGAAAGTCCAACATCGGTTCTAACTGCAGAGCTTCGTCAGTGGGTCTTAGAAGTCAGATGGCAGTCGCTAAACGGATTTTCCGACGTTCCGAAGAGCGTCTCAGTCGACAGTTTTTCTTTATCGCTTCGCCTGATGGTAAGTTGAAGGCAAAGTTTCGGAAAAGAGGGTCACCATTACAGACACGTATCATGTTACAATGGTGGCACTCAGCTTAACGGCCTCATCAGATGCTTTTTCTCGCCCTGCTTAAAGGACCCGGGACTGTAGGATAGGACTGTAGGGTAATGAGTTGTTAAAGGGTCTAGTAAGTACCAATATGGTACTTTTCCATCACGCATCGAATAAAATTGTAATAAATGTATATAACATTTCCTAAACCGTATCTAAGTCATGTAAATAAGACGATTTACATACACAGACGGATTAGTTACAAAACTAACATAAGATTACACAACATTCCTTACATTGTTGCCGTCATCGGAAGTCACCTATATTGTGATGCGTGATATGCGTGATAAAATGCGTGCGCAGATAAAAATGCGTTACGTTTGTGCGTGAGATTTTGTGTTACGCAAATGATGCGATATTATTATAATAGTAATGGGAATGACACGCTTAGAACATCTAATATATTCATTTCAAATCCTGGTTTGCAATTTTTTTTTTTAATATTGGGTTTTTTTATACTACTTAGGTCCCGGACAAGCACACGGCCCTCCTGATGGTGAGAAGTTACCGTGGCCTATGGGCGAGTACACCACCAGGGGAGTCACACTCGTGCTGCCGACCCTGTAAGAACAGAGAAATTCTGTGCCGTCAGCGCAAAAGATAAGTAAGACAAAGCCTTTAGTTTTCCCACTGACAGCACAAAACTTCTCCAGTGACCTCTGGCTACCCTGGTCACCGTCGGAAACACAACACGAGGTTATTAAGCTGCGATACCCCTACGCCAGGGTTTCTATGTTAATCAACAAGTGTACAAGCTAGCAGATGGAGAAAATAATCGTCTAGCGATTTATTTTGCTATCGGTACTCATTAGTTAAATATGTTCTTCTAAACCGCTAATGAAATAATCGGCAATACACAAAGAGATGCAAGGCGCACGCGCAAGTGAAAGCGACGCGGATGTTAACCTGCTCCCGATTGATAAACTCGAGCGCAACAAGATGGCGGAAATTCACTCCAGTATTGGCTATCGAGAATATAAGATTAGCAGACGTCTTTTGTTTAATTAGTTTACTGATTTATCGACCAATTTGGCTAAAAAAATTTCCTGTGTTCCATAGGTTCCATTTTTAAATATAAAAAAACACTGGAATCCGAACAATATTCCACGCAGGTGAACGAAAATGGGAACAGAATTCCACGGGGGTGAACCGGAACGGAAACAGAATTCCATGGTGGTGAACCGGAACGGAAACAGAATTCCATGCAGGTGAACCGAGATGGGACAGAATTCCGCGTGGGTGAACCAGAACGGGAACAAAATCCACAGGGGTGAACCGGCACATGAACAGAATTCCACGATGGTGAACCGAAATCGGAACAGAATTCCACGCGAACAAAGTTACGTGCATCAGCTAGATGTGTACAAACGCCAAGAGCATCTGGACAAAAGTCAACCTCTCTTACTAGTTGGAATATATACCTAAACGAAAAAGTTCTGGCGGAGCATTTCTCTGATTAGATTGTCAGACAGCAGTAACTGTCGTAAAAGTCAATAAACCAATCAATAAATCGGACTTCGGGTTCCAAAGTGTGAACTTTAGGTGAAACTGAGAAATCGTTAAAGTCATTATGAATTATTATAATAATGCTCCATTATTGGTTGAAAGTCGACTCTTATTTATTTCTAACGGAGGCTAATCTAATTTAATTTGTAACCGGATGGATGATTTGTCCTTCTATCTTGACCTTTTCATTTATCGATTTAGAAAGAGAAAAGTGAATCGACCTCGGGACTCGAACCCGCGATCTTTCTCTTACAGGGTGAATGCTCTGACCACTAAGCCATCGAGACCGCACGAAGCCAATTCAAATTCCTTTTCATTAATGACTACGACAATAACATTATTGCAATATTGAAAAAACTTATACTCAAAGCATTGATACATAGAAAAAAAAACCGTATGTAAAATGACTCAAAGCGTGAATATCGACAGTTTTTTTTCTACCGATTTTATTTATTTTATTTAGCAGCTATTCGATCAATCATCTGTATTTATATTTTTTTTTTTTTTTCTAAATATTAGTATCGGAAATTATTTAGTTATTTTATTTAGTAAACACTTAAATTGGACACCAAGTAAAAATACACAATTAAAATCTATAAACTACCAGTACAGTCAGTGGGGCATAGTTGAAGGGGTTAGGGGGAAAATTATTATAAATTTTCCCCTAAACCCTTCACCTAAGTTAAATTGCTTGTGTTAGGACTGGATTCACGTTAGTAGTCCAATATCCAGGATTCCAACCTGGGACCTCTCGATCGTAAGGCCGACTCTTTGACCACTAAGCTACGGGCGCAATGAACAACAGCCATGACAGTTCGTATCGAAAAATAACAAACACAGTGTAAGCTGAACTTGACCTCGTTGCGCCGGCGCAGACGAGCACACAAAAAGTCCGTAGTATTTGATAGCACACAGATTTACACGCTGAACTACTAGATGTGGCTAGTGCTTTTTTTTATTAAAAGCGTAACCGGCAACCGGATTTTATAGTGCGGTATAATGCAAGCACAGTTCATTCCGATCAACAAGTACTATCCTTTTTTCGTGCCGAGTTCTCACGCATAACCCTCGCGGTTATATTGGACTGGAACCTATTAAAACCGCACACTGGATCTCAGATGTTGTGGTGTAAAGGTGAGCCATAAGTAAGTAAGTCATCTCCCTCTTGCCTCCTGACCCTCTCCAGATTCGAGAAAGCACTCGGGTGTGGAGTTTGTTGCGCCGTTTCTTCTCCATTAGCGCCTAGGAAGCGGTGGTAAACTTAGTTTTAAGGAGATTTTGACGTCAAAAAGCTGTAACAGTGTTGCACTATTTTGAGAAATAAAGACTTTGACTTTGACTTTGAACCACGGTGTCCCCGTCTTGCCCCAGAGAGGTGGCTCCGGCCTGCTTCTGCTAGGATAACAATCAGATCCACCAGTCACCTTCAGGCCTGTTGGCTGTTCATTATCCTACCAGCAATTTTTAAACTTCCTCTAAAACATTTATTCCTTACTAGCTGTTACCCCCAGTTCAACCCACGTAGGGTTGGGTTCTTCCTCCTTCCTCCTTTCCCAAGCTCTAGTCTATCTCCGTAACAAATTTCATCAAAATCGGTTTAATGGTTTTGGTGTAAAAGCGTAAAAGTCGGTGACTGCCCCGTAGCACTACCCAATGGCACTACTGGTAGTGTCAAGGGTAAAATTCTTGCCCCATGGCCCTACCGGTAGTGTCAAGGGGAAAAAATATTCCCCATGACACAACCAGTAGTGTCAAATATACTTGACCCTACTGGTAGTGTCACGGAGACACATACTTTTGGATTCATATTATGAGTGTGGATTCTGTCCATTCTATCCATGTACTCAGTATTCGTGTTGATGAAGATTGAGATGCGCGTGACTTACGCAACGAGGTGTAATCGTTCATATTAATTTCCGCGAATTTTCTACAGGATATGCGACTGAATAGTGTGCGTCTAATCTATAGCAACTAATTGATTTAAAATTGATACCTTTCGTAGAGTTTTGCGTGCCTGCACTTATTGTGGCCCACGACTACGTCTGTGGACTTCTGTGCGATCTTCCACCATTTATAAATCATTAGAAAGGGTTATTGTGCTGATTTGTTTTGCTTGAAGACTCTTTTTGACGTAGTTGATTCGCATCAGTGACGGTTTATCCATACTCATATTATAAATGCGAAAGTAACTCTGTCCGTCTGTCTGTCTGTTACGCTTTCACGTCTAAACTACTGAACTGTTTGGTATAGATGAATTTGGTACTGAGATAGATTAGACCCTGGGAAAGTATATAGGCTATGTTTAATCGCGATAACCGACATCCACGCGGGTGGAGCGGGCGGCAGCGTAAAAACAATTTTTTTGGCCATTCATAACATAGTTCGATACACATAATTTGTGATATGCCACAACTTGATCATCTTAATCCGTTTTGTGTGCTGCAGTGACCAAAATAAACGTATTTTTTCTTTTCTTTCTTTTCTTAAAAGACTGCACTTGTACCAGCCGTATGTCCAATAATTTTACGTCGATTCATGCAGTTTCCCAACGCGCCGTGTTCCACATTTCGCAACCAGTAACTACGGCTTAGATTTAATTATTATGTAAAATAAAGCGCACTCGCGCTTGTTATTTAACTATTGTACAACAACGGACAACAACATCCCGTTGTTTGTACGTATATACAATGTATACGGTAAAGTACCGACATTTTAAGTCGATACGAAGGGAAAGAGAATTAGCATTCGGTTAACATCGGCATGATTCGGTTTTGTAAAGCACAGTGAATATCTATACTAGCATTATAGATTTTTAGAGTAGTTAAAACCGGAATGGTAGTAGTCGTAGAAGTAGGAGTATGGGGAATTGCAGCTAAATCCCTGTACAACTTACATAAAGACCTCGGGTTGCCAAGAGCTTCAGTAAGCTTAAATCGAATATCCAAAGCGGTTTTGATAGGATCTTACTAAATTTGGATTGGTAGGAGGGGGAACACTACTGACGGTGGAGGTGAGCGCTGATGCATCACAAGGTGGCCACCCTAAACCTACATCTGGGTCGCAAGTCCCAGTTGTCGTCACAGTGTTCCTCTCTGTATCACGCTAAGGACCCGGTGACCGCACGGTTAATTCATGGAGTGCTGAGAATCGGATCTCATCACAATACAGCTAGTTACTCTATGAAGATATTGAACTGTTAGTCCAATGTGAGATAGAGAGAACGGTCAACAAAACCGAAACAAATAGGTTTTAGTATTTGTTTTGTATACCTTCCGTGGGTGTTTAAACATCTTCCGGGCCTAATTAACGTCACCTGCTAGCTGGTACACCTGACGACGGACACGGTTCCGTTGCAGACTTTTCTCTCAGGATTGGGAAGTCAGACGGTAGTCGATCTTATAAAAACCAAGAGAAATTTAATAGGGGCAGCAGGAGAATCAGTTTTTGAGTCATACTTAGTATCGACAAGAGTGTTATTCTAGTTTTTTAAACTTTTTTTATACCACTTAGGTGGCAGACACGCACACGACCCACCTGATGAGAAATGGTAACCGTGGCCTATGGACGTATGCAACACCAGGGGCATCACATTCGCGCTGCCAACCCTGAAGAAACCTTCTAATGCGCTTCTTGAAGAACCCCATATTATAGTCGCTTGGGAAAAGCACCGCAGGGAGTTCATTCCACAGCTTGAGTGGAACCTGATAGGTACCTTATATCGCCTATTAATTGCTTATCTGTCATTATGAAGTAACTCTCGCATTAAGTGATATGCAAATGGCCAGAGAATATAGTTCCATCGTGAGCTATCAATCAACGATCAAACACTTATGCAACTTTCCGTTTACATTGCACGCGGTTATTAACCTACATACGTGAAATAATATTCCGGTATAGGATATATCCCCCACTTGTATCATTCCTCCTGCAAACAACTATATTGGAATACTGTATATACCCCTCCTATCTGGGCGAAGCCGAATCTTGGGGTATACCAAGGTATTAGGATCATTTTGAGCACTTCCCTATAATAGTCAATATCTATCTGATGCTGTCTGTAAGTAAATAGGTCCCAATCGAGCTGTGTGACTGGGGTAGTGCCTTCGCCCTACAGAATATCGCGGCTAAATAACCGATGGTGATTAGGGTAGCCCAGCGACTATACAATCAATAGACACCTATTGTTTCATATTTTACGAACAAACAATTTTGGCAACTTGCTGGGGTAGGAGTAGCGGGGAAGAGGTAAGGAACGCCTTTTGATTGGTCATACCGATAACGCGCGATCGTTAAATAGTAGTGTTAGGGATGGGACGGGTTTAATTAGTACGATCTATATTATCGACATTGTTTATAAGCAATGAAACCAGGGTTATTATTATATTAATTATATTTATATACTAGCTTTTGTAACCAAACATAGCCTATGTCCTTTCTCACGGTCTAATCTACCCCTATACCAAATTACTACAGGACCACATACGTACATCTCAGTTCCAAAAGGGCGCATCTCATTCTCATCGCGGTGGAAATTTTAGGATCTGCAACATATTTATCGACAGCAGCACTTTCATATTTACCCTCATAGTGTCAAATGTACGTGTGTAAGAAAGAAATATGAATATGCTGCAAGCTTATGTTATATACGCTGTTTTCGCCGTAACCATTGCCAGAAGCGCGTCGCCTGTAATGCGGTGTCTATTGATTGTATGGTCGTTGGGGTAGCCAGAGCTCACTGGAGAGGTTTTGTGCTGTCAATGGGAAGACCAAAGGCTTGTCCAGCTTGTCTCTCTATTCTTACAGGATCGGCAGCACGAGTGTGGCTCCTCTGGTGTTGCACTCTTCCAAGGCTATGGTAACCACTTTCCATTAGGTGGGCCGTGTGCTAGTCTGCGACTTATGTGGTATAAAGAAACGATGTTCTCGTGACATAATTTTCATAGAAATCGTGATTGTTTTTAACCGACTTCAAAAAAGGAGGTTCTCAATTCAAACGCATTTTTTTTGTATATTTGTTACGCGATTGTGAAGCCAATTCTGAACGGATTTTTAAAATTCTTTTTTGTTGGATAGAGGATACTTTCAGAGTGGTTGCATATCCAAGACGTCCGCATCTGATGCTATGATCCTGGAGAAATCGAGGGAAATCCTCCAAAAACTGGGAAACTACGCCTACTTAAATGTGTTTGCAATCATATGAATGTCGTTACGTTTTCAAAAAAAAATGCCTAGGCGCTTTCTATTAAAATTATTACAGTTTAGTGAAATTACATTTAGGAGATAGAGATCGAGACTTATTTTGCACAGATTGACCTTCTGATATCTACTCGTTACATTATATTATCCTAATCAGCAACCTAAAGTTCCCATTACATGTGAACCTACTACCTATAGTAGACACACCGCTTCACAACACACAAAGGTCTTCACTAACTCAATTATACGAAACACACATAATTCAGTCTTTCAGTACAGTTTACGTTAGAAGGTTCAAAGTGAATAATGAAGCACTTGTCTGTCGTTGTGTTGGTGGTAATTAATTTATTGTATAGTGTGAGATATGGTAAGTTTATGAAGCCTGTGTATAATTTTTAACCGACGTCAAAAAAGGAGGTGGTTCTCAATTCGTCGGAATATTTTTTTTTAATGTATGTTCACCGATTACTCAAAGACGCCTGGACCGATTTGCAAAATTATTTTTTTGTTTGATAGGTTATACTGCCCAGGTAAAATTTACATGGGACCCATGTAAAATTAAAATCGGTCTAGCAGTTTATGAAATATCAAAAAAAATCGGTTGAAGTCGGTTTTTTAAATTTTTAATTTGGTGGTTATATTTCATAGATTTGTTTATAGAGTGTGTGCGAATAACCATGAGAAATATATGTTTCGTGAATAAAATGAAAAAAAAAAAAAAAAAAAAAAACTATTACCTAAGTAATCGGAGTATGCAATGTTAAACAAATTTTAGATGGTGTCAATGATAAATCCATAACTTAAGCTAGTTAAGCTATGCCTACTTCATATTCAGAGAGCATTGTTTGCAAGGTTCTAGAATACTTATTAAAAATATAAGATCCCTTCTTTTTATCGTGCGAAAAATCCCAACGGGTACCTCCCTCGCCGGAGCTGGTGGGGGGGCGGGGCTATGTCCGACTCGAACCGACTAAAACGCACGCCGTCTGTGGGCCATGTGGCCCCGGATATGGGAAGGTGGGCAACTGCTTATGCTAGGGTGACAGGCGGCTCTACCCATCACCCCCAGGCCCGCGCTCATGGGGGACGGACGCCCGAGTACCCATATCCCAGGCCAGATAAGATCCCAGGATCCCAGGCCAAAAGACTTTCTGAATTTCTAAAAAAAAAAATCTATCGGACCAGGTATTATTAAGTTCCTAGGTCATCATCATCCCCTTAGTGTTGTTCCCAGTTGCATCCGAGGCTTTCATCCAGGAATCCACTGGCTGCTTACTTCTTCGCCTCCTTTTGGTTTGGCTTATATATCTTTTATGGGAGCGACTGCCGTCTGACCCCTTAACTCGGAGAAGATGCCTGTGCCAGAGCATTGTCCGTTAATCAAGGGCGTATCGGCTTGCAGCTGAGGTTCGCTTGTCCTCGTACCTATACTCTCCGATCTCACTCTATCAATTAAATGTCAGAAATAGAAAGTCTTTGGTCTTTCTTTGGTTTTATTTTTTAATATAGTGCTTAGCCACATTGTAAAGTATTCTTAAATAATCACCTACTTAGGTAAAATAAAAGACAAGAGATAGTTATTATACCTTTCTAAAACTATTAATCAATTTATAATTGTCATGTCATGTCAGGCTGTCATGTTATGACAATAGTTGAATAATGTAAACCTACTATGAAACTTACGCCCGAAGGTTCGCGTAATTGGTACCATAAAACGTTTTTCTGCCGCAATTTGGCTCAAAGCTTATTTTAGTATAAACTTTACTAAAAGCTTTCTTTTAACAGTTTCTGTCCCGTTAACAGCTTTTGTCCGATTCCAAATTCAAAATTCATTCCCCTTCACCCCTGCTTGTCTTATATACAATATGCATTTTTCGTTCGTTTCATGCGGCTCCGAAGTTTCGGATACATATTTCATAGTAGCTCTTTTGTTATGGATGGTAAATGATTCACTAAATAATCAGTAAAGCTATTAAACATAATGTCGAAACAGTAATAGACAGTAAAGTCACAGGTTGTTAATCGTTCAACGAGACTGCACAGTTTTCCATACATTCTATTTTGAACTCTTCGGTTTAGCTACTCGTATCATTAAACTACACAACTTTAGAGGTTTTCAAGATCTTTACAACAAAGCCAACAAAGGTCTTCAGATCTCAAACTTGAGCCATACTGAACCTTATTGCCGTATGAGTGATTTTGTGTTTTCCACTACCTACTTTTTTATACTACTTAGGTCGCAGACAAGCACACGGCCCTCCTGATGGTAAGTGGTTACTGTGGCTTAGGTGAGTGCAACACCAGGAAAGTCACACTCGTGTTGCCGACCCTGTAAGAACAGAGATTCTGTGCCGTCAGCGCAAAACCAAGATAAGTAGGACAAAGTCTTTGGTTTTCCCATTGACAGCACAAAACCTCTCCTACTTGTGTAATAGAATATAATTCATCCCATGTTTCAAAATAATCGGCCAAATGCCAGTTGAACTCGCGCATGAAGGGTTCCGTTCCATTATCTATGCCCCCTCCCCCCATCGCGTCTCAAATATTCATTTTATTCTGTACATAATCTATGAAAATTTTAACTGACTATCACGGTTCATGAAACACAGCCTGGTGACAGACAGACGGACCTTGGAGCCTTCGTCTTTGGGTTCCGTTAGGGTATGAGGTCAATCTCATACTCTAGAACCATCAGTGTGTTTGTAAAACATTGAGAACAATGTCATTGACCTAAATCCATTTACTATATAGGTTGCCATGTCCGCGACACACATGAATCCATAATAGTTCACATCTAAATTGGATTACAGACCACAGGTCTGAACTTGGCTCAAATTTTACAGTACTCGACAGAAACGGGTGGATTTGGTTTTACTAAGCTATACAAATGACATAGCTTGAGTGGACAGGTCCCATGCAGGGACCTGCCAACACCCTTGAAGACCAGCTCTAAATGTCGAAGAGAATCAACATATACAGGGTGGAAAAATAAGTCAGGCCCTGGAAGGAAACTACCTTAAATCCTTAAGATGGCTCATTTTACTTAAAGAAGACATTCCTTTATTTTTATAAAGAAACAAAACTGCATTCAAAGAATTTCGAAAACTCGTATAAAAGTAGGTACTCTGTGGTATCCACGCGTCATTGTGGAAACATTTTTGAAGGTGGAAAAAATAATAAAAAGAGGTCCAAACTGTCCATCTTTAGTAGTTTTAGTTTAAGATGTCCAAAATTTGCGTAAAAACCGGGAGTCATTACTTACTAAATTTTAAAGAGGGTTCAAAGGGATCCAAAAACGATGGCTAACGGGTTATTTTTGTGGTAAGATCAAAACTAGGTTGTAAGTATGTATTTATGTAGCCATTTTACAGAAATCTTAATTCCCAGTCGCATCCGAAGCTTTCAGCTCGGAGTCTGGGGTCCGCTTTACCAGTCTTAACTACGGATTTGGCTAGACCTCGATATTTTCCGTGAAGCGATTGCCATCTGACCTCCACAACCCAATGGTAGGTAACATTTGGCGTATCGAAGCTTTGCAGCTATACCGTTGTTTTTTTTGGACTTTTTAGGGCTCCAACCATCCGTAACGACTGCCATAGTTGTTCTTTCGGCAACCGGGACCGACGGCGGACCAGCCAAATGCAAATACCCATATTTCATGCACACAAATATTTGCACTGAACGAGGATTGAACCCGCGCCTCCTGCGTAGCGGCCGCATTCACTATCGCTACGCCACGGAGCCATTTTACAGAAATATATGTACATATTTCTCATTTCAGCATCTGCAATCCTATGTTATGACTGCAACAGCGAGTTTGACCCCCGCTGTGGAGTGCACTTTGACCCTTTCAGCCTGGGCATCATCAACTGTTCGCTGCGGGACCCGCCTGAACACCTAGACAGGGCACTGGAGCCTACGTTCTGTAGGTCGATCAAGATGGAGAGTAAGTAATGTTTTCTATTTTTGAAATGGAAACCTCTTTGCGTTGCACATTTTTTAAGATGGAAAAAAGTCATTGAACTCGTGACACTGTTACCGTTACCGATAGCTTTGTATATAAGTATCTAAATATCATTTTTTTTTATATGGGACACGTCAATTTGACTTCGCCTCGCCTGATGGTAAGCTGAAGGCAAAGTCTCTGAAAAGAGGGTCATCATTACAGACACGTACCATGTTACAATGGTGGCACTCAGTTATTGTTCACTCAGTTCACTCAGTCAAAAACTATTTCAGTTAACTTCTCGTATAAAAAAAATATGTCAACTTATTGATTTTAATTCTTATTTTGCAGTCGACAGCAAGGTCCGAATAGTCCGTCAATGTGGATACCTCGCTCCAGAAGACGTCAACGAGAGTCCCTGCCGCCGTGTTGTCGGCACTGGGGATCTGTTCGTCACATACTGCACTTGTAGCACGGACCTATGTAATTCAGCTACAATAACTCACCAACAGATGGCGCTGTTAGCTGTTGTTTTCTTGTTGATATTGTTAAGTTAATTTTGTTTGGATTAAATCAATGTTAGATGTTGGGTTTGTGTCTTATTAAGACTTTTAATGATAATAATGTGGTAGTTGAAACTTGTAAGAAGTGAAATAGGGCGACAGTCTCCATGGTGGCGTAGCGGTAGTGAACGCGGCCGCTACGCAGGAGGCGCGGGTTCGATCCCCGCTCAGTGCAAATATTTTTGTGCATGAAATATGGGTATTTGCATTGGTCTGGTCGTGCCTCGGAGAGCACGTTAAGCCGTCGCGTGTCGGTCCCGGTTGCCATAAGAACATCAATGGCATTCGTTACGGGTAGTTGGAGCCCTAAAAAGTCCAAGAACAACGGTCTAGCTGCAAAGCTTCGATATCGCCTAATGTTACCATTGGGTTGTGGAGGTCAGATGGCAATCGCTTCACAGAAAATACCGAGGTCTAGCCAAATCCGTATTTAAGACTGGTAAAGCGGACCCCAGACTCTGAAAGCTTCAGATGCGACTGGGAATTAACGCTAGTATGAAAAAGATAAGAAGTGAAATAGGGGATTTTTATGGTCGATAGGCTCGCATTTGACCACTATCTCAAATCTTTTCAAGTCTTAGTGGGGATATATGTATAAGCACTCACCAGGATTGGCTCCATCTCTGAAGACCTTCGGCAAGTTCCTGTAAGCCAAGAAGTACTCGATGTGTGCCATCTCGTGGTGAGCTGTGACCAAGTCTTTCATGTCTACGTGCGTGCACATCTTGATTCTGAAAATTTGAATAAAAATCTCCTGAAATTTTGTTAACTAGTTCGTTACTTCTTCCACCAAGATTATTACTAAGTTCAAAGTGTACTAGACATAGAATTAATAATAACTACTACTAGAGACTAAAGAGATATACCTGCCCAACCCCTCCCGGTCTTCGTCTTCATCGTTTCAATGGCAACAATTTAAAAAAGCACCCAACCAGTCGCTCATTTTCCGTGAGCTACCTCTGGTACCTGATCCTGTACCTGATCTATATATGGCTGGTGAAGATGTTACCAGGCACAGAAAAAAGAAGAAAAGGGGACCCCTCCATTGCAAGTTGACTTAATACCATTAGACTATTGATGGTCGACTAAAGACGGTTATGACTTTGACTATCAGATACTAGGTGCTCCACGGAAAATATCAAAGTTGGTCTGCGAGGACCCCAATTGAGCTAACGGAGTTAAAGGACGATTAACTAAGTAACTATCATACCTGTAATCGTGTCTGTTACAAAAGTCCCACGCAGACGGCTGGCAGTGTATGTGGCGGTCGGCAGGCTGCTGCAGCGCGCTCAGGGCCCAGAAGTCGTGAGGCATCGCTGACATGTTCATTGAAATGAAGAACTCCTCAGCCAGTTGGAACATGGACAGAGGGGTGAAGCCCTGGAAATTACAGATATGACATTCATTTCTGGAGAAGTCTTACATTTTTCTCAGCCCGAATTGGTTTTCTCAGCAGAGGCAAGTATAATATAGTATAATATCTCTATTGTGAATACCAAGAAGAAAACATGTGCTATACAGTACATTGTGGGTATAAAAATGGTAGATGAAGTATGTCGGAAAGAATAAAAAATTATAGCAATGTACCTATTGTTTCACAAAAAAGTTGGCTGTAACTGATTATATGCAGAAGACGGAGCATCGGGAACAATACCGCACTTTGGGAGAGGTCTCTGTCCAGTAGTGGAATGCAATAAACTAATTGATTGATTGATATTGTTTCCAAATTTCACGTAAGTTTAATCTTATCCATTCTTATAAACAGAAGAATTTTACAAAAGCTTACCTGCTCATTCATTACTGGAGTAACATCCACCAGAGTTTTGCCAGGGTAAGGCAGAGCAAAAGGTACGATGCCAGCCCAGCTCTGACCCCACATATCTCCAAGGATATGAGCCGGGATAGGTGCGGAGCGGGAGATTCTTTCAGGGCCGTAAGCTTCGCGGAGACGACGGCGAACATACGCGTGGAGAAGTTCGTAGAGGGGCTTGACCTGGAAATAAGAAGGAATGCAAAATGTAATACAGGTAGGTATTTAAGAAACTAAATAAGCAAACTTCTAAATGGTAAGTGATTCCTGATCACACAAACTCAAAGGATTTCAGCTTCTAAACAGTCTTGACCTGCTAACAAAATTCTGGTGACCCTCTTCATCAGGAGAAATATTTTTTGAAATGTGTTTAAAATCTCGTTTTATAACCTACTTATTTAAAAATAATAAAAGAAGGTCTCTATATAATAATAAAGTCATGTGTGTTCCTGTATGAAGAAATTACTTCTAAATATGTGTTTTTTAGTCATGTTCTTTCATCAAAAGATCTACATGTTCATATTATAGCAAAAATAGGTGTGACTTCAGAATTTCCTTACCTGTTCCCATACGCCATCAACTTCCTGCCTCATATTCGTGGTCTCGTAAGGGAACATCCAGTAAGCTGACGCGTCGGTGAAATCTGAAAGGCGGAAAATATTTATTTACTTCAATATCTTCGTAAGTGGAAATCTTAATAGTAATTTTGGCCCGCCTGGGAATCTCCTGGATTCGCAGGACGCAGGGCCTCATAATGGCACGTATATATGCCTTATACCACGGGACTGATGAGGCAAAAATTACATCCTACTTATAATATAAATTTAATTAGCAGTGCTTTAATTTCACACAACGCAGCTGTATCGGTATGCAATGCTATGCTAAAACATATAGGCGCTATTATTAAATGAAAAACAATGTTCAATCAATCTCAGTCTTCTTTGAAAGTGAACGAACAAAAAATAGAATATACATAACATATTTTAAGTATTTAATAGGGCCAACTATACATAATCATCGTGTACAATAAAACTTAACTCTAGGTATTCTATTTTGTAAGTTGAACTTTAAGTAGGTATGTACCGCGCCTCTATCCATGCATGTCGATTATCAGGACCAAATATAGCTAGCAAAAAAAAAAAAACTAGCTAGGGAAAGGATATAAGGGATGTTGGGGATATTAGGTTAAGGATATAAGACTAGAGTCTTTCTCCGTGCAAAATGTATTAGAATCGGTTCAGTGATTTACGCATGAAAACGTATTAGACAGGCAGTCAGCAGAGTTACTTTCGCATTCTTAATATTACTTAGTATGAATATTTTTGGATATAGAATACTTACTATTCAGCCTAGCAGCCTGGTTAGTCAGATCCACGAGCTGTTCATACAAGTCCCTGACCCTCCTCCCGGTGACTCTTCTCCACTCTGTCCAGACATGCTGCAACTCATCCCAGTCTCGGGAGTGCGACATGGTGAACTGGAGTTCTGGTTGAAGATGCAGTCCGCACTTGAAGGGCTCATTGTAGGCACATACCTCAGCTGTGTTGTAGACCGCCAGCATATCGTTTATTATGCGATTGTACTGAAAATTGTAAAGAAAACTAGTCAAATACGAGTTAGAATTACACATGAAGGGCTCTATATCATCGTATAAGATGTAAGTGCCATATTGAAAAAACCTAAATACAGAATTTAAAGAAAAAACAGGGTTGGCAGCACGAGCATGATTCCCCTGGTGTTGCATTTGCTCTTAGACCACCGTGCACCGTAACCGTGCCGTGTGCTTGTCTGCAATTTAAGTAGTATAAAAAATCATTAAGCAACGGGCTCGCGCACTGAGGGTTCCGTACAAAACTGAATTAGGTGGCAAACTCGTGCTACATAAATGTTTGATATTTTCACAACTTGTAGAGGGTGCAAACCTGAGTATTTGATATTAGTTACAACGTGATACTTTCATGCGTTTTTGATAGATACAACAATTTGCTACACCATAACGGGATACTTTGCCAGCACATGTTTCCTTATTTCTACAGTCCCGGATGCTTTAAGTGGGCGTGAAATAGCATCTGTTGCGGCCGTCAAGCTGAGGTCTACCATCGTAACATTTTAGGTGTCTGGACCAGAATAGGACGTAATGGGGAATGGGAAATGAAGAATAGGACAGACTGGATGCGGAAGGCGAAGGATCGGCAAACGTGGCGCATATTGGGAGGGGTCTATGTCCAGCAGTGGACTGCAATAGGCTTATTAATTGATTGATTGATTGGAATGTTAATCCGCTTTCGTGAAACTTTCCTTTCAGCATACTATAAGGTGAAGTGAAGTCATATTGAGGTTTCCTATAGGTAATGTAAAAAAAACTTATGTCAAAAATATCTACTTACTCTGTCAAGCTGGTCTGGTGGCAGTGCTGCAGGTCCAATGATAGACAGCAGTTTCAATTGTCTGTATGTAGGGTAATCTGTGAGTGGTCCGCCAGGGATCTGCTGGGCAGCCTCCCATAGGCCTCGCTGGAATAGTGTGTAGCGCTGCTGGGCGTCCAACTGGAAGGCAGAAGAAGGTATTATGAGTCTTACATGCTGATAATAGAAATCATATTTCTCCAGCTATATTCCGCAGTTAGACTGGTAAAGAGGACTCCAGACTCCGAGGTAAAAGCTGGTCTGGGTTTAACGCTAGGATGAAGAGGAATAGAAATCATATTTCTATGTGTAAATATTTTTATTTAGAAGCTTTGTCTGTAACTGGCGAGTGTGGAACTCGCTAGCGCGCGCGAGTTAGTGCTAAACTTCCATAGTTGATTTAATTCAGTTATTAGATTCAGACTGCTCCTAAATATTCCAGGAACAACTGCTGTCAACCCTGTATTAACGAGTAATTTTTAAGGTTCTTAATTACTTCTCTGCTAGTCGAAGGTTTCCTGGGAGAGAACTCATATTGAGATAAGCTCGTCCTTGTACATGCTTCTTTGATTGTGTTATGTTTAACCTCTGAATTGTGTGTGTGCAATAAAGAATTAAGAATTAAGGTTATAGGTTACTTAAAATAGTTATGTGATGTCTGTAGGCAACTAAGATGTATAATGGGATCCAAAAAACAACACCCCAATCAAGATAAAAAGGAGAAAATTGGACATCGAACTAATTTGTGCTCAAACTAAAAGGTGGGTGTTTCGGATATAACCGAAAATAATGCTGAGCATCACTTTTAAAGGCGATTGTACAATCTTCGCCTCATTAATCAGTTGAATAGTATACACTTCCTATGTACAATGAAGATCAAAACTCATTGTGTCACAAGTGACAACGCTGTTTGGTATTCATTTTCAAAACTAAAACAAATTATATTTTACATATTCTATACGTGGTGTCACAAACAGTAACAAATGGTAGCCGCCATGGTTAACGAGCGTGTGAACTGCTCACCTCCTTTTATAGAAATGGGGATTATGCAATATTGCCCTTGAAAGTAACTGCGGGCTGTAAAATAGGCCACACGAAAAGATAGTGACCCTTTTTTACCTATGAAATCTTGTGTAGGTAATGTAAACGTATGAGCATAAGTATAAGTCAGATGGCAGTTACTCCATGAAAAATATCGAAATTCAGACACATTGACTGGATCGCATTAGACTGGAAAAAGCGGAACCTGGACTTTGAGATGAAGGCCTCGGATAGAACGCAGAGATGATAATTTTGACACTTATGAATAATATAAAACTTAGTCATAATAATATAAACTTTTAAAACGCCAGCAATACCACCATCTAATTATTATGACGTCATTATGACGCTAAGAAACAATGACAAATTAAATCATAGGATATTTTTTACTGGTCGCAGTTGGTGACTCAAACGACATTGCGTGATAATCATCTTATGAATCATACTAAAATTGCTACCAAGAAATCATTGTTATTGTTGTATGTAGCATAAATCATCAATTTCTATGCAGTAATCATATAGTGGCTGCGTTCTAGAGCCTTATATTTTTATTCATCATCATCATCTGAGCGACAATCCTGGTTTTATCCAATGCTCGGGGACCTTATTGTTATTTCTTGCCATGATTTTGTTTCTTTTAGCTTTTATAGGAGCGACTACCGTCTAACCACCTAACTCTTAAAGAAAAACCTGCGCTACTTAACGTTGGCTTGAGTCGCGTAGATTTTCATGGGCTCCAAGTACCCTAATTAATATTTCCATATTTTTGAATTTTTTAATATTGTACGACTTTTGTTGTTGACTATACATAAGTATCTATTAATCAACAGCTGTTACCCGCTGTTACCCGCTGTTACCCGCATAGCTGTTAGCTAAATTTGTCAGTACTCATGTCCAAAGAATACAGGAACTACTTCCTTGAATATTGGGAGAAAATAATAAAAATAGTTTTAAGAAGGAACAGCAATTAAATATCTCGCACTGCTATTTATAAATAAATAACAAATGGGAGATACAACATAATGTAAAAAATTCAAGAGAATAAACTGTAAAACAAATTATACCAAACGTAAAACAAACATGTACATGTATACTAGATCATAAAATAGATTTAAGAATGAAAATGTATATAGCATTAAAATTAGAATATAAGATACCTGTATCTGTGAATAATATAAATAAAAAAAGGACGCAAACAACTAAAAATCCCCCTCCCCCCATTTTTGTTATCCCCAAAGTATGAAAGGTACAGTAAGAAAGTGCGAGAGGAATAAATGCGAGAACTGGAATGACAAAGAGGACAAAATGAAAGCGAGAGCAAAATTAATAGGAAATAAATAAATTAGTTAAGAAAACAGAACCCTGTGAGGGTTTCTTTTATAATAAGGAGACTAGTTAAGATAACCACTTGCGAGCATAGGCTTCAGCTTCGTGTTGAAAGCGTCAGTTTAAAAAAAAAAAAAAATAGCTGTTACCCACGGACATGTCTGCCTAGATCTCGGTTATCGCGACCAAACATCTCTTCTCGCAAAGCACGCACACTGCACACATCTCCGTTTTGGTGGAGTCCCGGCCTTATTGGTTCTTCACCAAGCTGTAGTACATTTCTGTACTAAATCTCATCAAGATCGGTTCAGTGATGTAGGCTTGAAAGCGTGACAGACAGACAGAGTTACTTTCGCATATATAAATCATATAAAAACATGAATACTAACTATCGCCCGCGACTCCGTCCGCGTCAGTTATCGCGACAAAACAGCATAATATGTGTACTTAAGCCTAAAGATAGGACACTGAAACACTTAAGTTCCTATAATAATGTTGTAACGAGACAGAACGTCACATGTCTTTATAAGTAATAAATCGATTTCTAAGAGATGGCGCTGTTATCAATAATAAAATTAATATTTAGAAGTAAAATAACAAAGGTTTGTTGCAATACGATTCATGAAATAATCTGTTTAGAGGAAAAGCTAATAAATGAAATTGGATTGTTGATAAATGTAATGAAAGATAGGGTTTTTCATATTGCATCATCATATTGACTAGTCTAAGTAATAATACGGGTTTCTGGTAGATGGCGCTGTTCTTATCAGATTATGTTGGTTTTAAATCGATATAATTATACTATTTGAAGAGATATTCTAATAATAAGGAATTCTAATTTAATTTAATGTTTTAAGTTGGTTATAGTAAATAGGTTGTACAAAAGGGTTTTTATTATTAAATAATATTATTAAAAAAAAAAGGGAAGGAAAGAAATACTTGGTATATTTTGTTAGGTTGGGGATATTGATAGATGTTTAGATAGTTTCCGGTTTGGAAGTTATTTATAATGGTAAATAAATAGAATGAATTACAAAAAAAGGTGAATTGAAGTAAAGAGAAGGAAAGTTAATTCAGTTAGGCATTTTAAATTGTATAAAGTGAATATTTCTCACAGGGAGTTAATATTAATAATTAAAAAAAATATATTTATTAAGTTGCGAGCATTGGGAAGCAGTACTGGATTGGTCTAGAAATATTGCGGGGTTTGTAGGAATTAAAAAGAGGATTTAGAAGACGCTGATTGGTGCAAAGGAGACTCCCGCCGAATTAGACCGCGAAAATAGTGAGAAAGTTGGGATTTGGCGCGATCCTCGTTCACTTTCTTCGGGGATAGCTAACGGGGAACAACTGAGTGCGGGTTACCAAGCGGGATTTTGGAAAATTTGTGGTAAACTAGTGAAACTTTGCTTTGTGAATTGATTGAAATGATTTTCTTATATTGAAATTCGTGTTAATTCATTATAATTGATAAAATCGCGTTGCATTTGTGTAAAATCATGATTCTTTAGTGAAATTTTAGCTCGAACATTGGTTGAAATGTCGCGTTAACAGCATCTTGTTGGAATGGTAGCAAGACTCCTTTCCTGGCTTCGCTGATTATCTAGATATGAAGCGTAGTTCGTTCGAGTGAGTCTGCTCAACGGCCATTCCTAACGCGAGATGTTGTTTTAGGAGTTCGAATGGGGATAGTAGGTATAAAAGGTTAGGCTAGGGCTAGGGGCTGAGGCCATAGGAATAGCTAGGGAATCCCAATAGGTAAGTCTGTCGATGTGGCAGCCACGAGTGGAGACCTGACGGTGTTAACTAAGCTCGTGACCACTTTTAGCTAGTTTGCTGATAATCCAAAATGGCGGGACAGCTTTCGACTTTACCTGAGTTTCAGGGTCGAAAAAGCCATCTGAGTGTTGATACCCAATAGTTTGACCTAGTCACATTTATTGAAGTCAACAGCTCAGTCTTATATAATTATATATTTATTTATGCACACAATACATATGTAGGGTCGTCATGAGGCAACATCCCAGACTACGGTCGTTGTTCTTGTGACAAAACACGGGTCTTAGGTACGCCAAAATCAGGCTTGACTCACCTGTAATCTTTATTAAAATAGTTAGGAACATAACACACCACACAATTAGTCTAAATGGGTATAATTTGTACAAACACAGGGAATAGACTTATAGGTAGGTGTAGGTACACTTGATAAACCGGGATTAGGAATAAACTAACTTTTAAGCGTAATTACGTCTGTTACGGAATCTAATAACCGTCATGGTTTGTTGTAGGAAGGGGCTATAATTATTATGTAAAGTTCAGTGTTAGACCAATATGATACGGTGATATAAGAAGTTACGAGTGTGTGTGGCTTTGTGTTTGAATCTGACTTTAACTCAATGATACAGTCATGAATTCCCTCAAGGTCAGTTCGAATTATTGATAAAGTAATATTTCAGAATCTTAACTGTTATACTCTTTAATTCAATACAGAAACTATTCAAACAACCTAGCTAATAGTTGATACAAGTATTATTAATTTCAAACTCCTTGACAAAAGATGAATTGTCTGTTTAAAGGCATTATAGAAAAGTATTATTATTGTTATTCTAAATCAAGAGACTACCATAATTTGTAGTGTAATTTAAAGTGTCAAATTGGTCATTTGAATAAAAACAAGACTAAAAGTCAAATAAAGTATCTTATAGTAATACAATATTAGTATTCAATCATATACTAGACTATTTGTTTAGCCAACCGGGTATAGTAATATTATGAACAAAAGATAAACATAGTACCTACCTATTAACGGAAAGTGTAACGATATGGGGTTGGTGATTGATAACCAATTGTAGATTGAGTCATTCATGTTCTTGTGTTGTTTTGCAGTTAGTTATATTTTATATGCAAATAACCAGAGAAAACCGTTAAGGTTTAGTTTATCATGACGGGACTTATGTCTATTCTACTGTGACTAAAATAGTTCTCAATTGCAACAATTGACTTAGTATTTGCTCATTTAATCGAGTATGGTCTGGAGAATGAGAATCTTATCACAATAGATGATATTTTCCAACTATGGAATAGATTCAAAACTCCTAGACTTGGGCAATAGACCCGTACACATATATAGTCTAATAATGACTTGTGGCAATCTTGGTGATGTGAGTAACTAATAAGTTTACAACTCAACTTTACCTACCTAAAACTTTAGATTGGTTTTGGTGAAATGGACATTAGTTCTAAGATGAAATCTATTGTAAATTTCTTAAGTATCTACTGCAAATATGCACTCTAACGTGAAGGGAATATAAAGGTTACTTATTATTCTCTCAGTTATTGTATACCTACTTTAATTAGGTTCTACATTAAAAGAATGTTATATACATCTCTATGATATTTTTACACCTCTAGAAGGGGGATTAAGCCTTTAATTAGGTAAAGGGAATGATATATTGTAATTCCACGCCATTCGAATTGGTGTTTGTCTGTTATGGGAGCCAGATGTCTTGGCCAGGCGGAGTGAGTAAAACTACTTATTCCTTACCTATAATAGACATAGGAACAGTTATTCCTCAGTTGGTGTGAACTGTACTGTCTTGGGCGTGTGTTCATGGGGCCCTAGACCGAAAAACAAATATATCATGTTGAGTACAATCATTGGTAATATATCAACAACTCATATAAGGTATTTGATCCAATGAGATTAATAATTATGAATAAATCACATAAGTGCAGGATTCAATTAGTCTATATATTGAACTGAATAAACACATAACATGTTGAAATCATTAGTTGTATAATAACTGAACTATAATTAATTTCAGTAAGAGATTAGGTAGGTATTACTATAGAAGAAGTTTAATAAGTTAGATAATATCAGAATTATTTAGATGGGTAGTCATTATAACTATCATAATTAGTTTCAGTAGTAAATTAAGTAGGTATCCAATTTAACAAATATAAATAGGTCAGGTAATATATTTATAGAAAGTGAGGGTTCCTTATCTTAATTAGAGAGTTAGCTATTCATGTTTACAAACTAGTAGTATATTAATTTAAGTAGGCGTTTATTTTAATGAAGAATTAGCACATACTCCCCTTTATAGAGCATAGGGTAACTACGTATCATGATAAGAGTCCTTTCCCACTACGACGTTCATTGGCCAAATTAATATTAAGTCGTAATAGAATTTATATGTATCATGATAGAGTTATTTGATAAGTAAGTAGGTATTGTATTGATAGATTTGACATCAAATGTTAGTTAGGAAGTTGAATAGGAATTGTGAGCTTCACATGGGTGTGGGATAAGAGCATGGTAAGAGTGGAAAGAAGAGGGTAAGGTAGAAGAAAACGGTCAGGAGTTAAAGAGGGGTACAGGTAGATAGGTAGGGAGGTTACAATTTGGTGGCGCCGTGACCAGGATCAGAATAGAATTAGGATAGGATAGGATAGTATAGGATGTCTTGGTGCTATGTTATAGTAGTGATGATGATGATTATTATTTTAGAACAGTTATAAATAAGTTATTGAAGTTTATAAGGGGGTAATTATTTATTAAAAAAAAAAAAAAAAAAGGTATGGGTGGAAACTAATGTTAATAATGAGGTATTTATAATGAGGAGGTACGGTATGTCTATACCGTACAATTTGTTGCCGTATAAATAAAAAGGTAAAAGGGAATAGTTGTGCTAAAATAATAAAACATAGTGAATAGCTAGAAATTATATTTTGATAATAATTGAGGATTGAAACTTTAAATATATTAATCTTAATTTTAAAGGTAAATGATTAGGGTCGATTAATTAGTTATATTAATAATAATAAATAATGAGGAACGATAGATAAGATAAATTAATATTATTGTGATAGTAATTGTTGAATGACAATAACAGTTTAGCAAAATGGGGGTCGTTAGTTAGACATAGTTGTTATTAGTAAATAATGGGGGTCGTTAATTGTTTTACATATATTTGTTGTAAATAAATAATGAGGGGTTGTTAATCTAAATAAATGAAGGAATCCAGTAAAAATAAATGATGGTTATAGGTTGATGAAAATTCCACTTATCCAAAATTTGAGTATTTGGATTAGGAAGGTTATTAAACTTAATATAGTGATGTTTAACATAGAATGTTATGTATGATAGGATGGAGAATTTTAAAACAATAATTGTAGGGCCTGAAAAAAAAACAAAAAGGAAATTTAGTGAAATACAAGATAGGAAACGGTGGGAATTGGTATTATTTGTTTAATATCAATTCTCATCGATTTAATCGAGTTGAATTAACTTGTGTGAAAATTGATTTATAGTAAAATTTGTGAAAAAAAAAAAAATTAATTAATTTTAAAATTTGTGGAAATAACAAAGAATTATAATAGAGAAAATTTAAAATTTGTGGAAATAACAGTTTGTGCATTTTATTTTGAAAAGATTTTGTTTTTGAGTGAGGAAGATGGTTAGGCCTAATAGACGAAGGAAGGTGCCAGTTCGCTTTATAGAAAAAAGTGCGGTAAATACAGGAACGGATGGTTCAGAGGAGGTGGAAATGAGTGAAGTGGAGCCTCCAGTTTCCACTTCTCATCACTCAAGAATGAGTCGTAGTCCGATTAGAAAATGCATAGGAAGGAGCAGGAGAGTAAATTCCACTTTGACGACTGTTATATTTAAAAGGTTGAATCGTGCTATAGAAGGGTTGTCTTCTCGATTAGAAATATTAAGAAAGGAAGTGAACGAAACTAAAACAAAGCAGAAAGATAGAGAAGAATGTGGTTTAAATACTGAGGCATCTTTGGGAAGAAATAATATTATACTTGAGGAACAGGAAATTCCGGACATATCTCAAACTTCAAACAGTGAAAATCTGGAACCGAAGAAGGGGAACGCTTCCAATATTAGGGGGAATGCAGACCAAGATTTGTTTAGAAGTGTGAACTATCATATAAGAAATGTTACTATAGAGAAACCAAAATTTGGAGGTAAAGAACATATTCATCCGGTAACTTTCTTGGAAGACTTGGAAATTTATTTAAGGAAAATTGGTCATAATGAGAATCAATTGGAAATTCTACAGGAATGTTTAGAAGGTGAAGCCAGGGAATGGGCGAGAGTTTTCAATGTACGGTGGAATACCTTAGAGGATTTTAAATTAGATTTTTTGAATACCTATTGGGGTGAAAGTAAGCAAAACGAATTGAGACGAAGTATAGTAAATGGTGTTTGGGATCGTGAAAACTTTCCATCAATGTTGGGTTATTTCCTAAATTTAACAGGGAGGGCACAAATGCTTACATACAGAATGTCTGAGAAGCAATTAATAGGGGATATAATTAGGCAATTCCCAAAATACGTCCAACAAGGTTGGTATACCTCCAAAATAGATACAGTAATAGAAGCGGCAGAATATTTAAGAGGAATGGATGATATTGCCAACCAATACAATGGGGTAAATCAATTTGTGTCAACTAAAGGAAAAGAAACAGATAAGAAGTTTAAAGATTATCAGCAAGGATACAAAAAATGGCCAAAACCTTCAGCAAACCAAAAACCAAAAGAAGCTACAGCGGCGTTAGCTTCGGCAGAGAACGCTACATTAATAGAAGAAACAGTAGGGTTAAACTAGAGGGGATTGGAACTTCGGCTCTCGGTCCAGTCTCAATTTCAGGGAGCAAGGCATTAGAAATAATGTATAAAATGGGTTGGAAAGTAGGTTCATCATTGGGAATAAATGGAAACGGTATTAGAACACCTATAACTACTATATTAACAAATAGAAGTCGTACAGAAGGATTAGGTTATAAAACGTTAGAACCAAAACAGTTAAATATCGAGTTACAGCTAGTAAATTTGTTTAAATGGGTAAATAATATAAAACAAGGGGATTCGTTAGATTCAATAAATGCAGGAGTGGTGTTTGAGGAGGAGACGGATAGGGAAATAAATTTAAATTTTACATCAGAAGTTATGGTTCGAATATTTGAGCGTGAAGTAATAGCGTTAATAGATACGGGATGCGACATTACTAGTATATCTGAGGAGTTTTTAAATGAATTGAAAGCTGACGAAAATCATGATATCCCTTGGTTGCCGATTAAACCGTTCAATATTAAAACAGCTGTAGGTCATAAAAGTGGGGAGATTAGGAAAGTGGTTTTACTACCTTTAATGTTAGGAGAGTTTGTACAGCAAACTGGGTTTATAGTAGTACCAGGATTAATAAATCCAATAATATTAGGGTTTGATTGGTTGAGGAAGAATGAAGTGATACTTAATACAGGTCCAGTAGAAAGGGGTTTAATTCTGAAACAAGCGGAACAAAGATCTGTGATACCATTTTTAGAGGGGGGTAATGGTAAAAGTTTTAAAGAAGTGCAAGGGTTAATAGCTAGACAGGATAGACAGAGTGAGATAAATTGGTCGGAATTTGAGATTGATCTCAAATTAGAATTAGGTCAAAGAAAAGAATTATTAAATTTATTACAAAAATTTGGGAGTTTGTTTATTTCTCAATTAGGGAGGGCAAACTGTTATCAACATAAAATAGTCATGAGTTCAGAAGTACCAATTATTAGGAAAAGTTATCCTGTTCCATATGCTTATAGGACGAGAATTGAAGCTAAATTAAATGAAATGGAGGAATTGGGTATTATTAGTAGATCAGCAACTCCATATTGTAGCCCACTAACATTTACAATTAAAAAAGATGATTCTATTAGAGTGTTGCTAGATGCTAGAGAAATTAACAAATATATGGTTGCTGAAACAGAGAAACCACCTTTACAATTAGACGTGATAAATTCGTTTCATGGAGCAAATTTTATAAGCATAATAGATTTAAATAATGCATATTTTCAAATACCTATTACACAAGATAGTAAGAAGTATACTGGTTTCACTTTTAATGGGAAATCTTATGTTTATAATGTTTTACCTCAAGGGTTAAAAACATCGGTTGGAAGTTTTAGTAGAGCGATGGATATAATATTGGGACATGAAGTTAGAGAGTATTGTGTGAATTATTTGGATGATTTAGCGATAATAACTGTGGGAACGTTTGAACAACATTTGGAACACTTAAATGTAGTACTTGGAAAATTATGGAAAGCAGGGTTAACTTGTAATTTAAAAAAATGTGAATTTTGTTGTAAGGAGGTTAAAATGTTAGGTTATATAATTTCTACGGAAGGGTTACGAACTGATCCAGATAAGGTTAAAGCAATTCAAGAATTTCCAGTGCCAAAAAAATTAAAACAAGTAAGAGCATTTTTGGGGTTATGTAATTTTTATAGGAAGTTTATTCCAAATTATAACAGACAGGCTCAACCACTGTATAATCTATTAAAGAAGGATAAAGTTTGGAAATGGGGTCATTTGGAACAACTAACCTTTGAACAAATTAAATCATTGTTTTTAAAAACCATTCGGTTACATCATCCAGATTTTTCCAAGCCATATTATTTACAAACGGATTGTTCACAAATAGGATTAGCAGGGGTTTTATATCAATTAGATAATGATGGAATGCAAAAAATATTGGGGTTTTATAGTAAAGCTTTAAGGGGGGCACAATTAAATTGGACAGTAACAGAACAAGAGTTTTATTCGGTAATTTGTTGTTTAGAGAAATTTGAAACTTATTTGAGGGGGGCAAAGGTAATAATTAGAACGGATCATAAGGCTTTGTTGTTTGTTAAAACTTGGAAGTTGTACAATGCAAAAATAACTCGTTGGATAAATTATTTAGAGAATTTCCAATATGAAATTCAACATATTAAAGGGAAAGATAATATAGTGGCAGATGTTTTATCACGTTATCCACCGAATGAAGGAGTATTACAGGAGGAAAGAAACAGAATGCCGAGTATTTTATATATGGGGTCTAGTCAAAATAAGGATTTGTTAAAAAAGTTAAGTCGGATAGCGGAATTTCAGATGAGAGATGAGGAAATAAATTAATTAATTAAACAAATTAAAGTTTCAAATGAGACAGGAAAGTCATTAAAGGGGTTAAGTAGTAAATGTAAATTAATAGACGGAGTTTTGGTTGTTTCTAGAGAAGGGGGAAAAGAAAATTCTATATTTTTACCAGGAGAACTTAGAGAAGAGGTAATTAAACAAGTACATTTAGAGATGGGACATCAGGGTAGTTATAAAATGCTAAAATATTTAAAACAACGTTTTTATTGGAAAGGTTTGACTAGAAATGTAAAACAGTTGGTTAGGATTTGTGAAATTTGTCAATTAACAAAACACTCTAACTCTAATAAGGTGGGGCCTTGCTGTCCTATTGTTACTAAAGATATAGGAGATTTAGTTATGGTGGATATCTATGGTCCATTGCCAACTGGAAAGTTTGGAATGAACTATATGTTAGTGTTTCAAGATTCATTTAGTAAGTTCGTGAAATTTTACGTTTTGAGAAAGGCTACAGCAAAAGCAGTATTCAGTAAAGTAAAGAAATTGTTAGAAATTATAAAACCTAAAGTAATAATGTCAGATAATGGTACACAATTTACTAGTCGAGTATGGAAGGAAGGGATGGCTTCGCTGGGGATCAAAATAATTTACACTACTGTTAGGAATCCTAGACCAAATACAGTAGAGAGGGTTAATAGAGAACTGGGTAGATTGTTTAGAACTTATAATAGTACTAACCATAAGGGATGGGTAGATACAGTGCCTAAATTGGAAGAATTATATAATAATACCTTTCATGAGAGTACAGGTTATACTCCATGTGAAATAATGTATGGGACTTCTACTAAACTTTCTTTTGATGACAAAATAAATAAAGGTAATGATAAATTAAATATATTAGAAGTTAGAGAATTAGCCCATGAGAATTTAAAGGTGTCAGCGCAAAAGCGAAAATTAAAATTTAATAAAACCTGTCGGTTAATAGAATACCAAATAGGAGAATTAGTGAAAATTAGAAAATTAAATAGATCTAATGCTGAACTAAAATTGACAAAAAAATTTGAGAATTTATATGAAGGGCCATACATGATAGCTGGGAGTCCCTATAAAAATGTGTATATTTTAGTTCATCCGCAGAGTAAAGAAGTTAGAGGAAAATTCAATACAATTCATTTGTCAAAATTTTACATTTAAAGGGAATAGGAAAAATTATAATTATTTGAGTTGGGACTGGAACGAGAAGCCGAAAGTAGATTTAAATTTATGTAAAATTGTATAAGTGAATAGGAACGGTATATTTTTAACTTAAGGAAATTTAGAAGGATTTGTAATCCATTGCAATGTATAATGGAACTAGTAACCTAATTAAATACAAACATTAGAATCTGTTAAAGGAAGTATTTGCTAAAAATATAAATGTTATTTTATATAAGAAAAAATATAGATAAATAAATATTAATTGAAGAAGAGAGGTGAGAGGACCATCTGATGGTATGAATAGATGTGAAAAAAAAAAAAAAGGGGAATAAATTAATTTAGATTGGGAAACTTGTTGTTAGAATAAATTTTGGGATAGAAAAATTAATGTTAAAGAAATATTTGTTAAAAATATAAATGTTATTTAATGTGAAAAAAAAAGGGGAATAAATTAATTTAGATTGAGAAACTTGTTATAAGGGCAGATTTGATTTAGAAAAATTAATGTTAGAGAAATATTTGTTAAAAATATAAATGTTATTTAATGTGGGAAAAAAAAAAAGGGGGAATAAATTAATTTAGATTGGGAAACTTGTTGTTAGAATAAATTTTGGGATAGAAAAATTAATGTTAGAGAAATATTTGTTAAAAATATAAATGTTATTTAATGTGGGAAAAAAAAAAAGGGGAAATAAATTGGTTTAGGTTGAGAAACTTGTTATAAGGATAAATTTGATTTAGAAGAAAAAAAAATGTTAAAGAAATATTTGTTAAAAATATTAATGTTACTAGATGTGAAAAAAAAAAAAGAAAAATAAATAAAGATTAAATGGAGGAAAGGGGTGAAGCCCATCTGATGGTATGAGTTTGTTGAAAAAAAAAAAAAAAAAAATTTTTTTAAGTTAGAAGTTTGATATTAGGTTATTTATGATAAAAAAAAAAAAAATTTTGATATAGAAATATTAGTTTTGAATAGAAGAAAAAAAAAATTATAATAAATGTAACTGACTCTTCCTGTCAGATGGTGGGGCGTAGGGTGGCTTTACCTTTTATTTATTATTTTATTTATGTAGGTATATAAAGTATATTTATATATTAAAATATATGTATAATTAAATAAAATTGAAAAGCTGTTATTAAATAATTATTAAAAAAAAAAAAAAAAAAAAAAAAAAAAAAAAAAAAAAAAAATGTTATCAAATATATTGAAGGATAATAATTGATTGCTTGTCTTCTTTCATATATATATATAAAAAAAAAAAAAACATTATTGTTCATAACCACATTATATTTTGTATTTCATAATGCTGACTGGTTGGCAGGAAGCAAGACCATAGAAGAGGGTTCTGGAAAGGATTAAAGAAATATTTTAGTGTATGAGACGAACGGAACGATGTCAATATGAAAGGTTATAATGAGTGAATGCTATTAAATTCAGTATGGTGGGCCATCCCAACCAGCATTAATTTTCAAGGGTTTATAATTAAATTGAGTTATGGTTCAAATATCTGCATGCATCACAAACGGATTCATGAAAGATGCAAAGAGTTAGGTTAGTAATAGACATTGATTTCAAAATTTGAAATCAAGGTCATGCATGTCGAGAAGAACTTTCATGAATCTCCAACTAAACAGAATAGGTCGGAACTTGGCACACTCTACAAATACCATTGTCTTAATGTCGGCCTTTCAGGTTTATTACTGGTGGGGTGAAAATCTATACATTCTTTTATGTCTTTAGTCAATAGGGTTGAACTTTTTCTGGGGAGCGGAGTACTTGGTTATATGGCGAGCGTAATGTAGGTTCCTGTATAAACTTTTACTCTGTGCGACAGCGCAAAGGTGCCTCACAACCATTTTCTCTCATTGAATTGGATCAAGTCCTGACGGGAAATAATGTAATGTTGTGATTTAACTAAAAAGCTTGTAATGAGATTGGGAGGTATCGGATTTTGATATTTGGTCAATTTACACAAGACATAAAAGGTGCGGAATTTGAGTTATAACTGAATAGGTTATGAAATGGGTTGAATCATAATTATAGGGAAGGGAAGATTGATAATTCATATTCATAATTGTATATATATATATAATATTTATTTAAGTAGTCTTTAATGTGAATCTTACTTCGAACAAATTGTAGTTAAGTTTCTTCGTCAGATTCAGGGGGTCGGATGTAACGAGACAGAACGTCACATGTCTTTATAAGTAATAAATCGATTTCTAAGAGATGGCGCTGTTATCAATAATAAAATTAATATTTAGAAGTAAAATAACAAAGGTTTGTTGCAATACGATTCATGAAATAATCTGTTTAGAGGAAAAGCTAATAAATGAAATTGGATTGTTGATAAATGTAATGAAAGATAGGGTTTTTCATATTGCATCATCATATTGACTAGTCTAAGTAATAATACGGGTTTCTGGTAGATGGCGCTGTTCTTATCAGATTATGTTGGTTTTAAATCGATATAATTATACTATTTGAAGAGATATTCTAATAATAAGGAATTCTAATTTAATTTAATGTTTTAAGTTGGTTATAGTAAATAGGTTGTACAAAAGGGTTTTTATTATTAAATAATATTATTAAAAAAAAAAGGGAAGGAAAGAAATACTTGGTATATTTTGTTAGGTTGGGGATATTGATAGATGTTTAGATAGTTTCCGGTTTGGAAGTTATTTATAATGGTAAATAAATAGAATGAATTACAAAAAAAGGTGAATTGAAGTAAAGAGAAGGAAAGTTAATTCAGTTAGGCATTTTAAATTGTATAAAGTGAATATTTCTCACAGGGAGTTAATATTAATAATTAAAAAAAATATATTTATTAAGTTGCGAGCATTGGGAAGCAGTACTGGATTGGTCTAGAAATATTGCGGGGTTTGTAGGAATTAAAAAGAGGATTTAGAAGACGCTGATTGGTGCAAAGGAGACTCCCGCCGAATTAGACCGCGAAAATAGTGAGAAAGTTGGGATTTGGCGCGATCCTCGTTCACTTTCTTCGGGGATAGCTAACGGGGAACAACTGAGTGCGGGTTACCAAGCGGGATTTTGGAAAATTTGTGGTAAACTAGTGAAACTTTGCTTTGTGAATTGATTGAAATGATTTTCTTATATTGAAATTCGTGTTAATTCATTATAATTGATAAAATCGCGTTGCATTTGTGTAAAATCATGATTCTTTAGTGAAATTTTAGCTCGAACATTGGTTGAAATGTCGCGTTAACAGCATCTTGTTGGAATGGTAGCAAGACTCCTTTCCTGGCTTCGCTGATTATCTAGATATGAAGCGTAGTTCGTTCGAGTGAGTCTGCTCAACGGCCATTCCTAACGCGAGATGTTGTTTTAGGAGTTCGAATGGGGATAGTAGGTATAAAAGGTTAGGCTAGGGCTAGGGGCTGAGGCCATAGGAATAGCTAGGGAATCCCAATAGGTAAGTCTGTCGATGTGGCAGCCACGAGTGGAGACCTGACGGTGTTAACTAAGCTCGTGACCACTTTTAGCTAGTTTGCTGATAATCCAAAATGGCGGGACAGCTTTCGACTTTACCTGAGTTTCAGGGTCGAAAAAGCCATCTGAGTGTTGATACCCAATAGTTTGACCTAGTCACATTTATTGAAGTCAACAGCTCAGTCTTATATAATTATATATTTATTTATGCACACAATACATATGTAGGGTCGTCATGAGGCAACATCCCAGACTACGGTCGTTGTTCTTGTGACAAAACACGGGTCTTAGGTACGCCAAAATCAGGCTTGACTCACCTGTAATCTTTATTAAAATAGTTAGGAACATAACACACCACACAATTAGTCTAAATGGGTATAATTTGTACAAACACAGGGAATAGACTTATAGGTAGGTGTAGGTACACTTGATAAACCGGGATTAGGAATAAACTAACTTTTAAGCGTAATTACGTCTGTTACGGAATCTAATAACCGTCATGGTTTGTTGTAGGAAGGGGCTATAATTATTATGTAAAGTTCAGTGTTAGACCAATATGATACGGTGATATAAGAAGTTACGAGTGTGTGTGGCTTTGTGTTTGAATCTGACTTTAACTCAATGATACAGTCATGAATTCCCTCAAGGTCAGTTCGAATTATTGATAAAGTAATATTTCAGAATCTTAACTGTTATACTCTTTAATTCAATACAGAAACTATTCAAACAACCTAGCTAATAGTTGATACAAGTATTATTAATTTCAAACTCCTTGACAAAAGATGAATTGTCTGTTTAAAGGCATTATAGAAAAGTATTATTATTGTTATTCTAAATCAAGAGACTACCATAATTTGTAGTGTAATTTAAAGTGTCAAATTGGTCATTTGAATAAAAACAAGACTAAAAGTCAAATAAAGTATCTTATAGTAATACAATATTAGTATTCAATCATATACTAGACTATTTGTTTAGCCAACCGGGTATAGTAATATTATGAACAAAAGATAAACATAGTACCTACCTATTAACGGAAAGTGTAACGATATGGGGTTGGTGATTGATAACCAATTGTAGATTGAGTCATTCATGTTCTTGTGTTGTTTTGCAGTTAGTTATATTTTATATGCAAATAACCAGAGAAAACCGTTAAGGTTTAGTTTATCATGACGGGACTTATGTCTATTCTACTGTGACTAAAATAGTTCTCAATTGCAACAATTGACTTAGTATTTGCTCATTTAATCGAGTATGGTCTGGAGAATGAGAATCTTATCACAATAGATGATATTTTCCAACTATGGAATAGATTCAAAACTCCTAGACTTGGGCAATAGACCCGTACACATATATAGTCTAATAATGACTTGTGGCAATCTTGGTGATGTGAGTAACTAATAAGTTTACAACTCAACTTTACCTACCTAAAACTTTAGATTGGTTTTGGTGAAATGGACATTAGTTCTAAGATGAAATCTATTGTAAATTTCTTAAGTATCTACTGCAAATATGCACTCTAACGTGAAGGGAATATAAAGGTTACTTATTATTCTCTCAGTTATTGTATACCTACTTTAATTAGGTTCTACATTAAAAGAATGTTATATACATCTCTATGATATTTTTACACCTCTAGAAGGGGGATTAAGCCTTTAATTAGGTAAAGGGAATGATATATTGTAATTCCACGCCATTCGAATTGGTGTTTGTCTGTTATGGGAGCCAGATGTCTTGGCCAGGCGGAGTGAGTAAAACTACTTATTCCTTACCTATAATAGACATAGGAACAGTTATTCCTCAGTTGGTGTGAACTGTACTGTCTTGGGCGTGTGTTCATGGGGCCCTAGACCGAAAAACAAATATATCATGTTGAGTACAATCATTGGTAATATATCAACAACTCATATAAGGTATTTGATCCAATGAGATTAATAATTATGAATAAATCACATAAGTGCAGGATTCAATTAGTCTATATATTGAACTGAATAAACACATAACATGTTGAAATCATTAGTTGTATAATAACTGAACTATAATTAATTTCAGTAAGAGATTAGGTAGGTATTACTATAGAAGAAGTTTAATAAGTTAGATAATATCAGAATTATTTAGATGGGTAGTCATTATAACTATCATAATTAGTTTCAGTAGTAAATTAAGTAGGTATCCAATTTAACAAATATAAATAGGTCAGGTAATATATTTATAGAAAGTGAGGGTTCCTTATCTTAATTAGAGAGTTAGCTATTCATGTTTACAAACTAGTAGTATATTAATTTAAGTAGGCGTTTATTTTAATGAAGAATTAGCACATACTCCCCTTTATAGAGCATAGGGTAACTACGTATCATGATAAGAGTCCTTTCCCACTACGACGTTCATTGGCCAAATTAATATTAAGTCGTAATAGAATTTATATGTATCATGATAGAGTTATTTGATAAGTAAGTAGGTATTGTATTGATAGATTTGACATCAAATGTTAGTTAGGAAGTTGAATAGGAATTGTGAGCTTCACATGGGTGTGGGATAAGAGCATGGTAAGAGTGGAAAGAAGAGGGTAAGGTAGAAGAAAACGGTCAGGAGTTAAAGAGGGGTACAGGTAGATAGGTAGGGAGGTTACAATGTTATGCTAACAATAGATATCATTTGCATACAATATACATTCAATGACCTCATTCAAGAAGCAACCGTTTAGAAATAAAAGAATTATCAGAATATTTATGTAGACACCTAAAAATCCCACAAATAATACAAACCTCGACTTATTTTGAAGTCGGTACACCATAACTGTAAAATTTTACGCATACCAAATTGTGTTCTATCACTTCACACTAAAGTCTAAAGTTGCATGTCGTAGATAGGGGGCGGTACATACCTACATTAAATCATAGATTTTAATTGTTCAGAATTTTCTTGAATTGTTTTGTTTAAAACTGGTTTGTTCTTTGTTTTCCACAATACTAATGTGCGGGTCAATACCTCTAAAATGTATAATTATAACTAAATTCGGACGAAATGCAATTAAAATAATCATTTCGCGAATTAATCTTGTAATTAAGGATTGAAGATAAAGTTTGGTTCACACTGTTTTTAGGGGTGACGTCATGTAAAGGTATGCTTACATTCGTTTTGATTATCATCAAGTTTAATTCCGTAGAGAGTAGTTACTCTTAGGCGGTTATATCGCAATTTATTTTACGTTACTATTACACCCTATCGGGATATATACCATGTCGTATTTTTTCGAGTTACCGATATTTCGGCGTTGTTGTAAGCACCATGATAGAAGCAGCAAGAAATCTCGAAAGAACATAGATCGATTCTTCTAAAAAAATTATTTATATTTAAGGAGGCAGGTAACAACAGTATTTCTATATCCCAATCGAGCATTTCGACTGGGGAAGTACCTCCGCCCTACAGTGAATACCGTGGTTAAATAGCCTCGTGTTATGTTTCCGGCGGTGAGTAGGGTAGCCAGAGTTCACTGGTGAGATTTTATGCTGTAAGTGAGAAGACCAAAAACCCTGCCTGTCTTCTGCGCTGACGGCACAGAATCTCTGTGTTTTTATAGGATCGGCAGCATGACTATGAGTTCCCTGGTGTTGCATACCTCCATAGGCCACGGTAACCACTTCTCATCAGGTGGGCCGTATGCTTGTCTGTCACCTAAGTAGTATAAAAAAGGTGTTATAAAACAAAAGACTGCATAACATTTGTGCCAATTCTTCCAAGCCCAAGATCACGGCCATGACATAACTGTGGATTACGACGAATGAGTGTCAGCAGTCCTTAAGTAAAACAATTCATTAGTAGCCGTGATGCGAACAGATTAGATCTTTACGGCTGCTCTACTCAAGTTCAAGTGATCGTATCAAGGGAGTAATTATTTGCGGTTTAATGTGATTTGTCTTTAAATTTGTAATTATACGGTATTTGAATTGTTATTGAAGCATCATTGATTAGATTCTCCTATTCACTCCCGGGTTTGCTAGAAGAAAACTCATCCTTGAGTTAAGCTCACCTCTGTACATATTTCTCTTTAATTTGTATTAATATGCCATGTAAGTGTACAATAAAGAATAAATAAAAAAAAGACGTGCCGCGGCAAAGCTATTGCATAGCATTTTTTATCAACTTATGCAATTATAATTACTTACGTTAAGCGGAGCTACTTCGGAGCAGCTCGGCTCGATTCGTGCGAGCTTCGGGGTGTTAGGTTTTTTTCGTTACGGAATTTCTGGATTGGGTCTCCACGCTCAAGGCCCGCGATAGAAGCTATGCAATAGCTTAAAATAAATAAATAGTATTAGAGTATTCTCAATTAAGGCTAATTTAGACGTGAAGAGTTTCTCGCCTGCAAGATACGATTATCGAAAGAACAGAAAAAAATTGCTACGTCTAAACATTTGCAGTGGGGTGAGCACGAACAACTATCGTAATCGTCTCGTGAACGTAACGAGAGCACGGAGCATTGCCATTGGCCGCCTGCCTGAAGCCTGCCAATCAAAATGCTCCGTGCTATCGTTACGTTAACGATACGATAACGATAGTTATTCGTGCTCACCCCACAGGAACAATAGCCGCTTGCTCGTCCGCGCCTGGCGAGAATTTCCTCGCAATTAAATATTGGCAGTGTTCGTCTAAACAGAATTTTCTAAATAGATTTGCGGACACTGGCCCGCGATAAAATACCATATCATGACAGGTGAAGTATTATAACCAGATCATTCCTCCCACTCTTCAAGTAGTTAGTTCTAAACATTATATTAACAGTAGGACAACATTATGTAACAACACTGTGTGTCGCCCTACGAATAATGTATCCTTATTCGTAGGTGTCGCCCCTGGTGTTGCATACGTCCATAGGCCACGGTGACCACTTCCCATCAGGTGGGCCGTGTGCTTATCTGTCACCTAAGTGGTATAAAAAAAACAGAATGGTATTTCTGAGACTTTACCTTCAGCTTCCATCAGGCGAGGTGAAGTCAAATTGATGTGTCCTATATAAAAAAAAATTACCTACTTCAAGTACCATAGTGATTGTCTCATAGGTACATATCTATCAGCGGCAGTTAAATCTGTACTTAGGGCAATTGAGATCGTGACAAGGCAAAACACATGATAATATAAATGAGTAATTAACATATAAACACAGTCTCAAGTTCAAAACCAGTTGAGTATCGTGGGAAACTGAATCTGGTCTACTGTTATATATATTTATGTACATATAATGTACATAGGACTGTGTAGTGATAAGTGTTGAGAATGATTGTCTAGATTAAAATACTTGCGAATAGAAGAATTTTAAATTAAATGTAATAATTTTAATGAGAGCAATGATCTTTAATTTCAGGAAGTTTTTGGTCAGACTTATCAAATAACTATCGTGTTACCTTATACACACACACACACACACTCTCTTCATACATTAGTTAAACGAAAACACTACGATTATAGAATATGCATAACACAGCCTAGTGGTATGGGTAATGGACTGCTGAGACGAGGTCTCGGGTTCGATCCCAGGTTTTACCATGGCACACACCAATGACTTTTCGATGCTTTTCGAAGTTATGTGTGTATTTATCACAGGTTTATAATTGCCCGGTTAATGGCAATAGTCTCGCCACCTATTACATTGGGACCTAAACATAAACGGCGAAATGTGGGTGCTAGCACCTCTGCCTACCCCTTCGGGGATACAGGCGTGAGTTTATGTATGTATGTATGTATCATCACTTCCCGTGAGTGTCGTAGAAGGCAACTAAGGGATAGGGCTGTTCTCCATCTGACAGTAAACATACAGCCCCTGACAAAGTGTCCGCTTGACAACAATAAGCTCGCCTCCTTTTATTTGGTACCTTTTTTTTTTAACGTGCGAAAAATCCCCACGGATACCTCCCCCGCCGAAGCGGGAAAAGGAGGTTATATCGGACTCGAACCGACTAAAACGCACGCCGTCTGTGGGCCGTCGGCTGCCGGAGGTGAGGTTGTCGTAGCCATATCCCGCGCACCCCGCCCGACCAAAGGCCACGTCTCTCGATCCGGCCCTCATCCGGTGTGGACACCACGGAGTCCCCAACTCGCCCCCGGGTATGGGGAGGTACGCAATGCGCGCCGCCGCGGCTACTATTTGGTGCCGAAAATCATAGTAGCGAAATGAGTATGTTCATACACCTCGCTACGAATACATATATGTAATTATTGTACTTTAAGCAAATTTGAGATAATTTGAAAGTAAAGAAAGAAAATAATTAACAGGAATATTATATTCTTGAACCTTATAACTGTTACGAATAGTTCTTTGAGATACATAGAACAAACACAAGTCACTTTCAAAGCAGCGTTTCTGTTTCTGACTTCTGCTTCTTTTGAGAAATAAATTGGCGCATAGGTATAAAAAATAGAAAGAAAGAAAGAAAGAAAGAAAATATTTTTATTCAACCCAGCTTACATATACAAAAATATACACAGCTTAGCATCCAGAAATAAAATTACAAAATTGTGCATACATAACAATGGTAAATGCATCTAAATAGCTAGGTAGAATAAAGGCCACCTCTCAGCTTAATGCTGTCCGCTGTTAAATACACCGCTGTATTTTTACCCCTTACTTTTGTAGGAAGAAGCTTGAAAAACAATATAGAATTTTCGTATATATGTATGTTCAAGAGGGTTCTAGGATGAATTAGACACACAATTGAACCCTTTAGTAGCCGCTCCAATCATAAGATATTCCTTGCAAACTTTTGCCATGTCTCCTAGAGACTCATCCCAGCTTCGGACAAGCCTCTAGTATAGTAATAAAACATCTGTTCAACCTGAAAGGCAGCGTATGCGTGATTCTACATCGTAAGACCTTACGGTAGCCATTTCAATGCCGACCAAACAAAATAATGAGACGTCTATTAATTCTCACAAGCGTGTGTGCATTGTCAATGATAGAGGACATTCCCATACTGTTGATTTCGCAACCAAAACGATGGTTTCTGGTGATTCTACATGAGGAAAACTTATAATAATTAATCTGTTACGAAGAAAGAATGATGTTTTGAGCTATTTTGAGAAATATCCGATGAAAACGTCTCTATAAAAAGAGCTTTTTTTAAGAATATTAGTAACCGAAATAACTAATATTTCCTTTAACCCCTTCTACTAAGCTAAATTGCTTGTGCTAGGAGTGGGTTCACATCGGTAGTGTCATTACACTATCTATCTACTGGTTAAGGAGTCCCGGACCATTGTCCGGGACTCCTTAACCAGTAGATAAGCTACCGATCCTTCTGGAGCTAGTAAGTCAGAACGTTGGCGAAACGTTTTCGTTTATAGCATGAGCTTACAAACTTACAACAAAATGTTTATTAGCTGGAGTAAAACTTTTCACAAAAAGTACTTGACGCCAAATAACGCAACTTTAAAAGTTTAGTGACCAATAAATAATCATCTTCTGAGCCTTCTTCCCAACTCAGTTGGGGTCGACTTTCCAGTTTAATTCTGTAGTTAAACTAGTTGGTCTTTTAAGGGTTCCATGTAACAACTGCCATAGATGGCAGCATGGCAACCGGGTGACTTAACGTGCTCTCCGAGGCACGGAAACGTCCAGAACAATCCTAATAGACATATCCATACATACAAATATAATGCACTGAGCGGGAATTGAACCCCCTGTATAGCAATTACGTTCACCACCGCCACACCACAAAGAATATAATATTGAAACAAAAATAAAAGAGTACGGCTTAATTTTGTTCAAAACCTTACAAAAGTTCATAGATCAAATCTTTAGTTAACAGATTCTAATGTTTGTTCTACTGTGCGATCGTGCTGTCAATCCAAATGAAAACTAACAAAAACTCCATTCATATTGAAAGTAGTTCAAGTTTACAAACAAATGTACTATCGCGTACAAAGCTGTTCGTGAATTTGGCACGATATGCAAGCCATTTGCACTTCAATACCAACTTATGTAAATCTTTCTAAAACAGAATTTTAAAGGAATTTGAACCTTCATGTACCGGGATAAAGATTCTCAAAATGTTATTCGAAGAATGCTGTTATATTGGTTATGTAGACTAAGGTCAGGATCTTCTTTTGTCATCAATTAGCAGCTACAATGGGTGTAGGTTGTGTTAAAAAGTACTGGTGTGCGCTCAAGTGATTATCATATTAGTAAAGGAGTCACCAAACTCGTTGATTTCATTTAGCTTGGCAAAAGTGAATGCTCAAGACGGTACTTGAATCCGCGACCCGTCCCTAAATGGATTTGAATAGTGATGCTTTGCGTATAACTTTACTTTTTAAGCCTCACTTTTTCTCGTAAACTTACAATCACTTTTAATCGACTACAAATAATGTTATTATAATAAAAAAGCAGGAGCTGCGTGAGATGAAAATCTGCTGGTGGATGTACGAAGTACGAAGTCACGCATGAAGATCGCGTGAGGGACTTATACATTCATAAAAAGTTGTTATTTTGATAATTATTACAGACACTTCTTTTTATTTGTATAGAGTAAAGATTAGTTTGTATTTTAGTACCAATAAAACCTAAAAATATACTTATGAGTTTAATAATATCAATAACATCATTCACAATACTTTCACTGTCGATCTCGTTCGCTTTTTCTTTGTCGTCGTAGTCGCATTGATTATCTTATTGTCACATATCTTTTTCGTAGGTTTCAGTCTAACAATAGCATCTCTTGTAGCATAGATAAAATTGCCATTACCTTCAATCGCTAGTCCCTGAATCTCATCAAGCTTAACCAATTCTTCAACTCTGTTACTTTTACCACAAACACTACGAACATGATAAATTCTCTTTGCCGTAGAAAAGTACAAGTTATTCTTAACATCAGATGCAAACCCAATAACATCAAATAGCTTACCAATTCTGCGAACCACATTTTTAAGACAATAAACATATACTCCAGTTACATTAAAAAATACTATATTTCCATTAGGTTCAACAGCAATCATCTTCACTTTACTTTCGAAGTCTATTCTTAGAACTAAATTATTTTTATACAAAAATACTTTCTCATCCGGAAATGTTGTAAAATATAATCCGTCTTTGTAAAACATTTGCCAGATATTGGCATCAATTATTTTCAAGTTTTTTGCAACATATGATACAGGATCAACGGTATAGACTCCATCATCGCCTCCAATATACAGTTTTTGATTATCGTTGTCAACAGCGGTTGCAAATCCATCGTTGACTTCTGTAATATGTCCAGAGTTATTCGTAATCAAACTCAAATAAGCAAGTTCGAATGGCGACACTTTGTCCTTAAATTGACTAGCATTGTTGGTGTAGCTAAAGAACAGGGTGTCAGTGCGATGGTCAATATTCAATTGGTAGGGAGAATGGAAATTCGTAGTCAGAACTTCTTTCTCGTAGTCTACTTTGCGAATAGTTGTGCAGTTTATGCAATTGACGATTACGGGACCGAATATGATAGATATTGCCACAAAGATGAACTTCATCTGAAACAGAAATCTTACTGATTTTTTGATGGTGATACAGTGGAATTTGTCAAGCGACATCAATCAGTCCATTGCTGGAAAGGCCGCTTCCAATATCGGAAGGCTTGGGCTTACTGTTTTCAGAGGGGTTTATTTCTAGTTTTTTTTTCTCTCGCTGTCGCAATCAATATCCCAATCGTTTATCACTTTATTACGCCCAGGTTAAAAATAACCAGCCTTAAAATTACTTTTGTCTACTAAAAGTTGTCGAAATATAATATATTATTTATACATACTATTCAGTATATTGAAAATTGTGATGTGAAAAATTCATAGTTTAATTTGTTGTTATCTACCGAAATGCAACACTCAAAACCTGCTAAAGCCATGCTGAAGAAATGAAAATGTTTGTATACATAAGTGTCGTAACTGATAAGCTGATAAGAAGTCAGTCTTTTGAACTATGACGTCAAAATCACGGTGGTTAATATAACAAAAAAAACATACAGGTTTTCTAAATGCCTAATTTCATGATTCTAGATCTAGCTAGATCAACCGCAGAATTGCCATCCAACAGAGCAATGCCATGGGCGCATGCACATTTCATAAAAGGCTACCCACTTAAAAGGCTGCCCATTGCATAATGGGCACCCTTTTGGGTACGTTATCAGATAGGGAGGAATTATTTAAACCCTAAACTTTGCACTTCTTAATACATTCCTATTTCGATAATCTCAAAATTATGAAAGGGGATTGGGTAATCTAGTATGGACAGTGGCGTTCTTAATTTTTTCAGCGGCCATAATTAATTTTGATACCACTTCATTGTACTGTGTTAAACACACGTACAAATGTCATTATTTTCATTGTAAGTAATATCGGAGCTGCGATATACAGGGTGGAACATTTCGACTTTACCTTGAAGGAAAGTACCCTCATACTAAAGATAGCGAATTTTACTTAAAGGAAACTTTACCTTATTTTTTAAAAGAAACAAAACTGCATTCAAAGACTTTTGAAAATGCCACACCCCGTAGTCGAACCGACTAATATTTTACAAAACCTTCTTTTTCATGGACTTCCTTTTATTTAATTTACCAAGTTTGTTAGAGAGATTTGATCCCTATGATCGACCCTATCGATTGATGTAATAAAAATACAGGGTGTTATTTTTTCGAATTGTAGTCGGTTCGATTATAAGGCGTGGCAAACGATTTTTCAGCATTCCTTAAATGCAGAGCTGTTTCTTTTTTAAAAACACACTAAACTGTATTCAAAGTTTTCTGAAAATGCCACACACGGTAGTCGAACCGGGTACGAGTACCTACTCTTACTACCGGAGATAGTTAATTTCATTCAAAGGAAACACTCTCTTATTTAAAAAAGAATACAAAGCTGCATTTAAGGAATTTCGAAAGATCGCTTGCCACGCCCTGTAATCGAACCGACTAAAATTCTAAAAAATAACACCCTATATTTTTATTGCATCAATCGATAGGGTTGATCATAAGGATCTAATCACTCTAACAAACTTGGTAAATTAAATAAAAGGAAATCCATGAAATAGAAGATTTAGAAAGATTTTATTCGGTTCGACTACTAGGTGTGGCATTTTCAGAAAACTTTGAATACAGTTTAGTGTGTTTTTGAAAAAGAAACAGCCCTGCATTGAAGGAATGCTGAAAAATCATTTGCCACGCCTCATAATCGAACCGACTACAATTTGAAAAAATAACACCCTGTATTTTTATTGCATCAATCGATAGGGTCAATTATAAGGATCAAATCTCTTTAACAAACTTGGTAAATTAAATAAAAGGAAATCCATGAAATAGAAGATTTAGAAAGATTTTAGTCGGTTCGACTATCGGGTGTGGCATTTTCGGAAAACTTTGAATACAGTTTAGTATGTTCTTAAAAAAGAAATAGAACTGCATTTAAGGAATGCTGAAAAATTGTTTGCCCCGCCCTATAATCGAACAATTCGAAAAAATAACACCCTATATTTTTATTGCATCAATCGATAGGGTCGATCATAAGGATCAAATCTCTCTAACAAACTTGGTAAATTAAATAAAAGGAAATCCATGAAATAGAAGATTTAAGAAGATTTAGGAAGATTTTAGTCGGTTCGACTACCGGGTGTGGCATTTTCAGAAAACTTTGCATACAGTTTAGTATGTTTTTAAAAAAGAAACAGAACTGCATTTAAGGAATGCTGAAAACTCGTTTACCACGCCTTATAATCGAACCGACTACAATTCGAAAAAATAACACCCTGTATTTTTATTACATCAATCTATAGGGTCGATCATAAGGTTCAAATCTCTCTAACAAACTTGGTAAATTAAGTAAAAGGAAATCTATGAAATAGAAGGTTATAGGAAGATTTTAGTCGATTCGACTACCGGGTGTGGCATTTTCAGAAAACTATGAATGCAGTTTTGATTCTTTTAAAAAATAAGGGAATGTTTCTTTTCAGTGGAATTCGCTATCTTCAGTATTTAGAGTACTTCCATCTAAGTAAAGTTGAAAAATACCACCCTGTATAGCTAAGTCCCGATATAGTTTAGAGAAGTTTGTCCATAGTAACTTTTGATCACTTTGTACTGTACTTTCATATTATACCAATTTCATTGATGGCCGCTCAATTCCGACACGACGCCAACATTACCCAACCCCCTTTGGCAAAAAGCCTGTCTTATAGAAAAACTAAAGGAAAGAATATTTAAAATAATAGCCTAAAAACCGGTATTAGGTATATTTTTTTGTAGTTGATAAACTAACCGCAACGTATTCAGACTGTTGTCTGTGATGTTGGAAAACTGTTGTTTTTCAACATCAAAGTTGAGTTCTTCCTTGAATTCAGTTTGAAATGAACTATTAACACATTATAATATAGGACTCCGGCACAGAAGTACGATACACACTTAACCGATTTAACAAAATAAGGAGACACTTACTATTAATTTTTCGTTTATTTTGTCTTAAATAGGACACAAACTTATATATATACGTCCGATAAACTTAGTACTGTTTGTACAATGAGATTTACAATCTTTTACAATTACATCCGTGAAATTAGATATGCTAATTAAAAATGAAATAGCCCCCTTCATTGCTGCAAAACTATGATAAATGTTCGATAGAAACACGGAGAACAGAATATAATTGATAAAATCTAGGTACCATTATTGTTTCATATTAGTACATGTCAATATTACTTCACCTCGTCTGATGTTACGTTGAAGGTAAATTTTCAGGAAAGAGGGTCACTTCTACAGACACCAACAATGTTACTTCGCCATAATCGCCATACCAATAATGTTACAAAGTGTTTACACACAGGCAAATACTAAATTCTCGCCTACGATTATATACGAGTATCATATGATATTCGCAAGTGAGATATTACCTATGTCAATTTTTTTTATACCACTTAGGTGGCAGACAAGCACACGGGCCCACCTGATGGGAAGTGGTCACCGTGGCCTATGGACTTATGCAACACCTTTATACAAAATACCATTATTGTTTGAAAATTCTAAATGGGTACTGCCAATATTTTATTACGAGGCAATTCTCGCCAGGCGTGGGCGAGCGAGCGGCAATTGTCGCTTTTTTTCTGTCTTTTCGATAGTCGTATCTTGCAGGCGAGAAAGTTTCCCCGTCTAAATGACGCCTTAGAACTTATTGTATTTTTCTCCCGACTGTACATTATGCGATTGACCGAAACAACGCAGTCGTGTAATACAATGAGAATTAAAAAGAAATAAGAACATAGTGACGTCACTGTGTCGTATTGACCATGAATTCCGTTGATTCCAAGCCAAGGTGAAGGTAGATATTATCAAATTCTTTTGCAAAAAGCCTTTTGACATAGTTTCTGGGCATGCGTTTTTCATTTTTTTTTAGATATTATTATATGTTATATTTACAAGTTCCAAGGGCTTTGTCTACTTATTATGCATTGTATGTGCTTTGTATCTTAATATTTATAAGTGTTATTTTGTGACCTATATTGATAAAAATGTTTTGTCTTGTTTGTTTATGACAATATTGTTATGTCACTGTTATTTTAATGTGCATAATAAAGTCTGGTCGATTTGCACCAAAATTCGCACACTGTGTGCGAAAGTTTTTTTTTATTCATCTAGAATTGTTTAATAATTCGCACAAGTTTTTTTATTGAGGGAATCGACACCTATAATCGCATTCGTATCCGTAGATATATATTTACCTAACTTATTGTTGATGTAGCTTAAGTAGATGGATTGATGATTGTGGAAGTGTCATATAAAAATAATGATGCCTCATTGCTTACTATCTGGTTGTGTGCTTGTTATCCACCTCAGTTGTATAAACAATGAATGAAGATTGACACAATGTACATATTGTACATGTTAAATATCCTAAAAAGTTAACATATTTATGTAAAACAAATATGTCAGACATTATTGTGCTAATCAAATATCACCATAAGCCAACAATGGCAAGGTCTTGGAAGCTTTCATATTCAAATTCTTTATTGTACACATATGAGTACATATTTTTGAAATTTAAGTAGGTATATGGGGCCCAAGCAAGATCTTCGAAATCCAAATTAACCTCACTTGATAGCCAGTACGCCTGATGATTAATAGATGAAGTTGTGGCATGAGCTTTCCTAAGTTACGAGGTTAGATGACAGTAACTCCTCTCAATACAATCTAATCCATAAAGAGAAGAGGAACAAGAGAGCGGACATTGAGCACCAAAGCGCAAGTTTTGGTGACCAGGCTTGGTACTCGAATGATGACAAGTTATGAACTATCAGCATCCTATACCATCGTCTGGGGTCCGCTTTGTCCAGTCAAACTACAGATTTGGCTAAACCCATTGGCGATATAAATAAATAAATAAATAAATATTGCAGGACATTCTACACAACGCTATCTAAGCATTGCAGTTGTTGTTGATTTTTAGGGCGTAACAACTGGTATAGATGTTTAGAGTTAGTACCCATTGGTCCCCTGGAATTCGTCCCCTGTGCCCATTCGTCCCTTCATAATTTTGAAGTGCCCACTCGACCCCTGGTCATTTTATAATTAAATTATTATTTATTTTTGCTTAACGTGCTCTCTGAGATACGATCAGAAAATGCAAATACCCATATTCTAGTATACAAATATTTGCGCTGAGCTGGGATCGAACCCGCGTTCTACGTAGCGGCCGCGTCAAAGCTTACGTTTTTCACGAACAAAGTGAATAGCTGTCACGTCTCAAACAGACAAACTTTAACAACTCAGTTATCATGTCCTCATTTTTTTACCCGACTGCGCCAGCGAGGGTAACTTAGTTTTTGGACAAAGAAAACACCTTTTAGTCACTACGTGATCGATAACAACAATCCTATCGCATAATAATAAGTTTTTTTTTAAATTTTCAATATTCTATTGTGTGTAGAATTGATCTTTTAAGCAAAAAAAAAACAAGGTTGCACTGCAATTTACTAAATTACAAAATTGCTGATACTTAGATTATAGGTACTTTACTTTTTTATCTAGATTATACTTCGCTAGCTGTTGCCACAGACTGTCGCATGATTTTTTGTTCGACTTAGGTGGTCGAAAAACAGATGGTGCATCTCATAGGAAAAAGTTACCGTGGCCTATGAACGTATGCATCATGCTCATTGCTGCCGAACCGGTACCCACGACCCACAGGAACATATTCTCAGGAGGAAAATTAGGACGAAAAATGAACTTTCAAAACATAATGTAGGTATGTCTATGTCTGTGTCAAATTTCATCCTGATTAGTTTATAATGCAGAAGTTTTTCACATTAGCACATACTATACAATACAATACTCTTACAATACTCTACTATACGGCAAGTATAGAGGAATTTGAGTTGGCTTCGTGCGGTCTCGGTGGCTTAGCGGTTAGAGCATTCCCCCTGTAAGGGAAAGATCGCGGGTTCGAGTCCCATCCGAGGTCGATTCTCTTTTCTCTTCGTAAATTGATTTGGGCAATCAGCATAATAAATGCATCAAAATTAATTCAATTATTTAGGCGGAGTCATCAAAAATCAATGTTTAAAAATGATTGTAAAATCATTCATTGGTTCCGATATATAGCTCGTAAGAGTATTGGTAGATGTCTCCACCGTCGCTCCAAAGATCGATTCTCTTTTCTCTTTGTAAATTGATTTCGACAATACTCTTTATTATACACCACATGAAATACAAAATAAATAACAGTAACACTTAAAGCGGCAGTAGGTACAAACGGCGGTGTTATAGCTAGGTGCGATTTCTTCCAGACAACCTCAATATCATCACTACATATATTATAAAACAAAGTCTCTGTCGCTGTCTGTCCGTCCCTATGTATGCTTAAATCTTCAAAACTACGCAACGGATTTTGAACCGGTTTTTCAATAGATAGAGTGATTGAAGAGGAAGGTTTATGTCTATAATACATGCATAATATTGTAAAGAAACACTGATAAATTTAGAGATATGCAGCGGAAACGGGATCAGAAAATATGGCGGTACGAAGTTCGCCGGGTCAGCTAGTGCATAATAAAGATTATAATTAAAACATCCAAATAGTTGCATTAATTTTATAGTAGTAAGTTTTACTGATCTCATAAAGAGAAGCTAGTAGGAAACGTGTCACAAACACAAACTATTCACCATTTCGATTGATAACATCTGTTAAGGAAGTCAATCAATCAATCGAGACAAACATAACCAAAACATCCTTCAATCCCAAGGAATCTCTCAGGATACAACATCAACACGTTACACATTAAACAACGTTTCAACACAACGGGTGTCATCAACAAAATAATTATGGTCAGAAACCAATTACACACCTCCATAAACATTGTACAGACAATACTGTACAATAAAAAGCCTTGGTTTAATAAATTATCTTATTGTTATGATGTCCTGAGCCTTATAGGTCAAGATATTGTACGTTACATGACGCCATCTTGGACAATGTGTCCGGCATTTTGTTTAGAACTGTCAGTAATAATGGTTGACATTGAAATGGAAGGGTTTCGACGTGCCAACGAGTATTTGCAAAAACTATTACAGTTCTCAGCTCAGTGCTAATATTTGTATTGGTCATGAATATGAATATTTGCATCTGTCTGGGTGTTTCTATGTATAATTATGTATGTACTCGTATTACAAAAAAAATGTATTTTTATCCGCATTCTAGAACCCATAACACAAGCTAGTTAGGCTATGCTTACTTTGGGTCTAGATAGCGTTGTGTAGATTGTCGTACAATAAATTATTTATTTTATTTATAACTAGCTGTTGCCCGCGGCTCCACCCGCGTGGAATTCTGATCCCGTTCATAGCTGATATATAGCCTATATGTTAATCCAGGGTATAACCTATATGCATACCAAATTTCAACCAAATCGGTCCAGCCGTTTATGCGTGAAAGAGTAACAAACATCCACACATCCACACATCCATTCTCACAAACTTTCACATTTATAATATTAGTAGGATATCCCAATGGTCTTATTGCTTATTTGCACCGTCTTTGGGTTTGACATCTCTGCCAAAGACCGTGCAGAATTAAAGATAATGATCTCCGGTCTCAAAAGTGAATACTTCAGATATAATTGGGACCCAACAGATGATGATTTTTTTAATATACGGCTCGTCAATATGACTGCTCTTGCCCTGATGGTGAACTGAAGGCAAAGTCTCAGGAGAAAGAGTCAAGTAAACTCGTCCATGGATAAGATATTTTAGGTCCGACTTGCCCCCTAAGCCCCTCATTACAGACACTAAGTTCCCGGCAGAGTAGAACTTGGGCCACCCCATCTCCTCCCTTGCGGTGTCGTATAAGGCGACTAAGGGATAGGACTGTTTAAAATCAGACAGATATATACAGTCCAGACTCAGCCTATATATGGCTCGAGTCAACAATAGTGCCCAGAATACGGCAATAGGCTCACCCCCTATTACGTGGGACCTAATACAATGATTGGTGAAATGTGGGTGTTAATTCACCTCTGCCTAACCCTCTGGGGATGAAGGCGTGATTTTATGTATGTATGTATGTAACAATTTTACAATCCACAATGTCCTAAATTTCAGAATACCTTCAATATTACTCCACAATTCAACGGATCTATGCATTTGGAAGCATTTAGATGACATTCTAAATTGATTATTTAACAAACTATGTTGGTCATGATCAGTGTAACACCGGCGACACTATTGTTCTTGTGTTGGCACAATAGGCTCAATGACGCTGCCGGCCGAATCAATGGGCAGCAGTGACGGATAACGACCGAGATTTGATACTATTGCGACTAAATAAATAAGGAGACCGGGACTATTTTGATATGCCTTTTTGAGGAAGGCTATTGTAAGTATTGCACACGTCTACAGGCCACGGTAACATTTTCCTTCTGGTGGGTCGTGTGCTTGTCTGCCACCTAAGTGGTAAAATATAGAAGTGGCAACAGAAGATACAAAATTGCATTGGTCTGGTCGTGCCTCGGAGAGCACGTTAAGCCGTCGGTCCCGGTTGCCATAAGAACATCTATGGCAGTCGTTACGGGTAGTTGGAGCCCTAAAAAAAAAAGTCCAAAAACAACGGTCTAGCTGCAAAGCTTCGATATCGCCTAATGTTATCATTGGGCTGTGGAGGTCAGATGGCAATCGCTTCATGAAAAAATATCGAGGTCTAGCCAAATCCGTAGTTTAAGACTGGTAAAGCGGACCCCAGACTCCGAGCTGAAAGGTTCGGATGCGACTGGGAATTACTGCTAGGATGAAGAAGAGAAGATGGACTTTTGTAAATTATATTGCTTCGATATCGTCCAGGTAGAAGAGATAGACCCAAGAAGCCCTGGCTTGACGTCACGTGACCTGCGTACCAACGATCGCACTAACATGGACGCCCCAGATCGTGCTAAGTGGAAGACTAAGAACCGTAACCGGGCTAGGTGAACTCTGAACTCACGGTCCTCCACCACGATCACCCCACACGTGTTATAATCAGGAAAATAAGTCTCCATGAAGATGATGATGATGACATAAACGGACGCATAGAGGCGCATGGATATCGCTTTCAGCATACCTACCATCAAGCGAGGTAAAGTTAAATTGACGTTTCCTATATATAAAAAAATACATATACCTACAGTTACAAAAGCTTTAGTCTAATTCAATAATTCCCTAGTAGTCTAGACTATACTCTTGAAAGGTATACCTATTATTGAGTTATCAATACGTTCAAGAATGCACAAGACCTCAGAACAAAAACGCCAAATCTCAGCATCAAATTGTTCAGCCAAAATAATTAAGATTTCGGACGACATAAGGTCGTTTATGCAAAAACCTACCAAATCGAAAATATTGGAACGAGTCACGACCTACATTTGTTGATACTTGGTTCCCACGAGCAGGTGCCATAAGAAATATAATAATTAGATCTTGATAACGTACATTACAGTATGGTGAGTTGATTAAAAAAAAAATGCATGTTTTTATTGTTTCGTACCTCAAAAGGAAAAAATGAAACCCTTATTCTATGCAAAATAAAAAACTTTTCTTTCTTTTTTTTCTTTCTTATAGGATCACTTCGTTGTCTGTCTGTCTATTTGTCCGTCAAGAACTTTTTCTCAGGTAGTAGAGGTATCAAGATAAAATTCATATCAAATATTTAGGCCTGCAACGCTTTGAAGCTGTTAAAAAGCTCAATCTTCGAAGTCAGTGTGGTCAAAAGATACAGCTATTTATGTAGCTTTATGCAAATGTAACGAGGTTAGAGTATTTTCCCCTCTAAGGAACTGGTCGCTGGTAGTCTCGCCTTTATATTTACCTTTTCCAATCCAAATCCATGAGAAAAGTTAGCATACTAATTGTTTCAAAACTTCATTGAAGTATAATCGTATTTTATTGTCAACTAGCCGACCCACCGCGGATTCGCCCGCGGTACATTTCGAAGTCCCGTATCACACTTTTCAGTTATCTATGGGCCTGCAAAGTATGGAAATCTGCCGGATTTGTTAACATTTAAGGCTACTGCTCCGCTCCCTTAAGTAGTAGCGTAATTTTTCTCTGCGCAAGAACCATCCTCGTACTTCAAGGAATATTCTAAAAAAAATTAGCGAAATCAGTTCTGCTATTCTCGAGATTTGCGATCAGCAACACATTCAGTGATTAATTTTTATATTGTAGAGATAGTATTGTGTAAACACAGTATCCCTTGTCATCACTTTCAACATAAATCGCCATAACCTTTACTATAATAATGCTATTACCAATCACCGCTATCGCTGAGATATCTAGAAACCCATGCAGAGAAACACCGCGTAATAATAATGGCTTAAGACAATACCGGCTCTCTATAAAAAGCATGAAGAGGCCTGTGCGTGGTAGAAACGTATCACATACATTGTTCTAGCCATGGGAATTTGCTGCTACCCGGAAACTTTCCATGCGCTATGGGAATACATGTGCGAATAAAGAAATTCTTATGTTGCTACGTGTAATGAAAATTTATTGCTTCAATTTAGAGTTGAAGTTCTTTAAATTATAATCATTTTTTTATCACTGTGGTCAAGTTATTGATAACCTAATGAATTTCATTTCCTTTCTTGTAACTTTTTAGCTTTCAGTACCTTAAAAGGAAAAAAGGAACCCTTAAAGGATCATTTAGAAGGGTTTTTTCTCTTTTTCTTCCATAACTTATAAGGGATAGGCCCTTAGTTGCATTCTACGATACCCACGAGAAGGGATTACTACTTTAACGGAAACTAATACAGCCAAACTGTACGCAAAAATCAGTTACTGCATTAATTGAGCAAGATTTTTATACCACTTCGGTAGCAGATAAGCACATGACCCACCTGATGGATAGTGGTTACAGTAGCTTATAGACTTGTTCAACACCAAGGGGGTCACACTCTTGCTGCCGACACTGTAGGAACCTTCTAATGCCCTTCTTTTCTTGAAGAACCCCATATTGTAATCGCTTGGAAAAACCACAGCAGGCTACAGCTTTTCCTAAACCTTTCGAAGTGTAACTTAATAAATTCTAACAAGTCGTTCATAACATTTGGTAACAAGCTTGCTTCTAAAACTACAATAATATAATATTATGTTAGTGGTTATGACTATAACAACATATTCCCAAGACATTATAAAATGCCACACGTCATAGCATTGTATCGGTACCTACATTGTTTATTTGATAACAATCTTTAGCACAAGTCATTTGTCCCTACGTAATTAGTACACAATATGATCAACATCTAGCATTTGAAATGATCTATCTTGACTAAAAAGTCTCAAAATGATCTTATTACCAAGGTATTGCCCGTGATATATATCTTGGACTTAAAATGTGTTCAAAATATGTTTTAAATGCGCAGTACACATTTCTTAGGTGTCTTTTGAGGATAGCACGGGGTACTACTGCGGGGGTGCTAGTTTGTCTCGAGATTTAGGTCCAAGGTACGTGCCCCGAGGTATACCAAGGTATTAAGTCAAACTGTGCCTGCATAGTTAGCGAAATATGGGTATGTAATACACCTAACTAGTAACTACCCCTTCGAGGATTTACAAGCGTGTGTGTATAACTTGATTACAGCACCATATCAACCATTAAGTTTTAATGTCAAAGGTGCAGACCGATGTTTCGGGTAATTGGTACCATGAAACGCATCGAACCTAAACCCTACCGAAAGAAATTCGAAGTAATTTCATGGTACCTCAATGTTAAGTCTTTCATTATTGTTTTATCTTTACTTGATTAAGAAGTTTCGGATATGAGTTTCATCATAGCCGTCCTAGGTTGCACTGATCTGTGTCCAATATGTTCCTATACCATAATCATATTAATTTCATTGCATATCACAATCATCATCATCTTAGCGTGGTTCCATCCATCAAGTGTTTTACCTCGGAACCTGGAAATTACCCCTTCTCTCCTCTCTTTATCATTATCATCACCCTCCTGCCTTTATCCCAAGTTTAAGCCGTGTGGTTCCCGACAGAGTAGAATTTGGGCCACCCCATCTCTTCCTATGCGGTGTCGTACAAGGCGACGACGAAGGGATAGGGCTGTTCAACATCAGACAGACTCATTCTCAGATACATGACTCGAGTCAACAATAGTGCCCGGAATACGGCAACAGCTTTACCCCTATTAAGTGGGACCTAATTCAATGATTGGTGAAATGTGGGTGTTAATTCACCTCTGCCTAACCCTCCGGGGATGAAGGCGTGATTGTATGTTTGTATGTTATTTGCTTTTTCCATTCATCTCGGATTGCAGTCATCTTAACATTAACCCTTTCTCCTTCTTTATATTTCAGTTATATAATATTTATGGGAATGACTGCCGTCTTACCTCTCAACTCCGAGAGGACTCCCGCCAAACTCTCATTGACTAGTCGGCAAGTGTACCGGCTTACAGATGAGGCTGTATTAGGGTTGAAGGTCATAGTGAGACCCTATATACCTCAAATAACTGTAACTGAAAATATACTGTAAAAGACAGTAAACATATAGCCCATGAAAAAGTACCCGCTAGACGGTAATAGGCTCGCCCTCTATTACGTGTGGCCGAATATCATAGTTGGCGAAATGTGGGTGTTAATACACCTCTGCCTACCCCTATATACTTGCATATAATAAGTAGTGCCAGGGGTAATGCAAGATCTCCCGTGGTACTACCAGACAGGATAGTAGTACTACGGGCAAAAAAATCCCCTTGATACTACCAGTGGTGCCACCGGTAGTACCACGGGTAAGAAGGGTAATTATTAACAAATTTACTCACCGCTGCATGTTGAGTAGCATCATTCACATCCGTCTCAAAGTTCCACTGCGCGGCAACATTGTTGGTGCACTCCTTAGACGCCTGAGCATCAGCTTGAGCCAAAAAATCCCTAACTTGCTGCAAATTCACATGATGTATCCTCTGATCTATATTATTACCATCAATCCCTCTATTAAAATCATAAGGATTAGTCCCTACATAGTTAGGATCATTTCGCACAAAATTAGGATCATTTCTCCTGAAATTAGGATCGTTATTTATATCAATAGCATCATCTCTATTCCTTTCATCATAAGGTCTTCCTGTAGAGCTAGGATTCCGATTATTCCCGTAAATCGGATATCCATTATTACTGATATCGGGACTTATTCCGTATCGGGGGGATGTCACAGGGAACACAGCTGGGCCCTGGCTAGACGACACAGGCCTTGCAGTACTATACTGAAAACCCCTGTTCACGTCGAACTGATTTCCAGGGGAATTGATTGAAGTTTGAGTACTAGATAGTAATCCATATCCACCGTAGTTTCTTGGGGTGCTTGATATTGGCGGTAAATCTAACTGTGCGTTGACAGATGATAAAAACACCAGTATAAGTTGAAACCACATTGTTAGATGTTTGTTTAGGAAATAGTTCATGATAAATTGGTCTTGTGACCTAGTAGCGCGGTGGTAGCAGCCAATGGTGCGTGGTGCTAGGTTGGTATCGCGGGTACGACTGTCCGTCTGACTTGGCTCTTAACTAGGGCCGTGTGAATCGGCTTTGTGTCGCTGTCTGTACACAAGTACCAGTACACTTGAGGTCATAGTGCGTCATATTTACTTTGTCAGTGAAGTTATGGGGGATTGCGTAAATTTTGTAACGCTGAACGTCCTGTACATAGGGTGTAAGTTAAATATATGTGTATGTGTAATATCTTCCTTTTTCTTATATGCTTGTAGGGTATGATAATGATATTATGTTTATGGTAGTTGGTGCAGTAGTAGCGATTGCAATCGGTCCAGGGTTCATTTCCCGGATAAAGAAAATATATGGTTGTATATTTGTTGTTTTGAATGTTCAATCGGCAGCAGAAGTGATTATTTTATTATGTAGTTGTAGCTGTAAGCAATTGGTCAAATGTATAGGTATTTATTGTACATATATCAAACCTGCAACCCCAGATGTAGCAGTGGATCACTTGACCAGTAGGCACATGCTGTAAGAACATTTCGAACGATCGAACGAGCTCGACAGCTCAATCCGCGGCGATATTTCCATTCTGCTTGCTGTAAATTTTGTGTCGTCACGTTCTCGAGCATGAGGGTGATGTATGTTTACGTGTTCGACAACGTGACATCACCAAAACAGCATGCGATATTGAAATATCACTGCAGATTCAGCTTTCGAGTTCGTTCGATCGTTCGAAATGTTCTTACAGCATGTGCCTACAGTATCTGACCGCCATCCACATCGAACAAAAAGTTCTAAATTTTTAAAATCATTTTTTACTTCTTATATTGAATGAGTATAGCGGCAATTTGAATCGGCAACGATATCCAAGTGGCTCAAATTCCGATGACTTGCGATCGAAATGTCACGGGTTCGGACATGGGTTGCATTCGAAGCTTGCGCTTTGATGCCCATTCGCTCACTCTATAATTTATGCAATTTATCTTGACTTTTATGGGTGCAACTACCAAGAGAAAACCCTACGCTAGCGCCTCAATTGTCAATCGCTTAATATGATGACTGCCTCTGTGGCGTAGCGGTAGTGAACGCGGCCACTACGCAGGGTTCGATCCACGCTCAGTTCAGCAAATATTTGAATGCATGATTATGAATATTTCTTAGAGTATCTATCTTACTAGATACTCTAAGAAATATTTGCATTGGTCTGGCTGTCTGACGAAAAAAAAAAATCTAAGTATGTTGTAACACAAGCTAGTTAGGCTATGCTTACTTTGGGTCTAGATAGCGTTGTGTAGAATGTCCTACAATATTATTATTATATAACTACTAGCTTTTGCCCGCGGCTCCGCCCGCGTGGATGTCGGTTATCGCGACCAAACATAGCCTATGTCCTTTCTCGAGGTCTAATCTACCCCTATACCAAATTTCATCAAAATCGGTTCAGTGGTTTGGGCGTGAAAGCGAGACAGACAGACAGACAGAGTTACTTTCACATTTATAATATTAGTAGGGATAAGTATGGGTTCCGAAGATGGGATAGGACTCCACACATCTACAGCATACAATTAATATGAACAAAGCTAAGCCCTTCAACTAATTAGCACATGCAGACCCCAGCATCGTAGTATACAACAGTAGATCTAATGCAAAAGGTTGTGTATTCGGCAGCCATGGCGGTCAAAGGTCAAACACTCGTTCGATCTAAGTATTTTCACCTTGACTTAATTATATTTGTTGCAATATAAGTGTACGTTGCAATTGTTATAGTAGGTACAAATTACTCTTCTTTTTCCGATCTCGGTTCTTTTTTATAGTTACATACATACATGCATATAGTCAGGCCTTTATCCCCGTCGGGTAGAGCTGATTTATCACCCACATTTCGCCAATCATTGTATTTGGTCCCAAGTAATAGGGGGTGAGCCGGGCACTATAGTAGACTCGAGCCATGACGCTGAGTCTGGGCTGTATACATAGACAGACATCTGTCTGATGTTGAGAAGACCTATCCCTTAGTCGCCTTGTACGATGGGGTAGCCCAAATTCTACTCTGCCAGGAACCGTCGCGTCATACCGGGAATTCTACTGTGTTGTTTCTAATGCGTTTTTTTTTTTCATAATTTATGTATAATTTCAAACCACTACGTACGCCAAGGCCTCGTTTAGCTCGTGACTCGTGGTTCAAGACATATGCTGTTAACTATACCAGAAATAAAGAATTTCATCCAAAGTTTGTACTTTAGAGTCTCTTTCTGTTATTTGGTTAACGTCAAAGTTCTATGGGAGTGACTGCCATCTGAGAAAGGAGGTTTTCTTCGTTCGACAATCATCACGTCTACCGGCTTGCAGATAAAATAAGCTTAGCTCCAAAGATCTGGATGGGACACACACAACTTGCGTATATTATACCTAAACTTTACCAAAATATAATTCCAAAATTCATAGAATAGAATAATATCCAATACAAAAAGTGCAATGTAAAATCTTACATAAATCTCATAATCATGAGGAGTTATAAATTTCATGTTTACCACATTCATTACAATCAAAGGTTTTATTAAAGTAGGTATTTCAGATTTACCGTTACCAACTGTAGCCAACCAAACATAGCCTATGTCCTTTCTCAAGGTCTAATCTATGTCTGTACTAAATTTCATCAAGATCGGTTTTGTGGTTTAGTGAAAGCATAACAGACAGGCAGACAGACAGAGTCACTTTATTTTTTTATTATACCGATAGATCAAGTGATCACCTGACCGTATCAGTATCAATAAGCTATGGTGAATCAATGACAGAAGCAACCATGACAACCTTCGTACACCATGAAATGTTATTTATGAGATAATTATGATACAATTACCAATTAATTAAATCTTAACATAATAATTGACTGATGAATAGTATAACGTCATTCAATAACACCATGGTTAATTAACGCCCGAGTTTTGGAATTACCTCAATGCCATGGTTTTTCTTAGGTATCTTAGGTATTCTTAGGTTCTTATAGGTAAGCCATTTAACCTGCTGGTTGAGGGTACGGTGCAGGCTTACCTCTTGGGGTTAAACAATCAGATGGTAGTAGGTTCTTTAAACTCCAAAATGAACCAAATCTAAAGAGAAAGGGTGAACAGTGAAAAGGGTTTTTCAAGAAGGACTTTAGAAGATTCTTGCAGGGTCGGCAGCACTAGTGTGACGACTCTGGTTTTGTACACATCCATAGGCCCAGGGAAGGACCACTTCCCATTACGTGGGCCGTGCGCTTGTCTACGTCTAACAGGACCTTCATTCAGGTCAGTAACTTAAGTAATATTTTTACTATGAACAGAAAATAGTCCGAATTTACTTTTCAGGTCATTTACACAATAACGATAACAGTTATCCACTCCCAGTAACGAATTCCGAAACTATTTTACAACCAAGGCGTGTGTACCCAAAGGACGTAAAATCCCAGCTGTAACGAGTTATTTGTTATATAACGCTTCACTTATGTGTTGCGCAACGTAAGTGTGCACCCAGCCTAACACCGTTTGACAATTAACGATTACAAGAAAGCGTTTTGACATTTGGAATATTTTTGACGGTTCGTGCGTTTAATGGAAATTTAAGGAAAGTTGGGCTGCATTATATAATGTACTAGCTGTGCCCTGTGGTTTCACTCGCTGTACCCGGTTCTATTCGGATGACGGTCCTTCCCATCCTATTGCTGCACCTGCCTGTGTTTTTCTGCTATATTTTGTTATTGCTACTCTCCTAAGGGTGGAATGTTTCATAATGTTTATACTGTTGATCGATGGCACTTGGTGAAACTTGCTACACATATTGAATAACACACTTGTATAATAATGTAATATAAACTATAATCTTCTCAAAAAGGTTCTTCAAGAAGGGCATTAGAAGGTTTCTCCAGGGACGGCAGCACGAGTCTGACGCCCCTGGTATTGCATACGTCCATAGGCCACGGTAATTACTTTCCATCATGTGGGTTGTGTCCTTGCCTGCCACCTAAGTGGTATAAAAAAACTGGGATATCAAATGCAAAAACTATTTATCAAATCTCATCAGTATCCGGGACTTTGAAGTGAGAGCTTCGGATGCCACCCAGACTAACACGAAGATGAGGATGGCATACAAGTACTACTATTAACTGAAAACGATTGCAATCAAGTCATTAAACATCATCAACTTCCAAATATTTCAAACTAAAGGATAGCTACATAGATGTTTTATCAAAGAAAAAGAGTTCATACAAAGTCGACTACAGGTACCAGGGGACGATAACAAAGCAGTAGGTCATAACTTCCTGGACATCTTCTATACGTAACATTACGTTATCAGTACTTTCACTCTTATCACTTTCTTCGCCGCACCTGCTACGCGCTTCGCATGTCAATTGTCACTGCTTGTTACAATAATTGCTTTGTACCGTTATTTGTTTGTAGTACTTATATCACTGAATAAATAAATAGTACTGCTTATATCATGCACCGGGCGCCGTGTCGGTTCCCGATGGAGTAGAATAGAGCTACCCCATCTTTTCCTGTGGGTGTCGTAGAAGGCGACTAAGGGGTAGTGCGAATAAGGGTTATCCTTCCGACAGTAAACATAAAGCCCATGACCACATACACCCTAGCACTTAGTCCTGCAGTCCCAGGTTCTTTAAGCGGGGCGTGAAAAAGCATATTCGTATTACGGCTGTCAAGTTAGGGACTATCATTTTAAGACCAATAGCATCAGAAGTAGTGGTCCGTATCTTCTAGGCTACACATCAACAAATTCAAATTCTTTAATTTTCAAAATCGTGCAACTGAACACTGTTACAGCTTTTTGACGTCAAGTTCTCCTTAAACTAAGTTTACCACCGCTTCCTAGGCGCTAATGGAGAAGAAACGGCGCAACAAACTCCAGCTTCGTCCTTTTACCATCCAAATATTCATCATCATCATCATCATTTCAACCATAGGAAGTCCACTGCTGGACATAGGCCTCCCCTATAGATCTCCAATAGGACCGGTTGGAAGCGGCTCGCATCCAGCGCGTTCCCGCGGCCTTAATGAGGTCGTCTGTCCATCCAAATATTATGATTAACCAAATATATAAACAATATAAATATGCTTCAGCCGTTCTCTAAAACTAATCTTGGTTTTTACGGAACCGAAGTGGTCTTGACCCTGATCTTATTGGAGCCACATCCTCCCAAATACTGCACTCAGTCTTACAGTCCCGGGTCCCTTAAGCGGGGCTTGATAAAAGCATCTGATGAGGCCGTCAAGCTGAGGACCACCCTGTAGCATTGTTGGTGTCTGTAATGGAAACATTCTATCCTGAGACTGCCTTCAGCGTGCTATCAGGCGAGTTCACTTTGTCTATGTGTCCTATATAAAGAAGAGTACACAATCTATTTTGTCTATTTATTATTACACCAATTTGTTTCGTCCTTTATCTCTTTAAGAACTTCATTACAAAATTTTACACTCCACAATACTAAGCATATATATTTTGTAATATCTTCAACAAAATGCCATCATTTTCTACATAAACCAACAGAGAATTCTAAATATACGTGATAGAAAATTCAATGTATTTATATAGAGCTGCACGTATCGGAAAACCGGTCATAATTCTTCTAGGTGATTTTCCAGTTGTGTCCCAAGTTTGGATTTTTAAACCCCAGGACCACTATCCCGGTTTCTCCGGGAGCAACTGCCATTTAGCTACACACCACACTAGCAGTTGATGTTGGCTTGGACCTCAAATGTGTTGGTAGGGCCCTGTGCACCCTGTCTTTAGAGCCTATCAGTGCTATGAAATACTCTAGTCATTGGTCGAGGATTCAAAAGACTCGACTCTACAATGCCAAGCTCAATACAATATTATTGATAGTTTTAGCACTATCTCAGCTGATGGAAAGTCACAAAGTGACCAAAGGTGGTGCACATCTGCCTAGAAGGAAACTATGGAAATAAGGTAAAGTTACACGTTGCAATTATGGACCCTATCGACCAAAGCACAATGTTTGGAGAGAAGGAAAATTGTGCCAGCAAGCACCCAGTGCTTGGCTTTCAGTTTGATGTTATTTTTCCCTTTCAGTGTTAGTCAGATACGTCTTTCAACTTAGCGACATCAATATCTGACTTCAACAGCTCCTTATAAGTATCTGCAATAACGACACGCAATTTTCCTATTGTGCCAGTTTTACCGTGGGAATTATCCAACTGTGCATACATTATAAATATGTATGTATGTATGTACCCTGCGTAGCAAGTGACACATTACGTCCACAGCACTTGCAAGGACATTTCTGAATATAAAACTGTTGACACAAGTATGCCCTTGACTATTGCCACCAAGATTGCGCTAGTACAATCACTTCTCTTTCCCATCCTTGATTATGCAGATGCCAGCTATTTAGATCTCACTGAAGACCAACTGAATAAACTTGAGAGACTCCAAAACTTCTGCATAAGATTCATATTCGGTCTACGCAAATATGATCACGTTTCTGATTATCGAAAAAAACTCAAGTGGTTACCCATCCGTCTTCGCCGGAACACTCACATACTCTCGCTATTGTATAGCATACTCTTCAATCCTGCTACTCCCTCCTACCTTAAAAAACGTTTTGAGTTTTTGGACGCCACACATTCAAAGTTTCTGAGATCGGCAGTGAACTCGAGATTAAAAATGCCGGGACATTCCACAAAATTTACAGACAAATCCTTCTCAGTCCAAGCTGTTCGTCTGTGGAATGCTTTACCGGTAACTATTAGACGCGCACAATCCTTAACAGCATTCAAAAAATCCGTGAACGATCACTACCTGCGGGACATCGGCTACATCTAGATATCTTAGTCACTCCTACGACAAGATGAGTTATATATAGTAGGTATATGTATGTATCATATTGTATTGTGTATGTATGTGTATTATATATGTATATATATGTATGGGTACATATATTTTGTTATTCGTATGTATGATGTATATTTAGGTGTGTAGGTAATATATTTTATGTACTCGTATAGTAATTATGTTCTTTCCGACTCCTATGTAAAGTGTAGGTACCTATATGGTACAAAACAGACTTTGTACACCACACTACCCGAACAAAGACTCGAACTCTCTTTTTCCATCCAAAGGTTGCCTGTAAGAGATTGCCACTAGGTGATAAGGCCGCCTATTGTTTATACCTAGAATGTACTACGTAATGATACTTGTTTTTCTCCATGGTGTGCACAATAAAGATATACTTACTTACTTACTTACTTACTTACTTACGTGTAGTCACCATAACCTTATATGGGGTAAGTAACAGTTGGGTTAATAAGACCAGTGGAAATCTAAAGAGCCAACAAGGTCACTTGCAAATTGGCTACCTAAAGATCAAGAAAATGTTTGTATCGATGTTTGGACTATGCTTAGCTCGTATCGTTTTTCAGTTCGACTTTAGACTATACAAACTCTATTCCTAGACACAGTAAGTATCCCATGATAAGCACACGTTGACAGTTAATAGAACAATATTGGCATAAGCTTACTAACACAAATTACGGTTTTATGCCATTTTTTTACAATGGAGGTGAGCGCTGATGCATCACAAGGTGGCCACTCTAAACCTACATCTGGGTCGCAAGTCCCAGTCGCCGTCACGGTGTTCCTCTCTGTATCACGCTATGGACCCGGCGACCGCACGCACCATCCATGGAGTGCTGAGAATCTGATCTCTTAGGGCCGGCGCCCACTGCCAGCATGGCATGACACGGAATTTATTACTAATCAAGTTATTTTGAACCTTATCTCATATGCTTTATAATTCATTTTACTTTATTCGTCAAACGATGCCGCGGCAGGCTGTGGCATGCCGCGGCATCGTTTTTTACGGCACATCGTATAGCCTAATGTCAAAGTCAAAGTCTTTATTTCTCAAAATAGTGCAACACTGTTACAGCTTTTTGACGTCAAAAACTCCTTAAAACTAAGTTTACCACCGCTTCCTAAGCGCTAATGGAGAAGAAACGGCGCAACAAACTCCACTGCGGCATTTTAAGGACGTCAGTTTACAAAAAAAAATAAAAGGGTTTCTTAAGACTAAATATGAACGTATGTACATTTGTCTCGCGTCAAGTAGGTATATAAAAAATAAAAATAAAACCTTATATAAAATAAAAATAAGACAACTTCAAGAGGGGCCTGCACCATGCTCAAGCCATACATTTTTGTCTTTAATATAATCGTCTGTCCTATAGTATGCTTTTCTAATCTAATCTATTCAACATCATTAACTTAGAATCTTTTTTTTTTATCATGCGAATTATCCCCACGGATACCCCTCCGCCGAAGCCGGTGGAGGAGGTTATGTCGGACTTGAACCGACTAAAACGCACGACATTTGTGTGCCGTCTGTTGCATTACCTCACCCTCTCAATGTCATTTAAGTACTAATGATACTTTTTACATAAAACAAACATTTAGTTATAATAGAAAAATTGTATATTCATTACGCACACGACTGGACGCCAACCTCAAACTAAGAAGTTTGAAGCAAGGTTACTTGTCTAACTAGAGCTGACCAATTTGAACTTTATGTTAAGTGTGCTAAAGTTCATATTAGAATTTGCTATTGATATATTGAACTGCATATAAGAATAGTTTCTGGACAAAATTGTTATATAACTATTACAAGGGTTAAAATCTGAGACAGCCTCTATGGCGCGGCGTTAGTGAACGCGACTGTATGTAGGGGAGCGGGTTCGATTCCCACGCAGTGCAAATTTTTGTACGTATGTAGGTATATGTATATTTGCATTGGTCTAGGTACTTCTATGTACATTTTTTTTTATTTATATATGTACGTATCTACAAAAAAAAGCATCTAAGTATGTTTATCCGCATTCTAGATTCCATAGCACAAGCTAGTTAAGCTATGCTTACCATGAGTCGAGATAGCGTTGTGTAGAATGTTATATAATACTAGCTTTTGCCCGCGGCTCCGCCCGCGTGGATGTCGGTTATCGCGACCAAACATGGCCTATGTCCTTTCTCAAGGTCTAACCTACCTCTATACCAAATTTCATCAAAATCAGTTCAGCGGTTTAGTCGTAAAAGTGAGACAGACAGACAGACAGACAGACAGACAGACAGACAGAGTTACTTTCGCATTTATAATATTAGTAGGGATTTATTTATTTATTATACTACCTGAAACCTCTTGGTCATACCCACTGAGCTACCGTAACTAAATACTATTACATATATAGTTTTCAAATCTTATACACAATTTTTTGCTTCATCCAATATCATTCATCACAACATCAAAGTAAAGCTCTGAATCATCTTGCATTAATGTGTCACTTAACAAATGACCATACAATACACACTTGCATGAGTCCACCACATTCATTTATTACAATTATTAATAACAATAGCAAGTTAAGAGTCCTTGTCAAATAAACAAGTGGACCGGAAAAAATTAAACGCAAAAAATAACAACAAAAACTATGACTGATCATTTTAAGAAGCCATTGTGAGAATATATGTAAATTATTGTATATTTTTTTACGCTTCGAGTACTTACTTCCTAAATGAGATTGGTCCCACGGTAAAGGAATTGGAGATTGCTGACAACAGATTGTCAGAGTCCGTGTGAAGAATTAATTAAATGGTTATTCCTTTAAGATCATTCTGCAATTGAGCTTTTAGCTAGCTTTATGTAGAACTAGCTTTTGCCCGCGGCTCCGCCCGCGTGGATGTCGTTTATCCCAACCAAACATAGCCTATGTCCTTTCTCAAGCCCTATACCAAATTTCATCAAAATCGGTTCAGTGGTTGAGGCGTGAAAGCGTAACAGACAGACAGACAGACAGAGTTACTTTCACATTTATAATATTAGTATGGATTAGTATGGATATGGATATGGATTGGGACGGCTCTGTCGCACAAGCATCGTTTTCATCATCCTAGCATCAGTTCTGGTTGCATCTGAGGCCATCACCTCCAAGTCCACGGTCCGCTTTAATGATGTGGCTGGGTGTTTAGGCAATGTTAGGAGCGACTGCCGTCTGACCTCCCAGCCTGAGCTGTGTTTAGTGGTCAACTACGGGCAGAGTTGTTCAGACCGCCCATATAGGCTTCTTAGATCTTGAGTAAACAAGTATTGACAACCGGGACCGACTTTTAACGAGCTCCCAGAAAACGGAACCATTCAGTTGAGCTAATAAGTGGTCAGTGTGGTCACCTATCCAAATGACAATCGCTTAGGTAGCATAACGCGCTTCATGCATGATCATCGTCTAAATTTTTGATTGCATCCAAAGTTACCCTTTGGAATCCAGGGTCCACTCTTCTATCCATTGCCCTCCTTTCCATAAATCCCATTTACGGGAGCTCCACCATCTGACTCCTTAAGCCCGAGAGGAACGGATTCCCACCATCCCCCCATAATGCCTTCGCCCACCAAGCAGTAGGAATACCAACTTGCAGGTGGGGTGGACTGGGACCTTAAACAGCCAACAAACCAAAAGTATTAACTAAACAAAACAATGATGACGACCATATATGAATATTTTATCTTACAATTTCGTTGTAACACACATATCAGTATAAACAGTTTTTTTACAACAGTCATTTAATTGGTTTATACTATAGTCATCTGATTAGAGATAAGTAAATCAGATCAATTGTTGACTTGTGTGATGTCATCGTGGCAGTATTCAATCAAATCAGCTTGTAATGGTCTGTTAATGATAGGCAGTTTCTATTTAGGCTGCGGCAGACAACAATAAATATAAATTGTGTAGTAAATGTAGCTATTTATATCCTTTTTGTTGGTTGTACCGTCTCTAAATTAAAATAAGAACTCGCACACAGAAATATGAATAGACAGCCTGCCCCTATAGACAAGGAGCAATTCGTTGGCCGGCGTATTGTATAATAAAACTAGCTGACCCGGCAAACTACGTACCGCCATATTTTCCGCCCGCGTGGTATTATCTCTAAATTTATCAGTGTTTCTCTACAATATTATGCATATAAACCTTCCTCTTGAATCACTCTATCTATTAAAAAACCGCTTTAAAATCCGTTGCGTAGTTTTGAAGATTTAAGCATACCTAGGGACGGACAGACAGCGACAGCGACTTTGTTTTGTAATATGTAGTGAAGTGATAGTGATAACGAATATATGGGATTTGACGTATATGACAGTTGTCAACGTATGTCATAAACGTCAAATCTCATACATTCGTCATTCAATTCTACTGGAATTGGAGTAGGCACTTAATTTACTTTCTATCAAAAACTCTTTATGTTTGTCGGTTTGTTATTTGTCGTTATTTCCCAGCGCCTCTGTAGGAAGAGTAGAGGCGATTTTGATCCCTAACCACAAGTCGCGGTCGCCATTTTTGGAGGACGAGGGCTGATCGGGTTCTTGGGGATATTTGGGATATCTTTTCTGCGGTGAACCTAGTTCTCTGGCCACAAAGGTTGATGTGACGATGCTCCGAGCGTTTTAATTGGTTCGAATCCGGTATACCCATCTAAACATTAGCTTCGTGAAACAAAAGGGAGTAAATAAATATCCGACAGAATTAAATAGATTACAATAAGATGACTACTACCTAGCCCAATGACGTTATTGTTATAATAAGTAGGTACTGCGACATTCATTCATAATAACTGGGTTAAGATTACCTTGGGAAAAATATTATAATAATATGTGACATTGATTTAATGGTTGTGTCAAATGCTACGCCATATATGTTTCCGTTTTTCTACGGTAGTTTGATAAATTAAATTTCATATTTTAGGACTGGTATGGATGTAGTCTTTGGGTGTATGGGATTCTTCCAATATTTTCGCTGTATGCCACACTAATCCACTAAGAAAATCCACCATCGGGGCGCAAAACCTCCTCAAGTAAAACTTTCTAAGTTTTTTTGCGCGCAAGTCGTCCTCATCCCTTCTAAGATTTTCGGGACGCAAAACATCCTCACGTGGACCCTTCTGAATTTTCGAGGCGCAAAATATCCTCACATGGACCCCTCTAAGATTTTCGAGGCCCAAAATCTTCACGTACAAACTGATACACCATCAATCCCACTGTCCTACTAATATTATAGATGTGAAAGGAGAACATTCACTCTCCATACATATCTGGGCTAATTTTGAAAGTGCCGGCCAAAGAAAAAAATACGATATTCTGTTAGAGCTTGTTCTTACTAGCATTTTTTATTATTGCGTCAAAGTTGAGAGATCACTTCCAACGGTTTTATTTGAGTTTAAAAATCTTAAAAATATACACTTTTTAAGATACGAACTATTAAAAATAAATGAAAAATATTGTTCTACATTGGAAGAATAGTTAATAAAAGCAATATAAAATAAACCCTATACTGCATATTGTTGTTTTTCGTCCATTCATTTAGATCCAAAATTGAAAGTGCCGGTCAAATATTTCTCATTCATTTTCAATAATACGTATAAAAAATGTATAAACCCAAGATTTTTGAACTCAAAAAAAAAAACCAAGGGAAGTTGTCCTTCAGCTTTGACACCATAATAAAAATGCAAACGCGTACAAGCTCTAGCGGAATATCACATTTGTTTTCTTTGACTGGCACTTTCAATTTTTAACCTAGATAAATGGATGAAAAACAACGATATGTAATATGCGGTTTATTTTTTATTACTTATATGAACTACTCTTCCAATATAGAACAATATTTTTAATTCATTTTCAATAGTTCGTATCATAAAAAATGTATGTTTTCAAGATTTTTGAATATAAATAAAACCGAGGGAAGTGGTCCCTCAGCTATGACGCCATAATAAAAAATGCTAATAAGGAAAAATTCTAGCGGATTTTATTTTCTTTAATCGACACTTTTAATTTTAGCCGTAAATAAATGGACGAAAAACAACAATATGCAGTATGGGGTTTATTTTTTATAGCTTTTATTAACTATTCTTCCAATGTATAACAATATTTTTCATTTATTTTGAATAGTTCGTATCATAAAAAGTGTATATTTTTAAGATTTTTAAACTCTAATAAAACCATTGGAAGTGGTCCCTCAACTTTGACGTACTAATAAAAAATGTTAGTAAGAACAAGCTCTAACCGAATATTGTATTTTTTTTCTTTGGCCGGCAAAATAAAAATTAGCCCAATCTGAATGATGTCCTTTGGTGAAGATGTTTGAATATTTGTTATTCAATCACGCTCTAACGGCTGAACGTATCGGACTAAAATTTGGTACAGGTATGGATTACAGTCTGGAATAACACATAGAGTCCTTTTTATCCCGGGAATAGTTTCTCATAGGATGCGAGAACGGGATCAGAATTCCACAGGCGAAGTTGCGGACAACAGCTAGTCATCAATAATGAAGGACGTGACTCTAGAGCTGGATTTACAAGGTTAGTGGGTTGTCATTGATACTTCTCTCATTTATTTAACCCTGAGTTAGCAGTTAACTCCAAGTTAATGTTAGCTAACCCGGGAATCTGCAAGTGGGTCTTAGTGTTTCAAAATAAATCTTTAGCAGGTACAGAATTGTATTTAAAAGTAGCGAAAAATCTGTCAGTTGGTCAGGTCAGGGCTGTGCATTACGCCACATTCATTGTGCGACTTCCTGCCATTGAGAGCCTTCTAGGCACTCTGGAATTGCGTGATTTGCTTTTTTTAAACTCAATTCAACAACAATGGACATAGATGTTAGTCGGGTTCATGTCCTGTCTTGAATATTGACAGCCCATTAAAATTGATATGAAAAATTTGGAATTAGCTTGTGTCATAAACTAAGTTTAAAATTTCATTTAAGCGTTCAAACATAAAAACTATGACTTTATCGAAATAAAATGCATTTTCTCTTAGTTCATATAATTACAACAAATAATAAATAGCTAAGTTTTGTTCAGTTACTATCTAAAGATGCATATTTCTTCAATCTTTCATTAAAGCCTGAGGATTCCATTTTTGTACGTTGCTGGTCTGTACAGTAAGCTGAAAAAATGAAAATATCATTAAGTAAATTAACTAAAAACCGCGGTAGCCTAGTGGTATAGGTAACCCATCCCAGATCCCAGGTTTTACCATGGCACACACCAATGACTTTTCGATGCTTTTCGAAGTTATGTGTGTATTTATCGCAAGGTTATAAGTGCCCGGTTAATGGCAATAGGCTCGCGACCTATTACATTGGGACCTAAACATAAACGGCGAAATGTGGGTGCTAGCACCTCTGCCTACCCCTTCGGGGATATAGGCGTGAGTTTATGTTATGTTTAACTAAAACCATTTTCTTTTAAAAATATTTTACGGTATCATATTATTCACTTTGTGAACAAACCCCCTTACAAAATAAAATATATTTTATTTAAATTTTACATGGAAAAGTTTCGGTGCGACCGGGATGCAGAAGAAGAATTTTAAAAGATTTTTATAAGCAATCTTCATTCGAAATAACCCATTTTTTAATACTTACAGACAGTGCTAGATTCCCATCCCACGAATTCTCCATTCTTCTCATTCTCCGCTTTCAGCCAATCATGCAGAGGCTTGAAGTACTCCAGGACACCACTCGCGTCCATCTTCCTTGTGCCAGTCAGTACTTCCATTGCATCAGGCCAGGGTTTCGATGATCCAAGCTGGAGCATTTTACTGAAAAATAATGTATAAAGTTTTTTTTTTATATAATACTGAAATAACTTTTAGTATAGATTTGGGTAATCACATCACAGATCAAAGTACAACAATGAAATATAATATAATAGTTAGAAAAAATAAAAAAGACAACCAGATAACTATATTACCTAGTACGGTCAGCTGCAGAGAAACCTTAGGGTATCACCAGACTAATCGATCGATCTTGACAGATTGGTGTGGTAGGGGGTTTACACAGCAAATGACCAGAGATGTCAAGAAGCATTTTTCATGACAATTTGCTGTGTGCTTGCTTGGTACATTGATGTGAGGCCCTCCGTAGTTTTGATTGACTGACGAATTCCCTATCATAACACGTGATTTGATTTGAACACAAACCTCAAAGCTTCTCCAGCATTAACACTCTTGTAGATATCGCAGTTAGACAACGTCTTGGTGGAGTCACCGCTGCTGTATTCACCAGCGAGCTGGCACAGGGCTTGGTGGAATTGGAACTGGATGATGAACGAGATGTAGTACCTAGAACAGTAAACCACATTATAAATTCATTTCTTTGCGTGATCACCATAATGAGCAAAGAGGGAGATTTTAAGATTGCCCAGCTGCGTCCAAAGTTTGCTGTTTGAAGCCAAAGTTCCGCTTATTGCTTTAAATTGATGCGTATATTGTTTTCTCCAAAAGCAACTGGCACCTGAGCTCCCAATCTGGAGAGGAAACCTTAGTAACAAGTAAAGTAGGGCCCAAAGGTATTGGCAGGACCTATCTCTACAGGTCCCTCCAAACCCAAGTGCACAGTACAAAACAGTGCGTGAGTAGCGTGAGTAGTTGTGATAAGACTACACTACAATTTGTCAATTCAGAATCCGTAAATATTTGTCGAAAGTTGAAATTAAATCAATTTAAATTGTATCTTTAACATTATGTTGCTATTATCATTAAAAACTAAAACCCTCACCTCGCATATTCTACATCAGCAGACACATGATACTTAGCAGCTGGATCGAAATCGTCTTCGGACCTCGGTGCGGGGGGCTCAATGCCCTGGATGGAATCTCTTAGCTGCCAGAAGTGGCAGTTATAGTCTTCACTGCTGGTGGTTCCACGGAAGACGCCGTAACGGAATACGTCCAAGAGGTAGGCGAAAGGTAAGAAGACGATTTTTTCAAGACCCTAGAATGATTACAGGCAATAAATTACAAAATTCAGGATTAGAATAGCAAAGATCCAAAAGGTGACTTTTAAACAGGAATGGAATCCAATTTGAGATACCCATAGTATCACCAGCATAGGCAGCATATCTCGTTCTTTCGACCAATTAAATTAGTATTTTGATCACATGAGAGATTTTCCCGATGAAATAAAATAGGTCGAAGAAAAACAAGAGACCCTAGTTTTACCTGTTATGCTACTAAGGCTGTAGATGACTTAATTTCAGATTCTGAAATCGGATGAAAAATAGCATTTAACGCCATCTGTCGTGGCTCTTTAGAACTATAAAGCAATGTACGTTCGATAAGAAATCATTAAAAAGCAATGATAATATTCTTAACTCAGTTACTTACCGTTTTATAAAGTTGGTTGATGTTTGATTCCGTATCATCAGGTCCGTCTTCCAAAAGCCCCACCTTTCTTAAATGTTTTGGTGTGGCCACAGACAAAGAGATGACGTCACCAACAGCTTCATGGAAACCTGTAACCATATCAAGACCCTTTTGAATGTACATTTCTTGATGCTTCTTGATACTGCAAATTAACAATAAATATAACAAAGACTTCGAATTCTATATCTTTATAATCTTTGTTTCCTTCTTCTAGCAATCCGTAAAAAGGTGTCTGATGAGGCCATCAAAGTGAGAGTCACCATTGTAGTATTATTTGTATCCTCAATGGAAGTCATCTTAACGAACCCTTCACAAAAAAAAATGGTTCGCATCTTAGGTCTTCATTGCCTACCAATGAAAATACAATAAAATTATGTATGTTAAGTAGGATTTTAACCCACCTGGGTTAGCACCCTCCCTGTAGATCATGGGCTGGTGTTTGTACTGGAGATAGTACTGGATGTGGCCCATCTCATGGTGCGTGGTCTTGAAGAACTCGTCAGTAATTACTGTGCATTGTTTGATCCTGAAACAAATTAAAATATTCAAGCTTCTTCAAAAACTAAGCACTGATTCACAAATTGATTTTATTTCATTTGTTAAAAACTAGCATCGTTCCGCGGTTTCATCCTCTCTTCTGATTCTGTAGGAATATCCTGAAAACATGGCATTTTTTTGTTAAATTATTGAAATTTCAGATTTTATCGATTACAAACCACACCCAAAAAGTTGTTCCTCTTTATATTATTTGAACAGAAAAAATTTAAAAAAAATTAACACGTCAAATATAATTCATCTCTGCCTAACCTTCTGGGGATACAGGCGTGATTACATGTATGAATTTATATAACACACCATTTGCTTCAAAATTGGTATGAAGCTATTTGATTATTAATATAACACCACGACCCTAGTGTTGCACACATCCATAGGCCACGATAACCGCCATCCCATTAGTCGACGTTGGCTTCTAAGTGGTATAAAAAAATTTGAAACCATCCTACCTAAAATCTTCTCCATCATAAAAGTCCCAAGCAGAAGCATGGCAGACCATGTCACGACCGTCAGTGGGCTTCTCGATAATAGAGCGTTCCCAGAACAAGTCGGGCATAGGAGTCAGATTGAGAGAAGTGAAGAATTCGTCCGCAACTTTAAACATCTGTAGCACTGTGTAGTTCTGTAAAATAAAGACGTAAATAGGATTTAGAAGGGGTAGAAGAGATAGGAGATATCGAAACTTACTTCTATACACGCTCGATTATAGATCGTAATCTACTTTTAAGATTAATCAGCAAATGTTCATACCTGAGCGATGAGATTAGATGTAATATCAGCTTCTGGCTTGTTGGGGTACGGCCTGCTAAATTTCTCCACATTATGCCAGCTCTGTGCCCATATGTTTCCTGTAAGTACAATTAAATTCTACTAAAATTTGACCTTGTCAATAGCAAATGGGAAAGACGCTTCTGTTTACATTGTGCACTCGGTGCTAACGATAAGGAAGAACGTCTTTAATAAGTTAATACTAGCTGCCGGACGAGGCTCCACCTGCGTGATTGGTACCGTGTCCTGCAACCTATAGGATCCTATTCCATTTATAAAAGTTTATGTTTTATACCAGACTATAAATCTATCCCTGTACTAAATATCAGCCGGATCCATTGAGCCGTTTGAGTGTGATTGAGCAATAAACATCTTTACAAATTTTCTCAATTTTTGAATTTATTATAGAAGTACGATAAAACTACTTTATATTATTTATTACTAGCTGACCCGGCGAACTTCGTACCGCCATATTTTTTGGTCCCGTTCTCGCAGCATATCAGTGTTTCTCTACAATATTATGCACGTATTATACATATAAACCTTCCTCTTGAATAACTCTATCTATTAAAAATGCTTCAAAATCCGTTGCGTAGTTTTGAAGATTTAAGCATACATAGGGACGGACAGACAGCGACAGCGACTTTGTTTTATAATATGTAGTGATAGTGATAAACCTAGTATATCCATTTGTTTTTTTTATAAGTTAAAAAGTCAATGATCTGATGCTTACCCAACAAATGAGCAGGAATGGGTCCTTTAGCCGAGACTACATCGTCCCCGTACTTCAGTCGCAGCAGCCTTCGCACGTAGGCGTGTATTTGTTGGTACAAGGGCTTGATGTTAGCCCAGAGGTCTATGAACTGGCTTTCAGTATCGGCTTCCTCGTAATTGTTCAGCCACCACTCAGCGACACTGTCAAAGTCTGTAAATAAATATGGCGTTAAAATCTAAAGACAATTTAAGATATTAGGTAATCATGAGTACGTTTGTTTGTCAATAGATATTAAGATTGTATTGAATATACTCGCTATATATCACGCCCAAATGTAGCATTAGTTCTAGTCTGTGTACTGTGGTGCTCACGTAGAGTCCTGCGTGAGCATCGCTACGAACTATCATCCCCTATTTTCATCCCTACACACAACCAAATTTCAAAATACGTTTTAATATATACATACAGGGCGTCCCACGGCGATGCCACATGGAGGGAAAGTACTTTAAATCCTTAAGTTAACTCATTTTACTTATAGGAGACATCATTTTATTTTTAAAAAGAAACAAAACTGCATTCAAAGATAATTGGAAGTTGGAAGGATGAACTTTGAGTTAAAGTGTTTTATTTTGCCAAATTGAATTTATAATTTTCGGTTTCAAGGACTTCCTTTCATTTAATTTACCATGTTTCTTAGAGAGATTTGATCCTTATAACTGACACTATCGATTGTTGCCATAAAAATACAGGATGTTACTTTTTCTGATTTTAGTCGGTTCGATTATCGGGTGTGGCAAGCGAATTTTTAAAAATCTTTGAATGCAGTTTTGTTTCTTTTTAAAAATAAAATGATGTCTCCTTTAAGTAAAATGAGCTAACTTAAGGATTTAAGGTACTTTCCCTCCATGTGGCATCGCCGTGGGACGCCCTGTATTTATTTTATATCAAGTGCCTATAATAATAAGACATTACAAACTTTCATACAAGATTTCATTCTATATTTTTCGTGATAAAAGGTAGCTCACTGTACCAATTTTTATTAAAATTAGTTCCGTGGATTTGTCGTGAAAACGTAATAGACAGACAAAGTTACTTTCGTACGAAAAGAACATACCGTTAAGTTTAGCAGCCTCATTGTACAGTGCGACGTACTCCGTGAAGTTGCCCCTTGAAACTGCTCCGGCAGCCTTATGCCACTCCAGCCAGGTGTGTTTTAGCTCTTCAGCACTGTTACTTTCTTCGAAAATCTTTGCCACCTCTAAAACATTAAACAAACAACTTTAATCATTTAAAATACACATATTAGATTTTTAACTTATCCTAATAAATATCATTACCATTATACTTTTACAAAGCACTTATCATCCTACCTGAATATAGGTTAAATTAAGTTTTTTATCATCTGTAGTTTGGTTCTATAAAGTAGACATAAGTGTGATTGTCTGCTACCTTCTTTACGTTTGGATCCCTATGCTAATCCCCTCGGATACACCCTGCGATATCGGGTCTTTAGATGCCGGGATATAAGGTTGCCTATAAAGCATTTCCGTCGCACCCCGGCTGTCCTAGGGAAGCGGTCAAGCTAAGCTCTCTACCTCGGCTTCCCTGGAGGGTGTAAGGGGTCTTCGAGGAAACAGACTATAATAAAAAAATGTCTAAAAATCTCACCTGGCTCAACATGTAGATCACATTTCGATCTATCATAAAAATCGCAGATAGTGGCCGTAGCATAATTTGTCTGCATGTTAGTGATCGCCGAAAGCAACCTCTTGTTCACATCCTCTGGCAAAGCTGCCGTGCCAAGCACGGAATATTTCTTGAACATTCTCTTCAGATCAGGATCTTCATAGTTCTTCCAATCATACTTTATCGTCTCCATCCAGTACTTTTTCTTTTCTTCAGCCACTTCTAAAGCAATTTGTAACTAAAACAATTCATACTAATATTGTAATTGCGAAAGTGACTCTGTTTGTTACGCTTTCACACCTAAACTACTGAACAGATCTTGATGAAATTTCGTACAAAGATGGAGTAGAGCTTGTAAAAGGATATAGGCTACCTTTTATTACGAAAAAATGAGTTAAATGGGTTCAAAAAGGGGATGAAAGTTTGTATGAAACTTCGTCATTTTCGAAGAAAACCTTTTGAAATACACAGATAAATTAGATTTTGATAAAGGCTATTGTGTATAGGCTGACTTCCACGCGGAGCCGTGGGTAACAGCTAGTATGCTATATGATGTCAATATCCTGAAGATTAAGAAAGATAAGATTTAAAATATATTGAGATTATAAGATCGCGAGTATATAATAGTACGTAGCAATATTCGCGATAACCAGAATTCCTTTCTTTGGAGATAAATTCCCCCAACAAAAATACCATGCCGTAACGCCGTACTGTCTTTAGTCGGTTCGATTCCGACACAACCATGTCATTGCTAACCATAAAAAAATAAGTTAATTTGGTTACTAATGGAATCCAATGGAATTTGGTGTTCACAAACTTCATTGAAAAGGATAAACAAAGCGTGTGTTTTAAAAAAAAATCGTAACGCATTAAAAAACAAGACGACGCGACGTATTGAAAAGGCTGACGTTCAAATACGATTCTTGTTGAGCAGTTTCGGTGTTTCTTTTGTTATTAAAATAATAATAATGAACTGTTCAGTCTGAGATTTTTCTGGAATATTGGTTGATATAAATCCTAACAATTACAAATTTGTTATTCATCCTAGCGTTATCCCAGTCCCATCCAAAGCTTTCACCTCGGAGTCTGAGGTCCACTTAACCATTACAAACAACAAGAAAAATCATCAAAATTCAAGTCAAGCGGTTCTCACATGCGCTTAGCAACAATTTTAGCAATTCATGTTCATTTTAAAGATGCTTCAGCTAAAGTAACTATACTGATTCTCTTATATCTAATGTGGTAATATTAAGACTAGATATGAGATAGAATTCAATAGTTGAAGCACATTTTAGGGAGACATTTAGAAAAAACTAGCGTGGTGTGTGTTTTAGTATACTGCTTATTCATATTCATTTGCAGTCTGGAGTTATAAAGCCGTGTTGTTTCACGGGGCAGTAGAATAAGGCCATCCTAACTCTTCCTGTGGTTGTCCCTGAAAGTGACTAAGGATCCATCCAACAGCCCATGTCAATGGTTCTCTTTTGATGGCAATAGGCTCGCTCCCTATTACGTGAGAATCAAAGTTGTATGTAACTCTTAGGGAATTTGCAGGCGTGAATGTATGTATGTAGGTATGTTTAATTAAAATAAAAGTTAAATATATCTTACATTCAATTCCTCATTAAATTTCGTAATGTTGCTCTCGTAATTCCAGTCCGCTATCACTTTCTTGTTGGCCGATTTGGCTGTCACCTCGTTCAGAGTCTTCATGAATTCCCTTCCAGCAGCTTCATCCAAAGCTTTTTCAACTGCCAAACCTTGGACCAATCCTATGAAAACCAACGCAATAGCGCCCAACAGGGCACATTTTGTAGTTGCGCTCATTTTCATCTGGAAATAAAGTTTTACTGAAATTAGATTTTTTTTCAAAACCAACGTAATTATTCCTCGATCAAACAAATAATTGGCCTATTGTAGTACACTGTTGGACATAGGCTTACTCCAATGTGTTGGCGCACATTAGGAGAGGCCTATGTCACCCGATCCAGTGTCTAATGGGACATAAATATATATTCTACGACATTCTACACAGTGTTAACTATCTGCCGATAGGTCAGAAGACCACCTGACCTATCGGTAGATAATAAATAAATAAATATACCTAAATATTCTACAATGTTATCTAGACCCAAAGTAAGCATAGTTTAACTAGCTTGAATGCGGATAAACATACTTAGACACATTTTCCTGTGAATACATAGAAACAACTAGACCAATGCAAATATATTTACATAATACACATACATACAAATACTTGCACATAACTTATACCTACGTATTAAATTAAATAAAGTAAAATAAAACATAACAAATTACACATCTACATAATCAACTCTGACTCTACACTCAACCAACTTCGATTATACAAACTTTATCACCAAAATATAACAAATAAACATCTACATTTTATATACTTCAATATAAAACAAAAATCTACATATTGAACCGGTTATACACTTCACAATATCTTGCACACAGCACACGTACCTACGAGCCGGCCACTACACCTCCACTGAGTGTGTGTATGTCTGTGGCTGTCAATACGATAAACAGCTCACAGATTAGATCAAGATGGGCAAGGACAACTGGTATAACTCTAGACACGTATCTTGGACCTAAATCGCAAGACATACGAGGCTCTAGCGCCCGCGGATTGCTTTGTAATAATCTATGCTTGGTGAATTTGAGTTCGTCCACCGCAGTAGCATCCCGTGCTATCCTCAAAAGACACTCAAGAAATGTGTACGGCGCGTATAGGGCACATTTTGAGCACATTTTAGGTCCAAGATACGTGTCCGGAGTTATACTGCGGTGACATGCGGTAACTACAATAGATCGAGATTGAGGTCAGTTACTTTAAGGTATGGACGACATAATGTGTGATTTGTCTGATGAGTCAAAAATCTTCATAGCCAAAGCTTATTATACAATTAATGAATTTCTGTATGATAATAATTTTATTTTAACCTGACATTATCTTTTTTATTACTTTATATCATATATTTTCTATTAACTGCAGGGTTAGCAGGTCTAAACACTATCCATGATTTCAGCCAAATACGTTCAGCCCCGTACAGCCTCCGTGGCGTAGCGGTAGTGAACGCGGCCGCTACGCAGGAGGCGTGGGTTCGATCCCCGCTCAGTGCAAATATTTGTGTTCATGAAATATGGGTATTTGCATTGGGCTGGTCGTGCCTCGGAGAGCACGTTAAGCTGTCGGTCCCGGTTGCCATAAGAACATCTATGGCAGTCGTTACGGGTAGTTGGAGCCCTCAAAAATCCAAAAAACAACAGTCTAGCTGCAAAGCTTCGATATCGCCTAATGTTACCATTGGGATGTGGAGGTCAGATGGCAATCGCTTCACAGAAAATATCGAGGTCTAGCCAAATCCGTAGTTAAGACTGGCAAAAGCGGACCCCAGACTCCGAGCTGAAAGCTTCGGATGCGACTGGGAATTAACGCTAAGAGGAAGAAAGAAGATTTTCTATTAACTGCTCTTAATATTTTGTTTACTTGACATTTATTTCATTTTATTATTATGTTTTTATTAATTATTTCATTGACATCAATTGGTATTTTAATCTAGATCAATGATAAGTGATGTATATGCATGACAAAATAAATATTTACACACCATAATGTAATGGTAGAATGTACACGGGACGACGTATATATAAGACAATTCTCTGTACCTTCATTCATGTGAATAAATGAACTTTGAACTTTATAATATCTATGAAAAATGTATCCAAGTATGTTAATCCGCAATCTAGAAGTTAGTCATGCTTGGTTTAAATAAAATATGTATCTTAGAATATTCTTTAATTGTTAGCAAACCGTTGTTAGTATTAAATAATATATAACTGAATATATGTACTCGTAATCATTGGTTACAACAATAAAATCAACCCAAAGAGCATGGAATGCATTTTTTTAAATGTAGGACACGTCAATTTGACTTCACCTCGTTTGATGGTAAGCTGAAGGTAAAGTCTCGGCAAAGAGAGTCACCATTATAGACACGTACCATTTTACAATAGTGGTACTCAGCTTGACGGCCTCATCAGAAGCTCTTTCACACCCCGTTTAAGAGGAACCAGGATTGTAGGAAGAGGGAAACACGTGTACTGGTAACTAATGCCACGACTTAAGGCCCCGAATCAGATCAGTATCGAAAAATCGGTATTTTCGAAACCGTTTTTCTTTTTAACTATAAAACCTACAGATCTGGAATACACATGCCTGCATACTACAGGATATACAAAGTAACTTCACCTTTTCATAAATTAAATAAAAAAGGAGGAAATAGTTGAAAAGAGGCTCTGAACATTACTCTACTCTTTCTTATGAAACCAAATATTTTCTACAATATGTATCCAAATAATCTAAAATTTCACATGTATGTTAAATAAGTGTATTAGCATGACGTGACCTTCTTAGTTGTTAACCGTCGCCTATAAAGTTATCTATTAAAATTAGTTTTACTGATTTTTACGGTTCAAATATGAGCGAATAACCTGGAGCATTTGTATGGTCAAAGTCATTCGCGTATGTAATCACCTTAATGGTGCGGCAGAAGAAGGTGTCGCGGAACCGCTTGGTTCTTGAAGGAATATTCTGCACCGAAGGAAGGTTATATATATACGGGTGACATCTAAGTCCTACACTTGTTATCCTGTGTAGGACATTAATTATACAGGCTCTATACTTCTTATTTTATTTCTATGTCATTAAATGTCAATTCCTATGCTACTTTTGTCGTACACTGTGTACATTCCTGTTTATATAAAACAATAATAAGCTTAAAGTTAGGTTACGGAAGTACTTATGTATTATCCTAATTATACCATAGATACCTACTCTTATTGTTTATGCTATATTGTAGATATCGTTTGCATTCATAGTAAAGAATTAAGTATTCAGAGATAGGTGAATTTTCTCACGCTAATTTCTATAGAACTACCATTAAAAATAAAAGAACTATTATTATTAGCCCACGTAGTGAAGAATTATCGCATAACTAAATTATATAGGTACTAGCTGTTCCTCGCGGCTCCACCCGCGTGGATTTCGGTTATCGCGACCAAACATGGCCTATGTCCTTTTGGCCTGGGTTTTATCTATCTCTGTACCAAATTTCATCAAAATCGGTTCAGTGGTTTAGGCAGGAAAGTGTAACGACAAAAATACAGGCAGAGTTACTTTCGCATTGATAATAACATTAGTATGGATATAAAAATCACACAAATGGTTAATAATAAAACAGTGAATTTTTAACGCATGATCACTATCAGGTATGGGCCACAAGTACCTACTGCAATGCTTCGATATCGCCAATGGGTTGTGGAGGTCAGATGGCAATCGCTTCACGGAAAATATCGAGAAGAAATAAAACGACAATTTAATGGATTCTATAGCGATTTATTTGTTACTAGCTTTTGCCCGCGGCTCCGCCCGCGTGGATGTCGGTTATCGCGACCAAACATAGCCTATGTCCTTTCTCAAGGTCTAATCTACCTCTATACCAAATTTCATCAAAATCGGTTCAGCGGTTTAGTCGTAAAAGCGAGACAGACAGACAGACAGACAGACAGGCAGACAGACAGACAGACAGAGTTAATTTCGCATTTATAATATTAGTAGGGATTATTTACTTTTAGTTCGACGTGCCCAAAGCTACATTCTATCATCGCACTTCTCGCTGTGCGGTATGAAAGGCACTTCATCCCTCGCACACTCAGGCTGTGGAATGAACTCCCCGCGATGGTTTTCCCAAGCGACTACAATATGGGGTTCTTCAAGAAGGGCATTAGAAGGTTTCTTCAGGGTCGGCAACACGAGTGTGACGCCGATAATATGTAGTTACTTATAGAGCATGCAAAAATAAAATAAAATGACATAGGTAGGTACCATTATTATTGTGTTCTTACCTGCCTCGGCTGCCTCTATTAATAATGCATGTCAGTATTGACAACCGGTTAAAGTTTATATTAAACTGATCGACTTTATAAATAAAACATTGTAACAACGCGTGCAAGTTTGTTATATCTACGTTTTATACCTGTAATTTAGGGCTGCCGCACACGTGCCACTGGCCACAGCCACAAAACGCCTCCCCTGGCATATTTCCTGTAGTTTTCATACATTTACGCACTCGGTTGACACCAGTGGCCGCAACACGCTAAATCATCGCTAGTCGCTTCTTGTGACCCGCACCGGTTATTAAACGCCGAATCAAAACACTATTACATATTCCCCACCCCAAATAACGGATAGCCCCCTATGTAGGGGGTGCTTGGTCGCCGAAGAAACGGTTGCCCACGTAGTACTGGAATGCGAGGCAGTAGCCCCCCAACGTTTCCAAATCCTCGGCACAGCGAGGTCGCTCCGCGAAGCCTGTGAAGCCCCCAGTAAGCTTCTGCGCTTCTGGGCGGAGCTAGGCTGGCTGTCATAGCCAGCACTCTCCACGCACAATGGCCCAAGAAGGAGGCTAAGTGCGGATAAAAGAGTCCCCTTTCCATTCCATTCCATTCCATTCCCCACCCCAAACCTTCAATATCAGAGTCTATTATGACACTGCGCGCCAGCCATTTGGCTGTCGCGCGCTTCGAGCCACTTTTGTGGGCGCTCCGAGCTTCTTGTGGTGGCGTTTGTGGCTGAAGCGTGTGACCCGTGTGCAGCTACGCTTAATGTTCTTTACACGTGGTTTCTTAAATTTAAGCTTAAGCTTAGTATCCACTAGGCATCATTGACGCGCGTCATGGTGAACAATATTCTGGTACAACATTGTTGCACAACGTTTCTGAACAAAGACGGGCAGCAACACAGAAGTGTTTAGACTGTTCACATCCACATAATATGATCAATCGTCAAATGGTAGTACTGCACTGGTTGCGCAACGTTGCCGAACTTATTGAACAACAAGAGTTGTGCGTCAAATGTAGCCTAGTGTACTCGTATACCAGGTTTAAAGAATATTTGAATTAACTTAACAACGTGATAATGGAATAAGCATAACACACTTCTAACGGATTTAAATTTTATTGACGAAGCCTAGCTTACATAAGTCTAAAGATTAAAAGAATTAATATAATAAATATAAAATATTGTAGGACATTCTACACAACGCTATCTAGACCCAAAGTAAGCATAGCATAACTAGCTTGTGTTATGGGTTCTCGAATGCAGATAAACATACTTAGATAGAATTTTATTTATGTATAATGCAATAATAACAAATATTTTAAAATGCATAAATTACAATACAAAACAATACAAAAAGATTCAGACTAACCTACAGCACAGAATAGATAACAATACTGACGTACCTACAGGCTTCCACGATTTCACTAACCGCAATGAACAAACTAAGCTCATATCAATGCATAAATACTAAAAGCAGGCAAATAAAAAAGTTCCACAAAACAACATGTCAAGGAGACGATCCAAAGGTGAACGATCCGATTATACAATGCTGTTGTTTATTGCAAATTGAGCTGAACGTGGAAATTGAGCTAAACATTTGCCATTTTGCCAGTATGAGCATGTTTAACATACTTGAATGATCAGGTGGTTGACCTACTGTCTTCAATGGAGCCAGGTCTGATTTTATCATCGACCTTAATATTTAAAATCGTACCTACATTATCATTCGTAATCATGCTCATGCCCTTATATTAAAATAGCTTTTGCCCGCGGCTCCACCCGCGTGTATGTCGGTTATCGCGACCGAACTTCTCAAGGTCTAATCTACCCCTATACGAAATTTCATCAAAATTGGTTCAGTGTGGACCCGGTAATGGGTCGACCCACTGGGACCACGGGTAAACACTCGTGGTTTAGGCGTGAAAGCGTAACAGACAGACAGACAGACAGACAGAGTTACTTTCGCATTTATAATATTAGTATGGAAGTATGGACGTATGGATGGATGGATGGATTTATTAGAAGTCGGAGCAACATTGTATTCCCGGCGATGAGAAGGGTAGCTGGAGCTTAATCAATGTCAATCAATGAGCCAATCGCAGTCCACTGCTGGACATAGGCCTCTCCCAATGTTGGGACCTTGGCCTAAATTTTCCACGCTGGCCAGACGGGTTAGAATAAGATTTATTTCGAGTTTTCCTTCTCTCGCAGTGATATCGTCTGCGTATATTTTCATTAGTCGCCTTTTACGACACCCTTCGGAGGAGAAGGGGTGGTGACACTGGTGACACTTGTATTCTTTTTCCGTCGCCAAATGGATGAGCCAGAGCTCACTGGAGAGTTTTTGTGCTGTCAGTGCGAAGACCGAATGTCCTACTTGGTCTTCTGCACTAACGGCACAAAAGCTCTCTGTTGTTACAGGGTCGGCAGCACGAGTGATGATGACAGTGACTCCCTGGGTGTTTTATTCATGGCAACCAATTCGTGTAAACCATTTTCAATCGTGTCTGCTTTTAGTTATTTTAAAATATTATAGTCCCTTCCTAGCCATGACCATTATTTCACCAGTTTTTTTTTTTTTTTTTTTTACGTTTGTATGTAACATATTTAGCATAGAATTAAGCAGTGGTAATAGTCCAGTTTACCATAATCAAGAAAATAAATGAAGCCATTTGATGCTTTGCTTCGTATTGGCTGACAAATTGCCAGCGTAACGTGAAAATGTTCGCGATAAAAACATCAAGATAAAGTCAGCAACTTCAATAATGCTTACAGTTTCAGATATCGAAACATTCGAGACAGACATACCTACTGTCAAGGATCATCATAGGATTATCTTATTCTGTCTTTCACATGAAAAAGTGTTTTTACCAGCACACGTCCGGGGCACTAGCGGGGTGGTAAAATAAATTAATATAAATAAATAAAAAACGTCACTGAAAGTTTCAAGCATTGCACGTACTCTAAAATGCCTCCATTTCTTCAGGTCAGAGTTTCTTGATGAACACTAGAACAAGTTACTGAAATAGTAGATTGTATAATATAACAAGGGAGCAAAATAGTATTTTTACGGCGAGGGCAGCACTTTGAACCCCGAGCGTAGTGAGAGGTTCTAACGTAGAAACCTGAGCACAGCGAGGGGTTCAAAGTATATCGCCCGAGAGAAAAATAATTTGCTCTCGAGTTATAATATACTCTACTTTTCATCCCCTTTCTATGAGAAAAATATGTAAGTATCTACTGATTACAGAGAATCATCTTCAAATGATTTATTTTACTTTATTGTTGTTATAATTCTTGACATAATTGTAATATTTTGATATTCATGTGCTCTTTTTGTGAATTGTTTTATGAATGATATAATGTTCCAAATTCAAATCACTATTTCCGCCCGCTATAAAGTTCTGAACAAAAAAGTGCTACTTTGCTCCCACTTATAGAGAAACAAAGTGACACTTTTCGAATAGAAGGGTTGAAAAATAATTATCGACACGGTTGCCATCCGGCATGCCATCCGGCAATCCGTGGGGATTTTACGCACATTAAAAAGATAAAAAATATTGGGTTATTGTATTGCTTGCTATTACATTTTTTATAGAATACTAGCTGACCCGGTGAACTTCGTACCGCCATATTTTCTGATCCCGTGCCCGCTGCATATCTCTAAATTTATCAGTGTTTCTCTACAATATTATGCATATATTATACATATAAACCTTCCTCTTGAATCATTCTATCTATCAAAAAAAACCGCTTCAAAATCCGTTGCGTAGTTTTGAAGATTTAAGAATACATAGGGACGGACAGACAGCGACAGCAACTTTGTTTTATAATATGTAGTGATGATGACTCTACAAGTGCATACAGAAAAAAATATCTACAAATAAAGTTTCAATAGAAAATAGATATTATGAAGCGCACAATACCAAAAACCAGACTAACCTACATACTTCACGATTTGACTTACGCCAGTGACAAAAACTAGATTATTTTAATAAATAAATAAATTGCAGTCTTAGAAAAAAGGCCTAAAAAAACCTCATGTCAAGGAAAGAGTCTAACAACGAACGCTCAGTTTATACAACATGACTATATTTATAGTAACTAAACGGCTGCATCGTTTATGATGTGAGTTTAGGACTAACAGGTTTCGTCATCGTCTCAGTCACTTTCTATGACATATTGATCCAAATTGACTCTCTAACTTTATAAAATCATAGTATAAATAAACACTTATGTAAGAAACAGCAGGGTAAGGTTAGGAGGTCAGAAATTAATCACAGTAACCAAATTATGCAAAGGAGATATAGAAGAGCGGATCCTGAGCTGTATGCACATGCTGTAAGAACATTTCGAACGATCGAACGAACTCTACAGCTCAATCCGCGGCGATATTTCCATTCTGCTTGCTGTAAATTTTGTGTCGTCACGTTCTTGAGCATGAGGGTGATGTATGTTTACGTGTTCGACAACGTGACATCACCAAAACAGCATGCGATATTGTAATATCACTGCAGATTCAGCTTTCGAGTTCGTTCGATCGTTCGAAATGTTCTTACAGCATGTGCCTACTGAACTGAGTGTGAGCTGAGCAAATGCCATCGCTGCCAATCAGGTGGACGCGTTGTGAAAAATCGTAGTAGTATTCTTTGCATAGAAAGTCAAAAAGTGCATCCACCAATCCACATCGTACTGTTATATCCATACTATGACAGCGATAGTGCTGTCATGCAGTACTTCCTGCTGACTATGCACCCATCAGACGCTGGCTCTGACCAGCGATGTAGGGACTCGCCAGTCTGTTTTGATACTCCTTTCCGCGCGGTTGCCTAAAGATCGATCCCATGTATTTTTCTATTTGAGTAAATCCTCAGTTCAATTATTCTGTCTTTTTTTAAAAAGCGGATCTCGAAATCCCGTATAACAGTACGCATCGCTCGAATCTGCTCATCGGCAATGTCGACGATGTTGCTCCAAAAGGCAACTTTTGTGATGTGTGCCGACGACGTCTTTAAGAATGCCGGTCAGGGGGACCGGCCTTGCTCCGTCGCTAACGTCTCGCACATACGGTTCTACGCAAATCTGGATAAAGTGGTGTCGGCAATCCGATAGCTGGTAATTGCGGTGGCAAATGCGATCGCTACCGATCAGGTGGATGCATTGTGAAAAAATTATCCGTTTGTTGCAATGCATCCAACACGTACGCTGCTGAAAGGTGGACGCTTTTTTTTCGGCTTTTTGAACTGTCTAAAGTGTGAAGATTGTACATTGATGATTGAAACTGGGAGGGCATGATTATATATTACAGGATGCAACTCCTTACTGACGTTCTTATCAAAAATCAAAACAAAAAGATTGCGACGAATTGAGAATCTTTCTCCAGCCTAATCAGGTCCTGTAGGTCCAGTCAGGACCGGTACCTACCGGTTTGTGATGAAGGAATTTTATGCCGATGTTTTATTTCATTATTTTGATTAAGACATAGTTTGTTTTTTCATTCGTGACTCGTGAGGTTATCAACCCCTCAAAATCATTTGAATGTGTTTTCGCAAGCTTTGGAAACACACGTTTCAAAAACATAGTAATTCTACTAAATTGGGGCCCCGATTTCATCGGTAGTTATAATGGAAATGAAACACAGTCGTTCCTTAATGATTATAATTACAACAAGTGATAAATTAGTTTTGTTCAGTTGGATCCGAGTGAAGCATATTTCTTCAGTCTTGTGTTGAACCCTGAAATTTCCATGGTCGTCCGTTGCTGGGCCGAGCAGTAGGCTGTAAACATATTTTAACATTATTTACTTAAACAGACATAAATTTAACAAATAATATGTTTCAAAATATTCTAAACCTATCAAAATTCTATACAGAAACAAATTGTTTGGGTGAGCGAGTAATATATTGTAATACTGTTGTAATGATTTTTTTTTTTTTGCAATAAAATATACATATAATTAATTCATTAACATTGCCAGTACTTTATGAATTACTAAATATGCAAATACATTTTTTTAAATTAACCAGTAGTAACTTTGTAAGGGGTATGAGAGGTCAGTACTCCAGTTCGTTTGTAGGCAACTGTATAAAATATTTAATAAAATTCCTCAGGTTCTCAACCAAATGTTGACATGCCATTAAATAAAAGTGAAAAAATGTTTAATGGAATAAATTAGACGAATAGCTTAATGATAGAAATGCACGCACATAATAAATTGTATAAAAACCATATTTAATTATATGTATGTTCTCTGAGTTTCTTGCTAATATCTTCTCAATAGAATAAACTTAGTTACCATCGAAAGAATCAGTTTAAAATATGTTTTTTTTTCTTGACTTAATTGTAATATTTTGACGTTCATAATTATGTGCTCTTTGTGTGACTAAACTGAATAATCGAAATTGATTCTTTGATTTATTCTTGAGTTGATTGACTGCTCAGCTGAACGCTGAGATGGTTTTTCTGAGCATTTCAAGCATAAAAAGTATGTTTTATTCTCAGTGGGGTAACCATATTTTTCATCTTTAATCAGTTTAGCTTAGGGATTTCAAGGGAGGATCAAGATAAGATGTGAAGTATCAGCTGTAAAGTTCTATTGCTCGACTTAGCGGTGGCACTACCATGCCCCCAGATAGTCTACACAAGTTTACTACCACAATCTACTTTTTAACCGCTATAGGGTACCTAGCATCAGATGTTGCAAGAGAATTTCGGCGTGAAAAGACATCTATCGAGACTTCCAAGCTGAGGATCACCATTTTGGTGCTTCTCAGCTCACGTACTTGTTTCTTAAATGGCCTCAGCCCCTCTAGACAAGTGGCAATTCGTTGCTTGGCGTATGATGGAATAGAATTCCAAATGTATGGGATTTGACGTATATGACAGGCTTCAACGAATGTGAAAAACGTCAAATCCTATACATTTGTCATTCTATTCCATCATACGCCGAGCAACGAATTGCCACTTGTCTAAGGGGGCAGGACATCATTAACGAAGATCATCATCATCATAATCCATCTAGTCCAATTCTCGATACTTACGGACAGTACTTGGTTCCCATCCAACAAATTCTCCATTCTTTTCATTTTCCGCCTTCAACCAGTCATGTAAGGGTTTGAAGTACTCTAGAATACCGCTCGCTTCCATCTTCCTTGTGCCAGTCAGTACCTCCATTGCATCAGGCCAGGGTTTCGAAGAACCAAGCTGGAGCATGTTGCTGTGAAATAATAATTATTTTAGGAACTGCAAGGAGGAATTGTTTTACTACAATTTGGTTTGTATTGTACTGTAATAAAATTTGTAATTTGCTTTTTTAGGTTTTTGTAAACACTTAAACTTTTGCACTTATTGGAAACATTCTTTCGAAAATTACAAGGTACATTTTCCCCGATGGACATAGGCTATATTATCACGCTTCTACCTAAGGTAGCGTAGCACTAATCATAACGTCAACAAATTTAGCAGGTTCCCATACGTCAAATAACAAGTATAACTCATTTAGTTAAAGGGATGTAACGGGCGAAGCCGGAGACGGCCAGCCAGTGTATAATAAAAGCAATACCTCAATGCCCGTCCTGCTTCACCACTTTTGTAGATGTCGCAGTTAGACAACAGCTGATCGTCACCACCGTTGTATTCACCGGCGAGTTGACAAAGAGCTCGTTGGAATTGGAACTGGATGATATACGAGACGTAATACCTGAAATATCACACACAAACATACACACATTAATACTAACAATAATAACACTTATTTCAACGCGGTCTAAAAGATTCAAATGAATTTTCCAAATTTGTTCAGGTTATTTCCAGAAGCAATATATTTTTGTAACGCGTGGAAAACATCTCGCAAAGCCATCAATGTAGGTACCACCATTTTGAGTTCTGGTGGACCTTATTTATCATCTGAACCCCCTAGGCAACTTCTTGCTACCCAGCAAGGCTGACAGGCGGTTTATTACATAAAAGTTGGGAGACAAGCACATGACTTTGAAAGTATCAAGACTGGATTAGTCCACTTTTACTATTATTCTCATCAACAATATAATTAAAGTACTCACCTCGCATATTCAACATCAGCAGAAACATGGTACTTAGCAGCAGCATCGAAGTCGTCTTCAGACCTGGGTGCGGGGGGCTCAATACCTTGGATGGCATCCCTCAGCTGCCAGAAATGGCAGTTATACTCTTGGTTCGTGGTGGTACCGCGGAACACACCGTAACGGAACAGGTCCAAGAGGTAGGCGAAGGGTAAGAAGACGATCTTTGAGAGACCCTGAAATGTTTAAAATATCCCAATTAGCAACAATACTAATAATTAAAATGTTGAAAACTACCTTAAAAATTATTTTGACAGATCGGTGATTCCAGTCAATGACACCACCAGAAGTGTCAAGGGTATTATTTAATCCCATGAATGACACTACTCTTAAATGAATGTACTGGTAGGTATACTATACTTCCATATTTACATTATAAATGCGAAAGTAACTACGTATGTCAGTCGTTCCATCTGCCTGTCTGGTACGCTTTCATGCCTAAACCACTGAAGCGATTTTGATGAAATTTGGTACATAGAAATACCAGAGCTTTGGAAAAGGACATAGACATATTTGATCGCGACAACCGACGTACACGTGGGTGGAACCATGGGCAGCAAATGGTACTAAGTATATGAAAGTTCAAATGAAATTGCGATAAAAAATATTCTTGCATTAACAGTTACACACCATTTTGTAAAGTTGATTGATATTTGATTCTAAATCATCAGGTCCGTCTTCTAAAAGTCCAATTTTTCTCAAGTGTTTTGGTGTAGAAACTGATAGCGAGATGACATCACCGACAGCCTCGTGGAAACCTGGAAACAATGAATGTCACTTAACAAATGATGAATCAACACCACGTATTAGAAATAGGTACCTGCAAATTAATCTGTAAACAAATTCCCTCTTTCTCGCCCCAACTACGAGGTAAGTAGACTTGCAGGTATCTCAAAAATACATTCCTTTAAATCATCTGAAACTCACCAGGGTTAGCACCACCTCTGTAGATCACGGGTTGATCTTTGTACTGCAGATAATACTGGACATGGCCCATCTCATGGTGCGTCGTCTTGAAGAACGCATCAGTGATATCTGTGCATTGTTTAATCCTAAACAAAGAGAAAACAATTTATTGCTACGATAGTCACGAATTAACCCTTAGCAAAGATGCATGTTTTGAGACTGAAAGCTAAAATTTATTCCAATGAACAATCAGCATCAGCGGCAAACAAAGGTCAATAATTAAACGGCTATAATACAAACAGCTGTTCAATTATTGACCTGTATTAATAGTTCGTGGTAAGCTCGCAGATCGATCTTGACTGACAGGTTGCTCAAAAAGATATAAATATCATACATACAATACCAATTGAGTACTGCGGTGTCAAGTTCAACCTGATACTGACTGTACCTACTATTCTACGGTAATATTCAAGTACATCTCTGTAACTATTAGTCCATAATATTTTATTATACTTTTCTAACTTACCTAAAGTCTTCTCCATCAGAAAAGTCCCAGGCAGAAGCATGGCAGACCAAGTCACGTCCGTCCTTGGGTTTCTCGATAATGGAGCGTTCCCAGAACAGGTCGGGCATTGGGGGTAGATTCAGAGATTGGAAGAATTCATCCGCTACTTGGAACATCTTGAGGGGCGTGTAGTTCTAGAAAAATAAAGAGGTAAGTATATTAATTTTTAAAAAGGATCACAAATACCACTCTCAAAAATCAAATCTCTTCTATGTTCCGCAGTTCCGCGTAAAGGCATACGAAAGCAAGGAAAGAATATCTTTTTAACGGACACAAAGCATAACCAAATTCAATATAGGACTCATTGGCAAATTGAGACGTGACATTAATCGTACCTGAGAAACAAGAGCTGCTGTAATATCGACTTCTGGCTTGTCGGGGTATGGTCTGCTGAATTTTTCCAGGTTACCCCAGGTTTGAGCCCATATGTTACCTGTAATATTATGTTACACATATATAAACGTTGCATTGATTTAAATTAAGGAAAAATGTAGAAAGGTCCTGATACTCACCCAACAAATGCGCAGGAATAGGTCCTCTTGCCGAAACTACATTCTCGCCATACTTCAGTCGCAGAAGCCTTCGCACATAGGCGTGTATTTGCTGGTACAAAGGTTTGATCTCAGACCAAAGTTCCATAAACTGGCTTTCGGTATCTTCCTCCTCGTATGTACTCAACCACCACTCAGCTACACTATCATAGCCTGAAATTAAATCAAATGATTTCTAAATTAGTTGAAAAGCTACTGTAAATTGGTATCATATCAGTGGCGCCCAAGATCATAAAGGAATTACGTTTGAAAAGTAATGGTAATGTCAAAAAAAGCTTAACTGTACTTAACTGAAGACAGTCTCAAGTGGAATTTGTTTCCACTTGAAACTGTCTTTGTAATAGTTAGTAATAGAATGTTTACCATATGACAGTAATATGACAATGAAGGGATAAGAACACTCTCAAGGATATTACCATAAATCGAGCGCTAATCCTGATTGCATCCAGGTTTGCACTTTTAAACCTAGGATCCAGGGGGGACGAGATGGTTCAGTAACGAGTGAACTGGATTGATTTGCTGGATTATTAGACTGGAATACCAGAACCGGGTATAATCCATTACAATTGTGTGTATTGAATACATACCATTCAACTTAGCGGCTTCATTGTACATCGCCACGTACTCAGTAAAATTGCCCTTTGAAACTGCACCGGCAACTCTGTGCCATTCCAGCCAAGTGTATTTCAGTTCTTCGGCGTTTTCGCTTGTAGCAAAAATCCTTGTTACCTCTGAAAAGAACATTCGATTCAGGCTTAATTCACATAATTGCAGAATTAAAGCGAAGCGCCGTGACGTTCATTTACACTAGAAAATTTAACTTTATTTCCATTGGGTAACGTACAAATTTGTGTTAAGTGCATTTAAAGAATAAGTTACAAGCATCATGCAAAGTCAATGAATTTAAAACATTCGTTGTAGCGACGCAACGGTTCAGAGAATCGTCAATTTCTACCTAGTTTTAAAAAACGAGATGTGTTGTGAATGATGTGGTGAACATATTAAATCAAGTTACATATAATAATATATTTAGGCTTATGTGCTTATTAGATTACTCGCTTCCAAATTAATTTTTTTTTTCATCTGTTGGATATAGAAACAGCTTGAGCTTCCTTTTTTGTTTCGTACAGAAAAGATCATAAAATATGTCCATTGTATCATAAATCGGCACGGTACTTGGCAATAAAAATGTATCATCTAGAATAATTCTTAGAATCTCACCTGGCTCCACATGTAGATCACATTTGCTTCTATCATTAAAATCACAGATGGTGGCTGTAGCGTAATTTGTCTGCATGTTACTGATAGCTGAAAGCCGTCTCTCGTTTAAATCTTCAGGCAAAGCTGCTGTGCCAAGTTTGGAGTACTTCTCGAACATTCGTTTCAGATCTGGATCCTCGTACTCATGCCACAGATAGCTCATTGTTTCCTTCCAGTATTCTTTCTCTTCTTCAGCTACTTCCAAAGATACTTGCAACTGAAATTATAGTTCAAATAAACTCTTTTACAAGTATGATAAAAAAATAGGATCCATTGTCGATTTATATGTCCTTAAATTTTATTATGATTGTGTCCTGCTCAGATGTTACGATTTTACTTATATACAAACATACATAATATATCACTTTAACGTTGGAGTAAGCAGAGACCACAACATGTATTTCCAATTTCTACATTCCTGGCAAACACCTTTCACTTGTTCTACTTTTGTAATTGTTTTCATACATGCTAGAAATATGATCGTTTTAGAAGCCCTAAGAAAGATCTTTTGTGTGATTTGAAAACAAACGTATTCTGAAGATTCTAATCTTACTTTCACATTCTCATTATACTTCGTGATGTTGCTATCGTAGTTCCAAGACGCTATCGATCTCTTGTTCCTCATCTTCGCTGTAATCTCGTCCAAATGTATCATGTATTCTCTGCCAGCGGCTTCTTCGGCAGCTTTTTCAGCTGCCAGACCTCTGGCAGCAACAACGAAGACCGACGCGATAGCGCCTACGAGGATTAGTTCTCCAAGAATCTTCATTATCATCTGTAAATAAGTGTTATTTATGTTAGAAATATTATTGCTGTATTAGTTAATAGGATTTCACTTTTCGAGAGATGTAGATTTTTTTTATTTACTCATTTCTTCACATTTCGCTTGGGATGCGACCGGGACTAACGAAAAGATGATTTCTTCACATAATACAGTGGAATCAGGTGGTCCTTAAAATTGAAATTGCCTACTAGCTTAATCAGCCGTTCAATTATGGGCCTAGACTGTTAACTGAACGGCCCTGAATGATATTCAGCCATTTAATTAAACGGTTAGGCAAATGGCTTGGCTCGATGACGTTTAATTAGACAAGTAATTACTTGCCTAGCCATTTAATGAAACAGCTAGACAAATGACTTGTTTCTTTAAGGTTATAAAAAAAGCTACCATTATTATTTTATTATAAATTCCGCCCGCGGCTTCGCCCGCGTGGATCTCTTATCTCCGGTTCTACTCAACCGATTGCTATCAAACAGACGTAAGATTTTAAGTCTGACCAAGACCTTTCTAACAAAAAAAACCGCATCAAAATCCGTTCAGTAGTTTTTGCGTCCATCGCGGACAAACATTTCCAATTTACAATTATATAATAGTACTAGCCGTTGCCCGCGGCTCCGCCCGCGTGGATGTCGTTAATCGCGTGGTGTTATAAATTTTGTGCAGAGAATTGCGCGTTGAACGCTGATTAGAGGACCTTCATTTTTTAGAGGAGGTAGGACACGACGGTATATTCGTCCCAATCGAGCAGTCCGACTGGGGAAATACCTCCGCCCTTCAGAAGATCGTTGCTTAATAACCTCGTGTTGTGTTTCCGACGGTGAGTAGGGTAGCCAGAGCTCACTGGAGAGATTTTGTGCTGTCAATGGGAAAACCAAAGGCTTTGTCCTACTTATCTTCTGCGCTGACAGCACAGAATCTCTCTGTTCTTAGAGCACAGCACGAGTGTGACGCCCATAGGCCACGGTAACCTCTTACCATCAGGTGGGCCGTGTGCTTGTCTGCGACCTAAGTAGTATATATAAAAAAAAAGGTTAGATACTGTGCTCGCCTCTCTATTCGGCTGTCTACTTCACTCTGTATTCCACTCTCTACTCGACGTAATACTTCACTCTGTATTCGCCTCTCTACTCGATGCCACTATACTCGACTTCACTATTACAGTATGGGATGTGGTACTTCAAGAAAGGCGAGTGTGACGCCCCTGATGTTGCATAGGTACGTCCACAGGCCACAGTAACCACTTTCCATCTGGTGCGCCGTGTGCTTGTTTGCCACTTAAGTGGTATAAAATAATCTTTCTACCTGGATATCTACTCGACTCTCTAGTCTCTAGTTCCCATACCTTAAGAAGGGCAAAGGTATGGCGACTTCTTCCACCCTCTCCTCCTTTCCCGTTGTATCTCTTGTCTACTCAACTATAAACTTCACCAAGCTCTTACTTATCTTTGCGTGAAAAACGATTTTGTAACGGATCTTAAGACTGTACCGACATCTATTTAATTTCACAATGACAAATTAGAAATTAAAAAAATAAGTACAATTTACCGTTTCGGGTATATCGGGAGTTTGAAACAAAACGATAGCTTGAATTTAAACGCGAGAACGCCATCTAGTTATGATTCTGGTACTAAATCATTAAAATTCAAATTTTAATTTCATGATTAAAAACGTATTGGTTTACACAAATTGTGTATGTAAAAATAAAATCTATAAATTTACATACTTGTCCGGCTGTAATAAGCTATAAAAATTTACCAATAATATTATAAAGCGCCATCTATATTGCCGCTCATATTCCGTGTAATATCAATATTGTTCACAACTCCGGTTCTACTCAACCGATTGCGATGAAACAAACGTAAGATTTTAAGTCTGATCAAGCCCTTTCTAACAAAAAAAACTGCATCAAAATCCGTTCAGTAGTTTTTGCGTCCATCGCGGACAAACAGACAAACAGACAAACAGACAAACAGACAGGAAATGAAAAAAAAATATTTTCGTGTTCAGTATCGTTAATATAACATAACCCAAGTATTTTTTTTTAAATATCTCCAATGTACAGACACGACCACTTTACAATTATATAATAGTATAGAGTATAGATAGACTAGCCTTCCGCCCCTGGCTCCGCCCGCGTGCATCTCGGTTAACGCGACCTTTGCTCATGTCTTCGGTTCTACTCAACCGATTGCGATCAAACAAACGTAAGATTTTAAGTCTGAGTAAGCCCTTTCTAACAAAAAAAACCGCATCAAAATCCGTCCAGTAGTTTTTGCGTCCATCGCGGACAAACAGACAAACAGACAGGAAATTCAAAACAAATATTTTCGTGTTCAGTATCGTTAACATAACATAACCCAAGTATTTTTTTTAAATATCTCCAATATACAGACACGACCACTTTACAATTATACGTATAATAGTATATAGATAGATATATTGTAAAATTGTTCAAACACAATGTAAAAATTGTTCATGAATAAATATACTGAAAATACCGAAAAAACTAATCACTAACTTTGTGTCTTATGCGAATGGCCTAAGCAACAGTCAGCCAGTTTGTTAAATATTGTAATAAACGTTACGGCTGACCAAAGACATTTCTTTTTATATATAATATCTTTGCGGCTGACTATCATTCAGGCCATTAATTGAACGCGCGCCGTTTAGTTAACAGCCTAGCTAGGCAGTTAATTAAACGGCTGATTAAAGCCAGTTGACGGCGACAGATATATCATTACACAAGCTAGTTAAACTATGGTTAGCTTGGGCACAGTAGTACTATAATATGGTATGGGTTTAGATAGCGCTGTGTAGAATCTCATAGAATATTTTAAGTACGCAAATAATATATTGATTATTTGTGAACTTATTTAGATTTGATAGATCTATCCTAATTATTAATGGTTAGGTTAATTTTTAATGAAATGGGGAATAAAAGTATCAGTAAAACGTTTTATCAGGATAAAAGTATTGTCAAAGTTACTGTTAATGAAACTTTGATGACAACTTTAACATAATTATTTTTGGCAACGCTTAGCGGTCATGAGCATTAACTTAATTTTATTTTTTATTAAAAGATGTTGAATTATTCTGTTCTGTTAAGTATTAAGAACACTAATAAGATATTATTAAAAAGTATATGCGTGAAATACATAACACTTATACACTAAATAAGTCAGTTTTCTTAGTATCGTAATCATTACAATCTCATTGTATAACTAATTAAATTAAACGTACCTAAATGTTCTGACTTGCTAATTTTATGTTATTATAAAACTGTATAATCTTATGTTACTAACTGTATTACAGTTACATAATGGTACTGAATTAACTAACTTCATCACAAAACCCGATATTTTTGTTCTAAATTTTTATTTTCCGTACTTATTTAAAAAAAACATTACACAAAATATAGTCAGTACAGTACAATTAATTTCAAACAATCGATTAGCCTATCGCAGTCCACCGCTGGACGTACGCCTCTCCCAAAGTTGGGAGACTTCGACCAACTGTTTTCACGCTGGTCAGACAGGTTGGTACTGGGTTTCATTTCGATTTTTTCTCCTCTCGCAGTGATAATATTGTCCACATATTTTTTCTTTAGTCGCCTCTTACGATACCCTTCTGAGGAGATGGGGTGGTGACACTAGTATTCTTTCTCTGTCACCACATGGATTCAGACAGACAGTACCTACAATAATCATTTAACAAGCTCTACTAAAGATTTTTTGGACTTAATTTTGTATTTAATAATAATCACTAAAGAAACAACCCACACAATGGCGACAGGCACAGATAGGGAATCGAACCCAGGACCTCCGTCATAGTAATCCAATGATCTACCACAACGGTACAGACACAATTGTAACAACACACTAACAGATTTTGATTTTTATCAATAGTAGCTGCAACTGACGATGGTCTTAAGAACGTAGCACTTAAACCAAAAATTTAAAAATGAAACCAATAAAAGTTTAAAACTAACGTACCGACACCCACGATTTCACAAATGGCAATGACCAATCTTAGCTCATATCAAAGCATCAATAACCAAGGTTTATAAAAAAAGTTCAACAAAACATTATTTCAAGGGGAGGACACAGAGGTGAATGATCCTCCTTCATTCTATACTAGTAGCCTGTGTCGGTCTCGCACGGGAAGATTTCGAGAAAAAAATAATTCTGTCTTAATCCTAATAACAACGCCATCTACTGACATAACAATGTAAACTGTCATGTTTATATGGATGAATGCATAATGCTCTTGACCAACATTTTTTTTAATCTTTTTAAGTTATGGGTTATTTATTTCAGAGTAACTACTGTCCTAAAAATATAATAAATAATATAATATATGTAATATGATAAATTCGATTTAAATGATCTCCCTCCGAGTCTTTTCTCAGCTCATTTATGGTTGTCTTTCAATTTTATAACGAAGGGACCGAACCCGTGAAGCGACTGTCATTCGACCTACACAACCCACTGGCAATATCGGGAGAGACTAGATTGTCAGACTTTTTAGGTCTATAGTTCTATGGTTAGACCAGATTATCGAACTTTTTAGTTCTCCAACCACCCGTATCGCGTGCCATAGATGTTTATATGTAGCAAATCTATCAATTATGCTATTACGTAAAACTTCTAATTAATTTATTTCGAAGTCACTAAAACCCTTACATGTATTCTGCATTAATTCCAATCTTGTTATCAAATACTAGTTTTTATGAAGAGCATATTATATGACAGTAATTTTATTATCCATTGATTCATAACTCTTCCCCTTTATTTCTGTTGGTTAAAGTTGTTGTAAATAGTTAACACTTCTTTTTTTATTTGTTTTTTTTTAATGTTTATCAGATTTACTTCATACTTCTTCGAAACTGTACCAAACAATACGCAGCTAACAAATATAAACAAAATCTTCGTTTATTTGGACCTGATTTTGTTTTGATTTCGGACAATTTTTTGCACAGCAGTAAATCTTATCAGGTACCTATATTCATTTTAATGGGATATTGACTGTCAAAAGCTCATGTTTACTTTATATATTATGAAGCTTTATGTTTATACAAATGTTTGGAGGCGGTAAATCCGGTCTGGTACAGATTATATCTGTGACAATTCATCAGGGTTGCCACTTTTAACACTATATTGGATTTAATTTCCACTGAGTTTTAGAATTTGTTGTTAAGCTATTTATCAACTGTATTTACAAAATTAACACGGTTAGAGATAAAATAATTACACGGTTTCAAAACATGTTTGTTTTCAGTTCTATCACGATGGTTATTTAAGCGAAAATATGTTAAAATATCACAATAAATTTAAAATTTGACAGGTAACCTGAAGTTGACATTGAAGTAAGACATGGAACGTAGACAGATAATAAATTATATTTGTATACCACCTAACCCTACGAACTACGAACGAACTTAAACCAAATATTACTTCATAATCTGTTTATGCCATGCTTGCCCCACTGAACTCTATTATCTAGACAAAATCGAGATCAGTGGCTTGCCCACATAAAAAGGCTTTGAAATATTTGAAATAACCTTTCAGGTTAGTTCAAACATTAAACATATTTAAGAGAAAATACTAATTAATTATTAATTTAGTTACTAATAGAAAGTTATATTTTATGTGTCTCACCGTGTCTTTATAATTCTCATACTGTTCTTTTACTAAAGGTTGCATGCATGCAGGGCTCGAGTCAACAATAGTGTCCATAATACGGCAATAGACACACCCCTATTATGTGGGACTTACTACAATGATTGGTAAAATGTGGATGTTAATTCACCTCTGCCAAACTTTCCGAGGATATTAACGTGATTATATGTATATGTATGTAAATAGGTTGGAGTAATACTAGTAATCATAGAAACAGAACATTAATGCAATGACAATCAGGGTCTTCCGGCATATCACGTCATATATCTCTATTCATGTAAGTTAAAAAATAACAACGTTATTGCTTCTATATTTAAATGCACAACCAGATTTGTGAGGCAACAAATAAATAGGTGACAAACCTATGACAAAAGAATTAGCAAAAAAAGCGCATGCGAGGCCCAAGTTACTACCTTGAGGCATTCCTTTTTTTCAATAATGAACAATGCTTCAGTAAAAATAATACTTATAAGACTACAACCATTTTCTTTCACTGAAGCAAATTATAACGTATAATTTAAGATACGTTCTACGCTAGACTAGAGAGATCGGACAAATACGAATTATCACAATGGATCACTGTAACAATATCGCCTGCCTACAAAACTTGAAACTGCCTTTTTGGCGTTACGTTTTTGGTAGCTAAAGCATCATAATCATAGCCTTAGTAGTTGCAATGCATTAATGCCTTACCATTTTTAACGGTTATATCGACGAATTACATCTCACTAGGTTTAGGATCACATAAAACCGAAGTATCAAAATCCCATGAAATAAAGTATTCACCGTCAAACAAAGCTCGCTTACCCGGCTACAAGTAAAAATTCCAACCAAAACAAATAACTTACGAAGAGCACCCGTTTAGTAGTCTGACTAAAATATCCACAGGGCATTTTGAACGGACAAACAGACTAAAACACACACAAAACGAACATCAACTCACTACGTACTGTCACTTGAGAGTCCGCACTTGAAAATAGTAATTATCATGTAAATGAATTAGTGGCTTGTCATTTTGTAGGATTTGAAACCTTTTGTGTCACAAGAAAATTGGCGTCGGGCACAACGAATGGATAGATTCATTTGAAATGTAACCAGTCTCAGTAAACGTACATCATACAGTCCATGACAAAATGCCCACTTGGGAAATAGATTCACCCCCCATAGTATTACGTGGTACTGAAAATTATAGTTGACGAAATGTGGGTATACACCTCTACCTGCACCTTCAGGGATTTATAGACATGTATCACAATACATACATCTCACTATCATTGTAAGTGTAGAAGAAAAAGAAGTAGAAGAAGGAGTAAAAAGAAACGAAATCGTAGTCAGATATATGGATATAATAATCCAATTTTACATGTGTATAATATAAAATTATTGAGGTTAACATATTGTTAACTACCATTTTCTTATTATTTAATAATAAGCTCAGTTAAAGAATTTAATCCTATAAATATACAAATATAATTAGTACGATGTGGATTCATAGCAATTTATTTATTTATTTATTTTACTTTTTGAAAGAAAGAAAGAAGAAAGAAAGAAAGAAAATATTTTTATTCAAACCTAGCATAAGATATTTATGCACATTTCAGCAACACAAAAAAACTACAACATTTTTATGTTTTATTATGAACTAGGAGGCCATAACTTATTTACTTAGAATATATTTTTCTAGTTAAGTAAGTTACTTCATCTTTACAACATGTATTATCCTTCTCAATTGTGGTGTCGTACACTCAAACAATATTTACAACCGTAACTAAACATTGTTGAGTCGAAATGTGTATGATTTTACATATTTGGTTCGTACTTGCCATTCGTCTTATTTTTGGTTGCCTATTCATACAAAACGAATAATTACAGTAGTAAAAGCTGCAAATTGATAACCAGAAAGAGTCTAGGACTCTTGGGGTACTCTCAAGCTAGAACGATTTTTTACCATCCGAACGCTAATCTCGTTGCTGTGTCTCTTTCTATCTGTTTGACTTAGCTAATCTCTGAAACAGCTGGGCTGATTTTGAAAGACCTTTCATTAGAAAATGACTAGTGTCAAGAGGTGTAACTTAATTAGGTTATACTATTTTAGAGAAATTACTAAGATCCCACTTAGAACTAAAAAATATCCGGATAGTCCCGTACGGAACCGGGATCTATGAAAAATTATCAACCCTTTAAGTTGTAAAGGGTTCGTTTTAAGTTATTAGGGTACACGTAAAGGTTTGTTACGCTAAATAACAAACTCAATGCACAGACTTTGTTACGGAAGGTTTAAAAATATATATTTTATCTCGGAAACAACAAGAGACTTTCTACATAAAAACATATAGCTTAGCTGGATCCGAAAGGGTGGAAACAGATTCAGATTCATTGGAATATGATTGATGGATATCAAACGCATGCATAGCAACGTGGCATAGTACATCTCTGGTGAAAAGACAGCCACGACATAAAACCTAGCACCTCTCTATCAAGGTCTTGAAAATAGTAAAACAAGAACCATAAAATGATTACCACTAAACAAAATAATGTCTGCTTAACAACAGAGAGTTAAAAAAACACAAACTTTGACGGCCGTTCAGTCAACACAAAATTGATTATCCACCCTTTTAACTGAGCATCTGACGTATTACCAACGAAAAGAACTGAAACGTTTAACCTTAGGAATGTCAATGTCATTATTATGTTTATTAAAATACAATCCCCAGTCTTTGATTTAATAATTGATGATTAATAGCGTTGGCAGTTCAGTGGTTAAAGAGCCTACGACGATTACACTATCGACGTGAACACACACAAGCAATTTTTATAATGCTAACCTAGAGCTGGTTTGATCAGAGGAGATAGGACACGACAGTTTATCCGTACCAATCGAGAGTCCGACTGGGGAAGTACCTCCGCCCTACAGAATACCGCGGCTAAATAACCTGATGTTGTGTTCCCGGTAGTGAGTAGGGTAGCCAGAACTCCATGGAGAGGTTTTGTGTTGTCAGTGGAAAAACTAAAGGCTTGGCACAGAATCTCTCTGTTCTTACAGGGTCGGCAGCATGAGTGTGACTCCCCTGGTGTTGCACTCGCCCATAGACCATGGTTACCATTAGGTGGGTCGTGTGCTTGTCTGCGATCTAACTAGTATAAAAAAGACCTTAGGAACTTTTTGATATAGAAGGTGTTCATGGTCTGGTCCGTCGACACTTTCTAAATATATTAAAAACTTATAAATATGTACTTATCAAGACATATTGACCCACACAAGACGGAGATATTGAGAAGATATCGTCATGAATCAATCAATCCATCATCATAAGAACAATTGAAGCAAGACCAAGTATGACATTTCAGATTCTGATGCACGGTGTACCATCTTGAATGTTACGAGTATTCACATGCTATTGTTTGCTATCTAAAAACGTATCTCTTAATAGTGCACCAAGTTTAAACCAAGTTGATTACGCATTTCTAGTCACCACACGTTGACAGTATCGTTAGCAGGTACCTACCATACGTCACAACCGACTCAAAAGCGTTTACTATTCAAGACGTGGACGGTACTGTCCTTTAAATCGGTCACTGAGGCCAAGGCATGCGGTTGACATGAGTGACATTGTGCAAGTGCTTTGTTTATTTACAAGCTTAACTTCCTATCGTCGTTGCAAGTTTAAAATGTATAAAAAGTTTGTTTTTATACCACCTAGCCTAGGAGGCAGACAAGCACACCTAATGGGAAGTAGTCACCGTGGTCTATGGACGTATGCAAAAATGGGCGTTACACTCGTGCTGCCGACCCTGAAGAAACCTTCTAAGGGCCTTCTTGAAGAATATTATAGTCGCTTGGGAAAACTTTCCGAGTAAATCCGAAAAGCTTCTTAAACCTACTACTACTACAATTATTCTAAAAATATATTGTAGGTACTACGTACGTCAGCGAAATATAAAAGCATTCATATGGGTCTGGCCAATCAAAAATATTGCTTTTTATTAAATACTAGCTGACCCGGCGAACTTCGTACCGCAATATTTTCCGCCCGCGTGGTATTATTTCTAAATTTATTAGTGTTTCTCTACAATATTATGCATGTATTATCTATACTATTATATAATTGTAAAGTGGTCGTGTCTGTACATTGGAGATATTTAAAAAAAAATACTTGGGTTATGTTATGTTAACGATACTGAACACGAAAATATTTTTTTTGAATTTCCTGTCTGTTTGTCTGTTTGTCCGTTTGTCCGCGATGGACGCAAAAACTACTGGATGGATTTTGATGCGGTTTTTTTTGTTAGAAAGGGCTTACTCAGACTTAAAATCTTACGTTTATTTCATCCCAATCGGTTGAGTAGAACCGGAGTTGTGAACAAATATGATAATAAACGGAAAATGACCCGATAGACAGATGGCGCTTTTTATTATTATTGGTCAATTTTTATAGCTTATTACATCCGGGCAAGTATGTAAAGGAGAACGGGCACTTTTGTATGAGCTGCGTCCCAACCCTTGTAACAAGTTGCGACTAGTGTAAACATGTTCATTTAGTCTATTTATATGTAAAAATGAAAGATTTTTATCAGAAATTCGTGCAGGTCCAAAGTTATAAGGGTGTAAGTAAAAAATATTTTTTGTGCAAATAGGCTTTGCAGTATAGTTCTACGGTTTTGTATCATTTCGCCGACGGTCATTACAACTACGGTTGACTCAACTAGGGTTAATTCACCTACTGGTTGACATGGTTCATGGTTGTACCGATCACATATTTTTAACAAAAAAAGAGGGGTGTTATAAGTTTGACGTGTGTGTGTGTGTGTGTGTGTGTGTGTGTGTGTATATGTGTGTGCGTGTGTGTCAGTCTGTCTGTGGCATCGTAGCTCCCAAACGGCTGAACCGAATTCAATTCTGTTTCTTTTGATCGAAAGATGGTTTAGTCGAGAGTATTCTTAGCTATGTTTCATAAAAATCGGTTCAACCATTTGAAATATATTATGAGGAATGAAAATCAATCCAAAATCTAATCTATTTTCAAATATACCCGTATTGGGTATCAAATGAAAGGTCATAATTTATACATCACGATACAGCAGGTTTTATGGAAATCGGTTCATATTCGATTCGATCATTCGATTTCCATAAAACCTGCTATTATTATAGGTATATAAAAAGCATGAAACAAAAAAAATTAAAAGCAGAAGCCAATATTTTAATTTTCTCTTTCTAAATCGATTTGAATAGTTAGCATAATAAATGCTTCAAAAGAACATTATTCACACTGCATACATTTTTGGTCCAAAATTGAAAGTGCTGGCCAAATACGATATTTCGTTAGAACTTGTTCTTATTGGGGCGTCAAAGTTGAGGGACCACTTCCTTCGGTTTTATTTGAGTTCGAAAATCTTGAAAACATAAATTTTTTATGACACAAACTATTGAAAATGGATAAAAAATGTCGTGCTACATTGGAAGAATAGTTAATAAAACTAATAAAAAATAAACCCCATACTGCACACCGTTGTTTTTCGTCTATTTATTTAGGTGCTAAATTGAAAATAAGTAGCGGCCAAAGAATTTAAATATGACATTCCGTTAGTCGGGCAGTGGACCCTCAGCTTTGACGCCATAATAAAAAATGCTAATGAGGACAAGCTCTAACAGAATATCATACTAGTATTCTTTGGCCGGCACTTTCAATTTTGGACCTAAATAAATGGGTGAAAAACAACGGTGAGCAGAATGGGGTTTATTTATTATTGATTTTATTGACTATTCTTCCAATATAGAACAATGATTTTCATTCGTTTTTAATCATTCATATCATAAAAATGTATGGTTCCAAGATATTTGAACTCAAATAAAACTGAGAGCAGTGGTCCCTCAGCTTTGACGCCATAGTAAAAAATGCTAACGAGGACAAGCTCTAACGGAATTTCATATTTGTATAGGTATTTTGGCCAGCACTTTCCATTATGGACCTAAATAAATGGACGAAATACAACGATATGCAATATGGGGTTATTTTTTATTGCTTTTATTAACTATTATTCCAATATAGAATAAAGATTTTAATTTATTTTTAATAATTCGTATCATAAAAAATGTATGTTTCCAAGATTTTTAAATTCAAATAAAACCAAGTACAGTGGTCCCTCAACTTTAACGTGGTAATAGAAAATGCTAGCGAGGACAAGTTCTAACGGAATATCGTATTTATTTTCTTTGGCCGGCACTTTCAATTTTGGACTAAAATGGGTGATGTCCTTTCATTCAAAAATCCCAATAATTTATACATATTTGAAATGTACTAATTAAGGCCTTTAATTTGATATCAAACACGGTATATTTACCTCAATTTTATTTTTTAACACAGTACTTTATGACCGCTAGAGGGCGCCACATTAAATTCAGTGACACATTATATAGCCTATAATAAGTGGACGATCAAGACACTTCTAACAATACCTTACTTGTCCAGTTCTAATTAGTAGTTGAAGAGCTATGAGGGAATTAGTGAATATACATACATAGTTCATACATACATACATAGCCTGTCAAAATCATAATCCTCCTTTGGCTTTAACATAGTCGGGTAAAAATAGCATAAATAAATAAGTATTTTGTCATAAAAACACTAATTATTTAAAATAAATTAAATACTTTCTTAGTAACTGAAACCCCCACAACTTTTACCCTGCACGAAATACAGATTTATGTCCATACAAAAAAATAATACACTCATTGAGACCTTTCATTTGATATAGGTCAAAAAGTGTTACACCATATGGGACGAAACGCCCATTCGCCTTTATAGACTTTATTTTTACATACACAATTGTGTAAACCAATACGTTTTTAATCTTGAAATTAAAATTTGAACTTTAATGATTTAGTTACAGAATCATAACTAGATGGCGGTCTCGCGTTTAAATTCAAGCTATCGTTTGGTTTCAAACTCCCGATATACCCGAACCGGTATCTTATTCTTCTTTTTTTAAAATTCTAATTTGTCAATTTGTGAAATAGATGTCGGTACCTCGGTACTGTCTTATAATATGATTCGTCACAAAATCGTTTTTCACACAAAGACAGATTAGAGGTAGAGCGTGGCGAAGGATATAGTGGAGTAGACAAGAGACACAACGGGAAAAGGGAGAGGTTGGTGGAAGGGCAAAGGTATGGGGCTTAGGTGACAGACAATCACACGGCCCACCTGATGGGAAGTGGTTACTGTGGCCTAATGGACGTATGCAACACCAGGGGCATCATACTCGCCCTTCTTGAAGTACCCCATACTATAGTCGTGAGTCGAACTGTAGTAGTGAGGTCGCAAACAAGCACACGGCCCTCCTGATGGTAAGTGGTTAGCGTAGCTTATAGGCGAGTGCAACACCAGGGGATTCACACTCGTGCTGTCTACTCTGTAAGAACAGAGAGATTCTGTGCCGTCAGCTCAAAAGATAAGTAGGACAAAGCCTTTGGTTTTCCCACTGACAGCGCAAAACCTCTCCCGTGAGCTCTGGCTACACCAGCGGAAACACAACACGAGGTTATTAAGCCGCGGTCTTCTGTAGGGCGGAGAGGTATACTGTCGTGTACCTAACTTCTCGAGTCGAATAGAGAGGCGAGTACAGTGTCTAATCAGCGTTCAACGCTCAACTCTCGGCACTAAAATTAACAACACCACGCGATAAACGACACCCACGCGGGCGGAGCCGCGGGCAACAGCTAGTACTTACATATAAACCTTCCTCTTGAATCACTATCTATTTAAAAAAACCGCTTCAAAATCCGTTGCGTAATTTTGAAGATTTAAGCATACATAGGGACGGACAGACAGCGACAGCGACTTTGTTTTATAATATGTAGTGATAGTGATAGTGATGATATTTGAAAATCTCATTTACAACAAAAATGTCGTGACGCAACGACGTGACGCTATGTTAGTTTATTTTTGTTTCATCCTTCGAACCTTTTTTCCAACTCAGTTGGAGTCGGCTTTTCAGTTTAATTATGAAGTAGCCGAACTTCGGTATTTTTTTGCATTCGTTGAGCCGACCGCATACGACAACGACAGACGCATGCAGCAGATACAACGTACTACGGATAAAGGGGACCATTGCGGCTTCGCAATGAACTACGCGCAACTGCTGCGTGCGTCGGCAGTGTTGTCACAGTAAAGTGTTGTCGTGTGCGGTCGACTACGGAATCATATCTTTACTGTCGATTTCGAATGTCTGTAGTGAGACTAGTGGAACTTTTTAGAACCATTGATATCATTATATATTGTTCGTGCCAACTGATGATGACAACTTAATATGGTTTCTAATTGGCTTGCAACTAATTAACTTCATACCACTGACCTCCAAACACATTATTAGTCATAGGTATGGGTACTCGTAACAATCTCCTACCTATATTTTATCATTTGAGCGTACTTTATACATTTTATGCATTATGTATCTTTTAGGAAAGGTCAGTATGCAACTTCACCTTGCCTAACGATAAGCAGAAAATGAAATTTCTACAATAAAGGTCACCATTATAAATGCCAACAACAATAGTTTCTATGTATATTATTATATAGATTGGCTATACGGAACAATTTGTCATCGATTTATGACCATGTCCCAGCAAAAAAGCATCACTTTTTGTTGCTCCCATAAATATAACATTCAAAATGCACTATGCCGATACAAATAGGTGCCAAAATTCATAAACTCATTTATCTATTTTCTGCATCCCGTTCCACATTCAAAAATCAAAATTCATTCCTACCTAACTCAGGATCCGTAACACAGAAGCTGGGTACGCCCATGAAAGATCCTGCATTGTACACCTTGGGACACGTATCTTGGATCTAAATCGTGAGACAAACGAGTCCCGGTCGCACGTAGTCTATGCTTGGTGAATTTGAGCACATCCAACGCAGCAGCACCCCTTGCTATCCTCAAAAGACACTCAAAAAACGTGTACTGCGCATGTAGAGCACAATTAGGTCAAAGATATGATGTCCCAAGCAATAGGAAGACACAACCACGACGTACCTACTTCTTGTTATGAACTCCAAGTCTTTATAATGTAGCATCAGGCTTGTCGAATCGTTTATCCGTCAATGGGCGCAGAAATTAAATAAATTGAATGGTAACTCACCGATTGTGACCGCCTCCGCTGACACTCTACTATGTACTACTCGCACAAGTTCGTATGAGCATTATATTATATCTTTAACATTCTCATGAATGATAATCTTAATCATCTTGATAACGGTTGTATGTTTTCAATAAGCGACGCCTAATTTTAGTTTGTGTAAAACGCGGTGACGGTGTTCTGTCTTCCGTGGTAGCTGCCCTGGGGGAGATAAAGGGATGTTGATAGGAGCCGTAAGCTCCCTTGGACGGGAGAGACGGTCAAAGGTCGTTCCTATTATTGCATTTGAAGATTAAATCGAATTTCTAAAATTAATTATTGACGATTGACCTTTTTGTTTTTATTAGTTTCACCTGTAAATACTTACTCGTAAGTAATAAACCTTGTAGTAAATACAAACATATACACTCACAATTTTCTAAATCCATCTCTACGGCATAGGCAAATGTTAATCTGCGTCGCCATCCGCATCTGTCACGTTTTTGACCGTTAATTAAATATGAAGAAATATTGTTGTTTCTTTCAGCCTCCGTGGCGTAGCGGTAGTGAACGCGGCCGCTACGCAGGAGGCGCGGGTTCGATCCCCGTTCAGTGCAAATATTTGTGTGCATAAAATATGGATATTTGCGTTGGTCTGGTCGTGCCTCGGAGAGCACGTGAAGCCGTCGGTCCCGGTTGCCATAAAAACAACTATGGCACTCGTTACGGGTAGTTGGTGCCCTAAAAAGTCCAAAAAACAACGGTCTAGCTGCAAAGCTTCGATATCGCCTAATGTTAACATTGGGTTGTGGAGGTCAGATGACAATCGCTTCACGGAAAATATCGAGGTCTAGTCAAATCTGTAGTTAAGACTGGTTAAGCGGACCCCAGACTCTGAGCTGAAAGCTTCGGATGCGACTGGGAATTAACGCTAGGAGGAAGAAGATTGTTGTTTCTTTGCACTTTGGGAATAGTCATTTTCATTCCTATTTGTCTCGGATAGGATTTGTGTCCCAGAATTTTTTTCCATCTCGATGACAAGATTGTGATGGTTGGTGGATTACATATTAATATGTTAGATTTTGTTGTCTCGAAGATCTGTGAAATTTTCGGGGATTTGGGAATTCCCGATAATTTCTCATAGTTTCTCATAGTCGCAGAACTATGAGTTTTTTGCAAATTCCCAACATAGTTTCGGAAACGGGATGATAATTATTCTAGATGGGCGGATAGTTCCACAGCTTCGGCTAGTTAACTAAAAGATTACATTTCTTAAAACATATAGAAACCTTCTCCCTAGACATGATAAAGAAATCCCTTGTCGCAAACACACATTTCTTTATAGATAACCTATCATTTGATCAGAAATTATCTTTTATCTGATAAGATATCACCGGTACATGACAAAGTGCGTCTTATCAACAAAATAGTACAGCATCATTGTAGTTAAGTGGTTCGAAGATGGGTTGTCTATCGAAATCACCTGTCAGTAATAAGTAGTACTAGGATATTACGGAATCGGGTAAACAGCTTATGATACCTTCTTAAGAACATGAGAACTATTTAAAGGGCATTGAACTTGAAATGTAATGGATTTCACCTTAAAGGAAAGAGAGGCAGCTGAAAAATTTACGACAACGACATGTTAGAAGAGCATTGTGAATAGCAAATAGGTTTTTCATCCCACCATCTCGGAAAGTGTATTTTTGCTCTTCGATAACTGAGCGTAAAAGTCGTTTTTATCCTCTAGAGGATAAAGTAAATTTGAATTTAGAACATCGTGTGTACTAGGTTTGTGAACTCAAAACATCATTAAACCTATTTACTTCTACCTCTATGGTGCCGAATTTATCATACAACTTTTTTTTAATTTATGAAAAACTCAGACTCGGAACCTCCTTGGTGTACTTTTTTTTTTAAATTTGCTTTGCGCGCATCAATTTTTTTCACGTCATATTGTTGAACATTGTTGTTGAATTTTTATTTTTTTGTATTTTATTATTAGTATTAATACACATATTATACAGCCTCCGTGGCTTAGTGGTAGTGAACGCGGCCACTACGTAGGAGGCACAGGTTCGATCCCCGCTCAGTGCAAATATTTTTTATGCATGAAAATGGGTATTTGCATTGGTCTGGTCGTGCCTTGGAGAGCACGTTAATCCGTCGATCACGGATGCCATAAGAACATCTATGGCAGTCGTTACGGGTAGTTGGAGCCCTAAAAAGTTCATCAACAACGGTCTAGCTGCAATGCTTCGATATCGCCTAATGTCACCATTGGAGGTCAGATGGCAGTCGCTTCACGGAAAATATCGAGGTCCAGCCAAATCCGCAGTTAAGACTGGTAAAGCGGACCCCGGACTCCGAGGTGAAAGCTTTGGATGCGACTGGGAATTAACGCTAGGAAGGAGAAGCATTTCATTATTTCCTCGCTGAGGTGGGATGAAAAGTTACGTGTTGCACTCGAGTGCAAAGATTTTTCACCTTGTGCTCTTTTGATTCCCTCGCTAACGCTCAAGATTCTAATTTGTGAATCACTCGCTACGCTCGTGATTCAAATTTAGAATCTTTCGCTTGCTCGGTCATCAAAACTGAGCACGCGGTTAAAAAGCAACTTTGCACTCTTGTATAACAAATAACTATTGTTTGCCATCTTATACAGAGTGATTACGATAGTAATAATATGGGCACAGGGATAAATCATAATTTGGAATCAAACAGCCTGTGTGTGTGGCTGTAGTGTATTGGACTGGATAATAATCAGATAATGCAGATAATGCGTTTGATTCTCACTCAGAATTATTTGCATTGGTCTGGGTGTACCACTTAGGTGGCAGGCAAGGACACGGCCCACCTGATGGAAAGTGGTTACCGTGGCTTATGGACGTATGCAACATCAGGGGCGTTAGACTCGTGCGGCCGACCCTGAAGAAACCTTCTAATATCCTTCTAGAAGATACCCATATTGTAGTTGCTAGGGAAAACCACCGCGGGGAGTTCATTCCACAGCTTGAGTGTGCGAGGGATGAAGTTCCTATCATACCGCACAGTGCGAACCGTTTCCGATTGCAATGTGTGAGGATGAATTCCCCGCCTATTGCGAGAAGTGTGATGAAGGAATGTAGCCGTGGGCATCATGTCAAACAGTATAAACCTTTGTATAAGCGGTAGAACACACACAGTGAGGCAAAGTCTCTTCTGAGACTGAAAGGTTCCACATCGCCTGTGAGTATGGGATCGCCGACGAGCCTCAACGCCCATCTTTGCACCGAGTCGAAAGCGTCAAGCTCCGGCAAAAAGGTGACAGCAGTACTCCATGTGGGGCCGAACCTGTGCCTTATAAAGGAGGAGTCGTTGTCCCGCAGTGAAGTACTGCTTCGCCCTGTTGAGCACCCCAAGTTTCTTTGATGTCAGCTTGAGCTTGCCTTCCAGATGACTTCGGTATTGGACGTCGCTGGAGATGTCGACACCAAGAATCCCGATACTTGTGAAGATGGGTTTTCTTAGCGTGAATACACATACTTGTCTTAGCAGGGTTGAATTGATCTAGGTTTAGTCGTCACCAATCGGATATACCAGAGAGAGTAGTCTTGATTTAGAACACAAGTTGTTCACCATCCAAACTAATATTATAAATACGAAAGTAACTCTGTCTGTCTGTCTGTCTTTCTGTCTGTCTGTCTGTCTGTCTGTCTGTCTTTGCTTCACGCCTAAACTACTGAACCGATTTGTGTGAAATTTGGTACAGACATAGTTTGGAACTTGAGAAAGGACATAGGATAGTTTTTATTACAAAAAATAAAATAAAAAATAAAATTGATTCCGGACATACAGCGCCATCTATTGGTCAAGAGTCGGCATCAATTCAGTACTGAAAATTCATCGGAAAAAGGCTATGTTTGGTCGCGATAACCGACATCCACGCGGGCGGAGCCGCGGGCAAAAGCTAGTAACCAATAAAACGTCAATTCACTTATAAAAAAGGTTTATTATGAATACTGTGTTGCTTGTCTGCTATAAATTATACTAATAAGTACTGAGCGCGTCACGACGCGGCGCCGGCGGGCGGCTCCGGCCGCGGGGGGGGCGGCGGGCGCGCGCCCAGCGCCGCGCGCTGCTCCGACGAGCAATACTCTGCAAGGGTAACGTGGATTTAGACCAAACGAACATTTAAAGGGGACTGCCCCGTGGCACTACTGGTAGTGCCAAGGGTAAAATTCTTTCCCCATGACACTACCGGTAGTGTCAAGGGGAAAAAATATTCTCCATGACACTACCAGTAGTGTCCATACACTTAACACTACTGGTAGTTTCACGTGGAATAACTTTTTCCCTTTCGTAAATTTTGAAGTAATTTAATGAAATAGGGCTAGAACAAGAGCATCCTTTCTTAATATTTTAGTGGGAACTAAAACTTGTTATCAGCGTTTACATAAAGGTGGATTTAGACCAGAACGTAGAGCTAGATCCAGAACAAGAGCAGCGATCGCTTGTAGCGATAAGGCCGCCGATTGTACATTATTGTCATATTTTCCGTTTTACTGTAATGTATATGTATACAATAAAGAATTATCTATCTATCTATCTATCTATCTTTCATATTTTAGTGAAAACTAATCCATGTTTTCAGCGTTTACATAAAGGTGATCTATACCAAACGAACGAACGAAATTTTGAAGCAACTACGCTAATTTTTTTTGATATAAATGGGGAAAAAGCTACATCCAGGACGGTACTTGAATTTCTATTTTTAGACGAATATTCCTGTTGTTCAGGAGATCTAGATAGCCCAATTGGCTATAGAATTCCTCCTAATGAGGGACAGGTCACTGGTACAAGTCTCGTCCTGAATGATGAGTAAGTATGAAATGATAATGAATTAAGAGGTGAATTTTCACAAAAAAATCTAATAACACTTGAACCAGGAAATAAATCCAAGAACCGGTAGCAAGAAGCTGATGGACCAGTCAATCCTATCTAATATTTATGGATCTCATACTACTCCAAAGAATTCTGTACACATTATAGAGACTCACGTGTTCTACTCGACTCCCATCCGATGAATTCCCCAGTCCTCTGATTCTCTGCCGTGAGCCAGTCTTGCAGCGGCCTGAAGTACTCCAGTAGACCGTCTGCTTTCATCGCTCGCTGCCCTGTGAGCGCCTCCATCGCATCTGGCCAGGGTTTGGATGAACCCATTTTGAGCATATTCCTGTAAACATATATTTTAATTTAGGAAAACGATTCGCGGATTCCGCAAATCCTATTCCCGGACTAAAGAGTAGCTTAAGTTCCTAGACTAAAATATCTAACAAAATATGGACCAGATCAGTTCAGCCGTATGTACTATGAAAGAATGACAAGCACCCTTGATCATTCATAAAAATCGAAGTCTGAAATCTGAATACGGTCCCTTAAGGGGAAATGACAAGTGTATGAGATGGAGACCCACCAAAACCTCACTAGCACTCTGGTACACTATCATTAACTGACGAGTCTTGTACGCCTTGAGATTGGAGACCAGACACTGACAACAAACATTGACATCAAAGCTACGTAACTGTATAACCAACGGGGCTTTGGTAATCCGATTCGATCAGAGTTTGGAGGTCAAAAGGCAAATGGCAAATGTCCCCGTATATAGCACGTTAACCAAAGTATACCGATATAAAAGAACATATCTCAGGGTTCAGAATGAAGATGATGCTACTCACGCTAGCGCGTTCCCAGCGGCCACGCTCTGGTAGATGTCGCAGTCCACGAGCTTCTTGTTGAGGTCCTCGGGCACGTACTCGCCCGCCAGCTGGCACAGCGCGCGGTGGAACTGGAACTGGATGATAAACGACACGTAGTACCTGGAAGAGAGAGGCAGTTCGTATAACCTTAATTAATTTCGCGTATCCAATGATATAAGAAATTAATAGTCGTGTACTGTCCTTGCCAATGCAAGGACAGTGAGGGTCTGGTGAAATTTAGCTTGCTTTGATTTTGTAGAGAGTTCATCCTATCGTACATCGACTACACAGATGGTAGATTTATGTACACTTATTTTTTTTAATACTGGTGTTTCCGCTAACCTCCTCAGCTAAGCTAAATTACCTTTGTTCACGTTGGTTCACGTCGGTAGTGTAATAGCCAGAATTCAAATCTGGAACCTCTCAATCATGAGATCAACACCAGTACCACTAAGGTACCGCCGTTCTTATAACGCACCAGTAGTTAAAACTGTTTATATTCACAGAATATTAAAACTGTGACTTCAGTTTTAACCAGTCTGACATATCGACGCTGGAAAGGCAAAATGTTTTAACAGCCATTTAGTAAAATGTTCAGGAGAGACGATTAAAGTTTCAAAAACGTCGTAACTTCTAAAGTATTGAAGATATCTCTATGAAATTTGGGTCAATTAATAATAAATTTATTACAATTATATACAAATGAACAAAAATAATGTGTGTCTATTATTTCTATCAATTATTGGAGTTAATACAAAATACCTCAAAATTTCAGATAGGTAAAATTAGTTTAAATGCCGAAACTAAATCCGGTTAATGTCAAGCAAAGTGTTTTATCTCCAAAATTAATTTTATTATTTTCAAGTAAGGTGTTTTATATCCAAACGAACTGGATATTGTTATCGAGTAGAATTACTTAAAAGCATATCTAATCATGGCTAAAAAGAGGTAAATAGTTTTATGTAACCATTTTATATCTATGCCATCCTGGAAAAACAGTTGTACTGACATCATTGAGCTCTAACAAAGAGAGCGAAGTGACTTAACTTTATACCTTACTATAATTTATTCCCAAACATTTACTTTTTTCAAGTTAAGAAAAACCTGAAAATTTAAGAAAAATGAAATACAAGAGGTATAGTTTTTTAGTTAAGTTATTTAATTATTGTAATGTTTACAAAATAAGCATATTTGCTTGGTTGTACGTGAATGTTTTATCACATTGAGACTGGCATAACCAACAATCAAAAAACAAATTTTCATGACGAGACACTGTAAACTTTTATCAAACATAAACGTTATTATAAAAATATAAAAGTAACATTAACATTTAGCTTTAAACTGAAACAATGTATGAATCATCATCATCATCTACTTAAAGACGTATTCTCCTGATTGCATCCGTCGCCAAGATGACCACGGAGCTCAGGGTCCGCAGTCCAGCTCTTCCTCCTCCACTTCGCACGATCTTGGGCGTCCATGGTAGTGAGACCATTTGCACGCATTTCAGCTTCCACGATGTCAAGCCAGGACTTCTTTGGCCTACGCCTTTTACCTGAACCCGGTGGGGGCGCTATTGCCAGCCATTTGTTCCCCACGTAGCCTGGCAAGACGTGGCCGCACCAGCAAAGGCGGCTCTCTTGCATTTTATCCGCGATGTCACGAACATGGAGGATGCGGCGGATGCGAGAGTTCCGTACGCGATATTTACGCGTGACACCGCACATCCACCGCAACATTTTCATCTCCGAGACACGCAGCTCTTGCTTGTGTCGCTCCAGCAGCGGCCAAGCCTCACAACCATGCAAGAGGACAGGCCCAATGATTGTCTTATGGACCTGCCCCTTTCACCTGTCTGGCATTTTGGGATCACATGTGATGCCAGTAATTTCTCGCCATATAGCCCACGCGGCAGCAATGCGTGCCTTGACATCGTGGTCGATTTCACCAGTCACATGAAGTACAGATCCCAGGTACTCAACCTGGTCTGTGCACTCGACCAAATCATCGCCTATGCGGACTGGTGTGGGATCTGTGGAGTTTAACGCTAAGTATTCTGTCTTCGCTACATTTAGCTTCAGACCGCCGTTCTCAAGGGCTTTTTTCCACCCTTTCACGCGTCGCACCAGTCTGCTCCTGTCCGCGTCCATCAGCGCAATATCTTTAGCATACATGAGCAACCATGGGGGCTGCTCATGTGAGTTTCTGATGCTGTCCGACAAAACGTCTAATACCACGCTGAACAGGTAAGAACTAAGGACGGATCCTTCGAGTATCTCCTCGGGGATGGTGAAGGCTTTCGAGTCACCAACAGCAGTCCGAACCAAGGAACCAGAGTCGTAGTACAATCTCGGATGGTGTCAATGTAAATCTCTGAAACTCCCTTGGACCGCAGTGCCCACCAGATCACAGCGCGAGGAACACAGTCGAAGGCCTTCTGCATGTCTAAGAATAGGCAGTGCAGGTTCTTCGCCCTATATTTTCCCGCCACAATCCTTAGGGTAAACACCGGGTCCATGGTCCCGTGCCTGGGACGAAACCTGTACTGACACTCCAAGAGTGTACTTTCCTGTCAGATCCGGGAGTCGATTATCCGCTCATAGAGCTTCATGTTATGGGACATTATCTTTATACCGCAGTAACTGCCACATTCCTGCACCGATCCCTTGTCTTTGAAGTCTGGTGTGATGATGATTATCAGCCTCCACTGGCTTGGGATCACACCGGTGAAGAGTACGCGGTTATAAAGATTTGCTAGAATATTCACACCACGGGCACCCATGGCCTTCCAAGCCTCTATGGGGACTTCGTCGGGTCCGAATGCTTTCCGGTTTTTCATGCGGCGAATGGCAGTCTGGACTTCTGCAAGTGTTATCGGTGGCACTAGTCCTTGATTCGGAACGAGGTCTGGTGGCCACACCTCTTTATGCTGCTTATTCAGCAGCTCTTGGAAGTATAAGCGCCATCTCTCCTTCACCACGACTTTCTCGTACAACGAATTGCCCCCAGGGTCTTTAATGCAGCCGCACTAGCACCGCCTTCCCGCCTCAAGAATAGCTGCCTGAATCCTGTCCCAAGAAACCTGTACTAGTTCATCTACAACACCGGTGCACTTTTCACCGATGGCTGATGACTTGGCTTCATCAAGCAGCCACCACCTGATTCTGCGTTGGGCATGCTCGGCACGTTTGCTTTTGGGTTTCACGCGGAGGTCCATGGCAAGGAGATGATGTGGCTAGTGAGACTCTCCCCGGGTATAACTTTACAGTTAGTTACCTTGCTGATACTGTGCCTCCTAGTGAGTAGGAAATTTACCTGAGTTGAGCGTCCCCTGCTCCTGTAGGTGACAAGATGTTCAGATTTATTTTTGAAGTATGTGTTCACGATGGCAAGATCGGCAGTCGCACACGTTCCAAGGATGTGCTCACCCACTGGGTTGCGACTACCGTATCCAAAACCGCTGTGGACACGTCCAAACTCCTCACACCCATGAGCTCAGGTGGGTTACAATTCCGTCAATAAGCACCCTCACAACCAGAAGCCGAGCGTTATAGCTCTTCACCTCCAAGATGTCATCCTGCAACGCCCGGGAGAGCACCACCCCCAGCCCGGCCTGCCCATCAGGTGCACCTGTGTATATCGGCTGGTAGCCGTCCCCAATGTGCATGGACGACTGCCGTTCGACCCCCCAAACCTTGAAGGGAAAGCCAGCGCCAGAGCGTCATCAATTGTTCAGCAGGTGCACCGGCTTCTAGGTGAGGTTGGATTTGGGCCCAAGATCTTGGTGGACCCCCATAGCACCTATGATGATGATGAAAGTATGAATCATACAAATACTAATTAACGCTTAAATATTACAGGAACATCCTCGTGTGAAGTTTCAAGACTTTAAAGTATCACAATTGCATAATAGACCTCAGTGTAGACCTTATAAAAAACAATAATTCAATAATGACCCTGTGCATTGCCTATTAAATCGTAATCGTAAGTTTAGGTCTCTACTTCAATCTTACATATAAAAACTAAAACTGTTCTTTGTAAAACATCAAAGTGTTATTTCTTAAACATAAAACTTCTGTTTCTTGCGCGCACAACCGCCCTTTTTGGCACGAGAGGGGTGACTGAAGCGACAGATTAGCTTTATTTCGTATGAATGAACCACCGATTTTGATTTGCGATACAAAAAATTATGATAGTTTAAGGCAAATAGTAAAACTAGTACAGACAGTTTAAACGCATGTTTTATTTGTAAAAAAAAGCAAGTAAATTTGTATTATTGTACTAAAATTTGCTTTTAGAAAGAACAGTAAAACGATTCAACGCATGATGTCCCCATATTTTGGATAGTGTAAAATGTATTATCTTGTGAACAATATTATTCTAGAGTGGAGTAAAACGTTTTAACTTACAATGACTAATATTTAAAATTCGGGTAAAATGTATTAACTGACAATGAATAATATTAAAACTCGGAGTAAAATGTTTTAACTCCATTGATTAAGCATAATCAAGTTGGGTATAATGTATCAAATACGAAACAGACAATATTAAAATTTGGTAAAGTGTTTTAACATTTTTAGTTAGTTAAAGTCATATAGGGCAAAGTGGCTTAAAGTCATTTTTCAAATTAAGAGGTGTCTTAATGAAAAAATGCATCATTTACTATGGAGTTAAAACACACAAAAATATGAAAATCATCAAAATCACAGGTGTATTAACGACCATAAAAGTCGTCAGATCGAGCTGAAACCGAGACCATTCGAAAGATCTCGTTTTCCTGATTCCAACCATATATATAAGTCAATATCGCCCAAAATGGCTGTTAAAACATTTTGCCTTTCCAGCGTCGATATATCAATCTGTGCAATAGAGAAAACATTTAACAAATCCGAAACTAGCCGATCTAAGCCGAACTCTCACTATTCACCCGAACGTATCAAATCAAAGACCATGCTAAGTAAATCCTATAACAGAACCTTGTAATTCCAGTAGCTTTACCTGGCGTACTCCACATTAGCAGAAATATGATACTTGGCGGCAGCATCGAAGTCGTCTTCAGTCCTATTGACAGGAGGTTCCACTCCCTGCAACATCTCTCTTAGCTTCCAGTAGTGGCAGTTGTAGTCTTCAGGAAGCGTGGTACCGCGGAACACGCCGTAGCGGAACAAGTCCAAGGTGTACGCGAAGGGGAGGAACACGATTTTGTCCATACCCTGGAAAAGGATTGTTAAAGAATAGTTTTAGAACAAGTTGGGAATACTAGCTATATTTTTAAACAGAACTAGTAACCAATATTACTGATATTTCCCTCAAGTTTAGCAAAATTGGTCATAGGAGTGGGTTCTCATTAGCAGTGGACTCCTTGACTAGTGATCCAGGAATCGACCTTACCGACTGCATTCCTAAATTAACACTCAAATTTCTCCAATGGTTTTCAATTGAGTAAGAGAAACATGCGTAGTACACGTCGAGGGTGCTTCTTTTGAGGCAGGCAATAGACTGCCTTACCAATAACTCTTTCGTTAGAGGAAGAAGTTACTCACCATTTTGTACAATTGGTTAATTTCAGTCTGTTCATCTTCGGCATTTCCGGTACTGAGACCGACTCGTCTCAAATGTTTAGGAGACGACACTGACAAGGCTATCGTATCACCAACTGCTTCATGAAAACCTGGAAAGCACAATTTACTAAAATTGATGTTTCCTATTCCTCCTTTCTTCCTCCAATCTCTTCCATCCCTCTAATATTCTTCACCATTCTCCGCCAGTCACTAAATATTAATGTCTTGCAGTAATACTTTATATTTTTCTTTAGATGCAGTCAGCATTTTTGGGCAATTTCTTTTTTACAACAATAAACTTTCAAGTTCTTACTGTTTATTTTTTTTTATTAAATCAGCTCTCAGATCCTGTGTTATTTAGTGTTATTTAGTGCCAGAGATTGCTCTCAGCATGGCAAGGCTTCATGTTTTGATTTTATTTTTTTTACGCTTTATAGAAAACTTTAGATATATAGAAAACTTTGATCTCTTGTCCCTTTTCATCGTGAAAAATGTTTTTTTAAACTTTACCAAAAATACTGAATATTGTATAAACAATGCAGCAGCCTTATTAGAAATAATTTAATTAACAAACTACACAAATATGTAAAACCGTTAAATAATGTTAGCAGTCACACAAATTGAATGATTTAGAAATGTTAGCTTGAAATAAACATAATTTACTATTAGAAGAAATAAATTTTAGATGCTGACAGCATAATTACATAAATTCTATACTCACAGTAAGTTTTAAGACAAATTTATAGAATACAAAAAGTTGTCGAAAATATTGATAGTAAATATTATAATTATAGAAGAATTACGAGTTTATGACATTTAACACACAGGATAAGCATTGTGCTGAAAGAACCCTTTTATAATAAATACATCAAAACATTCAACAGAGAAACATAACATGACGATAAAGTTCCAAGTAATGATGATGTAACCGTAGATCCCAAAACCAAATACCTGGATTGGCACCCTCCCGAAACTGGAACGGTTGGTGTCTATACTGCAAATAATATTGGACATGACCCATTTCATGGTGCACCGTCCTAAAGTGTTCCTTGTTCACCGACGTACACATTTTGATCCTGGTCATAAAAACGAAAGTTACTTCAACAAAATTGAAATTTACCTGGGTTAGCTCCATCCCGGAAGATGAATGGTTGATGTTTGTATTGTAGGAAATACTGTATATGTCCCATTTCGTGGTGTGTAGTTTCGAAATACTCTCTATCTACTGTTGTACACTGTTTGATCCTTCAAAATTAAGCCAAACATGTTAGTAATGAAATTTTGAATTTTAATGATGAATTCGTTTGTATAGGTGATAATGATTAATGTATGAGTATCGAAATTTAAGGTAGTAGTAAGGTAAAGCACACTACAAGCAAAAATAATCACGACAAAATCAGAAATATTAAAAATATAAGTACCATTGAGTACTAAAGGTAAATGAAAATGTAAACCATTATCAAACTGAAGCATAGTATACTATATCCTTTTCAAAACTCAATTAACGATATGAAGAAATGAATTAAAATATCATAAAGAATGTAAAGCACTTAAGTGATTATAAAATAAGTTTTCGTTACGATAATGCTTTCATATTTTCGCAAAACATAAGTTCTGAATTTCCATTACCTAAAATCTTCACCGTCGTAGAAGTCCCAAGCAGAAGCGTGGCATACAATTTCTCTATCTGTAGGTTTATCTATAATTGAGTTTTTCCAAAACTTCTCAGGCATTGCCGTTAGATTCAAAGACCTGAAGAATTCATCGGACATTTGGAACATTTTGATGGAAGTATAGTTTTGCTCTTTCATTGCTTGAGTAATATCTATTTCTTTTTTGTCTGGGTAAGGGCGAGTGTAAGATTCGACGTTGCTCCAGGTTTGAGCCCACATGTTACCTGAAATGTAATACAAGCATGTTATTTGAATGGATTATAACCAAAATTTACAGACAACGATTTGGTTAAAATTTATACGAGAAACTTTTACTAACAATTCTTTTAAAAGATACCAAAATGACTAACATTCTCGGTAACCCTTCTAGTGAGTTAAATTGCTTGTGTTAGGATTAAGTTCACGTCGGTAGAGCAACGGCCAGGATTTGAATCAAAGTCAGGCAGTTTCACCATTCGATAAATTGGAAATTAATCAGCTACCTGCGTCGTATTATTAAGCTACCTGTTACTGTCTATCATGTATAAATTTTGCTCATTTTACTGTTCATAATGACACTTACCCAATAAATGTGCAGGAATAGGTCCCCTAGGAGATACTACATCTCCGTATTTATCTCTCAGCTTCTTTCTGACGTAGGCGTGTAGCTGCTGATACAGCGGCTTCACGTCCTCCCACAGCTTGGCTAGCTGCTGTTCGAAGTCATTCACTTCGTATTCTGACTGCCACCAATCGGCAACGTTTTGGAAGTCTGAAATTTAATAATATATTCACATTATGAGTGTTGTTTGAGATATACATAATATGTTTAATTACAGACGTAAGTATATGTATACTCACGCCTGTAAATCCCCGAAGGGGTAGGCAGAGGTGTATTATGAGTGCGAAATGTGAGTGTATTACACCCACATTTAACACTCAGAACGAGAGTCAAATTTGAGACTGCCCTATTCATTTAAGTACAGTAATTTTATCCAATCTTCTACTACTTTTGCTACTAACTACTACAGCTCCATTGGCTATCTGATTTACAAACTCTTTGATTATATTGTATTTTATTTTTACTCATACGGCTAAATACCTATTCATGACCCATTTGAAATATTCGTTAATCTGGGCAACTTTCCCACATTCAAGATTTTAAAAATCTACATAATAGTATGAAAAACCAAAGTAGCCTACTTCAACAAAGAGGTTATGACATTTAACAAGGGTCACATATTATTTGTTTTTGCCGTTGTGACATCACGTTATGGAAGTTTGTGATTCAAATCTCGTGATATTAGTTTCTTTAAGTCCGGGTACTAAATCCGGGTATTAAAATCTGTTAAGGTTTTGGATGAACACAAATAAATATAGGTATTTGTGTTCATACAAGGAAAGTTCATACATAAATATTTCACTTCTCTTTCATCCAAAATGCAATCTAAAATTCAATTAGTTTCAATGTTTGATCTACCGAAACATTCATACCATTCTACTGTAAAATCTCGAAATATTAGTAATCAAAGTTACCATTACCATTAAGTTTAGCAGCCTCATTATACAGAGTGACGTACTCAGTAAAGTTGTGACGCGCCTTCGCTCCAGCCGCCTTGTGCCACTCCACCCAGTAGTGCTTCAGCTCCTCTGGGTCCTGGCTCTGAGAGAACGCGTCTGTGATATCTGAAACATGAGTTGAAAGCTAATTAAGACCAAGAAACTCCAATAAAGTGAATTATTATTCTGCCGACCGTCGCGAAGTCATGCTGATTGAATATTAGCTGTTAAATTTTGGGTTCTCAAAGGCTCTCATGAGTTCCTCAGATGTACACATGAGTGAGCAAGGGCATGCAGCACACGTTATTTCTAGGTGGGCCATCGTCAGTGGAGTTACTCCATATTCGTAATATAATTTTGCTTCGACTGAGAAGCTCCCAGACCCAGAGCACTTTTATGATCAACAAATTAAAGCGTAAAAAATGTGATAGAAACAATAAACTCTCCCCTACTGCATATAATGAAATTAAGAAGGTGTTCAATGCTCTTTACGAGTTCACGCTTATTACGATTTATGGAGAAAATTGGATTAGTCGGCACCAATCTACTTGATTAGAAATTACAAAAAAATATGTATCAACTATTGCTGGTTATTTATATCATCAATGTATTAAAAAAGTAATTACCAGGTTCCAACGCGAGATCGCATTTACTCCCATCCTTGAACGAGCAAACTTTAGACGTGGCATAGTTCGACTCCATGCCCGAGACGAACCGCATCAGCTTACTGTACTTATCATCACTTAGAGCTGATACTCCTAGCTGACTGTACTTTTTAAACATCCTCCGAAGCGTGAAATCTTGGAAGTCCTGCCATTTGTACATTCTCGTTTCTTCCCATGCTTGCTTTTCTTGTTTTGATAGTTCTAGCCGGACTTTAATCTGGAAATAATTAAGATATCTATATTACTGACTTTTTTTGGATTTTGCTTAAAGATGATAGGTTTAAATCGCTATTCAATCAATAAGCCTACTGCAGTCCACTATTTGACATAGGCCTCTACCAATGCACGCCATTACTTCCGATGCTCCGCTTTCTTTTTCAGGTCGTCAGTCCATCAGGGCGTCCTGTCTTCCGTTTACCTTCTCGCAGTCTTCACTTTAGGACGCAAAATCGCTACTAGATATATTTTTTGCCAGGGTAAGAGGGTATGTTTCAGGCAATCTTACATCTGGAGACCCAAGAAGACGTGCGTGAGGTGGCAGGAGAGTATCCGAGGGGATTTTCCATTTAATTGATAAAATGTGGGAATATCTAACTACCCCTTCAGAAATATCTTAGAATTCGCGTTTATGAATATAATTATATGAATATTTACCCAATTATCCTCATTCTCCTTAGTAATATTTGACGTGTAGGTCCACTCGGCGACGCTGGCCTTATTTTTTCTAACCCCCATGGCCCTGTCCAGTGTGAGGATGTAATCGCGGCCCTCATGCTCAGAGGCCTCCAAGTCTGGGTCGCGGCCTTGCGTGGCTACCACGAAGACAGCCACAATTGCCGCCACCAGAACGGCGCCCCCGCCAATTTTCAGCATGGTCTGTAAAGAAGAAAATATACTTAAATCACCATGTAAATAACTTTTTAATTCCTTCACTCGACTGCGGCAGAGAAATTGTTTTTTTTACCACTTAGGTGGCAGATAAGACTAAGTACACGGCCCATCAGATTGAAAGTGGTTATGATAGTCTATGGACGTGTACAATACTAGGGGCGACACACTCCTGCTGCCGACCAGCGTGTATACATAATAGTCCAGACACTCCAGATTGCTCAACTAGTTAAGTATTCCTCCCAGACTTGCCAACTTTTGTTTTATAGGAACACATCAATTTGACTTCGCCTTGCCTGATGGTAAGCTGAGGGCAAAGTCTTGGAAAGAGGGTCACCATTTCTTTTTTTTTTTCACTTTTTCCAAATTAAATTTCTAAGAATAAAAACATAACTCGGATGTGTCTTAAATCAATAGAGCAAAAGAGGTATTTGACTAATCAACATTCATCCGAAAGAGAGGAAGCTCCTCAGCCATTAATACTGAACCAGACTGTGGTTATCCATTGTCGGGTGCGTTGAATCAAATTAAAATAATAGTATATATTATTAGGTAGTGGCATGGTTCGACCTCCAAGAATCCAAATAAATTTCCAGGATTTACGAAAGGTGTACTTAAGTTCCGCACTATATTTACTATAAATAAAATACGTTAATACGAACCGCAAGTTAGAGTTTAATGTACCACAGAAAGTACAATAGTGACGTCAATTTCTTCGGTACTACACACGGTTCATATAAAAGTATGTAAGTACCACGCGACTTATAAAATATCATCTAAAATATAACCAAAATTAAACTGTTCGCAAAAACCGATGACATTACCAAACTGTCAAATTGTGCGGATTGCCAAAATATACATTTCTTTTTAATTTGTCCGTCGAAAAAGCTTATAATATTTGTACTTGGTTACACATACACTTGTTAATTTTGCTCAGTACGTTTGTACCTACTGAAATGTTTGCTCAGTACGTTTGTACTGAAATGGGAGTATGAGTATATATCTTATGTGAAACACGTCGTAAACTTTGATGTGGACTCGTTTCTATCACAAAAATTACGATCACACGCCTTAAAAAAAAACAAATATGACTTATACATTCCAAAAAGTTAGTAATCGGGCTCACAAAACTACATCCACTTCAAAATTTTGCATTCAGACCGGCTGTTTGCCACTCAATCGCGGCAAAAGTCTGAATTAATCAAGATGAAATTTAACACAGAGATTATACTTGGTCTGAAATACCGTATAGGAATTCGTTCAAGCATGGTTTTAGCTGCGGCAACATTTCATTATGAATCCCTTGATAAGTTAGTCGTAAGGAACTAATTAATTTACTTATAGTCGTTTTCCCAAGCATTAGTGCATATTTTATTATGACAATTTTTTATTTATGCACTTTATTTATTTATTTATTCACAAACGCAATTATTTATCAATACAGGATTTTCCCAGTACGGTAATGCCAGCATACAATGACCACACTGTCTTCATCTAAGTGAGGCATCATCTTAGTGATCATCCAAAGAAAAAATCTCAACTCTGTTAGCTACTACCGTAGTACTATTACTTATTCTGTGCTACTACTGTGAATGAAGGGCCGGACTAGCCGCGTAAAGAGGTACCTTTATCAATTAATTGAAGAACTTCACGTAAAATAATTGATATTATAGTTAGAGAAAAAAATGATTTGTCGAAATTCACCAGGTTTTGACCATAGGTCTGAGAAAGAATGGTACAAAAGACACGAGTCTGTGGCGCTTATTCAAACACTCGGCAGAAGACCAATCTCGATTGTCATCGCCAACGCGCAATTATCCTATATGAATAGACGCTCTGGTTTTAGTACTTCCGGATTATTTTCCCACGCATTAACATCACCGACCAATTGTCGCCCTAATACAAAATAATTACGCGATAATCGCGAGCCTGCGCGACTTTTCAACCATAGCAAGGAGTGTACGGGGAAATTTCTGATGTTCCCCCTGCATCTATTGCTGGATAAAGAGATAGTAAAAAAAAAATATGTTTTTAATAAAATATATGTGTATATGTTTTTATCGGAATAGCAAGAACACACATGATGATTGCATCTCTGCTGTATAGTAATTCCATTCTACAAATCAAAGTAATCACTGGATACAAGAAAAGAAAAGTTTATTTCCATTGTAAAACAAAACAGATACTTTGGTTTAAAGCAGTCGAAAAAGTATTTGCATGAAATGGTTAATGACATAGTAGGAAGCTCCTGAACGATAGAAGCCGATGGTGAGCTGTCGTCACAGGAGACAGCCAGAAGTGTACATTCTTCTAGCGTCATATTCAGCAATCGCATGTTCTCGCCCATAGGGGATCACAATCTGCACAAAAACATGGTAAGTACAGGAAGTTCCCATACATTATGCTGAATTACGTATAATCCTTTGGTCTGCGCACCATGCAGAGTCACTGATGTGCGTCGAACCGAAACAGTCAAGGCCTCGTCGTCTTATCCTCAATTGTCTTCAGAGTGGAGCGTGCAGAATTCGGTTTTCATACGTATTGTGCGATTGACACGGTACTAACACTTACGCAAAATCTCGAAATGTGAAAAGAATATAGAAGAACATAAAGAATCGAATTCGGCCACCCACTATTTGGACAATTTGAGACGCTACCGATGCTTTGCTATATGCATTTTAACTAGTTTGTCTAGAATTTGCAGAGATGAAATTGTTAGATGATTTTCAACACGATGATCGGTCTGTGCCGACCTTGGAATATCAAAGGACGAGGTAGTAACACACGAATGATTCTTCTGTTGTTGCAATCGTTCACAGTCCATGGTAACTGCTCAGCATCAGGTGAGTCATATGATTGTTTGCAACATTAGTCATACGTACATGTTATCAATTGCCAATCCCGGTTACATCCAAAGCTTTCAAGCCCAGGGTCCACCTACTGCGGAAGACATTGGCTTGATAACGATATATCTTAATTGGGAACAGCCCCCCTAGACAAGTGGCAATTCGTTGCTCGGCGTATGATGTAATAGAATGACAAATGTATAGGATTTGACGTTTTTGATGTACCTTAATATTGATAAGTGCTTTGTTATTACTTTTACTAATAAGCGTCATGCGATCGTTAATGACTACAGCATTGATAATAGGGTCCTTAAGAGGTCTCACGCTGCTAAAGATCTCGGGATTGTCTTTGATAATGGGCTTACATTTCGGGAGCATTATCAGTACATAATGATAAAGGCTAATAGATTACTAGGTTTTGTCTTTAGATCCACCAGAGACTTTAGAAGTGCTCGTTCAATTCTCTACTTGTACAAGACGCTCGTTAGAAGTATTTTGGAATATGGTACTCCAATATGGACTCCACACTATCAAGTTCATATTGACAATATTGAAAGAGTACAAAGAAGGTGTTTACGAATTTTATGTTACCGTCAACACCTGGGGCGTGCCCTCGTAGGCTACGAGGCTCGCTTAGTTAAATTTAATATGCAGAAGCTGGCGATGCGTAGGCTGTATTTTGATTTTATTTATATTTATAAAATAATTCACTCTATACTAGATGTACCTAACTTGCTTGCTCAAATAACTTTTAATATCAAATACAGTGCTCGTAGATCCAATAGTACAGGACTTTTTGCCTTACAAGTGTATCGAAACAATACATCTTTTTACAATCCTTTGGTTAGGATGGCACGTCAGTGCAATGAAATTGTCAAGGATAATCCAGTGTTTGACATATTTTTACCAAAATTGGCTTTATTTATTAAGAACATTAATAATATCCTCTCAATTAAAGAATCAACAGTTTAAGCATTAATATTGTAAATGGGCTTCCGCTTGAAGTATCTGCCGTTTTCATAGTTTCTTGCCATATCGTATACATAAGCAGCTATATATAAGTACCTAAATTAATGTATAATAATTTAGTATAATAATTAATCATTTTGGTTCATAGATGTATTAAACTCTTTTATTTTCCATGTAAACGCATTTTTGTGGATTGCAACCTAGCTCATACTTTTTATTTTCTATACATACGAACTAGGTATGTAATGTAATGTAATAGTTGTAATCTGTTATGTGTGTAAAATAAATAAATAAAAAAAAAAAAAAAAAAAATAGACATTCGTTGACGCCTGTCATATACGTCAAATCCCATACATTTGGCATTCTATTCCATCATACGCCGAGCAACGATTTGCCACTTGTCTAGAGGGGCAGATCCGAGTTCATTACATTAGTATCACTAACCTCCTTATGAATATCGTACATACAAAACGCATAGCGAAATCCTAAACTTCTATTAAGTTGTTAAAAATACAAACGAGGATTGTACCCACAGCACTTATGCGTAGAAGCAACGGCAAGGTCGTCTTTACTATCCATTGCGCCATAAGTGGTATCAATGTATTGCGTAGTCGCACACGGAAAATCTAAGCGTGGATTAAGGACACATAACAGGAAAGAAAATGTAGAAATGGAGGTAGAACACAAAGGACTTTCTCGTTCAAATGAAGCCAGTCGGTTCCACTTTCACCCTATAGAACACAATGCGAGCTTATTGTACTTGTTAGTCATGAACGGTAGGCTTTTTTTTTATACCACTTAGTTGGCAGACAAGTACACGGCCCACCTGATGGGAAGCGGTCACCGTGGCCTATGGACGTGTGCAACACCAGGGGCGTCACACTCGCGCTGCCGACCCTGAAGAAACCTTCTAATGCCCTTCTTGAAGAACCCCATATTGTAGTCGCTTGGGAAAACCACCGCAGGGAGTTCATTCCACAGCTTGAGTGTGTGTGGGATGAAGTGCCTTTCAAACCGCACAGTGCGCACCATTTCCGGACGAAATGTGTGAGGATGAATTCTCTGCCTGTGGCGAGAGGTGCGATGATAGAATGTAGCTGTTGGCATCATGTCAAATAGTTCTTCTGAGCACAGTAGGGTAGAGACCTACCCTATTCCTTAGTCGCCTTGCACGAAACATATAGAATTAGATACGATAGTTCTTAAATTTGAGTTTTTTATATACCACTTAGGTTGCAGACAAGCACGCGGCCCATCTAATGGAGAGTTATTACCACTGCTGCTGCCTACCCTGAAAGACACACGCACACACGCAAGGAACTTTATCCCCTGCACACTTAAACTGTGGAATGAACACCCCGCCGTGGATTTCCCAAGCGACTACAGTATGCGGTTCTTCAAGAAGGGCATTAGAAGGTTTCTTCAGGGTCGGCAGCGCGAGTGTAACGCCCCTGGTGTTGCATACGTCCATAAGCCACGGTAACCACTTTCCATCGGGTGAGCCGTATGCTTGTCTGCCACTTAGATGATATGAAAAAGAACAGAGATTCTGTGTCGTCAGCGCAGCAATGCAGAAAACTCTCCAGTGATCTCTGGCTACAAATATGATTCCAAAATGCATTAGAATGTAAGTATATTTATATGCATGTAAGTATATACTATATTTTATCGTAATCTAGCATCGATTAGTCACAGTATAAGCAGTATTAGTCATTAGAATCAGAATGTTGTAACGCAATTTCCGTTCAGACCAGAGGAAACTACCTCTTTAGTGCCTACTATTAATTTTTAATTTTGTATGAATGTATTGAGACATACGATAATACGAGTATAGGTTCCCGTTCACGTGTTTACCTCCTCCTACAGTCCCGGGTCCTATAAGCGGGCCGTGAAAAAGCATCTGATGAGGCCGTCAAGCTGAGTGCCACCATTGTAACATGGTACTTGTCTGTAATGGTGACCCTCTTTTCAGAAACTTTGCCTCCAGCTTACCATCAGGCGAGGCGAAGTCAAATTGACGTATCCTAAATTAAAAAAATTATATACCATTGTATTAATGTACCGCCGCGTGGTTCCCAGCAGAATGGAATTTGGGCCACCCCAAGTCTTCCCATGCGGTGTCGTACAAGGCGACTAAGGGATAGAGCTGTTTAACATCAGACAGACAGCTCAGACTCAGCCTCAGGTGCATGGCATGAGTCAACAATAGTGCCCGGAATGCGGCAATAGGCTACCACCCATTAAATGGTGGATAGGTGAAATGTGGGTATTTATTCACCTCTGTCTAACCCTACGCGGATAAAAGCGTGATTATATGTATGTATGTTTAGTGTCAGTGACCTGCCTGGGTGAGACTTATTTGTACACAGTTGTACATGTATATAAAGCTTTGATATATCCTAAATGGACGACCTCTTTCAGCATAAAGATTTTATCTGTAAGCAATCTAAACTTAGATATTCCTTACATTCATTACATTGTAGTGTATTTGAAAACTGAACGACGGATTTTGAGCTGATGATATTTACGATAATTAGGCCAAGAATACGCTCAACCCCTTTTTTTTACTTACGGAAACCCATTGGCTTCACGTCACCCAGTTAACTATGAGGTTGTATGTTCGACTCGAACCAACTGTACGGCAGTGTTTCGTCATATCAGCCTGCGGAGGCACATGGAAGGCAGAGATCGCTCCGCAATCTCAAGTGATGTTTTTAAAATAAAGTGTTCAATAAACTATGCTTATCGTGAATGCTTAGCAACAATCAATAAAAACAGGCATGTAAAATTGTAATCAAAATTGAAATTAATACACCTAATGTGTGCAAATAAAACAGATGTTTGTATCAAATAGGTATTATTGAATTACAAACAAAACACAGTAGATATTAAAATACCATGTCTGTTTATAATTACCGTGTTAACTGTTATCAGGTTTACAATTACAATTAGACATACGGACACACATATAGAGGGAGGAGAAAGTTGTTACTAGGGATGGGTGACTTAGCGACAAAAATACGATAAGATTTCATGTGACGAGGGATACGATACGACACGTAGGAATTGCTAGGTATCGTATGCTAGACCCTCCATCCCTACTTACTTCAATATTGGTGGAATTCTAGTTTCATTACCACAGCTTTGATTTTTGTACACCAGGATCATCAGCAAAGACCCGAGGAAATACCCGACTGATTTTCGCCAACATGGTTTGCGATTACGATATTTTAAACTGTCGCGTTCCATGATCGCGTTAATTCTCGTTAACATTATTTTATGGGATTTTTGATCCCAGGGCGAGCTTGCCGTCAAATGGGCACTTTGTGATAGAGAACAGACCTATCCCTTAGCCGCCTTCTACGACACCTATGGGAAGAGGTGGGATGGCTTTATTCTAATCCACCAGGAGCCATCACAGCACTGCCCCCCTAGACAAGTGGCAATTCGTTGCTCGGCATATGATGGATTAGAATGACAAATGTATAGGATTTGACGTTTTTGACATTCGTTGACGCCTGTCATATATGTCAAATCCCATACATTTGGCATCCTATTCCATCATACGCCTAGGAACGAATTGCCACTTGTCTATAGGGGCTGACTGGCTTAGAAGACGTATTGAAATGAATAAAAAGTTACGAGTTATGGCCGCCATAGATATGAAAGTAAATTGATCAAACAGGAATTTGGAAGTCCTTAAACCGCCTGCATACCGAAGTTGGCCGCTGCCGGGTAAACATGGTAAAATGGAACTTTATCGATCGGTCGCAAGAGTCCTGCGATTGCGGATCCCAATCCTAGTTCATGTCACAATTGCTCTCCTGCACGTTGTGCCCCTTCACCTGTGCTACCGACGACCTTTATATGGCTACGCTAGTACTATTTTCTGTTCTGTGATATGGCGCTGTTGCTATGGTCGAGTTTTGGGCCGACAAAATTTAAAAAAACTAATCACTAGAAAATCAAACAGTTTGATCAAATTAACATTTTCTGTGGTAATATTTTATCTTTACTTAGTGAAAAAAATCATACTAATTTTGATCAAATTACTTGAACGTCTATGGCAACCTTTATGCTGCTGATTGACCAAACTAGACGTGACACGTTTTTAGTTCCATACATCCTGCCTAGTGTCAAGTACACACAGACAGAAGAATTTTACAAGTTGCATGATTGCCGAGCAGTGTACGACCTTGGCATTAGTTTGCCAATTATGAACTACATTTTGCCGCACTCTGTGCAGCCAACGAGCATGTGAATGAAACTATATTCTACTACATTTTGATTAGTATATAACTAAAGGTAAATACTCTTGTAGCGATTTCTATGAAAACAGATTGTCATCTTAAACAAATAAGGGTTCCGTAGCAGCAAAGGCGAAAATTGCGATATAAGACGTATTAAAAAAAACTACTTACTGGATCTCGTTCAAACCAATTTTCGGTGGCAGTTTGCAAGGAAATGTACATCATATTATTTTTTTTAGATTTATCGTTTTCTTATTTTAGAAGTTAGAGGGGGGAGGGAACACATTTTTCCACTTTGGAAGTGTCTCTCGCGTAAACTATTCAGTTTAGAAAAAAAATATTGTAGAAACCTCAATAGCATTTTTAAATAGATTCTTTGGTTTGATGAAAAAAAAAATTTGAGTTTTAGTTCTAAGTATTATTTTTGTGTAAAATTTTTAATGCGGTTCACAGAATACATCTACTTACCAAGTTTCAATAGCATAAGCCTAATAGTTTTGGAGAAAAGTGGCTGTGACATACGGACGGACAGACAGACGGACAGACATGAAGAATCTATAAGGGTTCCGTTTTTTGCCATTTTACTACGGAACCCTAAAAATGAGTTTCTAAGTTGAAAAATATTAATAAAGTTAGTTAAAAAAAAACATGAAAAAGACAACAAAAAAAAGAAAATTTACGTGTCCTATATTAAAAAAAAAATCACGATTATTGACGTTTATTATGTACCTGACCAAATGGAGTGTAAGTTTAACAAAATAATTCAAAACAATTAAAATTGTTAATGAGTTACTAGAATAAAATAGTATTGAATCATACGATTGTGTCGAATGAGATTAACGTCATGATGTAATTAAACATATTTTAGAGTTGACTGATCCTGCATGCCTAAGGCGAAAGGCGTGAGTATCCTAATTCTATCCTACTAATATTATAAATCCTACTAATAATATAAATGTGATATGAAGATGTTTGGATGTTTGTTATTCAATCACGCTCCAACCGCTGAACGAATCTGGCTGAAAATTGACTAATGTAGTCTAGAATAACACATGATCTTTCTATCCCGGGAATAAGTTCCCTTGGGTTGCGGAAACGGGATCGAAATTCTACGCGGGCGAAGTCACGGGCAAGAGCTAGTGGGTTATTGTATGTCAGTATTAAAAAATATGATCTATGAATAAACGTATTTTAAATTTGAAACGGCATATTAACGTGCCATTGAACAAGATTGAAACCTTGGCATACGCATCTATAAAAATTCGCCGAAGAAAATAAATGGAATATTATAATATTGATGATGATGAAAAAATCGAACTTTTAATAACTTCCTGTGAACCTAGACATAGATTAGCAAGTTGCCACAAGGCTACAACACTTAAATGCATCGTTATAAAAAGCTTCATAAGAGCATTTGCCGCATTGCCGTTGGTTCCTAGTGGAGCAGAATAAGGCCAGAACACCCCGTCTCGTGTCGCAGGAGATAGGGCTGTTTTCAATCCGAGAGTAACCGTAGGTTCACCACAATTTTGTACATAGTACCAGCAGCCCCAATGCACTGCAATAGGACTACGGAAAAAAAAATCCCGTGGACCCGCCAGTCATGGGTCGCATGGTCGGACCATGGGTAAACGCCGACTCCGAGCGTAACTGTATCATTTTTACCAACCGCACGCACCGCTGTGAAGGCAATATTGTGGTGAAACTTATGCATGTTGCAGACCCATAAAACGGTAGTGAAATGAAGTCGAAAAGCGGATCCTGGACTTCAAGATTAGAGTCTCGGATGCGACTGTACGACTAAGATCATTGTGTCGGATTTTAGTTGGTTCGAGTCCTGGGTGAGCCAAGCGAATTTTCAAAAATCAATGGATGGAGTTGAGTCGTAAGGTATAATAATATTACAGCGGAATGTGACTTCATTTGTTAACTCATTTAGAACGGAACTTGAAAATTGTTTACGGTTATATTTGCACGCATTTTTCAAGTGATAAAGTGACTAACAACTACGTGAGAATTTGTATGTGAGTCAATGAAATTAATGTTGAATGAAACTTTAAAACAATTAATAACTATTCAAATCGATCAAGACAGGAGAAGGTGAAACGACTCAGGCAGGACTAGAACCCATGACCAATCCCTTACAGGGGGGATGCTCTGTTAGCTTCGTTTATTGTCGGGACACCGTTTTTAATTGAAATACTTGATTCGGTTTTTCCTTTTGTCTGTTTGGTAGACTCAGTAGCTCAGTTCGATTAAGAAAGGGAAAAAGAATCGACCTCGGACGGGACTCGAACCCGCGATCTTTCCCTCACAGGGATTCCCTTAATCGATTTGAACAGTTAGCATAGTATATGCTTCAAAATTTCATTCAGTTGTTTGGGAGGAGTCATCAAAAATCAATGTTTAAAAATGATTGTAACATCATTCATTGATTCCGATAAGTTCGTATGAATGTCGGTAGATGGCTTCACCGTCGCCCTTAAGACGGTTGTATAAGGGAATTTGGATTGATTTCGTACGTGTCTCGGTGGCTTAGTGGTCAGAGCGTTCCCCCTGAAAGGGAAAGATCGCGGGTTCGAGTCCCGTCCGAGGTAGATTCTTTTTCCCTTTCTTACTCGATTTGAACAGTTAGCATAGTAAATGCTTCAAAATTTCATTCAGTCAGTAGCTCAGTGTTCAGAGTATCCCCCCTGTATGTGACTCGTCGCGACTTCAAGTCCCGCCTGAGTCGTTTTACTTTTTCCAATCTTAATCGACATTAATTTAACTTCTGTTGCAGTAGTAGGTAAGTACCTACTTTTAAATGAAAGAAGTCGGACAAATATAAAAATAAACTTTGGTATTCCGTATGATATATGTCAAAGACTGATTGATTCAGCAACTCAGAGCACCTAACCCACTGAAACTGGCAATTTCCACAGTATCGTTTTTTTTTTTAAATAGAAAAAGCGAATACAGCTAACGCAGGACTCGAACCCACGATATCGCCCTTACAGGGGGAATGCTCTGACAATTGAGCCACCAAGTCTTACCCAAAGCTGATTCAAATTTTTCTATACATTCGTTTCAAGGTATGATTCCGAAGCCGACCGCATACGACAACTGCCGACGCGTGCAGCACATACAGCGTACCCATTACTTGCTAAACTCCGATACGAATAAAAGGGACTATTGAGAAGCCGCAATGAATTACGCGCACGTGCTGCGTGCGTCGGCAGTTGTCGTCTACGGAATCGTAACTTTACTGTAACGGTGAGAGTCGTACGAACAATCGGAACCAATGAATAATGTAAGGGGATCCTGCCTTTTCGCCGAAAATTGTTTGGCCGATTATCACTTGCCAACCAACGTTTCGCCTATTTTTCACTTTGACGACTAACGATTGCCAAATTTTTGTATGACAACGTTTCATTTTGTAGAATTATTGTTAAGCTGATTATTGTAATGACAAAAAACGTTTGGGGCATTTATCTTTTGTCAAATTATTTATTAGGCCAGACAACTTTTAGACGAATCGAGTATAACGCGCCCCAACTTGGATAGGTTAGGTTAGAAGGCTAACGCGGGAGCGGAGCGGAGCGGAGCTCCCGCTTTAGCCTTCGTGGTTATTTTTTTATAACCATCCATAAATAGTGGCCCACTTAGTATTTTTGTACGCACATTCAGTAATTTTGACAACAACTACATGAATATTACGCTAATTAAAACATTCGCTACTTGAAAGTTGGCATTTTGAAAAGTGTCATTTTAAAAGGAAGACCAAACGTAAAATTGGCAACTGTGAGGTTGGGTAATAAAAACAAAATTATATCACAAGTTGGCAAATGATTATTCTGCGAAATAAAATTCTGCGAAACGTTAGTTGGCAAGTGATAATCGGCCAAACAATTTTCGGCGAAAAGGCAGAGATCCGTTACAATCATTTTTAAACAATGATTTTTAATGACTCCACTCAAACAAACAACAAAATAAAAAATTTCATTAAATTTTTGCAGTAGACATCTTTTATGTTGTTTATAATAATTATGCATTCTTTACGACAAACACGTGTTGATAAGAAATTGTGTTTTGTTAATGTTTTTGTTAACTTTTTTTTTTTTAATTCCAAGTAAATATGTAGAGGATCTACATATTTACTTGGAATTAAAAAAAAAAGTTTTAAGCGGGACGTGAAAAAGAATCTGATGAGGCCGTCAAGCTGAGTGTCACCATTGTAACATGGTACGTGTTCATAATGGTGACCCTATTTTCTAAGACTTTGCCTTCAGCTTACTATTAGGCGAGGTGAAGTCAAATTAACGTGTCCTATATAAAAAAGGCAGGTACGTACTCTGACAAAAACCAAGATAAGCCGAATCAAGAGCTATAGTGAAGCCCCTCTCAAAATATTTCAATTAAAATCTCATCTCAACAACGGTGTTTTGAAAACAAACGGTGCTTTTTTTTAAATATTTATACTTTCGTGTTACATACATACAGATACATACTTGACGACCTCTGTCTTAGCGGTAGAGCGTCCGACTGAGTCAGAGGTCGCGGGTTCGATACCCGCTCATGAATATGACTATTTGCCTCGGTCTATTTGTTTCTATCCATTTTAATATCTATACTATTATATAATTGTAAAGTGGTCGTGTCTGTACATTGGAGATATTTAAAAAAAAATACTTGGGTTATGTTATGTTAACGATACTGAACACGAAAATATTTTTTTTGAATTTCCTGTCTGTTTGTCTGTTTGTCTGTTTATCTGTTTGTCTGTTTGTCTGTTTGTCCGCGATGGACGCAAAAACTACTGGACGGATTTTGATGCGGTTTTTTTTGTTAGAGAGGGCTTACTCAGACTTAAAATCTTACGTTTGTTTGATAGCAATCGGTTGAGTAGAACCGAAGATATGAGCAAAGGTCGCGTTAACCGAGATGCACGCGGGCGGAGCCGCGGGCGGAAGGCTAGTTATAAAATAAAACCGAAGAGTTTATTTTGTTTTTTTTGTTTAACGCGTTAATTTCAGGAACTACTAGTTCGAACTGAAAAAATCTTTTTGTGTTGAATAACTCGTTTATCGAGGAAGGTTATAGGCTAAATATCATCACGCTACTACTTAAGGGAGCAGAGCACTGACCATAAATATCAACAAATCCGGCAAATTCCCATACATTATCCGCATTCTAGCATTACCTACACAAGCTAATTAAGCTATGCTTACTTTAGGGTTTAGATAGTGCTGTTCTCACCTTTTTCCCATTGGGTAAGCAGAGACTACACCTTTCGTTTCTTTTTCTATAATTATTTTCCTACATGTTCGCCAGTTGCGGCTACTCTTGGTATGGGGCTACCTCAAAGTGTTCTCAATCTGACTGACATACGTGTCTACGCGACATCAGGCCCTCTAGACAAGTGGCAATGCAGGCGTTTGGTGGAATATAATGCCAAATGTATAGGATTAAGACGTATATAATTGACAGGCGTCAACGAATGTCAAAAACGTCAAATCCTATACATTCGTCATTCTATTCCATGATACGCCGAGCAACGAATTTCCACTTGTCTAGGGGGGCAGGTGGCCATTTGGCTGGCGGCTGGCTGGGGGGCGTACCCGAATCCATATTTGTAATCCTTTCACACAACCCTGTAGAGTATTGACTAGGTCAGTTTTAAGATGGGTGACCGGTTTAGATTGCAAAGTTAAGCAATACTTCCCATTCCCATTCACCCAGCGCCGTAATCCCAGAGCGAGAACCCCGGTTGCATCTAAAACTAGCAGCACTCTGTACTGCGCGTTGCTTTGCTTGCTACTTGCCTTACCACTAACACGATGAAGAATAGAACCACTGTGTAGCTTTAGATTCATTCTCTTACTACATTTTTAGTTTATTTTGGCTTTAAGAGGAGCGAGGGCATCTAACCCTCAACTATATTATTGGCAGATTCACTGATTTGCAGGTAAGATTGGCTTCAGCCCCAAAGATCATCTTTTTTTTATACTACTTAGGTCACAGACACGCACACGGCCCTCCTGATGGTAAGAGGTTACCGTGGCCTATGGGCGAGTGCAACACCAGGGGAGTCACACTCTTGCTGCCGACCCTGTAAGAACAGAGAGATTCTGTGCCGTCAGCGCAAAAGATAAGTAGGACAAAGCCTTTGATTTTCTCACTAACATTTTTAGACAAGACAAGCACACGACCCACCCGATGGGAAGTTAGCCTCAATAGTGCGGGTATATTCACCCATTTAGTATGTAGGTACTACGTGAAAAATAATAGCACAATCACGTAAAAAAATTATACCATGATGCGTAAAAATTAAACCAATCACTTTGACATTATATTTGTACCAATATGTTGCGGTGATTGTGTGTGAAAAGTGTGCAGAATACAAATTACTTGTCGGTAATATAATGTTTTAACCGTTAAGTTCAGGATTAGGTTTGGTTGTCCAACACTGAAAAAAAAATTAAGTGATACTTTAAGAAGTTTACGAGAATTTCATTCATTGAAATGGATTCTATCGAGATATAATTGTTATTTCCATTAAAATTTTAGTTTTATTTCAAAAAAAAATAAGTGATAATAATTTTTGATATTTTTTTCTAATGCATTTCTACACTACAACAAACAGACCAAAATTAATTTCAACTTAGTAGGTAGGTGCTAATCCAAATGAAAAGCTTAGTGGTTAAGGAGTGGGGTTTCGATCAAGAGGTCCCGAGTTCGAATCCTGGTCATTACACTGCCGACGTGAACCCAATTAAAACTAGAGTTTATTTTAACGAGAATAGCCTTAATTTCGATCTGTACAATCCATATCTTTTTCAAATCTGTGGGTAGATTTAGTGGGTGATACTGATAAAGCTACAATAGCACACCACAAGATCATAAACCACAAGAAAATTTAGATCACACACATCCAATCTATTAAAATATTCAGATTAAGTAAACTCAATAATCACACGTACAATTAATTAAAAAAAAATCTAAACAATAAACCTAAAATATGCAAACAAAACTCACAACTTCATAACCTACATAGGTAAACAAATAATTTAAAACTAAACCAGCACTTACCTTATCTATGTCAAGTCAATTAATTAGAATCCGACATTTAAATTTCCGCGATTTGAATTTAGAACGAACGCGAATTTTAAATAAAATAGAACGGCCAGTCGCCGCGTTCGACCGGCCGATGACTGCCGATGACTGAGCTCACATCGCAGCCTCGCTATCCACCCACACATGCGCATGAGCCGATAAAGGGTATCGGATTTGACCATAGAATTTATTGAGTGTCATTGATTGGAGATGTGATTTTATTACTGTTAACTTTGTGTGCATGTTAGCACATCATTGTTATAGGAGTACGGTATTGCTGTTGTTTTAAACGTTTCCTTAGTAAATTTCATATTGGTTTTTAAAGTTATTGACTTGTGGTTTGCACTTATTTCTCCAAAGAAAGATAAAATAGAAAAAGGTCATAAAAATAGTATGTACATATTTACTTAGTCTACAGATATAAATGCAAATTAAAAAATAAATGTAAAAAGTGTTACTTAAGTATTTTTTTAATTTCTACTCTGAATATAAAAGGCATAATGCTGTAGAAAGATTATTTTAGTTAATTAACAAGACGTTACCTAAAAATTATTGCGTTTGGTAATCACTTAAATCCATTACATTTATTTTCAGAGCACTAACAAGACCATAACTGACCTTTATAAATAATAATTTAATTTTTTTTTTTTCTAAAAGTATGGTAAACCATTACAATTTAATCTCATGAAATACTAGAAGATACTTCTACATATTATTTTTAGAATAAAGTTTTAGGAGATTAAATTATTATTTATCAAGGTGTAGCTAAGATATTGTTAGTGCACTGTAAATAAATGTAATTAATTTAAGTAACTACCAAACGCAGATATTTTTTGGGTAACGTCACGTATTACCTTGTATTACAAATACTGTACACATAATACAAATCTACCTATTTTCGCGTCTGCATAATAATCTTTGACGATATATTTACTTGTGTGCCACAAGACAGCTTGCAAGCTCGACTGTCACCGTTGGTACAGACCCCAACAAAATTATTATCACTAATAAATTTTCTTTGGACATAATATTTGATATTTTTTGATATTTTATCTTGATATTTTTTATGAACTAATAATTTTATTACAGATAGAGTAGTTATGATACAAATTTTCCAAAATTTGATAGTTTTTCGTCTTCCCTGTAAATTCTTTTAGTCTAATTACTTGAAGAAACATTTCGTTAACTAGAATTTTTAATTTATTTTTATTAGCAACAGGTTCTTCTTCTGTTTGCAAATTTCATCAAAATTGAGGCTGATTTGAACTGAAATTACACTAACTGTTATATAAGTTTTTAATAACTTACATAGAATATGATTACATAAAAGTTATGTAAGTGCGACTATTTTAAATGTTGATTGTAGATCTGAATTTCAGATCATTCTGTAGAACTACATAAGTAAATACAAGCTTCATGCCTATTCTTTACAATGATCGGTAGGTAGCTTTAAATATTTTGCTCTTTTCTTTATACATTTTTGAGACGGACAGAGTAGTAACGGTCCTGCCCTTAATGAATGCAATTTAGAATATCTCAAAAAGTTATGAATAGTTTCATATAAGCGTTTTGCTGTAACTATAGCGGCAAGGTACTTACCCCTACAGCTTGTCTCAAAAATGCAGCCTGTATAATTTCAGTAATTATATGTTTGAACTTTGTATGAGTCAATCAGTAGTCAGCCAAACGAGTGTTTTGTTTTTATTACTTACTCCAACACCAATAACTTCGCTATGTTTTGTCTTCGGCCATTCTATTTGATTGAGATTAATAAAACAAACGTAACCACGGCGACTTGTTTTAAAAAATGTTATATATTTACAATACAGTGGCGGTTTCATGTCATTATGTAATTTTCTAGTTGTTCATTTGAGCAGAATTTTTAAAGGTTAGAAGTGAATAAGATGTGAATATAAAACTAGATTACATTATATGCTACAATTGTTAGATTTTTTTTAAGAATATAACTAATATTTCCGTTAGCCCCTCCAGTAAAAGCTAAATATGTAGCTTATGGTAGGAGTGGGTTCACGACGATAGAGTGTAATGGCCAGGATTCGAACCCGGAACCTTTCGATCGTAAGGTGGACTCCTTAACCAATATAGCGTATAAATAGGTCGTCGATTGACTTCACCCTGTTATATGGTAAAAAGCTGTGATGCGGTCTCTGGAGGCTTCTAGCCTTGATAGGTATTCCTTTCCTATTTCCTATTTTCAAAATAATTCCTAATACAGGCATTGCTTGCTTAAAAGGAAGCTTCAATCACAAAATTGTAACACCCAAATGTATAATGCAAACAAACTATTCTATTTTATTTTATTACATTTAACAAACTCAACTGAATAAAATAACTAAAATATTTTACTACATATAAGTAATTTCTTTACGAAACCGACCACAAAAAATTATGTTAGATTTTTTTATCAAATCAAAAATCATCATTCCAGCATTCTTAAAATACAGTCACAAGCAAAACAATTAAAAACCGTTTATACACTATTAAACATTTATCATTAATCATACATCCAAGGTCGTCCCTGAAATCATCGCGGAGTAATCACAATAATGGGCCCATCAGCCGACAGTCCACGTGGCCATTCATAGACACGCAACGTCGACTTATTATCAATTACTAACACCTCCACTTAGTACCTTAGTAAGATAATAATACGTAATTGAAAATGCATTAAGATATAATTAACCGGATAAATAACCGGAAAAAACCGGTCACTATCCCACCTGTGGAATTATTTTGGAATTGACAATTTGATGTAAACTGAGATGTAATATTCTTATCAATAAATGAGTTATGAGTTTAAATAAATACTAAAAAATTCTGAACATGAACACCGCTACCTAGACCCAAAGTGAACATTACTTATCTAGCTTTTGTTATGGCTGCTATAACGCAGGTACTTCAACGCTTTTCAAAAGGGAAATATATTTTTGGTGCTCAAAATGATATATCGATTATCGTTCGCAGAATGCGACACCGCGTACCCCCACATTACTATATGTGGGTTAGAAGAGATTGGCGGTGGTCTCGCAGAGACCTCCGTTGATCACTTTGGGTTAGGCTTCTTGTGAAAATGCACCGAAATCACTCAAGACTAGAGTTTGTCAGCAAAATAGTAGATCTACATCCAAAATTTTTGGCAGCAGATCTATTATTTTAGACGACACCCTTTTTGAATACACGTGAATATTTATATACATACATTATGTTTATTTGCATTGAACTGAGTGTATCTATTTATAATATGTAAGTTACAGTAAAAATGTATCTAAATATTATTTTCATACGCATTCTAGAATTAGGTCGAGTCTAGATAACGTTGCGCAAAATATCCTACAATGTTATTACAATATATCACGTAACGATAAAAATATTAACATAAACAAATTGAAGTAACACTTTAGTCGCTGGCTGTACACCCGCTAAGCACGTTCGCGCAGTTTACCGTTGACTCATCGTTTACGTTATTACGAGTTCACAACGGTACATAGGCACACAGACGGACCAACCAAATATTTAAATATTAATGCAATTATCATAACATTATTTATTTAAAAGATTGGCTTTTAATGTAAATGGGTCGTGGGAACATATTGGGAACGTAATAGCTTGCAATTGCATGCAAAAAAAGTGTAAATTTTAGGAAGCTTGTCGTGAGTTGAATTTCTGAAAGTCTGCTCACGACTGAGAGTTGCCATTTTTTTCCGATTTTTTAAATATTTTTCAGCGAGGTAGATTATGAGAGTCACTCACCCGAAGAGAGTCAGATCGAAAGGGATGGCCCTGGTAATCCGAGAGCTGGTATGATTTTTTGAGTACCTTTTTGAGGCAAGCTGTAAACTTGACACACAACTCTCCTGTTATACCCCAACACGAAGCAGCAAACCTGGCTGGTGGGTACGGGGGCTATTAACCCTTGAATTTTTAAAAATAAAAAAAAATAAAAATTCCAAAGAACCTGTTTGAGTCAATATGCAATTTTTATAATGTTGTAGTTAAATGTTTATAAGGAATACATCAAAAATAAGACAGGCGATTTGGTGGGGGCTTTACCATTGCCAGGCGGGTAAAGCACCATACCATTACCATTCAAAGGTTTGGGACATTACTACTAATTTAACGTAAAATTTAAAATCCCTTTTAAAAGTTCCCACTTTTCCGCCGCCATCCTTTCTCTAGACACAAGTCATGATATAAAAGAAATTGCATATTAAGGTCATTGACATTAGTAGGCCATCGTTCTGAGTATGCTCATCTAAGAATAAACCTACCCTATCACATTCCACAGATGCCGTAAACCCTATTCAAGATCAAATGAGCTGGCTAGCACGGCTACCTTACAATGAAACAGGATAGACCCACCGGTCTTCAACCCGATGTGAGACAACTTGTTGGTTTGTAAATGGCCGCCTTTATTAATTAAATACGTTATTATTAGTAACTGATTAATTAATATCTAAATAAGTAATTAATTCAAAGATTAATAACGTTACGGTCACTTTTTTGTATTAGCATAATTTTATATATTTATATTTTGTAAGTAATTGTATTTTTTTTTTCTCCATATTTTTATAATAACCTAGTATACCTAATTATTGTAAATATTATTGTAATGTAAATAAAAAGATTAATGAAAAATATTAGTAACAAATTATTTCATTCTTGAGTTATTTGAAAGAAGAGTAAACATTATTTGGAGTGCTTATTATCTCTATTTATTAAAAAGAAATAGTATGTTTATCCGCAAAATAGAACCCATTTTATAAGCTATGTTTAATTTAGGATAGTACTGTTAAATGATGTCCTGGAGTTTTAATTCATCTTACTATTATTATCTTCTCTTACATTTGCCGGCAATAGGTACAGGCAAAACGCAAATCACTGTGCGGTTTTAGTCGGTTCAAGTCCTTTATCCCCACCCCGTTAACTTCGGGGAGGTGAATCCCTAGAGGTGTCTAAACAAAGGGGGGAAATATAAGGAGTTCGCGTCATTGACATGCAAATATTAACGGCATTGCTGTAGCTTTGAGTATGATGTGTTGCGCTTGAGCAGCCGTGAAAGCGAAATCTATTTTCACTTCAGTTTGCGTTTCTATGTTTCTTATTATATTAATAGGACTTCATATTGTTAGAGTGACATATTTATTAATAGCGGCCCGTGCCCCGAGGATAAATTCAAAAAAAATAACCTATAACCTGATTGTATCAGATACCTTCCTGCTCCAATTATAAATTAAAAGCTTTGATATAAAATTTCATTCTTCTAACTTAAAAGAAAAAGAAAGAACGAAAAGTTGTTTATTTTGCACAGACATGCATGAAAACCATACAAAAAAAAAAAGAACTTAACTTCAAAAGTGAAACACTTTTCATATAACGGACAACCACTTATCCCTATTTCGCCCTTAGGGGTGAAATTTTGAAAAATGCCGACCGCCTGTACCTTTCTTTATAATCAGTTGTCGCTATATTACAATTTTAGTGCTTCTAACTTCGAAAACGACGGGCAGAAACCCAGGCATACCTACTGAACTTTCTGGTAACGTCTTTATGCACCAACCTGTAGCCCATAAGTAAGAGAAAAAATATCATCTCGCTGTACCTAGTATACAACTTCAGTTGTAAAACAATACCTACAGCTGAGACTGTGCACATTATAAGGCGATTAATCATATACACAGATACAGATTTAGAATACAACGTCAATAAAAAAACGTAACTAGTTTCTTTATTGCAACGTTCAGACAACCTTGATTTCGGTGAAGTCCCTCCCTAGCAGAGAATTACTAGAGAAACTTGATATAGTTATAAGAAATATTTCGGAAAACGCTCATAATGTGTTCTGAGAAACTGATTTCAAGCGTAATGAATGACCAAAGCCATCGTTTTTGTCGCACGGCGAATATCGACTGTCTAAACAGCAATTTGGCTAAGCGGCAAGTGGCTAAAGCTACATCTAAGCCCTAAAGTTGGTTAGCATCCGACTGAAAATCCGAAGAAAATCGCTCTGTAGATAAACCGAGATTTTCTTATAATTCCACCTCATTATGCTGGTGAAAACTCGATGTCTTGCGGGTCCTCGAGCAAGTTCTTGAGATCCAGAGACTCGCAAGACATAAGTTTTCTCTAGCTTATTGAGATGGCTGGACGCATCCAGTAATTAAAATTCTTGTCTGCCTGCCTAATCCTCTATGTGTCAACTTTTTATAATTATCTGAGAAACTGGTTCAATCATCGTCATTTTTCGTTTGCGGACTAAAACGACAGCAGCTGTCCTTTGGCCAGGATCACAAAATACCTCGGCGTCAGGTATTTGAAATATGAATTAAAAATTACATTCAAAGGAAGTAATTGAAATACAAATACAATTACAAGTAATTCAAATAGGGCAGCATTTCAACCCTGCCCCTGCCAAAACTAACTTTTTTGTCAGATAAGAAATGATATTGTAAATGTGAAAGTTTGTGATGATGCTTTTGTTTATGCGTTTGATCCCTGTCTCACCTGTTAGTAAGTCCTGATGTGGTCGACGGTAGAGCACGCTTGCCTAGAGTAACCTATTCACTCTAGTTTTGAAGACACCCAAGTTATAGCTATCCGGAAACACAGATTCGGGCAAGGCATTCTACTCCTTGGCAGTACGCATGATAAACGTATCGCCGAATCGTTTAGTACGTATGAGTGGAATGTCCACGGTGTATCGATGGCGCCGTGCGTCTGATCGTTAGGTACTCAACAGATTTGACTCATATTTCCTCAAATTCATTATTGAAGAATGTTATTATGATCGAATTCCAGCCAATGGGCGTAAAAATAAAAAAAATGTTTCGAATATAACTTCTCTGTATTCAAACACATTACTAAACCCATAAAGATAAGGCTGACGCGTGATTATAAGAATTTTTACCTCCTGACCACGATCGGCGCTCACGTCGCCCATAAGGAAAATGCCTTCAATACCCTGATAACTTGAACTGCTTGGAATGTCAGTCAAGACTCAAGTGTCAGTATAGGAGAAAATAGTGTGGAACAGTGTTTCCCAAACTTTACAATACACAGGCCTATCACATGTTTATAAAATTCATGAATGTCCTTATAATCAATTTCGCCAACTGAAGTCCACTACTATCATATTTATAATATTACTAGCTTTTCGCCCGCAGCTCCGCCTGCGTGAATGTCGACTACTGCCATCAAAAGTATTTTTTCTAAACTGACGGACTTGTTGTATAAACGTTTGACGTCTTATTTTGCTCTCTCAGTAGTGAGTTTTTCAAAATATTAAAGGAAAACTGTAGGCCTTGTCATAAAAATAAGTGGCAGATTTTTAGAATAATAAGTACATCAAAATAAAAATATTATTAATAGGTATCTTTATATATCAATAGCTAGTAAATGGCTAGAAAAAGACTGGTAGGAAAAACATACTATTATCTAACATTTCGTTCTTATGAATCAATCAATCAATTAGCCTATTACAGTCCACTGTTGGACTTAGGCCTCACCCAATATATGCCATAGCACTCAATCATCCACCGTATTTCCCCACTGTCAGTTCCCACATTTCGGCCCCATGAGTCTTAACAGGGGAGTAGAAACCTCGATGACTTTGCCCAATGCTGCCCAACCCTTGTCGACCTTTCGACGTATATCTCCTTCTGGGCTTCGTCTTCTAATCTAAAATTAGCATCTCAGCAATGAAATATCGTATCAGCACGACACAGTCGTAGACAATCCAGAAATGCCCAGGTCTTGATGATGTCAGAAAGCTTCTCGTAATCTACAAATGTGATACATAGCGGATGATTATACTCTCAGGTCTTTTGTATAATCTGCTGAACAGTATTGGCTACAATACTATAACCCTTTTAAAACCCAGCTTGCTCCGGTGGAACTCACAACTATTCATGACGACTCTCAAGAACAACTTGTATAGACATAATTATGACTCAGTGATGGGTCTATAATTAATTCTTCTTCGTCTTCTTGGAGAACAGTACCACCGCACTCCAGTTCCATGTCCTAGATGCTTCCGCTGGATAACGGAATCAAAGAGGTTCGCAAGCTCTGTGAGAACTGGGATATCCCCTGCTTTTAAGAGCCCTGTCCGCCAGTGCGATATTAGCAGTATGAAGGTTGCTATAGTATGCTGAGGATACAATAAATCACCTATTGGCCTATTGCAGTCCACTGCAGGCTGAACATAGGCCTCTCCCAATATACGCCATGTTTGCCGATCCTTCACCTTCTGCATCCAGTCCGTCCCAGCCACCTTTCGCAGGCCGTCCGCGTCGGTCCACCTGGCTAGGGGGTGTCCCATCTTCTATTTTCATTCTCGCGGTCTCCACTCTAAGGACTCGTCTGCTCCAACGGCCATCAGTCCTTCGGCAGATGTGGCCAGCCCACTGCCACTTTAGCTTGCTTATTCTGTGAGCTATGTCGGTAACTTTGATTCTATGTCGGATGACCTCGTTTCGAATTCTATCCTTCAAAGATACTCCAAGCATAGCTCGCTCTATAGCCCGCTGCGGACGGACTAACCCCACCTTCTATGGCCACCACCGTAGGTCATAACAGGCAGGACGCACTGGTAGAAAATGTTTGTTTTGAAGTATTGCGGCAGGGGGGAGGAGAAGACCCGACGTAGTTTGCCAAATGCTGCCCACTCCTGTTGGATTCTTCTGGCTATTTCTTTCTCCGAGTTGCTTTTACCGAGCTGGATAACCTGCCCTAGGTAGATAATATTTTTGAACAACTTCGAGTGTTGAACATAATCTTGGTTTTATCCAAGTTTACACCAAGGCCGACTTGTCGAGGAGCTCCATTCAGGCTGTGCAGCATTTCGCCCAGTTGTTCCAGCGACTCGGCAACTATGATGATGTCGCCGGCGAACCGAAGTGGGTGCGAGATTTACCTACTCCAGAGTCTTGTAGACGTCCTCCAATGCGTTGGTAAATGTTGAGGAAATGAATATAAATAAAACAACATAATCATTTGTGGTGGTTTAGTTTTTCATAATTATCTAAAAATATAGTAAGAAAATAAACATTTCGTATTATATTCCTTGTCATCTAAATCAGAAGTGCACTGTGCTTGACTAATAGAGCCCACAGCTGATAAAAAGAAGTTTTTAAATTGTGTTCTGCTATCTCTAATAATTATTGACTTAGTATACTTCTCGTCAAGAAAGGAAGTGAAGTTTTCTAGAAGGCAGGCGTTCGCCCCTTTCGCCCATTTGGTAAAACGTTTCGAGCCATTGATATAAATTGTAACTTTGTTTCTAGCTATGAAGCCGCCTCTTGTGTTATATCTGCGCATAGATTTAAATTCACGTACCTTACTGTGTGAGGGCTTATAAGTTAGTATTCATCTGAATGATAACGTGCTGTATTACTTTTAGGCTTTCTTTCATATACGGTACATCTATAGCTATAATCGCTGTGCTATCATGTCGTGTAGTCAATGTGATGAAATATTATGGTATCATGGTAGCTGGTAGCTGACGCAGTATTATGCTCTAGTATATTATTTAATGCTCGATGCCAATACTACCAATAATGGGTCTGATAATGTAGTTCCGAATGTTGTCCTCGCGACGCACGCTGCTATTCTACTATAATACCACTCGCAGTCCGTGGAACTTAACTGAAGATTGGATACTCCATCGAAGTGAGCCAGTCTCAAAAACTTCTTTTCTATTTCCAATCAATTAAATAAAGAAACCGCAGTACATAACTCTTACATAGTACATAAATTAATATTTTTCACATTCTTTGTAATTATACGTGACAGAGAGTGACGTTTTATGAATATTATCATTTGACAGATCAAAATGTGACCTATTTGACACCATCACTTTAGTACCCGTTGTCATGGTAACAAATTTGCTAGCGATATTAGCGCCATAATATTTCGTATTTTCTTTAATATTACATTATTTCGTGGATTTGCCACATTTTAATTGTGATAATTACTATTCGGCGACAAAGCCAAATTCAAAAAACCAAAGATCATAAAAATCTGTTCAGCCGTTCTTGAGTTATAAGAAAGTACGTTTTTGGCACTTTTTAGGCACTTAGGGTCTGAATTTCGAAAAATCGTTTCTTAGTACACCTCCACGCTTCTAAACAAACACTCGCTATAAATTTCAAGTCTCTAGGGCCAGCGGTTTAGGCTGTACGTTGTCTCTAAGTCAATCAGTCAGTCAGGACTAAGAGTTTTATATATAAGATAACTAACAGTAATAATATTACTACTTAGTCAATCATAACAAATGTCATACTTTAGGCCCTTTTACATGCACACAGTCACGGTACGGTCACCGTGCCGTGTAACGTAGAAATGTATGAGCTACATAGACAGCTTTCACATGGCACGGCTGACCGTGCCGTATGTTGCTCATACATTTCTACTTTACATGGCACGGCGACCATACCGTGACAGTGTGCATGTGAAAAGGGCCTTAGTGCCGATAGAAAGTGGTTACCTATAGCCGTGTGCATTAGATATTAGAGCTCTCACTGACACTCGTGCTGTTGACCCTGTAAAACCTTCTAATGCCTTTTTTTACTTCGAACTCGAAACTTCGTTGGACAAAATGCATTGTTATCTTTATCCTTAGATTAAGTTAATTTTTAAAGTAATATGTTTGCGAAATGAAAGTTTGTCAAATGATTAGTTTTTCAAACGTTGTTGTCAAACAAGGGTGAACCGTTATTTTCACAGCGACCGACCTACCGTTTGAGAAACGCTGGTCTAAAATCTTTTGGAACCAAACCAAGGGACAAAATCCCTCGTGATCGCAGGCTCGTTGCCAACGGATAGACATTTATATGGTGTCACCTTATGTATAATGATCAAAAATGGGATTTGAACCTATGACCAGTCCCTTACAAAAGAAATGCTCCAACCAACTGAGCTCCATGGACATATACCTATCTTAAGCTGGGTCCACATTTGTATCATTAGCCCGACGGCGACGCGTATCATGATCACAATGTATATATATATCAGTGATACGCGTATCATCATCCGTCCACATATGCGATTATGATATGCGTTGCCGATACGGATACGGTGATCGGATCGGACAAATGATACAAATGTGGACCCAGCTCGAAATTCGAAATTCTTCTATAAATTCGTCTTGGGGCGACAGTGGAGTCATCTACCGATATAGGAAACACTAGCGTACCTTTTTTCCCGCAACCATATTCCAACTTAATGGGGTCGATTTTCCAGTCTGGTGCAGCGGAACTTTGATATTTTCCGTGAAGCGAATGTCATCTGACCTCCACAACCAATTGGTGATATCGAAGATCTGTAGTTAGACTAGTTGGACTTTCGAGGGCTCCATCTACCCATAACGATGGCTTAACGTGCTCTCCGAGGCGCAACACCAATGCATAGAGACAAATATTTCTACTGAGCAGGTATCCAACCCGCGCCTCCTGCGTAGCGGCTGCGTTCACTACCGCCACGCCACACCACACAGGTTGTCTAAAAGTTAGCGTACTATTTCATACTTTTTAACCGACTGCGCAAAGAAGGAAGGAATTGTTAATTGATATTCTAAGGCCATGAGTAAAGTAAAATGAATTAGAGATTGTCTATTGCGTAGGTCGACGTATTTTGTGAGAGTTAATGTGCAATGCATACAATAACAAATAAAAAGAACTATTTGATTCAATGTCAAATGGTAATGAAATTCAAATCAAAAAAATAAATAAATGCAAAAATGTATTTAGTCATGCAATTTTATATTTTTTACTAGCTGCCCCGGCGAACTTCGTACCGCCATATTTTCGGCCCGCGTGGTATTCAAATCCCGTTCCCGCTGAACCCTTATCACTTCACTTAGGGGTTTGAAAAATAGATGTTGGCCGATTCTCAGACCTACTCAATATGCTCACAAAATTTCATTAGAATCGGTCAAGCCGTTTCGGAGGAGTACGGGAACGAACATTGTGACACGAGAATTTTACATATAAGAAGAAGAAGATATACAGTTACGTGCCTACTGGTTTCACCTGCCGCATTCGGTTATTTTATCCTATCCTAGATAATGCGCGGTCTGTGATTCTCCTTTGCTCCCGCTCCGCCGCCTCCTTCACGAGCATTATTTGCTCGTGAAGGAGGCGCTGGCAGACCATGCATCCGCACAGCGAACTATCGCCGCGAGCATATTGACCATTTAGGTCCAATATGCTCTATACAGGCAGTTGCCGCGTGGTTCCCGGCAGAGTAGAATTTGGGCCACCCCATCTCCTCCCATGCGGTGTGGTACAAGGTGACTAAGGGATAGGGCTGTATATCATCAGACAGATATATACAGCCACGACTCAGCCTATACATGGCTCAAGTCAACAATAGTGCCCGGAAAACGGCAATAGGCTCACCCCCTATTACGTGGGACCTAATACAATGATTGATGAAATGTAGGTGTTAATTCACCTCTGCCTAGCCCTCCGGGGATGAGGGCGTGATTGTATGTATATTATGTATGTATGTATACACGCAGAACACGTTTTTTTAGGAAAGCATGGGGTGCTATGACGGTGGTCGAGCTCAAATTCACCAAGTATAAAACAATCCGCACGCCTCGTTTGTCTTGATATTGCTCACGCCTATTTTCCTACGGGGTAGGTACAACAGTCCGCCATTTGACTCTATCCTTACATACTTCACGATCTTCCTCGACTGTTATTAATTCTTTCATGTAAAATCTTCGGTTTCGAGTAACCTGCGCTTTTATCGAAATTTTATGAACTGCGAGGTCGACCCCGGCTGGTCTGCCCATTCACCTGTGCCTTACATACCTACCTGGTGTGTACAACACATTATCTATCTACATATATAAAATTGAATCCCTATTTCCCTTGGTCCCGCCATCACGCGTGAACGGCTGGACCGATTTTGCTAATTATTTTTTTAGAACTTTCCATAAAGTACGGGGATGGTTCTTATGGAGAGAAAAATTGAAAAAAAAAGACGTGTGGCACTCGGGGACTGCCGCGGTAAAGCTATTGCATAGCATTTTTCATCAACTTATGCAATTATAATTACTTACGTTAAGCGGAGCTACTTCGGAGCAGCTCGGTTCGATTCGTGCAAGCTTCGGGGTGTTAGGTATTTTTCGTTACGGAATTTCTGGATTCGGTCTCCACGCTCAATGCCCGCGATAGAAGCTATGCAATAGCTTAAAAAAAAATTTACTGTTAGGCGGTACGAAGTTCGCGGGGTCAGCTAGTATGTTATACATAAAGTTAAATTCATCCCCCGCACGTTTAAACTGTGAAATGGACTCCCTGCTGTTTTTCCAAGCGACTACAGTATGGGGTTCTTCAAGAAGGGCAAGACGGTTCTTTCGGGGTCGGTAGCGCGTGTGTGACGCCCCTGATGTTGCATACGTCCATAAGCCACAGTACTTAACCACCAGGTGGGCCGTGTGCTTGTCTACCACCTAAGTGATAAATATGACTATTCTCCCAGCAAACCTTTGAGTACCAGAGGAGTAGGTATGGTAATGGGTGTGAAGTGTATATTAAAAATACATGCATAGTAGGTGGTAGGCAGAGGTGTATTAACACCCACATTTCGCCAACTATGATCCTACGTAATAGGGGGCAAACCTATTGTCATCTAGCAGGCACTTTTTCATCGGCTATATGTTTACTGTCGGATGGATAACAGCCCTATCCCTTAGTCACTTGTTACAACACCCACAGGAAGAGATGGGGTTAGTGTTGCCGAAAAATCGATTGTTTTACTATCGATTGTTTTCATCTGAATAACGGCATCATATCGATAGACCTATCGATAGTATCGATACACTCTTTTCTGAGACTTTGCCTTCAGCTTACCATCAGGCGAGGCGAAGTCCAATTGTAACATGGTAAGTGTCTATAATGGTGACCTTTTTTTCCGAGACTTTGCCTTCAGCTTACCATCAGGCGAGGTGAAGTCCAATTGTAACATGGTAAGTGTCTATAATGGTGACCCTTTTTTCCGAGACTTTGCCTTCAGCTTACCATCAGGTGAGGTGAAGTCCAATTGTAACATGGTACGTGTCTATAATGATGACAATACTATTGTAAATTGGCAAATTATCGATAGTCTAAAACAATCGATAGTATCGTGAGCTGCAATAATATCGATACTATCGATTGTTTAAACTTCGTGAGCTACAATACTATCGATACTATCGATAGCTCTATCGATTGTTCCACGATAGCCTGACAATCGATAGACTATCGATTAATAATCGATTGTCGACTATCGATCAGCAACACTTAGATACCCTATTCTACTCCACGAGAAGCAACACGGCACTAAAAATATTTCAGAAAAAATAACGTACCTAAATAGGTACTTAACACAGTTTAAATTTTCAAACAATAGATAGAAAGGATATGACTTACTGCTTATTGTATAACCATTACAAACAAAACTTTCCTTTCCAAATACGTCAACGGAACTACAGACACAACATTCACATTAAAAAATCTAGATCACAGTAAAAGAATTACTAGTAAATTACTATAACAACACAACACTATTCTAACACCATAATCGTAACACGTCTAGTTTTGAATGTTAAACACACAAGACTACAGTACTATAGACCACGTTTGTGCAAAGTGGGGGGATTACACAATAATCAAGTGATGTCTCGGTGAATCGTGGAGCAAAACAGCTGTGTTGTTGATATACTTAGGAACACATATTTGAAACCAGAACCTAAAATGTGCTCTATACACGCAGTAAACATTTTTTGGACTTTTGAGGATAACACGGAGTGCAACGGTGGGCAAGCTCAAATTGCACCAAGCAATTTTTTTTATATAGGAAACGTCAATTTGACTACGTCTCGCCTGATGGTAAGCTGAAGGCAAAGTCTCGGAAAAAGAGTGTCACCATTATAGACACGTACCTACCATGTTATAATGGTGGCACTTAGCTTGATGGTCTCATCAGATGCTTTTTCACGCCCCGCTTAAAGACCCGGGACTGTAGGAGGAGGGAAACACGTGAACTGGTAAGGAATATCAAGTTTTAATGGTGCGGCAGAAGAAGGAGTCGCCCTTGATGGAATATTCTGCACTGTATGCAGGTGGGAATAAATTATTGCAAAACTATCAGCGCGCGCCAGGGCCTTATTTGTCTCGTAACTTATGTCCAAGATATGTGCCCCGAGGTATACAATTATATGCGTCAGGTGTAGAGAATGGTCAGTACACCTACTTTGATAATATAGACTGTGACGAGAGATTGGCGAAATTTCGTTTCAAGTAGTCCAAATGGTCTGTTGTGTGAGGAAACTCGTCGCGATAAACAGTTATGTTTAGTACATAGCCTTGTGTTTATTCCTTTATGCCTCTTTAGAGAGACGAATAGGTGGACCGACATTTTTTACTTTTTTTTTCTGTCTCGTCAATATAACTTCACCTCGCATAATAGTAAGCTAGTGGTGACGTCTCAGAAATGAAGTTCACCTTGCAATAATGAAGTGTCGGTGGCTTATTGGTTAAGGAATCAACCTTACGATCGAGAGGTCCCGGGTTCGAATCCTGAGCATTACACTACCGACGTGAACCCACTCCTAACACAAGCAATTTAGCTTAACTGGAGGGGTTAAGGTCTGCAGAGACCTTAACCCCTCCAGTTAAGCTAAATTGCATAAAACCCGTTACGTATGCAGATACGTAACGGGTTTTTTCACGTACGGGACGGGGACGTGAAGTTTTGGAAATATCGTTTCATACAAAATGTATGCGGCAATGCATATGTCACGGGGCCACGGACGGGACGGGACGGGATGGGCCGCATACATTTTGCTTCACGTCCCGTCCCGTCCGTGAAAAAACCCGTTACGTATGCAGAGACCTTTAGAGGGAAAATTAATAATTTCGGCTGCTAATATTCTTTTCAAAACAAAAGATAAATAATAATATAATGATATGCAATGCATTAAGGCTACAGACGACATCATGAGATGCTTTTGAAAGGCCCAGGACTGCAGGAAGTATAATGTAAATAAGGAGCAGAAAATAGTAGTCATATAACCAGGAGCTACTATGAAACGTGGATCCGAAAATCCGCACAATACACGAATGAGAGACATTATGATATTTCCTAACTCTCTTCAGTGTCACGTGCTCCTTTCGCGCCGAATAATATCCGAATCAAAGGTACACTTTATAGTAGGCCCCCAGTCAATTACTAATCAAACGTTAGACACTCGCGGGCTGTGATTATTAATGAAATTCAAACTTAAGTACATAGTGTGAGCAAATTACAGACACGATATGCAGTTCCCACGCGCTGTGTCGGCAACATATAATTTACTTGTACTGTCTAGCCACAGATAATGCCAAAGCATATTAGGAAACTGATCATGCTCAACACTCGTTTTCATAATAGGGGTGTATGGGGCTTCTCCAAGGTCTTCGGGCCAAGTGGTATACCTGTCGCAGCCAACTAGCTTAGTCAGCCGTTCAATTAACTGTATAGGCTGTTAATTAATCGGCACCTTTCAATTACATACATACATGCAATCACGCCTTTATCCCCAGAGGGTTAGGCAGAGGTGAACTAACACCCACACTTCACCAATAATTGTATTAGGTCCCACGTAATAGGGGGTGAGCCTATTGCCGTATTCCGGGCACTATTGTTGACTCAAGCCATGTATCTGAGGTTAAACCTGGGCTGTATATATCTGCCTGATGTTAAACAGCCTTATCCCTTAGTCGCCTTGTACGACACCGCATGGGAGGAGATGGGGTGGCCCAAATTCTACTCTGCCGGGAACCACGCAGCGCACCTTTCAATTAACGCCGGGGACCTTTCAATTAACGGCCTGAATATAATAGTGTTGTAATAACAACGACTGAATATTAGCCGTATCATTTGTTATATGTACAAAATGTAACAAACAGGCTGGCAAATGCTTAGACCATTCGTACGATGGGTACTACTCAGAAAAAGCAGCGCAATCCGACTTGGATGGGTTAGGTTAGAAGGCTAATGCGGGAGCGGAGGAGAGCGAAGATAATCTTCATCTGTCTATCTAACCGCCAATATCTAAGAGACTACGCAACAAAGCAATACTAGTTTCCTTTACGCTATTATTAGTACGTAAATCAAAACCCACGGTCCATAAACCACAGAAATAACATATTATAGAACACCGTCACCTTATTGAGCAAACATATTGCACACAATACACATATGAATGATGAAAATACACGTGTTGGCTTTATAAATCATTGTAAAGCTTTTTATCTTGCCTACCATCATGACACGTGCGTAATTTTTAAAAGTGAAAACATCTTTTGGCACCTCAGGCAGTAGGGGGACGACAGGGTCAGCCGGGATTTGAGGAAAATGCCTTATGCCTTGAAATTAGGGGTTATTCCCAGTTGCCTCCACTGTCGACGCCACCACTGGTGACAAATGAAGACCCTAGACGGTGTGGTCTTTTAGTCGGTTTAAGTTCAACATAACCGCCCCCCATTTTCACTGGGGATTGTTCGAAATAGAAGAGTAGAAGTAGGAGTAGAAGAGTGAATCTTGGACTACTAAACACAAGCTTTGAATGCAACCGGGACTAACGCTGTGATAATGATGATGATGATGATGAGGCCTACAGCTATGGATCGAAGTTTCGGGCTATCAGTTCCATGAAATACATCAATCCCGGAATTGAATCCGAAGTCAGTGCCCCGAGCACGAAAAATATTCGGATTCGTAACATAAACTTATCGAAAGAACGGAGCATTGCGATTGGCCGCCTGCCTACAGTACTGTCAGTACTGTGGACCTGCGCGTGTGTGAGAAGCCTGCCAATCGCAATTTCCCATTCTCTCGATACGTTTACGTTAAGAATTCGAACGTCTTTCGACTTTTTGAAAGAAGAAAGAAGAAAGAAGTAAGAAGAAGGAAGAAAGAAGAAAGAAGAAAGAAGAAAGAAGAAAGAAGAAAGAAGAAAGAAGAAAGAAGAAAGAAGAAAGAAGAAAGAAGAAAGAAGAAAGAAGAAAGAAGAAAGAAGAAAGAAGAAAGAAGAAAGAAGAAAGAAGAAAGAAGAAAGGAGAAAGGAGAAAGGAGAAAGGAGAAAGAAGAAAGGAGAAAGGAGAAAGAAGAAAGAAGAAAGAAGAAAGAAGAAAGAAGAAAGAAGAAAGGAGACAGAAAAAAGGAGAAAGGAGAAAGAAGAAAGAAGAAAGAAAAGTATATTTATTTTGGTTACTGCAGCACACAAAATGGTACATTTGAGCAAATTATAAAAATAAACACATTTTTCGTGCACGTAGTACAGTACCTACGCGACTCTTTGATTCGGCTTAAACCCTACCGTGCTAAAATCAAAGTAACTTCATAATACATTTTACATTACTAAATGCTACGACTTTCGTTCGTGTTTCGTGCGAGTCTAAAGTTTCGGATATTTCGTGGTAGCCCCCTAAATCTGTTTCATTGCGCTGTAAATACAAAAAATATTAAGACAGAGAACACAGGTTCTTGAACATTTTAGCACATTTTGTGTTTGATATGGAAATGACTTGTTCGTTTGTTTGTTTTGGTGCGGCCATCTAATCAATGAAGGCCGAATATACCGTTTTGTTATAATTCACTTCTGCTTGTTCCTTTAGAAGGAATGCGCTAATGCAATGGCATTGTGTGTTGATTTTAAAAATCTAATTGACGGTTGACTGGACTGGAGTTTTTCTTTCGGCGTTGACTGCAGAGAAGTCAGACTGCAGTTGCTCCCGTAAAAGCCGTATAAGCCAAAGCAAGATAAGGAGAAGTCAGCGGACGTAACATATTATATTAAACACGATTATGAATAGATAGGTATATATTTGTTTCTGCATGCGTTGCACGCACGAGTCTTGAAAAACATAGACAAGGACATTGCATGCACTTCGGGGAGTATGCGCAGGATTTGCACAACCTAATTCCGCCAAGCCCCTTCCACCATCGAACGACCAGACGCACGGTGACCCGCCACCGATACACCGTGGACATTCCACTTACACCTACCAAACGATTCGGTCATACCCAGGTTTATAATGCGTACCGCCAAAAAGTGGAATGCCTTGCCCGAATCTGTGTTTCCGGATAGCTATAACTTAGGTGTCTTCAAGACTAGAGTGAATAGGTTGCTTCTATGCAAGCGTGCTTCACGGTCGGTCACATCGTCAGTTACCAAACAGGTGAGATAGTAGTCAAACGCGAGCCTTATACTGTGAATAGCTTTATAGTACTGAGCTGCAAAGTGCATTTCCTTTTTTCCTTCCCTGTGGAACCGACGCGAGGTGGTACCCGTGGTACCCGGTTTCCACAACCGATCAAAGGGTCCCGAATATCTACGTGGGATCCCAAACACGCGATTTTATTTACTAGGTACAAAATATTATTTTCTTCTGTCCGTTCGGGTTCAATGCCGATTAAGACAGGAAAAAGTGAAACAGCTCAGGCGGGACTCGAACCCGCAATCTTGCCCTTACAGGGGAATGCTTTAACCACTGAGGAAAGGTGCAATATCGTTGAAAAGGTAGATATTACTAACCCCATTTTTTTGTCTATTCGGCTTCAAATGTGAAATATGCAATACAAGCTACTTGAGATGATTTACAAAACATTACTCCTACTTAATTATCACAGCTAAAGGGCTACCTAACCATTTTTCTTATTTACTTTTTGTTACTGAGTTCATTTCATTTATCACAATTTACTTACTATAATTTACGTTGAATCAAAAACTCTTTGCAAAAATCTAAACATAAAAATGTAAATCTACGAAGATTCAAAACTTTTTGCAAGAATCTAAACTCAAACATGTAAATCTACTAAGATTCAAAAACTTTTTGCAAAAATCTAAACTCAAAAATGTCTTCCCCAACTGGCGATATTGCTTAAATACCAGTTTAAGGTCGTTGACCTCATACAGTTCAACGCACTTCCATCTCCCATTGATGAAGCAAATGAGATAATTGAATAGTTTCTGTAATTGATTGCTGTGATCTGCTAACAAATTGCATTGAGTGAGACATAAACAATTAGGTAGGCAAGTAGATAAGATAGTAGGTAGGTACTTGTAAATTTCAAGATTAAATATCTGCCTATTACAGGTTACTTATTAGCAATAGAGGTATTGAAATAATATCTCTTTATTTTAAGCTTGCTAATACAGAATCAGTAGGTACTTAGTTTACATTAACTTGAGAATTATAATTTTAAATTAATGCTGGTATGAAGCTCTTACCGCCATCTATTGGCAATTGATTACACTACTAAGTATGAGCGCTAACATACCATCATTTTAATTATTACGCTAAATCTGCTCGCGTTAATAACTTAGATTGACATGACATGACAATATAAAAATGTTAAATAATGAATGACAAATTTATAGTTGTACTAAAATATCTCTTAACCAGTGACATCTAGCGGGCACTAGCCAAACAGTTAAGTTCTTGCCTATTTATAGATGGCGCTGATATAAATTTCAATAAATATATTGCACATGCAGTCTTTGCTGATAATATTAATAGGTATTTAATTTAACCGATTGTCCAAATGAAATAGGTACGGATTTATGTAATATTCTCTTTTTGCAATTTTGAGATTTTACTTCGTTTTTTTACTACTTTACTGGTATAAAAATTTACAAAAGAAATTCGAAATAAATCTTTGAAAGACAAAGTAACGATATTAGTTTATCGTGCAATACATAATAATGCATATTTATGTGAATATAAGTTAAATTTACTAAATGAAAATAAATTTAGTTGCAGTCGTTTGTTGACAAGCGCCCTCTACCAAAAAATACTGCACCTCTATCATTCAACCTTTTACCGTCGCATTTCATCGGTCGCGGGTTCGATTCCCGCTCAGTGCAAACCTTGATATTTGCATGCATGTATATTTGCATTAGTCTGGGTGTTTCTGCGCATTAAATGTATGTAGTTGCTCCCTCTAATCACTTAATCTCATTACACTCAGTAATAATGTTTGTATGTTATGTATGATATGATAATACCAGTATGTTTCATATCAATTGACCATAGTTTACTTATGTATGAATTATGCAAGCTTTACGAGCTGGTTGACCATTACCTACTTCGATCGTTGCAAATTTACTGTACTTGCAATTTTTTTGTATTCTATAACCGTTTATAATCTCGGATAGTAACTAAACAATTATAATTATAGTTTCAAATCTTGAATTAAAAATAAATATAAAAGAACAAATTAAAAACTAAAATCTGAACGCGTCGTGGAATTCCTTATAGTCGAGGTTATTTACCTACGGCCGTCTGAGTGCATATAGGGCCCCTAATCCCTAATTGCGTCTGTGATACAGGCGACGTTTGCTATACAGCCGGTGGTTACCCTCTACAGCAGAACACCGAAAGGTGAAAATTTTAAAAAGGGAAGCCGACGGAAAAATGTAGTTACATACCTCGATTTAGTTTGTCAATCACCAATAATCACCATGCACCCCTTTGGCAAGCCGATAGGAATCGGGTTATAGGGACCCCTCGCCATTGCTGTACCTACAGTGTACCTACACCATTACAGCCAGTAGTTTAGGAATAGGTAGATCATTTTTTTTATTTATATAGGACACGTCAATTTTACTTCGCCTCGCCTGATGGTAAGCTGAAGGCAAAGTCTCTGAAAAGAGGGTCACCATGACAGACACGTATCATGTTACAATTGACGGCCATAAAAAACATACACACTACATATACTCATACAATCATTTACCTACGTCAAATCCCATACACGAGAGTGTATGGGATTTGCCGTAGGTACTAGGTATATGATTCCCACAGGTATAGGTTCCCAGATTCCCACTGGGTAGGTAGAAACAAGAAACACAGTAGTAGAATCATAGTCTAGTGATAAGTATTTGGGGACGTTGACCTCAGCTAGACATCGTTTATCGTCGGTGCCAAATAAGTTGACAGTAGGACATCAACCCCGACCGCGAATACATCCAGGTTAGACTAATTCAATCCCGCGGCGGTGTCCTACATTCAGTGGTGATCACTTGTGTGTTATTTATGTTAGTGTTTTTGAATATATATTAACACTTATCTGACTCTACGAACTTCGTACCGCCTAACATTCAATTCTTTAATCCATTCTTCTTTAGGCTTTTCCAGGAAATTAAAAAAAAATTATCTGCTTGAGAACCATCCTCGTAAGTACTTCAAGGAATATTCTAAAAAAAGAATTAACGAAATCGGTTCAGCTGTTTTCTAGATTCGCGCTTAACTACACATTCAGCAATTCATTTTTATATAGACTAGCTGTTTCCCGTGGTGTAAGAAGGTAAACAGTGACAGCGTTTAATTGCCTCTCGAACGACCGATAACCGTTGAACCAGGTTCAGTATAAATAAATACTATTATCAGTATTTGGTTACGGTGAAGAAAGATAGGTTTTCCCAAGCGACTGCAATATGGGGTTCTACAAGAAGGGCATCAGAACGTTCATACAGGGTCAGCAGCATGAGTGTGACTCTCCTGGTGTTACACTTACACACGTTCATAGGCAACGATACCCACTACCTACTACCCATAAAGTGGGCCGTATTCTTGTGTGCCACATAAGTGATTTAAAAAGGCAAGTAAATATAAAAGCTACTCTTAAAAACTAGACCTTCACCTTCACCTTAGCGGCCAAACCAACTTGCAACCTGCTAGGCGCAACGGTACACCTACCTGACGGATGAAAAGCCCCAAAAACACCGTATCATGTGCATCCTTTTCAAAAAATCTGATTGTCATCTAACAATGACTACATGACAGCTGTATCTAGTTGTATCTGTCCATCATACTGGACATTACTTACCTGTGACAGCGAAAATTACAATTCAGTCATGCAGTAATGTCATGCCATTGTCAGGGTGGGACTGGTCAGTGAATGTAGTTCAACCACAGATTTATGGTAGGCTAGATACCATGATTAAATAGTCTGAATACCGAGCATGACACTTTTGCGTTCCCACCATGCGAGCCATTTAATGTGAATAGAATCCACGGAGGAAAGAATATGATTTTCCTTCTCCGTGATAGAATCGTTTCGGACAGCCTCCGTGGCGTAGCGGTAGTGAACGCGGCCGCTACGCAGGAGGCGCGGGTTCGATTCCCGCTCAGTGCAAATATTTGTATGCATGAATATGGATATTTGCATTGGTCTGGTCGTGCCTCGGAGAGCACGTTAAGCTGTCGGTCCCGGTTGCCAAACAAACATCTATGGCAGTCGTTACGGGTAGTTGGAGCTCTAAAAATTCCAACAACATCGGTCTAGCTGCAATGCTACGATATCGCCTAATGTCAACATTGGGTTGTGGAGGTCAGGTGGCAGTCGCTTCACGGAAAATATCGAGGTCTAGCAAAATCTGCAGTTAAGACTTGTAAAGCGGACCCCAGACTCAAAGGCGAAAAGCATCGGATGCGACTGGGAAACGCTAAGAAGAAGAAGAATCGTTTCTATGAGTTGTCGGGAGTCGAAAAAGAGAGATTGCGGTTTTAAGCCGCACCCTGAATATACTCTTACGGAACCTACTGCAAAAGTTTCTACTTTAGTCCATCTTCCCACTCCTGGGACTCCACTCAGTATGGTCAACTTTTCAAAACACGTAATTTCCATTCTATTTTGAAGAAAATTTATGTAGTAGGTCCCTGATATTCACTCAGTATGATCTGTCAAAACAACCCCTACCCACAATTTAGGGAGGTTTTGATGTCATTGGGGAATTGCGTTTTCATTTACATTTTATATTTTATATTACTTTTATGTTTTCGTACATTTAGAAATCACCCGTTTGCCTTTGCGTAGCGTAACGTAGCGGTAGTGAACGCGGCCGCTACGCAAGATCCCCGCTCATTGCAAATATTTGTATGCATGAATATGAATATTTGCATTGGTCTGGCTGTTTCTATGTATAATATGTATGTATTTACGAAAAATAGAATGTATCTAAGTATGTTTATCCGCATTCTAGAACCCAAAACACAAGCTAGTTAAGCTATGCTTACTTTGGGTCTAGATAGCGTTCTGTAGAATGCCCTACAATATTTATTATTTATTTTTGTGTTTATGTTGTCATAGAGAAATTAAAATTATTTACATAAATATAATATTACTAATATAAAAACAATACCTATATACCTTATATTATTTATTTATATAATAAAATTTATTCTTCTTGAGTCGTCCAAAAGACATAGCAAGCTCATGCACTGCATCGGGTTGGTAACACGCTTCGATATACAGTCTGCTTTATCTAGCCTGTTCTAAATCTGTAACCTAACACTGAATGCACAGGTGACCACGTGTTTTCATCAGAGCGTGAGTACTTGAGCAGAGCGAGTAGGTACCTTGTAATGAAATTGCATTGTGTTGTAGGTACAAGTGTTAACAAATAAGTGACGTAGGTGAAACTAAATGCGATTGATTTAAATACAAACGATATTTTTATGCAATTCTGTCACGCACGCTTACTTTGGGTTTTGAGTCAAAAATTTGGGGTCTGTGAAAATTAATTTTACTTTGAGTGTGGTATTGTTGACGATCCTCAGCGCCCGCATTTGCACCGAGTCGAAGGGGTCAAGCTGGTCATCCAGTGCCCCGGTTAAATGGCGACAGCAGTACCTACCTACTCCATGTGAGGCCGGTAAAATAGCGTTTCATCACGCTATTGTCAAACAAAAAATTTTGGGTGGAATCGAGAAGGGGGGGAATCAAAATTAACCCGGCTCCGTCTGCTTTGTTTGGTCAAATGAACAGATATCCGTGGTCCAATCTATATTTGGTTCTAGTCAAGCATACGGGGTACTTTAAATTACCCCCCCCCCCTTCCCCCTCCCCCAGACCACTGGTAAGTCATTGACCAATGTCACAAACGTCAAATTTCGTACATTCCTGTCATATACGTCAAATCCCATTCCATTCCCATCACATTCGTCATTCTATTCTAGAATACGCCGGCTAGACGTTTCTATTAAAACAAATAATCATTAAGTACCTATTTTATTTTTAAACATCTCCAATTCTTCCAATTCACAATTTTATAATTAGATGCCATTCTTATCAGCTAAGTACGCTGGCCCAATTGATTAGTTTGCTCACGTCAGGTGGCTGGCGTGCACGAACTGCTAATAATGAGCTTTACGTAGCGAACGAGGTCAGGGGCAGTAGCTAGTGTAGAAAATTTCAAGAATTGTTTGATGTTTGATGATGGCAAAATAGGTATATTGAAGAAATAAATAGTCGATTTTAAAATAATATGGTACTTATATCTTTTAAAAGGGTCAGCACCTATTGGTCCCCTAAAACTCGACCCCTAGCATAAAAGTAGTAAATTCGACCCCGTTATAGGTGCCCATTGGTCCCTCGGTAGGAGACCAATAATATTAATTAATTTTTAAGGTACCCATTCGTCCCCTGGAATAAAATAAATTTTAAATAATGGATTCAACCCCTATTCAGGTGCCCATAGGTCCTCTCATACACAAACAGCTATATTTTTTACAAAATATCCCTTGATTTAGTACAGTTAAGCATAGGTACTCCATTACAGCAGCGGTTGTACTGTAACGTATTTTGGAGACCGGCGGGGAGCGTTCTTTTATGTTTGGTACATCAATTTGACTGCATCCGACCTGATGGTAAGCTGAGGTGCAGTCTAATAAATGTCAGTTTTGGACTTTTGCGGTGACGACTGCTGTTTAACCCTCCAACCCTAGAAGGAAGGTTTCTGCCAAGCCAAACCTAATACAGCAACTTGGGCTCCTAAACTCAATACCATAGAATTGAATTTAACAACTAAATTCATTCTATGCTCATTGCTCAATGGTATATGCGTAACACTATCCCGCGTACGCTCAAGCTATGGAATGACCTCCCTGCTGTGGTTTTCCCAAATGATTACAATATGAGGTTCTTCAAGAAGTCCATTAGAAGGTTTCTACAGGGCCGGCAGCGCGAGGGCCGGCACTTTTCATCGGGCGGGAAGTGTGCTTGTTTGCCACCTAATTCTTTTACTTAGACTTTCTTTTCTGCAGACAAGCACATGGCCCACCTGGTAGAAAGTGGTTACCGTGGCATATGGACGAGTGCAACAAAAGGAGAGTCACACTCGTGTCACCGGCTCTTTAAAAGAACATAGAGATTCTGGGCTGTCAGCGAAGAAGACAAGCAGGACAAGCCTTTGGTCTTCCCACTGACAGCACAAAACCTCTCCAGTGAGCTCAGTGAGCTCTGGCTACCCTACTCACCGCCGACACACGTAACATTTCTAGTTGGAATGTGTACGAAATATGTTTTTCAACAATAGTGTTGTTTGTACAGTAATTAACACATTTTATAGTTGATGGTGAATTTTGAAAGTTGTGTGGCTCTAGCGTTGACTGTACTTAACAATTAATTATAAAATAACACAATTGGAGTAAAGTTCACATTCATATAAAATGTAAATGTGAAAGAGATTATGTTAATTCTCGTAAGTAGACAATGTTTCCCAATTTCCCAGTCGCATCCAAAGCTTGTATTTTGAAACTTGAGGTTCGCTATATTATTATTTTCATTTATATGGTCCGTCAATTGACTACTCTACTAGATGGTAAAAAGCTGAAGGGCAGTCCAGAAGATACGGACCACCATTTTTTTTAAATGGTGGTCCCCTTAGTTAGAGTATACATTGCTGTAGAGCGCGCCTTACAAGTATGAACTGCTATCACGGGTATAAACAGTACCGAGGCTCCTGGCTCAACCTCAATCAGTAGCAAAACAATACCCGTCAAAATTACTTCGCAAATAATATTTAATTCGATATGTTAAGTCAAAATTTTATGCAACATCGTATATTTGTAATAATAATGACGCAAAAATACCGTAAAATGACGCCATTTTTTTGTATTTTGGCTTTAATTTTATCCATGCAAATCAAATCGAACAAAAAACTTCATAACAACAAACTACATTAATAAGTGCATCTATTGATATTTTCGGTAATGAATGCATGAAACGTCACTATAGGTGCGCTATACCATCACAAAGTATCTGCTAACACTCAGCGCCAAAGACCTGAGTGATAGGCGCGCTCTATATTTGTAATGTATACTCTAAGGGTGGTCCCCATCGATATAAGTATATAGTCCCTAACTTGACAGCCTTGAAAGATGCTTTTTCACGCCCCACTTGAAGGACTAGGGACTGTAGGAAGAGGGAAACACATACGTGGGTAGATTGTATATCACTGTCTCAGCCAACTGGCTTAGAAAAAAGTGCACATTTGTAAACAAACCAATTTTCGTTCGTCATTCAATGTCTGAGAGGCCACCTAGGTCTGCAGTTGACCAATGACAAGCATATTTGATTCCTTTAGTACTCATCTGTCGGTGTATTATTAGGTAATGAATGATAGTAGGTATACCTAGACGATATGACTGCAAATATTAGGCGATAGGAAAAAAAGTAATTGGACAAGCAAACTAATAGTTTTGGAGAAAAATGGCAACATGGATATGCACAAACGATGTTTGCTGCAGCACCCCCTGGTCAGTTACCCCCTTAACACCGTCCTATCTAAGAACATGTATCAATCAAACTCGAAGCCATAATCTGAAAACTGCATCAAAATCGAACTAGTAGTTTTGGAGAAAAGTAGAACGATGTTTGCGCCACTTGGTCAGCTGTCCCCTTAATACCGTAGGTAATCTGTGACACCGTCCTATCTAAGAACATGTATCAATCAAACTGAAAGTCATATCTGAAAACTGCATCAAAATCGAATAGTAGTTTTGGAGAAAAGTGGAACGAGCTGTCCCCTTAACATCGTCCTATCTAAGAACATGCATCAATCAAACTCGAAGCCATATCTGAAAACTGCATCAAAATCTAACGTAGTTAGTGGTTTTAGAGAAAAGTGGCAATATTGATTTTGCATAAACATTCTACGAAAAACTTTACAATATACCTACGTAGTACCTATACATTTTAAATATTTCAACACAACAACCCATGTTTGAGATAATTTTAAAGCAATTAGTTTGCTAGACTAAACAAATTATAATAAATTGGAAAAAGCGAAATCAATTCTCGGGCGGGACTCGAACCCGCGATCTTTCCCTTACAGGGGGAACGCTCTGACCACTGAGCCACCGAGCTTCGCCCGAGAGTGACCCAATTTTTCCAATACATCCATCTTACGGCGATGGTAGGAGTAATCTACCGATATTCGTACGAACTATCGGAATCAATGAATGATGTTGCAATCATTTTTAAACATTGATTTTTTATAACGCCGCACAATCAATTGAGATAATTTTAAAGTCCCGCCCGAGAATTGATTTCGCTTTTTCCAATTTATTATAACCCATGTTTGCCCTACAATCGCGTTACAAAAAATATAATAAGTATTGTCAAGCGAACGTTTTGATTATATTCATTTGTGGCGAAACCAACTTGATATAATACAATACATATTTACTTACAACACAATTACGTGGAGCTATTTAGAATGGAAGTTAATAGTATAGTTTCTTTCACCTTCATAACCATACCGTAAATACATTGGCGAAACATTTTTTAATGTAAGCTAATTTCACCCCGCTAAATGGTAAACTGAAACTTGTAAATGAAATCTAACGAGAAAAACCATTAAGATTTCTTATCAATGCATTTATTTCCTTATCCCGCAATTCACCCTATCGGGGTAGATCTGAGGACAGATTGTATTCTAGAGATTTCATTCACAATAAAGCATTGTTTTGAAATACGGGTCTAGCTAGCTAGTGGGTCAAACGTATTACCTATCCACCCTTTGAATTATTTGCAATGGATTTCCCTGTTATTGACATCGACTTAGAACAATGACTACAGACTGATACAAAACAACTATGGCAAGGTGAATCATAACCAGTATGTAAATAGCAACTCGTTACTTATTCACAGCTATTATATCGATATTATCAATAATTCTTACCTATCATCGGTTGTATTGTAACAAACTTCTGATTTATTGCAATTAAATAAAATACTTAGGTATATGTATATAACTATGTATTTGTCGTTATATATACAATTAAAGGTATAGTTTCTTTATTTATACGTACTGGCAACCGTCTTCTTCTTGCAATTTCTACCCACTGGTGGAAATTTCCTGTCTACGAATAGTAATGCATTATGTCTGACATGTCATGTCTGGGTGCGGAGGATCTTCTTCCTCTTAGCGTTAATTCCCAGTCGCATCCGGAGCTTTCAGCTCGGAGTCTGGGGTCCGCTTTTACCAGTCTTAACCACGGATTTGGCTAGACCTCGATATTTTCCGTGAAGCGATTGTCATCTGACCTCCACAACCCAATGTTAACATTAGGCGATATCGAAGTTGTGCAGTTAGACCGTTGTTTTTGGATTTTTGAGGGCTCCAACTACCCGTAACGACTGCCATTGATGTTCTCATGGCAACCGGGACCGACGGCTTAACGTGCTCTCCGAGGCACGACCAGACCAATGCAAATACTCATATTTCATTCACACAAATATTTGCACTGAGCGGGGATCGAACCCGATCTGGGTGCGGAGGATATATCTTCGATAATCTCACCTCCGGTAACCGACGGCCCACAGACAGCATGCGTTTTAGTCGGTTCGAGTCCGACATAACCTTCTCCACCGGCTCTGGCGAGAGAGGTATCTTTAGGGATTTTTTGCACGATGAAAAAAGACATGCAATACGGTTTCAAAACTTGGATGCGGGTGGGATAAATCCTATTAAAAAAACTATAAACCTCGATTTTTCAATTAGGTAAGTGGTTAGATTGAGCTATTTCTCAGTACCATTAATTTAGACTTTAGACATAATCCCACGATCATGACGGCACGCCGCGCCGCCTTGGGGTGCTAGGTCGGGTAACCTCCACGATGGCCTCCCCGTTTCTTCCCCCCTTGGACCACGGTCCTGGGGAGCGGAAGCGGGGTGGCTGGTGCACCCTGGACGACGGTTAATAGACTCCGACTCAAAGGGGCTCTGTTAGCCGCTCGACTAATAACCCGACAACCCAGCCCTTTTCAGGGCTAGCTGACCCCATTGCACGAGGGGGTCGTGGGATGGCGGGCCTCCTAGGCCCGCGAGGAGGGAGCCGCGAGGCGTCCTCCAGGCCCTTTTCAGGGCCACAAAAACAGCCCTTTCAGGGCTAGCTGACCCCATGAGGGGGGTCGTGGTACGGCGGACCTGCTAGGTCCACGAGGTGGGATCCGAGAGGATCAGGTCGTTTGTCGCTCCCAGTATCCCTCTGCTCTCAGAGGGGACAGGGGAGAGACGTCGCGATCCATCGGGATCGAGGGACGGGTCGGCCCACTGCTCGCGCAGGGGCTGACAGGCACTCGTGCCACCGTCGGTGTTGGGGGGGTTGGCTGCCCTCTCGCGTCGCGTAGCCTCCGGGTGATCGACAACGACCTGAGTGCTAGCCACACTCGGGAAGCCGTGATCTCGGAGAACGTGGGGCTTGCCTTAATTGGCCGGCCCGCGACAAGGAAAAGTCTGTAAAACCCGACAGCGAAGTCGTTAAAACCTGTGGATACCTGGGGACCTCCACAGTATTTACCCCGCTTCCCGGAATGAGCGTCACCCGGGAAGTGTAGTTATATCGTCTCTACTCGTGGGACTTTTATGGATTTAAACGTTAATAAAACCCCCCAACCTAGTGAAATAGTCTGCGCGGAGGTCGCGCAGCGCCACGACGCGGAGGTCGCGTCCAACGCCTCGGTGGTGTCGGAGAAATTCGACACCGCCAATGAGAGGAGCAGGGCCAACAGCCCGGTGGGTCTGCAGACCCAGAAATCTGCACGGAAAAGGAAGAGGAAGAAGAAAAAGTCGAGGGCCGAGTCAGATCTGGACCTCACCCTGACTGACTCGTCCTCGAGCAGCAGCTACGGTGGCGAGGAGCTGCTACGCCCTCCCCCCTACAAAGTCGTAGCGGTCGGCCGCCGAGACGCCAAGATGGTTACCCCCCGAGCCCCCCTCTCCCTGTGGGCCCCGGCCCCGGAGGACGTGCGGGCGCCGCCGCGACCCTCCACCTCGGCGGCGGACCCGCAATGGACCGACACGGTCACCAGGGAGGCAGTGGAGGCCCTCCAGACGATGGCGAGTACCCAGACAGGGACGCCGAGGCCTGAGGACGAGCGGGTCCTGCAGACCACATGGCGCCTTGCCGAATGGGCCGAGTCCCTTAAGGCGGAGCTGGCCACGTTCCGGGCTGACGCCGAGCGGCAAGAGGCTCGGCGACAGGCCGAGTACAGGAAAATGACGGCTGAGATAGCGGGCCTTAAAAAAATGGTGGCCGATATGCCACAGGTGCGCGTAACACGTTCGTTGCAGCGGGCGCTTGCGGCGGAGCCGGAGCGGCCGGTCCCACCGACGCTGCCAAACCGGTCGGTGTCGCCAGTGCTGCAGCCAACCCGATCAAAAGATCAATTTGCGGCCTGCATGGCAGCCATGGCCGCCATGGAACAGCGTCAGGAGGCGCGGCAGGCCGCGCTTGAGGAGCGCACACGGCGTATGGTGGAGACTATTTTGGACTCCATCCGCCGTCCGGCCCTTGCGCCACCGACCGGGTATGCCGATGCAGTCGGGAGGGGTGGTACCCGTCCGGCTGTGGTGGCGACCTCGAAAGTGTCGGCCCGCGGTCTGACTGCCGCGCCTTCCGCTCCCGCTACTCTTGCTGCCGGAGCTGGGGGCCCTCAGGGCGCCCAGGCCAAGGGGAAGGGGAAGGGCAAGGGGAAGGTATCCCCGGCCCAGGGTACGGCTCCGACTGCCTCCATGAGCTCTCCACCGGAAGGGGGCTGGGAGGTAGTTGGAGACAACAAAAAGAGGCGGAACGCCCGAAAAAAGGCAGCCAAAAAGGCTAAGAAAGCCGAGGCTGCCGCGAAGGGAGTGCCGGGGAGGCTGCGCGCACCTCGATCTACGGCTGTCGTTCTGTCACTGACAGCGGAGGCGGCAGAGAGGGGCGTGAAGCTGGGCCCGATCGTGACTAAGGCCAAGGGCTTCATCGACATGAAAGCCCTAAACATCTCCGGGCCCATGACGTTCAGGCGCACGCGGACGGGTGCCACGCTCATTGCGGTCCCCGGCGCCACCAGCGGTCCTCAAGCCGACGCCATAGCAGCGACGCTCAGGGAGTCGCTGGACGCAGCCGATGTCCGGGTGTCCAGGCCCAACAAGTGTGCAGAACTGCGCATCTCGGGCTTGGACGACTCCATTTCGGCAGAGGAGCTAAGGCTCACCGTGGCGGAGGCTGGGGTTTGTCCCCTGGAAGCGGTCAAGGTCGGAGCGATCCGCTTCGGCCGCTATGGACAGGGGGCGGCAGTTGTCGGCTGCCCCATCGCCGCAGCCCAAAAGGCTGCCGACCAGAGGAGCCTCGCGGTAGGAGGCATTGCAAAGGTGCAGGTACGGCTCCTGCAGGCTCGACCGGCCAGGTGCTTCAGGTGCCTGTCGGTCGGCCACTTGGGTGTGCAGTGCACTGCGGAGGTGACGGTCGGTGACCGCTGCTTCCGCTGTGGCCAACCCGGTCATGTGGCCGGAGAGTGCGAAGCACCGCCACACTGCTTTAGGTGTGCGGCGGAGGGCAAGCCGGCCAACCACAGGGTTGGCAGCAAAACCTGCACCGGGGGGGAGCCGAAGCCGCGAGGCGGGCGTTCCGCATCTAGTTCGCGGCGGGGTGCGGAGGAGAGGGTTCCATAATGGATCCTCAACTCCGCATCCTGCAGGCGAACGTGGGCCACGGTGTCGATGCTCAGGCACTTCTGCTCCAGAGCATGGCACAGTGGTCCATAAATATCGCCGCTGTCGCCGATCCATACACCCACCGACCTCCCGGGCCTGCCTGGGTGATCGACCTGGATGGGTCGGCGGCACTGGTGCATAACGCCGCTGCAGGTAGCCCCCCCCTTGCAACCATTGCAAGGGGGCATGGCTACGTGGCGGCTCTTGTGGGGGAGATAGCGGTTGTGGCCGTCTACCTCACGCCGAGTCGACACCGACTCATAAGCCAATACCAGCAATCGTTGGATCGGCTGGCCGACGTCGTCAATGCCTGTTACCCTCGCCCGGTTCTTGTGCTTGGGGACTTTAACGCCTGGTCAGTGACCTGGGGTTCCCAGCGCACGAACCCGCGAGGAAGGGCACTGGAGAGCTGGGCCGCTACACTCGGTCTAGTTCTCCAGAATAGCGGGGCCGAAGCCACGTTTGTGGCCGCGGGGCGCAGTTCGATCGTAGACCTTACGTTCGCGGGCGCTTCGCTGTCACACCGTGTGCGGGACTGGCGGGTCGTTGTCGGGGTGGAGACATTGGCGGATCATCGTTACGTTAGGTTTGATGTCTCACACCCCGCGGGTGATGCGCCGGTCATACCGGCCCCACGCGAGCCGCGCTGGGTACTTAAGGGACTGAATCGGGAGGTCCTCCTGGAGACCGCCGCCGTTCAGGCTTGGGCCATTGCGCCGGACAGGCCTGTCGATATAGACGACGAGGCGGCGTGGTTTCGGGAGGCCATGACACGTGTCTGCGATGCGGGTATGCCTAGGGCTCCGCCCTATAGTCCGAGGCGTCGGGTCTACTGGTGGTCTGCGGAGATTGCGAGGCTGCGGCAAGCCTGCGTAATCGCGCACCGTCGGTGGGCCAGATTCCGTAGGAGGCGTAGCCGACCCGCAGATACGGAGCCCCGAGTGGCGGAGCTTCATGAGGGATACAGAGAGGCCAGAAATGCCCTCCGAGCGGAGATTAAGCGGGCCAAAGCTGCGGCTTTTAAAGAGCTGATGGAGACGCTGGAGAGGGACCCATGGGGGCGGCCTTACTATATGGTAAGAGGAAAGCTCCGCCCCCGGGCTCCGCCGCTGACCCAGGTTCTCCAGCCGGCTCTGCTCGGAGGAGTGGTTGAATCCCTGTTCCCGACGCGGGCGGAACACGTTCCACCGCGGATGACTCTGCCACCTCAGTCGCCTGTGGTGCCCAGCGCGGTTGATGACGACGTGCCCGAGGTCACTTGGGTAGAACTAGAGCTGGCGGTGCGAAGGCTTAGCGCCAAGAAGAACACCGCCCCGGGACCCGACGGTATTCCAGGCCGCGCATGGGTCCTAGCTCTAGGGGAAGACGCTCTCGAGCCTCGATTTAGAGGTTTCCTCAGCGCATGTATGGAGCGTGGCCAGTTTCCGAAGATGTGGAAGACGGGGAAACTGGTACTCATCCGGAAGGAGGGGCGCCCGATGGACTCACCGTCCGGCTACCGGCCCATAGTGTTGCTCGATGAGGTGGGCAAGCTCTTTGAAAGAGTTATTGCGAAGCGCCTCGTCGAGCACCTCTCTAGGGAGGGGCCGGATCTGGTGGATGCCCAATATGGCTTCCGCCGAGGGCGTTCCACCGTAGATGCAATCATGCGCGTGAGGACTCTGGCGGAGGATGCGGTCGCTCGGGGCGAGGTGATGTTGGCGGTGGCCTTGGACATCTCCAACGCGTTCAACACCTTGCCCTGGAGTTGCATTATGGAGGCGCTCGCGTACCACGATGTGCCTCTCTACCTCCGCCGTATAGTCGGGGCGTACCTGACGGAGAGAGCCGTCATCTACCCAAGTGCGACCGGTGTCGGTCGGCGAGAGATGTCGTGCGGTGTTCCGCAGGGATCGGTCCTGGGGCCGCTCCTGTGGAACATCGGATACGACTGGGTGCTTCGCAGTGAGCTCGCGCATGGTGCCGCCGTGACGTGTTATGCGGACGACACGCTAGTGACGGCAAGCGGGGCTACACACCGCGAGGCAACCCTGAAGGCCACGACCGCGGTTGCCCAAGTCGTGGAACGAATCCGGCGGCTGGGTCTCGAGGTGGCTCTGCAGAAAACCGAGGCCATGTTCTTTCATGGACCTCGGCGCGGGCCACCGGCGGGATCCAGAATCACAGTGGGAGACACTCTCATCGACATCAAGCCCCGGATGAAATATCTGGGGCTCGTGCTCGACGGTCGGTGGGACTTCGGGGAGCATTTCCGAAGTCTGGTCCCCAAATTGGTGCTCACAGCTAACGCTCTGACGCGGCTGCTGCCCAATTTGAGGGGGCCAGAGGACTCCTGCAGGAGACTCTATGCGGGTGTCGTGCGGTCCATGGCTCTATACGGTAGCCCCGTATGGGCGGACAACCTGAAGGCCAGGCACGTGGACCGGCTGCATGAACCGCAGCGGATAGTGGCCATCAGGGCCATCAGGGGGTACCGCACGATATCCTTTGAAGCAGCGAGTCTCCTTGCCGGATCGCTACCGTGGATCCTGGAAGCGAGAACCCTTTCGGCGCTATATCGTTTCCGAAAGGAGGCGCGGGAGCGGGGACACAATCCTGAGCCTGAAGAAATTCGGGCCGTGAAATCCCGGCTCCACAGGGACATGGTAGCGGAGTGGGAGCTACGACTTGGGCGACCACGCGCAGGGCACGCCGTAGTAGCGGCGGTAAGACCCATCATGGGGGAGTGGCTAGAGAGGCCACACGGTGGCCTCTCGTTCTGGCTGACGCAGATCATCACCAATCATGGATGCTTCGGGCGGTATCTGCATCGGATCGCGAAGAAAGAGCCAACGTCCGAGTGCCATCACTGCGACGCGAGCGAGGATTCGGCGCTGCACACGCTCACCGAGTGTCCGGCGTGGGAGGCGCCGAGACGGGAGCTGGTGGCGACCCTGGGAGTGAGAGCTCTCACGCTCGCCACTCTGCTCGCAGCGATGGTTCGCTGCGCGGACGCGTGGGCCGCGGGCGCCTCCTTCTGCGAGCAAATCATGCTCGTAAAGTGGGCGGCGGAGCGGGAGCGAAGGACAATCGCAGACCTTGCCGCCCGCGAGGAGCGCAGGAGAATCGCTAACCGCGCGGCCCGCAACGAGCGGCGGCAACTCGGGCGTCGGAGGTCGCAGAATGACCTCCGTCCCCCATGAGCGCGGGCCTGGGGGTGACGGGTGGAGCCGCCTGTCACCCTAGCAGAAGCAGGCCGCGGCGGCGGCGCGCATTGCGTGCCTCCCCATACCCGGGGCGAGTTGGGGACCCTGTGGTCCCCACACGGGATGAGGGCCAGATCGAGAGATTTGGCCCTGGGTCGGCCGGGGTGCGAGGGATATGGCTACGACAACCTCACCTTCGGCAACCGACGGCCCACAGCCGGCGTGCGTTTTAGTCGGTTCGAGTCCGACATAACCTCTTCCTCCGGCTCCGGCGGGGGAGGTATCCGTGGGGATTTTTCGCACGATAAAAAAAAAAAAAAAAAAAAAAAAAAAAGGCACGCCGCGCCGTGGGAAGATATCAAAAGTCTTAAGTGAGATCCGCCACGTGTACACTCTGCCTATAAACCCATTTCTTGAGCGAGTAGGTAACGTAGCGCTTTTCATTTTTAAACTTAGAAGCTTATAGTCCGAGAGAACTTGAACCCGCCTGGCAATGGTAAAGCCCCCACCAAATCGCCTGTCTTTTTTTATGTATTTCTTAAACATTAAACTACAACATTACAAAAATTGCATATTGCCTCAAACATATTTTTTTGGATATTTTTTTAATAAGTATGTTTAAAATTTTGGGGTTTGATTTAGCCCCAGTTCCCACCAGCCAGGTCTGCACCTGCGTGTTGAAGTATAATATAACAGGAGATTTGTCAGACAAGTTTCCAGCTTGCCTCAAGAACGTACTCAAAAAATCTTACCTGCTCCCGGATTATTACTAGGGGATTCACAGGCTTCACGGATGGTGGGGTAAATTAAAGGTAAAATTTCCTGATGCAATCGTTCTGACTAAGGTTGGTAACTTTGAATGTAGAGAGGTGTAGATAAGCATGTTAGTTTGGTGCAATTCTACGAGCTCTCAATGGTTCCACCATAAAAAATAGTGGATGTATTTTGAGGCTCTTAAGGTGATCACATCTTTGAGTTAATTCAATACCCATCTGTATGAGTTTGTATGTACCTAACTAATATTTGTTCTACAAGGTCCAACACCTGTTTACACACTCAATCGCATCAGTACGTACAAACGTACATACCTGTCGTACATACATGACTACGGTCATACAAAGTAGATTGTTCTTATTCGTATGTGGTATAGGTGTGTAGATTTTTTATTATGGATGTACCTGAGTAAGACAACGGACAATGCTGTAGCCGTAGCCATTATTGGGCCGTCAAAATTTAATAAATTTTATGAGCCACTAGCTGTTAGTTGGCCGCGGCTCCGCCCGCGTAGATGTCGGCTATCGCAACCACACATAGCCCATGGCCTTTGCCAAGGTCTAATATATCTTTGTGCCATATTTCATCAAAATCGGTTCAGTGGTTTGAGCGTGAAAGCGTAACAGATAAACAGACAGACAGAGTTACTTTCGCATTTATAATATCGGAGCGGAGCAATGATCATAAATGTCAACAAATCCGGAAGATTTTCATACATTAATTGAAAACTAAAAATTGCAAGCTCAAAGGGGTGATAATTATGAGGTTTGAAAATATGCCACGGGCGAAGCAAAGGCGCGTCAACTAGTCTGATTATATCGATTATGACTATGTATCAATTCGCAACGAGGTTATCCGACATAGAACCAAAGTTACCGACATAGCTCGCAGAATAAGTAAGCTGAAGTGGCAGTGGGCTGACCAGACCACATCTGCCGAAGGACCGATGGCCGTTGGAGCAAACGAGTCCTAGAACGCGTAGGAAAACGGAAGGTGGGACATCCCCTAGCCAGGTGGACCGACGACCTGCGAAAGGTGGCTGAGACGGACTGGATGCGGAAGGCGAAGGAACGGCAAACGTGGCGCACATTGGGAGAGGCCTATGTCCAGCAGTGGACTGCAGTAGGCTAATTGATACGTATCAATATTGTAACCGAAAATTTAAAAACGTAAATCGGTATTCTGCTAGACTTTGTAGGTAATTGAATGCGACCTCTGCGGCGTACAAGGAAAAGGTTCAACAAAGGAGAACCAACTTTAAACAGTTTTAGTCCTAAGTACCTACCTAGTTCTAAAACAAACAAGTTTTCAACAACTTGAGAGTTCGCACAATTTTTTGTTACGGAATTTGGCAACAAACCACGCTTGTTGTTGCCGAAATTACACAAAATTTTCTGTTATTAAAAAGGAACGGAACATCAGCAAACTTTTTTAATAAAGAGACCTGAAACGCTTCCTGAAGGTACATAATGATATAGATATTGTACCTACGGGAAACGTTGAACGAAGAACGTGACCAGAATGAGGGCACTCTGACCAAGTTTACCTACACAGCTGCGCAAAAAATGGAGTCTAATGCTTACAGGGTTTACGTAAGTACACGCAAACAAAGTAAGTTTCTTTTAAAAGGAAAACGTAAACAATTACGTTCAAGTTTTGGGTTTTTAATTAGGTATGGGATGAATTTTATCAATGAAAATCTGTTTAAGTACCTACACTGAGTTTTTACGTTTTACTCTATGAAAGTCGTGCTACATTTGCTACATACATAGTATACATCACCAAAGGGGTAGGCAGATGTGTATTATATAACAATCACATTTCGTCAACTATGCTTTCCGGCCCTACGCAACAGAAGGAGAGTCTATTGCCATTAAGCGGGTATTTTGTCATGGGCTGTACATATTATGTTTACTTTAGGATAGAGAATAGCCATATTCCTTAGTCGCCTTCTACGACACCCACTACTGGAAGAGATGGCGTGGCCCTATTCTACTCCTTGACTGCCCCGTGGCACTACCCAAACATAGCCACTAACTTATCTGCCACTTAAGTAGTTAGTAGAAAAAAAAACCTAACGCAATTTAGATTGAATTATACGCGTTTGTCAGCAAAATTCAGCTAATAGTAGGTCAAATATGCCTAGTGTACCGCAGACATAATTGTGGCGTATCAATGTACCCCTTACACCAAACTGCCCTGAGTAGTACTAGTAGTAAACTATAAACCAATTGAACTCCTCAAGTATAAATCGTCACAGTTCTCCGCACACAGATTCCTCCACTCGCGTGCTACGATAATTGAGCCTAATTCGATCCAGCCGGCTCAACGTTGCGACATGTATAGAATTATGTATATCCTGTGACTGTGTGTAGTGTTGATCGTTTAGATCACTGACAAAAGATTGTTGATCTAGCAAATGGGTAAGTGGTGATCTTGTTGACTGAATGGGTAACTGAAGAACGGTTTTTGATTTGGTACGTTATTGAGAAGAAGAATGAGAGTCCAGCACACGGACAACGTGGCGGGAAGTGGTTGTTGAGGTCTCTGGACGTGTGCAACAACAGGGGCGTCACACTCGTGCCTGCCGACCCTATATGAACCATCTGATGCCCTTATTGAAAAACCCCATATTGTAGTCGCTTGGGAAAACCACACCAGGGAGATTATTCCACAGCTTAAGCACAGGCTTAAGCGTGAGTGGAATGAAGTTTATTCCATATCGCACTGTGTGTTCTCTTTATCGCAAAGTGCTTTCTAGAAAGAAGGAAATAAGATATCGGCAGTAGGATGTGGAGGTCATAATAGCAATTGCTTCTAGGAAAATATCGAAGTTCCGCTAGTTATTAGTTAGATTGAAGGCCACCCAACTGAGTTGAAATGACTCAAGGAGAGATTTTAATTACTCTCTAAGGAATTAAACTGCCAGTCCGATAGGGAAAATGTACGATAGGGAAAAACGTTCGTTTCTCAACTAAGATGTCCCATCAATCAATCAATTAGCTTATTGCAGTCCACTACTGCATATAGGCCAATGTATGCCATTTCTCACGATCCTCCACCATCCATATCCAGTCTGATCCGGTTCAGGTCATCAGTCCGTCTGGCTAGGGGACGTCCCACCTTCCATTTGCCTTCTCGCGGTATCCACTCTAGGACTCGTTTGCTCCAACGGCCATCGGTCCTTCGACAGATATGGCCGGCCCACTGTCACTTCAGCTTGCTTATTCTGCGAGTTATTGCGGTAACTTTAGTTCTTTATCGGATGACCTCGTTGCGAATTCTATCCTTCAAAGAGACTCCAAGTATAACTCGCTCCACGGCCTGCTGCGCGACTTTTAGGTCTAGGACTTACTCCACTGCCAGTGTCCACGTTTCAGGTCACGTTCAGATGTCACCTATAAGCGATTAAATCTAAATACCGCTTACGTCATAGAAGGAAGTATTAAAATCAGTAGTTCATAAACGATCTGTTTGTACGATGCTCAGCGGCAGTAATGGCTTCGTAATTGGTTCACAAATGATCTATAGATCCGACACCATACGTAATTGGTACTATTTGTATAATAATTGTCATTCTGAAGCAAGTCCCCAGATTTTATGGATTTGACTTATCGGATTTGTTGGAATTAGCACAAAGGCAAACATATTTTACAATATGGTATTTTTTTAACAATTGTATAACAAGCTAATCTCAACAATACTGAGTAAGCGTTCGAAGGTTCTTGTTTTATAGGGAAGGAATTGTCTAAAAATTTACTACGCGTTTCCTAATCACATGCCTGTTCTACCCTAATATTTTTCTGTGGTATGAAGAATAGAACAGTGTGGTTCCATTCTGCTTAAAAGCGGCCAATAAACGCTCGGATGATGATGATTATGATGCTATTGATTCAGATTGTAGTTTAGTATTTTATGTGCGTTACAAGACACTATAAATGGCTGAATGTAATGACTGTTCCGTAATAAACGTAACAGTGATGATTGGTTTTTCTACGTCACGTTTTACGACACAATCAATCGATCAAAACTGCTATAAATCAGTACTTTGCTTGGTTCGATACAGTTATTCGCGGTTAATTATTGGAAACATCTGAAGGCCTATTCTCGTAATAATTATGTTCCAAATTCAGTTTCGATGTTAGCTCAATCTCCGAAATGTGAAAAACGATCACAATAGTCAATGAAAATTATTTTACGAGAATACAAGTTTTGGCATTTTTTTTATTTTTTTTTTATACCACTTAGGTGGCAGACAAGCACACGGCCCACCTGATGGAAAGTGGTTACCGTGGCCTATGGACGTATGCAACACCAGGGGCGTCACACTCGTGCTGCCGACCCTGAAGAAACCTTCTAATGCCCTTCTTGAAGAACCCCATATTGTAGTCGCCTGGGAAAACCATCGTGGCATTTAGGAAATTGAGATTATTGAATTTAATTAAAGCAAATTGAGATTAATGAATTTTATTAAAGTATGCTAACTACTAAAATCGATTAACATTGGACAAGAAAAAGTGAAACGCCCCAGACGGGATAAGATAAGATAAGAGGAATACTCTTTATTGCACACCAAACATAGGATACATACCTTCATTTTTTTTATACCAATTAGGTGGCAGACAAGCACACGGCCCACCTGATGGCCCACATATACTGGGTGATTTTATAATCGTTTCGGAGCGAAAGATTTTGGGCACAGTTTCGTTAGCAACATCGTCTGGAAGTACCTATTATATTGGCGAAAAAAAAAAATGTTTTTTTTACAACCCCCATACAGTACCTATGCCTTTCACCTGCACATTATTCCCATACATTATCATAAAAAAAAAGTTTATCTTTCACTCCGAAATGACTACCGAATCACCTTGTATAAAACATCGAGATAATCTCACGTAACACTAGATACACTAAATACTAACACATTACACTAGACGCCACATTATAGTTAGGTACTAGACGTGCCAATCTACACCGAGGTCTATCTATACGTTCACACCCAGATATTTACGACGCTCCTTCTGTCCGTCCATCTGTTGTCAAGTTGATTGTGGCAATTAATATACTTGATCTCGGTCGCTAGTGTTTTTTAAAGGAGCGAATAGTTTCTTAATAAGATATAGTGTCCATTTGTACTAATTCGAGTGCGCGGACCGCACAGTGGTTTATTTTGGCACCTCGCTAACTGATTATACGTCGAGTATCGTTGTTTTGAATATATTCTAGCAGATTAGCGGGGACAGGATTGATTGTTTATTAATGAATTCATAATTATTAGTTGTCAAATCAGAAAATTAAAGATTAACTTACAAATGAATAATGGAATTGCTAAAAGTTTATTTTTCTTCTTTCATTTCACTTCAGAGTCTGGGGTCTGCTTTACCAGTCTAACTGCAGATTTGGCTGGACTTTGATATTTTTCGTGAAGCGACTGCCATCTGACCTCCACAACCAATAACGATATTGGGCGATATCGAAGCATTGCAGATAGACTAGTTTTTAGACTTTTTTAGGGCTTCAACTACCCGTAACAACTGCCTTAGATGTTCGTATGGCAACCGGGACCGACAGCTTAACGTGCTCTCCGAGGCACGACCAGACCAATGAAAATACCCATATTCATGCATACAAATATTTGCACTGAGCGGGGATCGAACCCGCGCCTCCTGCGTAGCGGCCGCGTTCACTACCACTACGCCACAGAGGCTGTCGAAAAGTTTACGCTAGATAATAATATAACAAAATCGACTATTATTGTTCTTAAATCGATAATTATTTTCTAATTTACGGGCACACACTACGCAATACCTACATAACACAGGAAGTAGGTAAGTAAAGTAAACACACCTTCATATTATCTGTTCTGTGCCTTCAGTAGAATACATTATCCTCAATTTAGTTGCTATCGCGTAAATATTATCAGCTACTACACAACAAAGCTGCAATGGAAACAAAAATAAAGTCGAGTGAAGGCTTAATTGTTGTTTTAACAGTACATAATGAGTTTACTTTATAGCGCTCTCTGCGGCGCTCATGCCGGCGGTCGTGACTACCGACGCTGTAAAGGGCTTAAGTGTTTTAGATATCGTACAGTCGTCGTCAGAAGCATAATAATACATACATACATACATATAATCACGCCTTTATCCCCGGAGGGTTAGGCGGAGGTGAAATTAACACCCACATTTCAACACATTGTATTAGATAAATTTAGATCCCTCGTAATAGGAGGTGAGCCTTTATTACTGGCACAATTGTTGCAGTTGCGGCTGAGTCTGTGCTGTAGTTATATATCTGTCTAATGTGAAACAGCCCTATCCCTTAGTCGCCTTGTACGACACGGCATGGGAGGAGATGGGGTGGCCCAAAGTCTACTCTGCTGGGCTGGGAACCACGCGGCGGCGGTAATACAAGTATCACCACCCCATGTCATCCGAAGGGTGTCGTAAGGTGCGACGTAATACGCAGATGATATCACTGCGAGAGAAGGAGAACTAGAAATAAAACCCTGTACCAACCCGTCGGGCCAGGTGGAAATAATAGGCCAAACCCTCCCAACATTGGGAGAGGTCAATGTCGAACAGTGGACTGCGTTAGGCTAATTGATTGAACTAAATTTACATAAATTATCATTCATTCATTCGTACTGACATAGCTGGCATTGTAAGTAAACTGACGTGACAGTGGGCTGGCCACATGTGTCGAAGAACTGGGCCGTCCTTTGAGCAAATGAGTCCTAGAGTGAAAATCGCGAGGCCATCGGATAATCATGGCGAGACCATACATCTCGCTCTTAGCTTTAAAATCTCTCATAAAATAATATACAAGTCATGAAAACATATATACACAATGACCCAAAAAAGAGGCTAAGTGCGGATAAAAGAGTCCTCTTTTCATTCTTTCCATGAAAATATATAAAAGTTGGAGTATGGGGTTGTCCTCCAAAGTTTATTGAAAAATTAATATATCAATTGATTTATTTTAATGCTTTTTTGTTAGTGTTCAGTTTAGTGTTTTGTGGGTGACTGTACAAAGGCAAGCCTGTACTCACGTGTAACGTAAGTAGGGCGCTGGTGCTGAAACAGTTGTTCTACTGATAATATTATATGGTAGTTTTGCCTTTATACAAGTGAGGAAAGGGCATAATTGCGATTTCGGAATTAATAAAGTTTACAATGTATTTTATTGAGGAAAACGTAAATAAAATAATGATAAAACGTAACGCACGCAGCTTAGTTAGACTTCGCAGTTATTTTCACTTATGTAAGCCGATGTTAGAGCAGATTTCATGAGTGATAGAAACAGCGATCAATTCAAACTAAACTGGGTTCAAAACCCAGTATCAGAGCTTAACTTTATCGTAATTACTTTCATTAGTATAATTTGACTTAAGTAGGATTAAGCGGCGTTGAAGGTCGTATGTGCGTTCGTATGTATGTAACACACCTATGTTTGTTCCTAAAATGGCTGGAATTTCCCTGTCACCCACAGGGAAATTCTACATGAAGAAGCTTATAATATGCCGAATTAACACACAAAATATTTCAAAAATATAAGCCCAGGTAAAGCCACTGGGTGCTGCTATTATAAATACTATAGTTTACACGTAGGTACACTGAACAAGATCACTTTCGCAACGCGAGGTCAATAAAGTGCGTTTTTTTACGTGAAGGATATTTCACGTAATATGAAACAGTTCATTTATGGGTCTTTAACCTGTCTCTATGTATATGACTGCGTGGTGGCTCCACCAAGATCTTCAGGGCCCATGCAACTTTACCTGCTAAACGGTACAACTCCTGACTACTGGGGGTCAAACGACAGTTACTCTCACAATAACCAAGGTAAGATAAATCATTAGAGAGAGTAAGAGAGCGGTCCCCGGGCTACAAAATACAAGCTAGGGATACAACCGGGACTGGTGATATGATGATGATCCTGTCTGTATGTGGAAGTCATGTCCGGTCGAGTTTGCGTGGAAAATGTGATTACAATCGCGCCGCTACCACAGAGCAGATAATAGTACTCCGCTACGTAGGTACTGGTTTGGTATAGTTCAGATTGTCATGCATAACTAAACATTTACACAATATCGAAGTTAATCTACTTTGATAAAATGTGATCAGAGATACTTAATACTCATATCAGTAATTTGTTTACATCTCTACATAATGAATTTTATATTTAGGACAATACTTTTTTTCGTGCGGAAAACCTCACGGATACTACCCTGCTGCTCGGCTGGGCACTTTTATTAGACTTGAACTGACTGAAACCGAACTTCATCTCGGATCTCAAATTGCGGGGTGTAAGGTGGTCCAATAAGGCATTATCCTCGCATCCCGGCTGACCTTAGGCCATCTCCGGTTTCGAAATGGCCTCCTCGGGTGTGAAATCCACGGTATCTAGATCTTGCCCCGGTAAGAGGTGTACGGATCGTACTACCGTACTTACCCGGACTACTAGACGTCACCACTTAAGTGACAATTCCTGGGTGAAGCGCGTTACGTTCCTGAAATTCAGATTTCATTATTTGAATTTCAGGAACGTGACACAAAAACTAGATAATACATTTTTACACCTATCAGTATAAGAATACCTCTCCTTTTTGTAATGTAACAAAAAGTTAGTAGTTCTTTTTTATACCATTTAGGTCGCAGACGAGCACACGGCCCACCTGATGGCAAGTGGTTACCGTGGCCTATAGACGAGTGCAACACACGGGGTCACACTCGTGCTGACAGAGAGATTCTGTGCCGTCAGCGAAGAAGACAAGTAGGACAAGCCTTTGTTCTTCCCACTGACAGCACAACGGCTTGTGGTCTTGCGCGATACCAATTTTTATGTTCCGTAAATTCTCAAATTCAAATGTGCAACACTGTTACAGCTTATTGATGTCAAATTCTGTTTAAAACTAAGTTTAGGTACCACGTAGAGCCAATCTAGTCGTTTACCTAGAAATCATTGGCTCTGCCTCTGTGGCGTAGCGGTAGTGAACGCGGCCGCTACGCAGGAGGCGCGGGTTCGATCCCCGCTCAGTGCATAAATATGAATATTTGCATTGGTCTGGGTGTTTCTATGTATAATATGTATGTATTTACGAAAAAAAAATGTATCTAAGTATGTTTATCCGCATTCTGGAACCCATAACACAAGCTAGTTAAGCTATGCTTACTTTGGGTCTAGATAGCGTTGTGTAGAATGTCCTACAATATTTAAAAAAATAAAAAGAAATAAGGAACGATTCGAGAGCTAACATAACTGTAAATTGTGTTCAGGAAGTCCTAGCTTCCTATCTTTTTGATAATCACTAAAATCATTGATACACTTTGTTTACTGAAACTATTGTTGCAGTGTATGACTACGCATTATTTTATGGCATATGACCACACCATGAGCACACATTCGACCGTAGATCTAAATGACGATATTCATGTGGTTTATTTGATGTCTCTATTTGTGAGGCACAATAGGACCACAATGGTGCAGCTGTGTGCTAGGTGTGGTGCCGGAAGGCTATTTACCTAGTACCTGTGGAGCTGTACTAGTGGGTGTATAATAATATGTATATAATACTATTTGCATACATGTAGGTACTCCATCGAGCAACTTGTGGTTAAGTAGTAACCAAGTAGCTTGGTACATGGCAAAGTTAGGCAGTACAAGCCAGGTTAGTTTTAGGATGGGTGGCTTAACATATTGAGAGCCGTCCCTTGACTCAGATACTAATCAATATCTGTGATATTCGATTTGGGTAGTCAAAATGTACCCCCCAGATGTACCCCACAGATACCCCTCCGCCGGAGCCGGTGAAGGAGGTTATGTCGGACTTCAACCGACTAAAACGCACGCCATCTGTGGGCCGTCGGTTGCCGGAGGTGAGGTAGTCGTAGACATATCCCTTGCACCCCAGTCGAGCCTACGCCTGAACCTTCACAAGCTAGTATTATAATATGTTCCGTATATGTTATTCTTTTAACCTGAGACAATTTCCGAGAATTTTTCTAACAGTAGAACCTAGGCCAGGCAGGTTTAGTGCTGTCCATAAGGACAACAGTGCTATGGCTACTATTAGGTTTCCACCATGATGCTGTTTAATCAGTTTAATAAGAAAACAAACTAAAACATAAAACAGAAACCAAGTCTTGTAATTATAATTTCATCTTCGTCGGATTTCGTGAAAATCAAGGTTACTTAGTTGAATTGTAATATAATTGTTAATTAAGCGATGTTATGAACAAGTTTTATTAATCAAAAAAAAATATGGAAACTTTAGGTAGATATTTTTTCTATAACTCGAGACTAGCACGTGAGATGTGATACTCGTTTTAGATCTAGAATTCCAGGAAAGGTTAACTATAGGTGATTTAATACTTTAAACTTTTCGATCTATACGTACTTGCATCTTGCATATTACAGATTGGAAGTACTATAGGCAGGTATCTAAACGCATAGGTAGGTATATCTTAACCCAAAGTAGCAAGAGAAACGAGATCTTTGAGTGTCTGTCTGGTATGGTTTGATATAATCTATGATTGGTGTATTTAAGCTCCTCCGCTGCCGTAGTACCTCGTACTATCCTCAAAAGGGTTTTATGAAGTATTTTACTTACGTAAAGAGTACATTTTAATGAAGTATTTGAGGTCAAAATATATGCCGATAAATATAATATTAGCGCTACTTCAAATAGCGCTACTTCAAATAGCGCTAGTATTATAGTGAGTATTTAGTACGTTGCACTGGTCACGCGTAAGGATCGCGTGAGGAAATCACGCATCCGCGGCAATCTTCATGTATATCATCGCTGATAAAATGCAGGAGATTCATCTTAGATGGTGTATCCATATTCTACGGAGACGGCAGTCTACACAAGTAACAAATGTACGGCTAGAACAAATTGCACTGTTATAGACCCTACATAGAAATTTTTAATTTTCATCGAGTACCGTTTTCACGTAGATAACCAAAACCAAACACGGCTACGTGGTTAAACTCTACGCCGTAGAAGTAGGAGCAAGGGGAATTCCAGCTAAATCCCTGTACAACTTACTTAAAGACCTCGGATTGCCAAGAGCTTCAGTAAGCTCTTTACTAAATCGAATATCAAAAGCGGCATTGATAGGATCTTACCAAATTTGGATAGGTAGGGGGGGGGGGGGGGGCACACTACTGACGGTGGAGGTGAGCGCTGATGCATCACAAGGTGGCCACCCTAAACCTACATCTGGGTCGCAAGTCCCAGTCGCCGTCACGGTGTTCCTCTCTGTATCACGCTATGGACCCGGCGACCGCACGGTGAATCCATGGAGTGCTGAGAATCGGATCTGCTATAAAATACGGAAGGCCTATCTTGTTGTTCAACATCCAAACGGAAGCGATTTAAATATATTACCTGAGGTTTTACGCTCAGTTGGGTGCTTAAATTAACACAAAACGTAAACAACACAGTAAAATAAAAAATTAATAAGCTTAAGCTCATTTCTTTGACACATGGTAAAGAAGTGAAAAACCCTGCCCGTACACCTTTTTCCCCCTTTTCTTCACACGGTTAAGAAGTGAAAAAAAAATTAAAAAATTAAATTAAAAATTTCAAAAACCCCCGACCCAAAAAGATCCTTTATGAAGTAAAATAATAACTATTACCTTATGACCTACCCTAAGTATTGACCCTTTATTCATATTTGTCTCGTCGGGGGACCGCTAAGCACCTTGGTATTCTCCCGGATGGTCAGACGGCGGTCCCCTGACGAGACAAATATGAAAAAGGGTCAATACTTAGGGTAGGTCATAAGGTACATAATAGTTATTATTTTACTTTTTATAGGATCTTTTTGGGTCGGGGGTTTTTGAATTTTTTTTTTATTTTTTTATTTCATGCTTTTTATGGGTAACCGCTTATACGATTTCCATAAAACCTGCTGTATCGTGATGTATAAATTATGACCTTTCATTTGATACCCAACACGGGTATATTTGGAAATATTATCTAGTATTTGCATTGCCACTTTCACTCCTCACATATTTCAAATGGCTGAACCGATTTTTGTAAAACATAGCTAAGAACACTCTCGACTAAAACATCTTTCAAATAAAAGAAACAAAATCGAAATCGGTTCAGTCGTTTGAGAGCTACGAATGGCTACGATGCCACAAACAGTCTGACACACACACACACACACATACACACGTCAAACTTATAACACCCCTCTTTTTTGTCGTGGGTTAAATACTCTGCCTACACACGTGTTTCCCTTCCTTCCTGCCTTCTTACAATCCCTGGTTCTTCAAACGGGACATGAAAACGCATCTGTCAAGATCGTCAAGGTTTGTCAGCCTCTAGAATTTGAGATTATCAGCTTCTGGAGTAGTGCTCCATAATAATCTGCTCTTTACACCTGATTCTTACCAGAATGTATCTAGACGGGCTGAATATAAAAAAAAAATAAAGGTAACCTTAAACCTAGGCTGAATTTCACCAGGTAGGTTCAACTAATTGTGTGTGTGTTAAGCGAGTAATACATAATAACGCACCTATTACTATTTCAGGTTCAAGAAACGTCCGTAGTTTAGTGGTTAGGAGTCAGCAGTCGAGATTACTTGTTTCGAATCCTGGCCATTATACTACCTCCCCAAACTAAAGCACTTAGCTTAGCAAGAGGGGTTAGTTAGAAGGAATATCTACCAACTAATGTAGTAATTTCGGTTATTTACTTACTAATATTCTTTAAATAAAGTGGTCCCTACGGTATAATGAAATACCATCATAGACGAGTATGTGGTATACACTTGGCCTTGAATCTGTTTGAGAAATAAATCTGTTTTGAAAAAAAATTCCATTTGCAAAAATAAAATGTTGCTTACACAGCTGGAATGGAGAATAACCATGGCATTGACACTTTGTTATTGTTATTATCATTAATGAACCTCGGTACATTGTAATAAAAATTTAAAAAGGGCTTTATTTGTAATTCAACGAATCTTCCTCTGAAACTCCTGTACACCAGGATCAACAGTAGTGAACCCTTAAAACATCGAAGAATGTAAATCCCAAAATGTCCAAATCACATTGATTTTATCCATGTCTCAAAATGTCCAGATCCGAGAATGTCCATTTTCTAAAATGTTCAAACAAATCCCAAAATATCCAAATCTCAGATAAAAATCAGATTAAAAAAGGCTAGGTAATCACAGAAAATCTTACATAACACGCTGGACTTTGATATCACATTATAATATTTAATATAACCATGATCGCGAAACTATAGTTACATTGTTCAATTTACGACGCATTGTGTACACGCAAAACTCAATCAACAAATTACAATAATGTAATTCGTGTTTTAGTATAAAATAAGATTAGTTATAAAAATATTTTTTCATAAAAAAACACAAGCATAATAGGTAGGTATTTTCTATGCGAACGTACTCGTGTAAATGAATATTACACCGAAAACAACTACACTATTTGTTTTTTACCGATCCCCAGCACTATTATTTCTTCTGTGCCCCCAGACTGGGTCCCAGTATAATTAAAAGTCTCCCAGAAACCTGTCAATATCGCTTTAAACTTTACTGACTATTAAAAAAAATTAATAAGGAGAAACGTGTACCTCAATGTTTCCTCCAAAAATTAAAAGAAACACGTATTATTATGATGATTAAATACTAAAATTTAAGAATCCATATAAAAATGCATAAATTATCGCAATTCTGGCCGTAATACAAACTTGTCACAGGTAATAAAAGCAACCATAACAGAACTCGATTAAAATAAAACAGATTAAAAATGCATCAACACGTACAGCTACATCTACACCACCCAAGGCTGTTATCATTAAGTTTTTTGCCTGTTTCGCATAGTTACTATCAATATTACCTTCAATTTTGACATGTCGACTCGTTACCAATTACATGTATCACAACACTATTTGCGCGCGAAGCGACCGCGCGGCGCGACACTCGGGTTGTCACTGACACGCCATGACTGATTGAGAATGAAAGTTCCAATTGTTAACAAAACATTGTAAGAACGGCACAAAACTCCCATAATTATGAAATAAACAAGGAAAATCAACATAACACGTTTAAAATTAACTTAATTATAAACTTAATTGTTGGTAATACCAAATAATGGCGGGTCATCGCCACAAACATTCTTACCAACATTCAAGAAAAAATTGTATATTTTTTAAAACAGATTCTATTTACATATGAAAAAGTTTTAATTTATTTGAGTTTGGAATACAAGGCACTGTTGTATGAATGAGCGAATAGCGATTAAATTAAAACGGCCGAATCAAAATGGTAGTGTTAATAGATTTAAATTGATACTGGCTGGTGACTTTTGATTAGGTATGGATAATTATAAAGACGTTGCTGATATTATTGTTCAGTGCTTAGATCACGATTATTGTCAATGATTCATTGTTACTAGATACCAGGTGGTGTTTCCTGGTCAAGTGCGAACCTGACACGCATACGGTAGGTTCCTTGAGTACAATCGTACACTATCTGTGGTAGGATGGCACTTAAGGAACCTTGCTTGTTTGGGTATTGCCTCGCGGAGCCCCCAGGGCAACAGAGAGTCTCTCTCTTGCTGGGGAGACGCTGCAGCCTACGGACAAGCAAGAAGCGGACGGGTTTTATCCTTTTCAGATACGGATCCCTAAAACGTAGTGATGTAACAGTTCTAGTAAGAATGTTATTAAAATTGCGAAGTTTTGCTCTAGTGCGCCTCACGCACGTGACAGAAATGTTATGTTACATAATACGTAGAAAAATTTCGGGCACTTACAGTATCAGTTATTTTATTTAGTACTAGCCTTCCGCCCGCGGCTCCGCCCGCGTGCATCTCGGGTAACACGACCTTTGCTCATATCTTCGGTTCTACTCAACCGATTGCGATCAAACAAACGTAAGATTTTAAGTCTGATCAAGCCCTTTCTAACAAAAAAAAACCGCATCAAAATCCGTCCAGTAGTTTTTGCGTACATCGCGAACAAACAGTTAAACAGGCAAACAGACAGGAAATTCAAAAAAAATATTTTCGTGTTCAGTATCGTTAGCATAACATAACCCAAGTATTTTTTTTTAAATATCTCCAATGTACAGACACGACCACTTTACAATTATATAATAGTATAGATATAGATAGATTTGGACCATTTACTTCCTGTGTGGCGTAGCCGTAGAACGTGGGACTGAACGTTCGATTCCCGATCAGTGCAAACATATGGGTTTTTCTGTGAATACCTCGAGACAAATATCTTGGACCAAAAATGTGCTCAATACGCGCAGTACATATTTTTGGGGGGTGCTACGGCGCGGTGGTGGGTGAGCTCAAATTCATCCAGCGCATTCTCGTTTGTCTCGTGATTTTGGTCCAAGATATTTGTCCCGAGGTAGGTAGGTATATAATTAAAAAATCCCCTCCGGAGCAGTACATTATACTCGCTCACAAGCATATTCGCAAAACATCATATTCTCGTGTTATGATATTATCGCGTCATGATATTCCTACAGTATGATAGTCGAATAACATGATAATCACAGAACATGCTATTCGCAAATAATTCAATGTACAGTCAACGACACATTTATGAACATAGGTATGTGCATAATGTTTATCTACATTAACCTAAGTAACTATGTGCATAATGTTAATCTACATTATTATTGTCAAAGATTGAGCATAGCCGATACTTCGATGTGAAAGGTCTAATAAAATTAGCGTAGTAATAATAATAATAAAGTCTCAGCTTCAGATACATGGCTTGAGTCAACAATAGTGCCTGGAGTACGGCAATAGGCTCACCCCCTATTACGTAGAACCGAATATAATGGTGAAATGTGGGTGTTAATTCACCTTTGCCTAACCCTCCGGGGATAAAGGCGCGATTATATATGTATGTATGTCTATTTAGGACACATTATGACTTGCCAAAGTGCAAGCTTTGGTTGCAACTTGCAACATGATAGTTAAGGTCTCTGCATACGTAACGGGTTTTTTCACGGACGGGACGGGGACGTGAAGTTTTGGAAATATCGTTTCATACAAAATGTATGCGGCAATGCATATGTCACGGGGCCACGGACGGGACGGGACGGGATGGGCCGCATACATTTTGCTTCACGTCCCGTCCCGTCCGTGAAAAAACCCGTTACGTATGCAGAGACCTTTAGTCCTAATGTGGGTTCTCTAAATAATTGCCGTAGCGCCAGAGCTACGGCTACGCCAGCTACGCCTACGTTGATACACCCTGGGTAAGAGCTACAGCTTGCCTTGAGACTGCACACAGCTTAAAAATTGTCCCCGTGTACAGTTATTCCAATAATATTCATACAAAAAAATAGGGTGGCTTACTTAAATTCACTTTGTGAACAAACTCTCTTCACTATCACTACATATTATAAAACAAAGTCGCTGTCACTGTCTGTCCGTCCCTATGCATGCTTAAATCTTCAAAACTACGCAACGGATTTCAAAGCGGTTTTTTTAATAGATAGAGTGATTCAAGAGGAAGGTTTATATGTTTAATACATGCATAATATTGTAGAGAAACACTGATAAATTTAGAGATAAGCAGCGGGAACGGGATCAGAAATTATGGCGGTACGAAGTTCGCCGGGTCAGCTAGTACAAAATAAAGACAAAAAAAATGAATTTATAGTCACAGAGAAGTCGTTTGAGAAGAATTCATAGTAGAACTACCCAGTTCCACGTTATACTTAAATCAGTAACGATGTAAATCAATGCATAAATCTTTTAGATTGGCAGAACGATTTCGCGATTGTCGTCAGCACTGCACGTAAAATAAAAATTTAAAAATACCGGTCGCACGATAATCGACAATAAACGATGGCAGCACGAGTGTGACGCCCCTGGTGTTGCATACGTCCATAGGCCACGGTAACCACTTTCCATCAGGTGGGCCGTGTGCTTGTCTGCCACCTAAGTGGTATAAAAAAAAATCCATGGGATAAAGCAATTTCTGTACGTCTACTTTCAGCAAAATCGCACCGTGAATTCGTTTATTAATATAGGTATTTAAACTTTCATGGTCGTTCACATAACTATTAGAACTATCGGGATTATAACCGATAGTTCTAATAGTTTCGTTTATTAACTTCGAAGTTCAAACAAGCACGTCAAATTACCTATAACTTAACATTTACTTACATAATATATCTACATGTGAATGAAGCCAGCTTAAGATATCAATACAATCAGACCAGCCAAACATATTTGCGTGCCGAGCATGCACGTGAGCCTTGAGAGCAAATCAGTATCTCATACAAGAGGAAGAAGTCACTTACCTACGCAGATATTGCCTGATTCGTTAGTCATTCTAGAACAATTCTTATCTCGCGAGTCATTGTGTTAGGGTCAATTCACATTCCTGAGTACGACGTCAGACTACTCAGTTACGCGACCAGTAACTATATATGAGCTTGGGGTCTCAAGGAGAAAAGTACCAATTGCTGAAGCAGGCCCTCGATTCTGCTAAAGTAAAACCACTGTTGTACCACAGACATTGTTAAAATTGTATTAAATTTTAGACTTTATTTCAATAGATGTAGAGTCCAAAATTAAATGAAAAAAGTTTCATTACAGTTTTTCATTCGCTGTACAAAAAGCCATTTAATTTTAGACTTTAACGGCATCACTTGAAAGTTTAAAATAAAATTATTATTTTTTTGCAGTACAACGCTCTACAAAATACACATGAGGACTATTAGACGCTCTGCTGTGCAATTCACTAACAAGCACAACGATGCGACAACGATGCGAGTCGCAACGATGTGCGCGATAGACACTGTCATTGGTCGATTTCCAATGACGTGATAGAATCTGACCAATGACAATCTACGATGCGCCTCGCATCGTTGTCGCATCGTTGTGCTCGCTTAGTGAATTGCAGTGCTGGGCAGTAAATAGAAGCTTCCAGAAAAGCCATGATAATCCAAATAAAGAGAAAGAATAAGAGATTGGGTCGGACTGTAAATTAAGTAGGTGCATGCTGACATCAGACCTTGATTGACAGGGTTGCTCAATATGTACCATTATATTATAATAATAATAATAATAATAATAATATTTATTCATTATTCATTGTACAATAATAATAATATCTACACAGTGTCTTAGTCTATCGTGCGTAATAATATATAGTAAGTGCATAAGAATCTTAGGTACGTATATCTACTGATTATATACCTATTTACGTATTCTGTGTCTCTAGGTCTTATAAATAAGTATTTAAGTATATTACATAGTATGCGCCTGAACTAGGTAATCCTGTGTTTCAGGCGTCCAGGCCAAATTTATTAATAATTCTAAAATGATCGACATGATATTACTGGTAAATACAACAAACAATGCTAAATTGGGTCACTACTGCTAACTAAAATAACTAAAATAATAATAATATCTATTATCTTATATCTAGCACTACTCACTTTAGAACAGACATTAAGTCCTCCGTATCATGCGTATCATCCGTTCCAATGGAAACAATAAAATAAAACGAATAAAAGAAACAATAAACAATAGTCTTTAAGCGATAAATTGTCACATTGACTCTCAGCTAGAACATTTTGTTCGATTGCATGACATTGACATGACAGTGTAGTTCTGTCTCGAACCTATACCTCATTATAGGCATCTACTTGTATATTGTTCGGGACATAGGTACATAATATTAGGTATATCTTAAACCTAAAATGGGGTCAATATTGACTCACCTAAAGTTCTTTATCCGAAATTGTTCTTCCTAACGATTTGTAATCCGAATGATCACTCCTCCTAAAATTTTTCATCCTAAAGTTTTTATTCATACTATTTGTAGTTCTACCGTCGATGTTCATAACACTCATGTTTCCGAAAATTGTTGTCAATAAAATCGTTAACATACAATATTAAAGCTCCTACTGTTTTTTATCCTAACGTTTTTATCCCTAAACATAATTACCATAATATTGTCACTCATACTTAGAAAGAAACATTTATCTACCAAATGTAATAAAAATATCTGTTGGTAGAATTTATTTATTTATAGTTTTAATTCGAGGGTATTATTGTGGTATTATTTTGGGGTATAGGTACTTTATTAACGTACTGAGTTGTGTCTATTGCTAAGTTCATGTCAGTGTTTTATTATCATTATGTACGTACATGGATTAAATATAGTTTTGGATTAAATATAGTTCTGCATGGTTATAAAAAAAAATAACCACGAAGGCTAATGCGGGAGCTTCGCTCCGCTCCGCTCCCGCATTAACCTTCTAACCTGATCTATCCAAGTCGGGATGAGCAGCTTTCTCAATGAATCTATTACTAACTGTCTGTTTGCCAAATAAAATGTTTAAAAATAATTAATTTGTGAAATGAAGCCTTATATAAACAATACTTTGTACAATGATATATTTATCAAGTTATTCAATATTTTTCCAATTTTATTTTAATTTTCAATATTTTAATTCAATAGCTATTCAATATTAGAATAACTTGTATCAGGGTACTGGTATTCTTATTTCTTATCCTGTTATGTGTAAATAACTAAAACTGTAAAAGTTATTAATAAAAATAAATCTAAACAAAAAAGGTATGACTTTCAATAATAGTGTAAAAGATGGTTATGTTGACAAAATATAGGAAAAGAAATAATAGTATAATCAAAGATATATTATATAAAAAGAAGTAGATATGTTATTGCGCGAAAATCTTGAAGATCCGAAAACGAGTCAATTGGAACGTTTGCCTCTAGTATCGCGTGCCGAGCGGCGCCGCGCGCCGGTCGGACGTTGCGCGGAAGCATAAGTGACTTAAAAAAATAACGAAAATGCCATCGTATGTTTATAGACACTGCACGAACTATTACTCTAAAGTTAAAACACCAAAAGTGTAGATGAATTAAAAATGTGTGTGTGTGAGTTCGGCACATTTTTCTACGTTGATTTGTAAGCATATGACATGTCTATGTTATGAAATGTCATTGAGTATAATAGATGTTTATTGCTACCGACATTATGAAGTTGAATGATTCGGAATTAAAACATTAGAGACAGAGTAGTTAGGAATTGTGATTGTTAGGATGAAAAATGTTAGGAAGAACATTTTCGGAGTTCCAATTTTCGGAGTTGAAAATTTAGGTGAACTTTGGCGCACCCCCTAAAATGTGCTCTATACGCGCACTACGCGCAGTACACTTTTCTTTGGTGTATTTTGAGGATAGCGCGGGTTGCTACTGCGATAGATGAGCTCAAATTCACCAAGTATAGATAATTACAAAAGAATCCACACGTGCCAGGGTCTTGTTTGTGTCGCGATTTAGGTCCGGGATACGTGTCCTGAGAGATCCGATTATCAGCACTCCATGGATGGTGCGTGCGGTCGCCGGGTCCATAGCGTGATACAGAGAGGAACACCGTGACGGCGACTGGGACTTGCGACCCAGATGTAGGTTTAGGGTGGCCACCTTGTGATGCATCAGCGCTCACCTCCACCGTCAATAGTGTTCTCCCCCCCCCCCCCCCCCACCCCTACCTATCCAAATTTGGTAAGATCCTATCAATGCCGCTTTTGATATTCGATTAAGTAAAGAGCTTACTGAAGCTCTTGGCACTCTTGGCAATCCGAGGTCTTTAAGTAAGTTGTACAGGGATTTAGCTGGAATTCCCCTTGCTCCTACTTCTACGGCGGCGTAGAGTTTAACCACGTAGCCGTTTTTGGTTATCTCGTTAGTCAAGTCAAAGTATTTGTTTGTCTTTATAGCGTGGTCTTTAGGTATATTAGATTAGTTTCCCACGGTACTGTGAGTTCTACAAGCACTGCACGCCTATGCGATCGTGAAAAAAGGAATATATCGGGTCTGGATGATGAGGCACAGATATCCTCCGGTATTTTATAGTGCTTCTCATAGTTAAGTGTCTACCAGTATTGTCCAGTCAACGGCAGCTGGCAACTAATGATTTAGCATTTATGCAATATCATCGTCCCAGCTATTACCCTCGAAGTGGCATCAGTCTTACTGTAATCTAATACGTTTTTTATACTTATTAATACTTACCACTTAGGTCGCAGTCAAGCACACGGCCCACCATCAGGTTATCGTAGTAGCCTTTGGACGAGTGCAACACCAAAGGAGTCACACAGTCACACTCGTGCTGTCGACCCTGTAAGAAGAACCTACTATTATAATAGCAATTCTTATAATGTACCTATCTATATCCTACTGATAAAACTAATCATGAATGTAAGTCTGGGTCTGAGGTTTTCACCTCGTTTAAAAATTTTTTATGCACTGGTTTAATAATGCCATCAGATAACATACTACTAAAGTAATAATGCCTACTTTTACACTATCGGGTAAAGTGCCAGTTTTAATAGATATATTTATAACTAGCCTTCCGCCCGCGGCTCCGTCCGCGTGCATCTCGGTTAATGCGACCTTTGCTCATATCTTCGGTTCTACTCAACCGATTGCGATCAAACAAACGTTTAAGTCTGAATAAGCCCTTTCTATAAAAAAAAACCGCATCAAAATCCGTCCAGTAGTTTTTGCGTCCATCGCGGACAAACAGACAAACAGACAGGAAATTAAAAAAAAATATTTTCGTGTTCAGTATCGTTAACATAACATAACCCAAGTATTTTTTTTTAAATATCTCCAATGCACAGACACAACCACTTTACAATTATATAATAGTATAGATAGATAGATGTGACAAAGAGGATTTTGGATTTGGATATACCTAGTCAATAACGTATTTAAATCCCCACAGATTCCTACCCCCGCCGACGCCGCCGGTGGGGTGGTTATGTCGGACTCGAAGCGACTAAAACGCACACCGACTGCTGGTCGTAGGTTGCTGGAGGTGAGATTGTCAGTAAGATTACCGGTGAGATTGCTGGAGGTGAGATTGTCAGTAAGATTACCGGTGAGATTGCTGGAGGTGAGATTGTCAGTAAGATTACCGGTGAGATTGCTGGAGGTGAGATTGTCAGTAATATTACCGGTGAGATTGCTGGAAGTGAGATTGCCGAAGACACCCCGTCAGGGGTTGTTCCGTATTGATCCCACGAAAGGTGTCCCGAATTCGAAAATTCTTAATTGATCCCACTTTTACTTCCTTATTGATCCCACGGCACTTCATTTATATTTTATTCTTAATTGATCCTATTTTTGAGAAGTCTACTATTCTCAATTGATCCCAAACCATCTTTTTCTTATAAAAACACTTTTTGTGGGTACGGTTTACAAATAAGGTAAGTAGCTTAACCTACCTACTATTGGTTTCTTGAAAGTGACTGACTTGTGTCTCGTCTCGACGACTATGTGGGGCGCTCCCTTATTTACAAATCGTAGGGTATAAATACGATTTAAGATAATAACAACAACGATGTATTATTTTTATAGATACGTCATACACGAAGATGGCGGCTTTCAAAAATGGCGCAAACACAACATATTAGCTACTTCTAAAATTACCTCAATTTTATTAATTTATATGAATTATATTATTATTTATATTAATAATATTTTATTATTACGTATTTATTATTAAAAACGTTTTTTTTTTGGGTGGCGCACTGTCGCTATTCTGATTGGTGCATAAAATGATGACCAAAAGTCATCATTTTTTTGTCGCCATTTTAGAGTGTGGACAACATATCTATAGTTTATAATATATCATTGAATAACAACACTTTTTGTATTCAGAGGACGCTTGTAGATCAAAGATGAAAGAATACTGCGCAACGTATCGCGCATACTAATAGGTACAGTCGCGAGCAACATTAGCTCAACATATTCCAAGCAATGACTTCACGATCATGGCTTCACTATGTCACTTTTAAGACACAAAGTTAGTGATAGGTTTTTTTCAGTATTTTCAGTATATTTTATATAAGTATGAACAATTTTTACATTGTGTTTGAATATTTTTACAATGACTATACAGGGTTATTGGTAACTCGACGTATTCCTGTCAGGGGGTGTTAGGGGACCCAAAATGCTACAATTTGGAGCCCACATATTTATGGGCGAAAATCAATAGTTTTCGAAATAATTGACTTTTTGTGTTTTTTTCGTATTAACCCAGATTGCAAAAAGAAAATGTATTGCGAACCTATTATCATACTCATTAGGCCACGGTTACCAACTACTTACCATCAGGCGGTGTGGCGTGTGCTTGTTTGCCACATAAACTTTTTTAATGGGGCAAGAATTTTACCCTTGACAGTCTGGTCACCTACAATTTCTCATATTAACATTTTTGAACTGCTTATCAGTGAAAACTTTTAATTGGCGGTCTCCTAGTATAATTTGTAACACTAAATTATAGCTGTAAGTTTTCCTAAGATGTCTTATATAAATAAAAAAATTAGCAACTTTTATCAAATTGTTGTTGTTAGAATGTAAAATATAAATAGCAGTGAGAGTACATAATTATGTAATTTAACACTCCTTTAATAAAAAAATAATAAAACACGAAAATCAACAATAAAATTATAAATTATCTACTAACATTTAGTTAAGCGCCATCTAGTAGGCAATAGTTGCATAAACAGCGCCATCTATGAGAGAGTAACACTATTAAGTAAAGACTTTACCATTTAACCTACTTACATATGTTCACATTTTAACTACAGATGGCGCTTTTCTCAATAACTTTGTATTTTGACAATTCTTTAGCCACACGCGAAAATGCTACAGTTCGGTAATGGCCGCCACCGGGGTGGTTGATTCACGCCGCTGTCATTGCGACACGCGTTGATTGGTTGTTTACTTTATTTACATCACAATCATAACCAATACGATTACTGTGGATAGTGTTTATTGTGTACTACTGTTGTTTAATACAAGTTTATTAGCCGGAAAGTGAATTTAATAAAGTTTTTAACAGCGCAATGAGCGACGGGTCGTTCACGTAGCGTTGGTAGAATGCATCGTCCAGTGTAGTGTTGTGGTTTATTGAGATTTCCTAGCTAAATGCTGGGGTACAGAAGCACAATGTGCAGCAGGCAGCATACCCAGGCTTGCCTGAACACGTCCCTGTCTATACGGCAGGAAATACAGAGATTTGAAAGTGTTCATCCATCTATTTACGCTTTATATGACCTTGTGGAGTTGGTACCTGATCCACTTCTCGCCCAGCAGATTAGAGACCACGTCGTGGCTATTGAAGGTTAGTACTTACACAGTAGTGGTACAATGTTTACATGTTAACATGCCGTTTCTATGGGCGACTAGCGTTGTTTATACTAAGATAAATCACGCTGGATAACCTAATAATGCATGGTTAGCGACTGCCACAAGATAAGTTACCTTACTGTTACACGGAATAGGTGCAATATTGATGTGGGTTCGTGCTATTACGTTCGTAAGCTATTGTTTTCCTCTTACCTACTTGGTGAGGCACTGTTTAGCTTGGTACAGTAAACTTAGATTTATTACATTCAAGTATTTAATTTGCATTGTACGATCGAGTATTATTTCGGTTTAGAACTATCACATAGCTACCTTATCATAATAATATGCACATTCATACCTATAGGTAGGTATACTATGTATTATCAGACAGACTCGGCATGACTATAAAATTCGAGATTACTTAGCTAGAATTTAAGTACCCGTATGTTTTGAGTAAAACGAACTGGCCTAAAATATGGCCTACCTATTTTTATTCATTTTTCATTACGTTTTACGCTTTGACATTCATTAACAAAACGTGGGAACCCAGTTTAGATTAACTTGTATCTAGTCCGACAAAGAGACCCGACTGTTGGTAACCGTAAACTGTGTCCATAAACCTTCAGACACTCAAAAACACAACAGTAAACCGAAGACGTTGTAGGTACCTACTTCCAGACTGCCTGTCTACCTGTACGGGCTACGGAACTAAAAAAACTCTCATACAGATGACATTATAAAAGGTAGGTACACAATTTATACCCATACACTGGTGTCATACTCATAATTCATCCACTCATTTATCTATATTTTGCGTCCCGTCCCATCCCAAATTCCGTCACACAATGTTTATTCCCAAACAGCTTATCAACTCCACTAATGCAAGGTATTTATCCACAATATTCTTAAGTAAAATATCCATTAAGATAAAACCTTGGACGGATATGTTAAAGGTACACCAAAGGTCTCAAGAATATACTTTCTCTACACTCTTTAGTGCCGGTAAACCTGATCTTCAGTCCCTCCCTTTTTAGTATAAGGATCCTTCGCGATGTGTAAATCGTGCTCTCAAATGCTGGCTGCGACAATGCCAAGGTTTCTGGGTGAACAACCTACGTTTTTTGTTACTCACTTTTGTTGTTAATGAGGGTATCGTTTTTTCGTGTTTGCGGATCGTTAGCAGATTATGTACTACGTATATTAAGTACTTAAAGTACTGATAATCTGAAGTACGATAAATACGAAGTTGGAATCGATATTTGTTAATAAATCACACCAAATGGATTGAAAGAATCTGGATAATATTAAAGAATCCATATCCATGCTATCCATATCCATACTTCCATATTCCATAATTTCCATACTTAATATTATAAATGTGAAAGTAACTCTGTCTGTCTGTCACGCTTTCACGCCTAAACCACTGAATCGATTTTGATGAAATTAGGTATAGGTGCAGATTAGACCATGAGAAAGGACATAGGCTATGTTTGGCCGCGTTAAACGACATCACGCGGGCGGAGCCGCGGGCGAAAGCTAGTGTTAGTATAACTGAAATTACTAATGTTTTGATGAGTTGATGTTAAAGAGCTAAATTGCTTGTGTTAGGAGTGGTTTCATGTCGATAGTGTAATGGTCAGAATTCAATACTGGGACCTTCTCCATTGTAAGGCCGATTGCATGACCTCTCAGAGATTCTTATACCGTTGAATTTATTTTTTATTTTTTTACTGAATACTGAGTGGGGGGGTGCCACTCAGTACTGGATAAATATCTAGCTATATTGCGTTTCGTATGGTTTATAAGAGCACTGGAGGTCTTATCCTCTTTCCTATCCCTTTTCCGTATTCTCCTCACGTTCCCCTTAGAGGGGCATCTTTTGATTATCTGCTTATTGATAAAAATATGAGTTACCTACACTTACAAAGTCGAAATCCTACTAATATTATAAATGTGAAAGTTTGTGACAATGGATGTGTGGATGTGTGGATGTTTTTTGCTCTTTCACGCATAAACGGCTGGACCGATTTGGTTGAAATTTGGTATGTATATAGGTTATACCCTGGATTAACATATAGGCTATATATAAGCGATGAACGGGATCAGAATCCCACGCGGGCGGAGCCGCGGGCAACAGCTAGTTATTCATATTTTGGACGCGTGGGCGATTATATCCTTTAAAATAAAGATTAGGATATTTTCTCCGCATTAACTTTTTGCATAAAGTTGGTACATACTACTTTTAGTATGTACCATCTTTACTCAAAGACTTTTTGCTGGAAGTCTACTTCCTTGCTCCAGGGTCAGACGGCAGTCATTCTCTTAAAAGCCAACGAACCTTTCAAAAATAGAGTGTTAGAATCAAAATGTTAACAAACAAAATTAAGGAAGCTTCACTAGATTCGCAAGCATTGATCAATGAAATTCACTGTCATTTAGTTTCCATTGATCTCGGTTCCAATTGGTGAACTTCGCTCTCAATTAGAGGGTGGTATTACCCCTTTTGAATCCCGTTCATTCGCATTAGAAAAACCTTGAGTCTGCCTACAATTAAATTTGTGGTAGGAGTATTTTCATGCCGGTAATGTACTAGACGCAAGCTGCTTGTTACATGTTCCTTACACTGCCTCACAGGTAATTTGTGAGCCTTGTTACTTGAAGTTAAGGCTTTTAACAGATTTCGAAAAAGAAGGTAAGAAAGGAAAGAATCTTTTAATGTATCATCATCATCTTAGCATGGTTCCGGTCGCATCCGAAGCTTTTATTTTAAGTCCTAGGTTCGCTTACTCCGCCCTTTAATATTTGGATTTTATGCGAGTGACTACCGCCTGACCTCCCAACCCTGAAAGGAAAACCTACTCTACAGTCTCGTGCGTTATTCAGCATAGCGCGTTAGGTTGGTAGGGGCCCCAAAGATGTTGAAAGAGCTCTGCACACCTGATTATCATCTCTCATCACTAGATAGATCACTTTTAAAGGATATAGAATACTATTCTTTCGTAAAAAAGTAATTTCAAACGTGAAATCAAACAAAGCCGCAGGTAACTACTAGCTAAACCTAAAGATGTTCACATTACTATCATTAATAATAGAATGTAGGTAACAACAGAACGAGAGGGAAGATATCATTAGTATTAGTCCCGTGCCAGAATGTGTGACCGCAAGACCTAGCTATCTGAGATGTCGCTCTGTTTGTAGGTTAACGATCTGTGGATGTTGCCACCCGACGTCACCTAGTGGACATTTAAATCTATAAAGTAGCAGTCACACCTCACATGTTTTTGTTATTTTATATCTACATGGATTATTCAAGTCTGTATTATCCCTTAGGCAGGCTTAGGCGGTTGGCACACTGCCCCGCAACACGCAGCGTAGTCGCCATACGACCATTTGTAACATTTGTTATTGGTAATTGGAGCCCCTAAAAGTCGCTCATCTCAAGACTGACCTGACTAGTATCACTGAACATGGTTACCAGTCAACCACGAGTCCTTCTCGAGATTATCTTATACTCATGCCAGGACTGTGTGAATAATAATATATTTCGCACATAGGTCGCAGACCAGCACACAGCCCATCCGATGGAAAGTAGTTACCGTGGTGGTACCGAAAGTGTAACACCAGAGAAGACGCACTCGCGCTACCGACCCTGTAGGAACAGAAAGATTATATCTCATGCCTTAAATTCAATTCATACAACTTTTTATACAATCATTGAGGGGTAAAGCCTCCTCCACATGTTAGCATGTCCGTCATCATATTCGGAAAAATTAAATAACGTAATTAGGTACACGCCATTTCATATGATAATATTGGGGGAGCGCTACGTCTTCTGAGGGGAGCATAAAGGATATTGATTGATGAGCTTCGCATTCGATTATCTAGTATTTAGGAGGGCGCATTGTAGAAAGTTTGAATGAATAAATTCGATATCCCACCCTCCTGCGAGAAACACTGATCCTGTTTCCGCGAGCTCCAGGAACAATTCCGAGATAAAATGTGCCTGGCCTAGGTACTACTATAATCTATCTCTGTGTCAAATTACGACCAGATCCGTTCAGCCGTTTTTATTCCTGCAATAGCTGACATAGGTGCTGGGAACGGGATCGGAATGCATAGTGGGCGGAGCCGCAGGCTACCGCTAGTAGTACCATAAATAGGAGTTTTTTTGCAGTACAGACTTCGTGTGAATGATTCTATGTACAGTCACGTGCACTGATATGTACCTTCTTCCTCCTAGCGTTAATTCCCAGTCGCATCCGAAGCTTTCAGCTCGGAGTCTGGGGTCCGCTTTTACCAGTCATAGCTACAGATTTGGCTAGACCTCGATATAGGTCCTACCTACCTAGTGCACTGATATGTACCTATACAGTGATAAATTTGCAAAATGCAATAGGTAAATACAAAAAAAATGCAAAATGACAAAAAATTACATTATTGCGAGAAATCCCGATGATTACAAAGAATATTATTGATAATGTGACTATTTATTTCTAAAATTTTCAGAGTGAACATTTATTCAAAATTCTGTCCGTGTATACCTACATTTCATTGCACGTGGCTGTACACTATGACCACTATGTATGACCTGTGTGAACCTGGCACCCTACTTGCGCAAATTGATTTTTTTTTACGCAGTATTGAAGAGCTTGGTATGTAGTTGATTGTAGTAAAAAAAAAATTGTTTGTAGTTGGACCGAAATAATAATATTGGTTACCCAAAAAAAGCCATCCCCCGGATTTGGAAAATTTCAATTCTTACGGTTGATTTGTATGGCATATCGTTAGTAGTTGTTTGTAGTAAACGAATTTTCGTTTGTAGTTATTTGCTTTTTTTTTTTTTTAATTTTTTTTTTTTTCCAAAAATTAGATTAGGCTACTACTACAAACGTCAAGAATTACTCAGAGATGTTCGTAGAGGTTTGTAGTGAAGGAATTTTCGTTTGTAGTTATTTGCTTCTTTTTTTTAAAAAATATATTTTTTTTTTCAAAAATTAAACTACTACAAACGTCTAAACTTACTCAGAGATGTTTGTAGAGGTTTGTAGTGAAGGAATTTTCGTTTGTAGTAGAACGAAAGTTAACTTAGAGCAATCAAAATGACAAAAAACTGTTTTGGAGTGAATTTGACTGAATTACTCTGGTTGTGAAGATAAGACGACTACTACAAACGTCTAAAATTACTCAGAGATGTTCGTAGAGGTTTGTAGTGAAGGAATTTTCGTTTGTAGTTATTTCCTTTTTTTTTAATATATATTTTTTTTATTCAAAAATTTTATTAGGCAACTACTACAAACGTCGAAAATGACTCAAAGACGTTCGTAGAGGTTTGTTGTGAAGGAATTTTCGTTTGTAGTAGAACGAAAGGTAACTTAGAGCAATCAAGATGACAAAAAACTGTTTTGGAGTGAATTTGTCTGAATTACTCTGGTTGTGAAGATAAGACGACTACTACAAACGTCTAAAATGACTTAGAGAAGTTTGTAGAGGTTTGTAGTGAAGGAATTTTCGTTTGTAGTTATTTGGTTTTTTTTTTATTTTGTTTTTTTTCAAAAATTAGATTAGACGACTACTACAAACGTCTAAAATGACTCAAAGACGTTCGTAGAGGTTTGTAGTGAAGGAATTTTCGTTTGTAGTAGAACGAAAGTTAACTTAGAAGCAATCAAGATGACAAAAATCTGGTTTGGAGTGAATTTGACTGAATTACTCTGGTTGTGAAGATAAAACAACTACTATAAACGTCTAAAATTACTCAGAGATGGTCGTAGAGGATTGTAGTGAAGGAATTTTCGTTTGTAGTAAAACGAAAGTTAACTTAGAAGCAATCAAGATGACAAAAACCTGTTTTGGAGTGAATTTGACCGAATTATTCTGGTTGTGAAGATAAGATGACTACTACAAACGACAAAAATTACTCAGAGATGTTTGTAGAGGTTTGTAGTGAAGGAATTTTCGTTTGTAGTTATTTGGTTTTTATTATATTTTATTTTATTTTTTTCAAAAATTAGATCAGGCGACTACTACTAACGTCTAAAATGACTCAAAGATGTTCGTAGAGGTTTGTAGTGAAGGAATTTTCGTTTGTAGTAGAACGAAAGTTAACTTCGAGCAATCAAGATGACAAAACACTGTTTTGGAGTGAATTCGACTGAATTACTCTGGTTGTGAAGATAAGACAACTACTACAAACGTCAAAAATTACTCAGAGATGTTCGTAGAGGTTTGTAGTGAAGGAATTTTCGTTTGTAGTTATTTCATTTTTTTTTTTCAAAAATTAGATTAGAAGACTACTACAAACGTCTAAAATGACTCAAAGACGATCGTAGAGGTTTGTAGTGAAGGAATTTTCGTTTGTAGTAGAACGAAAGTTAACTTACAAGCAATTAAGATGACAAAAACCTGTTTTGGAGTGAATTTGACTGAATTACTCTGATTGTGAAGATAAGACGACTACTACAAACGTCTAAAATAACTCAGAGATGTTCGTAGAGGTTTGTAGTGAAGGAATTTTCGTTTGTAGTTATTTACTTTTTTTTAATTTTCTTTTTTTTTTCAAAAATTACATAAGGCTACTACTACAAACATCTAAAATGACTCAAAGATGTTCGTAGAGGTTTGTAGTGAAGGAATTTTCGTTTGTAGTAGAACGAAAGTTAACTTAGAGCAATCAAGATGACAAAACACTGTTTTGGAGTGAATTCGACTGAATTACTCTGGTTGTGAAGATAAGACGACTACTACAAACTTCTAAAATTACTCAGAGATGTTCGTAGAGGTTTGTAGTGAAGGAATTTTCGTTTGTAGTAGAACGAAAGGTAACTTAGAAGCAATCAAGATGACAAAAACCAGTTTTGGAGTGAATTTGTCCGAATTATTCTGGTTGTGAAGATAAGATGACTACTACAGACGACAAAAATTACTCAGAGATCTTCGTAGAGGTTTGTAGTGAAGGAATTTTCGTTTGTAGTTATTTACTTTTTTTTTTTTTTTTTTTTTTCAAAAATTACGTAAGGCTACTACTACAAACATCTAAAATGACGCAAAGATGTTCGTAGAGGTTTGTAGTGAAGGAATTTTCGTTTGTAGTGGAACGAAAGTTAACTTAGAAGCAATCAAGATGACAAAAAACTGTTTTGGAGCGAATTTGACTGAATTACTCTGGTTGTGAAGATAAGACGACTACTACAAACGTCAAAAATGACTCAAAGATGTTCGTAGAGGATTGTAGTGAAGGAATTTAATTTTGTTTTTTTTTTTTAAATTTTTATACACAATTATTTTGAACTTTTTAGTGCATTTATTTATTGGAATAGTTTTTTGGGGTCGTTTTTGTAAACGTAATTTTTTTTTCCTGTTAGTTTTGTTTTTTTAAACTATTTTTTTTTAATAATTAGTAATTCAGTCAAATTCACTCCAAAACAGTTTTTTGTCATCTTGATTGCTCTAAGTTACCTTTCGTTCTACTACAAACGAAAATTCCTTCACTACAAACCTTTACGAACGTCTTTGAGTCATTTTCGACGTTTGTAGTAGTCGCCTAATAAAATTTTTGAAAAAAAAAATATATATTAAAAAAAAAGGAAACAACTACAAACGAAAATTCCTTCACTACAAACCTCTACGAACATCTCTGAGTAATTTTAGACGTTTGTAGTAGTCGTCTTATCTTCACAACCAGAGTAATTCAGTCAAATTCACTCCAAAACAGTTTTTTGTCATCTTGATTGCTCTAAGTTACCTTTCGTTCTACTACAAACGGAAATTCCTTCACTACAAACCTCTACGAACGTCTTTGAGTCATTTTCGACGTTTGTAGTAGTCGCCTAATAAAATTTTTGAAAAAAAAAATGTATACGTATATTAAAAAAAAAGGAAATAACTACAAACGAAAATTCCTTTACTACAAACCTCTACGAACATCTCTGAGTAATTTTAGACGTTTGTAGTAGTCGTCTTATCTTCACAACCAGAGTAATTCAGTCAAATTCACTCCAAAACAGTTTTTTGTCATTTTGATTGCTCTAAGTTAACTTTCGTTCTACTACAAACGAAAATTCCTTCACTACAAACCTCTACGAACATCTTTGAGTCATTTAAGACGTTTGTTGTGGACGTCTTATCTTTACAACCAGAGTAATTCAGTCGAATTCACTCCAAAACAGGTTTTTGTCATCTTAATTGCTTGTAAGTTAACTTTCGTTCTACTACAAACGAAAATTCCTTCACTACAAACCTCTACGAACATCTCTGAGTAATTTTAGACGTTTGTAGTAGTCGTCTTATCTTCACAACCAGAGTAATTCAGTCAAATTCACTCCAAAACAGTTTTTTGTCATATTGATTGCTCTAAGTTAACTTTCGTTCTACTACAAACGAAAATTCCTTCACTACAAACCTATACGAACATCTTTGAGTCATTTTAGACGTTTGTAGTAGTCGCGTAATCTAATTTTTGAAAAAAAAAAAAATGTATTTTTTTTTTAAAAGAAGCAAATAACTACAAACGAAAATTCCTTCACTACAAACCTCTACGAACATCTCTGAGTAATTTTTGACGTTTGTAGTAGTCGTCTTATCTTCACAACCAGAGTAATTCAGTCAAATTCACTCCAAAACAGTTTTTTGTCATATTGATTGCTCTAAGTTAACTTTCGTTCTACTACAAACGAAAATTCCTTCACTACAAACCTCTACGAACATCTCTGAGTAATTTTTGACGTTTGTAGTAGTCGTCTTATCTTCACAACCAGAGTAATTCAGTCAAATTCACTCCAAAACAGTTTTTTGTCATATTGATTGCTCTAAGTTAACTTTCGTTCTACTACAAACGAAAATTCCTTCACTACAAACCTCTACGAACATCTCTGAGTAATTTTAGACGTTTGTAGTAGTCGTCTTATCTTCACAACCAGAGTAATTCAGTCAAATTCACTCCAAAACAGTTTTTTGTCATATTGATTGCTCTAAGTTACCTTTCGTTCTACTACAAACGGAAATTCCTTCACTACAAACCTCTACGAACGTCTTTGAGTCATTTTCGACGTTTGTAGTAGTCGCCTAATAAAATTTTTGAAAAAAAAAATGTATACGTATATTAAAAAAAAAGGAAATAACTACAAACGAAAATTCCTTTACTACAAACCTCTACGAACATCTCTGAGTAATTTTAGACGTTTGTAGTAGTCGTCTTATCTTCACAACCAGAGTAATTCAGTCAAATTCACTCCAAAACAGTTTTTTGTCATTTTGATTGCTCTAAGTTAACTTTCGTTCTACTACAAACGAAAATTCCTTCACTACAAACCTCTACGAACATCTTTGAGTCATTTTAGACGTTTGTTGTGGACGTCTTATCTTTACAACCAGAGTAATTCAGTCGAATTCACTCCAAAACAGGTTTTTGTCATCTTAATTGCTTGTAAGTTAACTTTCGTTCTACTACAAACGAAAATTCCTTCACTACAAACCTCTACGAACATCTCTGAGTAATTTTAGACGTTTGTAGTAGTCGTCTTATCTTCACAACCAGAGTAATTCAGTCAAATTCACTCCAAAACAGTTTTTTGTCATATTGATTGCTCTAAGTTAACTTTCGTTCTACTACAAACGAAAATTCCTTCACTACAAACCTATACGAACATCTTTGAGTCATTTTAGACGTTTGTAGTAGTCGCGTAATCTAATTTTTGAAAAAAAAAAAAAAATGTATTTTTTTTTTAAAAGAAGCAAATAACTACAAACGAAAATTCCTTCACTACAAACCTCTACGAACATCTCTGAGTAATTTTTGACGTTTGTAGTAGTCGTCTTATCTTCACAACCAGAGTAATTCAGTCAAATTCACTCCAAAACAGTTTTTTGTCATATTGATTGCTCTAAGTTAACTTTCGTTCTACTACAAACGAAAATTCCTTCACTACAAACCTCTACGAACATCTCTGAATAATTTTTGACGTTTGTAGTAGTCGTCTTATCTTCACAACCAGAGTAATTCAGTCAAATTCACTCCAAAACAGTTTTTTGTCATATTGATTGCTCTAAGTTAACTTTCGTTCTACTACAAACGAAAATTCCTTCACTACAAACCTCTACGAATATCTTTGAGTCATTTTAGACGTTTGTAGTAGTCGCGTAGTCTAATTTTTGAAAAAATAATTAAAAATGTTTTTTTAATAAGAAGCAAATAACTACAAACGAAAATTCCTTCACTACAAACCTCTACGAACATCTCTGAGTAATTTTTGACGTTTGTAGTAGTCGTCTTATCTTCACAACCAGAGTAATTCAGTCAAATTCACTCCAAAACAGTTTTTTGTCATATTGATTGCTCTAAGTTAACTTTCGTTCTACTACAAACGAAAATTCCTTCACTACAAACCTCTACAAACATCTCTGAGTAAGTTTAGACGTTTGTAGTAGTTTAATTTTTGAAAAAAAAAAAAATATTTTTTTTAAAAAAAAGAAGCAAATAACTACAAACGAAAATTCCTTCACTACAAACCTCTACGAACATCTCTGAGTAATTTTTGACGTTTGTAGTAGTCGTCTTATCTTCACAACCAGAGTAATTCAGTCAAATTCACTCCAAAACAGTTTTTTGTCATATTGATTGCTCTAAGTTAACTTTCGTTCTACTACAAACGAAAATTCCTTCACTACAAACCTCTACGAACATCTCTGAATAATTTTTGACGTTTGTAGTAGTCGTCTTATCTTCACAACCAGAGTAATTCAGTCAAGTTCACTCCAAAACAGTTTTTTGTCATATTGATTGCTCTAAGTTAACTTTCGTTCTACTACAAACGAAAATTCCTTCACTACAAACCTCTACGAATATCTTTGAGTCATTTTAGACGTTTGTAGTAGTCGCGTAGTCTAAGTTTTGAAAAAATAATTAAAAATATTTTTTTAATAAGAAGCAAATAACTACAAACGAAAATTCCTTCACTACAAACCTCTACGAACATCTCTGAGTAATTTTTGACGTTTGTAGTAGTCGTCTTATCTTCACAACCAGAGTAATTCAGTCAAATTCACTCCAAAACAGTTTTTTGTCATATTGATTGCTCTAAGTTAACTTTCGTTCTACTACAAACGAAAATTCCTTCACTACAAACCTCTACAAACATCTCTGAGTAAGTTTAGACGTTTGTAGTAGTTTAATTTTTGAAAAAAAAAAAATATTTTTTAAAAAAAAGAAGCAAATAACTACAAACGAAAATTCCTTCACTACAAACCTCTACGAACATCTCTGAGTAATTCTTGACGTTTGTAGTAGTAGCCTAATCTAATTTTTGGAAAAAAAAAAAAATTAAAAAAAAAAAAAAGCAAATAACTACAAACGAAAATTCGTTTACTACAAACAACTACTAACGATATGCCATACAAATCAACCGTAAGAATTGAAATTTTCCAAATCCGGGGGATGGCTTTTTTTGGGTAACCAATATTATTATTTCGGTCCAACTACAAACAATTATTTTTTTACTACAATCAACTGCATACCAAGCTCTTCAATACTGCGTAAAAAAAAATCGAGTTGCGCAAGTAGGGTGCCAGGTTCACACAGGTCTATGTATGTTTTTAGTATTTGTTGTCATAGCGGCAACACAGATACATCATCTGTGAAAATTACAACTGTCTAGCTATCACGGTTCACCAGATACGAGTACAGCCTGGTGGCAGACAGACAGACGGACAGTGGAGTCTTAGTATTCCGTTTTTAGCCTTTGGTACAGTCAGCACCCGATCGATCTTGACCAGCAAAGTACGGTCAACCCTGCCAGTCACCCTGAAAACGTACAGTACAATTCCTTGTGAACGAGTCCTAAGGAAGCACAGTACTGAAAACAAATGAAATGTTTTACGAAGAAAATTGCAAACGTTTATTTAATAAAATTGCAATAGGATAATAAATAACCTTTTATGTTAGCGAATTGGAGTTGTTAAGAGAGGGAATTACCTTTTAAAGATAGAAAAATTTCCAACGATTTAGCAAGGCTTAAAGTTTGTTTTTCGGCTGTACCTAAGTACTTGATATTTTTGAGGATAACCCCATTAAGTAATATAAGAGGGCAAGTTTGCAGGTTTGTTTGTTCTCAACCATACAAAAACGGTCACGGACTTTTACATCAGTTCCACAGTCCACTTCACAAAATGATCCTCAATGCAAATGGTTGACTTGTTATAGTAAGTACAAAATTCGCCTATCATGTTTGAAAAGTTCTTTGATTCCTCATGAATTGAATCATCAGAACAGATTCTGGATCTAAAAATTGGACTCTGAAATTTCCTCTTAAAAAAACTCATTTTACTATTATTATGACGTAATTCCGTAGTAACAAACAGAAAACAATCAAATTGAGAACCTCATTTCCGGTAATCTATTAATAATTCAGAATACTACAATAATCTAAAATAAGCCAGTCTTGAGCAAACCCCGCTTCACAAATGAAAGGAAACCAATTAGTATTTAGTACGATATCATATCTCGCATAACGTGAAGTTATGCCAGACTACAGTTATACTAAGCTTCGAATAATGTTGAATGGCTGTTTGAACGCGAACTAAGAGTTTGTTTGCTGCTTCGGTTATACCACAGATTAATAAATAGTTACTACGTATATATAGTTAATAGCTATAGTTATATGAAGTTTATATGTACATTCGACTTTATAGCAGAGAATTTATTTATTGATATAAGATTTTGAGTAAATATTTAACTTGTTACTATTTATTACACTATGTATGTATGGAGGTATGAAAGGAACTTCATCCCACGAACACTCAAGTTGTGGATTAAACTCTCTGCTGTGGTTTTCTCAAGCGACTACAATATGAGGTTCTTCAAGAAGGACAGAAGATAGAAGGTTTCTTCAGGGTCGGTAGCGCGAATGAAATCCCCTGTTGTTGCATACGTCCATAGGCCACAGTAACCACTTTCCATCAGGTGGACCGTGCGCTAGCTACGTGAGCTACTCTTATTGGTTGCCAGTAATTTTGTCTGAGTAACGCAAACGAAATTATACCTTAACAGTATTTCATAAAGGTAGGTTTTCAAAAGATCGTTTTTAGTTTAATAACTCACTTTTGGTAAACTGAAATAATATTATGTTATTATATCGTTGCTTATTTTAATTTTAATTATCCTCTAAACTCTCTAAAGTATTGAATTATACCTTTATTATAAGTACTAGCTGACTTTGTTCCCGTTCTCGCTACCCATAGGAAGCTATTCCTGTGATAAACAGTAGCCTATTTTCATTAAAATAAAATCACTTTTACGGGTTCTTTTGCGATTTTTTTGTTATTATTTACTTTTAACCCGACGTCTCGGCTAGTTTTCAGCAGCCATGGTCGCGAGGTGACTAGATGTCACATACTTTGTAGTGTATGTTAAGTTTACGACAGTATCAAGCAGCATATGTGTTATTCCAGACTATAATCTATCCCTGATCTCCAAATTTCAGTCAGATCCGTTCAGCCGTTAGAACGTAATTTGACAAACATCCAAACATCTTTACAAACTTTCACATTTTAATATTAGTAGGAAGTAGGAAATAGAATGAACAATTGTGGTAAAAGCTCAGGAACTACACTTGACAACGATCTTTGATGCAAACGAGATAGAAACGTGGCTTTTGACTTCTAATCCTAAATCGCGATATGAAAGTTCTCACGTTGATTATCTTAATCTACAACTTTCTAACATGAACCTCTCAGGTCGCTTCCTCGTGGCTCACACACGGCACTGAGATGGCTAGCTTAATCAAGAGGCTTCCTCACCTAGCGTGATTAGAGGGATCCATCCCCTTTGTGTTGGAGGAATATCTTATACCGTTCCTCCACTATGGAATTGCTACATTGATAAGGAAAATCTAGCTATGGCTGCACTACACAAATGCGAATAAGAGTCTATTCATATGAAGACCAACCAAGACGCGCGTATTCGGTAGAATTCTTATCTCAGATATAAACAGACTAGCTTTTGCCCGCGGCTCCGCCCGCGTGGATGTCGGTTATCGCGACCAAACATAGCCTATGTCCTTTCTCAAGGTCTAATCTACCCCTATACCAAATTTCATCAAAATCGGTTCAGCGGTTTAGTCGTAAAAGCGAGACAGACAGACAGACAGACAGACAGACAGAGTTACTTTCGCATTTATAATATTAGTAGGGATAAGGGTGAATTTGCTAAATTAACTTAGATTAAGCGCTTCGATGCGCTCCGTCCGAGGGACTTTGTTGTAGTATGCATTGACCCTAAGAAAATCGATTGTGTTGTGATAAAGTGAATGTCCAAGAATACAGGACCTGAAATCTCTAACCAGGGACCAGTCTCTTACACGGAGCTCTTACTCTGACTCTCACCAACTCTGTTACTTGAACACGTATTGGACTATCGAAATTCTCCCATACAAACATCTTGGGGCATACCAATTGATTAAAAAAATGTTTTTTCTTGATTGTTCCTTGAACTTGATACTGTCTGAAGTTTACGCGAATATATTGTCGGACTAAAAGTAAATAATAACAAACAAATCCCGATAGAATCCTTTAAAAAGTTTGATTTCAATTTCATTGAACATTTACTCCATTTAACCCCATTAGAAGCAGAGCAACGCAGGGCCAAAAAGCAATGCCTCGACCATAAAAAAAATTGTTTCGCAAAACTAAAAACCCTGCAGCTAAAAGCATGCTAAAAATAGCCGTTAGCATGCGATTGATCAATGTTAGGTATTTCCCCACTATTTATAGCACATCGCAACAATTGCTTTATTTATCGCGACAATTACAGTCAACGGCGACGAACGGGTTATTAGAACCGGGTGCCTCTAATAGCACGTTCATCGCCAGGGTCATTAGCAATCAACCTGTCAATTTTAATCATTGCTGCTGAAAGCTACCATGGAACGAGCATCCGAAACTTCAGACCCACACGAAACATAATGATGTAGTATTTAAGTACAAGATGCTGGTAGAATTACTGTTTAGAAGAAAAAAAAAATGATATTGCGAAAGACTAGCAATAAACCGGACCTTTTTTGTATATATGTCATGCAGAGATGACATTATACAAAAATGCACTTTGCATATACAGGTAGGTGTCAAGATAAAATATTACATTTATCTACTTTCTGCGTCACGTTCCAAAGAAACCGCGACACAATTATTTTTTAAATTTAAACAGCTTTTCTTGTATTATGTGCTATAGAAAATGTCAGTCAATGCATTTACTGAATGTTTTTTGTTGTTCTATACAGATCGAGTTGAGCTTGAAAGTTTAAAAATCTAGATTGGCCGCGTTCCTCCCAGTAAAATTCCTATCAGTGTGATATTGTGTGGCGAAATTCGCTATCTCACGACCCCATTTCGAATTAAACTATATAATGTAGGTATCAAATATTAGAGCAATCACAAAATTGTGCAATGTGTCGCAAAGTTCCAAAAAATATCGTTTAATCCGAATACCTTCTCCACAATAGCGAAAACGCAATGTTCTTCCGGTCAACGCTCCATCGCGAATATTACATTTAAAAAATTTACAGCTTTTGCGCCGCCCGCCGACACAATCACCCTGTGCACCTGTAGCAAGCACCCCGTGTGCAAAAGTAATAAATAACATTTTAAAATGTAGGAATTGCTAACCACCCTGTATACTATGCGTATCGACTGTTCAATTGACCGATTGGGGTCATATTCATGATACAAAATATTTGACAAGATTATGGTTTATATAATGTACTTAGTAGCTCTGCTAGGATTCGTGAGATTTCGTAGTTATTACTGACCTTATTCCTGCCTGCGAAAATCCCCTCGTGCTTCACCTCACCGGAGCTAATGATGACCTAAAACTTGAGCTATTAAAATCCAAAAAATATGTCAAAGGAACAGTCTCCTGCAAGCCGATACATCTGCGGAATGACGAACGAGGCTCTGGTGCAGGTTTTCCTCTCTGACTCATACCGCATACGGCAGTCACTTCCGAATAAACCTATACAAGAACCTTTGAATCCTTGCTCCAAAATACAAGGATGCAACCGGGATTTGCGCTCGAGTGAACAAGAGGGTTGGTCAAATATCAAAACAATTTATATGCCAGCATGAAGAGGCCACCACCATAAGAGTAACATTTTATATGCGAATCAGATTTTTTAATTAAATAAACGCTCGGCTAAGAGCCAACTCGGGGGAATTCACTTTGAAAACTTGGATACAAAAGTAGGTCATGTAAATATCGTAATATTTATGTGAGAGCCTCTTTAAAAATGTAACATAACCTTGTATTGAAGAATATGTGCTTGGAATCTTAAAATTCTTCACCTATTTTTTACACTAGAGAATATTCCGCATAAAATCTTTAAGCTTAGTGGCTACTGAAGTCATCAGACTTCGAGAATTCGAATGGAGAGAGAGTTCGAACCCCTGGCCTGGCCATTATACCACCGTCGCAAACCTATAGCGGGCATTAGCACCTGCTAGTAATTAGCACCTGTTGTTTACTAATATTATACCCGGATTATAGCCGGACTAGTCTTTGAATTCATATAATAAATTTCAGACGTGAATTAAAATAGAAAATGAACTTGATTGGACGTAGAAAAATATCGTCTTGATCCCAAAGTAAAATTGCATCGATACGTACGAGTTTACTTTAATATATCTTGCTAATGTGTCTTGCTTTTTTGTATATTTACACCTCAAGAAACTCTTAAAATGTTCCAAATATCCCTAAATAATCCAAATAGGTACACTTTATTGAAACATGCAAACAATTTACTTACCTACGATACTCATTCAAGTTCCCCCTTCCAAGCTTGCCCCTATCCTATTTTGATTTAATATTAAACATTCCTCTCCACCATTAATCTTGTTGGTAAAGGTGAATACTTCCCCACCCCCACCATCTGACGTGCGAATGACTAATTAACGCCAAATGTCATTGGATACAATACGTGCCATGCGTTTGTTAGTCAAATAGATTTATTAAATCGTTGTCAAGATAATCTAGTACAGGTAAAGTAAGTTTTATAATTTTTGTCCAGAATGGAGACTACAGTAATCGACAGTTAAGATAGTAATGGCAGCTGTCACGTTCCTTCTGCCGGTTATCCACGATTCTTTGAGGGGGCGTGAAAAACATCAATTGAAGACTTTGATCTGTCTTGTAGAACCCACTTGGCTTTACCGTCTTCATCGTGCTGAAGTAGTTACGTTAGTCTTAGAATAGTACCCTGTAGGGTTCACGCAGATGTGACACCTGTCTGCCAGCGGTACCAGTGAAGTACTAGCTCCAAAGAGCCAGTATTGCGGTCCTCGAAGTTCTTTTGTACATTTATCAGTCACTTCACAATAGTTTCAATCACAGAGTACGGAGGTACTCTGTGGTTTTAATTCAAAGTTCGGTATCTGTTATTGAAAATTTCATCAGTTCTCTTAACTTGTATCTGTTAACAATAAAAGGTCCCTCGATTTCAGGCCACTTTTGGAAAGATGCTTCACAATAAAACCTATCAAACTGTCTCAAGCGAGATAAGAATGAGCTGACGAGGAAATTAATCCTCCTATACTAGAGACAACTTCTCCACGTTACTTTGAAGTTACTTCAGATTCTTGTTTGACGTTTCGACGTGACGTCAACTTGTTTCATTCCAACTTGTGAATGCTTTGATTTACCCGCCTAATTTAACTTTCAGTCCGACGTAATTTTCTAAAGGAACCGGTTGTTAATGTTGTTATAATAATGCTATTTAATTGAAAACATTCAAAGAGTTACAACTTCGGTAGTAAGTTAATTTGCGAGAATATTTCAGCGCAAGAAGTTAGTCGGACAGATTGGATTGTTGGTCCCGTGGAACAAGATTGCTTTGATGGTTTGCGTGCTATTCGAGAATTTGGGTTCGATCCCTGGATTGAGTTAGGTATTATTGGATTTATAATGATGAGGTTTTCTGCGTAATTCTGAACAATTCACACTTTGGTGACATGTTTGGACGACTTTTTATCCTAAAATAAATAGTAGAATTACAAAACGCGGATCTTAGTCGAGGCGGATGTTAATGCGTGCAAAGTAATATTCTTGACACTCACTAAATATCCAGCGCTTATAATATCAACATCCTTTGAGATTCTGCAGCTTTTGAAGTGGGCGAGAGATTCCAGAGCCAGGCTGAGTAATTTAGCTGCTATCCGCCTCTGATACCGGATGCTAATATTACAACATATTTTACTCTTGCACAAGTCAATGAGCCAGAAATAAATGGCTTTAATATAACCTAGAAATTACCGGATATATGTTTATTTTATACAAATGTATTATGTACTTAATTTCTTTTACAAAGCCACGTATTAGAGTAAACGAACGTATCAAAGGGGTGTGTACACTAGTTATAAATCAAAGAAGAAAGAACAAGAAAGAAAACTGATGGTCATAATTATGTTGTACGTACAAAGATGCGCATAATTATGGTAATATTCTGTTATCATAATAGGTCTTAAGTTAATTAAGTTTTGTTCAACTCATCATTAATCTCGTTTGCATCAAAACTTTGCACTTGGGGGCCCGGGGTTTCCTTTCCTACTTTCGTAAAAGTCAAGATAAGTTAAATTGGAAACTTACAGCATCTACCATTAACACATTTTTTTGCGCGTGTGTGTGGGCACATGTGGATATTTGCACGGTAGTGTGTGGATTTTGATGGAATTCGGACAAAGTTTTAAACAGAAAAGTTTTATGTGTAAAAGTACACTGCAGAAATTAATTAATTAGGGTTCGTAACTAATAACAGACATTTTATTTCCGATTGAGATCATGGTTACGCTGGTTACTCCCATTAAATCTCACTAAAAAAGCTTCTGCGTCCGAAACTTTACTGTTAGTAGATAAAATCTCCAAGTGGCTGTGAGTATATTTATCACTACCAGAAAAATCCAATAACATATTGCCGCGCAGGACCGGAGAGTGGATTGGTCTCAAACTGTCTTGCTACGTGATCTCAATATAAAAGTATTGATAATCCAATATATCGGTTAGTTCCACAATGTCCACGTTACTTTCAAGATTATTCGATATCCTATTCTGTAAGAAACCTGCACGAACTTACGTGACTTGGTAGACCCGACGCAGTAATCTAGTTCGATCTAACGAAGACAAACTGGGCAACTTCGAAACTAACCAGCCTGCATCGCATTATCGAAGTTCTCACGGTGATTAGCATAATACTACTCCCAATTTGCGATTTGCTGGTGGTTTGAACCTGAACGAATGAGTACTGAGCGATTAGCACATGAGGTACGTATATGTGCACTGCGCTTTAGGATTTAGGCTGTATAGTTGTGGTCGATCTCGCCCAGTTGAATTGGTGATATCTTAAATTCAGGTCTGTTATGAGCTAGGATAGAAGCGGGTCAATGTTGGACAGTTGTCACCAGATAGACCTAGGAGAAGTAAGCTTGTGCAGGAATGGAAACGTTTTGTCCAGACGATTTATTCGCAATTTTGATAGATATTACAAATCTTTAAATGAATATAAAATCTTTAATAAAAAAAGGTAAAAAAGTAATGGGTGCTGCAAAAGCACAAATTATGAAAATGTAGTGTACGTAGAGCACCCAGCCTAAAGGCATCTGAGCAAATGGCACCTAGCCTAGTCCACGGAAATTGATGATATTTTTTGAAAATTTTCGTCGTTTATATTGTAGTGCTTATTCATACTTAGACTTCCTGTCAGCCACCGAATTAAAAGCAGGCATATAACATTACACGATAATTAATCCTAATTGCTACATAACGTGGGCTACAAGGAACCGGTCGCGAGAAGTAGTGCGGCGGAAATTGAAGGTCACTGCCAATAACTGTTTCATTGTCGAGGACAGCTATCGGAAGAATTGCTCACACCTACTGGACTGTCTATGTCTGTCTCGTTTTGGTCTTTTGGATAGGTGTGTTGGGTTAACCAAAAAGACCGGTATAAAATGAACTTTTAGTAAGTCAACTGACCAAATTAAGCTATAGTCGTTTACCATAAGGTTGAAAATTTCTAACAGAAAGTTTCGATAACAGTTTTTTGGCCCATAATCGATCCCAGGGCCTCATGTGTCCCATGATTTTTTCTTTCTCCCATTGGTACACTTTCTTTCTTTGGTTGTAATTCATTGCTATTTTGTACGAAGCTTAAAAACATTTGATTAGATCCTATTCGATCGACCTCAATCGATAAATAGATCCTATTTGATTTTACTACGACGGGCTTACTAGCAGGTGTTCCAATTTCCATTATCCACATACTGACCACCTCATCAGCTTGATGGTGCCATATTGAAGTATTGTCATTTGGACACAATATACTTATAAAATTTCAATGCGGTACGAAAATCAGTAACTGGTTAAATTCTAGTACCAAGATTTGTTTACATACATAGTTTACAGATACAGAATACTTACTTGTCTGTTTCCATTGTTCGCGAAGCAAACACGGTTGTTCTTATTTGAAGGTTACGGTCAGCACTTAACTGTGACATTGTTCTCAATAAACTCATTGTTTTGTTTACTTAAGTACTCGCCATTGATTTACGCTATACTTTTTTTTATAACTTGAATTATACACATTCAAAAAGTCACGTTTTGTCTTGTGGGTGGGTTGTTTTTGCACGTAGGTATCGCTCGTGTTCGTGTTTTCATCCTCATTGTAAATACTATATCATGTACCCGCGACTTTGTCCGCATGGACGTTCATGTGGTAGTGTGCTGGTCTGCTACCTAGGTGGTATAAAAAAATCTGCTTTTTAATTTTTTGCGCTGTCCCCTAATTCTTACTTCTTAAAAAGTGGGCCAAGTTACGTTTCGCGAGAACGGCCATCTGCCAGTGAAAATCCCATCAAAATCGGTTCACCTGTTTGAAGGCAGACAGCAAAATAGCTGGTACCTAAAACTTATATAGTAAAAAATTCAAGGCTACTGTCTAAAATAAAATCACAATTTTTTATTTTATTTTCAAAAGTATACTCATAAAAGAGTATATTTCACCCGTATCTATGTCTGATTAAAAAGCCCTCGATTCAGACGATATCAAAGAATCAATAATGCACAATACGGGTATATTTGCGCAGTTGTGTCACCGTGTCGTATCAAATAAAACACACAGTGTGGGTTTCGCATCTGCTGTATGAAATATTGGTTGGAATATGATGATTGATGAAACACCGATTTTGGGATACTTCTTATTGTTTTATCGTTGAAGAAAATGACAAAAGCGGAGAGGTAGCTCTAGTGATGTAGAAGCTTGATAAAGTATTTGTGATCGTAATATTTGCAACCGAGGTAAAATGAGGAGTTTAATAAAAAGAGTGACAAATGTGACAATATAAAATTTATGTCGACACAGGACGATAATATTTTTTTATACTGAAGGATCATTGCATGTAATGATCGTTCAGTCGTTAATCAATCCTGTTGCATAAGTCCTTCGGACATTCTTACGAAGATTAGTAATTGTGCTGGAACAGTGACGTTGCCTTCATATTTTATTGTTTTTATTTATTTTTGATCATCTATCGTCATCACACTCTGAGCCTTTTTTCCAACTCAGTTGGAATCGGTTTTCCAATCTCTAACGCGGTTCACCTTCGATATTTTCTGTGACGAGACTGCCATATGACATCCATAACCTTGGTGATGTCGAAGTTCTGTAGTTAGACTAGTCGAATTTTTTTTTGGGCTCTAACTACCCGTAACGACTACAACCAGTACCGATGGCTTAATGTGCTCTCTAAATACATCCATCTAACCATTAAAACAGTAGGTACATTATTTAATTCTAATCAAGTGTGACGTCAGCTGTTTATTCCATACAAGTTTACTTAATATCGTTTTGACGTTTACTAAAACGAAGCTGATCTGACGACAGTCATGTACCCAATTACTATATTTTGTGTTCATGTGAGTACCGATTGTACCGAACATATCCTCAGAACCGATTCTAGACTTTTTTACGATTTCTCGAATCTTTTGTCCAGTCTGTAAGACCTCATCCGCCATCTGGGGTAACGAACTCTTGGTAACAATGAATTATTTATCAATTTGTACTTTTTGCCACTTGGTTTATAATGTGCAAGATGCGAAGACTTTTTTCTATCAACCAAGATGTACTAAATTATAGTGGTTCGCTACTCACGTGATGCTTAAGTTCTTGAGCTGAATTGAAAATTGAGTTTTTCGACTTCATGGGCACTCACTTATGAAATTGGAAAAATTTGAATTTGATATCATTACCCATGTGAACATTAAACACAGTGACCAGCTGCAACTGATGAATTCAAAAAACAAAAATTAATTGTTCCAATAAATCGATATGTATATTTTTTTTTATACCACTTAGGTGGCAGAGAAGCACACGGCCCACCTGATGGAAAGTGGTTACCGGGGCCTATGGACGTATGCAACACTAGGGGCGTCACACTCGTGCTGCCGACCCTGAAGAAACCTTCTAATGCCCTTCTTGAAAAACCCCATATTGTAGTCGCTTGGGAAAACCATCGCGGGGAGTTCATTCCACAGCTTGAGTGTGCGAGGGATGAAGTTCCTTTCATACTTTCATTATATTTAATTTATTTTAAGTAACTAAGATGGATTTAACTATGAAACCCAATATGCCGAGCTCGAACATAAATTCGTGCAAAGCTTATTAATAATACAAAAAATCCGATCGTAGTTCCCGAGATTCCAACTTGCTGAAGTGTCTAAAACTCGCAAAATCTTACAAAAATAGTTTATAAGTATCTCGATGGTACTAATTTTGTACATTGTGAATGATCATGCCAGCCTAAATTCATATAAATACTTAGGTACCTGAAAAAATGTTATGAAAGAAATACCTAGTCATTGTTGTCAAAGCTTCTGAAAAAAGTAGAATTGGTTGTTTTTGGTATGGACAACTTGCGTCCTTTGTTATCGTAGCGAGTTGGGATTTGAAGTCCTTTGTGTTACTAACATCAAAAGGTCACTTTAATTGCCAATGCCTATTTTGTTCTACATACATACATATAATATAATCACGCCTTTATCCCCGGAGATTTAGGTAGAAGTGAATTAACACCCACATTTCACCAATTGTATTAGGCCCCACGTAATAGGGGCTGAGCCTATTGCCGTATTCCGGGCACTATTGTTGACTCGAGCTATGTATCTGAGGCTGAGCCTGGACTGTATATACATATCTATCTAATGTTAAACAGCCCTATCCCTTAGTCGCCTTGTACCACACCGCATAGGAAGAGATGTGGTGGCTCAAATTCTATCTACTCTGCCGGGAACAACGCGGCTATTTAGTTAGACTGGCTCTATTTATTCATACACATTTATGATTACCTTCTTACTACAATACAGGCGTGATTATATTGACAGATATACCTAATGCGTTACAAAAGTTTACCCATCGGTTTACATACAAAATCAGCAATACTAAATGCTCTAGCGCAGTTCAAAAAAGTTCGTTGTTGAAGTAATACAAGTAGACAGATAGTCATCGATTAGTCATCGCAAATTAATTTTAAACGCTTTGCCAACACATTAGTTTTATATTTATGTACTTAATTAAGTAAACTGGTTTCGTTTACTCCTATCGTAAATCAGATGCGGAGTAGGTCTTCAGAAAACTATAAAAAATTTACGACGTAGTAACTTCAAAGCATTGGAACGAACTGTTACAGGAAATCAGACATCATATCGGGAGGCGATTAAAATTTGGATTGGATTGATCAAAAATATCACTGAATAAAACTGAACTTTGATGTGTACAATATTAAGTACATTTTAGTAGGTACTGATAAATAAATACAACTTTAACATGATGAGTAGTTAGTCTATACATGGTAATGATTTAATTAATTACTATTATTATAAAGAGGTAAAGTTTGTGTCAATGTCTAGATATAGGGAATAATCTCTGGATCTACTGAACTGATATTGAAATTTTGCCAATAGAAAGCCACATTAGTTGTGAGTGTCATAGGCTACATATCATCACGCTATCGGGGAGGGTCAGCAACGGGAACTGGATCAGAAGTCCACGCGGGTGTTGCCGCTGGCACCAGCTAGTATTAAATAAACATAATTCGTTACACAGCCTGCAAAAATACTCCCTGTGGAAATCAAATATTCACCTATTAGTTCAGTTGCGGTGATAAGGCTTTTTGACCTTAAGCCATATTGACCATGATAAAGGAACTCAGTCTACTGGCAACAAAATAGAAATGTGTGAAGGGGTATTCTAGAAATTTTAATATGAGATGAAATTCCTTCAAACTTTTTTATTCGAGTTGTAACGTAGAAACTCAAGGTCACCTACTCTACTAGCGAAACCTGTTTCTTCTAAAAACGTGTTCTAACTGTAATACTGATACCGTAAAAATATAATTCTGTGTATTCTTGATATTAATGCATGATTAAAAACGGCAGTGCCATTACTTTCCCAGTGGGAACGAGTTCACTCGACCTAGTAGTACTATCCCTCTGCTACCGACATTTAGGTACATATAACAGCGTCTCAGAACAACATCTAAATGCCCTTTTTGGATCACATTATTTATAACAGACTCAGTTTCGAGTCACAAATAGTGCTCGGAATATGGCTATAGCCTCACCCCCTATTACGCGGGACCGAATACAATGTTTAGTGAAATGTGGGTGTTAATTCTCCTCTGCCTAACCCTAAAGGGATAACGGCGTGATTATGTGTATGTATGTAAACAGACATCCTTCAAACTTATGTTACACCTATAACAACGTAATTTCATACACAATATTGTTTCTGAAACAACATGTTTGCGACGTCAATTAGCACCAGTAGAAGAACAGATGTTCCAAGTTTTTGTTACAGATTACACACCGATGTTTCACCACTCGCCCACTTAAGCATCGGTAACTCCTCATTTGGACGCACACTTAGGGCTGTCACACTATCAGATTAGTCACGTAGTCTTTAAATTGGCTCAAAGAGGCCGGACTTGGTTTGTCTAATGGGATACGTGTGTTCATAATAAACATATCTCTCTTGAGATAGAGACTAGCGAAGGAGGTTACTTGTAAGTTGATACTAATTTTCAGGGGGTTAGTGACGTCATGGGACACGTCGCCACATAGACAACTGAACAGTTTTTGAAGAGCGGACCCAGGCTTCAAAGATGAATTTTTCATTTAACCAGACTTTACGCTCAAAAGAAGACAAAAGTGACGTTAGTTCCAATGTTCTAACTGTTCAATCGCTCAAAAAAGGTGTCACGTGGCCAAGACGTTATGGTCTTTATTACGTGACACTCTATTTCTGTGATTTCATTGGTCAAAGAGTAACAAAAAGATGTGAATGTCGTCATGCTGAGACTGCAGCTTGAGTATTGGTACTGTGGCGTTTGTTGGCTTACACTAGCCTAAATCGAAAATTAATGTTGAACAAAGTGGCAGCCCTGAATTTAATCCGCATAATCGTTAACTAATTACATACATAGTTATTTTATACATTTTCGAATAGTTACATGAATGTTAATTAGTTACAAATGAATAACACTGTATAACTATTGTATGATGTTTATTTAGAAAATGCAAATGCGAATGTAAATATTGTGTGGGATTGGCACTCGTTAAACAGTTTAGGAATTCAGATTTAAATGGTATTCAGCTATTCGATTATGAGGCATACATATTGTGCTACAAAGGTAGTAGACGCGCATACGGCTACCTGATTTAACTGATCCTGTAAAAGCATTTTAAAAACATTACTACTTAGTGCTTTTTGTGGATCCTTGTTTCAATTTAGTAGTGAGTTGTACCATCAATGGTAACATTGGTAACCTGGTGGTACAGGACGGGTGGGATTCTTGAGCCTATACCTGAAGATGTCCAGTCCAGCTTGACTATTTGACATCACTCTGCGACTTGCAAAGCGTTGCGGTTGTAGTTTATCATATGATAATCGGTAGATTAAAGTATGGAGAAAAGTATCGATAGTTGTAGTGTAAACTATATTTAAGATAGACATACATGTCGTGACAACCCTGCATAAAGGCTGGGAAGGTAAGTACCTAATAGATCCTGTCACCGTATTCTAGAGACTTTTGCAACATTATGGGTGCCACAATCACGTTCCCGTCCTTTCTAATCTCTTCTTCATAACTTCATAAACATACATGTGTCCATATTTCAAAACAACAGATGCATAGTTCCCTTACATTAAAGCACCAGACCGTTTTATCTTTGCATAAAATCTGAAGCACGTATTTACTCAGGTCCTCTGCACACATGCATCTAATTAGCATAACTTACAACTAGAGCAAAAAGTCTCACAGAGACAACCTATACTAACAAAGTCGTCGAGATAAACAAAATATTGTTTCGCACCTCAAAACACTTCACCACGTAGGCGTACCATTTTACTCATCTATAACACCAGAGAACATGTCCTCTGATGTTAATAGCTCCTACTAAAAGCTATTTACAACCTTATTGCTATCAGATGTAAACTAATTTTCGCTTGATGATACCCTAGCGGCAGTTCCATACAGTACCAAGCTATAAACTAAAGGACATTATCCGGTCCTACCCACATGATTTCGCATTTTCTTGTAGGTACAGACGGCCACACAAGTTCATTCCAAATATAGCATCTGGTGCAGACTTTGGTTATTTCAATATTTAAGATTGTAGTCTTAAAGTTAACAGTTAATTTAGGCTTGTGAATCACAACGTTTATAGAAACATAATATTTATTTTACATCATATGTAATTTTGCTCATTTTTCTCTAATATTAACACGGAATAGTTTGCATAAAATAATCCTCAAGTTCAGAAGTGTTACTTTGAGAAAAATATTGGATTTCATTTCAACAATAGAATAAGCTCTTATTCAGGGTCTACATAATACTATTACTAAAACATTTCTGTGGTGGTCTGACATCTAGTATTAATTAATAGAACTTTGACTAAATTTATTCCACGTCAAATACTTATTTAAGTCGCTGATCAAAGCTTTTGATTCCCACAAATGGTTGCCGTTTCAGCTTGAAGGGAAATTAAACCAAATAACGTTTGAATAGAAGCCTTTGTGGTCGTAATACGTAACTGTAAAGTAAACTATTACAATTAACGATTCGAAAGTGGTTTTAACAATACGATTTACATTAAAATTTACTGCAACAGTCCAATATATTTTTGTTAAATCAATAAATTAACCTATTGCAGTCTATAGCTGGAAATAGGATTTTTACAATGTACGCCACTGCTATAGCACTGTTTTTCTTGTTGCATTTTTTTACCATCCTTCTACATATTCATCTTAACGTTGTTCCGATTGCATCCAAGTTTCACTCGGTAGCCCTTCAGCCATTGTCAGATCTTGGCTACAGTTACTTTGCTAGCTAAACATCAATACAACTTACGATATCACACGGTCACATTTGGCCAGGCGGATAACAGCACCGTAATGTATCCACTACCCCGAAGGAACTAAAAAACTACTAAATTAAAAAAAAACAAGCGGATATCTGATGATTTGGCTTGGCAGATATCGGCACCGTACCGTATCCACTACTCCGAAGGGATTAAAAAAACGGCTAGGAAAACAAAAAAGTTACTATTGGACTTGAAAAACAAACACGTGTTAAACTGTAGGAAACAATCGAGATTCAATCCGTCACGTCATTACAGATGATACGGTTCGATATTCGCTAGGTGTTTGACCTTCAGATTGACTAGAAAACTATCAAACGATAGACAATAGCATTTGATAGTAGTTATATTAGTAACACCAGCGGAATAGTGGGCTGTAAATTAGATACCGCCGAGGATTTAAAGTCAAGGAAGTCGTTATGGTTTATCGAAGTTATAGTTCTGATAGTTGAACTCTGTAAATATTCAATAATACATATAATGAATCCGATACCATTTGTAATATCGTAATATATTATTTTTGAGACGTCTTGACTACTCTTAACGGTTATCGAAGATGACCCTAATATGATCCGCCGTCTAACAGAATTCCTAGATGTTCAAGTTTATTTAGTCAGCAAAACGGAACACAGGTAGAAGTTTCGATCCAACTTCTAACAGAATTCCAAGATGTCCAGTTTGTTTAGTTAAGCGAAAAGGCACATCGGTGGTTAGATGCATACTTATACCCAACACAACCAGCTCGATCAGAAAAGTATCGTCACTTAATATCAACTTCTAGAAGCTCTTACGTTCTCCCCTTCTCTCCCTTCTTCTCTTTTTAACATTTTCCTTTTCTACCTAATCTAATACCCTTTGGAGATGCTAACTCAAAGTTACAAGTTTAAAATTTGAACAACAACAAAACTTTTTAATATTCTCAGTATTCCACAATATTATATGTGCCAGATAAATCTTGGAAATTTTAATAAGACATTTCTAGAGACACCTGCGCGCTTGCTGCCCAGAATACTTATATAATTATATCCTTGGCGTGCTCATATTACGTTACCGCCTACAACACCCTGTTCACTCGCGTCAGTGCAACAAAAGTGTGGGTAGATTTCAGTTGCTGCTTACTCAATTGACTTGTTTATTACATTTTATATTGCGCCCGTGAGTTCATTCGCGTTGTATGTTACAGAAAAGTATTCTGTATTTCTCTAGGGTTTCAAAATTTTCTGTAAAAGGATTGAATTATGAAAAAATGTCAAGTATTCCATGCTGCAAACTGGTTTCCAAATCTTCAGAAAAAGTAATACTTACCGTTAAGAATGTTTGCAATAATTTGTTTTTATTTTCCTAGGTTGCCTTGAAAGATTCGTGCGTGACAAATTGGAAATCGATTTTTTAGCTCAGTTAGGCAGAAATAAATCGCACGAGCAGTAAACCGCTGAGTGGTGGTTACGTGAATCTGTGAATGGCGGTTACGTGGTTGCACTACCAATAAAGCGAACTGCACGTCACTGCAACCTGTGGAGATCGTCTGTTAAGTACTTACTGTGCAGAGCCTTTTACTGCGAGCGTGAGTAAAAGTGATCTAATGCCGAACCTTTTGTTGGGCTATAAAAATTTTAGAAACTCAACTTTTTTTTATTTCATTTTATGAGAAATATTTATATACCTATTGTTTTAATTGTTATTTTTATCGTACTTCCTACCTTCATTGTTAATTGATAAAACTTTTCTCAAAGTTCGAGGTCAAAAGTTTATTGCTATTTCATACGAGAGCATTTTTTGTTTTAAGCTGCTGCGCAATAATCTAAGTTGGGAAGACTCTTCATTCCAATATAAATCAATGCCTAATTCAACGAGTTTTCAGCAGGTTCGTAATTTAGAATCCTCGTTTCTTTTGTATCTGTCTAAGAAGATGAGAAATGGACCGTTTAACTTGACTATTGAATAGCTTTAAAAACATAGTGATCGAGGCAAATTTGTGTTAATTAATTAGTTGGTTTCAACTCTCGATTTATCTTCCAATGTTGGCCTACATGCTTACTTTAATACTAATCGAGCTAGCGCTTACACAAAAACCTAATATTACTTGTAAAAGAAGTAAGTAAATAACCTTTGATGTGAAACATTACTGCATATCATTAGAAATACACGAGGCAGCATAATATTCCCTATTTGTACATGAATCTGCCATTGAGCTGAGAGTTCCTGTGATAGCTAGAGGGATCTGGACATCAAAAGCGGATTCCAAATGCTGTCTGTCGGAATATATTTGGAATCCATCCTTTACTAAATATGTCCATATTTTCAGCGTAGAAAGAGGGTACCTAGAATCGCGTCATTCGGTAACGTTTTTCGCCAGCTATTCGCTTTGATGTTTTAAATTTCTTTGTGAACGTTATTTTATAATGTATCATCATGGAGGTAGCGAACATCGTACAATATTGGTCATTACAGAGCTGAACACTATTTCCCGCGCGTAATATGCTTAAAAAAGATACAAACACAAAGGCACAAGTACATAATTCGGACTTATTGTCACAGCATAGGAATTCTGTACCAGTCAATTGGGTACCAAGCTTTCTCTCCACATTTTAATAAATATAGTCGATAGATTACTATGTCACTGACTTCTTGTCATCTTCATGAGTGCAAACTATTTGGCAGTTTGTCTGTCAGGCCTCATCAAGGACACGCTTTGTGCGTCGAGTTTTGCAGCGCATCACGCGATACTTTATTTATGACTAGGTGGCTATTGAAGCGTGGCATGGCCTACGGTTCTTGCCTGTAGAAACACTCGCTCACATACGAACTTCTAGTGAACTGTAGCGCTATTCTGTAACAAACCATTCGATATCATCGTAGAAGTCTTCAATGGTTTCCCTGCGTTGGATGTCCAAGAAAAAGCCGAAAAGCAGACTCTAGACTCTAAGGTGAGAGCCTAAGATGCTACTAGCTGCGATTAAATTAACACTAAAATGACGATGATTATTCGATACCGAGTCTCATTCAGACGACAGATCTCACTTCTTGGGAGCTTCCAATTAGCGCTATCAGTGCACTGATACTGCTGATACCCAATCCTGTCGAGGCCAACACCGTTTGTGATTTCCTCTTTCGTTTTATTGAGACTAGTGTTATCCCGTTTTTGAGGTGACTTTTTTATAACTAGCACTTTAAATTGGACGAGACATGCAAACCCCTCACAACGGTGTCCATCGCAAACAAAAATTCATACTATTCAAATTTCTGCATAAATGCCCTGAGGTATGGATAAACATTATGCGTACTAGTAAAAAAATTACACGGTAAATTTACAAAACGTGTTATGGAAGCTAATAGTTAAAACATCTAGCTATATTTTACAAATCGGGTTTAGTAATTACACAAATATTTTTTTTCCGTATCACAAATAATGATTGTGAAGCTCAACATCCCTAAAACTGACATGGCATGACAAAGTTTGCATTTTATTACCTACATTTTATTAAGTCTCGTTACTCTCGTTCATTAAGTCTATTTCAAAACTGTTCAGTTATTGTTTCGCTAAGTTCTGCTTCCGTTTCGTAAAGCTCTCTAAAGCTACGTGAAATTATGCGCAGTAATATCCCTAAGGCTAAAAGTTTATGTTGTGGAAGTAACTGCTCATAACTTGGTGTTTATAATCACAATAGTAGTACCGTGTGCTTCGTTTTGTACTTGCATACAAGGTGTTTGTAGGAAGCTGTTGAGTTTCAATGAAATGAGATTGTTATTTATATTTTAATCCTAACATAATGCAAAGTAAGTTAGAAGTTAGAAGAAAGTTAGGTTAGTTATTTTAGTTTATTTGTGTGTTACGTGAAATCAACTTTAGCTGAAAGCTTGCTAAACAAAGACGACCTGCGCAGAGCAACAGACAATGCTGTGGGCTTAGGCCAAACTCGTAGGTATTGGGCCAACAAAATTTAGGGAATTTTTTTTTGAGCCATTGATTTAAAAAAAAGCAGAAACTAAAAGATAATCCCTTAAGATTTGTTTCCCATTTTGGATCCTATTCTGAAGTCCACACAGAATCAGTGGCAAAAAAGGTGATAATGAATAATAAGAAAGGAAATGGGAAAACCAAATTCCTTGGTAATCTGGCTATGTATATAACACTTGTCAACATACTGTTTACACGTGCACCAGTACTACATTTTTTTAACCCCGGGTAGTTGACGTTGCAATAGGGTTAATAATATTCTTTTCCACGAAATTTTTCCGGAATTTTCACTGCTATTTGAATATATCATTTCACCTGTGTAAAACAACGGAACAGGTTTCTTAAAAGATGCACGTGTTCTTCGCTAATCATGCTAGTGCCCGCAGAGAAATCTTAAACACAGCTTTCATCTTAAAGATTTCCTTTTCACTACTATTGTTTTGTTACTACGTATGCTTTCACTATTAGAGTATTACTGGTATTACTGTAACAAATTGAGTGAGGTTTTGGTAATTCTAGAGAAATCATACCGGCATATGCAGGTAAAGGTACTCGTACTTACGTATACGATGTTTGTAAATCATAACCCTTCCTTATGCTTCGCCGGATATAAACATGTCGCTTAAGACATTATGTACCTACACGAAATTTTCAGCAAAATTGATTGTATCACCGGTATTACTTTCGGTTTAAAAATAAATATTGAATGCGCAAAAATCACTCCAAAAAGCCTACATTCAATTATATATATAGAATACCACAGATTTCAAAATTGAAAACGTAAACGAAACTATTAGGTACAGTTTAAATTTTAATCAGAATTTAAATAACTAATTTTAGTGGAGTTGTTAAAATTTAAACGCTATGTTCAAATGAAAATAGCGTTTAAATTTTAATTTAAAATTAAGCTGTAAACTCTAGAATTGATCATGTAGTTACGTAAACATATTTGTTTATCATTTTTAAAATGACGTAATGACTATACTATACTAACATTATAAACCGACGTGTAGGAGTATTATTTAGACTTCTTTCATTAAATCGTCTATCACCGTTACCCCGGCTACAACGGTACCCTGCCATTTCACACTTGGCGGATCACCAGCGAGATCTCAACAGATAGTAAGACACCGTGCTCTGTATGTTATGTAATTGAAGAGCTCCTAGTTGCACGCCGAGCCACTGTGTTTGTTGTAGGAAAACACTTGATGTGTATGCTGTTTAAACACTTTGTGTGCAGACCCTAATAGACTGATAAGGTTTGGTGAACAGCTACCGTTTAAATTGTTAGCACGTCTTTTGTGATTGTATGCTTTAATAGATTGAAAGCTGATAATTGCTACCGGTTTACAGATTGTTTGATTGTTGTTCTTGGTTGGGAGGTAGAGGGCTATGACTATGTGATTCAGTAGTTAGGTAGAAAGGTGCTCGGGTTAGTTCATATTTAAAAAAATACCGAATCGTATCGAATGAACTATCATAATCCGTAGTCTTGGAGAAATGTATGGACAAACATACATACGTATACCATTTTTTTTTATTGAGAGAGACGCGGGTGTTCTATTTCAGTCCCCCAGGGAATCAAAAAGCTATTCAATTCTGATATTCCGATTACGATCTTAATGTAATCGTTAGTCCTTTTAAATCCCCTACGGCAATGGTAACCATTTTATTTTGCTTGGAAGTCTTAATAGACATATAATTTCTAAACATGTATAGTGTAGTTTCGATAAAATTGCATACACACGTATCGAATTGAAAAACTTCTTATTTTTCAATGTTCATTATAAAAAAACTATGCCAAAGTGCAGTAAAAACAAAAACGTGAAAACAAATTATCATGTCGGAAACAGTAAACAAGTACCGTTTTAAAGTCGCTCCCAATGAAATTGCCCCGTAAACAATACCTTCCACAGATCAAACAGATAAATCACGCTCTGTGAACTTCACTGTTTTACCAGTGAATTATCACTCGGCCGCTAATTATGCACTTTCACTTAATAAGTGCATATTGTATTATATTTTCACAGGACTTTTGTTTTCATGTCGCTTTCGATGCTGACCGCATTTCCTATGTTATTATTCGTAGTGTACCGCGAACAATTAGATTGTTTTCGTTGCCGTGAGAAGTGTCTGCTTACACCGCTTTGTTTTCGAGCTGAATATTACTCGTCACAATTATGTGGAGTGTTGGATATTTTGTTTTTAGGGTTCCGTATACCAAGGCTAATTATTAATGACATGAGATGTCACTCAAGTTCAAATAAACTTTAAAATTTTTCAAGTAAAACGTGATAAGGATTGCAGTTATTTTCGCAAAAGTACATGGAGATCTATCTTGGGGCAAGCTCTCACCCCCAATCCGGCACCTCTACTTATTGAAGGAGAAGGTTCTGGCTCAGGCTTTTTTTTATACCACTTAGGTGGCAGACAAGCACATGGCCCACCCGATGGAAAGTGGTTACCGTGGCATATGGACGTGTGCAACATCAGGGGCATACCTAGGTGGCAGACAAGCACACGACCCACCTGATGGTTAGTGGTTGCCGTGGCATATGGACGTGTGCAACACTAGGGGCGTCACACTCGTGCTGCCGACCCTGAAAAAACCTTCTAATGCCCTTCTTGAAGAACCCCATATGGTAGTCGCTCTTTGGAGGTCAGACGGTAGTCTTGCCTGAAGGTACGGAATATTTCGTGAACATCCCACTCGCACTTGGTTTCTTTTTATTGTAGCTCTTGTACAAGTTTAGTATCCCTGAGTCCACTCGAATGGAAGCAAATACTTATTGTTGTTGTGCTTTTGTTCCCATTGTTGCGGCAGACGTATTGTTTCACTGATATGGGTGGGCTGAAATTTTGACAGTCTGATACAAAGTTGACTAAAATTATATCCATTTGTGTTTAATGTAAATTGAATAATAAAATTGTGGTTTCTTTACTACGTGTAATAACTTTGAACATCATTTTTAGTTAAGTAGGCACATCGTATAGACGTCAAGGTACTCACGCGTCCCTCCCGGGTAAGCAGAGACACTCAGTATGCCATTCTTTCCGTCCTTACGTGTTATATGAGGTCCTTGTATAAAAATGAACTTGCGTTTTATTTACAAAATAACCTTAATAACTAATAGTCCCCGCTTTGCTTCTGTTAAGAGTGGTCTCGCGTCGTTAGTGTGATGACCAGGATTCTAACCCGAGACCTCTCAATTGTAAGTCCGACTCCTTACTACAAGCTTACAATGACAGGAATTACGATGGGAACAAGTAGAGCTGTTTTTTCGCCCATTTATCAATCAATCTATCAAATTGATAGACTGTTGTCTTTGCCTATCCTAAAAGGAGCAAACGGTGAGTACCTACATACTAGGTACATATTAAAATGAATTTATTTATTGGTTGGTATATTTCAATGTAAATATAAATTTCTCCATATTCATCAACTTTTGTCGCTGACGCTACATGTCACAGGTCCTCAGTCCTCATCCCCTCAAGCCGTTCACCATTATCGCATGTTTACCCAATACAAGTGATTTACGGACTCAGATTACCTCGTTAGAAACTTATCTGTTCATTGACCTCGAGGTGTACCGATAACATGTTAACAATGCACCGGTCATTAGACCCGAAGTGGGGTTAATGATGATATAATAAGTAGGTAATAGAATGAATTAGAAGCATTATTTAAAAAAAGGTTACGATTTCCATTTTCCTTCCTCCATCCTTCAAGCGGTGCGTGAAATATCCGTATCTTCTGGACTGCACCTCAGCTTTTACCATCAAGACGGGGTGCAGTGAATTGACGGAACATATTAAAAAAATTAAGACTCATTTATAGGTGAGGTCCGACAACGTCGTAAAAAAACAGCGCCGAAAGAAGTGGAGACGGTTCAGAAGTGTCACTTTGTCACAAGTTTAATGGTGTCGCAATTACAATGGATTTTTTTCCAAAAAACATTCTACGAGTACTACTCATTGACATATTTTGTTCTACGAAAAATGTCAATGAGTGAGGGCTACACTTCGGCTAGACCCTGAAACTCATTCAAACATGGTACTTGGGTTACAAAATCTACATGAACGCGAGCAAACCCACGGGTAAACGTAGATGCTTCATCTATTGTACATTTTATGGAAGAAGAATGAAAAGGTTATCTCGCGTAATAACCTGAATGAAATATTGATCACGGAACAGATAAAATTTGGGACAAATTGCGAAAAATATTTCACCCTTTATCAGCCCTTGCATATTTCATAACCGTTATCAGTGGACTTCGAAGGGCGTCGTGAGGAACATAAATTAAAAGAATGAGTCAAGGTTATCTTCCTCTAATTATTACTCGATTATGCTAGCCAGGTTAACTAATTAGCTAGGAGCTATTATTAGAGGATTATTTTGAACTGGCCATAACGAATTATTACATAGTTAAAAATATTAGTAAACTAGCTAGTCTTATTTTAATTATATCCTGTTACAGGTACTTATATTTAAAAAAACATGGAAGTAGTTGTTCGAGTTCGCTGTTTCATGTCCGGCTCGAAGGACTAAGAAAAGGGTTGAAACTGCTCCGAGTTGTTTGATTAAAAACAGTTCAACTCTTTTCAGTACTTTTGAGGATATGTTGATAGTGGATGGCATAATTAAAAACTTACAGAATAAGCAGATAGTTGCTGCAAAACAAAAACCTCCATCTTATGGTTTCACAGAATAGCTGTCCGAAACTGCCCAACACCTAAATTAATAGTTGGCCTATTGACAATAACGGTAGGAAAGGACTTTAGAAACTATTAATCAACGTACAGCATTGATTATTCTAACGATGTGCCAATTGTTTAGAAGGTCTGCAAGTGGCAATTCGTTTCTAGGCGTATCATGGAATAGAATGACGAATGTATAGCATTTGACGTTTTTGACATTCGTTGACACCTGTCATATACGTCAAATCCCATACATTTGGCATTCTATTCTACAAAACGCCGGCCGACGAATTGCCACTTGTCTAGAGGGGCTGTTCTAAAACCAGCTAACAAAAAAACCATCAGCATAATTTTATTCTAAGTCACATCTCCCTACGAATATGACCGTGATGAACTAATCCTCTCAATAGACTCGAGTCCCTAAAAATAGGATTTCACATTAGAGTGACATCATTCGCATACGTCCATTTAATCTTAATTTGTGACTTCAATTAGTGGATATGTGTTCAGTGGATAGATTCTCAGACGTTGACTCGAATGGGAATTGTAAAATAGGTCGCATTCGTAAGATTTTATATTTATAGATATTCAGATTCGATGCTGTCCTTGTGAGTTTGCTATTTTAATGATGGCTGAACTAGTTTCCTACGATTTAGTTTAGAGGAATAGTCCCGTTTTTAAAATTTGAAAGTTTGCGCCATGACAAAGTGCCCGCTTGACAGCAATAGGCTCGCCGCCTATTACGTGGGACCGTAAATCATAGTTAGCAAAATGTGGGTGATAAGAGCATACACCTCTGCCTACCCCTTCGGGGATTTACAGGCGTTAGTATGTATGAAAGTTTGTGAGATTGAATGGACTTACCTGATTTGTATACTCGTATGTATGTGTGCGGATGTCTGTTATTCTGTCATGATCCGAATGAAATTTGGCACGGATACAAAGTATTTATTTTAGCCCAAACCTAACCGGATAAAAAATAGCCTATGTGCAGGTTCCCGTGGGTCTCGGAAATGGAAGCACTATTTCAAGTGTTTGTTGGGTAGGTATTAAATGATTAAGACGAGTTCAATAATTTCCTAAACCTACTTGTTATCAAGATGAAGAGATAATTGCATTCAGATATAGTAAATTCTGGAAACATATTACCAAGTAGTGAGAAACAGTTTATAATTCCTCCTAACCTCTCGACTACAAAACTCCACGAGGTCCAAAATATACATTTACTCTACCTAAGCTAACAGGAGTACAAAAGAGTGCCTCGAGGGTGCGATGTTAATGCAGGTCCAAATTCACAGGAAGCTTAATTAAATACCTCAGTGCACGGTTCCTGTGACGTGTATCATCACGCTTTTAAGTGGAGTGGAAATGAGGTGCGCTTGTTGGATATGAGTTACGAAAATGAGGCAAACTACTGTAAGTATTATAAATGAGAATGTTTAAGTGTTTGTTATTTTATCACGCTGGAACAGCTGAAATAATCTGGATGAAATTTGGGACAGAGATAGATTTTATAGATAGTCTGGTCTGTAAAATGTTGTTTCCTATTAATTAATTGAGCTCTGAAACAGTTAAACGTTTATATATTTCAATACCTCTATCATGATACTGATTACTGGATTGTTTACACTTTTTGAAGGCTCACAATATGAGAGAAATTGATAAAAGTGTAGCTAATCTTATTGAAATAAGTGCAGCAAAGAATTTAACTGTATGCTTAACTCCTCAAAAGTTCATTTAATTAAAGTGTGTTCTAGAGTAAGTCCATAATCATGTTTTCAAATGAAAAGCTTCGCAATCCTAAACATTTTCAAATCGCTGGTCACTGGATCACAGCGACAGGAACACAAGAACAATATACAACCAAGAACCTCTAAAAAAAGTTGAATGAAAAGGCATTAAATGTTCCTTCGTAATGTTTAAAAGCATTTTCTGCTTCTTAATCTCTTCGTGGTATCTGCATTAAAAAGGCAATACGCCGTAACTGAGAGTTCTGATTACGAAGTGACAACGACGAAATCGGGAACAGAATACTGGAAGTGCGATTTCATTTAACATATCATTCATATTGTCATTTATAGCTTCCGTTACGTCACAGGTTGCATGAATTTAGCTCCATTGTCAAAACTAAAATACCCACACTTTCAGTTACGCTTTTGACTGAAATATTAGATATTCTAGATTTTAGACAGTTTCATAATTTGGGTATGACAGTTTAATTAAGCCGTTTATTTATAGTTCAGGCTAAAGCAAGCTACGCTTACAGAATGAATTTGTTCATTTGGTTTTTCAAATTACGTGATGTTTTTGCTGATAGGTCTATTGAGGGCCGTGGCATGTTTTGTTAAACTTTGTTTAAATAGTGGTATTTGGTTGCAATACTGCTATTCTGTAATATATAAATTATGTCGAGATTTCGAGTTACTATCACATCGCGACATTACCATATAAGACACAAAATAATAGTCGTGGAGGTGGTGGTAATAAAAATGTAGTGGTTTGCGAAACAAGCCAGTATAGGGGCTCTTTTCTGGTATGTTCGAAGCGCTTAATGTTGGCGTTATCAGCTAATTGCCTGGCGAATACAGGGAACACGGCAATGGCCTCGGCCGGCGGAGTTGAGCAATTGGCAATACTCGCGGATGACGAGCTCCCCGAACGGTTCCAGAAGACTTAAAGATATTTTGTTCCAACGACACTGTTAAAAAAATTCTTACCTACTTAGCAACTGGTCGCGTTACTACATATTATAAAACAAAGTCGCTGTCGCTGTCTGTCCGTCCCTATGTATGCTTAAATCTTCAAAACTACGCAACGGATTTTGAAGCGGTTTTTTTAAATATATAGAGTGATTCAAGAGGAAGGTTTATGTGTATATATACATGCATATTATTGTAGAGAAACTCTGATAAATTTAGAGATATGCAGCGGGAAGGGGATCAGAAAATATGGCGGTACGAAGTTGGCCGGGTCAGCTAGTATAAAATAAAACATTCTTCTATCGCAACCAGTTGCTATCGATGGTAAAATATTCTTTCATCGCAACTAGTTGCGAATTACAGTTGCGTAGGCGGCCGAATCGGAGAATCTCATCCGAGTACCTACTCGACATCGAATTCGTCGGTATACACAATAGCAGCATAACCCTAAGAAGTTTAACACTCCTAAAACACCGTAAACTTAGAAGAACTGATCAAAACTCTTATGCTTCGTTTACATACTCGCGGCAGAGCGAGGGAAGTGGCGAGAGAAGTGGGCAGGGACGTGGTGTGAATGGTATATTCGTCATGCCACGAGTACTCCCGCGTATGTTGCTGCGAGTGTCGGCTTGGCGGCGCGCGAAGGAGCGGCAATACTAGCGCGATGAAGCATTCACATACTCGCGTCGCGCACACTTCGCATCGAGCGCTCGTTGTGTACGCGCGTGTCACAGTCACAGGATTACTTCGAATTTATTATCATGACAATGACGCAACCAATCGAATGGTCCAACGAAAAATCAATAGAATTTATTGAAATGCTTGCTACGGATCTAATTAAATAATATAGGTAATACATATGTATATAAAAGGTAGGTAGGTAGGTACCTACCTACCAAACTAGAATAGGTAGGTAGGTAGGTACCTACCTACCTACCAAATTAAAATAGGTAGGTAGGTAGGTAGTACCTACCAAATTAGCCTGATTACCTACCAAATAGGTAGGTAGGTAGGTACCTACCTACCTACCAAATTAGCCTAATTATACCTACCAAATAGGTAGGTAGGGTACCTACCAAATTAGAATAGGTAGGTAGGTAGGTACCTACCTACCAAACTAGAATAGGTAGGTACCTACCTACCTACCTATTTGGTAGGTAATCAGGCTAATTTGGTAGGTACTACCTACCTACCTACCTATTTTAATTTGGTAGGTAATTAGGCTAATTTGGTAGGTAGGTACCTACCTACCTACCTATTCTAATTTGGTAGGTAACCTACTTACCAAATTAGCCTAATTACCTACCTACCTATTTTAATTTGGTAGGTAGGTAGGTACCTCTACCTACTAAATTAGAATAGGTAGGTAGGTAGGTACCTACCTACCAAATTAGCCTAAGTATACCGACCAAACAGGTAGCTAGGGTACCTACCAAATTAGAATAGGTAGGTAGGTAGGTACCTACCTACCTACCTATTTGGTAGGTAATCAGGCTAATTTGGTAGGTACTACCTACCTACCTATTTTAATTTGGTAGGTAGGTAGGTACCTCTACCTACTAAATTAGAATAGGTAGGTAGGTAGGTACCTACCTACCAAATTAGCCTAAGTATACCTACCAAACAGGTAGCTAGGGTACCTACCAAATTAGAATAGGTAGGTAGGTAGGTACCTACCTACCAAATTAGCCTAATTACCTACCAAATTAAAATAGGTAGGTAGGTAGGTACCTACCTACCTACCAAATTAGCCTGATTACCTACTAGCTAAGTATCTAAGTAGATAGCCTAGCCTAATAAAATGCCTATACTGCATTCGGTTAGGTGTCCACTTAACTTAACTAAAGTCGTCCATCTCCATCGCAAGGCGAATACTGTATGCGGGGCAACGCGATGAACATCGCGATGATGCGAGTGTTGGGCAACGCGATGAACATCGCGATGATGCGAGTGTTTGAATGCTAGGGCATTATTCGCGTGAATATTGCCGGCAAGGCGATGAGCAATGCGAGCGGCAGTATGTAAACGCGGGGTTAGACAATATTCGCCTGTGACACTTACGTCAAGAAGTTGGTAAAGAACAGTAGATTTTATCAACCTGTGCCAAACTGTTGCAATTGAAACTGTGTTTATTGGCCAAGTTGCGTCGTATTTCCCCTTCAGTCCTCAGTCGTACCCCCTGTACAAGTCGGGGCTGGGGTTCCAAATCGAAGTTTGGGGCATTTAGAAAAAATATTGGAAGTAACTTTTTTGAATATACCTACTTAGTTTTTTTTTTCTTTAAAGGACTCATAAAATGAACTGCAGCTATGGTGGGATATGGAAACCGAAGCATTTCAATTCTTTGGAAAGAAAAATATGAAAAGAACTTTAAATGATATCGCGTATGGTCTGTCAAAAATATAACCTACAAACCTTTCAAAATCACTCATAAATTGATTACATTTACAATTAGACTTTTAAGTTTTAACTTTAAAACTATTCGTTAGTTTTGAAATCACACGATAAAATCGTGATTTTACTAAATCAAGGCTTACAAGATTTGACCTTCACTAAAAGTTTATTACAACAGCTTCCATTATTTAAAGCTAATAACTTCGTTAAACTAATAAAAATAAGCAAACCCGATTGCAACAACTCGTTTAAGTAAAAGGGAAGGGTTGAACTAATTAAAAGATTCAAGTTTTAAAATAGTTACGACTTTAGTCGGTAATTAAATCGCGCCTCTAGCGCTACTCGGCTCGAAATATTATCTCGAATAGCTGCGAATGTTTGTTTTAGTTTTAAAATAACTAGTTATTAATAACGACGTTATTTTTAAGCGTTTATTTTTTTAATACGCTTTTATTATTATTCTTATCACTTGTAATGTAACGTGAAAAAAATTTGGCAGTTGAATTGAAACTGTAATTTTTTCATATCGATTCGAAACTTTGTTAGTAGGTATGTGCCATCTTATCATGTTACAAACCAACGGAGTTGCCGACTCTATTTTCCTTATCACACAAATTATATCAGAATGATCAAGTACCTATCATACGCTGATCCCCAGGGTGGCAAGTGGTATGGAAGCGATATATCACTCCTCATCCTGAGGATATAAAAAAATATCTACCGTTCGGGATCAAAAATAACTTATGATCATTCCCTATGACTTACTGTCGAAGAGTATAGTTTTCTTTCTTTAATCAACTCAGGCTGATGAAAGAAATAACTTGTCACAGGAACTCTCGAGTTCTAACATCAATAATTCGCTTAACATCGTCGAGCGTCGAACACACATTGTTATTGGTCGGACTGTGCGATGTCACTGGAGATCGACCAATGACAATTTCGATCAAGGCTATCGCAATGCTGTGCTCGACGTTCTATTCTTAGAGAATTGGACAGCTGATGTGGACTTTTAAAAACCTTTCTCAAGAATCGGGCTTTCAAATGCGAAATATTTTCTTAAATCGCACATGGACTGATTAAATCTATCAAACAAACAAACACTCAAACTTTATCAATGAGATAATCGTAATAGTCTACAAAAAGATTCCGGAAATCCTTTATGCCAATTCAAAAACCAATTCACGGGCACACTGATCGTATAACAGAAGTTTGCAAACAAAAAATATACAACTCAGCAGCTTTATGTGCTATCGGTTCACAGCTCGTTAAGCCTGTGACATATTGGGCGCGCTACAGCGCTTGAAGGTTGACTTGGCATCACTCCAATGTCCTCAAGCTTCAAGCGCCAATTCTGAGTGAAGGAGCTATTATTTTTAGTGCGAAGTTCAATAACACAGTGATAATGTTTCGTTGCTTTTTAGCATGATTGGATTACTGGATTTTGAGATAATATCTTCATCCGGTAGATTTAATAATACTTATATTAGCTAAGTACTTGGCTGGACTCTTGCGATTTTAACTCGGTTTATCTTTCCGAATTAAAACTCTACAGAAGCGTTAATCCCGATTTCATCCAAAGCTTGTAACCTCTCCTTGTGATCCAGAGCCTCTTTCGTCAAATAGCAAGTGTACAGTTGAGCAGTTGGCTTGCAGTTGAGGTTGACTTGCGATGCCAAAGCTTCTGGTCTTGATACATAAATCGTCTTCATTACTAATACGAGAATAACTGTTATGACTTCTTGTAAGAGTTGTTAGTTTACTTAAGTTATATAATATGAATTTATAGCTGTCAAAAATAAAAATGAATGACATAATACATTTCTTGGCGCCATCCACTCACTAAATAAACTTTAAAAATAGAACATTAGAGTGTCTTTTAATTAACTGTTTCTTTTTTTTTGTTCATAGGTAAGCGGAGACGGTTGCACGAATGTTGTAGTAAGTTGTCGAACACTACCTTCTAGATTTTCCCGCGCAATTAAGAAGTAGGACGGTCTACATCAATTTTCTCCAGTAGTTTCAGAAAATGATAAGCAACATGAGGTATGGACCGTATGGAGCTTCATTCCGCGCACGCTTAGTCGCTCACACACTTAGGTTGCGGAATAATCTCCCTGCTGTAGTCTTCCCAAACGACGACAACATTATGGAGTTTTCAAGAAGGGCATCAACAAGGTTTTACAGGGTCAGCAGCGCGGATTTGACGCTTCCCATCGGGAAGGCCGGGTGCGTGACTACTACGGAAGTGGTTTAGAAAGAAGATAGGCCTAATAACAAAAACATTAATCATAATGTGAAATATGAAATCTAATGCATGAAAATAAATTGCATGACAAATTAATACTTTCGTCAGTTCAACATTGTTTCATTTGTACTGGGTGGCGCAAAAGTAAAGACCCTATTTGGTTCGGCTATAACATTTTTTCTAAATTAGAAAACTAGATTTAGGTTTTTTTAAATGTATATTTGTACCATTAAATTTCGTACCATTAGGATTTAAAGATGGTGTCTTTTAAATGGTGACCTCCAGAGTTGATACACATTTGAGCCCTATTTATGACATTTTGCATAACTTGCCGTAACACTTCCTGCGATATGTTCGTTATTTCTTGACGAATGTTTTCTTTTAGAGCTGCGAGAGTCTGTGGCTTGTTCACATACACCCAAGATTTCAAAAAACCCCAAAGAAAGAAGTCTGGACTGGTCAGATCGGGTGATCTTGCAGGCCAAGGCAAATCGCCAAAACGAGAGATAACTCGGCCTGGAAAAGCGTCCCTCACTAAGTCCATAGTGTCGCGCGCTGTGTGTGCCGTAGCGCCGTCTTGTTGAAACCAGATGTGCTCCAGCCCCAATTCGTCCAAACTGGGTATCAAAAACTCACGTAACATGGTTCTGTAGCGTTCTCCAGTGACAGTTATCGCATTGCCTCCAGCGTCTTCGAAAAAATAGGGTCCGATCACTCTGTCAACACAGATGCCACACCATACAGTAACTTTTAGTGGGTGTAGAGGTGTTTCTTGAATAATGCGCGGATTATCAGTGCCCCAGAACCGAGTATTCTGCTTAGTGACATGCCCTGAGAGATGGAAATGCGCTTCGTCACTCATAACCAATTTTGAAGGAAAATCATCCTCTTCAAGGTTGAGGTTTATGACGCGCTGGCAGTAATCTAGACGAGCTCGGTGGTCAGCAGGCAGCAGCTGATGAGTCATTTGAGTTTTATACGGGAACATCTTTAAGTCTTTCACCAAAATACGCTGCAGGGTCCGTCTGGAAATGCCCAATTGCGTGGCACGTCGCCTCGTTGATGTTTCTGGACACTCTTCCACATCTTCGCGCACAGCATCGATATTTTCAGCTGAACGGCCTGTTCTTGGTCTCCCAGACTTAGGTCTATCCAATGTTGAGCCAGTTGCTTCAAGGCGTGTGGCAAAGCGTCGAATTGTGCGACCAATCGGTGCCGGACGGTGGGGAAATCGTCGACGAAATTCACGTTGTGTTCTTATCACTGATGAATTATTCCGTAAGAACATTGACACAATTATTCCACGTTCTTGGGGAGTAAAACGGTCCATGTTTATTTTCAGTGTATTTTACATTTGTTCACTACACAATTTTCAACAACAGAATGACAGAAAATGTCATATAAAAAAAATAAAGGTATTTTCTTTAGTGCCAGTACTTTTGCGCCACCCAGTATAATATTTTACACATAAAGAGAATACGTCATGTCCGGAACCGATTACATTACTCTATTCATGTAGTTACATGCAACTACCTTTGAGCTGGGAGTTTCTGTGAAAGCTAGGTGAAACTGGACGTCAAAAGCACAGATTCCAACACACTGTTATATGCGCCGAAATATATTCGAATCCATCCTTTACTGAATAGACCTGTGTTAAATCGGCATGTCATTCAGAAATGTTGCCCGCCAAAATATTCGCTTTGATGGTGGATTTTCTCGTAATCTACAATAATTATGCTACTATTATGTCAATGTTTGGATGGATGGATATTTCTTACTCAATCGCACCGAAAGAGCTGATCAAATCTAGATAAAATTAGCTTAGATTAAGATTTTAGCCAGTCAGTCAGCACATAATCGTAAGCTTTTGTTTTTATTCCGTAATGCTCTTATGAGTAGCGGAAACTAAAATAAATTTCACGCAGGTGGAGGCGTGGACATCACTTCTTTATTTATATTATATAGAGGTAACTTTTTCCGTGTGGTGGCGGAGAGGAAGAATACAAGTAATCACCACCCCATATCATCCGAAGGGTGTCTAAGAGGCGACTACCAAAACCTACTGCGGGAGAAGGAAAATTCGAAGTAAAACCCTGTACAAGCAAAGCCTGCCAACACTAGGAGAGGAATATGTCTAGCAGTGGACTGCGATAGGCTATTTGATTGAAAAAAGGGTAACTCGGTAATCTTAACTACATGCAAAGAGGAATAAGCTCTCCAGGAATTGGAAATAGAAAAAAAGGAACTTTCGCCTCAGGCACTCTCTCAAAACGTCGATATTTTTAAGTAGGAGGGCGATACTGCCCCTCTAGAACCCCTTACGTGTTGATAAAAGCATCTACCCACAATATCCTTTAATGCAGGTTCTGCTGTACCCATTTAGATTTATCGTAATTTAATTATATTGTAACGTTTTTTCGCTCTTATCGACACAAAGTTCGTTAGAAAACAAGGAAACGCTATTACCTGATCGATGATTTGAACGTGATCCTATTTCGATGGAACTATGAAGTACTGCAATGTCTGATCATCTTATTTTTATTTACTAGCCTATCCTGGATGATTCAGCTGCACTGGGCTTCTTTTGTACAGTCAAATATAGCACTTTCTTTTTGCAGGATAGACACACCTATTAGATTAACGTAGAAAAACGTTCGCACGTACGATATTTGATTTTGAATTGGCTAAAACCCTAAATTTGTTTGTTCTTTTACGTTTAAGTATTTGCTTTGCCGGGGAATCAAATGCAACTTAGCATAATGACCCTATTAGGGAAAAATAAATATATATGTACCTGAAATATACGCTAGACCACTGCCATAATATTATAACTGTTAATGCATTCTGCCTAGGGCATACGAAACCCGAGCCAATTTTGAAAACCCGGGTTTTCGGGTTTTATCCTAATCAAAACCCGGGTTACCCGGGTTTTTTTCGAGCTTTTTCATCCTCTTTATTTTTTTTATTTGAATTACAAAGAAGCTATAAGCTATGCCCCTGACGGGTTAAGTTCTTTTTAAGGGTACCAGATTTGACTAAGGTACCAGAAAAATGTGGCAAAGGCTGCTCGCGAGGTCTACTGTTCACAGAACTAACCAAAAAAAAAACGATACGTTCTTATTTTAAACATCTTGGATGTTTCACCAAAAAGTAATGACGATCCGAGCTTTAAAAAAGCGCTATAGTAAACGGGGGGAACCCCCTATAACGTTACGACGCATTATTTTTTTTCACAACAGCTTATGTGCAATCATGTCCTTGAAGTTTCAGCTAAAAATCATCAAGTATCTTTCGTAACGTGACAGCAAACTTCCCCCTTTTCTCCCCCTTTTTCCCTCCTATCAAAAAAACTCTTGACAAAAGTTGTGTTTTAAATCAAAGAACATGTGTGCCAAATTTGGTGAAAATCGGTTAAGAAATGCGCCCTCCAGATCGGAACTTCGGTCGACGGCATATCTTGTCATATTTTGTTTGCCCAGTATGTAGCCACTCCGATAGCGTTGTCAGAGGCACTCATAAGTTCCTCCGGAGTGCACGTGCTTGGGCAGGCAGCACAAGTTAACAGGTGGGTCATAGTCTGTGGAGTAGCTCCGCATTCACACCGTGGATCCATCTCGTCTGAATGACCTCACCTAATACGGTTTTCCTTACTTCGACCGACCTGCGTCCGAAGTCTATTTAAGGACTTCCAAGTGGTCCAGGCAAGGTCCCGTCCGGGGGGAAGATTCTCTGATAGCGGGACGAAGATGATAGGTGGCCTCTGTGCTCCCCATAGATCAACTCTGGCTGAAGAGGGTTCGCAGATAATAGGAGCAACATACGCGATTACGGCTTTTCAGCCTCTGTGTCACACCAGAATGATTAGGCATGGGGTGTCGCTGACCACAGACATTAACACCGATAAAAGCAAAATCGGTCATCTTGTCGAAACGGAGACTCGCTCGCTCGGACAATTGAACAGTGCTTCCCAATTCACAAAAACAGTTTTAATATTAAAAGTCACTTCTAATGTGCTCGAAAGAAATCTCTCAATCTCCAGGACGCTATCTCTATCTATTACAATCACCACATCATCCACGTCCATTATACGTGCACCATTCCACCGTCTAGTTGGTTCCGCCAATTGAACCCTGGGCGCATCAGGACTCCGTAGAACCTCTGCATTCCACGACCGCTATATGTGGTCGTGGAATGCAGAGGCCTTACCTTCAGAGCCTTACCTTCCTGTCGCTTAGGAAGCGTTGTAATAACTCGTCTGAAATTTGTGGGGCACTTTTCCTCCACCAGTCTCAGGCCCGGTTTCCACCAAAGCGGAGAGGAGAGAAAGGAGCTGCGAAACTGACAGGGGATTTTCACCAAAGCGGAAAGGAGATGCGTAGCGGAGACGACATGTGAGCTGTGTCTTACATAGGCCACCAATCAAATGACGCCTTCTGGTGACCGAGGCGCGGGGAATGGGGATTGCGAGCGGGGCAAAGCCAACCGCCACAGGCCGCCCGGCTACACACTTCTCCACTCTTCCGCGCCGCTGTAAAATTAGACATCTGCTTTCCTTTCAGCTTGATCCGTTTTCTCCGATCGAGAGAAGTGGAAATAACTTTATCTGGCGAGGGCTAGTTTTCAACAGCGGATAAAGTTGAGACGAGCCACCAGCATCTTCTCGTACACCTACTCCAAGACGAACGATAGACCATCGACCATGGAGACGGTGTACAAATCCTTACCTGGCTACTCAGTGCCACCACTACAGCTTTCTCCTACATCTTAGAAAAGTAGCCGTGGTGAAGGTACTGATCCAGCAGCTTCACGAAGAGCAAGCGGTTGGCCTCAATGGTGCAGATATGTGCAGTGAGGCCATCCCCTGCGGAGCATTCTTGGGATTGAACTTTTGAAGGGCATCAAAGAGTTCGCTCGAGTAAGGATGCGTAATTATCTTGATGGGAGTCATTATGATAATGACCCACCCTTTACTATAAGTGAACTCTTTGATGCCCTTCAAAACCTCCCTTCCTCCCTTGCTCATCCGACCTTTTGAGCTTTTCTCTTCTTTCGCGATGCCCCCGTCGTCTTCTCCTACCCAATCCTGTAGGTAAAAAGCAACTCGGCCGAACTCTTTGCGTCCTATACTCATAATTACTTATCAAATAATGAAAAGAAAAAAACCCGAAAAAACCCGGGTTTTGATTAAAAAACCCGGGTTTTTTTTTCGCACCGAAAACCCGGAAAACTCGGGTTTTTTCGAGTCGAGTAAACCCGGGCTCGATGCCCTAATTCTGCCTATCCTTTCCTGTTTTACCCACGCGAGTGGCTATATTGTACTATATTCGATTCAAATTCCTCCATTAAAAAAACGTTTTTCAACTTTGAATTGACAGAACTGTACGGTACATCCATTATGTCGAACTGAATAAATCATACCATAATATCAGAAATACATTAGCCGTGGCACTGATTCACTCAAACTAATGTATTATAAATAACCATGTCACAGCTCCATAATTACCCCCCCCCCCCCTCCCAAACCCTTACCTCCGCGTCCCTCGCGTGCGTGACTATTCACAGACAAACAGATTAAAAACTAAATATACGTACTCACATCTGTCAGTATCGAAAGGAGTTGGCAGAGGTTGTACCTATTACGTGTATGCCACCTATTTTTGGGACTTTCTAATAGTGGGTGCAGTATCTTACCAGAGCACAAAATTATAATATGGTTTCTTGATCGTTCGTTTTTTCATTATATTTTCAGTTGTAGCAGAATGGAAATTGAGATTTTCTCATAATCCACTCACTGCTGGGTGAACGAGTCATTGAACTCATTGACCCATAATAATGAGCAAATATTTTTGTAAAGTTAAAAGCTCGATAGTTTTCACACTTTCCCTATCACAAGATCTTGACCGATGAAATGATCTGAAATCTTAAAATTGTAAAGTATTCTCTAAGAATATTTCCATTCTAATGAATTAGCCTATCACAGAGTCCACTGTTAAACATAGGCCTCTCCCAATGTTTGCTTGGCAGGTTTTGGCCTACTGTTCCCATTATAATGTCATTTTTAAAATTAAATAGTAAAAAAGACTCTTCACTTAATATACCTCCTCTTTTGAAGTAGGTTAAAAACAGTATTTACAGCTTATTAACGTACAAACGAAATCCTGCTAATATTATAAACTCGAAAGTTTGTAAGTATGTGAGGATACTTGTTACTCTTTCACGAAAAATTACTGAATAGATTTTAATGAAACTTAACAATAATATAGCTGAATCAGAATAACACATAGGCTATACATCAGCGATGAACGAGATCAGAATTCCACGCGGGCGGAGCCGCGGGCCACAACTAATACATACATATTTATTTCCAAACAAAAGCCAAAGTATTTACCTCAAACTTTAGTTAATTCTAGTGAAATAGGTACCATTATGTACTCCTGAGATGACGTGTGCCGATAGTAAGATGGATGACTCCCACGTCTTCACCGCTGCGACTGAGCGGTCGGCTCCCTCGGGACCTCGCCCGTGTCACGGGAACTGCAGGAATTACTATTGGACCTATAAAATATCCCTATTTTACGTGCGTAAAGCGGTATTTAGTAGAGAATGTGTGTTTGTATATATTAGTTTGTTCGGCTGAGGTAGTTAAGTACGTGATACTATCTGAAGTTTACGCGAATATCACAAATAAAATCACTTTTTAACGGATTCTATCGCCATTTATTTGTTATTTCTTACATAAATCGCGATAGAATCCGTTAAAAAGTGGTTTTATTTCAATAGTTAAGTACAATCAGCATTAGATCGATCTTGACTAGCATTTAACTTTTTCTCACACGTCAACATCGCCGTGTATGTACACTGTACATGTATCGCATCATTCGTCGCTCATTTCGTCTAAGTTTTAACTGTTTCTTCTTGGCATTATTTAAAATATTGTACATTAGTACTAAACGCGCCATACTAACACTATAATTGTGATTAAAACCACTCAAAACGTAAAACAATTTCTACGAAGTTGCACGTTTGTTATTGAGAAAATCTTAATCGACAAACAATAATAAACACAATCCTACGGCAATAGACAGCTGTCAAATTTACTCAAGAGTAGCGAAATGGGTGGCGATTGGACAAATTCTAATCCCATTTAGTTTCCAATATGGCCACACAATTCCATAGTAATATGGCGCTAGTATTGAATTCAAGAGTACGAAACATCAAAATTCCAATGTCGATCGATCGGAATTAAAATCAAGAGTAAGGCCGCAGTACAGTGTACAGTCAGTATCAGGTCTATGCAAAGATGCAAAATGTTATTAATACCAGGGTATTCAGATCGTTGAAGTGGCGGAGCGGGAGCGAAGGAAAATTGCAAACCGCGCGGCTCACGAGCGGAAGCAACTCGGGCGTCGGAGGTCAGAGAGCGACCTCCGACTCTCTGGTCCCCACACCCAAAGAGGACTAGATCGAGAAATATGGCCCTGGGTCGGCCCGGGTGCGAGGGATATTCCCACTTCCGGCAATCAACGGCCAACAGACGGCGTGCGTTTTAGCCGGTTCGAGTCCGACATAAACTACCCCATGGAGGTATCCCCGCGCAATAAAAAAAGTATTAAGATCATTCTGAGTACTTTGCTAGTCAAACACGATCTGATGCTAACTGTACCTAAATTATTTTATTCGTTTTGCTCACAAAGGAACACTTATGAACGATATTGTGACTACAATTACAGCTAATAAGCAAGCTTGATACGTGAAGCTTGTAACAAAAGAATAAGGCAAAAGAACTGTTAAAATCCGCTCTAAATACTCCTCGAAGAACACAAGTCAATTAATTCCGGTTAATCAAAATTAATTGTGATAATCGCAGGAAGGTAGCAAGTACATTGCAACATAGTAGGCAACAAACCTAATCAAATAATGACGATATTGCATTCGAGTGCGGCAATGTCGATAATTATTAATTGACTAATTACTAACTATTTGACTAATTATTACTACAAAATTATTATTTGACTAATTACTTACTTAGTAGTAGGTACCACCTGTGTATTAAATATTATGAAAGCAGAGCGCTTAAATTTTTCTCCATTACCGATGACATCACGGGAGCCCTTTTGTGACAATGCTCACTGAAACCAAAGAAATATGCTATAGACGGCAATTGGCTAAAAAGTCTAGCATGATATTTTTTTTGAGCATACTCGTACTAAAAACCCTGAAAAAGCATGCCGAATCAATAACATTTATGTATTCCAAGGACGAATATATTAAAATTAACTGGTCTCTTGCCAGGGGACCAACGGGCACCAATATAGGGGGCGAATTACATTTCAATCCGGAGGACTAATTTAAGGGGACCAGTGGGTTCGTCGCATACTCACCGCACTATAGAGGGCGGATCTACACCTTTTATTTCAGCGGACGAATTTTGGAGGACGAGTGGGTTCGTCACTAGATATAAATACTCACAGTGTGATCGTAACTGTAATCCATTATCATTATTTGACGTTTTCACACCCGTGAATCAATCCCAAAGGGACCCGAACGAAACGAAGGTGACTCGTGATTTCAAAGAATATTCTCCTTATTAATGATGATGAAGTTACTTACTGATAAAAGTCATCAATTTCACCTGCGTGTCGTTAGTCTACGGTAATTACGACTCCAGGGGGAATAAATACTACGAGTTGGGGTACGAATATTTTACAATACGACGCGACGTAAATATTTGAAAATAATAAGTTGATCATTGTCGATTTGATTGGTCGTTGTGACCGGGTCTACGAGTAAGGGGCTAATGAAGACCTTTAGGTATAAGTCAACCTTACCTGCAAGCCGGTATACCTGTTGATTGATGGATGAGGTCCTAGCGCAGGTTTCCCTTTGGGATTGGGAGGTCAGACGGAGGTCACTCCCATAAAAGTCGTATAAACCAAACCAAAAGGACGATTTATAGTTATACAGAGCAAAGGATTTTTGAGTTTATCTTTCGATGGGCGCCTTGCAAATCTTAGCCATGAGGCTTACCTTTGACCGCCTCTGGCGTGGCGCTAGAGCGGTAGACTGCAACATCCGAAATCGCGGATTCGATTCCTGCTTAGTGCAAATATTGGTATGCATGAATATGTCTATTTGCATTAGTTTGGGTGTTCTCTAATGTACGTATTTACATACAGAAAATATTTCTATTCAGATTCACATTCTAACCCATAACACAAGGGATTGTGTTATGGGTTATTATCTGGATACACTTACTTTGTATCCAGATAAAGTTGTGTAGAATATTCTAGAATATCTATTATTATCTCCAAAGCAACGTAGGTACTTAACTAATACACAAGGCTCTTCACATTTTATTATCTCCATCTAAACGGTGAAGATGCTATAACCTTCAAAAGTAAGCGTTTGTACAAAATGTCAGGTGTTCACCTTTCATGACTATTAGCCTGGATTTGGCGCACTCAGCATTTAACTGTACAATGTTTTGGAGCTATTCAACTTTATTGTTTAGTGATATTTAGGGTTCCGTACTCAAAATCTAAAAACTGCACCCTATTTATTAGTCCTATTACTCATCATCATCTGCATATAGACGTATTCTCCTGATTGCATCCGTGGCCAAGATGACCTCGAAGCTCAGGGTCCGCCTTCCGGCTCTTCCTTCTCCACTTCGCACGATCTTGGGCGTCCATGGTAGTGAGACCATTAGCACGCATATCACCTTCCACGACGTCAAGCCAGGACTTCTTTGGCCTACCCCTTTTACCTGGACCCGACGGGGGATTATTAGTCCTATTACTATACCCTCATTTTCTTTTTAACCTTGTAGAAGACTTATCAAAACACATTGACTTATTTTTAAGTTGAGCGGAGACTGTCTCAAACACTTTTTTGTTCACACTGTATGTATTGCCAACAAGCTTCGCTGTCTGTCTGTCACCACTCACCAGGCTGTATCTCATGAACCGCTCTGCTGCCGCTATGATAACATACCATAGAAAAAAAAATTAAGATCACGGGACAGGTGAAACTAATTAGTGTCTAATGTTGTATAGATATCGGTACCTATTGTACCGTTTCTCACTTGACCGGTATTTCTCTTAATCATTTAGCCTTCATTCTCATCCAAACAGCCATCATAACAACCGTTACCCTTCGAAGCTTTATTAAAAACAATGATTCGTATGCGTGTGTCTGTCAGTTTCGCCGTTTATGAACTCGTTCTCTCTTATCTGCAGTACTTCTGACCTGCCCCTTATTCATAAAAATCTATGAAAATAATAACATCGATGTCCATGACCTACTGTAATTTTGACTGCCCAGTTTTTATAAGAACAGAATTATTTAATTCAGCAAATTAAACAGAAAAATCTTTACTGCTTTACGATTTACGATGCACTGAATCTTGCTCGTGAAGAAAATCATCGCCAAATCTGCATTACCATCACTATAAACGTAACAGTGAGTAATAAACACTAAATGAGTTTTACGCGCCATAAACGACAAATTCCACTATTGAAAACGCTATGAAAACTGAAACGAACTCGCTAAAGGGGTAAAAACTCGATGTAAAATTTCGATACAAACGTTTCAGCGATCGTTCGGCATTCGTTTAGTGTCACAGAATTAGAGTTCTTTATGACCCAGTTTTACGGGAGTTTTATTTTGATTGAATTTTTAGTGACGGGAAACAATTTTGGTACGGCAGATTAAAGGATTAAATATTTAGCGATTCATTGCATTCGTGATGTAATGGCGGCTATGAAAAGTAATTGATCGGTGAGGTTATTAAGTGGAGAATGAGGTCAGAGAGTTTATGACGGCCTTGGCAGTAGAATTGACTCGGGCCTGGGGGTGACGGGTGGAGCCGCCTGTCACCCTAGCAGAAGCAGGCCGCGGCGGCAGCGCGCATTGCGTGCCTCCCCACACCCGGGGGCGAGTTGGGGACTCTGTGGTCCCTACACCGGAAGAGGGCCAGATCGAGAGATATGGCCCTGGGTTGGCCGGGGTGCGAGGGATATGGCTACGACAATCTCACCTCCGGCAACTGACGACCCACAGATGGCGTGCGTTTTAGTCGGTTCGAGTCCGACATAACCTCCTCCCCCGGTTCCGGCGGGGGAGGTATCCGTGGGGATTTTTCGCACGATAAAAAGAAAAAAAAGGCAGTAGAATTGACTTGTGCCGTGACAACTGATGGAAAAGAATTCAACCATGCTTCCTCTACACTACCGCTCTGCCTCCTTAGACAAGTGCTAATTCGTTGGCCGACGTACTGTAGAATAGAAAGATAAATGTATAGGCCGCGGTAGCCTAGTGGTATGGGTAATGGACTGCTGAGACGAGGTCTCGAGTTCGATCCCAGGTTTTACCATGGCACATACCAATGACTTTTCGATGCTTTTCGAAGTTATGTGTGTATTTATCGCAGGTTTATAAGTGCCCGGTTAATGGCAATAGGCTCGCCACCTATTACATTGGGACCTAACCATAAATGGCGAAATGTGGGTGCTAGCACCTCTGCCTACCCCTTCGGGGATATAGGTATAGGCGCGAGTTTATGTTATGTATAGGATTTGACGTATATGACAGTCGTCATCGTCAACGTATGTCACAAACGTCAAGTGCCATTGTGTGCACATTGGAACTTGTCTAAGGGGGCTGGCGCTGGACTCCCTTTAGTATGAGAGGGGACAACACTAAACCTAGTCTGATCAGATTACCAGATGATATGTTATTAAACACGTCTTTAATTGGAGAACACGAAATGGCTCGGATGTAATCCGAAACCTAAGATAATGATGATGAGCTAGTTATAAGAGAAGTTAGAAAAAACGTTTTAAAAGCAGTTAAGTTCTTAGTTTAATCCTTCAATAAAGTTGTGTATTTCTTAAACCAAGATATATTGCATATCGCACGTGTACTAGGTAATCGTTGGCCATTTCCATTCTGCTAATTGATTGTAAATCTTAATGTTTTCGAACTAATGGATTTTATTAATGAGAATAGCCTCGGGGATGCCTTTCACGAACTGATATGTGAATATTCTTTCTATTTCACATCGCTAAATAAAACTAATTTATCTATAGTAGTATTCACAGCGTACTATGCTTTCAAAACAATTTAAATTGAAGAGAACAATATTGCATTTTACATTTTGGCCTCTCCCAATATGCGCCTTTGCTCCCGATCCTCAGCTTTCCGCATCTGGTCTATCCTAGCCATCTTTTTTAGGTCTGCAGTGCAGGGGGCGAGCCATCTTCAGTTTGCCTTCTCGCGGTTTTCACCCTAGGATTCTTATAATGCAAGGGTGCCCAACCTTTTTAGCTGTCGGGCCAAACTTACGATTTGGACATTTTTGGCGGGCCAGTACATCTTTTTACTACAGCCACAACCCCCTCCCCCCCCCCCCCCGAGGTTTCGGAAGATGAAATTGGCTGATCTCTTGCCCATCTCCCTCGAGCCGGCTCTCTTCGGGTATTAGGACCATCGCATCCCCATCTAGCCCCTGGGAATGGGGAGATGCAGGCGGCTCCACCCGTCACCACCCCTCAGGCCCATGCTCATGAGGGACAGAGGCCTGTTCTGCACCTCCGACGCCCGCGTCCCCTACGCTCGTCACGGGCTGTGCGGGCTGCGAATCCCCTCCGTTCCTACCCCGCCGTCTCCTTTTGGAATATTACTTGCTCACAAAAGGAGGGGCGGCAGCCCACGCGCTCGTGCAGCATACTATTGCCGTGAGCAAGATGGCAAGCGAGAGAACTCTCACTCCTACGGTGATGGCGTCTCCCGCGTTATAACGATGGCATTCGGTGGTTGGCTCTTACCGGATCCGACGCAGATAAACCCCGAAGCATCCGTGCCCGGTGATAACCTGCAGGATGGAGGAGTGGCTAGAGAGGCTACATGGCGGCCTCTCTAGCTTTCCCCCATGATGGGTCTTATCGCCGCTACTACGGTGTGCCCTTCACGGCTCGGGTTCGTGTCCCCGTTCCCGCGCCTTTTTTCGGTAACGATATGGCGCCGAAAGAACTTTTTTTATAACGTCAATTGGACTTCACCTCGCCTGCTGGTAAGCTGGATGCAGTCTCGGAAAAGAGGGTCACCATTATAGACACGTAAGTATCGTGTTACAATGGTGGCACTGGCTTGTCGGCCTCATTAGATGCTTTTTCGCGCCCCGCTTAAAGGATCCGGGACTTGTAGGTAGAGGGAAACTGGTAAGGAATTCCAGGAGTTAATGGTACGGCAGAGGAAGGAGTCACCGAATATTTTGCACCGTATGCGGGTGACATTTATGTCCTGCACGCGTTGTTCTGTGTAGGAAAGGATAGGGTGAGATTAATTGGAAAAGCTCATTAGAACATTCACCATAGCAGAGACGGTAAAATTAAAATACTGCCAAGTATGCACAACTCTACGCATCTGCAGAGGCTCGAGGGTGTTCGTGATCTCAGGATTCCCAATAATGCAGACCGCACGACACTGGAATCTGTCGAGTGTATCAAGTAAGTACTTTGCGAAGCCATCCCAGAGATGCGAGCAGTATTCCACGCAGGAGACAGAAGACACCGCTGCTCCGGCGTGTTAAAACATCTCACTTTGTTCAGGACTCCGAGTTTACGCGAGGCTGTTTTGATGATACTCTCAATATAATTTTTGTTGTTCAGTAGGCAGCGAACATCCATACCGAGAATACTGAGATTGTCCCGCAGTGGCAGTGCCCACGCCACAGAGGGAAGGAAAAAAGATACCTTTGCTGTAAATGCACATGCCTGTGTCTTGTTGGCATTGAACTCGACCAGGTTCTCAGAGCCCTATTGGGAAATATGATTAAGGATCCGGTCGAGCTCAGTGACAAGAAGCTGCTTTTTTTCCCGCGCTCAGACTATATATCAGACTGCTCGGCCGCAGTATGCCCATGATAACTCCCGTGTAAGATGCTATCGTCTGCATAGCAATGAATGCTGTCGGGTGGTCAGAATATCGTTGATATGTAGAAGAGAGAAAATGGGTAATAAGACAGACCACTGCGGCACGCCAGCATTTACCTGCAAGAACTACGAAGTTGGCGCTCCTGCAGGAAGCTAACCACCCAGTCGCACTGTCTGAGAGGCAAACCAAAGGCTGGTAGCTTGGAAAGAAGCGATTTGTGGCAGACTCTATAAAAGCTTTGGCGATGTCAAGATTAATTGCCGGTGACTCGCCATGTTTGTCCATAGCCTCGCATAGTAAGAAAACTCGCCGCGTCATAGAATATCGTGCAGTAACCCCTGATGGCCTTGATGGCCATCGTCTCTTGCTGTGCACGCGGTAGGTGCACGTGCCTAGACTTCTGGCTCCCTCATGTTGAACAGCAGCCACGCCAGAGCGTTAGCTGTGCATCTTAATTTGGGAGCCAGACTTCGGAGACGCTCCCCGATATCTGGGCCGTCGAACACGAGCCCCAGATATGTCATCTGGGGCCTGATGCCGATGAGAGTGTCTCCCACTGTGAGGTTGGATCCCTCTGGTGGTGCACGCCGAGGCCTATGAGAGAACATGGCCTCAGTTTTGTACAGAGTCACCTCAGACCCAGCCGCCGGATCCGTTCCACGCCAGTGACAGCTCCTATTTTACTACATTTTTACGCGTATAAATTATAACTCAATAATATGGAATGTAACTACAAAAATTAGTATAATAACAAAGTGCACTAGTACAATATTAAGTTTATTATAATACCAAACTATCAATACAATCAAAATCATAAAAATAAAATAAAATAATTTTAAACTTTTTAGTTATGATATGAAGAGATAATATCATTTTGATGAATACTCAATAGATTTGAGTGAAAAGAAAAAATAGCATAGCATTTGCGACTGCGACTAATGCAATTGCTTTTGTACAAGCTTTTTTTTTTGCTCCTCTCGCAGTGGCTTGCGCGTGCCACCCGAAATTCGTCCGCGGGCCACTTTGTGGCCCGCGTGCCTAGGGTTGGGCACCCTTGTTATAATGTATCTTAATCAATCTCATCTCAAACACTCAAAAAGACCTCCATGGCTCACAAAAAGATTACTAAAACAACTTCTGTATAAATAAGTCCGGTAAAGATTAATTACTGCTACCGAATCCCATGGCACCTGATGCATCTTCTGAACAGATGTTCGACGAAAAACAGTGCAAGTTAATCACGCCGATATACTAACATCCATCAAGTTCGACACGAGAATCAACAGTTTCCACGATGTTGGCCGATCGATGTTGTGTCAGAAAATGGACGAAATTGATCGATGACTTAAAAAACTTTTACCAATGTCTCAAAGCGAGTTTCCAGGGATCCGTTAAATAATGAAATATTGGAGTTTTATATTGTTCTTAATGTTTGGATTTTGGAAGTGCTTTAAATGGTTGTTTATAAAGTTTATTTGGGTATTGTTTTGTTTTGGAGAACAATCAAAGCTTTTATTCGTTGATGTGGCGAATGTTTTCTTTGTACTTTAAACGCTGGCTTTTAACCTGCCGATGAGTGATGATTGCCATGCCTGAATATCTCTACAACTGCCACGGTGACCATATTTCGGTTTTAAGTCGGTAAGAATTGTGTTATTTACGAGCAATCGACCTGATTCTGAATTTGATTTCTTGCCTTTCCCAAAAAATGTCCTACGGTCTATTTTTGAAAGAACATGGTGATAATATGACTATTACTTCCAACCCCGACTCTTGCAGCTTGCAGACTGTCTTTTGTTCAGTATGGGGTCGCACGTTGTCGTGAAGGCGCAGCGAGGACGACCGATTGACCAATGCTGCGGAGTTTTTATACTACAGGACGTATAGAATGAAGAGTGCCATGCCACCCTTAGTTCGTGTTAAACCTCTATAATCATAAAGTTAAATGTTTCAACACTACCTACTTACATGGTACAGATTGAGATAGGTATTCAAGTGACGTATTAAATTATTTACACACGCAATACCTTTCTGAAAAGACGATGTTTATAATTTTATTTTATTACAAACAACACGTGTGTTATTTAAGAAGTTACAACTTACAATTAATACATTTACAAGGCAATGATTTTACAATTTGCACTATATTTACAACGGGACTGTACTGATTCAAGTCTCTTTAAAACAATTTTATACACACGCAACACTTGTTTGTATCAAGATGTTCACTAAAAAGTTTTTATTACAAACAGAAACCGTAACATGTGTTAAAAGAATAACAAGCAATAAATCTATGGCACGACGTGGATTTTTACAATTTGCTCTTAATAATGTTAAAACATTTATTAGAAATAGAGGAGTATAAATTATGAAAATGTTGAACCTATTTATTTGTATATAGATCAGGGCTAGGGCTGTCCAAAACGTGGCCTGCGGCCTATTTTTGGTCCATCTCAAATACGAAAATATTTATTTCAAATATTATTTTGTAGAACGTTGTGATTATTTTTATACTACCCCAAATATTTTATTGATTTTTTTTTAATCGTGTGGCAACAAGTGTTCTTTGTAATCCGAATTATATTAAAACCTTCAGATCTCTTTTACAAAGGGGGGACAAAGTCTGGCATTGAACTTTTTGAGCTCCTTGGCATATACTTCCTCAAACTAAATTAAACTTGACTTGTTTAATGGGCTCGTTGATAAAACTAGCACTTGGCAAAGATAAATATATGTTGTAAAACGCGTATTCGCCAATGAATTCGATAAAGTCTAAATACTTGTAGGTTTACACTGACAGGAGCCTGGCAGCTATATAAATATTGACATTGATAGAATCGTAAAAGATAACATCCATACTAATATTATAAATGCGAAAGTAATTCAGTCTGCCTGTCTTTTGCGCTTCCACACCTAAAACACTGAATCGATTTTGCTAAAATTTGGTACAGAGTTGGATTAGACCTTGAGAAAGGACAAATGTTTGATTGCGATAACCGACATCCAGGCGGGTGGAGCCGCGGGCAACAGCTAGTTACATATAATAATGATAAACTTTTTTAACCTTTGCGACCCTCCAACATATTTATTAGTTCAAATATACCCGGCATCGTGTCTGTTTTGGGCAGCCCTACTATACAGTTAAATCACAAAGTTAATCAAACATACCGATGAAAAATGTATCAGTGTTTTCACTGTCAGTGCTGCCAACGTTAAAAATTATGAGCATAGGGTACTTGATAACGGGAAAATTAAAAATACATCTGCAACGTCATTCAGTCGTGGGTGATATAGTGCAGTTTTATTTTTAACTGCTGTTTTGTTAGTATTTACTGTATTGCTAGATTTTGGAGTTTTATTAAATTACTAGCCTTCCGCCAGCGGCTCCGCCCGCGTGCATCTCGGTTAACGCGATCTTTGCTCATATCTTCGGTTCTACTCAACCGATTGCGATCAAACAAACGTAAGATTTTAAGTCTGAGTAAGCCCTTTCTGACAAAAAAAACCGCATCAAAATCCGTCCAGTAGTTTTTGCGTCCATCGCGGACAAACAAACAGGAAATTCAAAAAAAAATATTTTCGTGTTCTGTATCGTTATCATAACATTACCCAAATATTTTTTTTAATATCTCCAATGTACAGACACGACCACTTTACAATTATATAATAGTATAGATGACTAGTTGGTGACTGCCCCGTGGCACTACCCAATGGCACTACTGGTAGTGTCAAGGGTAAAATTCTTGCCCCATGGCACTACCGGTAGTGTCAAGGGTACAAATTATTCCCCATGACACCACTAGTAGTGTCAAAGGTAATTTTCGCAATCGTAAAGTAATACACATAAAGATTTCGTAGATTAAGTCGATGGTCAGGCCCAAAACTGGGTTTACCCTAATAATAATAAAATTAATAATTTTCGGGGTATCCTGGTTTTTTTTTCTGGGTTTCCCCTGGTTAATAATTATTTGATTACCTAAGTAGTTTCGCGCAAGTACTAAACTTTTTGTATAGCAATCGGGTGAACGGTACTACCGCGGCAGCTCTTATGAACGAACATAACAAACAAACAAACATGAGATTTTACAATCAAATACTCACGTCTGTAAATCCCCGAAGGGGTAGACAGAGGTGTGTTAACACCCACATTTCGCCAACTACATATGATTTTACTAGCCTATTATTGTCTAGCGGGCATTTTTATATTGTTCTAGCTTTTGCCCGCGGCTCCGCCCGCGTGGATGTCGGTTATCGCAACCAAACATAGCCTATCTCCTTTCTCAAGGTCTGATTCACCCCTAAACCAAATTTCATCAAAATCGGTTCAGTGGTTTGGGCGTGACTGACAGACAGACGGACAGACAGACAGAGTTACTTTCGCATTTAGGTATAAGTTTAGTAGTGATTGTGTAAGATGATATATTTATCGCTAAGTTCAATAACCGATAAGACAGACAGGCACGAATCGCCAACGTTTCGACCTGCCTCAATGTCACATTAGCATTATATATTTGAGTTTGTAATAATAGCTAGACTGATAAACTTGACACTGATTTGACGTAGGTATACATAATAATTATCATTACATTGCATTTAATATTAGCTCTATTTTGTTACTGAATAAATAAATAAATTCGGCCAAGTGCGAGTCGGACTCGCCTATGAAAGGTTCCGTAGCAGCAAAGGCGAAAATTGTGGTTTATGACGTATTAAAAAAAAACTGCTTACTGGATCTCGTTCAAACCAATTTTCGTTGGCAGTTTGCATGATTGCCATGCAAACTGCCAACGAAATATATCATATAGGGGTGAAAGGCTATTTGGTTTAAGCGACATCTAGGGCGATATTGAGTTATATACATATTCGGAATCAGCGAATTTTTCTCCGCCGAATGATGCCGGATTCATTAAAATCAGAGCACTTTCTTGGCGTTTGAAACAATACTAGTTTTGGGTTGTTTCCAAAGTGGCAGTGTATTATCCGACATGGATTTTGCATTTTTTTTTTAGTAATGTACTTGAACCTTACAATGATATTAAGAACCGAGACATAAACCATTTACCCTTTCTCAGATAAATACTTCAATAAGAGTTAAAGTATTTTTCCTGTTTCAAATTTTTATGAAGACGTAACATAAATCATTTTGATTTCCACCAATTATACGGTATGATGTCACTTAAACCATTTGTCCGTCATCCAAATACGACACGGAGCGTCGCTTAAGCGATTTCAGCTGCATCTATTTTCCACGCAGGTTGCTACTTAAACCACGTAGTCGTTTTGCTTCAGATATTTTGATTAGTCGTTAAAACATTTTGGCCCTAATATTTTTTAAATGCATGGCGCTTAATACAGACGATAAAATGAAGAAATTAAGTTTGAAACATTTTTTTAGTATCAATAAAAATACGAGTTGGTCTTTAAATCATTAAATTTTAATACGATAAATTTTATTCATGTCATATCATACCATATTCATATCATCTCCCGGGAGTTAAAACTCGTGATCATTCAACCGGGCTACCACGCGCAGGCGCTTCAGTCGAACTCCAGAGTGCGTCGAAGAGTGACGAACGAAAAACGTCGTTAAGCGCTCTCCGAAATCAAATGCAATATAAGCATGGGCGTAGCTAGTTCCGGGCCCACCTTAGAATACTGAGGGCCCCCTAGAAACATACCCGTCCTCATACATACAATAACTTAGTCCCGCTTTCATTGACATCTACGCTGGTACGGATGTGATCCCGATCACAGTGATAGCACTCAGACGTTGACTTCTTCCTGATTCGAAATTTTCCCCGTGATCACTTGCTTCACCCTGCTCGAGACTCCCGTGTCGCCTGTCTAGCCAGTCGCTTAACCTGCTATATCGATGGTCTTTCACCACCGATATAGCAGCGAAAGAGCTCTCGCCTCCAAATCTCGTGGTGGAGTTCCAGCAGGGACACTCGCCGTCTCGAAGGATATCATGTGGTAGGTACCCCCTGATGACCGATAGTTCCAAATATTAAATTTAATGTCACGTATCAGGTGACACGCTCCGAGGCCCATGGAAAAACGGGGCCTCGGTTTTATGCAACTCCCACGCAAGGTTGTAGAATGCGTTGGCGATGTCTCTGAACTCGCTGCTGGCAAGCGCAGCTCAACTCTCACGCACATGATGGTACCTCGTCCAACACTATGGGCCCTGAGCCCGCGGGATGCCACTTCTTTCGTATCAGGACCAGTTTCCCCGTATTCTACAATCTCGGCAACTGGCCCCGCCCGAACCATACGCTGAGAAGCCCCACACTCAGGCTTCAAGAGCATCTTCGACTAGAGCAAGGATTCAAGCTCGGCCTGGAATGTCGTTGCGTCGAATTCCAGGGCTGTGTTCTTGCCTCCGAGCCTTGCGCCGCTCTGGTCTTACCAAAGTGACCTTAGGCGCGTCGTTGTCATCCACGAATGGCGCCATAGGCGAGGCGGAGTCATATGTGGTGGAACTGTTCCACCGTCTTTCCAACAACTCCTCCGAGCAGCTCTAGCTGGAGACATTGGGTCAACGGTGGGGCCCGGGGCCGTAGCTTGTTCTTACCATAAGGTAAGGTCACCCCCAATGGATCTTGTACCAGCATCGCCCCGCGACCTGTGATCCTGCGGGCGACCGAACATGGGTTTTGAGCAACGCGCAGTGCGCTTCGAAAATAATAATTTTCATGCCTAGAGAATTAGATAAAGTATTTATTGGATGTCTTAATGTTCAAAGTTAATAAATGATGAGTTCTGAAAAATTCGCTGCAAGGATCTATCCTTATTCCTTTTTGGCGTTTTGTCAGACAGCATCAGAAACTCACATGAGTAACCTCCGTGGTGGTCCTGAGGAGTGATGTCGCAGACAGGGGCAGATTAGGTACTCTCTCTCGGTTGAGGGTGGTCAGGACCATGGCCCAATCTAGGAAGAATCCCTGAGCTACGCCAATGAATATAAGCACATGAGATTGTCGGTGATTGCAATATATTCTGGTTATTTTAACAACTTAGATGGTTCGGACACGTGGAGAGGATGGACGAAAGAAGACTGACGAAACAGATTTATGAAGTGAGGGTGAATGGGCAACCCGGTAGGGGTCGACCTAGACATACGTATGTCAGTCAGATCGAAGACATTAAAGAAAGGACATGGCAAGAGTGCCGGAAACCGGCGAGCATGTATGAAAACAATTATGAAAGTAGAGGAAGCGAAAGATGTATGCCGGGATCGTAGCAAATGGAAAACTCTGGTCTCTGCCTACCCCACTGGGAAGGAGGCGTGACTGTATGTTTGTATGTTTTAACAGCCATTGATAGTATTAGACGTAAAAAATGTAACATCAAGCGTTACATTTTCATTAATTATGTCACATAAGTATATTAGCCTGCCAGTCATTATAATCTAAACTGCTAGTTGAGATAAATAGCTTACTACTATTAATTTTGGGCAATGTCACTTCATGTTCTTTGGCTTACTCTGAATATATCCTGCAGCGTCGCTTAATTTCTTTTTCCTTTAGCCAATTGAAGTTATGAAGTCACTTAAATCTTTTTTCCATACTCTGAAAAAGAAGAGCTTAAGGCAATTTGTATTAAGTGACATTTATCTTTGTAATTAAAGATCCATTTCATTTGGTATTAGAATCAACAAATCGATCTTTTTAATTGAATTTCAATAAAGTTTACGTCATTCAAATATCTAAAGAAGTTTTTTTGTTATGATTTTTTTTCCAAAATTGTAAACTTTAAATTGCTCTCCTGTAAAGTTGCAAAAATGTCGCTTAAACCAAGTAGCCTTTCACCCCTCGATATTATGATATATTTCTAATATATAACTTTAATATTTGTTTTAGATTGATCATTCTCTTATTTTAGAAGTTAGGGGGGGAGGGGGCACACATTTTTCCACTTTGGAAGTGTCTCTCGCGCTAACTATTCAGTTTAGAAAAAAATGATGTTAGTAACCTCAATAGCATCTTTAAAGACCTATCTATAGATACCCCACATGTATGGGTTTGATAAAAAATGTTTTTTCGAGTTTCATTCTAAGTATGGGGATCCCCAAAATTCAATGTTTTTTTTTTTCTATTTTTGTGTAAAATTCTTAATGCGGTTCACAGAATACATCCTTACCAAGTTTCAACAGCATAGGCCTTATAGTTTCGGAGAAAAGTGTCTGTGACATATGGACGGACAGACAGACGGACAGACATGACGAATCTATAAGGGTTCCGTTTTTTACCATTTGGCTACGGAACCCTAAAAAAGGGGAATGCTCTAACCGCTAAGCTACCGAGTCACGCTTTGAGCACTTCGTCCTATATCCATCATCATCGTCATACAGATGTATTTTCCTGATTGCATCAGTTGCCAAGATAACCTCGGAGCTCAGGGTCTGCCTTCCGGCTCTTCCTTCTCCACCTCGCACGATCTTGGGCGTCCATGGTAGTGAGACTATTTGCACGCATGTCATCTTCCACGACGCCTACCAGCCCCCCTAGACAAGTGGCAATTCGTTGCGCGGCGTATGATGGAATAGAATGACGAATGTATAGGATTTGACGTTTTTGACATTCGTTGACGCCTGTCATATACGTCAAATCCCATACATTTGGCATTCTATTCTACAAAACGCCGGCCGACGAATTGCCACTTGTCTAGAGGGGCTTGACTTCTTAGGCCTACCCCTTCTACCCGGAACCGGCGGGGGCGCCATTGCCAGGCATTTGCTACCCACGCTAGGAGAATATTGAGTACTCAATGCGTGACTATAGCTGTGGTCAGAGCATTCCTCTTGTAAGGGACTGGTTGCGGATTCAAGTTCCGTCTGAACATTTCATTTTCTCTGATCTTAATCGATACAAAATTAATGTAGGTACTACTTACGAAGCACACATAACATCATACGTTTCTTTCCCTTCATGTGGTATAATGAAAAAAGATCGTGCGAAAAATATTACTAATCCTTAGTTTTATGAGCTCAAATAAAAACTGGTTGTTTAGGTTATGGTTGCCAAAACCGATAAACGCAATATTATCGTAGACTAGAAAATAAATACAACAGTTAACACGAATAAATCGTGTCTTGAATTAGATATAGTATGTTTATTTTGAATCTTTTTCTTCTTTCATGCGCATCTTTTATCCTCTCTCATTTCGTACGTGGGGTTCGGTCTGAAACTCCTCTCCATGATTGGTTAAGTCGAGGTGAAGTCAAATTAACGTGTTCTATATAAAAATGGCTTTTAGGACAGCGACTGTCGTCTGGTTCTCCAGCCCAAAGAGGAAGAGCCAGCGCTTTCCTCTCTCATTTGAAGCCCGGAGTTCGGTCTCCAACTTTTACTCACTCAAATGTTTACTAGCCAGTTATTTCTGCTCTGGGTTGCCTCCATTGTCCTCCTGATGTGACTTTTCTTGGCTTTTGCAAGAGGGACACTAATTCTTTAACCTCGAAAAGAAAGCCTGCTTCAAGGCCAGAGGTGGGCTTGTATGTGAGGTTGTCCAAAACTCCGAAGAGTTCACTCATGTGGGCCCCATGAATATAATCAAAGGCCTAATCCAGTTGCACGTGAGAATATCTTGAACTCCGAAGGGACCCTGTACCCAAAGGAACAATCGTTCCAAAAGCAAACCGATTTCCATTTGAAACAATTACTTTACTCGAGTTTATTGACTTACGCAGCGTGTTTACTCAACCCTTTCGTGCGCTACAAATCTTAACTGGATTTTACCTTAGTCACTTTCGTTGGCTACTTCGGAGACTTGTTCGGTATTCGGTTCACGTCCACATAAAATATATGTACGAATGGACGCCAGTTCAAATACGACTGAATGATGTCAATTATAAATATCTGCAGTGAATTTGTTTTGTTAGAAATAAAAATTAATCTAACAATCATCCACATTTCACTATCCCATTGTTAATCTCCGTCATACCCAAAACTTGCACTTTGGAGCCTTGGCTCTTGGAACTTGAGTTTTACGGGATCTAGTGCCTTCACATCCAAAATCTTGAGATGAAGTCTCCACCAAAATATCATCTAATTGATAAGCAGGTATTCCAGATTGCAGGAGGTCACTCACTCTCTAATTAACCTCAAGTATATTTACAACTCCAACGTATTTCTTAATATTTTTTAAACTGTATTTAGGTTACTCTGGTATTATGCTTTTCAGGTTGCTTCCTATTATTTTTTGTTTACTTGTTATTGTTTTATTATTTTAGTTGCTTGATGATACGACAACATTTGAATCAAAATATTACTAGGTATATATAGCAAAGTTATAGGGACATAACACATTTTGGAAGATTTCTGTGACGGGGTTTCTTTATGTTCTTTACGTGATCCTTTGCTTAGGATACAATGGAGAGAATTTGAGGGCTTGTGCAGCGAGGAAGATCATCTTAACAGCTCTCTCTCATTCTCTGCTCTATATCTCTATCCATCTATTTCAGCAACTTGATTTTATGCACAAACAAAACTTTAAACTAGCATTGTCGAAACCGTTACGACAGTCGAAACAGCAGACTGCCCCCAAGCGTATTCCTACCCAACACGCGACAACTGCAGACACATTCAGTATGCACTTGTAAACCTTACCACGGCTAAAGTTATTCACTGCAATCAGTGTCACAATAATATGCTAATTGTGGAATTACGCGAATAAAACGCGAGAGACTTAACTTTGGGCCGTATGAATTTCAGTGACGCTAGTTTCGTTATTTTTTTTTTTTAATATTGGGTCCGTCAATTGACTGCACGCTAAATGGTTAAAAGCTGATGTGCAGTCCAGAAGATACGGATCACCATTTCTGATGCTATTGGCCTTAAAATGATGGTTCCTAACTTGACGGCCTAAAAAACATGTTGTGAAAAAGGCTTATCAATAAGCCTTTTTCACAACATGTTTTTTTTTTGTAATTTGTGTTTAAGTTTCGTTACAAATACGTAGGTAGGTATAGGTATTTCTTAAGGTAAGGGTATTCTTAGGGTATCTTAAGAATTCAATCTCATGCATAGCTAGTTAGTCTAGCCTAGATAGAACGAGATTGGAATTTGTAATATACGTAAGTAAGTAGGTACTGCGGATCAGGGTCGGCGGCAAATTTTAGTGCGATTAAAAAATATTCAAAAATAATAATCCCGAATGCTGTCTAAAAGATCGAAATAAGTACCTAAAAGCGACTACTGTCTGAATTTAGAGATCGAAACAAGTTTGACAGCAGGCTGTACCCTATTGCCAATCATAAACCGAAAGAAAATTAATGGGTACCGCCTGCTGTCAAACTTATTTCGATCTTTAGACATCATTCAGGTTATTTGCAAGTTTGATTTCAATTAAAATTTGCCCAACACTGCTGCGGATAAAAAAAATCTTATAATGTGCAATGACAAAGAGTTTAAGAGTTCAAAACTGGTAATAAAAACGCTAAAATTTAATTAGAGCATTTTATGCATTTTTATAGCATGAATGAAGTTTATGAATTTTCTTTAAAAAAATATGATTTCAAAACTGGTAATAAAAACGCTAAAATTTAACTAAAGCATTTTATGCATTTTTATAGCATGAATGAATTTTATGAATTGTCTTCAAAAAAAATATGATTTCAGTAAGTGACTGACTGTGAACTTTTTAATTCGACGCCGGACGAGCGCACCGTCTGTTTGTCAAATGTGACGTTTTTTGTTTTTTTTTTTCTGGCTAACTTTGCCCAGACGGGTTAATGGATGAGTGACGTAAAGGTTATTATGAGCTGCGAGGGTCATTCAGGCGAGGTGTGAACTCTGTCGATGTTTTATGCAAGGGGTCGGCTGAGCGCAAAAGTTTTCATAGCAGCGGTTTAGGGTTGATTGGTGAAGTTCATTATCGTTATACCCTTTTTCCATCGTCACCGGTGCACGGTGTAGTCTTAAAAGCGTGAGTATCCGTTTCAAAACGTGCTTATTTTTTAATATGAACGTAAAAAATGTAATTTTGGGAGTTTTTTTTATACCTACCAGTGGCGAGGGGTCCCTATAACCCGATCCCTATCGGCTTGCTCTGAAAAGGGAAGCTGCGATAGAAGCTAGCTAATAAAATATAATATTCACAATGCATTGTTTGAAACTAAATGTATCTGAATCTGAAATTCTGTACCTATCTAAAATTGAGAGAATTCCATACAAAATTGCCATGGTCTTTCTACGAGTATAAGAGATAAGACGTTTTTCACCGGCTTCCCTTTTGAAGATTTTCACCTTTTGCCACTGATATCTACTAACGAATTAATAAATAGTTCCGTTTTTTACATGTTTATTAAGTTTAATAAAGTCACTAAAAAGTTTTCAAAAAGTTTATGTTGACTTGTTTCTGAACTTTCATGATTGATGATTCATACAGTTCAGTTCTAAGAGTTTAATGTGCTACTAGAAGACCAATAGAAACATGTCTAGTGACTAGTGAGTACCTGACGGGCTAAATAATCCTCCCAAAGAGCTCCATGATGTAGGAGTTGGGACATAATCTTGATTCCACAGTTGCTACCACACTTACCTCCTATGGCATCCTATACTTCCTATTACATAGCATGCAACCGTTACCGCAATACTGTTGTGAAGAATGCCTAATAAGATAAACAGACGAGAATATACATATATTAAGAAGTAGCGTAATTAACATTACTTAACAAAACATTTCCCTCTTAAGTTGTGTAATTTAGTCCTTAAACTGTTAAAGGAGCCATTGGGCGTAAACTCCACAAAGATGGTAAGACAAAGGTGAACGTTTGACAATAATCCCGTCAAAGGGAGCGGGAACAATGAACTGACCTATCCTGGACAGTCTTTGAAGTTTGATCTGCCGCCATTGTTTGAGTTTTGTTAGGGTAAAGGTGTTAATGATGAATGTTTGGGGGTAGATGTAGAATTTAAGGGTGCGTTGATTAAATAGAAGGACTGTTTAGAGTCGGAACGTTTAATGTTCAACAGTTTGTGTAAGATTAATTAGGTAGTGACTTTATCCCGCTGCTGTCATAGGAACCGATTTACTGGATGAATCCATTAAAATGTTGTAATTCTTACTTACACCACCGCTGTCTACCTATAAGTGAATTACACGTGTCTTATACATATATATATATGCAATACATACTCAGTGAGGTTGACACCTGACAGAAGTCTAGTTTGATTATAACAATCATTACGTACATAAAAAAAATCTAGAAACCGATTACAACATAGCTACAATCCACTGGGCCCATTTGAAAATTTAAACCACCCAGATGGACCTATTCAAATACTAAGTTTTATTGAAATGCGTAAGTTTCGGAAGAGTTTAGTACACATGTACAGAAAATTTGTATAATATAAAGAGAAAAGTTAAATACGGTAAAACATCCTTATAGCAAGCAGCCAATTGCCACTAGCTAACGACGACTAAAATACAATAATTTATGTTCATTCTCGAGCTACCCGTAAACGCAATAACAACCGCCAATTTTAACGGTCGCCATTTTAAAATAATGGCGGTGTTCATAGTCGAACGAGACTGGCAGCATTACGAAACCATCTCTAGGATCGATTTATCTATCTATAATCTTATATAATTTTGTGATGTAGTCGTGTCTGTATACATGGAGATATTGAAAAAAAAAACTTGGTTATATTGTACACAACTTTTTTTTTGGAAATCTTGTCTGTTTGTGTTGGTTCGCGATTGCGGTAAAAAGTAGTGAACAGATTTTGATGCAGTTTTTACAAAAGTCTTGGTCAGAATCTTACGGAAGTTTGGTCGCAATCGGTCGAGCATACCTGGAGATATGACCAAAAGTCACGATAAACTACATCCAAGCAGACAGAACCGCGGGTATTACCTAGTTTTAAAATAATGCCCGTGTAATGTTTCGACATTCATAGTCAAACGAGAATGGCAGCACTTCGAAACACCTCTAGGATAGTTGCCTGGCCGTATCGTTTTAAAATATTTTATTACGTCTCGTCCCCGTCGGTTTCACGTCACGTCTACTGTTAAATTTAATTTGTCACAAATATGCGGCGACTTTTGTTTTCCACAAAAAGGTGTGAAAGGTCTTTTTTATACTTTCAATTGTGGAGAGAGACGGGATCGGTTTCAATTTCAAACTAGCCGACTGTTGGAAACAGTATCTGCACTCTAAAATTCAAATTACGAATGTGTCATGCCGCTTGACAATTATTCGGCTTCAAATACAATAAAGTATGATAAGTTTTTGGAGTTAAAGACGTAAGTGAATAAAGGGGCTATCTGACAATCTCAAATATTGAGATAGTGAACTTCGAAGCTTTAATACTTCAATTACAGATAACTAGGACGTTTTCTGTCTATTTATACAATAATATTATAGTGTCCAATTATTGTATAAATAGTCAGAATACGTCGATTGTCTGCAAATGAAGTATTAAACCTTTGAACTCCTTTCTCTCAATATTTTGAAAATGTCAGATAGCCCCTTCATCCACTCACGTCTTGAATTGTTATTTTCGATTCTCAGGTAATTGGCAAAATTCTATATGCGAAAGTGAGTTTATTGCAAATTGATCATCGTGAAATTTGCATGCAACGTGCATGCAAATTTCACGATGATCTAGAGTTATAGAAAAAAAAATAGAGGCCCTATCTTCCATTTAGAAAAAGTTATGCTTCTTAGGAATTGTAAAAATAACTTTTATACGGTTGTACATATAAAGTTGACGAGTGTTCGAATGTGTTTTCAGATGGTAACGATTCTTCTAGTTCAAGAAGCTCAAGCTCAAGTTCAAGAAGTTATAGTTTGAGTAAGGTCTAGAAGAAACTTTAATAAGTATCTAAAAGCTCCAAAGCCAATAAGCAATTCTATTAATGTAGACACAGATAGACATCTATCTATCTAACACAAAACCACCAGGCGCTTCTTGCAGCCTTCAAACATTGCAGCAACCACTTTCGCCAGTGTTTAGGAATTGCAGCAATGGTTTTTCATATACAAGTTTTGATGATCTCTCAAGGCCGCTTCCCACCGTCCGCGATTCTGCGGATCATCACGCACAGCCGACGATCGCGGACGGCAACGCACGCAGACAGGGCTCTTCCAACGGTGCGTGTCGGTCTGTGTAGATCTTTTGATAACTTCATTTCAAAATGCAAAGTGAAAGAGAAACGTGTCGTCGCTGCAGCCGCGGCTGTGGTATTAATTAACAATTACCAAATTATGCGATCTAGTAAAAGTAAAAAGATACCACGTCGCTGGTGGATATCAGGATACAACAAAATGTCGTTTAACGTAAGTGTAGGTACATAGACATCCCTATATCTAATTTTATTTATTTTTTGTTTTGTCACCCGTAGCAGTGGAATCACGGTAGAAAATTACCGAATGACATAAAATACTCCTTGTCCTGTGATCCTACCGGTGCGCGGTGGGATTATGATTCGGAAAATGATCGCGCCGCACCGCACCTTTGAAGTTACCGCCTCGCGACGGATACCGGCGCACCGCCGCGGACGTCCTCTGCTACCACGGACGAGACCCTTCCCACGGTGTGCCGTGCGAGCTGGTCCGCGTCCGTCCGCGATATCGCCGACCGTGGGAACCGGCTATCAGATGAGCCTGTTTTTTATCATATTTCTTTTGTTTTTCAATATTTATTTTAGTATCACCACCAGGATTTTAGCCTTGCGGCATAGCCATTTCGTGTTCTCCAATTAAAGTCTCGTCTAATGATAAACATATCATCTGGTAATCTGATCGACTAGGTTTAGTGTTGTCCCCTCTCATACTATTAGGTGCATTGGCTAAGCACCTGGCATTCTGTCACCTCTACTATAAACTATGCTTTGTCTGAGACTAGATAGTGCCTTATAATTATGTACTTTCAAATGCATTAATAACTTACATAATTTACTTTTTTTGAAGTGCAATAATTGTCAGACTCTTTCTGGAAAAATACCTGGCAGACTGCAATAGACCAAAACAAAACCTGTCGGCGAAAGGTGGATACCCTAACAGAAAATTTGAAATATTTGCCATCAGAAAAGCGAACCGACTGCAGTCAATTCGCCAGTCAATTTAATTCCACTTAGAGATATATCAGTTTCAGCGGATTTATGTCTCAAACTGTCCGACATCACTTCGCCCGGGCTAAAGGGATTGAGTTTGTTTTATTGTCGTAGGACATTAGGGTTTTATGGGCGATGATAAAATTACTGGCGGCTTGTGACCACTCTGTAGATCAATATTTGGCATATACAGGCGGAGTAACAGTGTTGTTATAATAATGTTATGGTCGGAAGTTTATTTCATCATTGAAATAATTTTCTTTTGCGATTTATATTATTTAGGTACATTTAGCCCGATGTTTCGGCTACTTTTCAGCAGTTAAGGTCGCAGGGTGACTAAAGTTGGTAGATGGTAGATTAGATGTATTATAAAAAAATACATAGTTCGTTATGTCGTAAGCAGTTCATTTGTTTGTTGGTTACGAACAACGAAACAAAAGAATTGAATCTGGTGGGTGGGGCTAGAATCGGGTCGTGGATTTTTTTTTTTTGGCGAAGCCGGAATGGGACAGCTATTAGAACGCTAAGGCTGGTTTATAGGAACTTGAAATTTTAGCTAAAGTTAACTTTTAAACAGAGTTATACGTAATGTACTATGTGATAGAGAAACTATATAATATTCAAAACAAAAATTGGCCTAATTTTAGTAGCAGTAAGAGAATTAAAGTTCACTGCAGCGCTGAAACAATAAATTTGTCGTTTAACCTCACGATTCAGACATGCAGCGCTAGATCACGTCCAGAGAGTGATTTTCGCGCAGTCTGAAGTTGTTGAGTGCCGTAACTTTCAAGTAGGAACATTCACGGTTTTGCAAAATGCAATAGATTCGACGATGCGACGATAGCTTCTGTCACGCGCTCGCAATCGACTGCACAGACGTGTTGACGACTAATAAGTAATAAGTAGATGTACAGTCGAAGTCAAAAGTGCAGTAGCAATCCTACGTAACTATAGCGTCAACATTCTAGCGCTACTTGTGACCTTTTTCTTTTAAGACAATTTACACACACCCATAAATTGTTCTTCCGTAGGAATATTATCGATAATTTCGTTGTCACTACGTAAGCAACCCGTGGGCGAATGGTTAAAACATGAGGTTTGAGGAAATGCAAAGGTTGATGGTTCAAATCCTACGATCTTTCAGTAACACTTTTTGTGTTTAATTTAAAAAATAACATCATTGTATTATTTGTTAAATTTTAGCAAATATCAACATAAAATGTAAAAAGAATGCCAACTTCATGCAAAATTACTTTATCAATATTTGAAATTATATTTTTGTCATAAATATAAAAAATCGTTATAAGCTGGAATCGAACCTGGAACCTCTTATCATTGTGAATCAATAGTATCTTGCTTAACCAACTTAGCTATTAGTTAATTTACTAAGTTGGTAAATTACTGTATTAGTATCTAATGACACACACACATTATGTAAACACAATACGGGGCGCGGCGCGCGGCCGCACGCCACACCATTTTGAGCCTTGTTGGGCTAATGCACTTATGAACTCTGACTGTACATATATTATAGGTAATTTTTTTAATGCAATAGTTAGGACGTTGCTCGCGTGGTTGCCGGTTATCGTCTATTTTTTGAGTCATATTATGAATTTTGAATTTGAATTTCGATTGAACGCAAAAACTACCATTTTTATGCTACTTAGGTGGAAGACAAGCACAGGGCTCACCTGATGGAAAATGATTACCGTGACCTATGGACGTGTCCAATACCAGGGGTGTCGCACTTGTGCTGCTGACCGAAGTAGGAACCTTCTAATGCCCTTCTTTAAGAACCCCATTCTGCAGCTTAAGAGTGCGTAGGATGAAGTTCCTTTCATACCTGATTGTGGGCATCGTTTCCAGAGGCAACGTGTGAAGATAACTTTCTTGCCTGTGACGAGTGGTGCGATGATAGAATATAGCCGTGGGCATCATTTCGAACAAACACAGGCAGGACTACAAAAGCCGCGTATTGCTGCTGGTCAAGTAGTGATCTATTGCGGTCCTAAATTTTTTGCTCCACACAACCAGTCTACTAGTAATACTCGTAAAAGTATTTGCTAGTAACAGCTAGCAATTGCTAGTAACAGCTCAAAGAATTTTTAGTTCTACGCTAGGCTGCAGCAGCCTAAAACTTAAAATTCTTTTCACACTTTCATTTAGTACAGAAACGTGTTGACTTTCCTACAACGTAGTGTAGTACAATCATGGTGGCTGCTGCACATCGGAGTACAAAATAAATAAAACAACTGTTCCGATGCAAAAGTCGTGGTTCGTGGTACGCCGTGCGGTCCAATCCAATTTGTGGCGGATTCAACCAGATATTACCGGTTTACGGAATGTTTCGGATATTGAAATCGTTGTTCGATTCCAGATTTTTCGATTCGATGTCTAGTTTTATGATCTCGTTTGTTTTGACTTCAGCAGTCGAAATAGATTTTTTTAATCTAAAGGAAGATGTGGATCATCTGTTAATAAATATTACATGCATATGCATATACTCCAGTGAAGTTATATTAAAATGTACTCTATATTCATAAGTTTTAGAGCTAAATTGGTCGGTAACTTTATCTCGATGGCGACTGGGACAAGCCGGGATTATACCGAGGCATTGGGAAAGAAGGGGTTTCCCTTTACGAAAGGATTTGAGTGGAAGCTATAGTAGCTTACAATCGCTTACCTGTAACTGGAAACTGGATGATGTTATGTATCATAATATTTTATAATGTATCTTAACTATTTATAAACTTCACTAAAATTCAAACTACATATTAATCATTATTCATACATATATACCTAGGTATGCTCACGCCTTTTTCGTTCCGGGGTAGGCAGGCAGAGACAACAGCCCCCCATCTGCATCTATCCTTACATACTTCAGGAGCTTCCTTTATTAAACCTTTCATGCAAACTAATAATCAGTATGGTGTATTTTAGTACGTGCTGTAATTCGTACGTTTCACTATCTCCTATTAATCTTTGAAAATCTCTACCAACTGAACTACCTGAAAACCTATTAAAATAACTAAGTAACTAGTTAAAATTTTCGTACACTAAGTTCTGTACGGCAGATGTCATTTAAAAATTCGCCGAAATCAATATATTTATTTATTTATTTATTATATACTTTATTGTACGCCAAATTACAATATTATGATACAGAAATTAAGAAAACAGAAGCAGTAAACCTAGCCTAAGTCTAAATTTTTAACCAAAACCTAGTTCCAACAAACAAAAGGTGCGTGTTCCCGCCGAATTCAATAAAATATCTGCGGCCACGTAAAAAAAATAAAGGACAATACTCAACATGACGAAACAAAGTTTACGATTGTCGTGGATAATTCAGGGACCCGACTCATAAGGTTTAGTGTCACGGGAGACTTTATTGGCGTGCTGAAGCCATACGGCCTTCCATTACCGTAATAGATACCAGTGTGTAACGTGCTCTATAATTTTATAAATCCAAGGGTTTTTTGGCTTGAGGCGGGCCTTATTTGAGCACCGATGTGAAAGATTTTGTTCTCGTTTATGGTGTCATATTTTAGGCTGTGTTTGTGTGGAGATTAGGAAGTTTTTTTAATTTTTTTATTTAGTTAATTATATCACTATCATACATACATATCACGCCTTCATGCCTTAATCACTGGAGAGTTAGGCATAGGTGAATGAACACACACATTTCACTTATCATTGTATTCGGTCCCACGTAATAGGGGACTCTCTGGATATCTGATATCAATATTCTAGGAAATTTTATATTCTAGCTAGAACCATTGTAGTCTCAAACTAAGAATAATATAATTTATAATAACGTCATCAATTACACAAGTACACAGTCATTGTCTCTTGAACTAGTCGTTAACCTTTATCTCAGGATACAGTTCCTTTGAATTTGATGGCTTTCAGTCTGACTATAAAAAGGCCTCATTTCGATATTTTCCTTGACCTAGGTGCTAACTATGTGAAATTTTATCCCAATCCGTTCAGCTGTGTTTGAGTAACAACGATCTAAATAACCAAACCTATAATATTAGTAGAATATTGAACGATGAAAAAGAATAACGAAATTATTTTCTTTATTTCAGGTAAATTGGAGTTTTCTGCAAGCGTAAACGCCAAGAATAATCAAGTATGAAATTCAGTTAACAATTGAAGATCATAAACAGAATACCAAATTGATTTAAGACTCCACAGAATTCATTCCGAATTCACTTTACAATAAATTTTCTATCAAGCTACGGCTCGTTCACACAGAAAGTCTATTTTGCAGGATGGTTTTTACAGGATCCGTTGTTACTGGAGGCAATGCTCTTGCTCAGATCGCATTTACAAAACTAGAACCAGTATACCAGCTGTACAAACAACTATCTGAATTACTGTCGTGTATGTTAACTTGTCACCATGTATATTTATAGTTTTGTTACCTACCTGTTAAAATGACCACTACCCTGTAAAACCTGTAAGCGAACATTATACAGCAGTCTATTTTACAGGTCGGTTTTATCCCTAAATAACCCTAGTTGTATGTGAACATTACCTCCAGAAAAATCGAATCCTGTAAAAAGGCCCAGTAAATACCGACTTTCTGTGTGTACGAATTGTAATGAAAAATACATCCAGTAGCAATAAGATCTGTTAAAAAGGTCCAGTAAGTATAACGTTTCAGTATGAATGAGCCATAATTGCAGTGTGAACAATACGCCCAGCAGCCACGGATCTGTTAAAACGGTCCTGTAAACACGGACTTTCTGTGTGAACGTGCCGTAACACTGTAAATCCAATGAATATTTAATATTCCGTGAATAGATGTAGTAACTAGCTTTTCTGTGGTCTGCGTATTATTCAAGTAGACGTTGATGTAGATCGATCGCATTAGTTCTTGTAGAGCAAACACGAGTATATTAGTTCCCTTGGGCAATTCGTTAAACTTCAGTGTAATTGTTTATTGACTCAATTACGTAGACGAACGTTTGATACTTGTGGCACTGCAATTTCAGATATGCTAAGCTTTTGAAAGACAAATAGGTAGAGAAAAACCATTCAGTGTAGACATTTTTGCCTTTTGGGTTTGGAAATCACAACTAATTTTTATTTTATTTACGCCAATCACGGTTGCATTCAAAGTTTTATTTTTGAGCCTGCAGTCCGAACACCTACTCTTCCATGATTCGTCAAATTTAACCAAAGTAAAAGAAGGAACTTTCCATGATTATACAAATCTAACCAAAGTTAGCTCTAAATTGGATTGGCTGTCGTCCGACCTAGAACCAGACCTTCCAACCTGCAACAGAATCTCCTTCGTTAATTAGCCTGTAGGTACCGTCATGCAGGTGAGGTTCGTTTGGATCCTGAAGATCTTCGTGAGCTTGGCGTGACTTGTACAATCGTGTACTCTCTGATACCACTGATACACAGAAACCACTAAGACCGATGGTGTTCTTATTAAAAGCAATGATACCGCAATACTCGTGAATGAAACTGTGGTTTCCCGCCAAACGGCCAACTTTGTTCAACTTAATCGATCGTAGATTACAGAAATAATGATCGCGACTGGGTCGTATCGTTTACGCGTTTCGAAGACGAGGGCATTTACAATTTCCTAAGGGCAATAAGGTTTTAACTCGGGCAAAGTTTCTAAGCTACAATATTAAAACTAATTAGTAGCTATTATCAAGGATTATTTCTATCAATTTTTGCTACGTTTGGAGAAATTCAGAGTTATATTTTTAGAGATATTTTAGTCTGTTTTTCCACCATCGTCTTAGAGTTTTACCTCCATGACTATGCTCCGCTTATTCCTTCCTTTTCCTTGCCTGACCTCTTAGTCCTGAGAGCCCTTCATTCAGCAGGTAGGTAGGTATCTTAGGTACCTACCGGCTTGCAAGTGACATTGTTTTTCGGCACAAAAGTTTTAACGTAGTCCTGTACAACGGTGGGACATAACTTCGCGTGAGAACCTTCACTGTCCATACAACCATAATAGGACAGTAAGACAAAGTATTCAAAACCACAAACAACAATTTTATCCCAGTACCCTATTACGACGGCAAAATGAAACCTGTCTCCAGAGATAAAAGTGGAACAATAATAGCCCTTTCGTAGATCGTTTTAAACAAACATTGGAGAGCCAGGAGTTCCCGACATGAACAAATGAAGTGCGAGCTTCGAGCAGGCAGACATTGAAACATAAGTCGTGTTCGCAGACGAGAATAATTGTGTGCAAAACGAAGATTTATCGCTGTTTAGTTTTGTTCTTACTTAGTTTCTGTGTTTTATAAATGAAATAATGCAGTTGGTAATAGTTTTGGTCGGTGCATATTGTTGTAGTGTTAAATTTTACACGCCTTACAGTTTTATTTACTTGTCTTTTAGAAGTAAGTAATCAATTTATTACTGTTCATTGCACGTTGTACCTATATATTTACACTTCTTCATACACCAATTGCATCCAAAGTTTATGCTGCTACTGCAGTTGGGAAACCACTTTTCTGGTTTCTGTTAGGTGGAAGATAGATTTGGGCTTTTACGAAAGCAATTGCCATGCGGCCAGCCAATCTTGAGAGGAAAACCAGAGTCTGATCCATTAATCAGCAGGTATACCGACTTGTAGATGGAACTGCTTACCATACACCCCAACGTACAGAATTCATAAGAACATCAAAACTTTCTAGATACGAGCAAACTTCAAGAGTAACTTTTCACTTAAATATATTATATCATTACTCCCAAAACAACGTACAAGACCATTATTGTTTAGTACACACAAGCTGACCAATTATAGTCCTTTGCGGGACTTCCAACTTTATCGCACAAATGTGAACTAATGTACACTGAGGAACGAACGAAACTATCGTAGATTGAACCCCTGTCAACTAATTTCCATTTGCAAATGGAACTAAAAGCCGATATTAGCATTGGTAAGTGGTTCAAGTAGAGATGAAAGCTTTCGAAAGCCATTTTGAATGCCATTTGATTCGATATTCTGGATTAATTATGTGATAGCTTTGAATTTTGGTGTATACATGTGCAAATAGTAGGGATAATGAGTTATTGTTTAACGAATTATTTTGGTAAATTTTTAGATGTGTTTTATTTCTTATACTGTCTTTTTTTTATATAGGACACGTCAATTTGACTTCGCCTCGCCTGATGGTAAGCTGAGGGCAAAGTCTCTGTCTAAGGCCTAAAGTCTAAGGCCATAAGGTAGCCCGGGGGCAAGGTGGAGACTCCTTTGTCCTCACATCTGAAGAGGGTTAACTCAAAAGGGATGACCCTGGGTCGACCGTAGGGCCAGTGGGGATTTTGCGCACGATAAAAAAGAGGTCATGATGTTGTATGAAGACTCCACCGAGATTTTTGAGACTCCCCAAAACCTGAAAAAGATAACTGGGATAAACTGGTTAGCAAGGTGGAGGATCGGGTGCTGTGGTGCTCATTAGGAGAGGTCTATATCCATCAGTGTAGGACCGCTGGGGTCCCACCAAGATCTTCTGGACCGAAATCATACCTCGTCTGCAAGCTATCACACTTACTAATTACCGGACGAGACTCTGAAGGCTTTCCCCTCGGGGCTTGGGAGGTTAGACGATAGCAGTTACGTAAGCTTTTGACGATATAAAGAGAAGAGAATAAAACTCTGTTATAAATACTGATTACATTGTGAAGTTTATTTATTTATTTATATTTATTGCGTTCCATAATGTGCTATAATATTATATATTATAGATACAGTTGTTCAGTATGAATGAGGTTACAATTATGGACCCTGTCGGGCACAGCATAGTATTTGGAGAGAGGATGAGTTCTTATTCTTTATTTATATTCTTACTTAATTGTTTTACTTAAGTTATATTTTTAGTGTATTACAATAATGTTATTTCCCAGTAATTATTATTTATGTATCACTTACAATTAGGGCATACGAAACCCGAGCCAATTTTGAAAACCCGGGTTTTCGAGTTTTATCCTAATCAAAACCCGGGTTACCCGGGTTTTTTTCGAGCTTTTTCATCCTCTTTATTTTTTTTATTTGAATTACAAAGAAGCTATAAGCTATGCCCCTGACGGGTTAAGTTCTTTTTAAGGGTACCAGATTTGACTAAAGTACCAGAAAAATGTGGCAAAGGCTGCTCGCGAGGTCTATTGTTCACAGAACTAACCAAAAAAAAAACGATACGTTCTTATTTTAAACATCTTGGATGTTTCACCAAAAAGTAATGACGATCCGAGCTTTAAAAAAGCGCTATAGTAAACGGGTGGTACCCCCTATAACGTTACGACGCATTATTTTTTTTCACAAACAGCTTAGCACACCTTATGTGCAATCATGTCCTTGAAGTTTCAGCTAAAAATCATTAAGTATCTTTCATAACGTGACAGCAAGCTTCCCGCTTTTCTCCCCCTTTTTCCCTCCTATCAAAAAAAGCTCTAGACAGAAGTTGTGTTTTAAATCAAAGAACATGTGTGCCAAATTTGGTGAAAATCGGTTAAGAAATGCGCCCTCCAGATCGGAACTAACATAACCACAGACATTCTTCTTCTGTCGAGTCGACGGCATATCTTGTCATATTTTGTTTGCCCAGTATGTAGCCACTCCGATAGCGTTGTCAGAGGCACTCATAAGTTCCTCCGGAGTGCACGTGCTTGGGCAGGCAGCACAAGTTAACAGGTGGGTCATAGTCTGTGGAGTAGCTCCGCATTCACACCGTGGATCCATCTCGTCTGAATGACCTCACCTAATACGGTTTTCCTTACTTCGAAGTCGTCCGAAGTCTATTTAAGGACTTCCAAGTGGTCCAGGCAAGGTCCCGTCCAGGGGGAAGATTCTCTGATAGCGGGACGAAGATGATAGGTGGCCTCTGTGCGCCCCATAGCTCAACTCTGGCTGAAGAGGGTTCGCAGATAATAGGAGCAACGTACGCGATGAAGCTCTTGCGGCTTTTCAGCCTCTGTGTCACACCAGAATGATTATGCATGGGATGTCGCTGACCACAGATATTAACACCGATAAAAGCAAAATCGGTCATCTTGTCGAAACGGAGACTCGCTCGCTCGGACAATTAAACAGTGCTTCCCAATTCACAAAAACAGTTTTAATATTAAAAGTCACTTCTAATGTGCTCGAAAGAAATCTCTCAATCTCCAGGACGCTATCTCTATCTATTACAATCACCACATCATCCACGTCCATTATACGTGCACCATTCCACCATCTAGTTGGTTCCGCCAATTGAACCCTGGGCGCATCAGGACTCCGTAGAGCCTCTGCATTCCACGACCGCTATATGTGGTCGTGGAATGCAGAGGCCTTACCTTCAGAGCCTTACCTTCCTGTCGCTTAGGAAGCCTTGTAATAACTCGTCTGAAATTTGTGGGGCACTTTTCCTCCACCAGTCTCAGGCCCGGTTTCCACCAAAGCGGAGAGGAGAGAAAGGAGCTGCGAAACTGACAGGTGATTTTCACCAAAGCGGAAAGGAGATGCGTAGCGGAGACGACATGTGAGCTGTGTCTTGCATAGGCCACCAATCAAATGACGCCTTCTGGTGACCGAGGCGCGGGGAACGGGGATTGCGAGCGGGGCAAAGCCAACCGCCACAGGCCGCCCGGCTACACACTTCTCCACTCTTCCGCGCCGCTGAAAAATTAGACATCTGCTTTCCTTTCAGCTTGATCCGTTTTATCCGAAGCTGAGCGGAGAGAAGTGGAAATAACTTTATCTGGCGAGGGCTAGTTTTCAACAGCGGATAAAGTTGAGACGAGCTACCAGCACCTACTCCAAGACGAACGATAGACCATCGACCATGGAGACGGTGTACAAATCCTTACCTGGCTACTCAGTGCCACCACTACAGCTTTCTCCTACATCTTAGAAAAGTAACCGTGGTGAAGGTACTGATCCAGCAGCTTCACGAAGACTAAGCGGTTGGCCTCAATGGTGCAGATATGTGCAGTGAGGCCATCCCCTGCGGAGCATTCTTGGGATTGAACTTTTGAAAGGCATCAAAGAGTTCGCTCGAATAAGGATGCGTAATTATCTTGATGGGAGTCATTATGATAATGACCCACCCTTTACTATAAGCGAACTCTTTGATGCCCTTCAAAACCTCCCTTCCTCCCTCGCTCATCCGACCTTTTGAGCTTTTCTCTTCTTTCGCGATGCCCCCGTCGTCTTCCTCCCTCGCTCATCCGACCTTTTGAGCTTTTCTCTTCTTTCGCGATGCCCCCGTCGTCTCCTCCTACCCAATCTTGTAGGTAAAAAGCAACTCGGCCGAACCCTTTGCGTCCTATACTCATAATTACTTATCAAATAATGAAAAGAAAAAAACCCGAAAAAACCCGGGTTTTGATTTAAAAAACCCGGGTTTTTTTTCGCACCGAAAACCCGGAAAACCCGGGTTTTTTCGAGTCGAGTAAACCCGGGCTCGATGCCCTACTTACAATGTGAGTGGGCTATCGGTCAAATGAAAAAAGTAGTCATCAGCCCATATCTATACAATTTATATAAATTGAAAGCTAGTTGTTAGTGAAAATAATAATATTTAAGTACTGTGACCTCAAAATAGTTAACCGAAGCAAAAAAAATCACTGCAAATAAAATATCTTGCAAAATCTGAACGTCTCGTCTGATACTTGTCGCATGTAAGGATACCGTTGCAATACGACTACAACATCGTGGGAAATATTCATAATGAATACATAAAATTTAATTAAACAAAATGATAAAACCACGATTGCATTTGACTCGAAATACCACGATCATAACCATTTATTTATATGTACAGCATTAACTGCTGAGCCAAATTGGTATGAATTGTGAAATTAAATAGGTAACCACACCACAACTATAGCCAACCAAATTGGCTACTTAACCATACTTAACGATTATAATTTGAATAATGAAAAAGTTTATGTACGTGAAACCCGATTAAAGGTCAGTTTTGTATAACAGCTACTGCACTTAGAGCGTAAGTGTGTGTTATTAATATCGCCTTTAGAAGTAAAGCAACGAAAAGATTGATTTTAGTTTTGAATATTCACATGTTAATTTGGACAATAGTTCTTTTATTTTTAATTTTATTGTTAATTGTGCATTTATTGTTATTATGTAATAGAATAAAGATTGAAGACCTAAGTAAAAGATAATAAAAATCCAAGATATTAATATAAATAAATAAATATTCAACACAATTTTTTATTCTTGACAGTTATTGACCAAGTAAATTCTCTCCCAGTGATAGTGGATATAAATTATTCTTTTTCAAGAGCTTCGTAACTATGCAAATATTTTACTGATTTCACTCCGAGCACTTGTGAACTAACCTTTTTATCTTCACAAAACTCATAATTAATTCAGACCTTTTGTCAAAACCTCTTTTATTTTTCTTTTGCATACATTTTAATTAAATTCTCCATCAAAATTCTCTTTGACGCGTATCGCCCGGTATTGGGTAAATGTAGGAAAAAACTTTATTTTATTTTATTACAGCACAAAGGTGCGACGGGCCTAAATTAAACAAGTTACTCGATCGACGGCTCTGTTGATGTTCTGAAATAAGCGTTATTTTTCTGTTATTAAAATTCAAAATTGCAGAGCAACAAAAACTTTTATATTAACAGTCTCTCAATATCAATATTTTGCGAAGGGTTAAAACGGTTACGTTATTTGCATGGTTGAATTCAATGATGTACTCAAACACTTGTTGGTTTTAATTTTGTGTATTTGGTTACGTTCTGACATAAAATCAATGAAAAGAAATACATTAAGTTGTCCCTTTTATATTGACCAAACAAATGTTTCATTCAATTTCATCAAATACAGGAAAATTTCAATAGTTAATAAGGGGAATTATTATGTATATTGCTAGGTATATCCACGTAATTTCATCAATTTCTTTCCGAAACTGTATGAATATTTGAGTTCCTTTGAAATATTTCCCTCGTCAATATCGTAAGCCGACGTTCTTTCTACTTTTCTGTTTGATCTTTGACAAATTCATTATTGAAATATTTTTTTTTGTATCACCTCTTTCAACTCTGTTTTCTCAACTCGGTTGTGATAATTATTTCTAAGAATTCCGTTCCTACGAGGACGGTTTGAATATTTGATAAAGAGAGGTCATTTTGTAGGAGATATGGCCTTCTTGTCCTTGAGTTTTTACCCTCTAGCAGAGCTGTAAAAAGATGCTTACTTATGCATGTTGTGTTGCCAA